>JAPDVR010000013.1:29987830-31280795 GCA_026230005.1 Gila orcuttii | reverse complement strand
CCCCTCCTCCTCAGCTGCGATCGTGCACAGTCCTGAAGCACTTCAAATACCTTTGAAACTGCATTGATTTGGACTTCAAAACGCTGGTTGTCATTAAAGTCCATTATTTGAAGAAAAATCCAGAAATGTTTTACTCAAAAAACTTAATTTCTCTTACACTGAGGAAAGAAAGACATGGATATCTTGGATGGCATTGGGGTGAGTAAATTATTAGGAAATTTTCATTTTGAGGTGAACTAATCCTTTAATGTTGCTAAATCCAAATCTAAATCCATGGCGCTCTCACGCAGCACATCACAGTGAAAAATACATTGCGGAGCAAAGAGGACACTGACAACGCACCGACAGACCAGGTTACTTTGGAAATGAAACAAAGTCTCAACTTTAAAATTTTGTAATTTTTTAAAGAAATGTAAACTATTACTGTTTTAGTTCAAGTCCACCGACGTTAATCTACTAACTCTCCTGTCTGCTTTGTCAGACAAAATGGCGGATTTGGCGGATTCGGCTGTCAATCAAACTCCCTGCAAAGGGTGAATTAGGGATGCATCGATATGAACATTTTGGCTGATACGGATAATTCTTAAGATCTGAAAGCCAATAACCTATTTATTGGCCGATAAATCCACATTTTTTATGTAATTTTTAAAAGCCTGATTACAAAAAACAAAAGTCTCACCATTAACAATGTCCCAAGCACACAAATATAATGTTCTCATTTTAATTTTATGTAGCCTATATGACAGACTTTCGCTGTGCATGTTGCAATTAACTCCATTTTCCTTTTTGAAGGGATTCCAATCATATTTCAAGCTATTCAAAACCATCATGGTGAACAGTGCACATCTGAAGTGTCTTAAACATTCCATAATTTATCTGCTTTAATTTTATCGGTAACGGCCAAATTTTCTTATCGGGTTAATAGCGATAATAACATTAAAAATGAACACATACATATATTGATATGATGGCCAATATATCATGCATCCCTAATAACAATATAAATAATATTTTAATAATTAATCATATTTATTATTGTTAAAGTAATATATTTCTGACTATTATACCAAAATCAAGACAATCATATGAATTATTCAGAATATTAAAATATGTTCTCAAAACTATCAAAGATTCTTGGTTTTAAAAGGCCTCATGAAGTTCTCAAGAATCAAACAAAAACATTGGAAAAAATCAGTTAAAAAAAAAAAAAAAAAGGTGCCAAATACAGATTGCAGGCTATCAGAAACCACTTTCCAAAAAATGCCTGCTACAATAACTGTTTGAACATAAAAACAGATCGAAAGACAGTAATCATAGGGACCTGGTGCTTCTCTTTGTTGCTTATGGCATTAAAAGGCTTGCATTTGTGCTTTTAAAGGCAAATAACAACAAGAAGCCGGCAAAACGAGACGACTTGAAATGACATGGGTGCTTTCTGGAAGATCTTATGGCCTGTCACCAAATGTAAACAGAATTCTGTGAATACACAGAGGACCCTACAATTGTCACTAGGCCTGAACAACAGAACTTCAGAAGTATGTGGATGATTGGTTTCATAACTATACCATTTATCTTTCACTCTCCCTTCAGCTCTTCCCACTCTCCTTTCCTGTTTCCTATTTTTTCTCCTTTTTTTGCAGTTGTTTCATGCTGCTTCTCTTGCCAGGCCTCTGGCTCGATTTAAACTGGGAAAGTGAACAGAAGCGTTTTTCATACGTATGCTCAGCGGAAACAGTGCTGCTATATTTAAAGGATTTATGAGCCGTGCGCTTTCTCAGAACGTCACAATATCACAGCCAGACAAAGAGCTGTGACCGACAGGATCACTCGACTACATTAAAAGTACATTATACAGACATCATGCCCGTCACACTCAAATACATACACACGGGCATATAAATTATGCAACTGTCCGCCTGGAAGCACAGTCAGATTTTTAATACAGCAAATTTAACGACGATATCTGCAATCACCATCCATACATGCACGCACAAAGAAAAAAAGATGTGTACTCACAAACCAATCAATCAATCAGTCTATCAACCAATCAAATCACTCAGTCTATCAACCAACCAATCAATCAGTCTATCAGCCAATCAATCTGTCTGTCTATCTATCACTTACATACTGTATACTTCTGTCTGTCTATCCAGTCCATTTTACTCCAGTTCTCATTTTCGAACAAGATTGGATTTTGATTTTGGTGGGGGGGAATCATTTTCATTTTTAAAAAAAAGAAAAGAAAAAAAAGTATATATATATATATTTTTTTTTATTTAATTTTATAGCATCTTTGTTCACAGTATATGTATTTTTTTATTTATTTAAAGGGGCATTTGGCCACTATTTAAACTTAATAAAACCATTTAGAAATCATTTGGATGGTTTAATAACCTGTTCTGGTGAGAATGGTGACTTTCCCCGCTCCCCCCAACGTTCCCAGGAGGAAAACCAACCTTGCAACATGAGGATTAACGTCCCAGGAAGGTGGAAAAAGGAAGTCTCGTGAGAAGCGAGAACGAGTGAGAAACACAAACTGCTTTACGGCAATTCGACATAAACACACACGCCGCCCTCAATGTGTATGATGTATTACCTCGGTAGACATAGCTCCACACGATAAAGTTGGCCGGCTCCGATAATAACAAATGCACATGAGCAGCGGTAGAAAGGGGGAGAAGGGTGCCGCAAGTGAGTTTTTTTTATGACATTGTTGTGAAATATATACGCCTCGCAGCTATAAGGGGAGCTCGTTGAGAAAACATGCGACAACAAAAGTGAAAATCAGCGAAGAAATAGCTAGAGTTGCCGAATGCCCCTTTAATTCAACTTGCTTAAACTTGTTTTGAGATTTAGAGCGCTGATTTTTACAGAGCCAAATCAAAAATTCCAAAAATCTAAATGCAGTTATAAAATACCGGATCGTATATTTCTTCAGTTTGAAAGAAAGCATGGTGATTCTGTATTTCATTCTCAGTACTGATTTTTTAAAAAGGTAATCATGAATGAAGAAGGCCTGTATAGGGTACCGAAGACAAAAAAGTTTGAGAAACACTGTTCAATTCACTCAATTTCTATATATTCTATTCCATTTTCATCTACAGACTCACTAGCTATATCTGACAGCTGTTGTGTTCTCACAGGGACTCATTTCTGCCTCAGATGTGCTGTAGGATCAGATAGCAGCGAGATGTTGAGCGTTTAGCTATTTGTAAACCTGTATTACTGTTGCCCTCATAGTGTTCCCGTTTAAAATGTGGAGAACAGCAGAGTTTATCCTGGATTCAGGTGCTGAGGGTGGCGTTTCCTTATCAAGCTGGCAGACCTCTGTTTGTGACGTTTGTTGTTCCATGGGGGTTGTCATCAGTGATCTGTTTCATAGTGTAGATCTACACACTAAGCTTGGGCAGGGAGAGAAACAGAAACTGCTGCAAATATGTAGGAACGAGTTGACACACACACACACACACACACACACACACACACACACACACACACACACACACACACACACACACACACACACACACACACACACACACACACACACACACACGGCTGTCAGCCCACATCACTCAGTGAACCTCTCCATCATTTCACATGCAATCCAACTACACAGGATTCAGTATCCCAGCAACAGGGATCATAATCACCCAACTCTTTCTAACACTCCTATGACTTCCTCTCTCTCTTTTTCTCTCCCCGTGACTCACTCTCTTTATTCCTTTCTAACTCTATCTGTAACTGTCTATCTGTTAATTTTCTCATATCTGTTCTTTCTATCAATGGCAAAAATATTTTTAATTTTCCAGAAATACTATGTCTAAACAAGATC
This sequence comes from Gila orcuttii, assembly GCA_026230005.1. NCBI lineage: Eukaryota > Metazoa > Chordata > Actinopteri > Cypriniformes > Leuciscidae > Gila > Gila orcuttii. The sequence goes on along the minus strand of JAPDVR010000013.1, from coordinate 31,276,960 downwards.
AATTTACCCCAGAAGCAAAACTGTGCTTAAAGATAATATATATCTTGGATTACAGAGATAGTTCACACAAAGATTAAACTTTGCATTTCACTTTGTGAAAAAACAGGCTGATTTTCCTTATGTTTGTCATTCACTTTCATTATATAACAAAGAATGGTCAGGATATTGTTCAAAAACTTGCCTTAATTTAATTATTTTCCTAATGGTTTTCATTGCGTTTCATGCATTTTATTTTCTAATCCTTTTATTTGCATTTTTTTCTATTACGGTTTATATTATTCAATATCTTTTTTGTGTCTGACTGTTTTGTCAGACATTCATACAATTCCTTGTTTAGCAAGGATGCATTAAATTGATCAAAAGTGACAGTAAAGACTTTTACATTCTAAAAGTTCCATTTGAACTATTCATTCATCAGAGAATGAAAAAATATTACATTTTTACAAAAATAATAACCAGCACAACTGTTTTCAACATAGATTAAAATAAGAAATGTTTCTTAAGCCCCAAATCAGCATTTCAGAATCATGTGACGCTGAAGACTAGAGTAATGATGATGACTAGAGTAATGAAATTCGCCGTCATAGGAATAAATTATCTTCTTTAAAAAAAAAGAGATCTTTATCTTAACGACCTCAAACTTTTAAACAGTAGTAAAAAAAAAGCTTTACTTTTGTGTTCCTTGAAAACAAGTCAATTTTTTTCTCAAGTAAATTTATTGTGTTTAGAAATTTTTCCTGGCAATCAAGACAAAAATATTTATGAAAATGATTTTCTGTTTGCATCTGTAGAGTGTGTGCGTGTGTCCTTTCCTCCTGGTTCCGTCTCCAGATCTGTCAGCTGCAGTTCAAAACGGCTTTAGTCTGTTTAGACTTTAAACTGTGAGAAGGACATCACTTAAAAAAAAGTCACAAATCTTTCTGATTTTCTGACCAAAAGCCCATTTTCCCATTTGTTTTTATAGTTACACTGTAAAAAAATTGCTGTAGTTTTGCAGCTGTTTGCCAGTAACTTACTGTAGATCTAAATTGATGTATATTTACTGGCAACAGTTTGTTCAAAGTTAAATGAACATTAAACATTAACAAGTCTTTGTCTTTACAGAATAAAAAAAATAACAACAATCTAATGCAAAGCATTCTGGGAACCAGAAATTTTCATCAACCTTTTTCTGTTTTTTTTCCTTCAGATATTGATTTCCAGAATGCTTTGCATGAGGCTGTTATTTTAGTTTTATTCTGTAAAGATAAAGATTTGTTAATGTTTAAAGTTCATTTAACTTTAAACAAACTGTTGCCAGTAAATAACATCAATTTAAATCTACAGTAAGTTACTGGCAAGCAGCTGCCAGTAATACTGTAATTTCTACAGTTTTTTTACAGTGTATCTCTTCCTCATTGTCTTTAACAACTCTCCTTTTCCCTGAACACATAATTTTCTAAACTGATTTGATGCAATACATATTTCATAGTGCGAATATACAGTACCAATGGTTATTTTACATGAATGTAATTGCATTTGGGAAAAGTGTACTTTCCAACGAACAGAGACGGCAGTGATTAAATCAGCAAGACAAAAGCATGTTAAAGACCAAAACAATATTTTTATTTCCAACTCACTGCACCAATTCTGTCAAAGAGCCTGGCAGTGAAGCTAAAGAATGTTTACCGAAACTCCCACTTACACAGAGTCCATTAGCAAAAAGTAACCACTGGAGCAAGAGGTCATAGTTGCAGTATATATGCCAACTGATGTGCACTCAGCATGACAGTGAAAGCTATAGAGTCCAGTTTAAGACAGGAAGAACACAGATTTGGACTGGGATGTGTCAAAAATGTAAAAAGAGAAAATATAAGACACATAAGGTGCAACTGTACCATATCAAATTCAGTGGGTATAATGAAAACGGATACAAGTTAAATTGGGTTGAGCAGCTGTGAGCAAATTACAGTGAATTAATTCAATTTACATAATCTGTCACTGCAGAAACGGCAGCATGCAAATGCCAAGAACCAACTTTTGTGCGAGAGAAACTGTAACGTCACTACAAAAGCACATGGACATTTAGTTCTCTTAAAGACACAGAGATATTATTTTATAATAATAATTTATAATTAAAGCTGCAAGCAGCGATGAAAAGGGCTCTCGCACCCGTGTCACAGCCACCGGGCGGGTTTAGGAAAACAGAGCACGGTGGGCTGTACGAAAATATAGGAGGACTATGTTAAAGTAATTTGTATTTGCCACACTTTCTGCTACCAGCAGGTGGCGCTGTTGCTATAACCAAATATGAGCATGGTCATGTGTTCAGGACAGGACAGAACAGGACAAATTTGAAGAGGATCATATCGAAACTGTAGGAGGAGTTTGTTAAAGTATGAAGCCTGAAAATGGCAAAATCTGCACAAAAATCGGAGAAGACTTCCGGTTGTGTTTAGGGCTACGCTCCAAGATACTTTTTAGTAGGTATTGGGTCATTACATGTATGTACCGAATTTCATCCACGTACGTGAAACGTAGCGCCAGGGGAAATTAGTCGAAATATTTGTTTGCCCCACTTTTTGCCCTTTTGCCCCACCCAATTCTGAAACCCATATCAGATGTAAATTTCGCACCCGTGCCACCACCACCCGGCGGCTTTAGGAAAACAGAGCACGGTAGGCAGTACGTAAATATAGGAGGACTATGTTAAAGTAATTTGTATTTGCCACACTTCCTGCTACAAGCAGGTGGCGCTATTGCTACAACCGAATATGAGCATGGTCATGTGTTCAGGACAGGACTCTTATCAAACATTTGAAGTTTGGGGCAGATCGGACATTGTATGCCGGAGTTACTGCAGGCTGTTTGTGGTTGCCTAGCAACATCGGAACTGCAAGCGACATTAATATCGAACTTATCTGATCATGCATAAATCACCAAAAGGCTGAAATTGGGTGTACATTTGTCAGGCCGCCAAGGGCACACCCTTTGACGAAAACGTCTCAGGTTACTATTGTAACTATAGTTCCCTGAGAACAGGGAACGAGACGATGCGTCCAACGACGCCATGGGAACGCCCCTAGCGTGACTGCGTCTGAAGCATCTATGTCAACTAGTCCAATGGAAAGAATGAGCGTCACGGGCGGGTGACGTCATGACCAGGATATGATAAAAGCACATCCGGTGCAAACCGGCATTAGCTTCGAAAATTGCCGAAGCAAGCCGATCGCAGGGATGCAGGAAGTATGGCAGGGTGACGCATCGTCTCGTTCCCTGTTCTCAGGGAACTATGGTTACAATAGTAACCTGAGACGTTCCCTTACGAAGGGAACTCAACGATGCGTCCAACGACGCCATGGGAACGAGAATACCCAAAGCGCCAGAAGTCCAAGTACATGAGTGTCAGTCTGTTGTAACTAAGCACTAAGCACCTGAGAACCTGGGGCAGCATCCAGGTCTAAACTGTAAAATCTAACGAATGTGAGCGGAGAGGACCAGCCCGCCGCATCACAGACGTCCCGAAGAGAAACCCCATATAGTAAGGCTTTAGAAGCCGCCATACTCCTAGTAGAGTGAGCTCGGACCACTAAAGGACATGGCTGGTCCGAGTACTCGTATGCAAGTGAAATAGCCTCAACTATCCACCTACTGACCGTCTGTTTAGAAGCAGGAAGACCCTTCTTAGGTGATCCGAAGCAAATCAGTAATTGGTCGGACTTCCTAAATGAAGAAGTCCGATGCACATAAGTGTCCAGTGCTCGCACTGGACACAAGAGGTTCAGTCTTTCCTGGTCTGCAGATGCAAAAGGAGGAGGACAGAAAGCCTGCAGCACAATAGGCCTCGGAGTCGAGGTCGGCACCTTAGGGACGTACCCCTGTTTTGGATATAAGAATGCCTTGACCATCCCCCGCAATGGCCGCCACGTAGACTTTGAGCGTGGAAGGACATAGGCCTGACGTAAAGCGCTCCTGCAGGAACTCGAGTACTGTGTTCACAGAACAGTTAACTGGATCCCACTGATGTTGGTGACACCATAACGAGAAAACTCTCCATTTAAGCGCATATAGTTTCCTAGTAGCTGGGGCTCTGGAGCTTAGAATGGTCTCAGCAGCCTCGGCTGAAAGACCACTCTCTATGAGTTGGGCCCGCTCAGAGGCCAAACCCACAGGTTCCAAATCTCTGGTCGAGGGTGAAATATTGTGCCCCCGGCCTGAGACAGAAGGTCTCTCCTGATCGGGATCTCGAAGGGAGGACCGTCTAGGAGATGGATCAGGTCCGAAAACCAGATCCGACTTGGCCAGCGTGGTGCTACTAGCAGTAGGCTTATTCCATACCGGCGGACTCGCTCCAGAACTCCTGGGAGCAGAGCAACAGGGGGAAAGGCGTACAGACGTAGCCTCGGCCACGTCTGCACCATAGCATCCAGCCCCAGAGGGGCTGGGTGAGTAAGGGAGAACCACAGAGGACAGTGCGTCGTATTCTGAGACGCAAACAGATCCACTTGTGCTTGGCCGTAAAACTCCCAGATTTTCTCCACCACCTCGGGGTGGAGTCTCCAGTCCCCTGGCCTCAGCTCCTGCCTCGACAGGATGTCTGCTCCTATATTCTGGACCCCAGGAATATACACTGCCCTCAGAGAGAGTACCTTCCCCAGAGACCACAGGAGGATCTGGTGCGCCAGTTTGCAAAGCGGACGCGAACGCAGGCCCCCCTGACGGTTCAGATAAGAGACCACTGATGTGTTGTCTGTTCGTACGAGCACATGATGGCCCCTCAGGTCTGGGAGGAACTGCCTCAACGCATTGAAGACAGCCATCATCTCCAGGCAATTTATGTGCCACGAGAGATGATGACTCTTCCACAGACCCTGAACCGAGCGGCCTTCCATTACCGCTCCCCAGCCGGTGAGGGAAGCATCTGTCGAGATAGTAACTCGATGGCAAAGAGCTCCCAACACCGGACCTTGGGTTAAGAACCAGTGCTCCCTCCATATAACTAAGGCACGAAGGCAACGCCGCGTGACCTTGATCATACGAAGTGGGTTTCCCCTCGGGGAGAACCCTCTGGTCCTGAGCCACCACTGTAAAGGCCTCATGTACAGCAGGCCAAAAGGTATCACGTTGGACGCTGCTGCCAAAAGACCCAACAGTTTCTCGAACTGTTTTACAGTGCGTGACTGGCCTAGCTTCAGCTCTTTTGTGGCTGACAGGATAGCAGCTACACGAACGGGCGATAGGATGGCCCGCATTGTCACTGAATCCCATACCACACCAAGGAAAGTGGTTCTCTGTACTGGAGAAAGCACACTCTTCTTGGCATTGAGCCTCAACCACAACATCTGCATATGAGCGAGAACGACATCTCGGTGCCGAACCGCCAACTGCTCTGATTCCGCTAGAATCAGCCAGTCGTCGATGTAGTTCAGAATACGTATGCCCTGAAGCCTGAGAGGGGCTAACGCTGCATCCACGCATTTCGTGAACGTGCGGGGTGATAAAGCTAGACCGAACGGAAGAACCCGATATTGGTATACTTTGCCCCCGAAAGAAAACCTTAGGAACTTCCTGTGCTGAGGGAGGATGGAGATATGGAAGTAGGCGTCCTTCAGATCTATCGTGACAAACCAGTCCTCGGATCTGATTTGAGTCACGATCTGTTTGAGTGTCAGCATTTTGAACTTTAGTTTCTGAACTGACCGATTTAACAAACGAAGATCTAAAATAGGACGCAACTCTCCATCCTTTTTTGGAACAATGAAATAACGGCTGTAAAAACCCGACTCTCGGTCGGGTGAGTACACCTGTTCTATAGCTTCTTTCGCTAACAGGGCCTTTACCTCTTGCTCCATTACCAGAGCCTGCTCGGGATGCACCACTGTGGGCAACACCCCGTTGTAACGAGGAGGACGAGAACCAAACTGGATTCTGTATCCTTTCTCTACAATCTGCAGGACCCAACGAGAAATATTCGGCAGAAGCTTCCATGCTGCCAGAAAATTTACTAAGGGAACCAGCCTCTCGAGGCTGGTCTCTGGTGTTACTGAGACAGCTAATTCTGGAGCCTGAAACATCATGGCAGGAACTACCTGAACTGGCTGCTCTAACGCCCCCCTCAGAGGGCGCGGAACCGATGCTGTGCCGCAGCATAGTATCAGCGACTCGCTGGAGACCGCTGCGCCCTGAAGCACCAAGGGTGGCAGGGTTGGCAGAACGGTCTCGTGAGGACCCCGAAATGGAACGGGCACCGTATAATGAGGTGTACACCGCTCTACTTCGGTCGGGGCTGTCCTCACAGGCCTGACGCATGAACATCAGGACCTTTTTTTCTTTTTCTGAGCCGAAGTCTTCTTCGCCTGAAGAACGGTCCTCAGATCCGGCTTCGACTTAGAAGACTTCGGCTGAGAGGGTTGCGTCTGTCTCCAGTGTCTACGTGGAGGTGCACGAGACGCAACACTCTCTTTCTGTTGCACATGATATGATGAGCTCGACGGCTGGGGCTGCTTACGCCCAGCAGCCCCAGGGGGCTGGACACGGCGAGGGATAAACTTTTTAAAAGCGTCAGCTTGCTTCTTAGACTCCTGAAATCGCTCGACGACCGCGTGGACTGCGTCGCCAAAGAGACCAGAAGGTTCAAGCGGAGCATCTAATAAAAAAGCTCGATCTTTTTCTTTAATCTCTGACAGATTTAACCATAAATGTCTCTCAGTAGCTACCAAGGCTGCCATAGACCGCCCAATTGCTCTGGCGGTCTCCTTAGTAGCCCTGAGAGAAAGATCGGTAGCACGACGAAGTTCTTGAATATCGTCATGAGTAATTCCCTCACTACTATCCAGATCCCCCAGCAGGTCAGCTTGATACGCCTGTAGCACTGCCATTGTATGCAGACATGCTCCAGCTTGACCTGCTGCCGTATAAGCTTTGCCCACTAAAACCGAGGTGGCTTTAAGCGGTCTAGTGGGCAAAGCCGAGGCTTTCAGGGACGATGCGGGACCAGGCGAAAGATAGCTAGCTAAATTCTGTTCCGCCTGGGGCATCGCCTCATAACCATACTCTTTTAGGCCTCTTATTCTCGAATAAGTTTTAACTTGAGGGCTAAAAAGTCGTGAAGAGTACGGTTTATTCCACGATTTCGATATTTCATTGTGGAGATCGGGAAAAAAGGGAAGCTCTCGTGGTGGAGATAATGTCGTGGACGATAAAAAGCGCTCATCTAATTTACTTTTAGGACGAGCGCTTTTATTCTCAGATGGCCATACAATATTTAATTTTTCTACAGCCCGTGACATAACATCCACCAGCTCATCATATGCTGGGGAAATAAATTGTGAATCTTTTTCCCCCATGTGTGTGCTTTCACTCTCCATACTCATAACATCGACCTCCTCGGAGGAAGAGCATTGAAGTAATGGAGTGCTCTCTCCCCGGGCGGAAGAAACCGCAGAGCGTGCTTCCGACACCGGGGGGAGAGCGCTGGATCTTCCGGGTAAGGAAGGAGAAAAGGCCAAGGGACCCGTCTCCAACCCCTCCGAAAGATCCTTCTGCGATCCCCAGGAATGCATTCTCCGCGCCGCCTCGGCAGACGCGGGTCCTGATCCCTGAGGATCGCGAGCCTGCCCACTCTTTACATCAAAGAGTGACAGGCGAGAGCGGAGCATGCGGAGCGGTAGCATTTCACAGTGTTGACACCGCATGCTCCACTCCCAAACAAATGACACAAAGCTCGTGTGTGTCCCCACCCGTTAAATAACGCGGGCAGGGAGGAACACACTGCTTGTACATTTGTTTCGCCATAACGTTTCCGAATAAATTGCAACAGACAACAATAAATAGACAGAGACAGTATAACACAGATCGCTTGCTGAGGCAACAGAAGCTAATGCCGGTTTGCACCGGATGTGCTTTTATCATATCCTGGTCCTGACGTCACCCGCCCGTGACGCTCATTCTTTCCATTGGACTAGTTGACATAGATGCTTCAGACGCAGTCACGCTAGGGGCGTTCCCATGGCGTCGTTGGACGCATCGTTGAGTTCCCTTCGTAAGGGAACTCAAGATCTTCGCAATTTAACGTCGCAAAGGCCTTAAGATTACACTCACCAAATTTGAAGAGGATCAGATCAAAACTGTAGGAGGAGTTCATTAAAGTACAATGTCTGGAAATGGCAAAAACTGCTAAAAAAATTAAAAATAGCAGACTTCCTGTTGTGTTTAGGGCTACGCTCCAAGAGACTTTTTTGTAGGTATTGGGTCATTACATGTATGTACCGAATTTCATACCTGTACGAGAAACCTAGAGGCGGGGCAATAATTTAGGGGGGGCAATTAAGCCATTTTGCCCCACACAATTCTGAAACCCATATCACACGTAAATTTTCACCACTTCTGAAGCGTGTGCAAAGTTTCATGAGTTTTCGAGCATGTTTAGGCCCTCTAAAAATCGATTCACTTTGGAGAAGAAGAAGCGGAATAATAATAAACGGAGCAAAAACAATAGGGTCCTCTCACCATCGGTGCTCGGGCCCTAATAAATAGTTTAGATAATATTTGATTCATAGTAATAATGTTATATTAATAAAAATAACCAAAATATTAATAAATACCAATACATTTATTTATAATTTTTCATGACAACACTTATGTCAAACTATCATCCATCCTTTTCACTATTAGGTTTGACTATTCCCTCATCGAGAGGATATCATTTAAACAGTCTTGTGCTTTCCCAAAAGTAATTGCAAAAAGTCTCCCAGTAGACTGATCAAGAATTTTTTTCCAGTATTCTTTCCACCTAGACCAAGTGTAACATTCCAAAAAGAGCAAGGGCAAATCCGATGATGTCTTTTATTCTGGTCTAGTGCAAAATGCCAGCCAATTCCTCAGCTGTGGAAATGGAAAATAAATGACATACTTCAGAGACAGCATACTTCATTACACTTCTTACCGTATTAGTCTTCTCCAAATGGCCCATAGGCGCTTTAATAATTTCCCGAAAAGGGAAATGCATAAACCAAAAAAAGTAGATATTTTATGCTGCTTTCCCCCCCCCCCCCCTATTTTTTTAATTATGTAAATCAAGGCAGTCAGAATTTTGACAAGCAAATGTTTAATCAAAAATTACATATATATGTAACTAGACATTGGCGCCCCCTTTTTGACCCCAATACTTCAAGCAGAGGCAGCGCACAGAAGAATTTCAGAGAAAGTGTGTAACTTTAACATTTTGTCTGAGTTTATGCACAGAGTTTCTCTGGAAACATTGACATCCATTAAGGCAGACGTTATGTTTCTTCTCCTAAGCCCTGTGCTCTGACATTCTGGGTAATAACGGGCCTTGGGTGCTTATTATCGCCTTTTGGCATCTGTTATCTGAGCAAATCACAGTCATAGTCTTGCTGTGCAGAGAAGAGCTTGAAAGAAAAGTTTGCTACAATACACCGTAAGAATAAGAACTAATTTTAGAAACCTGGCTAAAGGTAAAAAGTAATTTGAAAGTGCTCTGTGGTTCCCAAACTCATTATTTTACAAATGTTGCCCTGGTAAAGATCATTTAAGAATGCATTTCATTACCCAGACGTCTGGTAGGTTTTTACAAAATCTGACATTTCAAAGATAAACAGTCTTGATATTTAGACCGCGAGGATCTATTAGAAACTGGATGCGGTGCTGGTGCATTACAGAACACAGCTCACCATTTTTTTTTTAATCAGTCACAGATACTGTTGATTCAAACAGACAGCACTAAACATGCTATGTAGTCATCTCTTCAGTAAGCTGGTGTGAACTCATTTACCATCAACATGATGCAATGGGTGGTGCCTGGTTTCCATCCTTCAAAAAACATGTAATGAGATACTTCTTAAAAGGGACAGTTCACCCAAAAATGAAAATTCCGTCATTTACTCACCCTCAAGTTCTTGACTTTCAAACATTTATGGATTCCTTTCTTCTGCTGAACACAAAAATATATATTTAAAGAATGTCAGTAATCAAACGGTTGATGGACCCCATTGACTTCCAATACTATGGGAAAACATACTAAAGTCAATGGGAACCAGAAACTGTTAGGCTACTGACATTCTTCAAAATATCTTATTTTGCGTTCAGCAGAAGAAAAACTCAAATGGGTTTGGAACAACTTGATGGTGAGTAAATGACAGAATTTTAATTTTTGGGTGAACTATCCCTTTAAGCTCATGAAATCGTCTCCTTTTTTAAGGCTTTGCTATGCAGTTCCCAAAGTGTTCTGAGTGTTTTATAAACGCAGTTGTCAGTGTGTTGTGTGTGGATGCAAGGTATAGTGGTCACCTCAAAGTCTCTATGATATTAGATATGTCAAGACAGGTCCCCCCTTCAATATTAGTACATTTTCAGACACGTAGTTTATTCAGATAAGTGTCATTAATACAGATTTTCAGAGTAAAAGGATAGAAATAGAAGAAATATTGGTTATAAGCTGATATAGCTTATTTTATCGGTTTTGGATATTAGATATATTTCACAATTTCACAAATATCAGATATTGAATTGTTCATGCTCATTTCCCATATTTTTACATTTAATATACATTTTAACTTTTATTGATTATCTTTGCTGTCATCTAACACTCATTTAAAGATAAAGTCTGCATTATATGGACATTTTCTGAATGCATGTGAATGATTCATCCAAACGTTTCTTTTCTGTATATTTTGATTATGAAAACATTTAATCTTCTCGCAAAACAACATTTTTCTCCCAAACTTCTCTAATCATTTTCGTCAAATTTTTTGTAAGGTTGTGATGCTAAAATTCAAGCATTAAAAATTATTGATTTTAGCTTTTATTGTTTTATTTTTAATGTATTTAGACAAAATAGTATATATTTCCATTTATTGTTTATAGTCCATAACAATAAAATAATTACTTGCAAATCCTCAACCCTAAGTATGAGCAACAGTGTTGATGGCAATCACCACTGATTAATTGGTGTCCAAGCCCCTCCCCTCACATCTGATTGGCTGAAAAGGATTTACTCCGCTCAAGGAGACTGGCAGGTTCTCAGAAGTAAGCTGATTTGAATTTTAGTTGGGCAATGGATCCAGAAATCTGTCATCAGCTGGGACAGCGGTCCAATCTGTCACCTCTCTCTCCCTCCCTCTCTACCTGCTCACTCCAGGCAGAACGTTACACTTTCATTAATACAACCCTCACCTTCCTCCAGGTCCATCGCTACACTATCTTCAAAGAGAAATGGGTTTGTCAGCCATATTTATCTGGTCACCCTTAAAAAACAGAGGACTCTTTGTTATTAATGTCTCTTCTCTCCCTTTCCATGTCATGAACAGCTGAGATGTAGCGAAAGAGATGAGAGCTGTGCACCTTGAATGGGAAAATAAAGCCTTTAAACATCTCTGGGATCTTTGCGGGTTTGTCTTTTAGAACTATGAAAGCTACAGATTAAAGACTGTGGAGTTTACACACAGGTCTCCAAGGCAACAACACAATCTTGATCTTGCTTTTAGCTTGTCACCTCACAAAAGGAGATTAAGTAGCCTATGTTTACTGACAGAATCACAAAATCTCCTGTTGATTGTTTAACAAAGGAATTAGATAGATTTGTAAATTTTCAAAAGACAATGTGAGTGCCTTCACCAAACTTACTGCAGAAATGCTGGGTTTTGCTATATTTAGAGTGGTTTTTAGCACATTTTTAATGTGGTTGCTAGGGTATTCTGGGGTGTTGCTAAGTAGTTGCATACTGGTCAAGTTGGATGAATCAAAATGGGGGGAAATGCTTTGTTTGGAAACTTGTATGTTATGTAAACATACAGTTTCTTATTAGCTTTTTAGATGGGCACATAAAAAACTAATTAAAAAAAGACTTAAAAAATTGATTTGTCATCAGCTACTTATAGAAGGGTCATCTAACTAATTAATGAACAAATCTGAACAATCTTTTTGGTCAACATACTAAACAGATTTACTAAAAGAATCACTTAAATTAATCTAAATCCCCACAATTAATCATCTAACAGAAAAAAATATGATTAGAACAGGGACAGCACAACTCTCTTTAACAAGCCTCATGATTTGATGCATCACTGTAGCACAAATGTTGATTTACTTTTAGCTTCGGACCAAGGCTGTATCTCAGTACTAGTTTTACTTGATCTTAGTGCTGCGTTCGATACTATAGATCACACAATACTCTTAGATCGACTACAAAATTACACTGGTGTTCAAGGACAAGCATTAAGCTGGTTCAGGTCATACTTATCTGACCGCTACCATTTCGTCTACTTAAATGGAGAAAAATCGATTATAACTTCGGCAAACTATGGAGTGCCGCAGGGATCTGTGTTAGGCCCTTTATTATTCTCAATATATATGCTGCCACTTGGTAATATTCTAAGGAAACATGGAATTAGTTTCCATTGTTATGCTGATGACACTCAAATATATATTTCATCACGGCCAGATGAATACGCTAAATTATCCAAATTGACAGATTGTGTTAAAGATATAAAAGATTGGTTGACGCGTAATTTTCTTTTATTAAATCCAGACAAGACAGAGGTAATACTTATCGGTTCTAAAAACCGTCCACAAAACCTTTCACAGCACGACTTTAACATAGTAGGATGCCCTGTTACTTTATCCGCTACAGTAAAAGACCTGGGTGTTACATTAGACTGCAACCTGTCTTTTGAAAAGCATATTTCATTTGTTACAGAAACTGCCTTTTTCCACCTTAGAAACATTGCTAAGCTACGTAATATGCTATCAGTCTCTGATGCAGAAAAGTTAGTTCATGCATTCATGACCTCGAGACTAGATTACTGTAATGCTTTATTAGCTGGTTGTCCTGCATCTTCAATAAACAAGCTACAGTTAGTCCAAAATGCAGCCGCTAGAGTTCTTACTAGATCAAGAAAATATGATCATATAACACCGATTTTATCATCACTTCATTGGTTACCTATAAAGTTCCGTATTAAATACAAGGTATTGCTTTTGACTTATAAAGCTCTAAATGGTTTAGCTCCAGTCTATTTAACGAATCTTCTATCGCCTTACAATCCATCGCGCTCTTTAAGATCACTAAATTCGAGGCTTCTGGTCATTCCTAGGATATCCAGATCCACCAAAGGAGGCAGAGCATTTTCACATATAGCTCCGAAGCTGTGGAATAGCCTTCCTGATATTGTTCATAGCTCAGACTCGCTCTCCCAATTTAAAACTAGACTGAAGACGCATCTATTTAGCCAGGCATTCATATACATTTTTTATCTTACAGTTACTGTAAATTCGGCCTCTAGTTCATAAACGCCAGAGGAGAACTGGCCCCCGACTGAGCCTGGGTTCTCCCAAGGTTTTTTTTTCTCCATTGGGTCATCTGATGGGGTGTTAGGACACCATTAGGTCACTGGATGGAGTTTTTCGGTTCCTTGCCACTGTTGCCTTTGGCTTGCTCAGTTGGGGATATTCAAATTAATTAACCAATCATACCATTGATCAGCTCTACCAAACTTGGATGTCTTTTTTCCAGTAATAAACAAACATTGTTAAGTTGTTTTGATTGATACTGTGAAGCAGCTTTGATACAATCTGTATTGTGAAAAGCGCTATATAAATAAAAAAAAAATAAAAAATGTGATATTCACTGGAAAATGTTCCTGTGAACCAGGTGCTCACAGTCCAGTCACTGTCACTGCCCTGTTCATCAGACAGAGACCGTGGGATATTTATGAATTTGCTTATGTGCGTGTTTGCAAACACGCTCCAATGCTTTGTGAGTGCTAATTACAACAACCTCCCACAACAGTGTTAACACGTCCATTGAAAACAGAGCGAGTGAAGGAGCGTGAGAGTTTAAACGAGGACAAACGAGCACTGATTCTTCTATCTATATAAACACACACAGTTGGTCAGGAGGTCAGGTGACCACTGGACCAGCTGTTGAGTCCTGGAGGCAAGGCATAATCTGCCCAAGGTCCTGTGGGTGATAGAGCAAAAATGTCCCAAAAAAAATAACACATTCATCTTTGTGTGTTGACAGATAGCGATTTACATTATGGGCTTGACAGAATGTGTTCAATAGAGTTAAAAAAACATCTATGCGGATTAATCCACAATGGAAATTCAACATTAAAAGATGGTTAAGAGGGATTTCAGGCAAATCTGCACATCAACATTTAGCTGAGATAATATTTGCACTTGTTCTATTTCAAAACCTATGAAGACAGCATGTTAAGACAACATAGGCATGCTCCTGACAAAAAAGCTGGCCCAAAAATAATTATGGGGCTTCAAGAGATGTTGTTTTAGTCCAAATCTGGGGGTAAGGCAATCCCAGAATGTATTGCATTGAACTTAAAAACTCAATCGCTAAATATGACAGACTAGACAAATGAAAAAAAAAAAAAAAAAAAAAATTTTAGTCATTGCAACTTTAGAGTAAAAAAAAATTGATTATTTTACACAATATTGGTTCGAGTATTTATGTATTGATTTGAGTATTTGAAAAAAATTAAATTAGCTACTTCATCCAAATATGAAAATTCTGTCATGATTTATTCACCTTCAAGTCCTTCCAATCGTTCTTTCTTCCATGGGGAAACAAAAGAACATATTTTGCAAAATACCTTTTTCTTATTCTCCATATGATTGACACTATCAAGCTCCAAAAAGTACCCCCCAAAAAATTGGGTTTTGGTTACCATTTGGTTACTATTGTCAAAGCCTTCTGAAGTCATACAATCGCTCTGCATGAAAAGAATGATAATTAGCATTGTTATGGGGGGGAGGGAATCCTTTTTCAAACATGGAGCTTCAAGACATATTTTTTGATACCCTTTACTTTTAAAAAAAAAATCATTTTGATTTAACACCATTGTATTAGGTTTTTTATTCAAACACGATTGCATGGTGCTAAACTGACTTGAAACCGTTACGTTATGGGTTCAAAAGTTCAAATTTATTTATATAGTACATTTAAAAAAAAAAAAACACAGTTGACTAAAGTGCTTAACAATGACAAGATCCACACAAATAAACAGGAAACAACATAGTAGAGAATGTCTCAGTCGCAAAACTCAACTCGAAATAAAACCTAAGGAAAACAGGTGGGTCTTAAGCAATGACTTAAACATTACAGCAGTCATAGCTGTTCTTATATGAACCGGTAAACTGTTCCAGAGATTAGGACCAGCCACTGAGAAGGCTCGGTCACCTTTATTTTTCAACCTGGATCTCAGAACATCGAGGAACATCTGATTGGACGACCTCAGTCTTATTTATCAGAACTTTTACACGTCCGCACTCCAACAGGAGTGTGGACGTGTAAAAATTCTGCTAAATAAGAAGGCGCCAACCCATTCAAAATCTTAAAAACAAGCAATAAAATCTTAAAATCAATCCTGAAAAAATCCTTGCACTGCAGGTAGGGCTTGACTTTAGCCAACATTCTCAGTTGAAAGAAACTGTCTCTTACAACAGAACTAATTTAGAGGTCTTTAGAATCGCGTGGAAAGACAGTATGTCACTTTATAAAAAGGCACTTAAAACGGCCAGGGCTGAGCACCTCAGCAAATTAATAGAAAACAACCAAAATAATCCAAGGTTTTTATTTAATACCGTGGCTAGACTAACAAATAAACAGACGTCGTCTGAACAAAATACCTCGTTACAGTTTAGTAGTAATGATTTCATGAACTTCTTCACCGAGAAAATTGAAAGCATCAGAATCAAAATCGTAAACGTTCGATCTTTGCTCGCGCCTTATAATTCGGCCGCAATTAACACCCCGCAAGAACAATTACAATGCTTTACAACCATAGAACAAAAAGAGTTAAATAAATTATCACTTCATCTAAAACAACAACATGTTTATTAGATCCTAAACCAACTGAACTACTGAAAGAAGTGTTACCTATAGTGGAAGAGCCTCTTCTCAATATTATTAACTCATCTTTATCTTTAGGTCATGTTCCAAGAACGTTCAAGCTGGCAGTTATAAAACCTCTTATTAAGAAACCACAATTAGATCCAAATAACCTAGCAAATTACAGACCCATTTCGAATCTTCCATTTGTCTCAAAAATATTAGAAAAAGTTGTGTCCGCTCAACTCGGCTCTTTCTTGCAAGAAAACGACATCTATGAAAAGTTTCAGTCTGGATTCAGGCCACATCATAGCACTGAAA
This sequence comes from Gila orcuttii, assembly GCA_026230005.1. NCBI lineage: Eukaryota > Metazoa > Chordata > Actinopteri > Cypriniformes > Leuciscidae > Gila > Gila orcuttii. The sequence goes on along the minus strand of JAPDVR010000013.1, from coordinate 31,260,795 downwards.
CTGCGCTTGTTAGAATCACAAATGATTTACTTTTAGCTTCGGACCAAGGCTGTATCTCAGTACTAGTTTTACTTGATCTTAGTGCTGCGTTCGATACTATAGATCACACAATACTCTTAGATCGACTACAAAATTACACTGGTGTTCAAGGACAAGCATTAAGCTGGTTCAGGTCATACTTATCTGACCGCTACCATTTCGTCTACTTAAATGGAGAAAAATCGATTATAACTTCGGCAAACTATGGAGTGCCGCAGGGATCTGTGTTAGGCCCTTTATTATTCTCAATATATATGCTGCCACTTGGTAATATTCTAAGGAAACATGGAATTAGTTTCCATTGTTATGCTGATGACACTCAAATATATATTTCATCACGGCCAGATGAATACGCTAAATTATCCAAATTGACAGATTGTGTTAAAGATATAAAAGATCGGATGACGCGTAATTTTCTTTTATTAAATCCAGACAAGACAGAGGTAATACTTATCGGTTCTAAAAAACGTCCACAAAACCTTTCACAGCACGACTTTAACATAGTAGGATGCCCTGTTACTTTATCCGCTACAGTAAAAGACCTGGGTGTTACATTAGACTGCAACCTGTCTTTTGAAAAGCATATTTCATATGTTACAAAAGCTGCCTTTTTCCACCTTAGAAACATTGCTAAGCTACGTAATATGCTATCAGTCTCTGATGCAGAAAAGTTAGTTCACGCATTCATGATCTCGAGACTAGATTACTGTAATGCTTTATTAGCTGGTTGCCCTGCATCTTCAATAAACAAGCTACAGTTAGTCCAAAATGCAGCCGCTAGAGTTCTTACTAGATCAAGAAAATATGATCATATAACACCGATTTTATCATCACTTCATTGATTACCTATAAAGTTCCGTATTAAATACAAGGTATTGCTTTTGACTTATAAAGCTCTAAATGGTTTAGCTCCAGTCTATTTAACGGATCTTCTATCGCCTTACAATCCATCGCGCTCTTTAAGATCACTAAATTCGAGGCTTCTGGTCATTCCTAGGATATCCAGATCCACCAAAGGAGGCAGAGCATTTTCACATTTAGCTCCGAAGCTCTGGAATAGCCTTCCTGATATTGTTCGTAGCTCAGACTCGCTCTCCCAATTTAAAACTAGACTGAAGACGCATCTATTTAGCCAGGCATTCATATAATTTTTTTTTATCTTACAGTTACTGTAAATTCGGCCTCTAGTTCATAAACGCCAGAGGAGAACTGGCCCCCGACTGAACCTGGGTTCTCCAAAGGTTTTTTTTTCTCCATTGGGTCATCTGATGGGGTGTTAGTATGCATTTAGTACGCATTTAGCTCTTGTTAGTATGACTTTGTTTTGTGGTGAATCTTCTGACAATGGTGGTATCTTGAAAATGTGTTCTTGTTTGTGGAATCCTTGATGTTCTTTGTTTTGAAATAAATCTCTGGTGACACATAGTCACCCACATAGAGGATTGAGTTTGCAACCTTTGTGCTTGCACCACAGAGTCATCACACCAGCACAACCTCATTTTCTTTCCTATACTTATGACTGGGATCGCACTTGCAACCTTTCCATTGTGTTGAGGTATTCTCTGGAGGACAGGTGTTTAGGTGGAGCAGTGGGTTAAAGACATCTCAGTGAACAGTGTGTGTGTGTGTGTGTGTGTGTGTGTTAAAGTATTGTAAGGGCTTGTGTTAAATGGATAAGGTGAATAAGGGACAGCTGTGTAGAATGACCTGCTCTTTTCCATACAATTAAATTGACACACTGTTGAGCTTCAAAAAAGGCACTGAAAAAAGTACCATAGCGATACTCCATATGTATGATGTGTTATATTCCAAGTAATCTGTATGCAATAGGTTTGTGTGAGAAATAGACAGAAATTTAAGATTAGTACAGTCAGTTGATTCAAAGATGTTGTTTTAAATTGAAAACATTGGGTTAACCCAATACTTGTGGTGTTCCCCAAGGGTCCATATTGGGACCCATGCTGTTTTCATTGTACATGTTGCCTTTTGGGTCCATTTAAAAAAACAAAACAATATTTCCTATCATTGTTATGCAGATGATGTACAAATCTATTTGCCTGTCAAAACAAATGATAAAGTTTTATTCAGCCAGACTTAAAAATATGATTAGATCATAATTGTCTCTGTCTTGACGGAAAAAAGACTGAGGTTGTGGTGTTTGGTCGTCCTGGGGATCTAAGTGCTTGTGTAGATGCTATTGGCTCATTAGGATCACACATTCTTCCATTTACCAAGAATCTCGGTGTGATATTTGACAGTGCTTTTAAATTTGAAAAACAGATTAGTTTTTTTCCATTTACGCTCTAAATTACGGGTTTCTCTCTTTAAAACAAACGTAGTATTATTGTACCATGGTGCTGTACTTTTTTCTCTGACCTTTTTTAATCTAATGGGTGCAACAATATCCAATGTTCTAGAGAGAATGGTGCTCATAGTGCTAGTTAGTTCGTCTAATTCATCTGTTTGTTTGGGTTCAGGCAGCAGCTGAGACAGATCAGATAAGCTATTTGAGAAATGATCTATGGTGGATGGACAAATTGTTCTACCTGGTCGATAACGTGGCGCAGCATGACATATTACAGCAGTGCGTAATATGCAAGTTACCAAGTAGTGGTCAGTGACATCATCACTTTGTGGAATGATATCTATATCGGTTGGATCGGTTCCATATGATATAATTAAATCGAGTGTATGATTAAGACGATGAGTTGGTCCGGTGACGTTTTGCTTGACCCCGAAGGAGTTTAATAAATCTGTAAATGCAAGTTTGTAATTCAAACAAGTTTGTAATTCAACTAGTAAAGTCAGAATTTCCGAATTATTATTTGGAGTAGTGCAACAGAACCCATTCTGAAGTAGAACCTAAAACTCAAGCTGTTTTCAAATCCATCTTTGCCTAGATGTAAGTGCATAATAATGTCATACAAATATGATGGGAGATGATCACGCACAAATGCACAATGAATAAACTAAGGCTGTCAAAGATAGTGTAAACAGATTTTTTCGCTATTAACATATTTATATTATACATTTAGCTGTTTTAGTATAGAAATATTGAAAATTATCAGTTATTTTTTTGTGTGCAAATGAGATGAGTAAAGCAAACTTCTGCATCCACACAAACACCCAACCAATTACATAAAGATGTGCTCAGGACCCCGTTTCATGCAAACTGCCATACAACCACTCTTTCCTATTTTTAAGTTGTAAAACCCACACAGTGACAGTGTACAAGCTTGAAAATGGATAATGACTTTTTTCATCATTACTGTAAGCAGTACAATTACAAGGCTGGGTCGACAAGTCAGAGCGTTGATTAGAATTGCAGCATGTTGATTAGTCAACAAGGCATCAGATACCTAATGGGTGTTGAGCTCATGGTTTTTAATGATAATGACAAATGTAAGCACAACGATTATCCTTACATACATCATAATTGACTAATTATGGTGGTAATGTAGCAGCTAAGTTATGTGGTGTAAAAAGACAAAAGTGCAGAATCAATCAGGTAAAGCTGACACTTAAATCCTTGAGGAAAGTAACATGGATGACAGCCCATCCATGTGAGAAATGATGAGCTCCAACATCTGTTTTTTGACTCATTGGTTGATCGGACTGGCAAATGTTAAAACATTTTCACACAAAAATAGATTAACGATGCAACATTTGTATTTGCAAGATGATGGCACCGGTAGCTTAATTAATCACAAAGACCGTTTAAGGTCCTTGGGGTCAAATTGACCCCACATGAAAATGAATGAGAAAATGAAAAAAAAATTACTTCTTTTTTCATTTTGTTTGTCAAAAAATAAATAATAAATCCAGTATAAATTTGAAAATTTCTACATTTAAATCAAGGTCTGGTCCTAGAGCATAAACACAACGTGGAACTTTCTATCTCACACACACACACACACACACACACACACACACACACACACACACACACACACACACACACACACACACACACACACACACACACACACACACACACACACACACACACTGCAACAGAGAGCATTTTTATAGATATTGGCAAATAAAATCAACAAAAGTGACATAAATCTGAAAATTTCAACATTCATTTTTTTATCTCTTGTTCTAAAAAATAAATAATTTCTGATAAATAATTTTCTGAAATAAACAGTATGTGATTACAGTCATGTCTTTTAGTAGCAAATATATGTATAATAATTTGCAAAAGCAGACAATTCAAAATATATTAAACAACAACAAATTCTTTGACAAAATACATGTTTTTAATTTATTTTAGAATGTTTAAATATATATATATATATATATATATATATATATATATATATATCAAAGTTGTGAGAAGTTGAAGCATCAAGAAAAATGAAGTGAAAATTAAATGAGTCCCTAAGGGCCTCTACTGGAGACATATAGTCATTGCACTTTGTTTCTTTAACTATAATTCCTAGAGTTTTTCCATAAACCCGCAGATGGCAGTATTCTATTCCTAACACAGAGCAATGTCCAAAAATAATTTAGATTTAATTAAGATCTTCATTTAAGTGATTTTTTTCATTAAAAAAAAAAAACTTTTTTAATGAGACAATTTATGGCGTAAAGTTACAATATGTCTTTTTTTTTTCGCCGCCAAGGGTCGCTAACCTCTTACAATAACAAAGGCATAGGTTTATGATGCAGTGATTAACTGAATGATCGGACTTGCTGTCAAGCTGATGGATCTAATAATGTTTATGGATGTGTGAAAACATTCATGTTTTTTAACATTACAGTGGTATGAAGCAGGTCGCGATTGCTAAAAAGAGACAGATATCACACTCGAGTAGCGCAGATATAAAGGAATAAGGACATTTAACGTTAATTCTACTGAACTACCCGCAAGTGCTGGATTACTACTCACACAGGTCAGTTTATTAGACGAATTTAACTTGTGAGGTAACGCAGCGCTGTTTCACTTGGTGTAACGTTACACTATCACACTAAACAGCATTTAAATGTGTGTTGAAAGTTATAATGTTATTCTGTGTATTAGTTCGTTTGCGATCAACATTAGAATAACATACTGATCATATTCTAACATTTCGTCATGTTGAGCTATATAACATTGATTTGTTGTATGTATGTACATTTTCTCACCTGTCTAATAAAGTATGTGCAAGAGCGGTGTCGCTGTCAAGTCGTGACTCGTGAAGCTCTGTCAAGTCCAAGTTAGTCACGGACGTGGAGCTCTCGGCATCTCAAAAACGCCACGCCGAAATTTATCCTCATTTTAGTTCTCCTTTTTTGTCCCAAAGTCCGCTTGCCATGGTCTATAATGTTTGAACGAAACAAGAACAGCGTGCCGCTAAACGTTACGCACTACGCAGTTGTCCACGTCTGTCGCCATGGTTACGTCATGGCTATCTATGGCAGTACGAGCGGAAATCGAGGATAGCGCGGATATTGCGTCATTTACAGGCGACTTTTTTTTACGGGACGGCCACTTATTTAAAATTGGAATTTCTCTGAAATAAAAAATATTTGGAGACTTTTGGGTTATTATAAGTACACAACTGCAGGAAATACATCACACTGAGCAAGTGATTTTTGGATATTTTATTACAAAATTCTTACATATTGTACCTTTAAGTAATAATTATGCAGTAAATAGGTAAAAAAACTACCAAATATCCACAAAAACACAGGATAAATGTATAGTTGAGAAGTAAATAAATAGTAAAAAAAAAAAATATATATATATAATTTGCCATGTAGAACTAAATTTCCTCATGCAATCGATTGGGCAGACCGATCGGTGTAGCCTGACATGGTCAAAGTACCGCGAGAGCCAATCGAAAGCATACAGGGACAGTCTGCTCTCTGCAGGGTTGCCAACTTAACAATTTTGTTGCTAGATTTAGCAACGTTTTAGACTACCCTAGCAACTTTTTTTTCAAAAAGCACCTAGCAATAAATTTAGCAATTTTTTAATTTATTTGGCAACTTTTGGAAATTGACTAATCCAATCAACACACGTACAAGCTAGCGAAATAGACTGAGTGGTTCATTCATCATTCCTTAAGATCGCTGTGGAAATGTGTAAATCGCTGTGAAAACCGGAAGGCAAAATACAACGAGCGCAGGGGTGGAGCTACATAAGGTCACACACGCCAGGCACAGAGGCTGCGGGCATATATATATATATATAAAGAAAAAAAATATATATATATTTTTTTTAACAAACAAATCTAAATTAGCATTTCAAATAATATCTAGTATTACATAATGGCGTAGTTTTACGTAATTTTAAGATTACGAAATGATGTCATAGCGCAATGACGTCACAACGTCATTTAGCAACTTTTAGCAACAAATCGATCTGCCTGTTATCAGGTAATCTAAGTTATGTAGCCTATTTCAGAAATACAAAATCACATTAGCTAAAGGCCTAAGTAAAGTAAAAAAAGCAAAACAAAATCATGAAATGTAGGCTAGATGGGCCTTCTGGAGTAAATTACAATAGTTGATATTGTACATTACAAATGTAACCATTCAGTACATTACATAGCAATGAAAACTACATTTGCAGAATTATCATAGTCCACCTTTTATTATAGTATCATTACCATTAAATTAAAATTCCATTTAGGTTGAAAACATTTAACAAGTTCATTTAGGTTAGCAAAATGGCACACCTACAATAATTAGAAATATCACTGAACCAGTAAGTCCTGATCTTCCTCTGATGATACAGCAGATATGCAGAAAATGGAGCTAATAGATTTTGCCAGATGTGTCCCGTATAGTCATACGGATAACCTGCAAAAGCATGCACAACCTTACTCACACTCAAAAGCATGTGTACACACACAGCAGTTTTTGACTAAGGGAACTAAGGGACCAAGGGGCCTGCTGTCCACTTGGGAGACACTCAGACGTGAGACATGACGCAGAAGAAAAAACGGGAGAGCTTTTGTCGCCTCCTGAAGAATTATCAGAAGATGCATGGTTGGGGGCCGCTTGAGGCCTATATTACTTCACACATCCATGCATCTAACTATATTTGTGTCTGAGAGAGCAAGATTTTATACTTTCATCCTACAGCACTGTATCTTAGTCTTATGACACTCTTATGTGACTCAAATCGGATGCCCTGTAGAAAGATCCGGAGTGTCCTGGAATAACACAGCGACAATTTTGATAGCATCAACTGCTTTCAAGGCCTGGAGGTCAGCTCTTGCGTTACAGGCCTCATAAGGAGCACATGAGTTTTACTAAGGGTGACAGAACCACTGTTGGATCAGGATTTCATGACCTCACAGACAAAGACATTAGTCAGTGTTAAGATGACAGGCAAATACAAGCAAACCTGCCTGTTTATGCGCCGCTGATCACATGGTGCACAAATCCATACTGACAGGATGACTAATCAAACACACACACATATACTATATGCACACAGTCCAGACAGTTAAAGTTAGCTTGGGGAAAAATAGTTTTTAAAATCCTTAAAACAAGATAAACTTACTTTATAATTTGAGTAAATTAACAAGAATCTATATTTATAGTTCAAGTTCAATTTTATTAATAGCACATTTACAGCAGCCACTAGGGTGACCAAAGTGCTTTACAGAACAACAAGATTAAATGAAGATATAACATGTATAACAACAAATAAAACAAAAAATAAGAGCAACATAGCTAAGAGTAACCATAAAACAGGAGTAGCAAAACAGTATCAGACTCATACATAAATTAGTAAAACCAACCGAAGAAAAGAATCAGTATACTAAAGAAAACAGTTAGGTTTTTAAAAGATACTTGAAAGCAGACAGGGAAGGGGAATGTTCAAATCTCTATCACCTCAATTAAAGTTCAATTGTTCACTCATAAAGACAGTCACTTGTCGCCACCTACTGGCTTAATGATACAAGTCGCACAAACACAGACAAGCGGATTGATACAAACGGTGAAAAGGTTGATACTGGTACCTATATTAAAATAATATTATCAAATTATTCATTCAGTTCTATGCAGCAGAATCAGATTTAACAGATTTATTTTTTGACCAATTGACTCTTCGCTAAGCCCCACCCTCCCTAGTTACTGTTGCTACGCCTGTCAAGCTTTCGCGCCTGGCACGTCTATTACAGTGTGTATGCACCGGTGTCAGACATTCCCAATGAGATAATTAGTAATTGTTTGGCGAACATGTGACATATTAGCCTAGAAATCTAGACGCACCCTAGCGGCAGCAAAAATTATTTTGCAGCAAAGTGTGGTCTAGCAACTCTCCGTTGGCATTCGAGCTGGAAAAACCAAATTCTGGTCAGGCCAATCACATCGTGTATAGAGTTGGTGGGCGGGCTTAACATAATGACGGCAGAGTTGTGACGGTTCTGCGTGATTTCCATAGGTGATTTGAATTCCCTGCTACTTGAAAACAAAGAAGATGCTGCTGGCGAACAGCGGTCTTTCAAATCGGCTTTAGCCGCGACTCTGGATGATTTTAAGAGAACGTCACTTAAGTCATTCTTAAAAAAGGAAGATGTGTTCGGAGTTTTGACGACCGGATACGGCAAAAGTTTAATATAGGGATCTCCCAGTCACGTGACCCCTAGCCGCGTGTCAGCCATTTTGACGGAATACATCCGTCAACTACTCAGTGGCAATGGATCTATTATTAGGGGTGGGCCACCCCTAATAATAGATCCATTGCCGTGGGTAATATATATTATTAGTATATTATTATACTAATAATATAATTACATAAAAACGTTTTGACATTGGGCTACAGTGTGTTAGGTAAATGCATTTACCAGTAACGTTACTGACTCTGAAGCTAACTGAGTAGTTCCACTGCTCTCTTCTCTACTCTTTAACGTTACTACTACTTTAATACTGTTTAATACTGTTTGTATTACTGTTTAATACAGCGGTCTTTCGAATCGGCTTTGGCCGCGACTCTGGATGATTTGGAGTTAAGAGGACATTCTTAAAAAAGGAAGATGTGTTCGGAGTTTTGATGACCGGATACGGCAAACTAGCTCCGCTGGTGGAAAAACACATGGGACTCACTCAGCCACAGCCGTTCGTTGCTCTGGTTGGTTGTAGCGCTGTCCTATTGCGTGCAGAGGGAATTTGAAAGACAACCGTTTATCCCGCCCCTCGGATTGAGGTATGCCAATTATGAGTTCCCAGATCTAACATCTTGATGTAGGCCTGGCATGCCAGGCTAGTGAAATATCTGAGAGTAGTGATGGGCAGATCGAGGCTTCGTGAAGCAATGAAACAGTCGAAGCAAATGTGCCATTTTGTTTCGAGGCTTCGAATCAATCCGAAACCCGTCTCCACGGTGACACCTAGTGGTCACTTGCAGGTGTTGATCTGAAACAACCTTTACAAAGAGCTAATAAAAAAATGTGTTTTTTTTTATTTTTTTTTTTATTATTGTATTTTTGTAATATATGAAGCTTGTAACCTGTAGTCTCTTCACATTGCATAATGTGATTTTGGTCATGAAAAATGAATATTAATAAAAATAAATCAAGCCACAATGTCTCCCTTTCTTATAGATTTTTATTAAAAAATATTAATTTCTCTGCTGTTGAAGGACTCAGCCTACTTCTTTTTTTACAGATAAATTCTCCAACCTTTGAACAAATTCTCTCACAAGGGACACTTGTTGCTGGCATACAAAGATATTTTTTAGCTAGGACATACAAATGAGGAAAGATTACTGCTCTCTCTTTCCAGTAAGTTAGAGGATCATGAGTTCTGGGCAAAAACGCATCGCTGAGGTATTTTTTCACTTCCACTGTGGCATCAGCTGTAGGATTGTGTATCATCTGGGTCTCACGGATACGATTGTCAAAATGTTCCCATAAACTGTCTTTTGTTTCAACTGGTGTTGATGATGATGGGCCTGATGTTGACATTTGTGGTTCTGAATTAAAAAAAAACGGCAATTAGTAACAAATCATAAAACAATGCATACCTTGCTTAGATGGCCCAGCAGTGTCAGTAGCAGGCCTTGGTACAGGGGGAACACTACCATCCTCTGTACCCTGCAGAATGGCAGGATGAATGCTCCTCAAATGGCGCATCATGGATGATGTATTGTTGCAGTAGGCTAGCTGCCGATCACAATACACACATCTCACTTTATTTGGGGTTTCCAAATGGAAATGCTCCCACACCACAGATGTACGGCATCTCTTCTGTGGAGCCTCCATTTCTATCTATCTATCTATCTATCTATCTATCTATCTATCTATCTATCTATCTATCTATCTATCTATCTATCTATCTATTTTATATGTAGCCTATCTATCTAATAATCTATATGTATCTGTAATATATGTATCTATTTATTAATCTATATATATATATATATATATATATATATATATATATATATCAATGCATCTATTAATGTGTCACTATATGTACTCTGTGTGTCTCTAAGTCAATGTGTAAATGTAAATTAAATCCTAAATATAACTAAACAAATCGCACTATAAATGTCACTATATCACCAAAAATCCGCTATCTCAAAACCAAACTCCTCTCACAAAAACCCACGATATGAAAATGCGTTGACAAAACTTTTATACTGTGTGATTTGTTCCCGAACCGACCAATCAATGAAACCCTGATTCGGCGGAGCACTCTACCTGATGAAACACTTACCCCTCATTTACACTGCACACGTCTGCGGCGCGTTACGGCTGCGACACGGCTACCGGAGCTGATCGCGGCCATTCTAGTCAATGCGTGTGTTTACACTGGCCGCGAAGCGTCGCGTTTCAGAAGCTTCCCAGAAGCGGCTCTCCGCGCCGCTTCGCTAAAGATAGGCGCCTAGTCTATTTTTGACGGACGCGCGTCCAAGTCGCACCGGGAAAACAAAATAAAAGTCAAAAAACCCTGTCAATTTCAAAATAAACACCCTGTCCAGACTCCCAAACGTATTGCACGTATATTGGCATTTGGCAATATAGCCTATCCTTGGTAGGTGACCAGAAATGGACGACGAGAGATTCATCCTGGAAGTTGAAAAACACACAGTGTTATATGACACCACAAATCCTTTTTACAAGGACAATACCAAAAAGGACAAAGCATGGAGTTTGATTGCACAAGTTTTAGGAGTGGAAGGTGAATACAATAACCTCCTAATTATCTTCCTACTACATGATTTTGAAAAGTAGCCTATAACCATTGAGTATTTATGCATCTTGAAAACCAATTAAAATGTCAAGTAACTTTGCATTACAGGACCTATGAGATATTAGTACAAGTACAAAGACCCTTTGTTAATATGTAGGCTATGAGTTTTTTCAGATAGGCCTAGTTTAATGTAAAAACAAATCTGATTGTAACAAAATGTTAAAATCAGATTTGTTTTTTGTTTTAAAAGTGTTACTATACAAGAACTTCACTAATGTTATTACAGGAGCCTATATACGTAGCCTACTGCCCTGTGTAAATTCTGTTCAGATACAGTACTGTTGGGAAGGTGCTTGGACTTGCACTCTCGAGCTTTTCAAATGCTAATGTGAATTTGCTGGGAGTGACATTACCTCTTTTCAATGGAATTGATAGTTTAACACACCAAAGTTCTCAAACAAAAACTTTATTTTTTTATTTTTTGCCAAAACACCTTTTTACCAATACAGCATACTTGTCTTTTGGGATCATAATCACTTATCAGCTTTTTACAATCCTAGCATGATACTTCAATAAGCTTTGAAGTCATGCCTTTTGATCACACCATCCTGTTCTGCCATGACACACTGCCTTCAGGAGAGGTAAAGTAGGTGCAGAAGACCTCCCTCACATTACAGGCCTCTGCTGACGCCCTGTTTCCTCCCATGTTTCTTACTGGTGCCATGTGTCTCCCCAGCTGCTCTGCCTCATCCAGCAAACTCTGGTTTTCCCTGGGGACAAGCAGGAAATTGTGAAGGATGCATGTAGCCATCACAAGCGTGTCAACATTTTTTGGTTGCAGGTTGATTCTGTTAAGAAATATTCTCCACCTGGAGGACAGAATGCCAAAGGCATTTTCAACCACCATCCTTGCTCTTGAAAGTCTGTAGTTGAAAATCCTCTTTTTGTAACTGAGGTTTGCTCCGGGGTATGGTCTCATCAAGAATGGTTTGAGCTGGAAAGCTGCGTCACCAACCATGACGAATGGCACATCACCCAGGTGGGCAGCACCAGGTAGAGAGGTACTGGGTGGCACATGCAATGTGTTGGTCTCCATTCCCCTCCCCAAATCCGAACTGGCGTACACACCACCATCGCAGGTTCTTCCGAAGTCCCCCACTTGAATGAATCGGAACCTGTAGTCAGCATCCACAAGCGCCAAAAGCACTATGGAGAAGGTCTTCTTGTAATTGAAGAACTGACTTCCAGACAGTGGTGGTGCTTGTATTATTATATGTTTGCCGTCTATTGCTCCCAAACAATTTGGGAAATTCCATTTTTCACAGAATCCTTGGGCCACCTCTTTCCAAGTGTCTTGTGTTGGCCTGGGTAGGAAACTCTCCATCATCACCTTTTCAATGGCTGCACACACCATATGGACAGAGTTCATGACAGTTGCGTGCCCTAGGCGATAGCTGAATGCTAAGCTGACCATTGAATCTCCAGAAGCCAAGTACCTGTGAGGGAAGAAACAAAAGAAAAGTATTGTATTCATCTGTGTGTCTTCTTTGTTTCAGTCGACATGTGCAGGGTGAGATGGAAAACATTAAGAGATGCTTTTGTGAAAAACAGAAAAAATAAGAATCTGCCTAGTGGATCAGCAGGTGGAAGTCAAAAGGACTGGAAATATTCAGAGATAATGTCCTTCCTTTTGCCCCACTTACAGCCAAGAAGGTCTGTATAAATTTCAAACATGTAATGTACATTAAATTTAACAGTGAAAAAATATTGTTGACTAAAGCAACAGTGTAATTTTTCAATTATTATTAAAAAGGTGGTTTTTTTGGCATGGGCATAAAGAAAATGCAATGACTAACTAGATGGGTAAAGTTAGTAGACAAACTTTAAGTTGGCTTGAAAAAGACTAGCCAGAAAGTTTGAAAAAGTTTTAAAAGCTTAAAGTTTTAGATAGATCGATAGATAGGTTGGCTTTCTCAAATCAACTTAATTATTGTGTTTTTGCTGTTGCTTTTTATACAGTTCGAAAAGCAACTTGACCCAGCAAACAGATTATGTGGAACACAATGTAAGATCTGCTTCCGCACTGTCATCATTGGGTACAGATGAACGATCCAGTACCCCTGGTATTGCCATACAGAGGTCCATATCTGCATCTCCGGCCCAATCACTTGCTGCGCCAACAACCTCAGAGGAGAGGCAAAGGCCCTCTAGGTCCCGTAGCCCTAGGGAGCGGGCATCCTCACCAGTAGTGGTACGTGCTACACAAGAAAAAAGAAGGAGCCACAGAACACAGACCACAGACATTGGGGAGAGGCTGATGTCCTTACTTCAAGAGCCTATTCCAAAACCACACATGCCAGATGCTGAACTAGATGAAGCATACCACTTTGCACTAAGCCTTGTGCCAATGTTGCACAGATTGGATAAGGACAGGAGGCAACAAGCCAAAATAGAGATCTTGACTACTCTACACAACCTAGAAAAAGCCCAACACCACCAAACTGTCCCCCCACAACATGCCGCTGGTTGGCATCCCCCCACTCAGGATGTTAGAGGGCACTCCACTCACATCTCCAGGCCAGCAGGATATCAGACTATTACCTTCCCTCCACAGGGTACACAATGGGAAGACGAGAGCAATGAGGGGTCTTACTACAGAGACATGTAGCCAGTAAAGGGAAAAACTGGCTCAATTGTATAGCTACTTGTTTTTGTTGAGTTTCAGTTGTTCGTAAAAAAAAAAAATGCTTATTGTTACTTTTCCTGTTTTAAAAAAGTTGAATGTTTATTTGATGTTTATTAATAATAAAAAAATACTTGTCTGAGAATTTGGTATATAAAAAAACTTTCTTGAGCTTGTGGTCAGCAATTTCTTGTCTATGACATTATGATCTTACCTCAATCCAACAGCCAGTCTCTGCTTGGGTTCTATGGCAACTCTGTAATTGGTTGATTGTCTGGTCAGTTCAGGGCCAATGATGGACAGAAGTTCATCCATCTGCTCTGCACTCATCCTAAAGTACAGATGATGGCGTTGGCTGTCCAGCCTCAGTTCAGCCACAAGATTATAAAAATCACCTTGTTGTCTCCTTCGCTGGTTGAGAGGATGCACCCAACACCGTTTCCTTCTCCTTCTGCCCCTCTGTATTCTTTCAAGTAGAAGAACAAATGTCAGTGTCCTCCTCCTGCTCACAGGCACTGTATGTGAAATATAGATATGAGATAATTGAGGATGCATTTTAAAGGATGAAAACACAGCAACAAATATTTTATCCTTGTTGTTCCTTACTACCCTAGTAAAAAAAACTATACCAAAATCTATTTAAAATACATTAACTTCATTGTATACTTCAAATCCATATTTATTGACATCACTTAAAATAATAATCAACCTTTATTTGGAGCATTTCTTTATTGCAAAATGCACATTTATTAATATTACGCCTTAACCATATCAATATTTTTAATATTTCATTTAATATATATTTCATAAATAATTCATTTCTTAAACATATATTATTTAATTTAATATCTCTATTAATAAGGACTGTATAATATATCTTTAAACGCAAAATATTAAAAATGTACCTAAAGTATACTTGCAATAGTTCCACTTTAGCACAATCAAATATACATATAACTTAGTATATCTACTTGGACCTCAACACTACTTCCCCACAATTAAAGTGAATTAAGTACAAAATTAGTTTTCCCAATTTAGACTTTTAGTAAAATATAGTTTAGTATAAAAAAAAAGTAAAATTGCAGGGTATTTTTTATTAAGCACATAAATATGTAAATTAATTTTTAGGATAGCCTACTTAGCATACACAAAATTATTTCCAATACATGAAATTAGTATATTTTTTTCCACTATGGTGGACATTTAAGTGTATTAATATGCCGGCAACAGCGCAACAAAGTAGGACATAGCTAAAAACATAACAAACACAATTACACCGGAAAAAACATAAACATTTAGCCAACTTACTCATGGTACTAGAAACTCCAAAATCAGAAAGACACGTCGGACAGGCAAATCACGTGGTCTCACGCATCCAGTCGCTCCGCTTGTGATATGCTCCCGGTGTGAGTTGGCACCGCGTGAAGGACGGAATAAAACCTTATCGCAGCCGTAACGCGCCGCAGACGTGTGCAGTGTAAATGAGGGGTTAAGCCTTGTTTATACTCGACGCGTCCGCACGAGCGCGAGTCTCCGCTGACTGCGCGCGCACCTCTCCAAACGGACGAGGCGTTTATACTTGACGCGCTCGCCGTTGTGCTATTCTGTGAAACGACAGGGGGCGACTCGGAGTAATTCTCCTCTAAACCACCAGGAATCAGCAGTGAAGAAGTAGTTAGCCGTTTATTAGTAGTTTATTAATAGCTGATTCATATTAAAAGAGTAATAAATGCAGTAGGTTTATTGTACTTTTTTGTACAAACTAGTTAAACAACTGAAGCCTTATTGAAGAGTGTTTGAACCTTAATTTCATCAGGAGGGCTTACTTCTGCTATTGTAGGCTTATTTTGTAAATGTAAGCAGTTACTTTAGACAAGTGCAAACTGGGTCCTTAATGCAAATGTGATCCTATTCACAAAATGAGAGGCTTTTATGTTCGCCCATCAATGCAAATGTATATGTGTATAGAAGGATCATAAACATGCTGGTACAGACGTACCAGTTCGGCCAGATTCGGCTCGAAGTCGTTCATCTTCGGATGCGGCGCCGCGCGCGATGTTACAAAAAGTGCCGTGCACACCGCCAGGCGAAATGGGGTCTCGCGCACCCAACGCGCACGACCGCCCACACCGCAATTACGTCATTTTGCCGCGCGCACCTTCGCGCTCTTGCCGACGCGTCGAGTATAAACAAGGCTTCAGACGCTTCATTTAGCCGTTGCCACGTGACGTGGGTGTTTTGACTCACGCTTCGGATCAGTGTTTCGAATCATCTTTGCTTCGGGATCTCGCAAAGCTTCGGAACGTCTGTTTCGCGCCAGCCATCCTTATCTGAGAGAGCAAGACAAAAGGGACTGCAGTATGCATTCGAGGGATATATCCACGACATAATATGCAACCGATTAGCGAATAATTTCATAAAAATTGAAGCTAAAGCACAAGCAGCAGCCGCCTCATTCGCTGACCATTCAAATGGGAAACACACAAATTGAGGAACAGCTATGTTCGTGCACAGCAGGGTAAGTGAAATGTGAAAATAATCTAATAATTATAAATCAAACAGTTTATCCATAAATATTGTGGAATAACACTAACACCGGGAGAGCTGCGATCGGATTGGGTTAAAGTTACTCAGTCAGGGGTAGTAGGTCGTTGATTAACAAAATGCTGAAATATATTTTAAAGTATGTCAGTGAGCCTCCGTCTTGTCTTTAATCGTCTTATTTTACGTTAAAATATATGCATTATGAACAAAGAACCGTCATTATTTCCAACTTCTAAGCAATAGATGTTTTTGTTAATCCTGTCGACATTTACTAGTTGTGAATGGGGTCTCCCACACTGCTTGATCCACGTCCATCATTTCTCCCCTTGGCTTTTATATTTTCGCAAAGTAAAAAAATTCCACTCCCCCGTCCAAACTTTTAGGATACCAGGTATCAGATTTGCACAATCCAAACGCACAACGCTTCGGCATATTTCCCTCGCTGGAAAGCTTGCCACTTGCCAGACCTCCCGCGCCTAGTTACGGTTGCTAAGACACGATTGGCCAGTGGCGGTTTTCGGGCGTGGCTTAGCGAAGGGTAAATTGTCAAAATAAAGTATAGTCCTACAAAGCAATTTTTTTTTTTATGTGAGCAGATAGCAGGGAGAGGACAAGTGAACGAGAGTATAGCGTCATTTTACCAGCGTTGCCCAGCACGGCTATACACACCATGAATTCATGAATGATGCCGGACTTTTGTGCTGCGTATGGATGTTCACACGACTGAAATATAAAAACCAGACAGCAAGGGATTACATTTCACAAGAATGTGAAATTTAGTAAATTTTTACAATTTTCTCTGGACATAAATACATGTCTGACCGTTTGAACGAACCAGAACAACTAGAAAATCGCATTCATGACCATTTATGGTGATTTTATTTCCGTTAGACCTTTTCCTACATTTACGCTGATGCATTAAAGAGGAGGGGCTCCCCTGTTCCATGATGGCAGCTCTATTGACACATTCGTTCCAATGAACTGCCGTAGCCAAGGCGACATCTAGTGTATATATCTATGGCGCTGCGAACACGGAGCGGAGAGCACAGCACACACACACACGGCGAAACACGCTTCGAAGTTGTGCATCTTCGGAAGCGGAGACGCTCGCAAAGTCACAAAACATGCTTGAGCCAGAGTGAAACCAAAATGCAATTTTTGGCTGGCTAAATTTCGGTGCATCTCTAATTTTAAGACAATCATTATGCTCTCGCGGGCCTTGAAATAAAGTGGCGGGCCTTGAGTTTGACACATGTGCTCCAGAGGCAGGGTGTTCCAGAGTCGTGGCCCTGCCACCGCAAATGCACGCTCGAGGAACTACCAGCAGAGCCCGGTCACAGGATCTTAGGCTTCTGAACGGAGTGTAGGGATGAAGAAGTTCAGAGAGATAGGCAAGAGCTATATTATGTAGAGATTTAAAAACAAAGAGTAGAATTTTAAAATCTATTCTCTGGTGAACTGGCAGCCAGTGTAAAGATCTGAGAATAGGAGAGATGTGATCATATTTATGACACTTCAGAAGTCTGGCCGCAGCGTTTTGTACTAGCCGAAGACAATCAATTTGAGACTTGGATATACCGCAATATAAAGAATTGCAGTAATCTAGCTGAGATGTAGGCAAACAAATGCATGAACAGCCATTTCCAGAGTTTTCGGAGTGAGAAAGCCTTTGATTTTAGACAATAGATGAAGTTGATAGAAAGAGGAAACGATTACGGAGGAAAGGTGTGTGTCAAATTTATAGGCTGGTCAACAAGAATACCAAAGTTCCACACCCTTGAGGATTTGACTCTCTAAATCAGGGCTTATACACTGAGAATTTTCATTTGGGCCGAAAACAATAACCTCAGTCTTGTCTTCATTTAGGAAGAGGAAATTTTGGGCTAGCCATGATTTAACCTCCTCGCAGAAGAGATGTAATCGCTACAGGATTGTTTCTTTTGATTGGTATATGAATTTAAGTGTCATCCGCATTCAAATAAAAGGACACACCATGTTTCCTAAGATTAGAGCCTAGAGGTAGCATGTAGAGAGAACATAGACAGGAAGCCAAAATAGAGCCCTGTGGAGGGTCACAGCTCAGAGGTGTTGCAGAGGTGCCATGGAGGAGGAGAAATTACCCATCTTTACTAAAAACTTTCTGTCAGACAGGTATGAATGAAACCATTTCAAGACTCTAGTCTAGATAATAGAGTAGGGGGTCAATAGTATCAAAAGGAGCCGAAAGATCTAAGAGAATCAGAACCACAGTATCTCCGGAATCAGATAAATATTCTTTAAGATTTTCAGGAGGGCGGACTTAGTGCTGTGAGCAGACCTAAAACCAGTTTGAAAAACCTCATAGATACAATTACTTGACAAAAAGTGTTGGAGTTGATCCAGCACAATTTTCTCCAATAGCTTAGAAATGAAAGGTAAAACAGAAATAGGCCAAAACACTGTTTAAAATAGAAGGATCTAGTGAATACATTTTTATATTTTTTCTTACACCATATTTTTTAAGCTGCAATCTTACTAAATTTTGTTAGATGATTTGTTAGAGTCGAGCTTTAAACAGAAAACAATATTGGCTAAATATTATTTGCTAAATAAAAAAAATATTATATATATATATATATATATATATATATATATATATATATATATATATATATATATATATATATATATATACATACATACACACACACACACACACACACACACACATTAGTCTTTTGAAAAATAGAAAAATAAATAAAAATACTGATTAATACTACAATAATTAATTTAAAAAATCATAAATAGGCATACTACAAAATCAAAAAATACTAAACACTAAAATTAGTGGGCTATTGCTGTATATGGTAAGATTAACAAATCAAAGTCTGTTTAAGCATCCATTCATTAGAGGTTAAGTCAGTCTAAATAAACCTGGGTCTGTTTTCTTCTCATCTGTTCTGCTGCTCATTAGAGGGACCACTGGACCACAAAGATCTCAGATAGAGGAGCTGAACAGCACAACTGATGAACATGCCCTGCTGGAGAACACTCACAGATCTACAGTTCCATGTAATACAGCCTCTGCCAGAAACCGAAATTGAAAACCAGAGAGGCTTGATGATTTCATAACTCACAAAAGTCTCATTATTTATAAATGTAATCATTGTTATGGATATCATGTAATGTTTGATGACCTTCAAATCTTTAGACCCACACCTGTTTAGACAACCATTCAGTTACATTAGGAGTCTCTGAAATGATTCCTGTTAGACATCGATGAACAATACATGATGTGAGCCTTCATGATGAAATGTGTTCAGTCTTGAGGTAATTGACACACCTGCGTTTAAAGTAGTTACACACTCAGCATGGCATACTGGATCCCACAATGTGCCTAGCAGTCCATTTCTAATAGCACATGACTGATTGGACTGCCAAGACTAAAATGAGATTTTTTTAAAACAAACTGTATTTAAAAAAAATATGATAATAGCAAACTGTTTTTATTTTAACTATATTATATATATTTTCCTATTTTTTAAAAAATATATTTTTAGGCCTATTTCCATTCTGAAGACAGTATGACAAAAGATCCTAAAATCAGTTTTAGTATGTCCTTTTGAGTCCCTTCATAGTATATATTTCATTTCATTTTTAAAGGGCCCCTATTATGCTATTTTAAAGTTTCCTTATGTTGTTGTGGAGTCTCCTACAACATGTTTACACGCATCAAAGGTAAAAAAAAACTGTTTAATTTCCTCATAATATACATTTATATATATACTCTATACACATCTTCACATTTTCAATGATTCTCAAACGACTCGTCAAATGAATCAATCCCTCTAAATCCCTCCTTTTCGCGAGCTACTCTGTTCTGATTGGCCAGACAGCTCAGTCTGTTGTGATTGGCCTACCGTGTACAGCGCACCGAGAACAAAAACGCCCATTGCCATAACAACGTCAGCTCTGCTTGTCCTGAGGCTTCCTACACCATAAACTAAACACAGTAATGAACAATGACGTCGATTTGACCATATTAATGCGAGTGCGAGTCCGATGATGAAACACTGTTATTCAACCCGAACCTCCTTCACAAGGAAGACTTGAGCAGGACGTTTCACAGTGATACACTACTCAGTTTGAGGTACATTATAAGATGTTGCAACTGTAATTCCTCACCATCAGCATTAACAAGTGCATGTTTTTTACTTGTACTAATTTATTTACCGAGTATTTTTCTAATATATTGCGGTGAATACTTGGAAACTGTATCAACAACAGTGCAAGTATGCAATGTACATTAGCCGAGCTCTAGAGTGAATGATCTGATGTAACATAAACATTGGTAAAACAAATATTTCCTCAAAGTAGTGAGAACGACAGATAATCTGCATTAATAGATACAGTTTTAGGTAATAGTGGCCCACAGCTGATCAGCAGAAGTATTTCAGTAAGACAGTAATTATGCGAGTTACCAGTTAGCAGGAGACCTACACAATATAAAACTCAAAACTACGTTTTTTTAACTCCACCTTTCAAGAGCAAGCGGTTTGTGAATCCTGCATTGAACTCTGAGATTTGAGAAGCAGTCGTCAGTAAAATAAAGGGAACACAGCAAAAGTTTAGGATTATACTGCTGTGATATCGTGGTAAAGATGAATTTTAACCACTGATTCTTCACATGCTCGTCCTTGGGGAGTAAAAAACAAGGGGGTAATCCATCAGCCGGAAACTGAAGCCTCGCGGGAGTAGCAGAACTTGTAGCAGAACTTCACCTGCTGTTAGCATTCCATTGACTCCCTTTCATTTTGGCGTCACTTTGACAGCGAATAACTTCACATCTGAGGTGTCCAAAGACTTCATTTGTCCATTATTTATTTCTAAAGAAACACGACAATGTATAAAAGGCTCCATTAATTTGTATCTTACATTATGGCCCCGTAGAAGACGTTTTTGTTAAAACAGGCTAACGATTGCGTCACAACCACGCGACTTTATGTCGCACAATAGAGACATTACCGTATAGACAGGAGGAGAAGCTCGCAGGCAATCTTTTACTGTCTATGAGGCAATCGGGGGGACATAGAGGCATAAAGTCAAGGGAGAAGCCAATAGATAGAGAGTCCATAAAAACAACGGGACAAAATATTTCAACAACGTTTTTGAGGAATTACGTGATTCAGATTTGTCTTGCCACAGCTACTAGAAGATTTACAACGTTCAGGCTGTCGTCAAGCTCAGTTTGAGCCTGCGCAGTCGCTCAGCCATCAGACAGGAAGTGCAATCGGGCTTCAGTCTTCTTCGTTGAAATCAATGGGGTCGCTTTGTCCATTTCTTTTACTGTCTATGGTAAAAAATAACTGGCTTTACCTTCACATTATGCACAGCACCATCTTCTCGACATGATGCTATCCAGTACAGGAATCAGCTGCTGGTTTGAGGTTTTCCTGGTGTCTGCGCGTGCAATACGTGGGCGGGCAATATACTAATATTTTGTCTTGACGTCACAACGAAACGGCTTATGACTCGTTTGAAAAACGATTCATGTCATTGACTCAGAGTCGACTCTTACTTTTGAAAGACAATAACTTTATATACGGTGCACTTTCAGATTTAAAACTTTGCAGGATGTTTTCATTCACTTAGAGCTATGTTACACATTACATGAAAGGTCATTTTCAAAAATCCATAATAGAGGCCCTTTAAATAAAAAGTTCAAGAAAGAATAAGAGAGGCAAAGGAAGTGCCAAGAGAACAAAACAGAAATAAAGTGCTTTCATAAAAACATAACTTTTTTGATCTGTGCAGCCCGGCGAGAGACTGCATGAGAGATTTTGAAGCTATAATTTAATAAAGTTAGATAGCGCTAGGGCAAATATTAGTTCTACTAGTCTCTCGCTGTTTCCCCTGTAGAGTGGAGGTATTGATTCCCTTCTCTAAGTGTTCATGCAGGTGTGGAACTGTGTCTAATCAAAGCATTCAACCCTTTATCCATCCTCTCATTTTTTAATTGTTTCTGTTAATGTCTGGTGCAAATAGCTCTGAGAAAGAATGGTGTGATTATTTTGCGTGGGTGCGAGTGATTCTCCTTCATTACAGCTTGATATTTTCATCCACGTCCATGAGAGCTTTGTTTTGGGACCCTGCTGCAATTACTGCAGTGCTTTGCTGCATTTTGAGCAGAGAACAAAACACATTTTGCTGCACAGGTCCAAAGGGATAAAAAACAAAAGATTCATTGAGCCCCAGCGCCTTTGAGAGAGAGAGAGAGAGAATGCAATATCAAAAATACTGTCATTGCAGAGTGCAATGGCATATTTATGGAAATTTGTGCTTTCGATTTTGATTCAGGGATCGTAGTCCATTGTCACAGGGGTAAACAAGCCATTTCCACCCTGATGAGGTCTTCAAGTTACTGATTTTTATCAGTTCATGCCCCTCCATTCATCATTAATGCATTTCACTCTATTAGACTTTTAACCATAACGGAAGATTATGCTACTCTTGGTAATTGCTTTGTATTGCTTTGATTGAGCTTCTAATTCGTTTGAGTCTCAACTGTTGTTTTTCATTCAGTGGCTGAATGGCAGAATTCCCTCGGACTTCTGGTCTGAGGAAAACTAAAGACACAAGGAAAATTAGATTTGGGAAAAGCAATGAGGGTGATAATGAACACGCACACACATTTTTTCGTAAAGAGCGCATGCAGCTGTCGAAGGGTGCGGCTGATCAAGTGTGGATATTACCTGTTTTGTGTGTGTGTGTGTGTGTGTGTGTAGGAGAAAGATACAAATTCTCATAAATAGAAGTGTCTGGCCTCACCTCGTACACTCTCTTGGTAGGTTGAACCACTTTAGCTTCTGATACAACTTTAGCTGGACAACTTTTCCTGTTCCACACATTTTGGCCCAATTTTCCTTAGTGTCACACACACACACACACACACACACACACACACACACACACACACACACACACACACACACACGCGCGCGCACACACGTATCCCCTGACCAATATTGGAAATCTTAGAAACCTTCACACTGTACATTACTGCAGAAGTCAGGAGTGATAAAGAGGCTTGATGCTCCAGGAAAGAGAGAAGGAGAGAGAGAAAGAGAGAGAGAGAGAGGGGAGGGATTAATCGATCTCTATAACTGATCATGGGGAATGATGAATCTTGAGGCGGTCCTTGGAGAGACCGTGTGCTCGTCTACCTTATGGCCATTGCATTGCTGGTGCCGGAGACAAAGAGAAAAGAAGGGAACTGCAGAAGAAAGGAAAGAAAATGAAATGTGTAGGACTGATTTATGATTTTCCAACATCAGTACTCAACACCGTCAATCAATAAACCACCCAGAAGGAAGACTGTGCAACCCACACAGCCAGAAGCAATGACAGGAAAAAACAAGCTATTCTCACACACTCAGAAACACACATTTTCCGTGGAACATTTTCTTACTCAATAATTTTCCATTGTTTTCCAGACATATAAACATCCTTAAAAGCAAGATTATGCATTAGATTTGCACACACACATACCTGGGCACAGGTGGCTGTAGTGAAGATTGTCATCAGGTTGATATATCACTACACCTTTATCTACCTGCTCTTTAGCTGTTCGGGGTCATTAAACACAAATTGCCCGCAGGGAAAACCCCACCCACCATCAGACCACATCTGATGGCAATGCGGCGCAGCAGGTCAGCACATGTGCTGTGAAAAAAAAAAAACACTCTTAATCAGTATTATTGTCTTATTTTACAAGATAAAATATCTGAACATTTACTTGACAAAGTAGAATTGAAAAGACATTCTTAGCCCATTTGCCAAAATAGTTTTTTCTTGTTTTTCTAGTCTGAAATAAATTTTTACTTTCATGCAGCCAGTGAATTTATCTTGATTTAAGGATATTTCCATATTTTTGGATTTGTTTTGGAATGTTCTGGATAGATAGTGTATGGTGGGAGATTGTGTTGGAGAGCTCATCGTTACTTCCTGCAGAGCCGAAAGCTGCACCACCATCCATCTCTGTTCCCTGCATTCTGTCTGCGTCTGCATGGAGATATTTCTCATGATAATTAGTCATGCAGCCACACTTGCACATCGTTGGACGTCTTCCACATCCAAATGTCATCATCAGACATGTTGTCGCTTTGCTGTCACCTCATATCAGATTCAGCAGACTAGTTTGAAAGCTGCAGACCTAGACCGGAGGCTGGGGGTGTCTCAGAGTGAGTGACGTCAGCTCTCTTATAGACTGCGGTCCCTCGTGTCCTGCATGAGTGCGTGTGGATTGTCCAGCAGCAGGACGCTCTGTTGGCCCCGGTCCAGTGAGAAGCTGCCGGGGCTCTTCTGCTCAGAATCACCCTGATGTCAGAGATCCATGACTGCACCACCCTCAGGTTGAATGTGGCTGCAGTCTGGGGTGGATATTCAAAACTTAATTACAAAGTTTGTTTAATGTAGTAACATATTGCAGACTTGTAGTTCTAGAGAGTTTGACACTTTTATTTAGAGGACATGAGAAAGAGGAAATGACATGATGGAGGGGAGGGAACAGGATCAGCAAACTGCCACAAGCTGGTTGTGAATTTGCATCACCAAAATTTCATTATATAAATGTCCCTCATTCATTATTTAATGTCCCTCAATAAGTAGACACATGCATGGCCATATGAAATCTGTTTGATTTTTTCCTTAATTCAGTTTTCTATTTTATTTTTTATTTTTTTACAATTAAATTATTAATGAAAATATTAACCATATATTTAAGCATATTGTGAAAATAAAAACAATTAACATAACATTGCTTTATTTTCCTCATAGAGGGCTTCAATTCACAGCAGCAGGAATAAAAACATGAGTGCAATTATCTGTGATTACATGTGGCACTAATATGTGCTAAAATATAAAGAGAGGGAGGCTGGGTGGGAACATATTTATATATATATTTATACAAAATATTTGTATTATATTATAATATTATTTATAATATACATATTTATATTTATAAAATATAAATATAATAATAAACATTTGAGGACTGTGACTGTTGTATAATAACATACATACATAAATACAGTGACATCAAAAAGATTTTCAGAACTTTCTCTCTCTATATTTTTCAGGTGCATATTGAGATAAGAATCTTGTTTAAAGACAAATTCAAGGCATTCAAGTCACAACACAGAATACACAGAAGAGTGGAAAGCTGTTTTCAGTGTAAACACTCTCTTGCACATACAGGCACTCTCTTAGTATGTTCTTTATATTGTTTGTGACACAAACAATCATGCAGGCCTGAGACCCACAGGGTAAGAGGACACACATGCAGCTGGAAAATGTGTATGCTATGACTTTGCAGATGTATCTTTTGCTTAAAGCCAAGTGTTTCCCCTACTGTAATAATGCTGACCGTCTCACCGCAGAGCTGGAAAAACACATTTTCTCTTTGGCACACTAATAAATGGCCATAAACCTGCAGCCCCCGAGGAAGCAGAGATGGAAGACAGAACATTGGAAAAATAAATACACTTAAATATATATACATTAATATCAAGAGCCTGCACACAATAGCTTTAAATTAGTCTTAAAAGGTTCATACTGGCCACTAACCTTCAGATAAATCAGCTCTCTTTGCTTTCTAGTTCTCAACAGTGCATAATGTCAGGATGAGCCATGGCTTTAGAAGGTTAAACCAATCATTGTCAGGCTTTATCATCTGATATACTGCTGTTTTCTTAGAGTAGCCTACTCTGTAAAACCCACTCTCTCTCTCTCTCTCTCCAGTTCACCTCCAGAGAATTAGTATTTATTTGATTTAGAGAAATTCTGTACATGTGGTCTGATGGATTTTTAAACTGCAATCACATGGCAAATATTTTGCTTCCTGACATACTACTCATACTATTTTCACAGTTATATTAGTATAGCCCACTGTATACATGCAAATTTCTGTATGCATGAGACACCTGGACACATACAATACAATAGAGCACATGGCACTGAAAAATCAGTATCCCATAATCCAATACACTGAACTTAAAGAGATACTTCACTAAAAAATTACTCACCCTCATATCGTTTGAAACCTGTATGCATTTCTTTCTTCCGTGGAACACAAACAACACAAAAGTTTTAGTGTTGTTTTGGACCATTGACTTTCACTGTGTGGAGGAACATTCTTCAAAATATCTTCTTTTGTGTTCTGCAGAAAGAAAATCTTATAGATTTTGAACAACATGAGGGTGGGTATTGGGTAAACAATTTATAGTTGCATAATTCATACTGTTTCATATCCTTTTTTACAAAATACACAAAACATGGTTTATAGGGTAAGATGGGGAGATGACCCCACCACCTTCAGTTTTTAACTTGATCATAGATGGCATAAAATCTCATCTCAACACATTTTATTAATGGCTATGCGCTTCTTAATTTTGTAATTTCATCTGAATATTAACATTTGTGAGATTTAGTTAGTCAAAACTAATTTTCTGTCCATTTCACATTGTATTACACTGAATATCAAAAGTTTTTGTTTGTAAAATTGTATCTCAATTTACAATTTAATATAAAATGCACATTCTTTTTGAGGGAGGCATCTTCCGCCATCGTACCCTACTTACTGTTCAGTATGCAGTAAACAGTGCACTGGTATTCCATTTAGAACATATCCATGGTTTTGAAATTTATAGGGGAAAGTATTCTAAAATCAGCTGAAGTAAGCAGTAGTACTACGCTCTGTTCTGAAAGTATTAAGATAGATCTATTTTCATTGACTTCCTCTTCATTTATGCCTCGCATCTGATCTTCCCTCCAGTGATGAAACACGCTCTGCAGTGCATGATGCCACCATCTGTCACTCATGCAGAATTGTGCACACACATGCATTCTTTTCGCCATGACACAGAGATGTCTGTATAGTCACAGCAGTTAGGTGCTGGGAAAGGTCACAGCATTCATTGCATATCCAGAGTTACGTTCAATCTGCAGTCAAAATAAGAAAATCAGTGACAAGTCAATGAATCTGCTTATCAAGTCGACCACATCTAAAAAATAATTTCCACTATTAAAAAAGCTTCTTTAGTGGTTAATTTCACACTAGGTCCCACCTAGAGATATATAACCAATCTTGACCCCAAACCAAATTGATTATATTATTGCATGGGGTATGCGTACTAATCAATTTCATTGCATTATCATAAGGCTTACTCAACCTTTCAAAAGTCTTGGGTTGGGACGGTAATTGAAGTGTGTTATCCTCTCTAAGGCTGCTTTTATTTAATCGAAACTACAGTAAAAACAGTGATATTGTGAAATATTACTACAATTTAAAATAATTGTTTACTTCAAAAGAACAGCATGTATTTGAAATGGAAATCTTAACATTATAAATGTCTTTGCAGTCACTTTTGATCAGTTTTTAATGCGTCCTTGCTGTATAAAAAACATAATTAAAAAAAAAAAAAATTGTACTGACTCCAAACTGAACAATAGCGTTGTTACACAACTGCTTTGAGACTTGGGTTGAACATCCGAATGCAGCTTTATTGGGAAAATCCAGAATCATAATCCATAAAACAGGCAATGGTTCAAACAATCCATATAAGCAACAGGGCAGAAAACAGGCAAAAAGTGTAATCCAGAAAACGGGCAGAGAATCAAAAAACCAAGACACATGAAACCAGGATAATGTTCAGAAATGCAGTGTAACATACAAGACTTTGCAAAAGGGGCTTTTACACAACATCGTTTCCAACTAAAAACGGAAGACTTTTTATGTGTTTTAGCCATTCATTTACACGACAACGGCATTTTGGTGGTCTGAGAATGCAAACTTTTGAGAAGGGGTTTCAAAGTGCAAATTTTTGAAAACGACACCCTTATTATCTCTGGGTAAACTACAAAAACGTGAATCTGTGAAAATGGCAACGTCATGCACATGTGTAAGCTATTACGCGTTTGATCTATAGGCTTTTTTTTTTTTTTTTTGTAAATGTAAGGATACAGATATTAACAATAAGAAATAAGGGGGGGGGGGGGGTAGGGGCATATGGACATCATCACTAGTGGTTATAAGAATTACACAAATCAACACAATATAACATTTTGTCATCATGAAAAATTAAAGGTTCCTTCCAACAGACTCAAGGATGATATATGTTTTCAAAGCCTTTGTGTTCAAAGAATTTGACATTTTCTTAAAGGAATTGAAAAGGGACTTTATATCAGAGGAGAACATTATAAAATTGTGATTACAGTGAATGTTTCTGGCTTTGTGAAGATGACATTTACCCAGAAGACAAAGTAATAATACAGTATTATCCAGGTTAACATCCTTAGAATGAAAACCGGACAAAAAATGTATAGATTATTGTGGCGAGCAGGACGAGGGCCATGAGAGAACGGCACGAGGCTGGTGGCGTGATTACTAATGAGCGACACATGCGCAACGCACCAGTCTCGTATCTCTCACGGAGGAGTGGAAGCATAAAAGGAGGAGCGACGACAGTGGAGATCAAGAGAGGCCAGGCCTGGATTTTATTTGATGTTTTGTTTTATTATGTGTGGCGGCAGTCGACCGTGAGGGACTTTTTTTTTTTCATTTTTGTATTTGTTTTATTTATTTATTAAAGTCTTTGAATGTTCGCCGGTTTCCACCTCCTCCTTCCCCCAACATCCGAACCACGGTACAATTATGTAATTTGTGTCTATGCATGTGCGTTCGGCTCGAGTGCACTGTGAAAGAATGCGTATGTGCGCAGGCGCATAGTCTTTCTTTACAAAGTGACCACCAACTACTTGTCGGGCATGCATAATAAAGCATTATTAGTCGTTTTCACAGATCCGTATGAACGGGGATCGTTTTGATAACGTTGTCATCTGTACAAAGAAAAAACGTTTCCATTTTTAGCACATCGTTGTCGTGTAAACGTAGGAGTGCATACACAGGGCTTAAATAGGCAAGAGTCAACAAGATAATAACACACAGGTGGAAGTAATAAGAACATGATTAGTCCAGGCAATGGGTTATGGGAAATGTAGTTCATGATGAGATAAAGCAGATGGAAGCACTCCAGCTGGTGGATGTGACAAGTGTATTGTGCACTATATGATCTGACTTCAGCTGAACAACAGCCAAAATGCATAATTCTAATCACTGTAAAGCTCCTTTGAAACAATCTGTATTGAATAAAGTGCTATATAAATAATTGTGACTTGACTATATGAGATTCTTGCATCGGCTATATAGTTTTTTGAAGATTAAAAAGTTCTTGATGTTATCTTCAGATTGTTCTCTAGGTTTTTGAAAGCAACATTGAAGAAATAAGACATTAGTTGCGGAAATTCTTCTCTTATGGAACATTATTGTTCTTACTGGAACTTTTATTTTCTAAAGGTGGTCAAATGGTTTAAACAATGTTTTATGAAAGGAGATTTTTTTCTTTTATACAGTACATCCTGGAGCATGCAAGAGTTGTCAACTACACCTTAAAGAGGTGTAAGTATGAAATTGAAACACTGAACCTTCATTTTCCATAATCACCATAGACCAGAATCTTGATTTATAACCATGCTATAGGAGTCGGTGGAATTCATTACTATGTCTTTCATGCAATGTTGCTCTAGGACCTCATCATTATCTTAACAAAGGGACTCATGTTATCTCTAGAGCAACCTAAAATCCCCCTGAAGTGACCCAAAGGGCACAATGGTTAAGGGCTCCTTTCAGGGATCAATCCAGCAAACAGAAATGGCATAAACCCTGAACTACTAATGGATGATGGCCTGCACAGCATGATGATAGCTATACTGTTTTTATTTTCAGCGTGGCAAGATTTCACCTGCAGCTCACATTTCACTCATGTGAGCTGGTAATAATGCAGAGGTTGATGGAACGGTTGCACAGTTTCCGTCCCCCATGTGATACATGAGATGACTCCAGCGGGACCCATCACTAGTTTCATTCTGCTGACAGCTATGAGCAAATGGGATTCAAGCATGGATGCAGTAAACAATGAATAATCAGGGTTGCCTATTAGCTGATGAGAATGATACCATCACACGCGCACACACGCACACACACACGCTAGGCACTTTCCATCGACTGCTGTTGTTTTTATACTGAGCTAATGTTGTTTCAACAGGTTTGTAAAGTATTGTTTTTTTTTTCATTTGGGGGTCAGTATCTTTTTTTTTTTATTAATACTCTTAATCAGTAAGCATGCATTAAATTGATTAAAAAAGTGACAGTAAAGACAATGTTACAAAAGGTTTCAAATTTCAACTTAATTCTTTTTTTTTTTTTAAACAACAACAATCTTCTATTCATCAAAGAAAATGAATCATGGTTATGTAATAAATATTAACACACAAATATTAACAAACAAAACTGTTTCTTGAGCAGCAAATCAGAATATTACAGTAGAATCATTTCTGAAGGATCATGTGACTGCTGAAAATTCAGCTTTGCATCACAAGAATAAATTACATAAAAAAAAAAACGATTCAAATAGAAAACTGTGAACTTGAAAGTGTGGAATGAGAGTTAAGTGTTTCTGAAGAGCTCTCTTGCACTAAATCCTTTCACAGTATCTGTCAGACAGTAATCTCTATCCCCCCATCCGCTGAATATAAGGTTAGCCTGCAGAGGGTGTGGCCAATTGTCTGCAGGGCTAGGCCTGTTTACTGAGTCTGGCCATTTAGCCAGGGCGAGATAGCTTTCTGCAGTCGTACAGTAGGAGGTGCTTTCTCTGCAGAGGCTTGGAGGCGGGTAAGTACAGCATTATAAAGGTGGAGCAGTGGATGTCTTGTTGAATTGAGAGGATTGTTTAAACTGTTCTATCTTAATGGATGAAGGCTGAAGGTAAGCTGGAACGGTTCCTGCTTCATAACTAGAATTTTGCTGATTGTAATCCCTGGTGGGGGAAAAAAAATCCTTGGACCCTTTACTCAGGGATGTACCAATATTATGTTATGGACCATAACCAATAAATGGCGGATTTAAAAAATCTGTATCATTTTGTGTATATAAATAAAAAAATAGTCTAAAAATTTTGACTAATCATTTTAATTTAGATTACATTAAATGGTGTTATTAAGTTATTAGTATATTTTAAGATTAACTTTATATTAGATGATAGCAAAGGTTTTATAAAACCTAAAAATGGTGGAAATGAGCATGAAAGATTAAATATTCAATACTGGCAAGTGAACATACATCAAACGCAGACAAAAAAGAAATAAAAAAACACTGAGAACCGATAAATGGCATATGTGAAAAATAAAAATTCTATACTACTTTGTCAAAATAAATGTAATAATACACTAAAAACTAAAAATCAATGCAACAAGAAAATTTTAATGTAACATTTTAATGTACAGTATGAAATTGATATACATTTTGAGATTTGCTAACGATTACACGTAGTATGTTATTTAATCATTTAGAGTTTTTACAACTCTAAAACTCTTACAACAGTTTCTTGCTCGTCTGCAAGATCCTCTTTTTTGCACAGCTTTCTCCATTTGGCACGGTCGGCATCCTTGGGGACTTAGGCACACTGAGCGTAATTACATTATAACCAATAGATATTTCTTACTGGAATCCAATAAAAACAATTAAAATACATGTAATGCCTCTCTAACTCCAACATGATGCTTAATGAGTAAAAGTTAATAAGAAAATAATGAAGTGTAATAAATAAATACAGTCCTATCACCTTCAATTGCAGCGGCCCTAACCTCTTTTCTGCTGCACTCCTCCTTGCAAAAACAAGCAAGTCAACAGTCACTAGGCCAACACTGATATTTCAATTTGAGTGCATTTATAATTTACAGTTCTGACGTCTTAACGCTTGGCTGGTGAATGTTTGATTGCACTTTCATCACCACCAAATTCATCTAGGTACCTCTCTCATGAAATGGCCCTGTCATTAATTATTGAATGTAATTACAGTATTTTAAAGGTAAAGAAGGGATTTTCACCCACTCATATTGCAGCATTTCTTTGGGAGGGCATGCGGACTCACTTTAAATTCTTAAGTACTTAACTTAGGTGAAATAAATCTTGTTCTGTTGTGATCTCACACAGTGGAAAGATAAGGAGGAGATGAGAGGACAGGGTGGAGAAATTACTCTTCCTGTACCTATCAATACACTCATCAATACAACTGCAACACAAGATCAGAGCATCTCCCCCCCCCCCCCCCCCACACACACACACACAAGCGAGTACAGATTTTCTGTTTTTGTTTATCTAACCAATGAAAACAAGTTTAAGAAGACATGGTGGAATATAATATGCTATAATACATTTAAATATATGTTTATTGTGTAAATCTCTCTGTCTGTCCATCTACCAGTCCCTTTATCTGACATGCAATGTGAATTAATAAAGTAATCTTGAAAAAAAATTAAAGCTGCAATGAAAAACCGATACAATACATATAAAGGCCAAAAGTGTGAAAAACACTGCAGTTCTATGGTATTTTCTACATGTTTTTAGCATCCCATCAGTAACATTTACTCAACTAATCAATTGAGTTTGAGCCAAAACTACCTGCTGGCAAAATCAATGGCAAATTGGGTGAGTGGAAATCAGTTTTCATCCATGCTTCCATCTATACAGCTTTCTCCTATGGTCAAAGGAACACTGGAGCTCATCCCAGCATCTCAGGTCAAAGGCAGGGAAATACACTGGGTGGGTGGCCAGTCCCTCACAAGGAAACCTGTTTGAAAACATAATTGTTCATTAATTGGTGCTATAGTGCTGCAAAAATGACATTGAACTTTAATGAAATGGTCTTTGGGTCAGAACATAACAAGAGGTATTCATTATTTCCTTCATGGTGAAGTGGAAACGGGCCAAATTAACCAGTCCACTCAGAGGAAGAGAGGACAGTGCAGGAGGTAATGAGGTCATGCATATGAGGTCATGGTACTCACAGATGGGCATATTTAGAAGAACTTAAATCATTTTATTTCAGCCCTCAGTTAACATTTTATAGCTGCGGGAGCCATAAAATTCACCTCAAATGCTGATTTAATTTCAATCCTGTTCTTATCCTTCCCAAAAATCTGCAGCATTACAGACAATGCAGAACCACACACACAAAAATGAATATTATATCAGTATGTGGTGCAGCACAGGTGTAAGAGAGTGTATGCTACTTGTATGTGTGAACATGCGACAGAGAGATGTGAGATGTTTTCAAGCACAACTACAGCTGTCTCAACATCTGTCTGGGCTCATTAAAAGCTGAGAAAAGCCACTCTCTCCCTCTTTCACTGTGGTGAACCCTGTGCACTGCCTGTTTAAAGTAAAAATATATTGACATAGCATGGACCTTCATGCAAAGAAGCCGCTGGATTACAAGACATCGAGCAGCTTTTGCCCAGAAAAGACAGTTCTCTTTATCGCCACCTGGAGGAAGGAGGCGCAAAACAGTAATATTCCATTTGTCTTGCATTTTGATTTAGCGTTTTTATTTTGTGTGATATACAATCAATCAGTACTATATCAGTTGATTCAATATTTTTTAATTGAATTAAATAATTAAATTTGATTTGTTTAAATTAAAGAATTTAATTGAAATCAATCACATAAAGTTAATTTTTAAAAATACTAATTTAATAACAAATCTCAAAATGAATATCCATTTTCACACTGTACATTATAATGTGATCTCTAAATTCACTTATTGCACATAAAACGATTGATTTTATTTGTCAATGTTTTATTCATTTAACCCATCGGACACCCTGCTCTGGCTAGTGGGGTTTAAATCAAAGTTGTTAGTTACATAGCAGGAAAACCCAAGTGAATTTTTAAATCTCCAGAGCCATTTTACCCCTTGGGGACAATAATGCTGTCACACAGAGGCACAGTCAGTGTCTCACATCACTACACTCAATTTTTCCCAGTCAAGCCAATGCAGTATGTCTGTTGAATTGGTCAGTGCCGAGGATTGTGAGGTTTATAGGGTGAATCCTTCGGGAATAAGAGCTAACGAAGTAATCCAGCTACATGATGGGATTCTTACCCACCATGTGGAACTTTACCCCTGCATTGAATGTTTAAAAATCTAACTTAAATGTGCTGCAAATGACTGGCACTGCAACAGAGTACCATATTATTTCATTACAAATGTCCTCTGTTGCACAACTGCCTTTATTTTGATTCAACAGGAAAGGTTTTAATTTATGTGCTGCTACGTAATTATTCAGACAATTATTATTTGCTCTTAAAGACTCACTTAGTGTTAATTTATGAGTCTATAGCACTTTAAAAACAATGCGCACTTAGAGTCTTCAGGGTTGCTGAACTGTTATTAATAAAAGCTAAGAGTCTCTCCTTCTATAATACACACTGTGATAATCGGTTTAAAACTGGGCTAGATTAGAGTTGCAATCATTTAGAAAGAGAAGATGAGAGAAAGAGTTTGAAATAGCATGCTACACGTATACTATTTATGAAATGAAGTATGTACAAAATAAAGAAAATTTGTATGCATGCAATAAGTAATTTGATCAATTGTGCAGTAATACAACTGTAGAACAATGGAAATTAAACAATGCAATATGCTGAACTCTATGAATGAACCGGTAAGAACCTATAAGAGTAAAATAAGTAATTTTAAACAAAAATGTATTAAAAATGCAAAATAACTAATTATTTATGCAATATCTGGAAACTATTTCCTGTAGCATGGTACTTTTTGAAAGGTTCAGCAGAGCATGCTGTTTGGCATGCTATTTCTAAAATATTTAAAATAAAAAAAAATAAAAAGTAGACTGCATAAAGTACTGCACTATGCAGTAAGCAAGCATGGTATTCTAAACAGAGTAACAGCATTACACCATCTCTATCATGAGATAATGGACAGAGAAAGGAATACCCCTGGATGTGTGTGTCTGTGCTCTATGGTGTGTGGTCAGACAAATAACTCAGGAGTTTCAAACATGGCCTGCTGGACGACTGAATGTGTGTGTGTGTGTGTGTGTGTGTGTGTGTGTGTGTGTGTGTGTGTGTGTGTGTGTGTGTGTGTGTGTGTGTGTGTGTGTGTGTGTGTGTGTGTGTGTGTGTGTGGTGTGTGTGTGTGTGTGTGTGTGTGTGTGTGTGTGTGTGTGTGTGTGTGTGTGTGTGTGTGTGTGTGTGTGTGTGTGTGTGTGTGTGTGTGTGAGAGATAGAAAGTGTGAAAGGGGAGTTTGATGTCAGCGCTGCAGGTGATATAATGCAGGCAATCCTGTTAAGTGCAAGTCAAAGATTCCATTTAGAAAATGAGATGCAACACCACAGATAAGCTAATCGAAATGACACAGCCTTGGCACTGTGATCAGTAGCATCAGTAGTCTCTCATGCTATGGGAAACCAGGGAAATGCAACATTTTTTTTTTTTTTTTTTTTTTTTTGCGCCATGGGGCTCAGCCATTAATATTATCTTCACACATTTATCTGCTGCAAATTAAAGTTTCATCAACAGTTTAGAGATAAACTGCATAAAATAATGTCAAGTAGGCTACGAAGAGTGCTTTCAACCTGCACATTTTAGAGCTACAGAAAACATCTTTTTAATTTTTGTGCATGAATTTTCTAATTTCATTTGCTCAAAATAATGCTTATATGGTAATCAGAGAAGACAGAGTTAGAAAGAAAGGCAAAAAAGGGAAGATGTGAGGAAAATAAACTATAAAATAGTTAGCATTGGATCAGATAACTGTAAGTGTCCACTGGCATTTCAATGAATTCTCTATGTCACTTTTACTTGTTAGCTAATTTTTGCAGGTATATATATATATATATATATATATATATATATATATATATATATATATATATATATATATTTCACAACAGGTTCAAGTTGGAAAGTTAGTGAATGTGACCGCACCTTTATGGTGCCCATTGAAGTGCTGACATACATAGACATACAAACAAAACAGTAACAGACACAACTGATGTTTAAATATTGAACAGCCTTTCAAAAAACACAGTATACTAAAAAAATTGCAAATGAACAAAACAAAAAAGCCTTTACAGTAATATCTCTCAGGGCACAGTGGTTAAGCGATGGGCCGTACCATAAATTGATTCCATGGTGATTTTAAAAGTATCTATGGAATCATTATAATTCACATTCTAGGATTAAATTTAAAAAGATGATGTAAACATATTTTACCCTCCTGCTGAGCTGAATATCTCCTCAACCATGTTTATGCATTAAATTGATTTACACTGCCTAGAATCTTGACCCTCTGGCCCATTGCAACTGAAGCAACGAAAAAATTATGGAACTGATCCATAATGAGTCAAAGGCTTGATGCTTCATAAATAATTCATAAGCCAAGATTCAGCTCTTTTTTAGTTTCCATGTTTTTCTTATCGGAACAAATCTCAAGGTAATCTGTCCTTACACACACACACACACACACACACACACACACACACACACACACACACACACACACACACACACACACACACACACACACACACACACACACACACACACAAACACACAAACTAACACACACACACACACACACACACACACACACACACACACACACACACACACACACACACACTCTCTCTGCCTAAGAGAAGCATCAGCCATTTTCAATGGATTTCATCAGGAGGGCATAATGCATTTTGCCTTCTCAAATTGGCATAATACGTGAAAAATAAACCATTACTGCCTCATATCGTTGCTTATGGACCTGGTCTCGTCTCAAAATGAATATAAAAGAATATATTTTTGCAGTGAATGATGAATTGTGGATATTTTACTCAAAAAGTTAATATTTGCTAAAAAAGTGTCAACTTGGGAATTTTTAAGCAAGATATTATGCTTGAAAAAACAACTATTTATTAAAAAAGTATATCACAAACTCAGAGGTCATTTATTTCTATCATTCACAACAATAATGTGTAAAACTAGTAGAGCGAAAGAGAAGCGACTTCAACTACATATCTCAGAAATTTTAGCCTCGAATAATCGCATTGAGTACCTAGCATACAAATGTAGCCATGTAAACACAGCCAACCTAAATATGGGAAATCATAATGAATGAGATGAAATATTTGAATCAACAGAGTCAAGGACGTATAAAAAAATACTCGTTTAGCAACCGACTATGCAGTCATTGCTACTAATAAAAGACATCTGATTTCATGGCTGAACCACTACGCAAGATAGCAGAAGATGCAACAGTGTCTAAATCAGCATTTGACCAAAAACATTTGGTAGCCAGGAGCTGCAGTAACATTAGCCTGAAAGCACTAGACTGATGTATTTAGCTGCTTTAGCTACTTGGCCTGACGCCAGCTCTGCTCTCTTCAGCTTTACATTAAATCCATTAGAGCAGAACATGATTAAACTACAAAATCCACAATGTGCCCCTAACTGTATTTGCCCAAGCATTCCCTTGTTCATGGTGGTTGAGACAAGAAGGGACAGAAATGAATTAAGTGGGGAAAAAGACAATGGGACAGTACTGAGAAAGCAGTCTGTGCTAATTTGGAGCTACCATGTCATGCTTCATCAAAAAAAGTACTGCTTCAATAAAAAAAGTACTTGGTATAGTGATGGATTGGAGGATAATACCATAATACTTTGATTTATACAACGGTACTAAATGATTACTTATAAGTGTTGGGGTAACGAATTACAAGTAATGTGAGTTACGTAATCAGATTACTTTTGTCAAGTAACTAGTAAAGAAACAAATTACTTTTAAATTTACAACAAAATATCTGAGTTACTTTTTCAAATAAGTAACGCAAGTTATTTTGTTTTCGCATTTATTGGCTGACGCCTCTCCTGTCCCTATGTTGAGAAATCGGAAGTGAGGTGCAGAGGTGTTGTGTAAACATGATGGTCATTGTAGTTCTAGACCAGGGGTCTCCAACCCTGCTCCTGGAGTATACTGTCCTGCAGATTTTAGCTCCAACCCCAATCAAACACACCTGGACCAGCCAATCAAGCTGTTCAGGGTTACTTGATAATTACAGGCATGTGTGTTGGAACAGGGTTGGAACTGAAGTCTGCAGGACAGTAGCTCTCCAGGAGCAGGGTTGGAGATCCCTCTTCTAGACTATCAGAATATTACACAAACCTGCAATCATTAAATATGTTAAATAATCCAAATGTACTTTATGTAGCATATTTAATCTCCTTATTAAGGCTGCGATATACTTCAAGCTAAATTGAAGAGCGAACTGATGTGATGTCATTTCACACAAAATCAGGCTGAAATGAAGTAGGCTACAGTATAAAGTGCTACTATAGAGTAGAGTGCCGAATCACAGAGTTTGTGCAAACATATCCACATTGCTATATCAGATGCTTTTCTTATGCTTTATTAAAAAAAAATGCTTGCTGTTTTCTCAATTAAGTTGTGTGTTTATTTTCTTATTGAGAGAGGACAGCGCGCAGCACATATTTACATATTCATCTAAAATTCGCTCTCAGCAGTGTGGGCGGCGTCAGATGTTCCCTAACAGTATAGGGAAGTCATCTCGTAAAGATCGTGTTTACGAGTTAAACGCACATGAACACCACCACAATGTCATAAATACGAGTGGGAAGCTCGATTTCCTTTAAGCCCTGATCTTTATGGCGGAAAATCAATACTTAAAGATATTTAGCAGTGATATTGTCAGGTTTTTCTATTTACAGCAAAGTAAGCTAATTTTATTGCTGAAGTAAGAGTGTTGAAGTTTCTTTTCCTGTGTCCTATTTTTCTGCAATCCAGAATGGCAGGTTTCTTTGCATTTCCTTAAGCCTGAGGCTGATTCATTTCACTTTTGGTGTGAATATGGCATTTACATTAATTCCCTATTATGATGTGGACTTTCCATTGACTTTTCCTGTAATTTTTGTACTAAGCTCATGATATTTTCTCCACCAATCCAACTGCTAAATCCACTAGCATACTCTAACACTAAGCAGAACCCTCACATAACCTTTCTGCACTTTTACATGTTCACAAAAACTTTTTTAATATGTTTATAAAGCCATAGGTGATTTCAGGTTTTACTGTCATCGTGGGGGACATTTGGTCCCCACAATGGGTATACGCACATACCCGTAATCGTTAAAGGAACTGGTTTGACAAAGAATTGTTGGTTAACCCAAGTAGGTGTGACCACAAAAAAATGAGTTATTGAGATCACTATTCTGCCTTATCACTATTGCGCCCTTGAGCACAGCACTTTAACCCCAGGTTACTCCAGAGGAACCAACCCTGCAATTAGTGCACTGGAAATCACTGTGGATTTCAAACACATTCAAAATACTACCTAATAAGCACACAGCATCAGTGGCCTACAGAGGAGAATGTGATTGATTCATTTAACAGGCCTTCTGTCATTTTGCAGTCCCACTGGGCACAATAGTAAGCACGCTTGCAGCTGCAACACATTAAAAACTACTAGCTACGTGTACATGCAGCTTAATAATCTGTTTGTGATCCAATTGATAGCTCAATTAAAACTTCAACTAGAGAAAAAAATTATCCA
Organism: Gila orcuttii; assembly: GCA_026230005.1. Taxonomy (NCBI): domain Eukaryota; kingdom Metazoa; phylum Chordata; class Actinopteri; order Cypriniformes; family Leuciscidae; genus Gila; species Gila orcuttii. The sequence continues at coordinate 31,220,872 of JAPDVR010000013.1, read as the reverse complement.
TTTGACTTTGATGTGAGTAAAATTGTTGTCCAGCTGAAAATATGTGAATGAGAGTCACAGTCAGATTCAAAAATACATAATGCACATACACAGTATCTTGTGCATATTTCATTAGATTAGATAATAAAAAATGTGGTGTTGTTCCAAAAAATAAGAGATTAGATATTCTAAAAACATAATATTTGATTTATTTTTTTCTTTTAGCAAAATAAACCCAATATTTTTTTTCTGGTGTGTGGTAGCTAAAAACAATTGCAACAACAACAACTGGATATAAAGATCTACTGTTTGTGTAGATCATAAGTTTGTGGGTCTGTAAGATTTTTTAATTTTTTTTTTATATATTCCTGTATTCCTATATTCATCAGCCATTATTCTGGTCTTCTTCAGTGTCACACGATTCTTCAGAAAACATTTTAATATGCTGATTTAGTGTTTTAGACACATTTCTTATTTTTATCAACGTTGAAAAAAGTTATGATTTTAATGATTCTGTAATTAAGTTCAAAAGAACAGCATTTATAATTTTGAAATAGAAATCTTTTGTCATTTATAATGTAATTTACTGTATCCTTTCAGAATAAAAGTATTAATTTCTTTAGAATGGTAGTGTGTACACCTATATATAGCTCATAAATTTAGGTTTAACCAGAACACCCACTTTACAGACTCTATGACCTGGTGGTCTCAGTTCACAGCGAGTGTGTGAGAACCATTTGTGAAGGTGCTTGTGCAGGTGTGATTGTGCATGCGTGTGTGTGCCTCCGAGTTATATTACCACTCTGAGATACTGCTTATCCAATCTCTTCATCTCCTTTTTAAGTAGGGCACTCTTGTGGGGAGTCAAACTCTCTCTCCCTGCTCCTCTGTTCTTTCTGATGACTGCAGCAGAATCAAAGTTTAAACGTGTTCTGGTTTAATTCCAGCATGTTATACCGGCCTGATCTTTAAACCCCATTTTACTTATAGCTTGAAGCTACAACATCAAAGAATCGCTGCCTCCATCTGAGCTCTGCTTTAGCAACCTCCAATAACGCCTTCACAATTGTCATCTGCCTCTCTCTCTTTTCTTCAGTCTCTCTCTATCTCTGTCAACTATTTTGGACCACTGGAGTGCTCCGTCTATCCTCCTGTTATCTGCTCAAATTGAACCCTGCGAGAAACACCTGACTGGTTTTCCAAAGTCTGCCCAGTCCTGCCGTGGTTCAGGGGCCGGGAAATGGACAGGCTGGTCTTCCCCTCTGAGCAGCGAGTGATTTATGGAGGTTCTCGGGTGTCTGAAATGCCTACCGCATTACAGGTATCGAAGGAAGCAGTGCAGAGACAGGAGTGACAGCTGGAATCTCAGACCTAGAGGGAAAGAGATGTCCACAGAACAGAAGGAAAAAGCTGATATTAAATGTCTCCTCTTTTTTCCATTCCTTCCTTGCGCTGTCTTTAGCATCCCGAGTTCTCTTTCCTCATTCAATCTATCCTCTAAGGCTTTCCTTCCCTCATGTCTGTTCCCACGTACTTCGGTTCCTCTGTTTAATCCTTCCTTTCCTCTCTCCTCTTTTCATCTGACAGTCTCTACATAGATTCCATCCATCATCCTGAATCTGGGTGACGGTGCTCCGCTGGGCCATGGCAGGGCTCTTAGTGGATGGTGACGGGGAGCAATTGCCCTAGCCTTGAAGAGCACCGCGGTAACTGTGAGTCTTCACATCCCACAGCACGCGGTTTAACACTGAGGTCACCTTGGAGACAGGAAGAGGAGGGGTGTGCGACTGAAAGAATCTGGGAGAATCATAGAACACCGTTAAGAGGAATCAGATACCGCTAGCCAAAAGGTTTAAATTACCTGCAGAACATTACAAAGCGAAAAAGAATTATGTTAGCTGAGACTCACTTTAATGATCTTGGCGATGCTCATATATTTTTGCTTGGCAATTACCTTAGAACGAAGCTTAGGATACAGGTTACTGTGAACAATGGGCTATTTGGCTGTTAGCAGACACTCAGTGTCTCAGTGTGCCAGATGCAGGAACAGTCTGACTCAAGCTTTCAGGAATTAAATGCTTGCTAAACAGCTCAATGTTTAGACAGTTGTTTCTGTTGCACTTCGAATCATAGGATGCTACATGCTGGGATTGATTCTGCAATCCTTTGCCATCCAGTCGCTGTTCCTAAAATAAATAAAATAATAAAAAAGCACAGCTGGGCACTAGTATATGTTGTTTTAGATACTGGTCTCCAGAATGGAATTTCCTTGGAGAATTTCTTGGTCCACCAGAAACTGTACCAGCAGGTTTTGACACTGTAACCCTGGGTCCCAACTGTAATTTGGCTAACATGACAGCTCCTCAATAATGTCAATAATCAATGCGTGTTTGTATCTTTCCGGTGGCCAGTGTTGAGGTGAGCAGAGCAGATTGATGTGTGGCCCCTCTGTGGCCCTCTGCTGCTCTGCTGCAGTAGTGCAGTCCTGTGCTCACTCACCTCAGACGTGACATCACAGCAGGTGCACACTTTCTGCCTGACTTCAGAGTGGCCAAGTGCTAACATGAATGAATGCCAGAGCATGAGGGCAATGAACCCAGGGGAGACCTTTTATTGTTTGTTTTTTTACTTAATACATCAGTGAGTGTCTTTGAGTGTATGAATGCGTGTTTGTATGCATGCTTCTAACTAAGAATTAATATATAAAATTCTGGTATACTGTATATTCAAAGTGATTTGTCAGCTGTGAAATCATTGAACGTGTATGTCTGCAAAAATGATTTGCAAAAAAAAAAAAAAAACATAAACATTTTTTTTATATATATATTCATTCCACATATCAGCTGACATATCACTTCTCATCTTGTCAAGACTAAATTGAAGGCTCTCGATAAACAGATAAAATATAGATAAAATATGAATGTTGATAACATAATACCATCTGTAAATTGGTAATTTGGAATGGCACCAGAGTTCACCCTGTTGTATTTTTTGACGTTCATATCAATTATAATTTATTGTATTTGTAAAAATAATAATAATAATAATAAATCTGAAAAGATTTAGTTGGAGAAGGCCCAGTCTTTGAAACGCCTGAGATTTCATAAAAGTCAAGAGCTCCTAAAAAACAATATTTAATTATTACACTTTGTTTCCAACACACACACCTCAACAGACCCAAGACAACATTTCAACAGACACACTCTTGGCCATGGAGCCATAAATCTTAATGGATCTGTTCAACGTTTGTGTGTCTGTGCATATTATATATCATTTTTAACATAACATTAATAATTATAAAAGTCCTGAAACAAAACAAAGATTTTACAAAATATCACATCTAAATCAAACAGTCATGGTCACTTTGAGAGGCAAAAAAACATATACAGACAAAACAAAATGAATACCCGTGGTTCCTGAAGATCCGTTGAGGTCTTCTAAAGCAAAATGATTGATCTGTTCAAGAAACTGAACATTATTTACAACAAAATTACCTGTTCATGACAGTCTGGAGCATGAGCTTCCTGTCACATTATGACGCACTCTGTTCTACTGAAGAAAAAAAGTCAACTATATCTTGGATGACCTGAGGGTGAGTAAATTAAAGAGGTATACGCCTTAATCCCAGAAACCATTGAAACACTGGAAACTGGAACATGAATTTACACTATACAATAAACAAACAACACAATAATGCTGCTTTGGACCTTTTAGAGAATTACATCCTTTCATCAAGGTCAAACACACAATCTCTCCATTTCGGTTTCTTTTTCTTCCTGAGCAGGACGAGAGCAGTACAGTACGTGCAATAACATCTTCAGGAGACTCGAGAGACGAGCAAAGAGGGTGGAATATCACAGACAATCACAAGACAGAGCCAATATATGGATTCCCTGATTTCATTTCCTCTCCTTTTCTGCTCAACCCTTCCTGCCCTATCGTTTAGACTCTATCACACCATCTCTATCAATCTGAAGGGGTGAACCTCTTCACAGGAGTAATTTTAACAGCCGGTTTGTGTGGCGTATTAAATCAGCTGATGTTTTACATCCGTCTCACTGGGGAAAAATCAAAACATTCTAGAATGCAAGATTCAGAGAAACAGCAGTCTTCTACAGGGCAGAACCAACTAAAAAAAAATTGTTAGCCATTTGCACTGAATCTGGAATTAGATAACTCTTCTGAGATGTCTTCTGCTCTTTTAATTGAAATTTGTTGTTCTAAAATTGACAGTTTCTGGTCTCAAATTGCTGATTAATTCCAGCCTCTGAACCGGAAAAATTTACATTACAAAAAATTATGTTTGTGTACCTGTAAATGTTTATGTAATACCTACATATAAACAATGAAACCAGGCTAAATATTCAAGTTAAATACAAGTTTCTGATCTAGTATTCTATTTTAATGACATCTCATTCAGTATTCCAGTTCTGATCCAATATTTTATCTAAAGGGCCATTTCTAGTCAAGTATTTCATATTAATGTCTTTCTGTGATTCAGTATTCCAGATGTACAAAGTCTCACAGCGACTGGTGTAGAATCTTCATTAGCTGTTGATAAATGACATTGCTGTAATAATGTCCTCCCAGCTATAATGACTCGCTTATTAGCGACACTGCACGCAAATAAGTGTGTCTGTATGTGTGTGCAACTCTAAATAGCAGTTGATAGTGGAGAATCTGCTGTGAGATTAGAGTATGTGTCTATCTCTCGCTCCATCTCTCTGTATTTCTTTTTCACTCAGTCCTCAGATCTCCCTCTCTCCCTCCTGCTTGACTGACATCTTATGTCAGTTTCCAGGGCCCGAAGCCAGAGAGCAGAACTGTATGAGTCACTTTGAACGGAGCAACCATGCATTTACACACCCACACAAATATGTTTGATTTTTATCATGGACTTTATATTGACTTCTATTCTTTTAATTTTGAGCTTATGATGTTTTCTTTTCTTAAACTCTAAACATGCATTTCTTCATTAAGGCACCATTTAGTATGTCTGTTAGGATGTATTTTGTTGTTGTCGTATTTTTTTCCTCAATTTTTTTTCAAACTGTTAAATTCTAGAGATAAATATGTGCCCAAAAGTATAGCTAGGTAAACCCACACACAAAATAACAGGCTCTCTCAGACACTTCCTTTTCCTACAGACACAAGCAGTCACCATTCCCACTTTCCCAGACATTAAACAGATATTTTTCTGCCAAAAACTAAACACTTTCTCGCTATTGCTTTTTGTGAATCCTAGTGGGAAAAAATAAGTTTTATTGGCAAAACTATACACCCCAGGTAGTAGCCTATATGAACTGGTGTATGAAATAATTAAGAGATTACAGAAGATACAATTAATTGTTCAAAATCATAAAAATGATACAGAGAGTGTAAATATGTTATTGTGGCAAGAAACTACATGAACACTAACAGAAATATATTACAAACATACAGCACTGAATGTTGTACATAATGAAATATGGAACTAATTATTCAACTATATTTGCGTTTCCTCTGTTTTATTTTTTTCCCTTTTTTTCTGTTGGCGGCGCACAAGAATCAATACATAATGTCGTTTGCAATGTAATGTGGCTAAGTGTTATTTAAAACCTGTTAGAAAGGAAAGACCAATCATAATTCACTTTATTGCAAATTTTACAATGATGTTGTCAATTAGATTTCGAATGGGAGATTTTAAAACTTTAGCTGAGAGTTTATAAAACCAATACGGAGCACACTTTAGGCTGAGATTATCTACAAAATTTAAAAGTAAGGTAGTTTTTTTCAATTTCAGAGAGGCTTGCAATAGCAAGCTAGCTTTGAAAGCATGAGATCCCATGAAAGCCCATGAAAGCATGAGCGTCTCCAAAGCCACGCCTTCTTCAAAACACATAAAGGTGTCCAGAATCTGCAAAGTGTCATGCACAGTGTTACATTACCTCATGTCTCAAAACACATAACATTACAATAATAATGAATGTAAACAACTTACAGAGATCTTATTTGTACCACCTGGCAGATTCATTTGATAGTGTTGCCAGAGACACGCAAAAATCTGAAATCTGAAAAATCCAGGTAGAATGTAAAGGGTTGCCATCTTGTAATTACAGTTGTGACATGGCGTGAACGCAGCATAAGCTCATTATTTTGGTTCAGGAGGAACTGTAAAATATGGCTGCTGTTTGTTTGCGGCGCTCTGTGACTGTTTATTACAACTCTGCAGCCTTACGCTAGCAGGGTGCAAGGAGGTATGGAAATACATGTTGACAGGCAGGTTGGACATCCTATTAATGGATTCGGACCGAATGCAATGGTTGGACGAATATTTTTTTGGTAATGAGAATTCCACAGTAGTTTTAGGTAATTTTTTTATTTTTTTATATTTAGACCATTTCTATTATTGATTGCTATCAAGATGTGAAGAGACTTTCAACCAGGATAACAAAAAGTGTCTATAAAAAAATGCCTACCCTACCTTTAAGTTTGCTTTTTGAGCTGAATTGCGAAAAAAAAAAAAAACGTGGTTAAGTAGATGAAAATGTAGTGAAAGGAATTCAAATACAGCATAAATGAAAATACAAAAAGTAAAAAAAGAAAACAGCAAAATACGCAGAGAAAAAGACATAAGAGGGCCTTGAATAACCTAGACACCAGTTTGTGTAAAAGAAAGAAGTGTAGTTGTCAAGAGATGTTCCTTTACCCTGGTCATATAGATTAGAAGCTTTTGCACAAATAAACAGGTATGCGGCTATGAAGCAAGCCAAGTCAGCACTTCCACTAACATTATTTCCTCCCTGGAAAAGCGAACCACAGGAAATAGATTTCTGACTGCACTAAGTAGTGTGCTGCATACAAACAGACCTCATCATCCAGGGCTCTCTGTGTGTGTGTTTGTGTATATTATATTAAATTATTTTCAAATAATCTGTTTTTTTTATTGTTTTGCAGTAAAAAAAAACAACAACCAACTGAACATCCTTAAAACAAGACAGTAGCCTACTTGGAAAATAAAACTAGCTTACATATAAATAGTTTTAAGCATAAATCTAATATAATGTTGAGAAGCAAGGGTAAAATACCTTAATTCAGATTGCAGTCATAATATCTCTAATATCTTGTTTCTGGTCAACAAGACAAAACATTCATTAGGAAAAAAAAAAATTCCCAGCGTGGTGAAATACACTCATCAAGTGGACCAAGTGTGACTCCATGTGGACACTTTTTTTTGTGGGACACATGATGACAGAAGACCAAATCCAAACCAACTGAAATCTTTCATTGGATGAAATGAGGAAGCAGAGCATTCCATCCACCCACACACACACAGACACACTGACTTCATCTGCCTTGGCGCTGCATTTAATGCATTTTTACAACTGATCTTTTCACATCATTATATCAAAAGCATTAAAATCACCATCAAGTAACACACGGTTATGCAGTTGTGTGTGAAAATGGCTCGCCCAGATGAGATTTTTCCTCAATAGCTGTGCCGTGGGACTCTGTAAATGAAGGTCTGACGGGGAGGGACTCGCTTTGCCTCATTCGTGAGGGGAGTGTTACAAACGCTATAAAGTTGGTAATGGAATGAAGGGAGCATAAGAAAAATAAATGGAGGGTGAGAAGGAGAGGGAGTGAATGCCAGTACTCTTGGGGTGTGACGGTTGAGATATGAAGGTTGTTGTTCGTTTGTGTCTGTAAGGCATAGAGGGTCAGTTTCATTAAAGGCAGTGAGGCATTAAGATTACATAGCCATGAAAATAGCAAAGATACTGATCATACACACAAATACAGTTTATCACCGGAGATGCAGAAGAAAAAATGTGCAGTGACAGAATTAAAACATGATATACTGTCTGACATCAGATGATACAAAGAAATTAGATAAGGAGTTCAGAATACTAGCTGGGAAAAAACAAAAACTGAACAGGTAAGGAGTGTGTGGATCAAAAGATGTTTTGAAGAATATTCAAGTTGAAAGCAGCAGTGACCAGAGGCTGTCAAGTTCAAAAAAGGACAATAAATCATCATGAAAGAATCATAAAAGTAAAGTACATGTCTATTGCTCTATATTCCATAGAGCTTTGCATGAGGAAAAGACTGAAATTTATGTAGGGATGGACCAATATGTTGGAACAATGGTAAATGTGACCGTGTCATGGTTGGTTGTGACAAGGAGACAGAGGTAGGATCTAATGCAGCAGTCATTTTATTTCTCAATAACAAATGCATGAGAACTGGAGGTGCGCAGCAGCACAGGATAAACTCAGGAGAATAGGATTAACAAAACCAACTTAACATTGAAGTGAGAAAGGACAGGGATGAACTGGAACTAATTAACTGGGACAGAAACAGGTGTGTACTAATCAGGAACCATGGAAACAAGCAAGCAAAGGGAACACAGGCAAACAGGAACATAACAGAACCAAACCAAAACACAATGAACCAAACACTCCTAACAGACCACACCTTTACTTCATATAACAGACAGAATCCCAACTTACATGACTTCAGACATCTTGAAATAATCTTCACAGAGCAAAACGACATGCTAACTTGGCTAAAAGCACTCTCTCTTTCCATGTCAGTTTAGATTCACTTTGTACAAACTGAGACACATGAGACTTGTTCTGCATTTTCACATTACAAAAAATGACAACAAATCAATTACAAAAGTAATGCATTACAGTGACGTATTACTTTTTGCTGTAACACAGTAGTGTAAGGCATTACTAATCAATTTTCAGTAATATTTTACTAGGTACATGTTCAGTACACACTGTGCGTAACAACACACTTTTAGCCCAAAATTGAATTGTTTAACAAAAAAAAAACAAAAAAAAAACAGCAAGACCGCGAGACATTAACGAATGAAAAATGCAAGTAAGTCATTACCTGTTCGTGGTCAGTCAATAGCCGCGTGTGGTGTCCAAGTTTGCAAATAAAGACTAAATGACAGCTTCTGATAAATTTGTATAGCGATTTATTTCATTCATCTCCCTCTTGCTAGTGTACCTTTGTATTGTGTGATATAGTCCAGTAAAGGCGGGTGTACAGGAGTGCCGTGAGGCATGATTTCGGCCGCTGTGCTCGCGCTGGCCAGTGGAAAGTAACTTGCACAACACTGCTGATAATCCCCCGAAATCCCTATCATATCTAATTTGCGCATATGTGGGGAGTCTGCTGACTGAAGGTGCATTGCACCAGGTTGACACGAAATGCCATCAGTTATCACATTTCTAGTGACCAAACATGTGCCAAGTTTAAATATGTCGGTATAACATTTGAGAGCAATCCTGGAAGCAAAGTTTAGCAACTAAATTTAACCAACTATTTAAAGAGGTAATTGACCTCATTTATACCATTTTTAACCTTAAAGTTCAAAGGAAACACTGATAATCCATTGCTACATCAGATCTGGCCTTGATTAAAAGCTGCTGCTGAGATATTTATTTCACGAACACAACATCTCGCAAAATGAAATATTTTGACAGCCCATGGCTGTCTGTGTCACACAAGGTTTAGTCTCTTTGCATTACAAATGTGTGTCTTTTCAGAACACTCACTAGTCGCATTCACGTGGAAAACACTTGACGACGAAGCACAGGACATGTAGAGTGTGTGCGTGTCTGTTTAGGGTTGACGAGCAATGCGAGTCTGTCTTGTTGCATGTGCTGTCATCTAATATGATTTCATAAGCTGTCTGACACACACACACACACAGTAAAGAAAATGTGGCAATGTGGAGTTAAAATTTCCTCTAACTTATGTCCGTCTATGAAATGAGAATGTGTGTGTGACCAATCATTACTTAACCATGACATTTTTAATATGACAGTTATCAAATATGAATCACTTCCTTCAGTAGCCATGCATTTTTGTCCTGTGTGAACTAAATCAAAGGCTGTCAACTGGCGGGTCATGATATTAAGTAATATATATATATAGGATTATATACCTAAGGGATTATTATATTGTTATATTATTATATCACCTAAAGGATTATTAGGAACACCTGTTCAATTTCTCATTAATGCAATTATCTAATCAACCAATCACATGGCAGTTGCTTCAATGCATTTAGGGGTTTGGTCCTGGTCAAGACAATCTCCTGAACTCCAAACTGAATGTCAGAATGGGAAAGAAAGGTGATTTTGCAAGCAATTTTGAGCGTGGCATGGTTGTTGGTGCCAGACGGGCCGGTCTGAGTATTTCACAATCTGCTCAGTTACTGTGATTTTCACGCACAACCATTTCTAGGGTTTACAAAGAATGGTGTGAAAAGGGAAAAACATCCAGTATGCGGCAGTCCTGTGGGCGAAAATGCCTTGTTGATGCTAGAGGTCAGAGGAGAATGCATGGGCCGACTGATTCAAGCTGATAGAAGAGCAACTTTGACTGAAATAACCACTCGTTACAACCAAGGTATGCAGCAAAGCATTTGTGAAGCCACAACACGCACAACCTTGAGGCGGATGGGCTACAACAGCAGAAGACCCCACCGGGTACCACTCATCTCCACTACAAATAGGAAAAAGAGGCTACAATTTGCAAGAGCTCACCAAAATTGGACCGTTGAAGACTGGAAAAATGTTGCCTGGTCTGATGAGTCTCGATTTCTGTTGAGACATTCAGATGGTAGAGTCAGAATTTGGCGTAAACAGAATGAGAACATGGATCCATCATGCCTTGTTACCACTGTGCAGGCTGGTGGTGGTGGTGTAATGGTGTGGGTATGTTTTCTTGGCACACTTTAGGCCCCTTAGTGCCAATTGGGCATCGTTTAAATGCCACGGCCTACCTGAGCATTGTTTCTGACCATGTCAGAATCAGAATCAGAATCAGAATCAGAAAGAGCTTTATTGCCAAGTGTGCTTGCACACACAAGGAATTTGTTTTGGTACTGAGGCTTCCAGTGGACATACACAAAAACAAATACAACAAGAAACATAATACTACAAATTATAAGAATAAAAAATAAAAATATAAATATATGAGAATAAAAGTATCACAGTTGGGTTTAGTCAGAATAGACATTTTCAGATTTACAGATTATGAACTATGAACATATTTACAGTGTTTTGAATATTATAAATAAAAAATCTACATTTAAGTTAACCTGAGTTGTACGATATTGCACTAAACAGTGGGAGTATTGCACTTAAAGTCATATGCCTTGTGAGGTGTGTTAACTGTTCAGAAGGGAAATGGCCTGTGGGAAGAAACTGTCCCTGTGCCGAGATGTTCTTGTGGCCAGTGATCTGAGTCTCTGTCTTGACGGTAACAGTTCAAACAGGTGGTGTCCAGGGTGAGTGGAGTCTGTGATGATTTTACCTGCTCTCTTCCTCACTCTGGAAGAGTACAGGTCCTGGAGGGATGGCAGTGGGGCACCAATGATCCTCTCCGCAGTCCGGACTGTCCGTTGTAGTCTCCTGATGTCTGATTTGGTAGCTGAACCAAACCAGACAGTGATGGAAGTGCATAAGACAGACTCAATAACGGCTGAGTAGAACTGAATCAGCAGCTCCTGTGGCAAGTTGAACTTCCTCAGCTGGTGAAGGAAGTACAGTCTCTGCTGGGCTTTTTTCACAATGGAGTCAATGTGATTGTCCCACTTCAGGTCCTGAGAGATGATAGTGCCCAGGAACCTGAATGACTCCACTGCTTCCACAGTGCTGTTCATGATGGTGAGTGGGGGGAGTGCTGGGCTGTTCCTCCTGAAGTCCATGATCATCTCCACTGTTTTGAGCGTGTTCAGCTCAAGGTTGTTGTAACTGCAACAGACAGCCAGCTGTTCAACCTCCAGTCTGTAAGCAGACTCGTCACCGTTTTGGATGAGACCGATGACAGTGGTGTCGTCGGCAAATTTCAGGAGCTTGACAGTGGGGTCTTTAGAAGTGCAGTCATTAGTGTACAGGGAGAAGAGCAGTGGAGAGAGAACGCACCCTTGGGGGGCGCCAGTGCTGGTGGTGAGAGTCCTGGATGTGTGTTTCCCCAGTCTCACTCGCTGCTGCCGGTCCGTCAGGAAGCTGGTGATCCACTGACAGATCGAGGATGGTATGGAGAGCTGGGTCAGTTTGGCTGTGAGAAGACCAGGCATGATGGTATTGAAGGCCGAACTGAAGTCCACAAATAAGATCCTTGCATAAGTCCCTGGTCTGTCGAAATGTTGCAGGATATAATTCAGTCCCATGTTGACTGCATCATCCACAGACCTGTTTGCTCTGTAAGCAAACTGAAAGGGATCCAGCAGGAGTCCAGTGATGTCCTTCAGGTGGGCCAACACCAGTCTTTCAAACGACTTCATGACCACAGACGTGAGAGCGACAGGTCTGTAGTCATTAAGTCCAGTGATTTTGTTTTTTTTTGGGGACAGGAATGATAGTGGAGCGTTTGAAGCAGCAGGGAACTTCACACTGCTCCAATGATCTATTGAAGATCTGCGTGAAGACCGGGGCCAGTTGGTCAGCGCAGGCTTTTAAACAAGCAGATGAGATGCCGTCTGGGCCTGAGGCTTTCCTAGTCTTCTGTTTTTTGAAGACTCGGCTCACGTCCTCCACACAGACCTTAAGCTCAGGTTGGATGGCAGGAGGGGGGAGTAATGGGAGTGCAGGAGGTGATGGTGAATGTGTGAAGTGCAGGTTAGAGCCGGTGTGTGGTGTGAATGAGGGTTTTTCAAACCTGCAATAAAATGAATTTAAATCGTCAGCCAGGTGTTGATTGTCCACAGATCGGGGGGATGGTGACTTGTAGTTGGTGATGTTTCTCAGGCCATTCCAGACGGATGATGGGTCGTTGGATGAAAACTGGTTTTTCAGTTTTTCAGAGTAGCTTCTTTTAGCAAATCTGATCTCCTTTGTCAGTCTGTTTCTGGCCTGGTTATACAAGATTTTATCCCCACTTCTGTAGGCATCCTCTTTGGCATGACGAAGGTGTTTGAGTTTCCCAGTAAACCATGGTTTATCATTAGTAAATGATAAGAATGTCCTGGTAGGAATGCATGTATCCTCACAGAAACTTATATATGATGTTACAGTATCTGTGAGCTCATCCAGATCGTTGGTAGCAGCTTCAAAAACAGTCCAATCAGTGCAATCAAAGCAGGCCTGTAGATCCTGCTCTGCTTCATTAGTCCATCTTTTTACAGTTCTTATTACAGGTTTAGCTGATTTCAGTTTCTGCCTGTAGGTCGGTATAAGATGAACCAAACAGTGATCAGAGAGCCCCAAAGCTGCTCGTGAAACGGAGTGATACGCATTTTTTATTGTGGTGTAACAGTGGTCCAGTATATTACTGTCTCTGGTGGGACATGTAACGTGCTGTCTGTATTTTGGTAGTTCGCGGGAAAGATTTGCTTTGTTAAAATCCCCAAGAATGATTAAAAGAGAGTCAGGATACCTTTGTTCTGTTTCAGCTATTTGTTCAGCCAGCTGTTGTAGCGCTGCGCTCACGCAGGCGTCTGGAGCGATGTAAACATTCACGAGAATGAAAGAGGAAAACTCCCGAGGCGAGTAGAAGGGTTCACAGTTTATGAAATGTGCCTCTAAATTAGTCTTCAGTGTTGTTACATCTGAACACCAACTTTCGTTAATGTAGAAACACAATCCACCACCTCTTGTTTTCCCCGTTAGCTCCGCGATGCGATCCGCTCGGAACAGCTGGAAGCCCGGCAGATGTATTGCGTTGTCCGGTATGGCTTCACTCAGCCAGGTTTCAGTGAAGCACAGAGCAGCAGAGTTTAAAAAATCCTTGTTAGTGCGTGTGAGGAGAAGAAGTTCGTCCATTTTGTTAGGAAGGGATCGGAGGTTCGCAAGATGAATACTGGGGAGTGCAGTGCGCAGGCCGCGCTCGCGGAGTTTAACCAGCGCGCCTGCACGCTTCCCGCGTTTGCGTCTGACTGCGCGTTTGAACAACAACGCTGCCCCACCGACGAGAATGTCCAGCAAGACGTCCGAATTATCAAAAACTGTAGAAAAGTTATCTGGTGTTTGTTTCCTAATGTCCAGTAGTTCGTCTCTGGTGAAACTGATAGGAAAAGAATGACTAAACGCAGAACAAACGAACAAAAACAACACAATAGCTGGAGAGCGACACACCGAGGTCCATCCCTTTATGGCCACCATGTACCCATCCTCTGATGGCTACTTCCAGCAGGATAATGCACCATGTCACAAAGCTCGAATCATTTCAAATTGGTTTCTTGAACATGACAATGAGTTCACTGTACTAAAATGGCCCCCACAGTCACCAGATCTCAACGCAACAGAGCATCTTTGGGATGTGGTGGAACGGGAGCTTCGTGCCCTGGATGTGCATCCCACAAATCTCCATCAACTGCAAAATGCTATCCTATCAATATGGGCCAACATTCTAAAGAATGCTTTCAGCACCTTGTTGAATCAATGCCACGTAGAATGAAGGCAGTTCTGAAAGGGGGTCAAACACAGTATTAGTATGGTGTTCCTAATAATCCTTTAGGTGAGTGTGTATATATATAAACTACAACAAAATGCATGGTGATCAATGGATGTAAAATTACTACATCTGCATAGCTTATTTATTTATATATTAGACATCTTTAAATTGGGGTGGTAAATATTATTTTCATGTTTTAGAATGGGATATTTATTTTTATGTTTTAGCTTCAATTGTAATCAAACAAAAATAATTAAATGAAGATAAGAATAATAGTGTAACTTGTGGCCATTAGATGACAGCAAATGTAATTTAAATATTGGTCCATATACTTTATATACACACAATAACCAATGCATGCATTTAAAATAAATAAATAAATTAAAAAATTAAAATCACCAATGTGGTATTATATTGTGAATCCCTATTTGCTTTGTATGTCTTTCTTATTAATTCATAATTTCATCAACCTACAATCATGTTTTCTCATAACAGAAAATGAAGCATTGTGTTATGCTTCTTTCGGCACTTTATTCAAATTTGTTTCTAACTGTCCTGAAATTATCACTGAAAGCACTCGAGCTGAAGTCTCTGTTCAATGGCTTTCTATACAACTCTGTCTTAGTCTCACTCTTCAAATTGTGAGTGATGAATGGGTCTGTTTACCAATCGCTGTAAACAGTGGAGCGAGGGAGAGCGAGGATGAGCAAGAAAGAGAGAGATAGAGAGAGATTGAAAGAATGTCTAGCAAATATGTGAACTATCGCAAAACAAAACCATCAATCATGCTCTGAACGCTCCACTCACTCACACAAACACTGGAGTTATGGCAGATGAATGACTATCCTTATCAATAAATGACAGTGCTTTAATATTAAACTTCATTTCACAAATTACAGCATTACATTCTTTTAGCTTTAAAAATCACAATCTGATTGTTTGCATTTGAGATCTCCATAGTGCATCTACACAGGTTCACTTTAGGGATTGTTTATGCTAAAAGAAAGATGCTCAGTATTTGGCAAGCTCTCAGTATTTTGCAGAGACCAAATCCCAAATCCAATAACCAACATCAAATAACAGTATACAGCAGTAAAACAGAAAAACCAAAATAAAAGAAACTCGACACCAGTGCAGACAGCACAGGGAGACTGTAAAGAGCAGAACAGCTGCAATAATACTAACATGGGCCATTGGCATTGACCCTATTTTCAATAGGTCGGGCTGAGAATAGAGACGAGAAATATAAACATCCTCCTCTGTCTTAGTTTTAGCTAATACACTGACACAATAGCAAGCTAATACAAGAAACTAAAAGTCTTGCTGTTTGTGAATAAAATGGTTCATGTACAGTGAACAGCTGAGTGTTTCAAAATGTGACATCACTACATGTTGAGTAAATAATAATTATCAATTCATTCTATATGTTGCAAAAAAAAAAGTTGCACTATCATATATAAAGAAATTAATATACTTTTATTCAGCAAGGATGCATTCAATTGATCAAAAGTGACAGTAAAGACAGTTATAATGTTACAAAATATTTCTATTCCAAATAAATGCTGTTCTTTTGAAATTTCTGTTCATCAGAGATTCCTGATTTGTTTTTATATCAAGGTTCCACAAAAATATTAAGCAGTACAACTGTTTAAGAAATTTTTCTTGAGCAGCAAATCAGCCATTATTTCCAAAGGATCATGTGACTGAAGACTGGAATATGGCTACTAAAAAATTCTGCTTTGTCAACACAGAAGTACATTACATATTCAAATGCGTTAAAACAGAAAACATTTGTTTAAAAGGCTAATAATATTTCACAATGTTACTGTTTAACTGTATTTTTGATTTTAAAAAATGCAACCTTGGAGAAAAATCTTCCCAACCCGAAACTTTCAACGTGATATGTACAAATGTGAGTGTGTCAGTAGCTGAAATATGATGTACAGATTTACGAGTCAAAGCTCTTTGCACCTGGAGATGACTTTAAAGTGTCTAATCCCCTTATGGTTAGCGCACTGCTAATCAGCGCCTCAGAATGTACAAGTAGGCGCTAACACTTTAAAACTGCCACACAGGAGCAAAGGTTAGCTCTAAATACAGACAGAGTTTGATTTTAAAAGGATGATCTGTCAGTCACAGCTTTAAAGAAAGAGGCATCTAAATAATTAGTGTTTCCTCTTAAACCAAAGGACACACACACACACACACACACACACACACACACACACACACACACACACACACACACACACACACACACACACACACACTTACTTTGAGTCTTTGTTATTCTCTCTCTCTTGTTCAGGCACATTCACTCATCTTTTCTCTCAGCAGGATGTCTCAACAAAGACTGATTCTTATAAGAAGGGCGGTCAAGAGTTTCCAGCAGCAACAAGGAGGACAGGAAAAATTAGAACTGAAGAGAGTGAAAATGATGGAGAATTATACTCCCACATTGCTACACTTCAGTCACTTAGGAGTTTATAGGACCAACACTTGTTTTGTTCCAAAACCTAGTGCCTAGGGAGCCATCATAGGGGTTTTCACTTTTTCACTGCATTTACGGAAGTGCAAAAGCCTTCCAAGACACATCTGAAATGGATAGAAATCCTTAGGAGGTGGTTTGAGACAAAAGATGCATCAAGTTAAATCAACATAATTTAAGAAGCACATACAATAATGAGTTTTATTCCAGTGACAATACGATTCGCAGAAACAGACACGCAAAAGGCTTTAAAAGAGAAACAATCATGCAGGCTTAATAGCAAGCAGAGACTGCTGGATCAATGAGATACATGCTCAGTTTTAATCCAATACACTCCCAAACTTCTGTCAAAGGTAGAGACATCAATATTTAGAGGAATACAGATGTCAGAAATGATTCGACTGAGATAAACACACTGTCGCCAAGCATTGGATGGTTTATTTCTACATGCAGTAAACAAACTGTCCATTTGCTGAGATCCACTTAATGTTGCTTGTTCAGAGAAATCTTCACAGAACGGCCCACAGAAAAGAACTAGAGATTTCTGGGCATGTTTTTGTGTCAAATGAATTGATATTATTCTTTTGTGGACTGGAATTGAGTGTGAAACTACAAAGCATCTTTATCTGCCATTTTGTTAAATTACTCAGTAATGTGATTAAACACTGCAAAGAATCGAGGCAAATTCTTATCACAGTTAACTGAAAAGATAGAGGCCTAATTTGAAAGTGATTACAACTGATAACACTGGTAAGTGAACAGAATTGCTCCTAACGTTTCTACAACACACTCAATATGATAATGTGAATGCTCTTTATTGTCACCCAGGAAAAAAAGAAAAACTTTATCTTAAGATTTCAGTAAAATGCCATTTAAAATCATCCAAACATACAGGATTTCAATATATATATATATATATATATATATATATATATATATATATATATATAAAAATATAAAGTTTTTCTGATAATATGGCAACATTAGCTAAAGGATTGGTCAGTAAGGTTATTAAAATAGCCATTCATATAGCCATTGATGTATCTGTGACCGATGGACCATGGAGAATTCAGCTACATTATTTCCATGACTAGATTACAATACATTTTTGACAGAAAATCTTTGTTTTCTCCCTCGTCTCGGTTCAGGGATGTTGTGCCATTGTTAAACTGCAGCTAAACTCTATTGATTTTGTTTCTCAGCGCATAAATATCGATGTTTTCCATGACTTTTCATTTAAACACTCCCTCAATGACCCTGAACTTAACCTGTAAGCAATAATATGTCCTGCAAGCAAATATATGTGATGTAGCATAAAGCTGTTTAAATTCATCTCTTCAGCTTTTTCACAGTCAGTAATTTTAGTTTGAAGCTTTCAGTGTTTGACAAACTACCCTGTGGCTTTCATTGCTGTCTGCTTATCAACCACACAATGCG
Organism: Gila orcuttii; assembly: GCA_026230005.1. NCBI lineage: Eukaryota > Metazoa > Chordata > Actinopteri > Cypriniformes > Leuciscidae > Gila > Gila orcuttii. The sequence goes on along the minus strand of JAPDVR010000013.1, from coordinate 31,202,565 downwards.
TACATCGCATAATCAGGGGCTACTACATATATGTCAAAATCTTCGTCATAGTCTTTAGCAAGAGCTTATAGCAAATATAAGGCAGTGCAAAACATAGCTGAAATGCCCAGCTGCTTTGTTGTGGTCCCTAGGTACTGAACATCTTCTAGCTGGTAGCTTCATCTCTGGAAAACAGCACAGCAGAAATCTACTGCCTCAAGCGAAGCTCAATCTCAGAGATGAGCAGTTCAGAGCTGCACGGCCTAGAGTCTTTAGAGTGAACTTCAAAACAGGAAAAGAAAAAAAGGAAGGGAATAAGGAAGGAAGGAAGACCAGTTTCACATCCTTTGTCAACAATCTCCATTTAATATTCATTAAAGACCTTTCACATGACCACATCAAGGCTTTAACAAATCTCTTAATGCCTTTGACTTTGTGCCATAAAACTCAATGTAACTAGATACACATCTCTCTCTTTTCTGAGGCTTGTGATAACACTGTAGCTTGACGCTTCGCTCTTTGAGTTCAATGCAATTTGACACAAGTTATATGAAAGGGCATTTGTCGCCTTGTAACTGAAGTAGCGACAAATCATTTCTTCCGTATTGTGTGACTATACATTTGAGTGCACCGGATTATCGAAAAGAATAAAATGTATGGTGGGAACTTGGTTCTATCCATCAGTTGTTGATTGGATGGAGGCAGTATTTCGCTGGTCATGTGATCTCAACATGTCTGCCATGAAATAGTGTACATTTATTTAAGGGGATAGAATTTGAAATAAAATCAGTATTTGAGGAGTAATCAACGGCTTGCCAATGTAGAAAATGTAGGAGACACACAAAAAGTAGGCCTACTGTAAATTTCACATTGTTAATAGCATAGCGTTTCCTGACATGTTGTATAATCAATGGACCTAAACAAGGGTTTTAAACTTTGCCAGCTAGGGCTACGTAAACATTATTCCGGATACATTTGAAAACGGCTTTTTCGTTTCAAAACGCTCTCCCGTCCACGCGTTTCAAGCGTTTTCCAAAAGTTTCTCATCCACACTGAAACGTCTGAAAACGCAAAATTCATTTTATTGCCCATGCGTAAACTTTCACAAAAGCTCACTGAGATGATACGGAACAGACATAATAAAGTTATCAAGTAATTATTCTGGTACATTTAGTACCTGCCATTTAGTTGTATATTACTTCATTAAAAAAATATCCACATTCTGTTATTTTTACATTAACAGAAATAAAATAAAATAAAAAAATAAAACCTGAAACTTATTTTTTCCAAGGGAATATTTCTTATTTTAGTTTAACTTGATGTAATAAAATAACTAAAACTAAAATAAAAAAGAATAAAAAACGATTTAAACATATATACATATTTACAAAACTATTAAAAATGAAAAAACACACTATAAAATTACTAAAACTTTAAACAAAATTACAATGAAAACAGAAAAATAAAAATGGATTCAAAATATTAATAATGCTATTATAGTATCAGTGATCCTAAAATAAAAAACAAATTCCTTGTGCGTTTATGCATTTTATGGGACTTCCTGTGTGCTAGTAAAATCTGAACCTAGGGTCTAGTTTGTGTGTGTGTGTGTGTGTGTGTGTGTGTGTGTGTGTGTGTGTGTGTGTGTGTGTGTGTGTGTGTGTGTGTGTGTGTGTGTGTGTGTGTGTGTGTGTGTGTGTGTGTGTGTGTGTGTGTGTGTGTGTGTGTGTGTGTGTCCTACCATCCAGTGATGTGGATTGAAGTCTGTCTCAGTGGCGACATGCTTGATGGCCGTTGGTTTTAATTTGGCACCTTGTTTGTGGCTCTGATTGATAAATGGAAGTGACTAGACTAGAGCAAACGCACACATCTATTAGAGGACGAGCATCACACCACTCTCTGATCTCTCTCTCAGATATACACAAACATATCGCCCTGCTCGCACTTTTCCTTCCAATACACCCTCCATCTCCGTTTATCTCTCCCACACAAACATCCCTTCTTCCCTCTGTCTGGTGAAAGGTGAATGCTAATGAAAAGTGTGTGTATGAGTGTAGTAAATAATGAATAGAGCATGTTTGTCTGCTAATTCATTTCCATGATAACTAAGTGATAGAGATTACCACAAACACTTTGTAGTTACTTCAGTTACCAGGTGTTTCTTGGCAGACTAACTGTACACTTCGAAAATATTTTATATTATCAGTTTTTTCTCTAGATGAATTTACTTATGAACCAAAATCACATATATTAAAACTTATTTTCAGAAACCATTTCTTGGTTTTCAAATTGTAATTATTTTTATTTATTTAAAGCAAAAATGTATCACAATTAAGTGTGGTCTACGATTAACATAGTACTAAAACTATTTGCCAACAGAGTAAGAAAAATAAAAGTTAATTCAAGATAAATTCCCTAAATACCCCACTTGTACTTAATTAATTGTAAGCTAATTTTTATTTTGAGGGTCGGCTAAGTAGAAAAGCTAATTGCTTAGCTTCCTAACAATATATTTAAGAAGCTTGCAAATTAGTATCACATTTAGGCTACTAACAAAAATGGTCCATTATGCAATTATTTTTCATAATGTGTATTATATTATGCAAATTACAAAGTTCATAATATTGTGACTTCACATTAGATCGACAGTTATAGCTGCTAATGGGTCAATTGAGCTAACAAATTCATATTTCAGGATGCACAGGGTTGACATTCCTGGTAACCATGCAATAACCTTTGCTTTAGCCGCCCAGTAACCTACAGTTATATAATTTTCCTCTTTGTATCTGCTCCTACACATTAAATTATAACCCTATAAATATCTCACATACCCTATCTATATCTATACATACATTATCTCATTAGCATTGTTTGTGCATCAACAATTAAAGACTGAGGAGAAAATGCATTAAAATGTACATTAAGTTGAAGAATTGACAGGTACTGTAGATATTTACATGCATTATGATAATAGCAATCTGGCTTAATGTATTTATTCACTGTAATGACAGTGTTGAATAATGCATGAATTTTATTCAGCTGGTTGACATATGTGCTGAATAATCAAGTAAATATTTCACACAGAGATTAGGCGAAAAACAATAGAATTTGGAAAGAAAAATAAGAAAATTACTTTCCACCTAATGCAATTAAACAGTCATGAAGATGCATATCCGAACTGATTTGCACACTCTATTTCTCTCACATACTCTCTCTCTCTCTCTCTCTCTCTCTCTCTCTCTCTCTCTCTCTCTCTCTCTCTCTCTCTCTCTCTCTCTCTCTCTCTCTCACACACACACACACACACACACACACACACACACACACACACACACACACACTGCCTTCTGTCACATTGCTCTGAAGATTCATTCATAAAGGTGCTCATAAGCACACATACACACATGTAATCTCAGAGGAGTTGTTGTGGGATCTTTGCTCCGCCTGATGTAGCACACGTTTAGCTAATTGTGCTCAATGTTAATGCTGAACCATTTTTATGTGACGCTAAATTATTAAGGTTCATTCAAAATTCATAAAACGTAATAACCTCTGAATGCAAGCTTGAATAATGGAGGGGGGAATCGTTTCAAGCACATTTTTTTCCAGCTACAACTTTGTCTGGGCCCCAGTATTAAAATAGATAATACAGAGAGAGGAAAAGAACGAGAAAGAGGTGCACAATATATTATATCAGTCAACATTGGATATTGCTTGGGTGTTAACTGTTAAGTTTATTCACTATTTTGTTATTTGAGATGTTTTACAATGGAAGAGAGTGATTGGATTGAAGATTTGGGGGGAGCAGTTGATGGAAGCTTGGAGAAAGTGGGATGACATAAGCAGTGCGGAGAGAGAAATGAGGGACACACTCCTCATCTGGTCCAGGCTTTATGCCACATGCTGAATTATAGTGATTTATATGCCGATATATCCTACAAATCCATCTCTCTCTGACATTCACACCTCCATCCTGTGTGCCATTCCTTTAGTCTTGACGTTTTCTCCTCCCCTCTCCTCCCTCATGTTGTAATCTCTTTCCATATGTTTAGGAACCAGGGAGGAGCAGAAACAATGTTTGTCATGCAAAATAATTCACAGTGTAGCGTCTGCTTCAAAGGTCAGGGTATAAAATGTTTAGAAAAAAAGAAAAATAATACACAAGAACGACAGTTAAAGCTAATGAAATGTAGTGATAATAAAAAATAAAATAAAAACGAGAAAAAAATTATTCATTAAATACAATGATTTGTGGGGAAAGCTCAAAAAGCTAATTTAATAATTTTCCTAAAAAATGTTTTAATGAAAAATGCTAAATGGTTTCTGCGAGAGTTAGGCCTGAAAATATAATAGCAATAGGATATACTCTTACAAATAAAGGTTCTTTATTGGAATCTATAGCTTCCATGAAGAACCTTTAACATCCATGGAACCTTTCCAGGTTCTTTATAGCAGAACAAGGTTATTCAGATTTTTTTTTCACACTAAGAAAAATGGTTCTTTTAAGAACTGTTCACTGAAAATCAAATTAACCAAAAAAAAAAAAAAAAGAACCAAAAATGGTTATTCTATACACGGCATCGCTGCGAAAACCCCCTTTTGGAACCTTTATTTTTAAAACACAAAATAAATCAATGGAAAGTCCCCACCATGACAGAAAAACATACACATGAATGTGCGCACACTAACAGGGTCACCTCCTCTCCTGTTTCATTTATCTGTGCTCTGCTTGCTGTCAATTTGAATCTGCTGTTAGTGTAATGGTCTGCCTTCCTCCACTCTTTTCTTTGCTCCCTCATTTGCTCTCTACAAGGGTCACCTCTCTCCCACTGCCTTGTAACTGCACGTCTGCTTCCATTTCCCTTCTCTTTTCTCTCTTTCCTTTGCTCTCTCTTTCCCTCTGTAATAGAGGTTGTCTGTTAGTTGGCCTAATTCATACCTATAGAACTTTAAATTGGTTTGACAGAATAGAAACAGAATACAGATACAGCTCTGTATGCAAAATCTAGTTCACTTTCATTAATAATCAATTCTATGCTCAAACTTCTCAAACTCAAAATGCTCAAAGTTTATTTCTTCCAATATTCTCTCGGCCAACCTCTTTTGGAGGTCAAGCATTACACTTAAAACTCCCACCAATTAAAATTACATCATCTGACCTCATAAATATTTAATTGGACACTGAATCTTTTTCATTATTCATGTGCCTTCTGCAATTTTCTCAAACTCTTTTTTAATTATTCAGAACTATGTACTATTTTAGTGCATTGTTACAGTTGTTAATTTCACTTTTGGTTTGACTAAGGCACTTTAAGTCATCATGAAGTCAAAAATTAAACTATTTACTTCCATAATACACATACCAGGAACTATTTTGCCAGTGCATGCTATTCCAAGGAGGGTGTTTTCTTAATTTTTTATCAATATTTAATATTTAATAACTTGCTCTGCAACCACCTTTTTGGCTCGGGCTTTTTGGGCCTTGCACCAATCTCTTTAGGCTCTGTCCCAGATGACATACTTGATGTGACTTGCACCCAAAAATTAAAATTACCCCATGATTTACTCACCCTGAAGCCATCCTAGATGTATATGACATTCAGACGAATACAATCGGAGTTATATTAAAAAATGTCCTGGCTCTTCCAAGCTTGATAATGACAGTGAATGGCGATGCATTCGTGTATGAAAAATATCTATATTTAAAACTATATCGACTAAAATAGCTTCCGGCAGACAGCCGTACTCATCGATTTACAACAAGAGAGTAACCCTTCAACTTGATGCACAACGTAATGACAGCAATTGACGCCTCTCGCGGTTCAAACAAACAGTGCTGCATTCCGGGCTGCGTTCCAGTCCACTTTTAGACGCGCACTTGCGAACTTCCCTAAGCACTTCCCCTCGGGGGAATCCCTGCCACCATTTTGAAGTGCGTTCCACTTCGTGAAGTGGATGAGGGAAGTTTATATGGACAGACCCTAGCTCCCCCGATTTTGACCGACGGTCAGACATGTATTTATCATTGAGTCTAGAGAAATTAATTTTTTTTTTTTAAAAATTCACATTCTTGTGAAATGTAATTCCTTGCTGTCTGGTTTTTAGATTTTGTTCGTGTAAACATCCATACGCAGCACAAAAGTCCGGCATCATCCATGAATTCGAAGTACAGGCGGAGATAGCAGCGTTAGCTACTTCCTATGACAAGACCCCTGTTCCAAGATGGCGGCGGTTTTGACGCATGCTTAGAACCCCAAGGCGACATCTAGTGTATATATCTATGGCTGATTCCAAGTGATCAAGGGCTTAGGACGTTCCAATTCAGCCTATTGCAGTTTCCGCCAGTAGTGGGCACTCATGCAACGTAAGCAATGACGTACAGAGTGAAAGAGACGGAGGGAAATTAGCGAGTGCTCCATTAAAGGTGCTCTAAGCGATGTCACGTGTTTTTAGGCCAAAACATTTTTTGTCACATACAGCAAACATCTCCTCACTATCCACTAGCTGCCTGTCCCCTGAACACACTGTAAAAAAAACGCGGTCTCTGTAGACACCCCAGGCTCCACAAACGGCAGCAAAAACAAACTGTAGCAACCCGCGCCACGAAACATAACAAACTGTTCCAGCCAATAACTGACAAGAAGGATTTGGGGGTGTGGTTTGGAGGGTTAGTGGGCGTACACGTGAAGGGGGGTCTGGAGGAGAGAGAAGCATGAAGAGGGAAGTTTGAATTATATTCTCTTTAAGTTTGACATGGCCGACACACGACCAAAGAGACGACGTTCCGATAAACAAACAGCAAAGAGGGAAAAGGATAAGAAATGCGCGAAGTCACGAATTTACATCGGAGAAGCCTTCGAAAGGTGAGAAGAACTCCGCCGGCAGAAGGGCTTGTAATCCGACAACAATGTAGCTCTGTTTTTGCTGGACAGGTGGGTAAATCAATTTTTAGGATGTTCATGTTCGCCTAACCAACATAATGATATAATTAGCCATAACTATGCAGTCAGCGCTAACTTTGGTGAATACAACATAGGTTTTTAGCAGTTAGCGATCGATCTCTATAGAGGGTTTGCACCTACGTCACGATTTGGTCAGTTACCCGGATGCATGGCCATATTGGAGATATGTCCACTATGTACTCTTCATCTCTTTTCTAAAGCCTCGGGCCTACATTTTAATCTTAATAAATGTGAATTACTTCCGATAAAAAACAGTATGATCTCTTCAATTGGTGGTATTGCAGTTAAAAACTGTTACATATTTGGGTATACAAATAACCAAAGATAACTCTAGATGCTCTGCTAATTTGGACCCAATTATTATAAAAACAACGAAACGCCTAAACTGCTGGCTGCAGAGAGACCTTTCTTTGAAAGGCAGAGGTTTGCTTGTTAAAGCAGAGGGTCTGTCTCGCCTGACTTACGCCACTCAGTCACTGTACATTGATAAGCACACTTGTAAAATTATCGATGGAATCTTAGTTAAATTTTTATGGAAAAACAAATCCCATTATTTGAAAAAGTCAGTGATATTAAATTCTATACAAAAGGGTGGCTTAAACTTCAATGATTTTAGTTAACTAAATAACCTTAATCGATTCCTTAAAAACTTTGATTCCTCTTATTTGGAATTATGATATTTATAAACTCCCTGTCAAACTATCTAACTTTCACCAACAAGTTCTTTTGGCATGGGCTCTCATTTGCAGTCCTCATCGGTGTTACATATAGAACAATAGGATTATTTTATTTAAGAATAAGTCTTTGTTCTATAATCACTGGTTCAGTAATGGAATATTTCATGTTAGACAACTCTTTAATAACGAAGGTCTGCTTTTTAGGTATGCAGAGTTTCTTTCAGAATATAATATACCGGTAACTCCCAAAGAGTTTGCCACAGTTATGGATGCTATTCCATCTGGCATACTCATGCTTTTCAAAAATAATACTCTCTCTTTGGGTTCATTATCTTTTCCTGAACCTATCAACACTCCTATTGGTGAGATATATTTCACTGAAAAAAAAGGAAGAAATTATAAAGTAAGAGTTCTATTCCTTGAGAACATTATTTTTGCTCCTCCTGCAATCTCATATTGGAATGGACTTTTTGATCATTTAAATTAGACAAATATATGGTCCACACAACAAAGGTTTCTCCTCACAAACAAAGTAAAAGAAATATCTTTTAAATTAATCCATAATATTTACCCAGTCAAAAATTTCCTTAGAAAAAAATTCTGATCTGATTTTGACACTAATTGCTCTTTCTGTTACTGCAAGGTCTCAGGGTGCAACCTGCTTCCTCGATTCCTCGCACCTCTGTCCTCCAGTCTGTGACCCGGAAACAGATCAAAGTTAGCCATCTTGAAGTACTTCTGAATTATCTATTTGCATCATGAGGAGGTGAGGAACGAGGAGTGAGTAGGCTTCCAGAGAGGTAAATTTGGTTCCCTTTCGTTGTCACTCCGAGTTACGTCGGATGACGACGAATGGGGTTTCGCTTAGAAAGCCTATCAACTTCGAGTATTACAAAACGAGCCAATGGCAAAGAAATGCCATGGGTCTGCGGAATTTGCATGACGTAACTCCGCCCCACCTCGTGGGTATAAAAGGAGGAAGTCCGCAACAGCAGTTTATGTTTTCGCTTCGGAGCCAAGTGTATTCTTCTCTCCACAAGCCATCTCTGAATTGTCAGCTTTACAAACGAGTACCTCGAGTGTTGGTGTGACGGCGATCTACGGCGAGCGCGTGCTTCCTGCTGATCTGTTGCAGTGGTCTGCCAGTCGGTGCGTGTCTCCCCGGGTGCTTCAACACTTGAGTTTTCTCTCACTAAAAGAGCTCGAACGCGGCACGTCTTTTTAAAGACGGCTCGCCCGTGCATTTAAAAAAAAAAAAAAAAAAAGAATGGTGCGGCAGCTTGGTATCGGACTCTGATGGGCACGAGCGTTGTCTGGTATGTTTGGGCTTGATCATGCTAGACCAGCGCTCGTGGATGACTCATGTTTTCTCCGTGGAAACATGATCATCGCGTCATTTAGGTCGAGACTCGGTGAACTCACATGAGTGAGAGTCCCCTCATCCACCCCCCGATCTTCGGCTGGTGGCCAGGGTGACCTGAGGGTTACGGTCTGGAACAAGGCGCCGACTATGTGTCCGCGACCCCAGCCCCCCTCTTTAATGACGGTGCCCGCTAGTGAACAGGTGATTCCCACGGGTCTACCCTCTGGTGGCCCGTGTGTTTCATTTGAAGCTACAGATGATGATACTATGTTTGTAGCAGCTTCACTAGGTGGGTTTGATTTTCCTGGAAGTGACGACTCGTCGAGTCTGATCCGGAGATGACGGCCATGCTTTCCCGGGACGCCTGGTTTTTGGGTAAGGCCGCCGACCCTCGTCCACGGCAAACCCCAATACCATTCTTCCCGGACGTGCATGATGAGATCAGGGACCGCTCGCTGATCTCATCCGCCTTTCCTCCCCTCAATGGGGCCGCTGCCCATGGGTACACTGGGGTTCCCCCGGCTGAACGCTCTGTTGCGATGCTATGTGTCCTCAGAGTGCTTCTTCTCGGCGCAATCCTAAGCACCCGTCCGTGGCCTGCAGTTTTTCGTCTACGCTTGTGGCGAGATCCTATAGCGCCACGGGACTGGCAGCCGCCTCACTGCATGCCATGGTCATTCTGCTGGTCTACCTGACCCAGATGCTCATGGACCTGCACGAGGGCGGGACTGACCCAGGGCTCTTCACTGAGCTGCGCGCCGCCACTAACCTTGCTCTCCGAGCGACGTAAGTGGCCGTACGCTCCCTGGGTCAGGTGATGCTCACCATTCTGTGGCTGAACCTGTCTGATGTGCTGGATGTCGCGCGGACCCGTCTGTCCGACATTCCCATATCCCAGGTCGGCCTCTTCGGCGGTGCGGTTGAGGGCTTACCCAACAGCTCTCAGCTGCCCATGAGCAGACTGACGTTGGTTCTGTCCCGACGGCCCAACCGTCCGCTCAGATCCCTCGGTCTGCCCACCGCCGAAGGCGCCCTCCCGCGGCTCCCACCCCGCCCGTTCACCCGGGCTGAATCTGGGGGCCGCAGGCGGACGCCACAGCCCTCTCCAGCCCCGCCCCCCGCTACACGCCGGGTAAAGCGGCCCTCCTGAGACGGGCTCCTCGGGGATGGAGCAGGCTGAGATTGACTCTGACCCGACGGCCCCGCCGTCCGCTCAGGTCCCTCGGTCTGCCCACCCCCGAGGGCGCCCCCCCCACGGCTCCCACCCCGCCCGTTCACCCGGGCCGGCTCTGGAGGCCGCGGTCGGACGCCACAGCCCTCTCCAGCCCCGCCCCCCGCTACACGCCGGGTTAGGCGGCGCTCTTGAGAGGGGCTCCTCAGAGATGGGACTCAGTTCTTTCCAGGAGTTGGTAGCAGGACCACTCCTTTCCCCGGTGGAGGGCCGGGGAAGAATCCTTATTCTCCAAAGAACTGACTCTCCCGTCTCTGAGCACACAGAGTTCTCGGACGACACAGAGCGCCGCCCTCTAGCCGTGCTCTCCTCGTCCCCCTCTGTCCCAGAGGTGGTTGACACGGCGTGCCGTCCACGGACCGCTTCGCCCCTGTCCCCCTCTGTCGCCAGACCCCTGGCAGAGCAGGCCCCTGCGGGACGACCAGCCTGGTCCTCCCCTGGCCCCCTCTGCCAGGGCGCGGTTGCTAACTGTGCCCCCACGTCTGGGCCAGTTACTCCGCTTCGCTGCCCCTCCGGGGGGACGCCTGTCGTCCGCATGATCCCGCTGGTTCAGTTCCTGGGAGCCTGGCTAGAGCTTCCCCGTCTGTTCCCCTGGATCCCTTGTACCGTCAGGCTCGGCTATGCGATTCAGTTCGCACGGTCTCCTCCCCGCTTCAGGGGAGTCTGCTCCACTTTGGTCGGTGGCAATGCCCCCGTCATGAGAGCAGAGATTGCCACCCTGCTGGCGAAGGGTGCAATCGAGACTGTCCCTCCAGCCGAGATGAGGTCCGGCTTCTACTGCCCTTACTTCATTGTCCCCAAGAAAACCAGTGGGTTACGGCCAATCCTGGACTTGCGCATGCTGAACCGCTCCCTTCACAGGCTGCCGTTCAAGATGCTCACCGCCAAACGCGTTTCGAATGCATTCGGCCCCAGGATTGGTTTGCAGCGATCGACCTGAAGGACGCCTACTTTCATGTCTCCATTCTTCCTCGACACAGACCGTTCCTTCGGTTTGCTTTCGAGGGGCAGGCATACCAGTACGCGGTCCTCCCTTTCGGGCTGGCCCTGTCTCCTCGCATCTTCACGAAGGTCGTCGAGGCTGCCCTTGTTCCCCTTCGGGAGCACGGGGTTCGCATCCTGAGTTATATCGACGACTGGCTGATCTTAGCTCACTCTCGAGTTCAGGTTTGCGAACACAGGCAACAAGGCACACCCCGAGTACCAGTTACTCCGACCTGCCGTCAGTTCCTCACCCCGTGGTCGAACCTCAGTTTTCTCAGGGCGGGTGTCCCCCTGGAACGAGCTTCCCGGCATGTTGTTGTCTCAACAGATGCCTCCAACACGGGCTGGGGCGCCATGTGCAATGGACATGCTGCTGCGGGCTCCTGGACAGGACCCCAGCGGCTATGGCATGTCAATTGCCTCGAGTTGTTGGCAGTACATCTTGCCCCGCACCGCTTCCGGGCGTTGCTCCGGGGTCAACACGTACTAGTCCGTTCTGACAATACCGCGACTGTAGCGTACGTCAACCATCAAGGTGGTCTACGCTCCCGCCGTATGTCACAACTCGCCCGCCACCTCCTCCTATGGAGTCAGAAGTCGCTTTGAGCCATTTTCATTCCCGGAGCGCTGAACTGTGCAGCCGACGAGCTCTCACAGCTTCAGCCCCTCCCTGGAGAATGGCGACTCCATCCCCAGTCGGTTCAGCTGATTTGGGACCAGTTCGGGGACGCACAGATAGATCTGTTTGCCTCTCACGACTCGACCCATTGCGCTCTGTATTTTTCCCTGACCGAGGGCACTCTCGGCACGGATGCACTGGCGCACAGCTGGCCGCCGGGCTGCAAATATGCGTTTCCCCCAGTGAGCCTTCTTGCGCAGACCTTGCGCAGGTCAGGGAGGACGAGGAGCAGGTCATTCTGGTCGCGCCGTATTGGCCCCCCTCTCTTCTCACCGAGAAGACCCCTGGAGATGCTCGATCAGCGTTGTGCTTTCCTTCCTTCAGCAAGGGTTGGAGCGAAGGCTGTCTCCCTCCACCCTTAAGGTCTATGTTGCCGCCATTGCCGCACATCATGACCTCGTCGAAGGTAAGTCGGTAGGGAAGCACGACCTGGTCATCAGGTTCCTGAGAGGAGCGAGGAGACTAAATCCTCCTCGCCCTCCTCTCGTTCACTCTTGGGACCTCTCAGTGGTTCTAACTGCCCTGAAGAGTGCTCCCTTGAGCCTCTGCAATCAGTCGAGCTTAAGTTCCTGTCAATGAAGACAGCGCTCCTGGTTGCATTGGCCTCCATCAAGAGGGCAGGGGACCTGCACGCATTCTCCGTCGACGAAGCGTGCCTGGAATTCGGACCGGCTTTCTCTCACGTGATCCTGAGACCCCGGCCCGGATATGTGCCCAAGGTTCCTACCACTCCCCTTTCGGGACCAGGTGGTGAACCTGCAAGCGCTGCCCCCGGAGGATGCAGACCCAGCCTTGGCGATGCTCTGTCCAGTACGCGAACCTAACGTGCGATATTCTCCTCAGGTGAGATTCCCCGAAAGCCCTGAGCTCCTCCAGCACTCCTAGACGTCGGCGCCAGTGTCTCTTGCCTGCGCGTCGGCTAGGTGCCTCCCGTGTGCATGGTCCCTCCCCTGAGCGACCCCCACATGTGTATTTCCACTGTAAGCCTCTCTGAGCATGTGTCTTTTCCTTGGCAAGCCACCTTTCCACCCCTGGGGTTGAAATATTCCACCTGCGGCTGGACACCCCAGTGTTCTCCATATGCTTCCTTCGGGTCATATATGTATTCTCTAAGTCCCCCCCCCTCTGGGTTGGCATTAATTGCATACTTCCCCTAGCTTGGGATATGCTTCCCATTGTACCTTGGTATTCCTGTGTTAAATGGTGTCCTTCGTCCAGTCTATGACAGGGATCTCGATTTACGCAGGGCACTGGAAGACAGCTGAGAAGGTGGCGTGATTAGACTGGTAACCCCATTCGTCGTCATCCGACGTAACTCGGAGTGACAACGAAAGGGAACGTCTACGGTTACGTATGTAACCCTCGTTCCCTGAGTAGGGAACGGAGACGTTACGTCTGCCTGCCACTTTCCGCTGTACCGCGGGGATCGCCTGAGCTCAGTCTTGGCTCCTCAGCGAAGAAACATAAACTGCTGTTGCGGACTTCCTCCTTTTATACCCACGAGGTGGGGCGGAGTTACGTCATGCAAATTCCGCAGACCCATGGCATTTCTTTGCCATTGGCTCGTTTTGTAATACTCGAAGTTGATAGGCTTTCTAAGCGAAACCCCATTCGTCGTCATCCGACGTAACGTCTCCGTTCCCTACTCAGGGAACGAGGGTTACATACGTAACCGTAGACGTTTCTCATGTCATGACCCCTTTAATATCCAATATGACACATAATGAAATGAGTTCATTTCACATATTGCTCAAAGTTCATTGTACTTAAGTAATTGGTATTATTGTTATTAATAAGTATTAATAACTTATTAAGCTGAACTTAAACTGAATGAATTGCAGCAGATTTCTAGGTCCCAGCATGTCAGAGGAGAATAAATGTTGAACTTAAGTGATACGTTATGTGTTTTTGCACAAGATTGATATAGATAGAGACGTGTTATTGTTTTAATGTTCCGTTATGTGGTTAGTTTTTTAGCATATGCTGCATATTGCTTATAGCACATGCAAGCGTATTTAGTCTCTTTGGCATATGCAAATGTGCTTTTGCTAGTTAGCAATTAATTGGAAAGTTTTGAGTTCAAGGTAGGGTTGGAAATTTCGGAGAAGCTAGCAATAGCTAGCCTTTGAAAAGAAGCTAGCTTTGAAAGCATAAGATCAACATCCCTTCAGAGCGTCTCCAAAGGTACGCCTCCTTCAAAACACATGAACGCGCACAGTCTGCAAATTACCTCATGTCTCAAAGCACATAACATTACAACAGATGTGTTCGCCTTGAAGCGGTGCTGTGGAGACCGGTGATGCACCGGTGATGCACCGTGAGAGGGATTAGAGTGCAGACGGCTAAGCATGCTTTCAAATTGCTCTCAGTAGTGGATGACTTACACAGATCGGCTTTCGAATCACTCTCAGTACTTTGATGTATACACCAATCGGCCTGCGCAGCGCGGCTTCAAGTCAAACACCCCTATACTGTAATGATTAGACCAACATTTTTTGGTCCTGAGACCTCCACAGAAGATATATGTTGGCCTACATTTTTCAATATTTAGACCACTTCTGTTATTGATTGCTATCAGGATGTGAAGAGAGTTTCAACTAGTATAACAAAAAGTGTTTATGAAAAACATTGCCTACCCTACCTTTATGATGTTTAATTGTACGAGTTATTTAAGTCAATTTATATCACTTAAATTGTAATTAATATGTTTTTGTAGTATAAAATCAAAATTTAAAGTTCTACTGATTTAATCCTTGAACTTAAAACATTTGAAGTAACCTATTACCTCAATTGTTTTGAGTTATGCCAACTTATTAGGTTTAAAGTGAACATAATTAAACTAAAAAACAACGAATATATGAAGCAATTTTTGGAAACTTATAGAGGAACAAATGTTTTGTGCTTTGTTTTTACGATACCCCTGTTCCATTATAAGCAACTGAACATTGTTTCTGCATGTTCATGGGCTATTGAGTTTGTTATGGTTGTTTTGCTCTGCAGCTGGAAATAAGTCAGTCTATTATCTACTAAGTAGAGGAAAAACATATCCTTCTTTGTCCCTCTCTCTATGCACACAATTACAGCTGTTCCATAAATTGATATTCTCAAAACAAGTCTGAGATGCACTTTGTGGTAAGCACAATTTGTATTACTCAGAATAATATAAACTAAATACATGAGCGTACTCGCACTCAAGCATCTATATTTGTGTGTGTAGGAGATTGAAAAGCTCCAAAGGCCAAAAAAACTCACTGAGAATGAAAATGCCGGTTTTTATTTACACCAAGACACCCTAGCTCGTTCAAGGATGTTCTTTTCCATGGCAGCCTTGTAGAATTTATGCTGATGAGAGCAGCTCTGCAAAAGGCCCACCAATATCACGCTAGAACACATTCTCAAACACCACGAATCTTTCGCCTAGAAATATCTCCTCTACTCTGAAGGCCAACTTGGAAATTTACAGGTTGTATATTTCTTTTACAAGTGACAGAAAAAAGCCATAAATTATCATAAATAAAGACCCATTCCTGTAACTTCCAATTGAGTTAAACTTAACAATTTTTTATTAAATGCCACCATCTAAATGAGGATGTTGTAATGTGTCTCATCAGTGTGATTAGATCAGACTGATCATTTATGGATGTTTGGGAATTTGTAAGATGTGTTGTCATGTGCCTAAATCTCTCTAGATTTATCAAATCACATACTTTTGATTCTCTCTATCTGTGGTCTGTAGTGTTTCTCCCTGAATCTGATTGCTGCTCACAGGTAAAGCATAATTGCAGAGATTGTATGGACCCACAGGTGTGAGAACACGCTTTTGGCCTCCCTCTCAGATGATTATGTAGCCTAGAGGCCGCCAATTACGTTAGGTGGCACTGGTGAGTATGTGATTGCAGACCCAGGTCCCTGCAGAGAAGCTTCACCGCAAGAGCCACTACCTGAAGACACACTGTGTTATGATGTAAATTTTTTGTTTGATTATTATTAGTATGTAATATAAGACCAAATATTGGACTGTGTTTATGCAGAGGACTCTGAAAAGTCATTAAAACGTATATGTAAACGTGCTTTGCAAGAATATATTTAAATTTATTTACCAAATTTATCTCATCATTTGTATTTCAACAAAACTAAACTTTACACTTCCATCATAAACTTCTTTTTTTTTCATTGTACATTTATTATTTTCTTTTAGAAACCAAGTTATGTACGCCTGAAAGAGACTGTCTCCAACCTGACCTCCAACCTCAGATGTGCTAAAGCTTCTAAAAGCCAGGACCCAAACTCATACAGAGTGTGATTGGCCATTGTAAGGCGGTTTGCCAGAAAGCCTGGGCTACCCCTTGAGGAAGCAAAAGGCTCTCCTGAGAATTAACATTTGAACCCTCCCTTGCATAATTATGTAACAGCAACATCCGAGACGCAGCACACAGTGCAACTCACACCTCACACCTCGCTTTGACAATCTCCCCCTTCTCCCCCCTTCTCCCCCTTCTCCCCCCTTCTCCCCTTCTCCTCCTCACCTGAAACTCACTGAAAACCCATGAAATGTTAAATGTGTACAAAAAAGTAACTATACATGTTTGGTATTATTTAAAGTGTCTCAGTGCGCCTGGTAAAATGGTCTCATTCTCCCAACCATAATGAAAAGCTAAAAGAAGTTACAAAAGATGAGAAAAATGATGTGTCCCTCAAAGGTGTTCCCTCCCCCAGATCCTCCATTCTGATTTCACAGTTGTGAGCCCCTCACTAGGGAACCAAATCTAATTATAATGACAGACACCACCATTTGGTAAGCAAATTTAATTATCAGGGATTATGAGGAAAATGAGCATAAAGTTTTGTGGAGTCTGTAGGTTGACTACCCACACAACCGCTGTGTGTAATTTTTGTTGCCAGGTAATAATTTCTACAAATTCCTCGATTTCTGAATTGTTGTTATGATATGATTAACTGATGATTTTATTCTCATGAATGGGATTTTGAATTATTGCTTCATTACCTGGTCAATAAATTGAAAACATTTGATTTTATTCTGGCTGACTCTGAGATTGTTTTTCCAAGTAGATTATCGGATCCCGCAATTCTACATCAGATTGGTGACGACCAATATTTTGACATCAATTTCAAGTGTACTTGGTTTGCAGAGACGAGTTTTATTTCTGTTTAGGGTAGCAAATGCGCTGCTTGATCAACCTAAATTTGGGTGTGTCTGTTTTACCTCTGTCTTAATTTAATATTACTTATTTAATATTAAGTTTCCCCATTTGGTTCGCAACTGGGCATTGTTGGCCACTCACAGGGTTTCCTGCAGTGTCACTTCAGTCTTTGTGTATTTTCAGTTAACTTTAGTCAGATGCATTTACATTGTTACTGTGCCTCAGATGTAATCAACTCTATCTGTGTCTGTAAAGGTGTGAACCAAATGGCCCATACAGATGCATGGACTATAGAAACTGAATGGCCCATAGGTGTATGGTCCACAGAAACTGATTGGTTTGAATGACAAAGAAACCGCATTGCTCAGAGTAGATTGCAGGGTAGATCGATCTCCTGTGGGAGGCCCTAAAAGTTTTCTATTGTTTGTAGCCTATTTGTCTTCATGTATAAAGTTCTGTCTTACAAACAGAACGTTGGGTTAAGATTGTTGACACGCTAACATCGCTGCTGAAGAACTGTGCTACACTACTACCTTCAATAAATTCTTCTCCCCACAAGAACTCTGGTCAAGTTTAATTATTTTATGTATTGGAGAAATCTAATACATTGGCGAGCCACCCAAACCACTGCCCGACCAAATACAGCAAAATCGAACAGTAAGGTGGGCAGCTTTAAGGGGCTGAGAGTTAAGATCGTGTTGGTGGATGCTTTTACTGATCTGATGAGGTGTCTGAAGTAACAACATTGGAATAGCGTGAAGGAGAAGATGAGTGTGCTTCCAACCGCACAACCTCGAAGTACCCAGTCCCACCAGGTGTATGCCGTCTGTGCCGATCGGGTAGATGAGCTAGACAGAATCTGTGCAGTCTCGTGCCAAGTTTGTCTCCACTTGCGCTTGAGGGAGGTGGTACTCTGTTTGGAGGATGACGTTCTGTACCAAGTTCATTGTGTCGACCAAAGCTTGTGTTCCGTTTTCATAAAAGGTGTCGTCCCACCATGGGGAGACCTCGGTGTCCTTTGGCATACTTCCGAGGATGTCGATTTGACCGACAGAAAAGTTCTCTTTCACTTACAAGCAAAAGGAGTGATTAGCAGGGCAGGTCAGTCCTCCATATGGGAACGATTTCATCTCACTGATGATGCAACACTGTGTATGAGACACTTGAACAGCATTTGAATGGCCGTGCAACGATTCAACTTTTATGAGTTTGCTATCATTGGGAGAGAAAGGCTGCAATGTGTTACATGTACAGAAAACATAATTGTGAGTTTCATGACAAGAAGTGCGGCTGGTAAATAAGGTCTCAGTACCCTTCAAAGTCATATATCCAGTGAGGTGATCCCATTTGTCAGGTGTGGAGTTGAGGAGATGAAGCAAGGACTCAGTTGCAGGAAAAATGGGTTTTTATTAACTATTAAAAATAAAAACAAATGCAAACAAAACTACCCCGTAGGGGAAAACAAATGACTTGGCTGACTTGACTGACTTGACACAAGGGGTAACACACCAGGTACATACGACAACGAAACAGCACAGGACTGCAAACACAGGGAGAATAAATAGGGAGACCAAACAAAGGAGTAATGAGGGAGGACAGGTGGGGCAAATGAATCAATCAGGTAACGAGGGAGGACAGGTGGGGCAAACAAATCAATAATCAGGTAACAAGATGGGAGGGGCTAGACAATCAACAGGAGGGCACATGGCACAAGGAAACATGACAAGCCATGTGCTCACACCAAACATGACTTGAACACAAGCACATGGCAAGTAAAACAAATCACCAGCCATGTGCTCACACAAAACAAGACAACATGAAAGCACACAGCTAGTGTAAACAAGCTGCGTGCTACACAGCACAAGACAAAACATGAGTGTCAGGGCTCTGTCACAAAACCAAGAAATAGACAAGACAGAAGTGACAGAACCCTGACACTACCCCTCCTCTAAAGGGACGCCACCTGGCGTCCCTTACAAGGAACACCACAAAACAAGACAGGAACAAGACATAAAAACTCACCAACAGACAACACAAGACGGGTAGATCAAAAGACAGAGACAAAGTGGGGAGGGAGGGAGGGAGCCAAGACAGAGCCAGCATGACAGTCCATGAAGTCTCTATAAGGGACCAGGGAGGGACAGGAGGGTTGAGCCAGGGAGGCTCAGGCGGGTCTGAAGTCCCAGCAGAGGGCCATGGCGGGACAGACCAGGCAGGCTCCAGCGGATCAGGAGTCCCAGCAGAGGGCCATGGCGGGACAGACCAGGCAGGCTCCAGCGGATCAGGAGTCCCATCAGAGGGCCATGGCGGGATAGACCAGGCAGGCTCCAGCGGATCAGGAGTCCCAGCAGAGGGCCATGGCGGGATAGACCAGGCAGGCTCCAGCGGTTCAGGATTCCAGGCTGAGGGCCAAGGTGGACCAGGCGGATCTGAATACTTGGCAGAAGGCCAGGGTGGGTCAGGTAGCAAAGACTGGGTTGGCAGGACAAGACATTTGGGTGACTCTGGGACGGCCTCCGGGCTGGCAACGGGCTCTGGGACAGCCTCCTGGAGCTTGGGCGGAACCAGCATAACTGGCAGCATGGACGGAGCCGGCAAGGCAAAGCGCTGGGGCGGCAGGGCAAGGCGCTGGGGCGGCGCCGGCAGGGCAAGGCGCTGGGGCGGCGGCGGCAGGGCAAGGCGCTGGGGCGGCGCCGGCAGGGCAAGGCGCTGGGGCGGCGCCGGAAGGGCAAGGCGCTGGGGCGGCGCCAACAGGGCAAGGCACTGGGGCGGCGCCGGAAGGGCAAGGCGCTGGAGTGGCGCCGGCAGGTCAATGAGCCTGGGGACGGCCTCTGGGCTGACAGCGGGCTTTGGAACGACCTCCGGGCCCTGTGGTAAGCAGGAAGACTTCATTCTTCTCTGTTTCCTTGAGCGAGGCGGCGATGCAGCCTCTTCGGCCAACACTGGGTGCGCTGCAGCCTCTTCGGCCAACACTGGGGGCGCTGCAGCCTCTTCGGCCAACACTGGGGGCGCTGCAGCCTCTTCGGCCAACACTGGGGGCGCTGCAGCCTCTTCGGCCAACACTGGGGGCGCTGCAGCCTCTTCGGCCAACACTGGGGGTGCTGCAGTGAAAGTGGATGGCTCTGGGAGCACCAGACTTCTTAAGACGGAGGAAGCCTTCCTTCTCTTCCTCCGCTTACGTCTGCAAGGCGATGGTGTGGAGATTGCTGCCTCTGGGGGAAATGCAGCATTCACGGCCACCTCTGGGGGAAATGCAGCATTCGCATGCGCCTCAGGATAGATGGCAGATGAGGTGGACCCGTTCTTCCTCCTCCCTCTCCCTGAAGGAGTCATCGGAGGACTGGGGACCTGCCAGCTTGTGAGGTGAATGGGAGGTGGGCCAAGAGGCGGGAGACCACCCTCCTCCCCACGGTGGTATACAAACCCCACAAACTGCCAGAAAGACAATATCCCCAGCATTTCCATCTCCCAGGCGCTGACCGGCTCATTCAGACCACTGTTAAAAATGTCCTTAAGCGCAGTGTTGTTAATGTCGAGCCCCTCCGCAGTGAAGACAAACTGGTGGGCAAACTCCTTTACTGTAGACCTCCCTTGACGAAGAGAAAAGAGCTTGCCATAGCGTTCCATCGTCTGACGAGCGGAGGGGCAAGGGCTGGGAGATGGGAACAGGAATATGCCCATTCTCTGCTGAGTCCTCTAGTGGCTGTTTCATTCTGTCAGGTGTGGGGTTGAGGAGATGAAGCAAGGACTCAATTGCAGGAAAAATGGGTTTTTATTAACTATTAAAAATAAAAACAAATGCAAACAAAACTACCCCGTAGGGGAAAACAAATGACTTAGCTGACTTGACTGACTTGACACAAGGGGTAACACACCAGGTACATACGACAACGAAACAGCACAGGACTGCAAACACAGGGAGAATAAATAGGGAGACCAAACAAAGGAGTAATGAGGGAGGACAGGTGGGGCAAATGAATCAATCAGGTAACGAGGGAGGACAGGTGGGGCAAACAAATCAATAATCAGGTAACAAGATGGGAGGGGCTAGACAATCAACAGGAGGGCACATGGCACAAGGAAACATGACAAGCCATGTGCTCACACCAAACATGACTTGAACACAAGCACATGGCAAGTAAAACAAATCACCAGCCATGTGCTCACACAAAACAAGACAACATGAAAGCACACAGCTAGTGTAAACAAGCTGCGTTCTACACAGCACAAGACAAAACATGAGTGTCAGGGCTCTGTCACAAAACCAAGAAATAGACAAGACAGAAGTGACAGAACCCTGACACCATTTAATTACCTGATCTTTAACTACCACGCCAATGGACCAAATAGTAGTGGAATTTGGATAAACTTGATCTGGGTGGATTAAAGGAAAAGTGACAAAAAACCCAATGCAACCAATACATTTGTTTCCAGTATACATAATAATTGTGGATAACAGTTCTGAATACTTAACATTTTTCATTTTTTTCTGAAGAGAACCATCTATGCAAATCTAAAACCTCAATTAAATAATACAAAACATGTCTAGGGGTCTTGTGAAGACGAAGGTCTAAAATTTCCTGTCTTGTTGCAGGGAACAAATCTTGTGCATATGATCTGCAGGCTAAGTCACGTTCGATGGTACGGGTCTGATTGAACAATGTGTGGCTGATCGTTAGAAGCGCCTGCGCTTCGGATCGAACCGCTTTGATAATGTTATCATTGCTATTGGTGATGTGTTGGAAACCAGTGGCCATCTGGTCTGTCAACCATGTTGAGAATTGGGATTGTTAGGTTATTTTATAGGTGTTGGCTACTGAATTAATTGATCCGAACAATCCTGCTATACTGCTGAGCAGGTCTCGTTTTGAGCGAGCAGGTGGAATTTGGACGGTAAGTCTGTCTTCAGAAATAAAATCATCGATTCGTGACTGTAGCCATGCATATGACTCATCATTAACATTACAATGTTTTGTATAGGCAGAGAGTATGTTGGAAATGTTGTAAGTTACGTGTGTCATTACCAAATTTGCATCAAGTAATAAAGTCTTGTTGAGGTTTCCTCTAATCAGTTCACCAGGAGGAATTGAGTGCAATTACGGACACTTTTTGGGTTTAGTGTAACAGTCAATACGTAACAGTCCATAAACAGTTGTGTGGATTGGGGAAAGTGTCTATACTATGTGAACATTTTCCAACACAATACTTTCCTCCCTTTCGGTTGGTCCACACAAAAGTTTTTGGTTTTGGCTCGTTAGGGGTGTACGATGTGAAATCATACATTAATTCTGTGAATCTTATATGTGTGTCATTATGTGTTTCTGTATGTGTGCACCTATATGTTGCAGGTTCCAAAATTTTAACATAATAGCACAATTTTGGGTCTATGCCATTGTTGTTGTTTTCTTGTAGAGTGTACATGCTGCCTATTGTGTCGCCTGGATCTATTTTAAGTTGATACCAGGCAGTGAGGTTGTGCATGAATTTTGGTGCTCGGTGTTGTTGTATTACAACTTTATTAAATGTTTAATTTAGGTTCCAATACAATAGTATATAAACTGAGAAAGTTTAGTAGACTGAATTTAGCATTTGAGGTATAAATGATGATATCAGAGTTATCAGCAAGAGATTCCTTGCCAGTCCTGTTCTCTCTATTGTAAGTTAAATGAGTCAGATTACTGAGACTCTCACCCTTTGTTTCAATGGCTCTTGGAGCCCCTGTCCCAGTCGTTGAATAGTCCGGCTGATTGGATCTGAATATTTGCATTTGAATCACACTGTTATGCTGAGGAGATCAGGGCTGGGGAATTTCCGGTAACATGCTGATTCCTGTACTTCATTTACATGCTTTGTTCAAGATTGTCTCCACCTCTATGTAAATCCCTCCCCTTGAAAGGTATAAACACTGTGCTTAAGCTTTTGAGTTTAGACTTGGACGACTACAGCATTGCAACAGCAAAGTCCTCAATAAAGAGTAACTTCTGCTTGAAAGATATCCCAACGTCTCCTGGTCTCTGAAGAAAAAGTTTCCAACAGTGTATCCTGAAATGTTTCCTGAAGGTGGGTGGGTGCTACCTGAATTACAGCAAATTTGTGGTGTGCAATTTTGATCCGGTACTATACCAGGAAGCCATGTCGCTGTCTCTTTGGGTGCGACTGTGATTTTTGGTGTGGATGGCCCCTTGGAGAATTTCCACACCCACCTCCCACATTTCAGGTTGTGTGTGAGTGAAATCCTTTGGCCCAGTCTGATGCACGTGGGCCCGGACACTTTCCTTTCATCCGGCCTCCATGGGATCGCTGCAGTCGACCTGGAAGGCAGGAAAAGAAGACAGTGACAGTTATTTATTTATTCTGTGAACCTTTAAATGATTTGCACTGAGACATTGGATACCACCGCAGTTTCCCTTTTATGGTTGTGGCCACACAGTTGTTGCATACAGCTTTAATTTCATATGGGCCATGTCCTCGGGGTGTGAATGCACCTTGCTTCACAAAAACGCGTATAATTACCATGTCTCCCTCTGAGAATTTCACCTCAGAGTTTGGGTTGAATTGTGCATCATGTGCAGCATGTGCATGTAGCACTTTCAGCCTCTCTCGTAATTGCTTTAGCACAGATTGTTGAGTTGCAATCACGAGAGGCCCCAGGTCTGCTGGGGTAATTTCTGGGTCGATGGGTAGCTTCATGACTCTTCCAGTCATGAGTTCCAATGGACTGATACCTGTGGCTTTTGAAAGAGTTGCCCACAGTACTGTTCGAACCGTGGGTAGGGCATCAATCCATTGGTTTTTGTGTTGTGCAACCTGTTTCGAGATGCTTTCTTTTATGGTGCAGTTAACACGTTCCACCATGCCGGAGCTCTGAGGCCTGTATGAAACGTGGAATCTTTGTTTAAATGGGTCATGACATGAGAAACCAAATTTGCCTTGATCTTTTGGTATATAAGAGGTCTTTGTATCATTAAAACTTCCTGCAAGTTTCATAGCTTAATACCTCCTCCCCAATATAAACAAACAATTTATTTAATCAAGCTCTAAATACACCTCGTTGGGGATCCATGGTACGAAGTGACCAGTCGTTTGCATATGACCGCCTCAAGCGCAAGACAACTACGCCTCATTTCGCATCAACGCATCGTTGTTGCGCGCACATGTGTTCAGTCGACGTGCAGCGAGGGGGTCTGTTTACAAGAAGATTGCGATGCCACGCATATGTGCTGTTCCTGCCTGTGGACAAACAACATGTTTGAATACGCTGCCGAAAGATCCAGAAGTCAGGGAAAAATGGATGCAGTTTATTTTTTGCGAACGTCCCAGTCACGGCAGTGTTAATTTAAGCGTGTGTTCTCTACATTTCAAGGATGACTGTTTTGAGAACAAATCGCAATATGATGCTGACTTTGCCAGAAAACTTTTCAGATCAGGCCGCGCCGACTATTCTAGGCCCAACAACGATGCCGCACACTGTAAGTAATGTATTTCATCTACTTTTTAAAACGTTAATTGCAGTTTCATTCATTATGAATAATCACAGTGTTTTTACTTGCAAGTTTACTTGCATATTGTTTTCAGAGTCCGTCATGTTCAGGGCCCCGTATTAAAAGATGTAGGATGTCAAAATGACGACCCACTCAGACAAATAATGTTCAACTGTTAGCAAATTATAGGATGATTACGCAACAATAACCCGTTTTCAAGTGTCTCAGGTTACAAATGACATATTAATTCAAAAATAGTTTCACACTTTCCATGTGGAAACGGGCTGATTCATTCTTAGTTGTTGTGGTGATGGTTCATTTTCTTCAGATTCCTCATCTGATTCTGGCTCAAACATATAGGATTGTATCATTGCAAGAGCCATCGCCTCGCATGCAGCAATCGCTACTAATGTAAACAGTTCCGCAGAATCCGCACATGTTCTTTTTAGGGGGCATTAATAATTTATGTGTAAGCACCGACGTTAGCCAATCACAACAGTGGGCATTAACACTGAACTCTTAAAGGGGAAACACCCCCAAAACAGACTGTTTGAATCAGAGGATGGGAAACAGGGTGGGAAAAGGTCATAAATCACTAAATTTTAAAAGGTTTTTGGCCAAAAAACTATAGTAATACTATAATTGCACCTAAGGGAACATAATAAAACAAAAAACAAAACCATGTCATGACCCATTTAATGTTCAACATCTGGCATATGTGTTTCATCACCTGACCTGTGAAGTGTGTGCCCTGATCAGATTCAATTTGGATTGGTGCTCCCCAGAGTGGGAGGATTTAGTTCGCTAACACACGTGCCACTGTGTTTGTATTGTTATTGCAATTAGGAATCGCTTCAACCCATTTGGAAAATTTGTCAATTATCACAAGGCAATAACGATATGCCCCTTTGGCACTGGGTAGTGGGCCTATAAAATCCAATTGGAGTGACTCCCATGGTCCTTTGGGTGGCTCTGGTCTACACAGTTTTGTACGACCAGGCTTATCTTGGTTAATGGTGGCACATACTATGCATGTGTCACACCATCTTTGAATGTCTGATGCCATTTGTGACCACCAGAAGTTCTTTTGTATCAGCTGTTGTGTTTTTGGAGCTGATATGTGTGCATAATCGTGGTACAACTTTACCACTGGTTTCTGCAGGGCTTCTGGAACGATGTATTTATCGTCTCTTAAAATCATGTTTTCAGTGACCTTGACTAGTTGGTCATGCTGCAGGTGCGGTGTCAGCTCTCCATCAGAACTCCACAGTTCTTGTTGGTACTGTTTCAAGTCAATAGGAATAGTCTGAATCGCACTCACAGTAGGAACAATTAGTCTGTCAGGCTTCCATTCATCTCCCTTTTGTGCTGCTAATTTAGCTAATTGATCTGCGATGTTATTGTTTTGTTCGTTTTCATTTGGATTTTTGCTAATGTGCGCGTGCACTTTGACGATGGAGACTGTGGAATCACGTGTTTTAATCTCCTGCCAAATCGAAGTTATGATGTCAAAATGTTTTATCGGTGTTCCGGCAGATGTGAAGAATTTTCTCAACTGCCACTGTGCCATAAAATCATGAACTGCACCAAAAGCGTATCGACTATCAGTGTATACACACAGCGGCTCGTGATGTGATCTGATTGCTTCGAGTAATGCAATAAGTTCAGCTTCTTGCGCAGATGTGTTTGCGGATAGTTTGATTAGCAATTGGTTAGTACCTGAATTGGGAGAGTGAGGAGTCCACACCACACATCCTGTGTGGATTTTGCCATCATTCCAGTATCGTGAACCATCAATGTACACCTGTGTTTGGTTTGGAAGTTCTTGGTCATGAACTGGGTTTTGTGCTTCCTGTTTGGTTTGGCATGTGTGTGGGTGGCTCTCTACATCTCCCAATAAATGAGGTAATATTCGGTCTTTAACTGTTGTGGTGTCATGTGCCTGTATGTCTGCCATCTTGCTAACCTTTGCGACGACACGCCTTTTATTCGGCCCTGCAACAGTATTTGTACTGGCGTGTGCAATGTATGCACAACGATAGGTTGAAAACCCACAATCGGTTCAATTGCTGTCAACATCCAGTGAACCGCCAGCACGTGCTGAGTGCATGGGTCGAATCCTTGTTCGACCGTGGATTTTTTTCGGCTTTAATAGGCGATCGGATGCAATTTTCCCCCATGATCTTGAGCTAAAACGCCACTTAGTGCGTTTTCGTTCGAGTCCACTTGTGCATGAGCACAGCATAAGTTTTCTTTTAGACTCGTAAAGGCTTTTTCATGTTCCTCTGACCATTCAAGGATGTCAGAGGGCTTTGATTTTCCTTTTAAGAGGGAATATAATGGCGTGACGACGTTTGCAAAGTCTGGAATGAAGTCTCTTAAGTAGTTTGCTGTTCCCAGCACTTTCTGTAACGCGTTCAGTGTGTGCGGTCGGGGATGTTCAGCAATGCATTTCCGCCTATCATCTGTTAATGCTCGGTGGCTTTGCGTTATCGTATAACCAAAGTACTGGACCTCGTTTTGGGCGATTTGAGCTTTTTCTTTGTTTAATTTGAAGCCAGCTTTACCGAGTGTTAACAGTACTTTGTCAATGAGTAGCAAATGATCATCAAGTGATCCCTCGGTCGCGATAAGTATATCGTCAACGTAATGAATCACGTCTGCGGTCCGTTTCTGGTCCGTTTCCGTTTCCGTTTCCGTGTTTGTTTACCATCTGTTGAATGGGATCTGGGGTGGATATGGACATAATACTCGTTCTGTTTTTTGGTAGGCACTTTTTTACTGCTTTGTCTGTTTTCAATTCAATTGGTTTTTCAAAGCAGTGAATAACAAAGCCATAATTTCGCATAATGTCCATTCCCAGCACAGTCCCTTCACTGTTATTAAGTAAATACCAGAGGGGTTCTTTCAATTCTGTCACGCCTAAATCAAGTTGAACTGGCTGTGTTTTTGTTGCAATCATTAACGTGTCGCCGATGCCTTTGATCTGAATAGTTTCGTTGGTTAAAGGTAATCGGATATCTGTACAGGAGCAAGATGCGCCAGAATCAATAAGTACGTCAGCTAACCGGCCTCCTAAATGAGCCCGTATTTTTATTCGGTTTCCACTCTTAATTATGCTCCCTACGGCGATGGAGGCCACGTATCCCTATTGGTGATGGTATTTTCAGTCGTTCTGTTCGCGTTGTGGGCCGCGCCATTTTGGCTTTTTTGTTTTTAAAACTCGTGATGAAATTCGCGAATTGTTTCAACAGGTCAGAGTAGACGCTAGAGGGCGTTTTTTGGCAAAGTTTTTCTTGTTCTCTTAAATCTTACTCTTTTTTGGCAATCTCTCACGAGATGGTTAAACTTTCTGCAATAGTGGCATTGCATTTTGCTTGGAGATCTTTGGTTAAATTTGTCTGGGCTGTTCCCTTCTGTTAACCATTGTGCGGACACAACGCTATGGGGTTTTGATCTCCATCTGTTTTCTATCCTTGAACCCCAGTCTACTATTGCTCTGAACGTGTTTTCAGCCAGGTCGACGCCATTTGATAAAGCCTTTTGAACTGGAATGCCGGCATTGTTCTTAACAAGTTGTAGTAATGCGCCATGGTTGCGGTCGCATTTTTCTAGGCCTGAATGTTCTCTGTATGTTACCCATAACCGTTCAGCGTACGTCTCAAATTTCATATCTGCGGTTAGTTTCGGTCTAAGCTCCTCAGGGATAGTGTGGAGAACTATTTGCAATACATCTCGAATTTCTAATTTGTACACAGTGGCCTGTAACATGAATGCTTCCCAGTAGGGTTGAAATGGCCCTTTTCTCTGCATAATTCCTACGACTTGCTTATGCCTAGAACATTCTTTGCATGTTAACGAGCGGCTGGTTGTTGTGATTTCATCATCCACATTTGTCATTGTTTTAAGCACAGCGACTTTAACTGATTTCTTTAGCAAGTCATTCGATTTTGTTCGAGTCTTTACTGGGCTTCGCAGGTTTGGCTCTTCAGGCCACAGGCTCACCAGAGCTCGATTACGAGTTTCTCTCCGTGGCTTGTATCCTAACGCGACATCATCATCATCATCGTCGCTATCATTTTTAGTCTCTAGATCAGAGGTTTCATCCAGTGCTGCTTGTTTAACTGTGGCTACTGGAAAACCTGATTTATTGCAGCAATCTTAGAGAGCAGATATGTAAATTAATTACTGCCGGTTTGAAGTTTTCTTTGAATTTGATCAATTTTTGTGGCCATTTCTTCGCGTTGTCTTGCCCACCCTTGTTGCTCGTACGTGACCATTTCAATGTTCGTTCATTCTCAGCGGGAATTTTCTTGTATTTTGATTTGGATTTTAGTTTCGCACCCTCGGCAGAATACCAGGATATTATTTTGTTGTTGTTCCACTTTAAGTTTAATCCCTTGTCGCTTAACCGAACAAGGAGGTTTCGTAATTGCACGCCTAGAATCTCCATGCATAACATTGAAGCATTGTAGCACCAAAACTCTCGATGGATTTTACACTTATATAAACACAAATGTTTTTGGTGCTGATTTGTGGCTGTATATAGTCTGTTGGATCGGAGAGATGAAAGCAATCAAACCCACAGGTTGGTTTATTATTGGCTACTCGCCTCCACCCCAAATAATCACCTCTCCTTCCTCCTGTATAATCCAACAAGATTATTCCACTTCTGCAGATATAATGATTAATAAACATCCACAGCATGCTGACAGAGCCCTTCCAGAGGCTCCTTAATCTGTTTCCTGTCGCGCTGACGACAGCTCGGGCTGTCACACAGGAAATTGGAAAAGCTTGTGTTTGGATGCATGCAGGAACACCACGCTAAGATTTTAGACAACATTTATCAGCCCGACAGCTCTGCAAACTCTCGTCCTCTCCTTTTCTTTCTACAGCTTTTTACCATCAGCTGCCTTTCTCTGACAGCCTGGTTCACACTGTCACTTCCACTGAAGCAAGTCTGCATGTTCTGTATGGGTTCTCTCCCCTACTTCCCCTCTATCCTGACATTCATGCCTCTCCTTGCTGTTATCTTGTGCTGTCCCTCTCTCCTGCTGAATTGAATGAGTGGTTCGTCACCCTCTGTACTTGCCCCCTCTCAGTCAGCTCCCTAGTTCAGTAGTGCACTGCCTACGGAGTGAGCCATTTCCATGGCTGTCCCAAGAATAATGTTTAAAAACACTGAAATGTCCCTCAAGTTGCCAGAGGACAATCACAAGTGGAAATGAAGACAAAGCCTTTTTTTTTAAACATAGCCTATGTATTGTTTTTTTCTCCAGATTTAAAAAAAAGAAGTCCTTTCTTATGTGCATTATAGGTAAACAATCCTGCAAAAGCATAAAATAATTAGCGAAGTGTTATTTTAGTAGTGCAGTTTTGTCAATAGTTATAGTTTGATATTATTTTTATATTTTCTGTTTTAACTTTAATTTTAGATAAAAGTTTTAGTAATTTTGTTTTGTAGTTTTTTTTTAAATATGGCTATACATTAATTTTTATTTATTAGTTTTTTTTTGTATTTGTATATTATTTCAGTTAACGTTTATTTTATTACAAGTAGCGAAAATGTTTTTGTGGTTTTAGTTTATACTATTTGTTTGTATGGCTTGCTTTATTTTATTTGTGTAATGCCTGAATAAATTTTAATGTGCAACCTCATAATCATGCCACAGTTAACCAAGTCATCAATGTATGCAATTTTTAAAAGAAGCCAATTAGTGCCCAAATGTGTGTTTACATAACCTACTGCTACATCATAGGGAACGTCTATGGTTATGTATGTAACCCTCG
The DNA here is from genome assembly GCA_026230005.1 of Gila orcuttii. Taxonomy (NCBI): domain Eukaryota; kingdom Metazoa; phylum Chordata; class Actinopteri; order Cypriniformes; family Leuciscidae; genus Gila; species Gila orcuttii. Next base: position 31,172,257 of record JAPDVR010000013.1, on the reverse strand, counting down.
TTCCCTGAGTAGGGAACGGAGACGTTACGTCGGATGACGACGAATGGGGTTTCGCTTAGAAAGCCTATCAACTTCGAGTATTACAAAACGAGCCAATGGCAAAGAAATGCCATGGGTCTGCGGAATTTGCATGACGTAACTCCGCCCCACCTCGTGGGTATAAAAGGAGGAAGTCCGGCAACATGCAGATATGTTTCTTCGCTGAGGAGCCAAGACTGAGCTCCGGCGATCCCCGCGGTACAGCGGAAAGTGGCAGGCAGACGTAACGTCTCCGTTCCCTACTCAGGGAACGAGGGTTACATACGTAAACATAGACGTTCCCTTTCGTTGTCACTCCGAGTAACGACGAATGGGGTTACCAGTCTAATCATGCCACCTTCTCAGCTGTCTTCCAGTGCCCTGCGTAAATCGAGATCCCTGTCATAGACTGGACGAAGGACTCCATTTAACACAGGAATACCAAGGTACACTGGGAAGCATATCCCAAGCTAGGGGAAGTATGCAAAAAATGCCAACCCAGAGAGGGGGAACTTAGAGAATACACATATGACCCGAGGGATGCATATGGGGAACACTGGGGTGTCCAGCCGCAGGTGGAAAATTTCAACCCCAGGGGTGGCAAGGTGGGTTGCCAAGGGAAAGACACATGCTCAGAGAGGCTTACAGTGGAAATACACATGTGGGGGTCGCTCAGGGGAGGGACCATGCACACGGGAGGCACCTAGCCGACGCGCAGGCACTAGACACTGGCGCCGACGTCAGGAGTGCTGGAGGAGCTCAGGGCTTTCGGGGAAGCTCACCTGAGGAGAATATCGCACGTATCCAGTCCGTGGAGTGGAATGGCGAGCAAGCGAAGACACCTGCGCGGGTCCTGTACTAGCTGGTTGAAGCGAGTACATGAGAGGACACAGGCTCCACTCGGAGATTATAGAATCTGGCAAATGTGTTAGGTGTCGCCCAGCCTGCAGCTCTGCAGATGTCTGTTAGCGAGGCGCCATGCGCTAGAGCCCAAGAGGACGCCACACTCCGGGTGGAGTGGGCACTCACACCAAGGGGGCACGGTCGACCTTGCAGCTGGTATGCCAAAGCAATGGTTGTCCACTATCCAGTGAGACAACCTTTGCTTGGAGAGAGCCTTTCCCTTCAGCTTCCCACCATAACAGACAAAGAGCTGGTCTGAGGTCCAGAAACACTGCGTCCTGTCTACATAGGAGAGCGCGAACTGGACAGAGCAGTGCCAAGGCTGGGTCTGCCTCCTCCGGGGGCAGCGCTTGCAGGTTCACCACATGGTCCCGAAAGGGAGTGGTAGGAACCTTGGGCACGTCCCCAGGCCGGGGTCTCAGGATCACGTGAGAGTAAGCCGGCCCGAATTCCAGGCACGCTTCGTCGACGGAGAATGCGTGCAGGTCCCCTACCCTCTTGATGGAGGCCAGTGCAACCAGGAGCGCTGTCTTCATAGACAAGAACTTAAGCTCGACTGATTGCAGAGGCTCAAAGGGAGCACTCTGCAGGGCAGTTAGAACCACTGAGAGGTCCCAAGAGGGAACGAGAGGAGGGCGAGGAAGATTTAGTCTCCTCGCTCCTCTCAGGAACCTGATGACCAGGTCGTGTTCCCCACCGACTTACCTTCAAAGAGGTCATGGTGTGCGGCAATAGCGGCAACAAAGACCTTAGGGGTGGAGGGAGACAGCCTTCGCTCCAACCCCTGTTGAAGGAAGGAAAGCACAACGCTGATCGAGCATCTCCGGGGGTCTTCTCGGTGAGAAGAGCACCATTTGACGAAGAGGTTCCACTTCAACGCATAGACGTGTCTCGTGGACAACGCTCTAGTGGAAGTGAAGGTAGCCTACACCGCTGGTGGTAGGGTACTCAGACCTGCCTCGAGCCGTCCAGGAGCCACACGTGGAGGCTCACAAGAAGGCTCACTGGGGAACGCATATTTGTGGCCCGGCGGCCAGCTGTGCGCCAGTGCATCCGTGCCGAGCGTGCCCTCGGTCAGGGAAAATACAGGGCGCAAGGGGTCGAGTCGTGAGATGCAAACAAATCTATCTCTACGTCCCCGAACTAGTCCCAAATCAGCTGAACCGACTGGGGATGGAGTCGCCATTCTCCAGGGAGGGGCTGAAGCCGTGAGAGCTCGGCGTCTGCACAGTTCAGAGCTCCGGAAATGAAAATGGCTCGAAGCGACCTCAGATGCTTCTGACTCCATAGGAGGAGGTGGCGAGCGAGTTGTGACATATGGCGGGAGCGTAGACCACCTTGACGGTTGATGTACGCTACAGTAGCGGTATTGTCTGATCGGACTAGTACGTGTTGACCCCTGAGCAACGCCCGGAAGCGGTGCAGGGCAAGGCGTACTGCCAACAACTCGATGCAATTGACATGCCATAGCCGCTGGGATCCTGTCCAGGAGCCCGCAGCAGCATGTCCATTGCACATGGCGCCCCAGCCCGTGGTGGAGGCATCTGTTGAGACAACAACATGCCGGGAAGCTCGTTCCAGGGGGACACCCGCCCTGAGAAAACTGAGGTTCGACCACGGGGTGAAGAACTGACGGCAGGTCGGAGTAACTGGTACTCGGAGCGTGCCTTGTTGCCATGCCCACCTCGGGACTCGGTCGCGAAGCCAAAGCTGAAGTGATCTCAAATGAAGCAATCCGAGCGGCGTCGCCGCGGCTGCAGATGCCATATGCCCCATGAGCCTCTGAAAAGTTTCAGTGGAACCACACTCTTGCCCTCGAATTGTCCCAGGCAAGTCAGCAGTGACTGCGCGCACTCGCTCGTAAGCTGCGCCTTTTACATGGCGACCGAGTCGATGTCCATACCGAGAAAGGAGATCCTCTGCACGGGGCAAAGTTTGCTCTTCTCCCAGTTGACCCGAAGGCCCAGACGAGCTAGGTGCCGGAGCACTAGGTCCCTGTGTTCGCAAACCTGGTCTCGAGAGTGAGCTAGAACCAGCCAGTCATCGAGATAGTTCAGGACGCAAACTCCGTGTTCCTGGTAGGGGAACAAGGGCTGCCTCGACGACCTTCGTGAAGACGCGAGGAGACAGGGCTAACCCAACTGGGAGGGGGTCAATCGCTGCAAACCAATCCTGGGGCCGCATACATTCGAAAATGTGTTTGGCAATGAGCATCTGAACGGCGGCCTGTGAAGGGAGCGATTCAGAACGCGCAAGTCCAGGATTGGCCGTAACCCACCGGTTTTCTTGGGGACAATGAAGTAAGGGCTGTAGAAGCCGGACCTCATTCCGGCTGGAGGGACAGTCTCGATTGCACCCTCCGCCAACAGGGTCGCAATCTCTGCTCTATGATGGGGCGCTTGCCACCGATCAAAGTGGAGCGGACTCCCCTGAAGCGGGGAGGAGACCGTGCGAACTGAATCGCATAGCCGAGCCTGACGGTCCGCGCGACCCAGAGGGACAGACGGGGAGCTCTAACCAGGCTCCCAGGAACTGAACCAGCGGGGTCATACGAACCACAGGCGTCCCCCCAGAGGGGCAGCGAAGAGGAGTAACTGGCCCAGACGTGGACGGCATAGCAGTCCGGAGTGGGGGCACAGTTAGCAACCGCGCCCTGGCAGAGGGGGCCAGGGGAGGACCAGGCTGGCCGTCCCGCGGGGGCCTGCTCTGCCAGGGGTCTGGCGACAGAGGGGGACAGGGGCGAAGCGGTCCGTGGACGGCACGCCGTGTCAACCACCTCTGGGACAGAGGGGGACGAGGAGAGCACGGCTAGTGGGCGGCGCTCTGTGTCGTCCGAGAACTCTGTGTGCTCAGAGACGGGAGAGTCAGTTCTTTGGAGAATAAGGATTCTTCCCCGGCCCTTCACCGGGGAAAGGAGTGGTCCTGCTACCAACTCCTGGAAAGAACTGAGTCCCATCTCTGAGGAGCCCATCTCAAGAGCGCCGCTTAACCCGGCGTGTAGCGGGGGGCGGGGCTGGAGAGGGCTGTGGCGTCCGACCGCGGCCCCCAGAGCCGGCCCGGGTGAACGGGCGGGGTGGGAGCCGCGGGAGGGCGCCTTCGGCGGTGGGCAGACCGAGGGATCTGAGCGGACGGCGGGGCCGTCGGGACAGAATCAACGTCAGTCTGCTCATGGGCGGCTGAGAGCTGTTGGGCAAGCCCTCAACCGCACCGCCGAAGAGGCCGACCTGGGATATGGGAATGTCGGACAGACAGGTCCGCGCGACATCCAGCACATCAGACAGGTTCAGCCACAGAATGGTGAGCATCACCTGACCCAGGGAGCGTACGGCCACTTTCGTCGCTCTGAGAGCAAGGTTAGTGGCGGCGCGCAGCTCAGTGAAGAGCCCTGGGTCAGTCCCGCCCTCGTGCAGGTCCATGAGCATCTGGGTCAAGTAGACCAGCAGAATGACCATGGCAGGCAGTGAGGCGGCTGCCAGTCCCGTGGCGCTATAGGATCTCGCCACAAGCGTAGACGAAAAACTACAGGCCACGGACGGGTGCTTAGGATTGCGCCGAGAAGAAGCACTCTGAGGACACATAGCATCGCAACAGAGCGTTCAGCCGGGGGGACCCCAGTGTACCCATGGGCAGCGGCCCCATCGAGGGGAGGAAAGGCGGATGAGATCAGCGAGCGGTCCCTTCTAGAACTTCGAGATCTCATCATGCACGTCCGGGAAGAAAGGTATTGGGGTTTGCCGTGGCCGAGGGTCGTGGACTTACCCCCACTTCCAGGAAAATCAAACCCACCTAGTGAAGCTGCTACAAACATAATATCATCATCTGTAGCTTCAAATGAAACACAGGGGCCACCAGAGGGTAGATCCGTGGGAATCACCTGTTCACTAGCGGGCACCGTCATTGAAGAGGGGGGCTGGGGTCACGGACACATAGTCGGCGCCTTGTTCCAGACCGTAACCCTCAGGTCACCCTGGCCACCAGCCAAAGATCGGGGGGTGGATGAGGGGACTCTCACTCATGTGAGTTCACCGAGTCTCGACCTTAATGACACGATGGTCATGTTCCCACGGAGAAAACATGAGTCATCCACGAGCGCTGCTCTAGCATGATCAAGCCCAAACATACTAGACAACGCTCGTGCCCAACAGAGTCCGATACCAAGCTGCCGCACCATTCGGTTTTTTTTTTTAAATGCACGGGCGAGCTGTCTTTAAAAAGACGTGCCATGTGCGAGCTCTTTTAGTGAGAGAAAACTCAAGTGTTGAAGCACCCGGGGAGACACGCACCGACTGGCAGACCGACTGCAACAGATCAGCAGAAAGCACGCGCTCGCCGTAGATCGCCGTCACACCAACACTCGAGGTACTCGTTTGTGAAACTGACAATTCAGAGATGGCTTGTGGAGAGGAGAATAAACTTGGCTCCGAAGCGAAAACATATCTGCATGTTGCCGGACTTCCTCCTTTTATACCCACGAGGTGGGGCGGAGTTACGTCATGCAAATTCCGCAGACCCATGGCATTTCTTTGCCATTGGCTCGTTTTGTAATACTCGAAGTTGATAGGCTTTCTAAGCGAAACCCCATTTGTCGTCATCCGACGTAACTCGGAGTGACAACGAAAGGGAACTAAGGAGTGCAATGTGATGTGGCCTCTAACTCTTACCCTTTTCATTTCCCTCTGTATTCCTGTTTATGAGCACTTATTTGCACTGATTCAGATCCTCTAGTCGCCTCTCTTTGGCTGGTTCCCCCAGAACGCAACCTGAGCAGGACAGAGTCTGACTACAGCTGATGATGGAGCTGCTGATAGAGGATATGAGTCTATGCTCTGAGCATGCAGGTGTCAATCCTCCACAGGCAGCAGAGCGCAGATGGGTGTAATTTTCTGGGCTTCTAAATGTTGTTTTATGGGCTACTAAACTGTGGTTGTCATACTCACTAAGTGTTAATAAAGGCATGGTTGTAGGCTACAACTACTCTGAAGATAATGAAGCTATTAAAAATGTGAAATGTTTTGAATCAGATACTGCTACAATAAATTGTATAATATATTTCGGAAAATTCCCTATAAAAAACCTGAAACTGCCATTCTCTTACAAAAAAATAAGTATTTTTCATAATTTATCAAAGATCAACGATCTCTTCTGTAATTCTGGTCAGGCACAGGTTTGAACAGCCCGCTCACGCTTAAGGACCCCTCTGCATTCGAACATGGCGGCGGTCACAAGGCTGTGCGGTGTCCTCCGGTTGTCATTTGAAGGTGCGTTTTGATGTGAACTCTTCTTGAATTAACTATTTTTTATAACTCTATTGAGCCTATATCTTTGTGTTTGGTGAGAGATAATGTAAAGAGTGTGTAGATTATAAGAGATTTGAAGAAAAACTAGTGTGGACATGCTAGCGGTCCTTGTAAGAGCAGAAGAAATATGATGATTTGCCTTATTAAAATCTTGTAGTAAATACATACCTCTAAAATGGCATATCATCATATATGTAGCACAAAATATCTGCCCTAAATAAATACCACCCTAGGCATCCCTGCCAGAGCTGTCAGTCAGTTGTCATACTGACCACTGATATTTGAAGCATGTGTTAGGCTACTATGTGTCATGTCATCGTTCAATTGTTATATTGTGTACACTATGTCTTGTTTATATTATTTTAAATATGAAGTATGAGATGACATTATGTGGAAAACTTCTTGTAAGCAGTTGCTTAGTATGGGAAGTTTTCATGCGATATAGTATACTATGTCTAGTGTGTTCAATATAGTCGTTTCAGAAACTTTGATATCATATCTTTGGGCTTCTTTGTTTTTATCAGAAGTGTAAAGAGTACCTGGAAGCAATACTTGAGTAAAATTACAGATACCTTAACCTTACAGCGAAAATGACTCCATTACAAGTTACTTAAAAGTCATTATTTCTAATACGACTTGAGTAAATCAGTGTGCCCAAGTTTACAGACAAGACTTAAGCCTAGTCCCAGACTAAAATACATGTCTGAGCTGTCTTTACTGAAAGCAACCTTGCACTGTATTTAAAATGTGTCAGTGCCACAGTTTTGTCTCTGTATACACATCAGTAATGTTTTTTTTCTAAAGCCATATTTTTAAAAGCTACTTAAATGTCCTAATTTAGCTAAAGCTTAATCCTGACTTAAAGGCACACTATGTAAGATATTTGAATCAAAATATCCAAAAACCGCTTGGACAATGTTATATATTTTGTTGATTTGTGTACTTGCACTAGGGATGGGCGATATATTATCGTTTGCGATATACCGGTAAAATTTTTCCTCACGATAAGAATTAGTCTTCCCGCGATAATAACGATAAAGCCTAGTTGATGACGGGACCCATTCGCAGCTCATGCCCATGGCGGAAGGCGGACGTGAAGCTGAGGTGAATTTTATCGCTAAGCAAGTAATGGTGTGTTCACACCGAACGCGAATTTAATTATTTGCGCAAGTAGATTACATATAAAGTCAATGCAAAGACGCGAATAGAAGCATCATTCGCGCCGGGCATCGCGAATGACGCGAATTGGGCGACGTGTTTGCCGCGAACGTCTTTCGCGCAAGTTGAAAAATTTGAACTCGAGCGAATGTTCAAGCGGCTAACTAGACGCGATAGACGCGTATTTGACGCTCTATTCGCGTTCGGTGTGAACACACCATTACTACCTCTACAATCTGGAACTGGTACACACAGATAGATTTTCACCCGCCCATCTCGCCGAACACTGACTAAGCGCTTGAGAGTTTCGCTCTCCGTCAAGTGATCCGTAAAACCCACTATATCAGTTCATCTCAATGAATACACAGTGTATTTGACGCGTAGTGTAAACTAGTGTGAGGCGCACGACTTGCTGTCACTTTGCTGAGAGCGCTCAGTGTTTCTCACACACTCAATGAGTGAGAGAGTCTTACATACCACGCAGAATTGAAGTGTACATGACGTCTACATGTAAATGATATTATTGTTGTATTTTGAATATGGTATTATATTTATATCGTCATTGATATCGTTATCGCAATAAATGCCAGAAAATATTGTGATATATTTTTAAGTCCATATCGCCCATCCCTAACTTGCACTATCCGAAATGTTTCTAAGAATGTTTAAATCCAGAGAAATAAGCAGGTTAAACCCGGACACGGACCGTGTCCATGTGTCGCCTATCAATGACATCATACCCGCGTTACCTTTGATTTCCGGTTTTATTTTGTAGAAACCATGGAAACACCAAAGACGCTTTCATTTATTATGTGTTTTATTAGACAGGTGAGCAACTGTTTGGATACATTCATCGACATAAAGCTAATCATTGTTATACAGCTCAACACAGTTAGTCTTTTTGTTTAAATCTCGTTTTCTTGTTTTACTGCGTGTACCATATTTATCATGCCTAATGTCGATCTAGCTCACTGCAACAAGTGTCTCATGTAGTAGCCGCAGAGCAAACGCACAGAGTAGCATTATAACAACTTTCATCACACTCTAATGTATCTAAGGCCTCGTTTACACTGTCAGTGAAATGTGACCCAGTTCCGATTTTTTGCTCGTATGTGACACAGATCGGATGTGTTCTATGACAGTGTAAACAGGAAAAAAACGCATGCATTCGGATATTTCGAGATTGGTTTCAGTTCTCGTTCATATGTGGAAATAAATCAGATATAAATCAGATATGTGCCAATGTGACTGTCATGTAAACAGGCAGATCGGATTTTCTGAGGCATTAGGCTACGTCTCCGTGGTTTAATGACGAGAGAAACCCCGACACGCATCTGCGAAACATCGTGTCGTCGTAGGAGAGGAATGTGGACACACGTTGACACTCCTAACATTTTGGACCCACTGCTCCTCGTTAAAGCCTGCCACGATCTCATGAAAGTGCGTTATAAAGAACCCCCATTAAGCATGCGCGATGTTTCAAGTGTAAATGCATGAATCGGATATGGGTCACAATTGAAAGGACTTGTAAACGGACAGTCAAAAAAAACGGATATAGGCAACAAATCAAAATTGGGCATCAAGACCTGCAGTGTAAACGAGGCCTAATATGATAAAACAGCACTGCATTACCTCACATACGCATGGCCGGAAGAAGCGGAAGCGGTCGTTTGCGGTATAATAAAAGCTCCACTGCTCTCGAGCTGTGTGTCGTGCTTGTCTCTCATTAGCAGTTGCTCCAGCATTAATACATCTTTGATACATTACCAGTCATCCATGAATATGATTTCTGCCCAAGGCCCGTCGTATTCTCCACCGGCTGTAGAGGTGAAGACAACAACAAGACAACCATGATTCAGCGCAATCAAGGCATCATCAAGCTATGCCTTTGCTTTGAATAAACAATCTCTAGTGGCAAAAAAATTACATAGTTTGTCTTTAATCTAAGCCCTGTCTGTGAAACTGGGCCTTAGAGTATCTGATATTAACAGTACTTAAGTATTTTATTGTACTGAATGTAGGTTCAAAGATGCACTAATCAACACCTAAGAGACATGCCAGTGAAAAACAAGAAAGCAATCGCGTTTATTTTCTAAAGTCGAAATAAAACTGAACAATATTGCGAAATGACACAACAGCCTCTTAAACGTCTACAAACACTCAAATCTCAGTTAAATGTGTTGAATGTAATTTTTTTTGACTGAATATGTTTGCAGAGATTTAGGAAACATTGTATGTTCACATTTTTCTCTGAAAGACAAAGCTATAGCCAGTTATTGTACGTTCCGTGTCGGAATGTCTGTTTTTGTTTTGTTTTGTGCCATACCGCACTTTGCCAATTTACCCAATAGTATTTCGACTCCCAGGTTGCCAGTTGGCGGAAAACGCATCGTATTGCAGCCATGGAAGCCAGCAAACAAACTAGGTCAGAGATCGCAGATTCTACCCGACCTAAAAATCATCGGCATCCATTTAAAAGCTCTATGTCCAGAGGCATGTTAAAACTCAGATAAATCAACTCCTCAACTAAAAGTGTAAGGCTTGTCGCCCTACATTGTCACTTGCGCTCATTCCTAATATTTCAACTCAATATTACATACTGCAACTGCTCAAAAAGTGCTACTGCAAAAGTGCTCAAAAAGGGCACAAGCAAACCAATATTCTTCAAAAAGGTTGCTTCAATATAACAGATAAAAAAAAATGAGTGTTAAGTAAAATTAAATAGTCAGAATTAAAGGTGCAGTGTGTGATTTTTAGCGGCATCTAGTGTTGAGGTTGCGAATTGCAATCAACAAAAATTAAGTTGGCCGACAGGAAAAGATGTCGTCGTCTGAGACAGCAGAGAGTAGCCAGTTAAGCAATGAGGTTTCTTTACAAAGATAAATTAAGACATTATGTTTACTTAATTATTCAGTAAAACGATATGTTATTGCTAATATTATTGTTACTTGTTCATCATTGTGTCAGTGTTTTATTCGCTGACTTTAGCTAGCTTCTTTGCACGAAGAACAACATAATGACGAAACGCGTTTGTCCATTTAGGGCTACTGTAGAAACATGTCGGCACAAAATGGCTATTTCAACGTAAGGGGACCCATGGTGTATGTAGATAGAAACGGCTCATTCTAAGGTAATAAAAACATAACGGTTCATTATGTAAGGTCTTTATACACCACTGAAAACAGTTATGTATATATTGCATTTCTGTCAACAGATCCTCGTAAATATTACACAATGCACCTTTAAGTAGTCAAAGCCTACTTGCACTGGACATGCTGGTTTCGGCCTCATCACGGGCTGCAGCCATGTATCTCCATGCATTTCATGTATGAAACACCTATGATTCACAACTACCTACTAATGCACTCACATTCACGTAAAGTAGCCTTGTTGACAAGTTTGGGTAAGGGCAAAACACACGCAATATACAGTATCTCACAAAAGTGAGAACGCCCCTCATTTCAGCAAACATTTTAGTATATCTTCTCAAGAGACATTACTATAGAAATGAAACTTTGATTTTATAGTCGTCAATGTGCTGCTTGTATAGCAGTATATATTTACTGTCCTCTGAAAAGAACTCAACATACAGCCATTATTGTCAAATTATCTGGCAACAAAAGTGAATACACCCTAAGTGAACATGTCAGAAGTGTCAATATTTTGTGTGAGCAGCACCATTGTTATCTAGCACTGCCTTAATCCTCCTGGGCATGGAATTCATGGAATTCCTTCTGGGACGAGGCCATGCAAACCGACTTGTTGCAGTGTGCGGTGTATGATCTGAGCACTGACAAGCTGACCTTCCACTTCTGCAACCTCTGAAGCAATGCTGGCAGCACTCATGCGTCTCAGCCAGCAATGGTCATTAATTGTCTGTCTGCGAAAATGTCAAACTAGTGATCAAAGACTACATATTTTAGCCTAGGATCAAAATAATCTTTTAGGATTCTCATAATTTGTCTCAGACTGCCAAATCGTGGCTTAAATTGTACAGTATAAACCCCACTTTACTCATCAAGGCAAGTTTATTTATATTGCACATTTCATACACAGAAGTAATTCAAAGTGCTGTACAAACAGGAAACAAATGAATAGGAATAAAAATGGCCTAAAATGCCTAAGAAATAAAAATAACTATTTTTATTGTACATCACAAATGTACTGGAGCAAAGAGTACATATACTTATTCAAAAATGCTAATATCTTTGATACTCAATCAAACTACAAAGTAGTTATAAATATATAGAGTATAGTAACTAGGCTAATTACAGTTAATTAAATACTTTACACCACTGGTTTTTATTGTCTTTGGAACTCAGTAATTTCTTTGTATCTTAGGTGATCTGATGCAGTGATGGTTAACAATTTAAGTGTTTGGAATAGATAGTGAACACTTATTTGTACTTTTTTTTTTTTAAATGTCACCACAATGAAATCAAATTGACGATTCTTATATTTTATGGAAGATGGCACATCTGTGCACATTATAATTTTTTTTTTAAATCATAATGTGCCTTTGTCATTTTTAATCAAAATAACTTCCCTCTTGCAGAGACATCTCTTCTCTGTTGATGTGTTCTCTACTGCTGCAACGGCTGGGTAACCTTTCATTCACATGTCACAATAGCAAACCACAATCGTTTCCTGATGGACTAAATCAAGACTCCTGCCCTACGTTTTCTCTTGTTTAAGAAGCCGCTTCACTCTGATATATGTCACAATAGGGAAGAAAAGACTATTGCAACTTCCGTTTTACACCGAGTTTAAGAAATGTCCTGTCCTCTGTCTCTCTTGTCAACAGGTGTCGGAGCACTGAGAGCTCTAGGGGGCGCTGCTCACCTCTCCCATTTGGCAAGACGCAGTCCCACCCAGTGTGCTCCGGTCACTTCCTCCCTGCAGCAGAACAGACATTCAAGCTTCTTCAACAAATGTAAGCATGCAATTATATGCTTTGTTTAGATGATTTTAGACAATCCCTGTTATGTATCATAAGTTGCTTTAAGCATCTGCTAAATGACAATTGACAAGTTTCCAATCCTCATAGCGTATAACATCTCAGCACAGCTTTACAAATGTCCCCTAAATATTTTGAAATGGACTGTAAAATGATACATTTTTAATGGAATTAATTACATCATATGTTGTTTAATTGCATGAAATGAAGGGCCTCTAATTAAATGAAATGAAAATAAATTATTCATTTAATTTTTATCGAGCTATCACGTTTATTTTTCCAATCTACTGGTCACAATTGAAAGCAGAACTCAGAAATTACGTGTATCCATCGGGCAGGCAATAATATATAGTAATTATAAATAAGTAAATAAATAAATGCAGCGGCCAAATCAGTCAGCTGGACACCGCGTTTTTTTCCTGACTGGCTGCGAGGCTGCAGGCTGTGGACACGTCAATGCCGTTTACTTCCTGGTCCAGTCTGGTTCGAAAATAAATGCCGTTGGGTTTTTCTTTAAAAAAAATTAATTTATGCATGTCGGGTTCGGGTAAGAAGTGATTCGGGTCGGCTACAGATTTTAGGACCTGAGAAGACCTCTAGTCTGCTGTCCACAGCAATTCATTTATGGACCATGTATTTTTAGATTTTATTTTTAAGTTATTTTTCCGATGGTAGCAAAATTACTTATAGGTCATGGGGCATGGTTTGCTTCTACATGAATCTTGCTAGTATGTAGAATATTGTAGAAGTGATGCACAGTCTTTTGCAAAGTCAACAAACCATCTTTGCTGGACCATGAAATCTGAATATAAATATGACTCTTAATTTTAGTGAATTAAACAAAAATATCTGCTTAACAGCCCCTTTATTCTAATATATGCAACATCGTTTGTTCCCGCATCTCTTTTACTTGTCTGCTTTCATAAGGACCTGCTCCTTGAGACATGAACAGTTTTTCATTAAAATAGTGCAAGCTTAAGAAAATGATACAATTATCAAGAAAAATCTGTGCATCCAAAAACTTTTTGTTTTTAAACTTTTAGAACTGCATAGGGATGTGCCTTCAGCATCTCTCTTGCAGATGGTGTGATTGAGTCTACCAGCATAAGTGTGTTTTTAAATGCTTCGGTTTTATGTGCGTCAGTGTGTATTGGGGATGTTTGGTTGTCAGATAGAATTATGAAATTTCTTGAACTGCTTTTGTTGGAATCGGATGCTTCATTAGGCCTGGCAGGCTTCTCGGTCTCATCTAATTAAGTCCTAATTAAATCAAAACAACATCAAACAACTCCCAATGTCCCAGATTACCCAACCCCTCTACACACCCACACACACACACACACACACACACACACACACACTATGGATAAAAGTTCATACTTGCATGGTAAAATCAACAGCTGAAATTTACATTTTAGTGTGCAGTTGTTAAATACACAGGTTAAAGCGATACCAAGGGTTTATTTTTTTTCTTGACCTTATTTGAGCATGTTCGAGTGCTAATAGACTGTTAGTGATGTGTTGCTGTAGGTTTTTGTGATTTGTTTTAAAAAAAAAAGTTTTATTCACATCCATTTATTCCCTTAGTGACAGCGGATGAGCTTTGGCGGGGTGTCTTAGCCGAGTCCGGTGCTGGTGCCAGAAAGGGAAGAGGAAAGAGAACCAAACGTAAAATGAAGAAAGATCTCAATAGAGGCCAGAACCTTGGAGAAGGTACATCCTTTTACTGATCAATTTACTACTTCCTTACTAAAAAAAAATGTTAAAATCTTACTGACCCTTAGCCATTTTAAACAGTAGTGTACATGGCCATTTTGCCACTCTAAACAGGCGGTTTTTGCTACTGTTTGCTACTTTAAAGGTGCTCTAAGCGATGTCACGCGTTTTTTAGGCCAAAACATTTTTTGTCACATACAGCAAACATCTCCTCACTATCCGCTAGCTGCCTGTCCCCTGAACACACTGTAAAAAAACGCGGTCTCTGCAGACACCCCAGGCTCCACAAACAGCAACAAAAACAAACTGGGCTTACCCGCACCACGAAACATAACAAACTGTTCCAGCCAATAACCGACAAGAAGGGTTTGGGGGGTTAGTGCGCGGATGAGGAGGAGGGAGGGTCTAGCTAGCCTCCGTTTTGTTTGACAATAGTTCGAACGTCAACAAGAAGTGACGTCACCCAGGATCGCTTAGAGAACCTTTAAGACTTCTAAATTATTTCTATGATTGTCTAATCCTCACCATTGTAATTCACACTATCGTTCATCAGAAACACTGTATAAGCATTGATATATTAGTGTGGACAAGTAAATGGTGATATACCATTTTATGACCTGTTTTTGCAGCATACAAATGATCTGAGTGAGCTTGTGTAGTGCACTTTTAAGGCAATGTATGTCTGCATTAGAGCTATGGTATTCTGGATAAATTGAGAATCACAATGTTTTTGTTTAAAATAGAGATCATTATTCTGAATAGACAACTATACAAATTTACCAGAGTTTAATTGTTGCTGTCGTTTTTTAAAAATATTTAATTAATTTGACTTCATTAAAAAAAGCAGTTTGAATGAATGAGTCGCTCATAAAGACTTGTTTCATTACCAGATTATTAAGCATTTTTGAACAGTCACTTGTTGCTACCTACTGTAACAATGTAATTGATACGATCTTTATTTGAAGTGTCAAGTTACTTTCAAAAGGTGATTTACTCTATCGCTATCGTAGACATCAGTGTTTATGTCTGGACTATAAACTTTTATCCAAGTACTTGATCATTTGAATGTTTTTAACACATAAATAATGATATTGCGTTTTTGAAAAGACTGTTTGTGAAGACGTTTCATACTTATATAAGAAAACTGTTCTCTCTGGCTCAGTGGCAGCCCCAACACAAATTTCAAAGTTCGCTGTGATCATACTTGTCAAAAGTTTAAAAGACATGGCCGAATCATCGTCATTTAGGAATAAAAGCATGTGGGCATTAATCGTGCAGCTCTGGTCTGCATAGTACATCAAACATTAAGGAAAATGCTGTTTAATAATAAACCCTAAAAAAAAACGACTTTTATAACCCCAACCATATTTGGTTTTCTCTGGACAGATTTAAGGCCAACACTAGATTAAAATGGCTATAAACAGCAATAACCATTAGCTGTCCATTTCTGGAGGTGTTTGCGCCCACCATTCCAGTTAATGAATATCAATCACGGCTTCAAGTTTAGAGGTTTATATCTGCCGTTGGAATCTAACCATCTTCTATGCTGACATCACTCACTGAGTGCCACAGTTATCGAGTGGCATTATTTACTTTCACTTAAAAAGACCTCAGGGGAATATCGATTTATTTTTCTCCCTCTCTCACATGGAGACTTTTCTTGAAAAAAGGTAGAAACCTAATAACGTTAAGTTCATGCACTTAAATGGTTTCTTGTGTCCTCTTCAGGTCGTGCTGGCTACCTGTGGCCCGGTCTGAATACTCCTGTGTATAAGGATGGGTCCGTCCAGAAACCCTCGCAACGGGGAGAGGCAGAGCAGAAGGAGGTGGCAGCAGCCCTGCAACGCCAGAGGGATGAATGGGAAAAACGCAGGAAGACCAAGATAAAGAAAGAGAGAGGCTGGACCGGCTACTCCTGGGGTGGGATAAGCCTGGGCCCGCTGGATCCGGGGCCTAATGGAGGTGTGTGTACCTTTTTGATTTGTCCCATTCTACTGAAAATTCTTGGTCAACGAGATGTATAGCTGTGTACTTGATTTATAATGAATGTATCTGAAATAGGCAAACACTTTTATTAAAAAGCGTGTGTACACAATCTTTGACCATATAGTAAGATGTATGGCACAACACCTGCATCTACACTCTTCGGTTGCTCTAACACTCAGGCACGGCGAAACGAGATGCAGAAAGTGCAATTTCCTTGTAATTTACACAGCTGTTCATCTCTATTCTGCCGCTCACCATCTTGCCGCTCGAATGTATTTCCTGCCGTCTGATTGGCCGATGGGATGTAGGTGCAATCTCTAGTAGTCGTGGTGATGGATTGCCCAGCGACGGTGAGGCCTGGAGTCTAAATCATGTCTAGATCTGTTCCAACAACTTCTCACCCCTGAGTCACAACAGCAACAACCCCTCCTTTAAATCGAGGAAATATGCTTGTCTCTCACAGGCAAAATGAAACACCTGTAATGAGTTACTGCAGCAACCGCAGAGCCCTGGGGTTAGAGGTCATAACAGAACACTCACCTAATCTCATTTAACACGTTTGCTGTCCCTGATCAAAAAATAAATAGGCTGTGTGAGCCCTTTTCACAATCTCAACCTGTGCTAATGACCTTTGGTGTTTATCGTCATTTATAAAAAGTTGTGACTGTGCTTTGTCCTTTTTTTTTTCTTTTAGAAACTTACGAAGATTTTGACTCGCGCGTCATAGAGGTGAGTACGAACAGAACCATGTATTTTGTAAACATGAAACTGCATTAAAATGTACTTGTTTATTCTCCCCCCTTTCATTTGTTTTAAAGGGCGTTCTACAGATGAATGTTGCAAATTAGCTTTTCAGGCATGAAAACTCCTCACCTTTCGGCGAAATTCGTCGTTTTAAAACCAAAATGGGTCACCTACGTGATTTGTGCAGATCCGATGAGAAAATATTTATTGGTGGGGGGGGGGTCGTGGTCGTGGCCAGCATTTACCCGCTATATCTCTATAGATACCATAATCTTCGCAGTTTTAAAAAAAACAATCATTATTCCTAATGCCGAAACTGACAGCCAATCCAAGTCAGAGTAGGGCAGAATTGTTTTAAAGTCTACACCGCGAGTCTGACAACTCGACACACTGCCGAAAAAAAGAACCGCACGTCGCCAAGCAAGCCTGAGGTAAGTTAGCTTACAATGTTAACTGTCCTGTCAGATACAGACAGCGATGTTGCCAGTGTCATTATTTTGACATAGAAGAGGGCGGGATATTATCGCGAGTGGGCGCGGGCGCCGTGAGCCCTGAGCGAGCAGGAACGATACTCGGTTACTAACGTAACCTCGGTTCTCTCTAGAGAGGGAACGAGTATTGCGTAAGTTTAGCTTACGCTACGGGAAAGATTCATCTTCTCGAGATACTGAAGCCAAAAAATTATCCTTAATTTTGTATACCTTGTCAACGCAGTGCAGCAGCTGGCAGACCTAGAGCAGGCTATCTTGCGTGCTCATTGGCTGCCCTGCGGGCAACTGCTGCAGCCTACCAGTGAGCCCAGCGTGACGTCACGCCCAATGAAGGGCGCCCGCGCCTTCATAGCGTCACAGCCCGCCAGAATGGGCGTGGCTTAGCCTATAAAGGAAAGGGGCTGTAGGCTGCTTCCCTGGTTTTTGTCGACTGAAGCGAAGTCGCTCGTGGCGCGAGCACGGCCGGTTACGCAATACTCGTTCCCTCTCTAGAGAGAACTGAGGTTACGTTAGTAACCGAGTATCGTTCTCTTACGAGAGGTTCTCTCGTATTGCGTAAGTTTAGCTTACGCTACGGTAACACTTTGTCAACGCCGTGCGCGCCAAGCATCCACATGAGACCCCGATCTTTCTAGGGGGGAACCCCATAAGTGGAAAGAATAAGGTGGCCGGCCACGCGGGCCATCACTTGTACATAAGCACACATAGGGAATACAAAGCAGCGCGGGGTCTGTATAGGCACATGGCATAATCCCATTTAGTGTAGCTCAACCAGGAGAGCTGGGTCATGTGAGAGTGATCTGAGCAGGAGATCTGGGCAGAATACACCTCTCGTTCAGACTGACAGCAGTTTAGCCTGCAAGGCGGGAACTTCTAGGTTATAAAACCTGACAAAGGTAGACAGGGAGCTCCAGCCCGCCGCTACGCATATGTCATGGATAGAAATCCCGCTGGACCATGCCCACGAAGAGGCCACGCCTCTCGTGGAATGAGCCCTGATGCCCAGAGGGCATTGCAGACCCTTTGACGCGTATGCGGCCGCTATAGCGTCTACTATCCATCTGGACAGGCTCTGTTTCGAGGAGGCGAAACCCTTGGTGCGCCCACCAAACGAAACAAAAAGCTGTTCCGAGCGCCTGAAGGAGGCGGTGCGCGTAATGTAAAACCTCAGCGCTCTGACGAGGCAAAGGAGGTTCACGTCACTTTCACTGTCAGATGCTCGGAGAGCAGACAATGAAATAACTTGCGCTCTGAATGGAATGCCCATCACTTTAGGGACATAGCCATGTCTAGGTCTGAGGATGACTTTAGAGTCGTTTGGTCCGAACTCAAGACACGACGCGCTGACAGCCAGCGCATGCAGATCCCCTACGCGTTTTACTGATGACAGTGCAGTCAGAAAAAACGTTTTCAGTGATAGATATTTCAACCCCACGGAGTCTAGTGGTTCAAAAGGAAAAGCTTTCAGGGCCTCGAGGACCAATGAAAGATCCCACATAGGAACCGACGGGGGGCGCGACGGATTCATCCTTCTAACTCCTCTAAGGAAGCGGATGACCAACTCATGTTTTCCCAGTGACTGGCCGTGCGTTGATTCTGCAAACGCTGCCACGGCCGCCACATATACTTTGAGCGTGGAAGGGGACCTTCCCTTATCCAACAGCTCTTGTAGGAAAGTGAGCAGATGCGCCACCCCGCATGTCCGCGGGTCCAGACCTCTGTCGGTGCAGCATCCGGAGAACACCGACCATTTAGACGCGTAGAGCCTTCTCGTGAAAGGGGCTCTAGACTGCGTGATCGTGTTCATCACTCTTTCTGGCAGGGTAACGAGTACCCGTTGATCAGCCATGCATGCAGCGACCAGCGCTCTGGATGGGGATGCCAGATCGTGCTGCGAGCCTGAGAGAGGAGATCTGCCCTCACCGGAATCGGCCACGGAGCTGTAAGTGACAGCCGTGCTAGTTCCGGGAACCAAATCTGATTCTCCCAACGCGGGGCTATGAGGAGCACCGAGTGGCGCGTTTCCCTGATTCTCTTGATCACCTGTGGTAACAGAGAGACCGGAGGGAAAGCATATAGCGGGAGGCTGGGCCAAACCTGGGCCAGCGCGTCCTCGTCCTTCGAGAAGAACATTGGGCATTGAGCGTTGTCTTTTGACGCAAATAGGTCGACTTCCGCTCTGCCGAATAGGCCCCACAGTTTCTGGACCGTTTGGGGGTGCAAGGACCATTCCCCTGGGCGGACATTGTCTCTGGACAGTCTGTCTGGGCCAGGCACATGCGCCGCCCTCAGCGAGCGCAGGTGCATCTGAGACCAAATAAGGAGGCGTTCCGTCTGATTGCAGAGATTTCTGGATCTGACACCGTTTTCTATCCCTGACGGTTTATATAGGATACCACAGATGTGTTGTCCGAGCGGACAAGAACATGCTGGTCCTGTATGAACGGGAGGAAGCACTTCAGTGCGTTCTCGACCGCCATCATTTCCAGACATTTTATGTGAAACTCTTTCTCCCAGTCTGACCACTGGCCAAAGGCCGGTCTGCCCTCAAACAGCGCGCCCAAACCTGAGTTGGACGCGTCTGTTGAGATCACTTTTCGGTAAGAGATGGTTCCCATCGTTACTCCCTGCTGGAACCAGTTGGCCGCTAACCAGGGCTGCAGAGCCGCTATGCAGGCCTGAGTCACTCTGATTTTCTGGCCGCCAGACACCCAGGCTCGGGGGGGCACGCGAGCATTCAACCAGCGTTGGAGCGGGCGCATGCACAGTAGGCCCAGCTGGAGCACCGCTGCAGCTGATGCCATACAGCCCAACATCCTTTGAAAAGTTTTCAAAGGGAGGAAGCTGCCCTTCTGGAAAGATGCGGCTAGGTGGCGAACACGGCGCGCGCGCTGTGTCGACAAACGAGCCGTCATGGTTACCGAGTCCAGTTCTATTCCTAAAAAGGAAATTGACTGGCTGGGCAGTAATGAGCTCTTGGTCCAGTTGACCGTGAGACCCAAGCTTTCCAGGTGACTGAGAAGCACTGTTCTGTGAGATAGAAGTTCCGTCTCTGACTGTGCCAATATCAGCCAATCGTCCAGATAGTTCATTATTCGCAGCCCCTGACTTCTCAGGGGGGCGAGCGCCGCGTCCATGCACTTTGTAAATGTACGGGGTGCCAGGGACAGGCCGAACGGCAGGACGGTGTATTGATATACCTGACCGTCGAAGGCGAATCTCAAAAATTGCCTGTGACGGGGTACTATCTGAATCTGAATATATGCATCCTTCAGATCTAGAGAAATAAACCAGTCCCTCAAAATGTCTCAAAATGTCAAATGTCTCAGATCTAGGATGGGTCTGAAGGCTCCGTCCTTCTTGGGCACGAGAAAATAACGGCTGTAAAAGCCTGACTCGCTTAGAGAAGGCGGTACCCTTTCTATAGCCCCTTTGCACAGCAGCTTTGCTATTTCTGCGTGAAGTAGGTGTGCTACTTCCGCATTCACTATCGTCGCGGTCCGGGCTTGAAAGCGCGGGGGATGGCGAATGAATTGAAGTGTATAGCCCTGCTTTATTGTGCTCAACACCCATTCTGAAATCCCTGGGATGTTTTCCCACGCAGCTATGTGAGCCGCTAGAGGGCGAATGGCCTCCGGGTTCAGACCGCCATTTGCTGGCCTGTGAAACTGAACCGGAGCCGAGAGCACGGCGCGCGCGCTCTCGGTTCTGGGCAATGGCGGCTCGCTGACAGCCGAAACCGGCTGATTTATGTGTGATGTCCCGATCATAAGGGATGGGGAACAAACTTTTGCCACATTTTGACGCGCGAGCAGTGCTCCGGGTGAAAGAGCTCTCTGTAAGCGTGAGCGCGTGAACGCGGGCACGAGACTTACAACTGTATCTAACGCCCCGATCATAATAGAAGGGGAGCGTTTTATTAACGCCCTGCGTTTTGTGATAACGCTTAAGGCGAGACACGGCAGGCAAAAACATCGTTTTTTTTTCACTGGTCAATTTTGAGATTTTGGGATATTTGTCTTCAATAACATGTCTTCTTTCAGACTTGTGGTGAAAAAAAGTCCGAAATACACATTTAGGTCTTTATTTTACTACACTTTGTCTGTTTGCGTCTGTAGATTTCTCATAAATTCATCAAAACTTGTCGTTATAAATCATCATGCTGATCCGCGATCGCGATCTGCACCCTGTCATCACACACACCGTTAGAAAGCTCTCTCTCTCCTGAACAAGACTGCCGGATCCAAATATGGTCATTTCCTTTTCATCAGCAACCAATCGCGAAAGTAAAAGGGGGGATTTTACTCTAAATGCGCAATCTCATTGGCTGATGCTAAATCTTTAAAGCCCGTTTTCTCAAAATGACTTTTCTGTCATACTCCAAGTCCGAAATCTCCACTTCAGTAGCACCTATATACACCAAACTTTCCAGTCTTGTACCTAGTTATATTATGAAGACATTTACAGAGGGATTTGTAAATATATCATTCGTAGCCTGATTTATATAACATTTTATTCCCAAAAACATGGCGAAAATCATTTTTTTAAGGCTATTGGCAGTATATTCTGATTTACAGGATAACAAAAGTAGATATCCATAAATCCCTCTGTAATTTTTTCCCCATCTGATATGTGAACACAATGAAAAAATAATTTTGAACCTGGCTTTGTCCAATACTCAGATTTCGTTTTTTAAAAATATATGCAAAATAGCGCATATTTAATTAGACAATGCCTCTTTTGCATATTTAAACATTAAATTACATTTAACTTGTAATACATTTTTTTCTCATCTTAATGTAGGTAATCAACTGGCAAAGTTTCATGGTGATATCTGATAGTTAAAAAAATTACCCTATTCACCTGTAGTGTCTCGCCTTAAGCGCGCGTGCGGGGCCCGGGGAGAGGTTTGTGTTAGTAAGCGTGAGCGCTCTCTGGCGGGCACGAGACTTACATTTATAACCTGCTTTTTTGACCGTGTAACACAGCGGGCAGATAGTGGGCACAGATTTGTGGACACATTTCTTACATTCAACACTCGAGCGGCTTTTCTGTGCTTTATGAGAGTGTGCTCTGTGAGTGACACAGAATTTTGAGTGCTTATGTGTAGGGGTGAACACTGGGGCGTGGGCACTTTCACTACACTTAAAACATTGACGGCGTGAGCCGGACCAGACATTACACTCTTTTTGAGATTTCTCTGGGTTGCCGTGAAAACGGCGTTTGTGTGCAGGCGAGAGGGTGAATAAACCGGCTCGTTGGCTGCTAGTTGAACCGCTGCAGTAGCCTGTTTGAAGGGGACTGACAGGGAAATGAACTTTGACGGCGGTCCGGCCGCAGCGGGACACGCGCATCTTTTCTCTCTTACTGTTAGGAGGGCTTCGCGTGCTCAGATTTCAGCGTGATTCTTTGCCGAGGCCCTCTGGGAGGCGGCGGTCTGTGACGGCTGTCTGAGCGCGATCTAGGGCGGCCGCCCAGACGTCGCTGCGAAGGCTGAGGCTGGGGCTGTGCTGGACGCTGGGTGCTGGTTCGCACAGGAGGCTGGCTTTGTCTCTCGCGAGAGCGGCCTGTGGCGGAACTCGAGCGTCGCGGCAGGAAGAGATTCATGGCCTGTGTGGTCTTCTGTACCTCAGAAAAGCGATCAACGATCCCGTTCACCGCTGGGCCGAAGAGACCAGTGGGGGTAAGCAGCGCGTTCAGAAACGTGGCTCGCTAAGATTCCCTCATATCCGCGAGCGTTAACCAGAGGTGCCTCTCCGTAACAGTTAACGCGGCCATGGCTCGTCCGATAGCTTGGGCTGCTGCTTTGGTGGCGCGGAAAGAGAGATCCGTCGCGCTTCTCAAATCCGTAACAGCAGCCGGATCCCGGCCTTGTAGGATCTGAAGCACAGCCATAGAGTGTAAAGCAGATGCGGCCTGGCCGGAGGCAGCATAAGCGCGGCCGACCAAGGCGGACGTGGCTCTACAGGCTTTAGACGGGAGGGCTGACCGTGACCGCCATCTCGCGGAGGGCGGACAAAGGTGCGCTGCGACCGCCTCTTCCACCGGTGGAATAGCCGTGTACCCTTTCTCTGCGGCGCCGTCCACTCGGGAGAGCGACGCGGAGGCCGGTGACTGTAGTCGAGAAGAGAACGGAGTACTCCACGACTTTGTCAGCTCCGCATGAAGTTCCGGCAGGAATGGAGCGGGCCTCATTGCTGAAGCTGAGCGGCAGCGACTTTGAAGGAAGCATCCGTCGAGCCTGTTCGGCGTGGGTTCCTCTGGCGGCGACCACTCGAGCCCGAGGCGGTCAACGGCCTGAGTTAGCAGCCGCATTAGCTCAGCGTCAGCTCCAGCGCAGGTACGGGTGGATTCCTGGATCGACGAGGCGGCGGAATGAAGCGACCATTCCTCGCTGTCCGATGCCTGGATAGAGCAGCAGTCCCTCGTGGCGTGTCCCTCGGCCTCATCCTCCGAAGCGACGGCAGTGAGGCTCGTGAGCGGCAGCTGCGCGTCGGAGAGGAGAGGCGGGGAGGGCGAAAGCGAGGCTCGAGGTAGATTCTCCGGCGTGCGCGTCGCTGTGGCTACAGGTTCCGGCTGTCTCAGGGAACGGCGCTTCTTCCTGCGCGGTCCCACAGAGGGCGGAGTGACTGCTGCGGAGTTGAGAGCTTCGAGCCCGCAGGGTCGCCAACGGAAGCTCCTCACAGAGCTCGCAGCCCCCGGAAGCGAGGGCGAGCTCAGCGTGTTCCAGGCCCAGGCAGAGAGCGCAGATCAGGTGGCGGTCTCCGGCGCTGAGCGGGGCTCTACACGAGCCGCAGGAAGTGCGAGGCATCTTGAAAAAGACGCTCGCTGCTCTTTTAGAAAATATACAATCTAAATAGCTAGGCAAAAGGATACGTCGCCGGATAGCGTAGCTTGCACGGATGGCTGAAGGTGGCGAAGACGGCCGGCTTCCTCAGCGCTGTCCTAAGCTGGCTGTTCGCTGTTCAACGGCGGCGGTGGCTTCTCTCAGATCCAGCGATGTAAAGAGCTCGCTGAAGATACAAAAATCAGGGAAGCAGCCTACAGCCCCTTTCCTTTATAGGCTAAGCCACGCCCATTCTGGCGGGCTGTGATGCTATGAAGGCGCGGGCGCCCTTCATTGGGCGTGACGTCATGCCGGGCTCACTGGTAGGCTGCAGCAGTTGCCCGCAGGGCAGCCAATGAGCACGCAAGATAGCCTGCTCTAGGTCTGCCAGCTGCTGCACTGCGTTGACAAGGTATACAAAATTAAGGATAATTTTTTGGCTTCAGTATCTCGAGAAGATGAATCTTTCCCGTAGCGTAAGCTAAACTTACGCAATACGAGAGAAACTCTCGTAAGAGAACGAGTAGTGAGTTGTCGTCGAAAAAGATGGATAACGCAAAAAAGCTGTCGGGGCTAGAAAAAGAAAAGAGGGGAAAGGAGATGGCACGTAAATTGATGCGACAGCAGCTTAATAAGTGGATGGTGAAAGGCTACAGGTAGGATTTTGTTTTGTGTGACGTCCAGGCATGTAGGCTAATGCCATCGGGACTACCGGGAGATTCCCGGTGGGCTGACGTGCTTTTTGGGCCGATACATCTCATACTTTTTTGTTTTGTCTTAACGGCCCATAAAACTCGTATATGGGCGGCCCATTCGTTTTGGTTAGTGCGTAATTAGTGTGTAATGCATTGATCAAAAAAAAAGTCAGCGTTTTTTTTTTTTTTTTTTTTTTTCTGACACCCCATAAAACAGGTAGATCAGCGGCCCATTGGTTCTTTTCTTGATTGACACTGGGCTGCCCAATCACATCTTTAATGTGAAGTATAGAAATATACTCTTTCAAGTATAGAAATTAGTACAAACCTAATTATGAAAGTTTCCTTTATTTTTCAGTGCGTTTGTTTTACAATATATGGCTATAACTAGGGATGCACCGAATCCAGGATTCGGCTTCGGCCGAATATTGGGCTTTTTAACGGGGTTCGGTTTCTGCCGAACCTTATTTTTTTTCCACCGAGCCGAACCCAATGCTTGCACTATACGCGCGCTACGTCAACGTCACGCCGCCGTTGATTACGGGAAGGTGTTTACGTTAGGCTTGTTCGACTTGAACCGGCGCTGCACAGACTGATCAGTGAATGACATCAAAGTACTGCAAGAGCGAATAGAGAGAGCAGATGGCTTCTTATGCTTTTGAATTGCTCTCGTGGTATTTTGATGTCATAAACCGATCGGTCTGTGCAGTGCCGGTTCAAGTCGAACAAGCCTGTAGTGTAACGCGTTGTGTCAGGAAGAAAAATAGGGATCGCTCACAGCTAAAGTTATTGCAGAGGCCAGACAGACTTATGGAGGCGATTGGCATCTCACAACTCGCACTTTATTCCCCAATCGAACTTGTGTAACTGTCTGTCACACGTTCTACCGTCCACAGCGTTACTTAACAAAATAAGATAAAAATGAGCATCAAACAGAAATAAATAACCCGCATACATGGGGTGTTCGAGGCGCATGGCACATACAATACAGACTGCAGACAGTTCAACAGGGAGCGCGCAGCTCTTAAAGGGGCCACGCCTTATTTCCACTCGTTACAGTAGGTGGACCGTTCGAATGCAGTATGCTGTGAGAAAGTGAAAATGGACTCGTGAGCAGAAAAAGTGTTGTTTGGCAGTACTTTCAAACAAAAGAAGGCAATTCAAGTCGAGCTACATGTTCAATTAGTCACTGTGGAGTATAGTTCAATTCTATTAATAAGTGATTTTTTCTTTTTTTTAACTTATTTCATCTGTTAACTCTCGTTCCTACTCACTCATTACAGTTATCTTTTTTTTTACTTTTTTTGGGGTGGGGGGGGTGGGTGTATATATATATATATATATATATATATATATAAGTTGATTGGATTGGATATTTTGCTGCCGCATCCTTCTCACCTTTTTTACCCCTGACCTGTTTTCATGCCTGGCTTTTGTACAAACACTATGATACTTGCATTCTAATGTTACAAAAGATTTGTCAAATTCTGTTTTTTTATTCATCAAAGAATCCTGAAGAAATATAGTCACTGTTTCCACAAAAACTATCTGCTTATAATTAAGCAGCACAATTACTTGATAAAAGTAAGAAATGTTTCTTAAGCACCGAATCAGCATATTAAAATGATTTCTGAAAGATTAGGTGACACTGAAGACTGCAGTAATGATGCTGAAAATTCAGCTTTGCCATCAGAGGAATAAATGACATTTTAAAACAAATTTAACACTTAAATTTTTCCCTTGGCTTCTTTTCACTGGGGTCTTCACAGTGCATTTTTGGATTGCTTAATCCACAAAAGATACACACTGTGTTGCCTTAGAATTGCCAAAATGAAGTAAATGCTTCAGGAGGCAGAATAATTTTGCCTACTATTTGGAAACAGCCTATTTTTTGAGAAAATGCCTTAAAATGCTCCATAGAAAAGTAGCTAAAAAGGTTTGGAACAGAGCTAGTGTGTTAGTGATGATGTCAAAGAGATGTTCTTTGGAGACATTTGCAACATTTCGTCTTTTTGAATTCAAGAGAGTCGTGTTTATTGTTTGGTGTATGTGATTGTATGTGTGTGTTTCAGAGCTTCTGAACCACTCTCTTGAACTCTTAAATGGGAGGCAGTCAGGGCACAAAATCTGCTCAGCACAAAATGATCATGTAGTGTGTAGTATCAGGAGAATTATCTAATTATACACACAATGAACATTTGATAAACAAATCTCTGTATAGAGCCCCTGGCTGGCACCACAAGACCACAAGAGAAATTTTGCTGAGTTTAGAAAGGAAATCAGTACAGCAATTCACCTCGGGTCCTCGTCTCTTTCACTCTTTTTGCTCTACTGCATTCTCTGTCTTTCTTTTGTCCTCTGATTCTTTCATTTACATAAAGCTTTGTTGGCAAAGAAGTTGACAGCTTTACAGCCAAAGCTTTTTCTTCCCCATCTAAACACTTCAAGGAAACAAAATGAAGGCTGATGATTTAGGGGAATTGTCCTCTTTTTTTTTTTTTCTCTTTCTCTCATTAGCTGTGTTTTAAAACCTAGTCATCTGCCTCGGTGCTGTGGTAGATTTCCCTTACGCACCTGCCCTAAGTTAACCTGGGGCGTCTCCTAATCGACACCCAAGCATCTCTTAATCGACACTTACAACTTTATATACTCTACTAGGCGTCTCCTCTTCAATACCTGCTTCTAGTCCGACAACGCCTTGCCCCTTTTGAACACTTGGGAATAAGGTCTCTAGTGTTCCACTTAAGCACTATCACTTCGGAATGGAAATAAGATCTTTAGTGCTCCAGTAAACACTGTCACTTGGGAATGGAAGTAAGATCTATAGTCTAGTCGGCCGGACAGCAGTAATCAAACAAACTCCAAACAATGCCTTTGAATATGCTTTAATCACAGCCGGGTGGATCTCAATTCAATCACTTATAGAAGTGTATGGCAAAGGTGACATCGTTCATTACATTATTTTATCTAATATGACTGGTTCTTCTTATGTATAATTCTTTGTTACTCGGTAAAAGCAAATTTGGATTCCTTGATACTTCAGCTTGTTGCTAGGGTCATGAAGTTAAATATTTACGCTGCCGTTCAAAAGTTTTGGATCAGTAAGATTTTTTAAATGTTTTTAAAGAAGTCTCTTCTGCTTACCAAGGCTGTATTTATTTGATCCAAAATACAGTAAAAACTGTAATATCGTGAAATATTATTACAATTTAAAATAACTGTTTTCTATTTGAATATATTTTAAAATGTAATTTTTTCCTGTTTTGGCAGAGCTGAATTTTGATGATCCTTCAGAAATCATTCTAATATGCTGATTTGGCCTTCAAGAAACATTTCTTATTTTTTCAACAATGAAAACAGTTGTGCTGATTAATATTTTTGTGAAAAATTAGACATTTTTTTCAGAATTCTTTGATGAATAGAAAGTTCAAAAGAACGGCATTTATTTGAAATAGCAATCTATTTATAAGTGTTTAATGTTTTTTGATCAGTTTAATGCATTTGATGTTTGCTAAATGAAAGTATTAATTTATTTAAAAAAAGAAAATCTAACCCCGAACTTTTTATTTTTTTGTGCAAGTTGGAAACATACATCCATGGTGTTAAATGAATTAATTCGATAATTACTGAATCAAATCCACCTTGGATTTATTTTTTCCACTGAGCTTGTCACCGTGCATTATAGGATTGCTTACTCAATAAAGGTTACTTGCGATGCTGCCAAAAGGATGTGTTTTAAGAGGTTAGGTAATTAAGTTGCCTTCTTTTTTAAACAGAATTCACATCAGGAACGTTGCTGTGATGCCTTAAAATACTGCCTACAAAGGCAGCTCTCTGGGGTTTAGAACAGAACTATTCTGTTGCTCTGTCTTTTCCCATCTCTCTCATACTCACATTTTGATTGACGTTTTAGGGCCGCTGGCAAAAGTGACTAGAATGAACCACCACAGACTTTGAGTCAGACCCCCTCAGTCTTTTGCAGTGTCCAGCACATTAGCTCTGAGTCTGGAGAACAACATATCTCGTGTGACCGGGCACATGGTGGCGTGTTGTCCTCACATTACCCCCAGAGCTTATGAGAGAACCCAGTACACACACAAGCGGGCTTGCACACAAATGAAGAGTTTTTGCTGTTCTCCATGACCTCCGTCTCTGTAGATGCAGATTAAATTGAAGTGGTTTTGAAAAGCTTGGTGACATTATCAGACATGCATTTAAAGTGCTGCGCTTTTCCTTTCCTCCATCTCGCAGTCTCCTGGGTGTCCTAGACAAGGCATAAGTAAAGTCTCAAAGAGCCCAAGTACTTATAAAGACACATTAAGCCAAATATTTCCTGTAAACCCAAGAACCTCTCCCAAGGACACACGATGTCTGCCAAGAGAGAGGGAAGAGAGCCATAGTGCTCTAGAGCGGATGATACATGAGCAAGACTGAGAGAGTGAGACAGACAGAGGAGGGCAAGAGAAATGGCTGATAGTTAAAGGAGAGTGATAAAAAGATAGAATGGTTATGAAGATAAATTAAAGCAAGAGGAAGAATTTTACAGTTTTAGGCTCCCATATGCAGTTCATCATCTCATTCCCCTTTGCCGCATCTTACACACCATTTCACAGTCACACTTAACATTGTCAAGTTAATTACATTGTTATTGTCATACTACTCTTTAAATACATTTTACACCTTAAAATTGACTAAGTCATTAAAAAACCTAACAAACAACCAATTTTAGATGTAGCAAGGCCAAGGAATCTGCAAATAATGCAATGCGTTTTAACTTTCGTTACATTTATGAAAACATAATGCATTACAATGTATGTTATAAAGTACCATTAAACAAGATAATAAATGTTACTTTAAGAAATATTACTCACTGTAAAATGTTTTTTTTTTTAAAGAAAAGTAATGTCACTGAAATTTTTACAACTAAGAAAAATACTAATTTATTTCCGTTTTCATTTCTTTATTTTCAAATGTTAAATCATTGAGCTCTTGTTTTGGTGGAAAACTTGGTTGGAGCATGTCGTATTCCCAAATGCGGTTGTAAGCGATCCAAACTCACAGAACATGCAGAGATGGGGTTTTTGTGGGACAGCATTTACTGTGAACTGAGACACTCTACAACAGTGAGAACACCTGATGTACTGTAAAAGAACACAGTCATACTTCAATTTGAAACATGCATTGAAATATGGCTTTTATTCATTTTTGGTAGATATATGGGATTTATTGTGTAGAATAAACTAGTTTATTCAGTTAAATTCATTCACCTCTCATTCTGTCCCTGTCATAACAGGCGTGCCCCAGGGCTCTGTTCTGGGGCCCTTACTGTTTATTATCTATCTTCTTCCCCTTGGTTACATCTTCCGTAAACATCATATTAATTTCCATTGCTACGCAGATGACACCCAGCTCTATCTTTCAACTAAACCTAATTCCACACTTCCATCTTCCCTTACTAACTGCCTTCTTGACATAAAATCCTGGTTCACATCAAATTTCCTTAAATTAAATAGTAATAAAACAGAATTGCTTCTTGTAGGTACAAAATCAACATTAAACAAAATCCATAACTTTTCTATTCTTATTGATAGCTCCTTCATTTCCCCCTCCCCTCAGAATAAGAGTTTGGGTGTCATCTTTGATGGCACCCTCTCCTTTACATCTCATGTTAACAACATTACCCGGTCTACTTATTATCATCTTCGTAATATCAACCGTTTGCGTCCTTTCCTCACGCCGCACTCCACTGCCATTCTTGTTCACAGCTTAGTCACCTCCCGTTTAGATTATTGTAATTCCCTTTTGTTTGGCCTCCCACATAAAACTCTTCATAAACTTCAACTGGTCCAAAACTCGGCAGCTCGTATCATTACTCGCACCCCTTCTATTTATCACATCACTCCTATCCTACAACAACTGCATTGGCTCCCTATTATTTATCGTATCAACTACAAAATACTTCTTCTTACTTTTAAAGCCATTCATAATTTAGCCCCTTCATATCTTTCTGATCTCCTGCATATACCCACACACACGCGTACTCTAAGATCCTCTTCTTTTATTCATTTTACTGTTCCCCGTGTCCGCCTTGTTACTATGGGGAGTAGAGCTTTCAGTTTCTCTGCTCCTCAGCTCTGGAATTCGCTTCCACCAGACCTCCATAAAATTGACTCTCTTTCACTTTTCAAATCCAAACTCAAAACTTATCTGTTTAGAATAGCTTATTCCCTTTGACCATAACTGCACTATTTTTTAATTGTCTTGTCTCATTGCTTTTTAAATTTGTTGTTGTTGATGATGATGTAAGGTGACCTTGAGTGTCAAGAAAGGCGCCTATAAATAAAATGTATAATAATAATAATAATAATAATAATAATAATAATAATAGTCCTACTTTACACTGTAGTCAGGTTTGCATTGTGAATATTTTACACTTGTGGCTCTTAACTTGTTTGGCCATGGGACCCACATTTTCCCATGGTCATTAAGCCATGTTTTCTTTTAGAATTTTGAACCAAGAAAATGGATTTATTAAAAAAATGGTTAACACACAAGTACGGTCCCACTTTACTTAACATGCACAATTGTAAGAATATCACTAACACTGATGAATAAAACAGTATTTTAAGGTAAGGCTATTAAATAGCAGTTCCAAACTAGTTTTTGTTAATACAATAAAGTTATTAACTTGGTATGAATTACCACACAGTCATCAAAAATATAGAAATCATTTACTCACCCTCATGTTGTTCCAAACCTGTACGAGTTTCTTTCTTCAATGGGTAGCCATTGACTTCCATAGCATTCTTTTCCTACTATGGAAGTCAATAGCTACCATCAACTGTTAGATTACCAACATTCTTTAAAATATCTTCTTTTGTGTTCAACAGAAGAAAGAAACTCATACAGGTTTGGAACAACATGAGCGAAGGTTATGGAAACTACATCATTGTAAATACGGACGCTGATCCTGATGAATAGAATGAACATCATACCTGCATGCAAATCCTAGTTTATTGGTAATTTTTGATAATTTCATGACTCACTAATGGACAAGGGTAACTATGATGTTGCATTCTCGTAATTTAACCGCAAAAAAAGCATTCATTGTGAACTGTCCCTAAACAAGCTAAGAAAATATTGTTAGTATAATGACACTGTCCGTAATAACCTGACCTGACAGATACTGAATCAGGTCAACGCAAGACGTAGACTAGTGAGCGTCGCCTTTTTAGAATGCTGTGTCATGCAAAAGGCTTTGCAAAAGACTAGCGCATCGGTCAAAAACGTCCTTCTAGTGGGTTTACATAGAAAAATACACTGTAAAAGTAGCGCAGTGGAATGGAAAAGTGTGTTCTGTCTGACAGAAGAGCAAAGTCTTTTCAGAAGAGGCAACAGCTTTCATGCACTTCTTTCAAAATAAAAGCCTTGCATTAAAAAAAAAACATTTAGAATTAAGTTTTGTTGTTGTTTCTTTGACTACACTCCATGGCCCACTCAGTCTCGCGACCCACTTTTGGGTTGACCCACAGTTTGAGAAACACTTCTTTACGCTGTAGCCAAGGTTGCATTGTCCACATATTTTACACTGTAGTCAAGATTACTTTCTAGACATTCTTTACACCTCTATGCTCAGTCCCATACATGCATCATTTCATTACACATACAATTTCTCACCAAAAGTTGTTTACATTGTGCTATGCTCTCTTTAACATGTATACAAAATAAGCACTGTGACACCCAAATTTGCAACAATATAGGGAACAATTGGAAACTATTTCTAATTGCAAATGGGATTTGAGAAGAGCTATCTTGGTTCGCTAATATGTCTGACATATCTTTGTTGTGAGGATGTAGTACATGTAATTTATAATGGCTGATTAGCAAAGATAAACACACTCATATGCATTTTTTTTTTATCCCTGAGCTGCATACAGAGGTGGAGTTGTTGCATTTCATTAAAATGATAATTGCGGGTTTGGACAATGGTTGCAGTGATTGCATAATGACATGACCTAGACCAAATACAGCTAATGAGCAGATGTGTACAGTTATGTGTCTATACAAACCTCTGTCATTGTTTGGAACTGTTTGTGTTCGGTTTTCCTTCAGATGAACAAATGTTTTGCTTTTACTGAAGGTGGTGTGTATGTGTTTGCCTAAGCAGTCTGAACAGATGGCATGTGTTTCAGCATCACACTGACCAAATGCAGGTGGGAGTCTCTCCCACCCATCTCTCCCTCTCATTTTAAGTAAACATTGATCTTCTTTTTGTCCCCTGCCATCATTTTTGTTTAGTGCTTCCATTTGAATAGCACAGTGTGCCATTACTGAGACCTCAGTGATCTAGAAACCGAGCAAATACAGTGGATCTTGGAGAGAGTGTCACCAATTATAATAATCTTGCAATTTAAGTAAGTGCGAGATAATGAAGTTGTCACATGTATTTCATTGGATGCACATATGCTGTGGTTCTCATCCTGGGAGCACTGGAGATGCAGATGGGGTTGTGGGTGATTGTTTACATACTTGGATTCTAGAAATAACCCATTTATCGATAGACCTTTTACTGGCTTGTATTGAGGTAAAAAATAATGACCAAGTAGTAAAATTAGGTAATCTTAACAGTGTACATGGATCATTTGTGGTCAGTATGATCTTACTGACCCTAAGCTTTTGAACAGGGTTGTATTTTTTCAGTAATGCACTTGTAATGAGATGCCAAAATGTAGTTTAATTGTATGAAGTTGGATTTCAAAAAGTGACCAAAAGGATTGAGAAGAATCACTGATAAACAGAAAAACAGCTGAACATGTGAAATTAAATTATCCTGAAGATTTAGGACCACACTTGGCAATCTTATGCATGTGTGCCACCATTGGCATGAAAATTTGTAACCATTGGCACAAGAGAGAAAGAAAGATTAATACTGTTTTCTTATTTAGCTGTTTACTATAGAGATGTTAAACTCCCCTTGTGTTTGCATGCTGAACTGCCTCTTGTAGTAATCCTTATCCTCACACAACCTTTTCTATTTAATTATGAACTGTATGCAAGCCAAATAATCCAAATGAACCATGCAGTGTGGATAAACCATGTAAACTGGCCTAGTGGGTTGCACAGGGGCACTTTGAGTGATGTAGTTCTTTTGCTGTCAGAATAATACTTTATAATAAAAAAGAGGAGAGACTACTGCAACCAAGGTTTTAAAGCAAGGCTTTCTTGCAGAATATGACAAGTATGTATCGACACAAATATAATAAAACAAGATATGGCACTTCAAATGATTTCTGGCTGCTGGTTTAGGACATAATCAGCTATATAACTTTTGTGCTTGAGTTTTTTTGAACAGTCTTAAATCCACCCTGTAACAACTTCTGAACATATTTAGTTCTTGCCAGTGGGTGGCTTTTTCTTTCAGCACAAAGATCTCATCATATCAATAATACTCCTACAGCAAACCTTACATAAGCGATTTCAGTAAGGAGCGGGAGCAAGAATGCTTTTATTCTGTATTACTTTATACTATACAATTACACACACATCTACAGCCTAGTGTGTGTGTGTGTGTGTGTGTGTGAGATGACGACTGAAAAAAAAAATATTATAATAATAATATTTCTCTCTCTCTCTCTCTCTCTGCAACAGAAGTGAATCAATCAAAACTAACTTTAGCTGGACTATAACTTTATTCTAGAGCTGCTGTAAAGCCAAAACAATCTGTGTTACTTTAATTTCCTATTATCACTGTAAAGCTGCTTTGAAACAATCTATATTGTTAAAAGCGCTATATAAATGAAGGTGACTTGACTTGCAGTATTTGAGATGCGTTTTAATGGAGCATATTAGCCTTTTCCAATAGGTTTGTACTGCCTCCTGCTGGTTGCTTTAAGGAAGTACACTTAACAGAAATCGAGCCCCTGCAGCTATTGGCAATCATATGTGATGTTTGTTATTTGATTGACAGGTCAAGAGTGTGTTTAATGTCACAGCCAAAGAGAGCAGGAAGAGATCCATCAGTGCTCTGGTCGCTGTGGGCAATGGAAATGGAGTCGCAGGTAAATCCGGACATGTGCACCTTTAATGATGATTCTCTAGGCTGAATTTCTTAATCTAGATTCAGGTCCTGTATACATTTTGTTGTTGTTGTTTTCAGCATTTTTAGCAATAAATTCACTCATATGAAAAAAACACAGCAATCCATATCATAAAAATGTATTATTATTTATAAACAAAACATAAGATTAATAATAATTTATAAATGAAACATTATTATAAATATATTATGTTATTAATAATATTAATAATAATAATTGTTATTATTAATATTGTTTATATCACACAGTAAATGGCTTAAAATATTTTACAATATTTTGCATAGTTTTTTCTGTTATTGCTAGTCTATATAGCAACCTTGAACTTGGAAAGGTGCTTTACTATTAATTAATAATATAAAATATTGTTATTATATTATCAATAAATATCTGCTATTACACTGCAATTCCTGTCCTTCATAAAGTGAGAAAGCCTTGTGTGTTCACAGCAGGTGTTCTTTATTAAAGTAGCCTCAACTAGTTGTTCAGACAACTCACTGACTAGTCGCTGAGTTGTGTGCACTGACTGTGCTCGGTTTTGAAAATATGCACTTTTGCACTTTATAAGTCTTGAGTATATGGAACAATGCAGTAGTTTAACATGAGGCTGGGGAAAATACAATGGCCATAATCAGTGTCAATGAGCTGTTTTGTTCTCTGCTTCTCTGCAGGGTTTGCACTGGGGAAAGCAGCAGACAAGAACACCGCACTTAGAAAAGTAAGCCACAAGTCACATGCATACATTATTTCACGCCCACCCAAAGTCACATAACGGACACTCATTGCAGGCACAATTCTCCTCTCAAACAACCTGAGGTTAAATGACTTGCTCAAGGGCACAATAATGACAGAATTGGGCTGTGAGCTTAACTCCTCAGTTTAGGCTTGGGCGGTATCCAAATTTTAATACCGTCAAACCTCCTCCCTATTTTACCAGGGTATACGGTATTACCGTGACTAATTAAAAATGATGACATAAGGCTCAGACAGCGTCACCAAACTGTTGGCTTGTGCCTACACCGTTCAGAAACTGAATACCAGATCGGGCAAAAAAAAAATCAAAACAAAAATCAAGGCCAACCCGTGCACGTTGTGTCTGATCCCGGCTGACGCCATTAAATGTAATTATGAGCCGGAGCCCTATTTTTAATACGTGGGCCGTTATAATATGGTGGCGCCAAATAATTTTTTAACCCAGGTGCTGAGGGGGCGGTAGATATCAATACTATTTATAAATGAGCAAAAATGGGACACTTAATAATATTTAATTATTTTAATTATGACAATTAAAGTATTCATTTTATTAATTAATTTAAATTAAATTAACAAGCAACAAGTGCATTTGTAAATCCTGTGACACGCGTCCATTGATTTTTATTAATACAACTTTTCTGTCAGTGTCTGCTGCAAAGATTAAGTTGACGATCGCCATCTCCTAGTGAACGCGCATATATAGAGAGAAATGCAAATCATGGATTACATAATCAGAAGGTATAGGCTAGCCTTTTTCTTTTCGTTTTGAATTGTTTCGTTTAAAGAAATTGACGATTGGTATCTCCGTAGTGAACGCGCCTATAGAGAGAAATGCTCATCATGGATTAATCAGAGAGTATGCTGCCTATATTTCTTTTCCTTTTGAATTGTTTCGTTTAAAGAAATTGACGAATCGCCATCTCCATAGTGAACGATAGAGAGAAATGCACATCATGGATTACATAATTAGAGAGTAGGCTAGCCTATTTCTTTTCGTTTTGAATAGTTTCGTTTAATGAATTTGATGATCGTCATCTCCGTATGAACGCGCATAGAGAGAAATGCACATCATGGATTAAATAATCAGCGAGTGGCCTATTTCTTTTCGTTTTGAATTGTTTCGTTTAATGAAATTTCAAGCTTTATTTAGATATAGGCCTATCTGTCATGTCTGTGAGGCATACACTGAGTTTCGGTTAATTTATGATATGATTTCAATGCAAGTGACCGCGGCGCGCCAGCGCACGATCATGTCATGATTATGTTGTCTGCTATATTTGATTTGAAATCCAGGCAATTGGTTGATAAAAAAATTATTAAAATTAAGATACTATTTATACAAAACGAAATTCACTTTAAAGAAAGGCCTTTTACAAAATGAAACTTAATTAAGTGGTCAATGTCTGACTCCCGCTGCATCCCATCTTACTCGTGCTGTTCACTTTTCATTATCAACGTTAAAAAAAATAACATTATAATATTTTAACAAATATAAACTAATGCACTTATTTAATGATCTCGGGGCAAAATGCATCCTCGCAGCAGTGAGTGGTCGGTTGTTTCGGAGATGCGACAGTAGGTTAGAGGTGTTTCCATCTCTCGCGGTCAAATTTTTTATTGCGACATTTACAAATTGCCTTGTCAGTATTTACCGCCTCTCCCTTCTATCTCTCTCTCTCTCTCTCTCTCTCTCTCTCTCTTTCTCCTCCGCACTGTCACTTGATGACAACTACATAAGCATTTTTAGGCATTGAAGAAATTATATTTATATATTATATATAAGTGCCGGTAATGACGGTATTGAAACTGATACCGTTGCTATTTTAAGACCCCGCCATATACCATATTACCGTAATACCGCCCAACCCTACCTCAGTTCCTATGGCACACTTAAAAGATTTGAACCTTCAGCATTTCAGTGTTAGAGCTACCAAATCAGGTTACAGTGAAATCATCTTGACATTAAATACACTGCTTTGTTTTACAGGCAAAGAACCGAGCCATGCATTATCTCTACTACATCGAGAGATACAACAACCATACCAGTGAGTCTCACTCCACTCTGTGTGCGCGTGCGAGTGTTACACACGTGCATCACTGTCTATCATATAACAAACTGACGTTGTAAATCACTCCTGTATTTGTGCTCTTGTGCAGTTTAAGACCATTCTAGTAAGGATTCTACTGTGTCGCAGCATTAATCATTTACATATGTAGTTTCCATGTTTTAATGTTTGTATTTTGAGGGGGGGGGGGTGATGTATATTGAATTCATAACACTTTCACATTGATTTTGCTGGCAATATGAAATGATGCAACGCCATTAATATTAATATTCACTTTTTACTGTTTTTTTTATAAAAAAAAATCAATTGTACAATAATGCAAAAAATGGTTAAAAAACTATTTTCTAAATAGTCCTATTTTCTATGTAATTTACTAAAATTACAATGCATTTATATACACTAAAAGATTTTATTTATCACAAAAATATTAAGCAACTTAACTTTTTTCAGCATTAATAATAAGAAATGTTTCTGGAGCACCAAATCAGCATATTAGAATGATTTCTGAAGGATCATGTGACACTGAAGACTGGACTAATGATGAATAAAAGTTATTTTAAGTTGAAATAATATTTCACAATGTTACTGTTTTTACTGTACTTTTTTAATCAAATTTGGTGAGCATAAGACTTCTTTCAAAAACATAAAAAAACTAAACTTTTCAACAGAGGTTTATACTCGAGAAAGAAAATGTCATATGACTGAGTTTGCAGACTTCTCTTTCTATGTGTTGTCAATGTCTATCTTTTCATCCTCATGTGCAGTATATCATGACATGGAGTCTAAGTTTAAAAGGACCACACTCAGAATGAAGAAACAGAACAAAGGTAACTCGCACACAATCAATCGCAGTTTGCTTAATAACAGAGCTGTGTGCCCAGTATGTTAGAGCTTATCCTGTATGTTTTGCAGTATGATTCTTTTCATATAAGAGAATCTGTTTCCACATACATGCATCACATTTACAA
The DNA here is from genome assembly GCA_026230005.1 of Gila orcuttii. Lineage (NCBI taxonomy): Eukaryota > Metazoa > Chordata > Actinopteri > Cypriniformes > Leuciscidae > Gila > Gila orcuttii. The sequence goes on along the minus strand of JAPDVR010000013.1, from coordinate 31,133,585 downwards.
GTCCAAAACTTTTTCATGTTTCTGTAGATCAAATAGGACCCTTTTACCTGCTATGAAAATCTAGTAGCATGCTTCTGTGCCCACTTTGGATCAGATTTTGAGGGGAACGATCTCAGTCAGTCAGTACTGCATGTTAATAGTGCAAAAATGGCAGTTTAAAAAAAAAACCTTTGTCATTTCAAACTGTCTAGCAAATGTATCAGATTTCCCTTCACGTCTAGTCTGAGCCACAATGGATTTAACGATTTCAGACATCAGAGCTATTCGTATTTGAGATGGAGTTCTGAGTTCAGCTCTGATGTGACTCAAATCCTCAGAGTCCACGTCTTACCTGACACTTAAGTAATGAAACCTGGTGGGAACTGTTATGATTGTACCTGGAACTCGCAGAGAACCTGATCTGCCACCTTTCCCATCTGTAGACTCTTGCCTTGTAATGTGTGTTTAATATTGTTCTTGAACACAGCCGTGGGATCACACTTCTCTCCCCCAGTGATTATCTCACCCATGAAAATGTCAATTGACTAAGGATTTTTTGATTTCAAGATTAAACTAGATATCCAATGTGATGATAAACAATATTAATACAAATGTACCATTAATGAAAATGTCAAGATAAAAAATAGCAAGGTAATAACTAATGTACTACCTAACCACATATAATGGTCTTAGTTAAAGGGATCGTACACCCAAAAAATGTAATTCTACCATCATGTTATTCCAAACCGGTTTGACAATTTTTTTTCCCTTTGGAATATATTTTGAAGAATGTTGGTAATCAAACAGTTTCGGTTACTGTTGATTTCCACTGTATGGACGAAAAAACAATGGTCAATAGGACCTGAAACTGTTTTGTTACCCACATTATTAGATCATCTATTATGCTCCAAAAAAGAACGAAAGGCATAGTATAGTCATAGAGGATGAGTAAATGATGACAGAATGTTCATTTTAAGTGGACTCTATCTTTAAATGTTATTTTGTTGATTAAATTGTGCCGTTTAAGTCTCAATAAAATTACCTGGTATTGATGAACATGACAGTATTGACAAAAGTCTAGACTAAACTTTGTTTTCAAAAGTAAAAAACTAAATAAATAAAAACTTGTAAAAGATCTTTACTTTCTCCCTCTATTGTTTTCTCTCTATCAGGTTATGGTCTGCATTGTCATCGGGCAGTGATCACTCTCTGTAAACTGATTGGGATAGAGGATATGTACGCAAAAGTAGACGGTTCGGTCAACCTCCTCAACATCACCAGGGCTCTCTTCCATGGCCTGGCCAATCAGGTGAGAGATAATAACAGTACCATAACCTATAAGATCAGTCTTTGTACACGTCTCAGTGGCTTGTTTGATATAGTGACCATGATTTTCCCAAGTATGGTGTGTCCTTGCATCAACATTTTTGGTAGACTATTTACTGACTATTCAGGCTAAATCCATGTAATTCCAGTCATCACTGCAATCCCGAGTCCTCTCTCATTGGATCCCAGAAGAAGTGGGAATTGTGCAGAGAGCGAGAGAGAGAGAGATCACTAGTACAGACTAATCCATTCTTCACTAGGACCTTAAGTATGCATGATCACAGGAAACTAAGGACACTCTAAACTGGCTTGTAACTGACTTCCTCTCCCCTGTCCCTCTACAGGAGACTCATCAGAATCTATCTGATAAAAAGCAGCTGAACGTGGTGGAGTTCAGGGCCGAACAGGGCCCTCTGCCCATCGTGGTGGCGCGACCGCAGCTCGGCGCCCGTAAGGAACCTGAAGCGGAGGACGATGTGCCCAACCCACGTCTGCACTGGGCTGATGTGAAGGCAGCACAGGGTGTTAAGAGATCAGTGTGGGCAGGGGTTAAAAGGACCATCTGGTGATCTGAACGGGGATGTCCTGCTAAAACATACTGCAGGCCGACTCTCTAGTACCGAACTGACAACTGTTTGCTGGGAAGAGTGTTGGGGCATGTGCTTGGATTGGAACCATGCTGCTAAACTACCCTTTCACCAAACAGTAAAAGTCCAGAAGTAGCCCCAGAAATGTTGGTGTCCATACACATGAACGAGGAGCGTGGAAGTGAATGTAGACTTTCTCACTTACCTACAAATGCACCAATAAATCTACATTAAAACTCTTGTTTTTGTATAAAAAGCTTTTTGCACAGAATGCGCAAATTACACTTTACAAAATGCATTCAACATCAGAAAATATTGAGACTGTGTGACTGACATAATTTGCCTTTATCAAAATGCATAATTTATATAGTCATATTTACTGGCCAAACATTATCAGCCTCAGGAATTAATTACACAGTGAATTATTTCTAGTTCATATTCTTTTATTAAAATATTATGTTGTTCATAGTATGTAGTAGCTAAATATACAAAAATTGATTTATCTGTTACAAAGATACAAGTATACAAAAAACCCTCATGTTGTTTCTTCATCTCCATCTACACAGGGAGTCATCATACTAGTACAGATACCATTTTAAAAAGTTTCCCTTCTCCCAAATATAAGAAAGCATCATCATTACTGAAGCAATAAGGTCAGAATAATCTATGAAAAGAGTAAGTGGGATTTTTCCATCATGATTCCTGTGGCACTCAGGACTGACCCCTGAGATTCATCTCTCAGCCCCCAGTACTTTTACAATGTTTTTCAATTTATGTCAAAATTATTTCCTTTTGATCAGATTCTTTGATTAGAATGATTTCCACCGCATAGCAGAAAGGATGCAGTGGATGAAGTAAAGCAATGTGGCAATATAAGAGAACACCTGAAGGAGAGAAAGGGCAAAAATTCAGTCAAACATTTGAACTTTAAAAATCATTTTTAAAATGGAAAATGGACATTCATTTTTGGATTTGCTAAAGATCACCTTTAAAAGTGTTTATAAATGATTAGTGTTCCCTCATCCTCTCCTCCGTTACCTGCAACCTTCCCTTGTGGGTCAAAATGACCTGAAGGCCGAATTTTTTGTCCAAAAAAAAAACAAACATCACTTAATTTGGATATCTGTTCTATTTTTTAATGCAATTTTTTGGAGATTTTTATACATTTTATTTACCTCTAAATTACTAGATTTTATAATCTAATCTATATATATCAATAATATAATTTAAGCACATTCTTCACATTATTACAACTTAAATACAAAGTGCAATTATTTGCGGTATTTACTATGCAAAATAACTTGAGTTATAACAACTCAAAAAGTCTCACACTGGGTGTCTGCTGAAAAAAAATATATTATTTCATGACTCTTGCCTCTAGATGGCCTTATAGCTCTATATAGAGCACATAAACTGTTCCCCCATAAAAGTCAGTTTGCTTCAGTTGTTTCTTCAGTATGCATTCAGGTACAGGTCCTTCTAAAAAAATTAGCATATTGTGATAAAGTTAATTATTTTCCATAATGTAATGATAAAAATTAAACTTTCATATATTTTAGATTCATTGCACACCAACTGAAATATTTCAGGTCTTTTATTGTTTTAATACTGATGATTTTGGCATACAGCTCATGAAAACCCAAAATCTCAAAAAATTAGCATATTTCATCTGACCAATAAAATAAGTGTTTTTAATACAAAAAAAGTCAACCTTCAAATAATTATGTTCAGTTATGCACTCAATACTTGGTCGGGAATCCTTTTGCAGAAATGACTGCTTCAATGCGGCGTGGCATGGAGGCAATCAGCCTGTGGCACTGCTGAGGTGTTATGGAGGCCCAGGATGCTTCAATAGCAGCCTTGAGCTCAACCAGAGTGTTGGGTCTTGCGTCTCTCAACTTTCTCTTCACAATATCCCACAGATTCTCTATGGGGTTCAGGTCAGGAGAGTTGGCAGGCCAATTGAGCACAGTAATACCATGGTCAGTAAACCATTTACCAGTGGTTTTGGCACTGTGAGCAGGTGCCAGGTCGTGCTGAAAAATGAAATCTTCATCTCCATAAAGCTTTTCAGCAGATGGAAGCATGAAGTGCTCCAAAATCTCCTGATAGCTAGCTGCATTGACCCTGCCCTTGATAAAACACAGTGGACCAACACCAGCAGCTGACATGGCACCCCAGACCATCACTGACTGTGGGTACTTCAGTGCTGCTTCTCTGTAGCCCAGGTCAGGCGCTTCTGCCGCTGTTTCTGGTTCAAAAGTGGCTTGAACTGGGGAATGCGGCACCTGTGGCCCATTTCCTGCACACGCCTGTGCACGGTGGCTCTGGATGTTTCTACTCCAGACTCAGTCCACTGCTTCCGCAGGTCCCCCAAGGTCTGGAATCGGTCCTTCTCCACAATCTTCCTCAGGGTCCGGTCACCTCTTCTCGTTGTGCAGCGTTTTTTGCCACACTTTTTCCTTCCCACAGACTTCCCACTGAGGTGCCTTGATACAGCACTCTGGGAACAGCCTATTTGTTCAGAAATTTCTTTCTGTGTCTTACCCTCTTGCTTGAGGGTGTCAATGATGGCCTTCTGGACAGCAGTCAGGTCGGCAGTCTTACCCATGATTGCGGTTTTGAGTAATGAAACAGGCTGGGAGTTTTTAAAAGCCTCAAGAATATTTTGCAGGTGTTTAGAGTTAATTAGTTGATTCAGATGATTAGGTTAATAGCTCGTTTAGAGAACCTTTTCATGATATGCTAATTTTTTTAGATGTATGCCAAAATCATCAGTATTAAAACAATAAAAGACCTGAAATATTTCAGTTGGTGTGCAATGAATCTAAAATATATGAAAGTTAAATTTTTATCATTACATTATGGAAAATAATGAACTTTATCACAATATGCAAATTTTTTGAGAAGGACCTGTATATATTTAGACATTATTAAATAATTTTTTAGCAATAAGTTTTAGCATTTTTAGTTTTAATTTTGTAAAACACTCAGATTTTGTAATAATTCAAGTTAGTAAGGTGGACAGCAGGAAAAAAACAAGAAGTAAAACCTTGAAGAATATGTATTTAAAAATGCTGATTTTAATTCAGGATAAAAAAAATGCTGTCATTATTTCACCATTTATTTTGCATTTGGGTGGGGGGAGTGTTGTTCTGCATTGTAAATGTGTTCAAATTTAACCACTTAATATCTGTGTAATATCTGCATTGTGACATTGATTTTTATTTAAAAACAATATGCCCCCCCCCCCCCCCCTCATTTAAATGGAAATTCCTAGGTGTGTGTGTGTTTGTGTATTGACCCACGAGTGAAGGATTTGTTACTATTTTTATTAAAACCACATAAACTCCTCAAATTTAGGCAAAAAAAGTGTGTATTCCAAGTTCAAGAGCGACAAAAGTCCCAAGGTCTTAGGCCCTTCCAATAAACACTTAATTTTTAAAAATGAAAAGAAAATGAGTTTTGGGTCAAGATGACCCGAGGAGAGGATGAAGATTAACTTTACGTGAGCGTTAGATGACGTTAATCTAAATATAAAAATGGGGGAAATGAGCATGAAAAAAAAAAACTATTCAACGTCAACATATAACAACAAAGTGTGTGTATTTTGTGCTTACCACAGCTGCAATGTCGATTTGATAGTACTTAAAGGGATATAATGAAATTGGTTGTGTAGTTAACAATCTCATGCCGATGGTCACATAAGCCAGGATCACTGAGGCGCTCAGATAGAACATAACAGCAATAAAGTGATAAATAAAGTCCTGCACACAGAAAACATAATCAAAGCCAGTTCGTTTATATACATAAACGGGAATTTTCAGTGTTTAGGTTTAAATAAAAAGTCTACTATTAATACAATTATACAAGAAAACAAACACTATACCACTTTTGGTTTCGTTTTTTTTTTTTTTTTTTTTTTTCATTTTAGTGCATCACTAGTATGTAAGTGCAGGAAACTGATTTTTATTTTTTTTTTTTTTTTTTACAGTTTGTGCCAAATTAATGTAACATAATGTAATGTAACCATTTCTAAATGACCTGGTTTCAAGTGAAAAATGTCAGTTAATCTGAATATCAACCTGACAAATTACATTAACGCAAGAAATTTTTTGTGGGTTACATAAAGTAGAAATAGATCCTTGAAATTATTGCAGATTACCATGTATGTATGTGTATATTTTTAAGGCCCCCCTCTGGACACCACATTAAAAGTGTCCTAGAGGCCCAAATGACACACATACGCACACAGACAAACTCGCACTATAATCTGTTCTCTGCTCACCGCTGTAGCCCAGGCGCTGCTGTTTTTGTGCCCTCCACATGCGAAGATGATGAGCCAGAGGAAGGTCATCACAAAGCAGAAGACTGATACAAACATCACCCATCCCTGAGGGTTTATCTCAGTCACATGTGTGGACGCCACCAGGATCCATACTAACCCTCCAAACACCTGTAGGACAAACACACACATGCAAATTCAGTATAGTAATTTGCGCATGCCCATAGAGCAACCAACCAGACTAGAATTAGATAATTAGCCGGCTAACACACTTATTCTTATTAACACACTTTAATGATAAACTCACTCCACATAACTTGTCTGTACACAACACAAAGTCTGTAAAAGACTGTCTCTAGTCTCACATAGGCTGACTTGTTGCCTCGCTGCCCTATCAGACAATGACTTTGCAGGCAGCGTTTGCGCACAAAAGTACCTCACGAAACTGATTTCGGACAGACTTCTGAGGCAGCGTAACGGTTTAATGATAAACAGCAAATTAGAGCAAGCTTCATGACTACAATAGTAACTTCTCGCTAGAAATGACTTAAGTGGAAAACGTTGATCAAAAATGTACATTTACACACAAAATGATTTTTTAAAACAACATTAAGACGCCATCTTTATTTTTCTAGCTCAACTGTCACAGAACGGAAAGCACAGGATTGTGGGATATCAAAGGCAGTGAAGGATAGATCTATGCTTTCTTCAAAAATCGATCAAAATGAAGGTATCTCAGGAGACAGGAAGTGAAACTAACATTGCATTCGGACGTGCCTTGATGCCTCACGACCTTGGAATGCGTCCTCTGAAGGCAGCATTTACCAGTTTTCGGACGCAGCCATAGTCAGTGGAGGTGACGTCTGAGGCAGAGGGTGTGTCTCCATCAGCTCCCTAGCTTCCTAGGTCGTGAATCAGTAAATTGTGTACAGAAATTCAGGCACTGGTAATGACAGTAAGGACGCTGGCTCACTACACATTGGGACACTGATGACTCATTTTCACGTAGGCTACAGATGACACCATCAAAATTATCCCCATTCACACGGATCCACGAAAAAGACTAAAAAACCTGTATTCTGCTGAGAGGGCAATGAAACACTATTGAACACGTAATACGCACGTGCATGACGTCAGGTCATCGTCTTCAGAGATTCATGTTTTTGTTGTTTACACAGAGACCGTTTTCAAAAACTTGCACTTTGAAACCTTTTACAGTCTATGAGGCTGTTTACATAACACCGTTTTCAACTAAAAACCAAAAACTTTTTATGCGTTTTGGCTGTTCGTTTACACAACAACGGCATTTTTGGGTGCCTGAAAACGGGTTTCAAAGTGCAAGTTTTTGAAAACGGTCTCAATGTAAACAACAATAACTCGAATCTCTGAAAACGATGATGTCATGCACGTGCATATTACGTGTTCAGTCTATAGTTTCATCGCCATTTAACGACCTGGTTAGCAGAATACAGCCTTTTTAGTCGTTTTCGCAGATTCGTGTGAATGAGGATAATTTTGACAATGGTGTCGTCTGTACGCGGAAAACTCAAAGGAAAAACTTCTCCGTTTTAAGCATATTGTTGTTGTGTAAACGTACATGTTTGAAACCCGTTTTCAGAAGTTTTTGTTTTCAGGCACCCAAAACTGTCGTGTAAACGAACGGCCAAAACACATAAAAAGTTTCACGTTTTTCGTTGAAAACCGTGTCGTGTAAACAGCCCCTCAATGTTATTTAAAGTAGCCTACATTATGATAAATACTTTGCTTGTTACATAGATGTGCAACATTTCAGCCTTAAATAAATTATAAATTTTATCTAGATTATGCTAATTACCAGTCTAGTGATGTATGTTTATTCAGAAATATAATTAAATAATATTTTTCATTTTAAAAAAAATTATCACTTATCATTATGTGTAGTTAGTTGGCTCACATGATTTATGTTTCGCACTTCAGAACTTCTGTTAAGGCATTAATGCTCCCTGGTTTTCACAGTGCATTGTGCACTTTTAAGGGAGAGAATGGCTGCATCCGAAATCACATACTAGGCAAAAACAGTTTGTAACAAAAGAAGTAGGCTATGTATGTCCAAATTGTATGTATGTCCGGGCATATTTAAAAGTTAAAAGTAAATGTCAATGCATTATTTTATTATTGTTGCATTGTTGTATGTAATACTTAACAGCATTATGCCTCTGACTGCCTACCCTCATATCAATATCAAATGTTCTAGAACACAGTTTCAGTAGTGGAATTGAATGTTAGATTGAATAAGTGCATTCAATAACGTCCACAATGTTTTCGGACACCCAAATGGCTGTTCCCTCAAATAGTGCCCTATTTAAAGTTTTTGGGCTTTTAGTATGAATATGTTATCCTTACTGTTATCTATGAGCTAGTGTGCTCCAAAACAATGACAAAATGCACATTTAGAAGACCAAACCCAACGTTAAAAATGAAAATCAGTCGGGTTCTGACGTCAACCAGACATTCATTTCCAACCAAAATCCAACCTCTGCAACCAAAATCATCCCCTGACTGACGTTACTAGCTACTTTCTACTCAAGGACCTTGACAGAAATGTAGTGTAGTAAAAAGTACGATATTTGTCTTTCAAATGTAGTGAAGTTTCCAGAAAAAAATAATACGAGTTCAAGTAAAGTAGACTACAGATAGGCTACTCAAAAAAGTGTACTTAAGTACAGTACAGTACAGTACTTTGTTACTGTCCACGTCTGCCTGTTTTCCTGCTTGTTCACGTGATGTTCGGCATAAAGCCTATGGACAGCTGGAATTTATTCTCATTTATTGCCCTGCGCTTAAATCAGTAGGCCTATTTCATGTCCACGAATTTTTTTTTTTTTTTTATGTAGGCTATTTGGTATTTTTAAATCTCTAAATAAAAAAATAGGCTAGCCTACATGTTGTCTGACAGTGACAGGCTGACTGTGCATCATTGGTCCACGTATTTATGTTTACCATAGCCTATCTAAAATTATGTAAATGGCCATCTGTAACAGAGTAAAAAATCAAAACAAAGAGCAAAAGATAAAAAAGCAAGCAAACTCACCTTCTCTGTTTTCTCTGTCTCTTGAACAAATCCTCCAAACAGACAGACTCATCTCGCCTTTCACTTGAGCTACTGAATCTGATACATGACCTAAACTCACATTCGTGCCTTCATAGCTTCGACTGAGCTCAGACAAGAACCACAACCACAAACAAACTCCCCTTTATTAAACACCATTCGTTGATCCATCGTTACAGGTTAATTCAGGTGTATGGGTTCCGTAAGTGTAGGCCTATTGTGTGTCCCTCATTTAACTCGGTGTCAAATGCTGCTGTTGTGGAGGTGCTGGGCTGAGACCTCATGTCACCAGAAACCCGCAGCAGTCAATTACAGTTTGTTGTAAAAAATATATATAAATATATATATATATATATATATATATATATATATATATATATATATATATATATATATATATATATATATATATATATATATATATATATATATATATTAGAGAAATACAATTGAATAAAATTTTAATAATTAAAATGTAATAGCCTAATCGTAAAATATTTTTTTAACTTCCCTTCTCCAACCGTTCCATTCTCCTATTTAATATAAATAAAACTAAATGAAGTGGAACCATAGCCTAACATAGGCTATAACATAGCCATAGCCTATATAAATATTTACCCTAAAGAATATATGTAGGCCTATTTCTATTTTTATTGCAATTTTTTACACGTTTCGCTTTACTCTTTTTCCATTTCCATTGCCTTCAAATGTTAAAATAGAAAAAAAATGCTTCATTAAAAATAAACATAAAAATATAGGCAAAATATAAAAATAAATAGCTAACACAATGACAGAAATATTCTAAAAGATTATTTTAATATTTAGCCTACCCATATTCATCTGATATGCTATTTTACAATAACTGGATTAAAAAAATTGCATTAAATGTTCCGTTCACCCACCAGTTCGGGCAGGTATAGGATGTCCGGTGCTGTGGTGCAGATCCGGAGTCCGCTGGGCAGGCTCGACATCTGCTGCGTGACCGCTGCCATCCTCCAGAGGAATGAATGGAGTAACGGAGCCACGGGCGCGTCTTTTCAATGTCCACTGGAGACCTGACAAACCTGCTCTGTGTGAACACACCCTACGTGAGGAGAGCAGCGTACCTCTCCACTTTTACTGAGCGGGCTGTGGTGTTGAGGAACGCGGGATTCGTGTATGTGGGTGCTGTTTGGCAACGGGTTGAGTAATACTGCACAGGTCAATCAGCTCAGGTGTTCGCAAATACACAGACACACTCGACTGTGGAAGGGAAGATGTTCACTTAGTGAATAAAGTTAAAAACATAGTCAAAAACAGTTAACAATGTGGCAAAATTATTGCTGTATAAAACAGTTATATAAGGACAGATAAGGACAAGGAGTGTCCTCTTTCTTCAAGGGCATATAGTTTTCAACTATGTCGACATCATAACTTTAAATAAACATGTATAAAAATAGGGTGAGGTCCAGCATTAATCAGGCCTACTGGGTGGAACACGATTCTTGATGCCCTTACGAAATAGCTACATCTTTTGACTATGTAGATTCGTGATTTTCTAAAACATCCAGGTTGTAAAGTGTTTAAACAAACTTTATTTACACTTTATTTAAAAGTCACCGGACAATATAAGAAGAAACGACAAGACGTGTCAAGTGTTCATCGAAACACCATTGCAACAGCTCGCAGTCACCCTGAAGATGGGATGTCCATGATGCCAACGAGATGATCTACACACCTGGAAGAGGATGTGGACCAACTAATAATTTAAGCTGAGTAAGAATCCGTTTGTGTGATGATTTTGTTTGATTCTATCAAACTATAGGGCTGAGTATTGATATACATCTCACAATTTAATTACTGATTTATTCAAAAATATTTCAGGTACATGTAAATCGAAAAGAGTTAAATCTCTTTATACTATAGACTATAGGGACTCCCACTACTTACATTATTGTACAAATAATAAATAATCTAGGGATTAATATTGAAGAAACTTGAGGGTTTTAAAATCCTAACGAAGAAATGAAAACCTTAGATGCTACAAATTGATAATAGTTGCAAAATAAGAGAGAATGTGTGATAGCTTTGACAGACCAGGTCCAAATATTCCCATGCAATCCGATTAAAGCTCTCAATACAGGGCAAAAAGAAAATCTCGCTAATCATGAAAATCTGTAAAGTAATTAAAATCTTACAAAATATGATTAGGAAAATGGGTAAGATCATGCAGAACACACATAAAGATGAATGGGAATGTCTTTAGGACATCTGATGTTGTAATTTGTCAGTGCATGCATGGGTCCCATTCTTTTTGGCACTTCAAAGGTTGATTTTATCCTGCTTGATAAACCAACAGAGATGTCTATGTCTTACAAAAACAGCAGATTGCATTTTTTCTTTGAAGTGATGATATGTTTTGAACTGGAAGGATTAAAGTGTTAGTTCTCCCAAAAATGAAAATTCTGTGATTAATTACTCACCCTCATGACGTTTCAAACCCGTAAGTCCTTTGTTCATCTTCAGAACACAAATTAAGATATTTTTGATGAAATCCGATGGCTATGGGGGGCTACATTGACAGCTATTTAATTAACACTTTGAAGGCCCAGAAATGTAGGAAAGACATAGTTAAAATAGTCTATGTGACTACAGTGGTTCAACCTTAATTTTATGAAGCGACGAGAATAATTTTTGTGGACCAAAAAAAATAAAATAACGACTTTATTCAACAATTTCTTCTCTTCCGTATCAGTCTCGACGCATGCGTGTGAGGTGATGACGCAGGAGCAGGCATTGACATATGACCCGGAAACACAGGGCTGTGTTTACAAGCAGAGGAAGAAGCACGCTCAGATCATCAGTGCCAAGCGATGCCTACTGAACAGGAGAGTATGTGCTGCATTGATTGCGATATTGTCATGCAACATCTTCAAAAGTTTGGATAATTCAGAAGATGAGACGACACATGTATCTTGCTGTATAACAGAGGATCCCGGCTTTCCACACGCATGCGTCCTGGTGCTCTCGTGAACACGCGTCGGAGACTGATACAGAAGAGAAGAAATTTGCTGAATAAAGTCGTTTTTTTTTTTTTTTTGGAGCGCACAAAAAGTATTCTCCTCGCTTCATAAAATTAAGGTTGAACCACTTAACGATTCTCTTTAATTATTTTTTTTCCTACCTTTCTGGGCCTTCAAAGTGTTAACAGATTGTGAAAACTGTCTTGTGCAACAAAAATACAAACAGTGCAAATGATTTTTACAAACTATATAAGAAGTATTGGGTTTCTTTGACGAATCAATGCTGATCAAAACTTGATGACGCAATCACATTCACTACGAAGCCTCTGAATGTCCAAAAGCGAAAAACCTGATATCATCATAAAAGCCGCGAATCTCCTCTTTAAAGGACTTTTTAAAGCATACAGATTGGATTAACGGTTCAAAAGTTATTAAACATTTCAGAACAATAGTTATTTTTAGCCGCCAGCGGCTAGGTCTTTAAGAGTTAATGGTTACTCAACATCCTGCCATTTCTTAGAAACAGCCCCTCTGTCTTGTGGTCTACTCTAGAGAATAAGAGATGTTTTTGTCTTATATGGTATAGATCTTCTTTCCCAATAAACATAACAGGAAAACAGCAGAGTGAGGTTATTGCATAAAAAGGCAGCCCTCACTGTGCAAGGTTGCCATTTGGGTAACACTTCATTTTACAGTCCTGTTTCCCATGTACATACTATGTACTTATTATAGTAATTACAATAACTGGGTAATAACTAGGTACTAACCCTGAACCTACCCCTAAACCTAACCTTAACCCATGTACTTACCTTATATTACCCAGTACTTTCTAGGTAAGTACACTGTAAGTACTGTACTGTAAAATTAAGCGTTTCCACCATTTGCTGCAGAAAACTCTGATGTCTGTATGTTAATGGCCTTCTTGCAAGAATAAAACTCGAGAAAGACATGGTTTGGTCTACCTGGTTTATTGCAACTCACCACAAATAACTGAATATTAAAATGTCCATTTTTGCTCTGGCGCGCTCCTCCTGCCATCCAGCTCCATCTTGGTCCTCAGTTGCTTCGTCTCCATCCTCCGGTCCTCTGGCTCCACCTCGGTTGCTCTTTCTGCTGCTCTGCCCTGCCCTCCAGGACCTTCGTCATTGCCTGGTCCCTACAGTCCCTCGTCTCCACCTTGGTCTCCACTCCAGCTGGCTTTGTCTTGTTCTGGCGTTCCCCTAGATTCATCTGGCAAGGCTTCCCCATGGTTCCTCCATCCCTTGACTCTGCCTTGGGCCTGCGTCCTGGCCCTTCTACTGAGGGTTCCACCCTGGCGCCTTCCGCCTTCATCTCCACCCTGGCCCTGCTTGTCCCATGTCCCTGCTCTGCATCCGCCACTTAAGCCCCCACCCTCCCTCCCCAGTTGGACTAAAGTTTCAGCATGGGGACGTGCCTTCCGGCAGGGGGGTGTAATGTAACGTGTATATTCTGTTTTGGTTTGTTTCTGTTCCATGGTTGTGTATGTTGACCTAGTTTCCTTGTGTGTGCCAGTTAGTCTAATTAAGTTCACCTGTTGTTCATTTAGTTCCCTAAGCCCCTTTCACACAGCGCGTTGATCCCGGGAAATTGCCAGGACACCTTCTGTGTGAACGCAAACACGACCCAGGATCGTTCGCCAGCGTGAAACGGTACGTAATGCGCTAGTTTATGATCGAATCAGAGAAAAAAATGCCCAAGCGTGGTTTCTCGAGAGAGAAATCGCAGCTCATAAGCAAACTATAGATGCTGCTGAGACATTACATGTCACATCGATCTCACGTGTCTTTACGGGATTTTTACGGGTTGTGTGTGAACGCACTCTCTGATTCCGGAAAATCACTGGCAGTGTGAATGAACCAAAGTCAAACGAACCCGGGTCAAATCCCAGGTCACTTTATCCTTGTATTTTCCGGAATCTCTGTGCGAAAGGGGCTCTAGTTTACCTCTGTGTATTTAAGTCCTCAGTTTCCTTTGTTCAGTTGTCCGTTCTCCATCTTATGTTTGGTTGTTTTGTTCCTGTGGTTCAGTATAGTCATTTCTGAGTGTTTTGTTTTGTTTAATAAAGAGGAGACTGCTGCAACCGGATGTGACACCCACCCATGCGGATCAGTATCTTCTGTTTGATTCACACCACCTTTTAGAACATTCACACCTTGCAACATTGAGGAGAGAGTGTACCCACATATCCGGAGGCCAGAGAACAAGAAAATAACTACATTAAACATGCTAAAGGAATGTGGTTATCCAGATCCAGTGGATTATATTAAAACCAATATCAAGTGAGAGGGTGCGTACTGTCCGTAAAAACCATGTGGTCATTCCCTATGTGACTGGAGTATCTGAGAAGTTCAGAAGGGTTTTCTCCAAGCATAGCATCCCTGTGTATTTTAAACCAATGACAAATGTCCGGTCCATCCAAAGGACCAGATTCCCAAAAACCTGTTTTAGAAACTGTGCCACCCCGCTGTGTGAAGAGATCGGTGTTCTCCACAGCAAGAGGAGGAGCGGCACCACTGTAAGCGACAGGGAATACCATTAGCTCTGAGTATTAGCAAGAGTATTATATGGACAACTTGGTAGTCATGTGACTTTGACATGTGTGCGGAGTTACTTCCTGTGTTTTCAACTGAAGATGGTGTTTGGATAAATATCAAAACATTTATTTTCATAAACGTTTCTTTTATGTAGACCAGTAATTTTAAAATTTTTACATAGAGTTGTTAGAACATTTACAAGAGTTGTTAGAACATACATCGTTTGACTATCTCACAGTTTTTGTACCTCCTTATCATTATGATATCAAATAATATGGACTAAGATTTATCAGATTTTTAAAAAATATTTTTTTAGAAGGCTCATTTCAGATTAGATACACTTTCAGTACAATAATTGGTTGTATTTTACAGCTCAAACAAAGCTGAAATACATTCATGGACATCAGATTACATATAACCAGAATGTCAGAGGCAGTGAAGATGGCCGGCTAGTTAAAGTAGGAGGTGTGCTCCTGATGTTCAGCTGGTTAGTTGGCTGTTTAAGGTAAGGATCTATCCCCAATATTCACTTGATTGGTTTGATGTTGGTTTGTTTGCTTTAGACTTAATCATTTTGACTGATACCCAACTAACAAGGAACGATCTCAGAACTTTGCTAATGTTCAAGGTTCTCTCAAAGTTATGAACAAACGTTCTTCCAGTAATCTTAATAGAACGTTTGTTCAGATTTATCTGGTCTTTAAAAATGGTCTCAAAATGTTTGCACAATAATGTTTTTTTTATATACATTGTTCATGCAAGATATTTTTTTTCTGAAATGGTTTAGTTAGATGTTCGTATAATATTTTTAAAATGTTGCTACTTATATCAGAATGTTTAGATGGATAACATTTAAAAGTAATGTTCCCATAATGTCTGCAAAATTATCAAATGGAATGTAAATAGGGTTTTTGTAACTTAATGGGAATGTTAGCAAAATGTATAGAACATATATTTGTTACCTGGGTGTTTTTTTTACAGAAATTCACACTTTTTCACTAAATAGGATTATCGGCTCTTAAATATATTGAAAGTCTTGAAAAACAGCATCAAGCAGTGCCATTACACCACTGTGCATTCAACAGGAAACAACATTGTTTACAGGCAAAGTAACTTAATATTTAATGTGCTGTTTGCATAAATTATTTGAAATTCAAAGCAAAAATATTGGTCTCCTAACTCCAGACTGTTCACCTTAAGACTGTTCACCTTCAGACTGTTCACCTGGGTTATTGTGTCAAACACCAGAAATGGAACAATAAGTAAAAATCAGTTCTGCACATCTGCACATGTTTCATAAAAACAATCTCATCAATATGTAGTCTGTTATTTGGTTCATCGAGGGTTTGGCGGTGATGTTCTGTTGAATGAGTGTTTAAAAGGGCTTTAAATTGGACTACACAAGTTCAAGCGGACTTCCATTGGAGAGCAGAGGGGATTGCATGAATCCAGTACAGTAATGTGACAATGAAAGCCATCCCCTGTTAACGAATGAAACCCACCTTATGCTACGCTCCAGTTAATTCACATCAATCATTATAATTAGATTTAGGCCTTGAATAGTCTGGCACCTGTCCACTAATGTTTCATCTAAAAGTTCCAGGCTACACACTAGGCTACGTAAAGAGCCAGGGCAACGTAAACTTTTGAACAGGACAATCAGTGTAAATTGTTATTATTTTGTTTTAAAGGGCAGTACTAAATAATTTTGACCGAAATAAGAACAATTTACACTGATCATCCTGCTCAATAGTTTACATCTCCCTGGCTCTTAATGTAGTGTGTTGCCTTGAGGATCAATGAGTGATATAAAGATTTTACTTCCATTATCTGTAATGAATGAGTCTTACCACAGCAAGAATGTCTAGCTGGTACACTTTACCCTGTCCTTGTTTTGAGATTGTGACATTAGTCAAAAGCACTGCAGCACTCAGATAAAACAATACGGCAATGAGATGATATCCATCCTAAAGAAAGCAAAATACAGAACAAAAGTGAGAACGTATGTCATGTCCAGGACTTTATTATTCATTGCCCTAAATAAACTATTAAAATGTCTAGGTCTACATTTGAATATGAGAAACCAAACTTTGAACAAAAAAGTACTGTGGTGGAACCATGGTTCAGTAATGGTACCGTATGATAATATTGTGGTACTCCAGATAATACAATAATATTACCATGCATGCTGTCTCCAAAACTATGTCCAAAAAACATGCTAAAACCATGAACTGATGTTTTATTACCAAGCCAGGCCAGATGCTGCTATGGTTTATGCCGCTTTGGTTTATGTCAGTAATACATATGAAGAACCAGAGAGTGGTGATAAGGAAGCAGAAAAGGGACACAAACATGACCCAGCCCTGAGGATTTCCTGGGTTCACATAGGTGGAGGCCACCAGGGTCCACACCAATCCACCAAACACCTGGAACAAACGAACATACAGTAAAACTAAACACAGTCACTCATATAAAAAAAAAAATAAAAAAAAACATGTATATAAGACTACAAACAAAGTCATTAATTAATCATTTTAGTCGTATCTGACTCTTGGTAATAACATGGGCCATCTCTTGCCATACCAGACCCTCCACATTACATGGTTTGGGACTCATACACAAACATGCATTTACATTCTTCATGTTTTTGGATTGTGGGGCAAACTGGAGCACCCAGAGGAAACCCACGCTGACACGGGGAGAACATGCAAACTCTAAACAGAAAGGACTCCTGGATTAGCCAGGGCTCAAACTGGGGACCTTCTTGCAATGAGGCGACAGCGCTACCTATAATATTAACAGAATTAAACAGCTGGCTACACAGCTAACAAAAATATATTCTACAGTTGTAAATGAAATTATTCAACCCCCATTGCAAAGCAAAATTTACAGAATTTCAGCTGTTAGCAATGAACAAATGTGATTGAAATAGCTCAACACAACACATTTTTCAAGTGGTTTCCCCAAATTCAACTGAAAATGCAACTTGTAATGACTTCTGCAGTCTCAAAATTATTCAATCCCTTCATGGCAAGCATCTTTAGTATTTAGTAGAACACCCTTTTGCTGTTATGACCTGCTGCAAATGAGATATATAACCAGACATCAGCTTCTGGTAGTGTTTTTGAGGAATCTTAGCCCATTCCTCATGAGCAATGGCCTCCAGTTCAGTACTATTATTGGGTTTGCTTGCTGCAACCGCCACCTTCAAATCCCACCAGAGATTTTCTATGGAGTTCAAGTCAGGTGACTGTGATGGCCATTGTACAATCTTCCAGGACTTCTTCTGCAACCAAGCCTTGGTTGTGGAATTTGAGGTATGCTTGGGATCATTGTCCTGTTCGATGGTCCAAGGACACCCAAGCTTTAGCTTCCTCACTGTCGGCATGACATTTTATCCTAGAATTTCCTGATACTTCAATTAATCCATCTTGCCTTCCACACACTGCAGTTTTCCAGTGCCAGAGGATGCAAAGCAGCCTCAGAGCATTACTGAGCACCACCATGCTTAACTGTGGGCAGAGAGTTCTTTTCAGCATATGCTTCATTCTTCTTCCTCCAGACATACTACTGATCCATTGGACTGAAATGTTCGTTTTATTTCATCCCTCCACAGAACAGAATCCCAAAACGTCTGTGGCTTATTTATATGATTTTGAGAAAATGTTATCTTTTGGGTCAGTAGTGCTGTATGTCTTGGAGTTCTGGCATGCGTTTAGGACACACCTTACTTTGCAAGCTGAAACCTCAGTGCCTGGCGCCACCAAGTCTTGCTGCAGGTCTTAGGCAGTCACTCAAGGGTTTTTCTGAACTCGCCTTCTCAGAAATCTGGTTGCAGCCGTTGATATCTTCCTTTTTCTAGTTTGTCCAGGAACTGTAACCACTGTTCCTTTAACTTTAAACGAACTACGCTTCCGAAGGTGTCTCTATGGGAACATTCAGTGCCTTCGCTATCTTTTTGTATCCTGTTCCTTGTTTGTGAAGGGCAATGATATCTTCTCTTAACTTTGTGGACCATTCTTTTGACTTAGCCATATCTGTAACATGCAGTCAAACATGACAATCACCAAACCTAGCCAGTTCAGGTATTTAATGTGTTCTAGCTCAAGCATACCTGGTGCAACTAATGAAACCCTTGATTAGTTGCATCAGGTGTGCTTGAGACAACCCCTGTTTTGCAGATTTTTGCTGTTGGGAGAGATTCTATTCAGGGGTTGAATAATTTTGAGACTTCAGAAGTCATTAAAAGTTGCATTTTCAGTTGAATTTGGGGAAACTACATGAAACATTTGTTGTGTTGTGCTATTTCAATTACTTTTGTTTGATTTGTTCATTGCAAACAGCTGAAAGTCTGTACATTTTGCCAATAAATCTAATTTGCAATGGGGGTTGAATAATTTTGATTACAACTCTATATTCTAAGAACATATAAGCATTTAGCTAATGTTCCCATTAAGTTATGAAAACATAATTTTGGTTCAAAGCATCCAGTTTTTCAAATGTTTTAATACAATTTTGAATAACAATTTAACAATGTTAAATATTTTAATAATATTTTTTTTGAAAAAACATTAAGGAAACTTTCCATTTTAGCATTTTGCAGACAATATGGAAACTTTTAAATAAGACTGTATGTTCTGCACAATGTATTACTACAATTTTTGTGCTTCTGGCTCATATTTAGAGAACATTATTAAAGACCAGACAAGTTTAAATTAACATTTTATTAATGTTACTGGAAGAATGTTCATAACTCTGAGTGAATCTTGCCAGAACATTTTCCAAAGTTCTGAGAATGTTTACTGTTTGCTTGGTACATTCAAGGTGTTAACGTTTTGTATAACAGTATTTTATAACAGATGTGAATCTTAAACTGTTCCATTCACACAGCAGCTTGTATGAGCCATTTAAATATAAATTCCAGTGTCTCTGCCCTCATCATCTGGCTCTGGCAGGATACTTCTGTGAGTCCTGCTGCTGTTAGATGGCAGGAATTTCTTATGAAATTATGTCACCTAATAGCTCCAAAATAAAGCAGCCAGAGATTTTTACTGGATAACTTTAGGAGAAAATGTTCTTCCTTCAATACGCGCATCAATAATCTGACACTAATTGTTGTGTGGATCTATCAGGTTATTCAAAAATACATAAAAATGCAACTCACACACACACACGCAAGCACACACACAATATAGGTGCTGTAACTGTCTGGAGATTGTAGAGCAAAAAAAAAAAAAAATGAAAACGCTGAAATACTTGTACAGTAATAAAGGGGGGGGGGGAGTCGAATTAAAATGCTGATTTTTGTTTTGTTTTTGTAAAACACTAGTGGTTTTGCATAATCTTATTATTTCTTTCATTCAGGTCCATATTCATAATTAAAATATTCATGAAGTGGTTACCAAATACCAGACAGTTGTGGGGACAAATTATTTTCTTAAAGTCATTTATTCTAGTATAGTCTATAATTGGTTTCTAAATATTTCTTGAATTTTGATGAGTATTGCCTTTTTCTTGTGTTTTCATGGTTCTCAAGAATGAGAGATTGTCATGTTACCTGTCCGTATTGGCATTGTTATAATAATTGTTGGCATTGGCATTATTTTTTCCCCTGCTGTTCACCAATATACATGAGAAGCCCTGTAATAAAGCACAATGAGCTCTATAAACAAACAAGTTCCATCACCATCATTTATTTCACTATAATGAATTTCTTTCTCAGTATTAAAAACGTGTTGTGTGTCTTACATTGCAACTGGGTTTAGTGCTAATAATGAAACTGATGTTTAGTCTTGACACAAATCATTAGCTATCTGCTTCAGCAATTGTCAAAAACACAATACATGCCAAGTCTCTTGTTTCATGGTAGTTACATATAAGAAAATAAAATATAATTGGTCACAAGGTGTGTCACACAATAAAGTTTGATTAGCCAAGTTAATCCAAAATGTTTATAGGAAATAACTGCCTTGACTCACCTGACACATGAACTAAGACTTCATAAACATTTCCCTTATCCATACTGTCCCTCCCTATTCTGCAATATTTGCACTTCTCATTATTCAAACATGCGTTGCATTGAACACTTTATATTGAGAAAAACTGGTCAGATTAGATCTCAGAAAAATAAACATTTTCTCCAAACTCAATGTTTCAACAACGAACAACAAAAACTAAATCTTCAGAAATTAAATGTAAAATGTTCCCTCATCAATGCATTTGCAGTACAATGTCCTTTTCTTGGTACCAATATATTACAGATAAGTCACGTACTGTAAGTGCGTGAAGATATTTTGAGTGAATTGCAGCAGTAAGCGTTCGTGTGAATGTAAGTTTGTAGATTTGCATATCTTTGTGTATTTGTAAATCATGTATGCATGTGCGGACGAGTATCTGAGCAGCAGTGTTCAGTTTGAGATGGTGTACAAAATATATGAGCTCAAACTAATGATAATAACTAATGATTGTTTTTCTCCAAGGTGACTAACAGCTTATTACTAAACAAGTTCTCCTTGAGTGACCCGTTGACTATTGAAATGCACAATAGTAAAAATGCGAACATTTTGTAACCTAGTTTTTAACCACCAAGCTACATCACCTTCTGTTCTGGCTAGTAAAGACAAACCCTGTTTTTTGTACCCCATTAAGACTAATTTGTTTAGCAATAGATTTAATTCTAGAACACTCTGTGGTCATCTGAATTCATTTGATTACTGGCTGCCTCCCTCAATATCAGCTAAACCTTAAAGAACAAGTTCGGTATTTTACACTTAAAGCCCCGTTTTGTTATTTCTGATGAAATAGAACGGTTAAGATTGAAATTTGGACAAATGCTACTATCCCGAGAATTTTCGGTTTCTGTATTAGCATCCCCCCCCCCCCCCACCTCCACAATGGTTTCATAGGGGCACTGGAAGAATCATTCATAAAACGCTTAAACTTTAGTTTACAAAGACGTGAAACTCACCGAGTGGTCTGGGGTGTTCAGTGATATGCTCACACAAAAATCGCTGCAAAAGATGCTTTCCAACAGGTTTTATCGTAGTTTTTGTCCAACTCCATTGACTTAGGTCAGGACAAAAACTACGATAAAACCTGTTGGAAAGCATCTTTTGCAGCGATTTTTGTGTGAGCATATCAGTGAACACCCCAGACCACTCGGGCCATTTGTCCAAATTTCAATCTTAACCATTCTATTTCATCAGAAACGATCTTAAAACAGGGCTTTAAGTGTAAAATACCGAACTTGTCCTTTAAGCACTCATCTAGTCTGGTAATACCAAAGAGGAGGGATGCCATAGCTGGCAAACATCCTCAACTCTGGCTTGACTAGGCATGCTCTCACACTCCCCATCAAGTCCTGATCCAGACCCCTCAGAATGTACATCTTAATGAATACTGGCATTACATACTGGTACAAACTGGCCTGATGTAAAGCATCTACTGTGTAACGCATAGAGGCTTTGATGGCAGAGCCTGAGGCATCAATGTCGATGCCTAACCCACAGAGAGATAGTTTGCCAGCATCTCTTAAACGGATCAATACATATCCCTGCTCACGCATCCCTTCTACCCCCCTGTAATTCGTGTGGGCTGAAAAAGGTGGATGCAGGACGAATATGGTTTCATCCATGAGCTCTCTACCTCGCCGTGGAGATCCGGAAAAAATGGGTGACTCACTGAAGCGGGGCGGTTATGTCCGGACAAAAATCCCTCATCTAACCGTCCGCAAGCGACTTCACATCTCTTGAGCCACCCCGTCAGATCTAATCTGTCTTAACATCCAACAACTTTCATGCGGGGCAGGCAGGCTGAGAGGGTTCAACTACTTCTTCGCCCTCTACAGCCACATCCGGCTCTTCCTGGCTCTCAGCCAGCAGAGCGCTAACCGATGGATCAGAGGATGTAAGTTACAACAAATCGTCATTGATCGCACTTGTCAGCCACTGAAAAACGAGAAATAGCCACACCTTTCTCTAATTCCTCGACCAGCTCCATCTGTGATCCCCAAACGAGAGCAGAGCTCTCACAATGCATTTAGCCCCCTTGAAGACTGAGTGTGTATTTTCCTCACCCAGTGTGTGTCATCAGGATTAATGCTGACACGGATGCACAAACTTCCTGAAACGCTTTGCACTACAATCCTCATGATGATCCCCTAATACATCACAAACAAACAGCACCTGAAGACAAAGAAGAGGATAACGTGTACTTTTATACTGAGGTTGCACCGGTAGATACATCAGGGGCTGTCGCCGGCCAACATCATTGTTGTGTTTAGACAAATGCTTCAGACACTGGTCACACTGGGGGCAGGCATAGTGTTCCCCATAGTGTCTTTTTAGACGCAGTGCAAGTTCCCATTTGAAAGGGAACTAAGCAGAAGCTTATTTATTCAAATGAAAAACCTTCAGATGTGAGCTGTCAGGGAATTCTGGGAATGTCTGTTTATGGCTTTTCGCTGTAATTTATAAGATGATTTGTTCTTTTTTTACATCTGAAAACGGTACATTTAACAGTATTTTACTGTAAAATTAATTAAATGTCCTGTTAGATTTATTACAGTTTTTCCCATAGTAAGATTGGTTAAAAGAACTTACTATTAACCAGTTAACAGGTTTTTACTAAAGCATTTTTGTCTTCTACTGCTAAAATTATGTTGACTCTATGCAACTATTAATGCAATTCCAAAAGATTGTTTAATGCACTTTAACTAGCAAGTTATCTAGATATCCACAAGCAGAATTGTATACTACATTGATGCTCAGAGGGAAAACACATTTGGAGCACCATGCATTTGAGTGAGCCCTTGAGCGGCTTGAAAAAAAAAAAGAGCAAATAAAAGGAACTCCCTTCAGGGCCCCCTGTTTCAGATAGAAAATATTTACTATGTGGAAACAATTCAGGTGAATGTTTAACCTTCAGATCCAGAGAGCTCAGTTAACACAAGAGCAGCAGGTCTGTCTGTGTGTGTGTGTGTGTGTGTGTGTGTGCACATGGTAAATGTGTTTCACTGATAAAATGTTAGGTTTCACTAGCTTTTGCAATCACAGACTAATAGAGATACACATCAGCTGGCTCAAGAGTGATTTGTCTGCAAACACGCACACACATACAAACACTCTCTCTCTCTTTCCCCAGGGTGAGAGGCTGTGAGTCTGACAGATCGGATCTTACAGAAACTTTTGTCTGAGTGGCTGGCGGATCTTGTGTCTGATGAAGACACACATACACACCTGGTTGCTCATGGGAACACTTGTAGCGTTGCACAGCTCCTAACAATACTTGTTTGTTTCTCTTCTGATCTGGTTACCAAAGGTAACAATGACATTAAATTTTTATGAACGATAATGGTTTTCTTTTGGTTCCTGTGGTAGCCATGGTTCACCATCACTTTTGTGTAAATATTAATAGGACTTTCAAACGATTAGAAAACTGAATCGAATTAAATTACAATATTCTGACAAAGATATTGTGAAGATATTTTAAGACATTACTTTGACACATAAAAACACTGAATAGATACAGGCTCCATTACTACAGGCTGCACTCCTGTATTCCACTGGAGCTTATTTTTTCAGTTTTTGAGATATGGAAGCCTGTTGTCTGTTGTGAGATAAAATGTAAAATAAGATATAAAGTCACAATGTGAGAATTAAAGTCCCAAATGCAAGATATAACGACGAGAAATAGTTACTGTAAGAATTTTTTGTTGTTGTAGAAAAACGGATAATGTCCTGGCTCAAAATTAACTGTACGTTTACGTTTAATTTGACATATCCTTCAACCCTAAAACAGAAAACGCATAGTCAAAATATGGGTGACGTATGAAAAATCAAATGCAGAAAATGCCTTACGATTTAAACTGTAAATTGGGCCGTATTTTTAAGGACTTTTCATAGTGCATAATCACATTGTGAAATATAGTCACAATTACAAGAAAACTTTTTACTATTTGTTTTACTCTGATGTTGAAATTGGCTTCTATATTAAAAAGTAGCATTAAAAAAAAAGCATTTTATGCATTATTTATGCTAAATAAAAATGACCAGCCCTAGAAAACAATACAGGTGCACAAATGCCTAATATTTCCCAAAATGAAACATAGATAACACTAAAGTGAACGATTCAGTGCTAAGCATGGATGACCTACGAACCTTGTGACCTTGAGCATTGCTCCATGAGAATTGTGCCTGCAAATAGCACACCGTAATGTATATATATCACTAAAAGTGGAGTAATTTCGCATGTCTCTTGTTCAGGGTTTGGGAATATTAGGCATAACAGCTCAAATGCGATTCTGATATCTTCTGATAGCACACTTCTGCTTTTTTTAATTAAAGTTCATTTTGACTTCAGCTAAAGTGACTATCAACACACGAACACATATACACAGATACAGACAGTATTCTCTTTAGATTTATTTAGAATTAAAAGAAAGTATATATTATAATGTATAATTATCTCCAGCATCTATTGTCTCGTCCAGACAGTGTGTGTGTGTGTGTGTGTGTGTGTGTTGACTTTGGGCTCTAATGCTTTTCTATCACCACAGCAGCAGGTCACCCGGGCGTGTCATCTTACTAACTCGGGTTTCATGTGCAGTGGTGAAATGTGAACACTCTGGAATCCCTCCCCTTCAGACAGTCCCTAGACACACCCGCACACACAGAAATACTCAATCTTCCCCAACAATATACTGATGAAATTAATCATCATACAACAACTTATTAAAGGCTTTTCAGTTCATGTTGTCTTACAAATTGAGGATGGAATAATTATTTTAACTTCTGCCTTTACAGGTAACTTCCTGATGATCGGAATGAGCGCTGAACTATTAGGAAAGAAACTCTATGCTATCGGATAGGGTGGAATTCTAACTGGTTAATATTAAAAGATGGAATGTGGTCAGACTAGTCTCTATTATTTCCCTATAAACACTGGGAGTGTGGAGACCGAAACTAACAGGGAAAAATACATTCCTGGTCATATACTTTTTTTCAGCACTTTTTTCAGCACACACAGATAGACTGTTACAGCATAATTAATTATATAATGTAATATTCAATTATGTACATAACGTTTTACATTCAAGATTATGTATGAAATATTGTAAAAATATAATAAATAAATACATAAAAAATCATCATTTACTCACAAAAATATATATAGATAAAAAAGAAGATATTTTGAAGAATGTTTTAGATGTTCAACAGAAAAAAGTAAGTCATACAGGTTTAGAATGACATGATGGTGAGTAAATGACAGCATTTTTTGTATTTTTGGGTGAACTATTACTTAAGGTGCAAACAGTGGATTCGGAAGTTGACAATGTTGATAAGCTAACAGCACATACATTTTCGGTAAAATTACCAGTTTGGAAACTTTGAACTATTTTTATAAGTTCATCTATTTTGAAAGATTTTTCACTGAACTTGTTGCAGTGCTTTCTGAGATTGCCTTCTTCAGGCAGAATCATGTGATTCTGATGCCAAAAAAAGTATCTTAAAGGTCAGCATAATTAAGTTAGCTACCTTTTTGAACAGTCTTTGCATCAGAAGCGTGCCTATGACACCTTAAAATGCTCCCTTTGTAGGCAGCACACTAGTTCTTGGAACAATTTACTGCAGAATCAAAGTCTCAAATAAAAGTAGTTAATGTAGCTAAAAGCTAATGTAGTTGAAATATATATAGTAGCTAATAAGCTAATTTTTCAGAAGCATGTCTGATTCTTTAGCTGCTCTGATTGAAACTATATCATGTTTAAAAAGATATTCGAAGAGCTTCAATGTACTTTGCTATTTTACTAGCTTGAAATGTTAAACAGTAGCTTGCCTGTAGTTTAGCTACCGGTTGTAAATTGTAAGTAGTTTGTAACTCATATTGATCAGTCTCTACTTTGATATTGGTTGCAGAACTATTTGTGACTACAGTGTACAGAACATAAATACTTATTACAGCAAAGAAACAGGTTACGTGTGAGCAGCAGCTGACTTATATAATACAGTATAAGAAGACTAAAAATTCAGTTGGCATGCATGACAACTCTTCTCATCAGTGATAATACGGTAATTGTTTTCAGAACAATTAATGCTGATTCATGTCTCCATCTTTGTAAGCATCTGACACCACAACTCGGGATGGCTGGGTGAGGCAGAGAGAATGTTTTGTAAGTGTGCAAGATGTTTTAAAGGAGTGGCATGTTTAAACAAGAGTCTTCTATTGAAGATGGAGGGGTGTGTACTTAAACCATGTAGTTATGTGTATGTGTGAGAAACAACAAGAAAAAAGAAAGAGGGAGGAGTTGTAGGTGTGGTACTTAAAATTAGGCCATTATTTAAGGTACCACACACACACACACACACACACAGACAGACAGACAGACAGACGGACACGATTTCCCCATTAAAGTGCACCTATTATGCTATTTTAAAGTTTCCTAATGTTGTTGTGGAGTCTCCTACAACAGGTTTACATGCATCAAAGGTAAAAAAAAATGTTTAATTTTCTCATAATATACATTTGCACATCACCACATTTTCAATGATTCTCAAATGACTCGTCAGATGAATGTGATTGGTCTGTGATTGTGATTGGTTAACCGCGTACAGCGCGCGCGCCGAAAACAAAAACGCCCATTGCCATAACAACGTCAGCTCTGCGTGTCCTGAGGCTTCCTACACCATAAACTAAACACAGTAATGAACAATGACATCGATTTTACCATATCAATGCGAACGCGATGATAAAACATTGGAAGAACTAGTTATTCAACCCGAACCTCCATCGCAAGGACGACTCGAGCAGGACGTTTCTCAGTGATACACTACTCAGTTTGAGGTAAATTATGAGATGTTGCAGCTGTAATTCCTCAGCATCAGCATTAACAAGTGCATGTCCATCAACAAACCGATTATTTTACTTGTAATAATTTATTTACCGAGTATTTTTTTCTAATATATTGCGGTGAACACGTGGAAACTGTATCAATAACAGTGCATGTATGCAATGTTTACATTAGCCGAGCTCTAGCGTGAATGACTGATGTAACATAAACGTTGGTAAAACAAATCTTACTTCATGCTTAATCTTTCAGTTTTAGGTAATAGTGCCCCACAACAGATTAGCAGAAGTATTTCAGTAAGACAGTAATAATGTGAGTTAACCAGTTAGCAGGAGACCTACACAATATAAAACTCAAAACTAAGTATTTTGAACTCCATCTTTCAAGAGTAAGCGGTTTGCAAACCCTGCATTGAACTGCGAGATTTGAGAAGCAGTAGTCAGTAAAATAAAGGGAACACAGCAAAAGTTTAGGATTATACTGCTATGGTATCGTGGTAAAGATGAATTTTAACCACTGATTCTTCACATGCTCGTCCTTAGGCAGTGAAAAAAACTGGCTTTATCTTCACATTGTAGAGCACAGCATCTTCTCGACATGATGCTATCCAGTATCCACAGGAATCAGCTGCAGGTTTGAGGGGCTATCAAGCTTCCCTGGTGTCTGCGCGTGCAATACGTGGGCGGGCAATATACTATTGTTTCGTCTTGACGTCACAACGAAACGGCTTATGACTCGTTTGAAAAACGATTCATGTCATTGACTCAGAGTCGACTCTTACTTTTGAAAGACAATAACTTTATATACGGTGCACTTTCAGATTTAAAACTTTGCAGGATGTTTTCATTCACTTAGAGCTATGTTACACACTACATCAAAAATCCATAATAGGGGCCCTTTAAGCTTTCTGGCCAGAGAGTGAAAGATTAAATGGTTTTATTTATATTTTTAATATTTAAATACATTTTGACAAGACAATTTTCTTTTGATATTGGACACTTATCTTTTGGAGGACCATGTGATAGGTCTGTCTCTAGAGTCAGTGCTGGGCTCTGCTGATGAGGTCATAGGTGACCTGTGTGATGTCAAAGGCTTGATGTGAACATTGGGAGGACAGCATAGTTTCTACTGAGATTTTTTGGGAAGGGCTATAGATGATACGAGCACGTTGAGACTCCACGTCCTCATCCGCCCAGCAGGGAGTGGGCATCTCCGCAGAGTACAACAATGGAAACACACTGGCCATATAAACGCTCACAAACATCTGCTTTAACACATTGATATCCCTCTGCAATACACAAAAACAGAAACACATTTTATGCAAACAGCATGAATTAACTTTTTATAATCCTAATACTGTGGCATTCTCACACAAAATCACATACACCTTTACCTTATCAGATCTTCTCAGGTTACTTTCTGATTCGGTCCATGATTTCTGTAAAATCAGGTTCAAGTTTAATACGTTTTTATAACACCTACCCCATATTATACTCCCATGTACGTGATGGTATAGTTTTGTCCCCAGAAGTTAATTTAATCTGAAAAAAATTCCCTTTGGTTCTCAAATGGAAAATCAAAAAAATATATAAATAAAATAATTTAAATAAAAATGCATTTTATAGTTAAATTTTATTTTAAATTATTATTAATAATTTAATATACTATTAGTATGTTAATTACTTACTATTATTGTTTTTAAATAATTTATATTTAATTATTAATAATTAAAATAATTATTAGATTTAATGATAATACACATTTAATATTTAATTAATTTAATAATAATATAATATTTTAATAAATTCTAAAAATGCAAAAAAAAAAGTTATTTAATGGTGGGGTTCAGGTTAGATTGTAGTAACTATACGTATATAAAAACGAAAATAAAAGGTTTATGTTGAAATTAAAGTTTAGTAAATGCTAAGTAACACAAACATGTGTTTATGTAACCAGTCTCACCCTAAACGCATCCATCAGGTCTGGCTGATCTAGAACATCAGGGAAGGAGGCAAGAACTGAGCTGCAGATCAGATCTGGGATACACAGAACCAATCAAAAGTTATTTACATTCACTTTTACATTCGCATTTTCATTTCCATGTGTGTTTTACATTTACATTTGCTTTCATGCCAGACCCTTTCTTACCAAAGAAAGTGCATATAGTGTTGTGATGTGACAGGAACCTTAAATACATATTAGATACACATCAAGCACAAAGACAAAATGTGTTTATGTGTGTGTTACCTGCATTACACATGGTGACTCTGTCAAGTAAAAGAGCATCAGCGAGTATTTGCCTGTATGTTGCCAGGAGGCGCACTGTGGACAGACTTCCTACAATAGTGTCTGGCAGCAGACTTATGAAAAAAAAAACATTTAGGCAAACAAATATTTAGTTACAATACATAATTGCTTTTCCAAGAATATTTATCAAAAAACAATGTGGAATCCTGCAGCTGGCAATAAAAATTAAAGTATACATACTACTGTTCAAACGTTTTGGATCAGCACGATTAAAAGAATATTAATGCATTGCATTGCAATGCATTCAATTGTTTAAAAGTGATAGTATAGACATTTATAATGTTGCAAAAGATTTCGGTTTCAAATAAATCCTGTTCTGATTATGGTTTCCACAAAAATATTAAGAAGCACAACTGCTTTCAACATTAATGATAATAATAAATGGTTCTTGAGCAGCAAATCAGCATATTAGAATGATTTCTGAAGAATCATGTGACACTGAAGACTGGAGTAACAATGCTGATGCAAGAGTAATAAGTCAGCTTTGTCATCACAGGAATAAATTACATTTTTACAATGTATTAAAATAGAAAGTTATTTAATTAATATTTCACAACATTACTGTTTTACTGCCTTGGTGAGCATAAGAGACTTATTTCTAAAACATTTAAAAAAATTCGTTCACACTTTATATTAGGGTCCAATTCTCACTATTATTAACTATGACCTTTGCCTCAAACTAATTACTGCTTATTAATAGTTAGTAAGGTAGCGGTTAAGTTTAGGTATTGGGTGGGATTAAATGACGTAGAACATGGTCATGCAGAATAAGGCATTAATATGTGCTTTATAAGTACTAATAAACAGCCAATGTCCTAATGATATAATTGCTAGTAAGCAACTACGTAATAGTGATTACGTAATAGTGACTACGTAAAGTGTTACCAAAAACTCTTCTGAACATTAATGTATACTCTGGTGTGAAGGCATTCTTACTTCAGAAGCACTCTGCTGCGTGTGTTTACTGATTTGAACTTAACAACAAGCTTTGGCATCTTCCTGGACAGCAACATCTGCTGAAACACACCAGTGGGATAACCTGAGGAGAGAACAGAAGAGAATGTCTTGTATGTGAGAGAGTATGGGTATTTTTGTGAGAGAACGTTACCTCTTTTGGTAGATGTGGTATCCATATCGGTGTCTCTCTCAAATGGTGTGCCACCATGAATAGTAAGCTCTTGTGTCCTGAACACATGCATATACTGTAGTTTGTGAACAAGTATGTAAGGAAACAATAGAACTAATATGCATCAGTCAAATTGTAATAAGGGAATGTGTGCGTACCGTAAAGTAATGGGTGCTCCACTTTCATCAAACAGTTTAAGGAATGCCCAGCCACAGCTGAGGTCTCCTCTCTCCCCTGTGGACTGAAACAGAGCACATACACTTGTACACCTGCAGAACCACTGAGAAAAACAGAACCCTCTTGTCGCTCCAAACCTGTATGACTTACTTTCTTCTGTGGAACACACACACATAAAAAATATATTTTTTATAAACGTTTCAAGAGTTTTTGTCCATACAATGAAAGTCAATGGGCTCCCATGTTGTTTGGTTCCCAATGTTCTTCAAAATATATTCTTTTGTGTTCCGCAAAAGAAAGAAAGTAATTCAGGTTTGGAACAACATGATGGGAGTAAATGGCAGAATTTTTCATTTTTGGGTGAACTATCCCTTTAAAAAGGACCTATTATGCCTATTTTAATGTATAATGTTGTTGCTGTTTGGGCATGTAAAAGGTCTGCAAAGTTACAAAGCACAAAGTCCACTCCAAAGGGAGATATTGTCTATATCAGTAAGCACTGTTTCTAAACTCCTTGAACAAACTCAATCGTAGTCTTGAGTTTTCTTCCGGTAACATACACATCATAATATCCCTTAGTTAAAGCTACAATATCAATTTTTTTTCACGGCTAGGGGTCGCTAACCTCTTACAATAACAAAGGCGTAGATTTATGACGCAGTGATAAGCGGAATCATGGAACTTACCGTCATGCTGATCTAATAATATTTATGGATGAGTGAATACATCCATGTTTTTTAACATGACTGTGGTATGAAGCAGGTCGCGATTGCTAATGAGAGACAGATATCAGCACAACACGCGGGTCCCGCGTATATAAAGGAATGAGGACATTTAATTCTACATAACTACCCGCAAGTGCTGAATTACTACTCACACAGGTCAGTTTATTTGACGAATTTAACTTGCGAGGTAACACAGCGCTGTTTCACTTGGGTGTGTTATAATGTCATTCAATGTGTTAGTTTGTTGGCTATATGAGACTAGCAGTAAGCTAGATCAACATTAGAATGACATTTCATGTTAAACTATATAACAAAACGGAAACCAGGGATAACTCCGATATTACACCATTGACAGGCGACAAGTGACAAGGGACGGGCACTATTTAAAATTGTGAATTTCTCTGAATTTACAAATTCTTGGATACATTTAGGATAATGTAAGTACATAACTGAAAGAAATATATAACTGCAAGTGGTTTTTGGATATTTTGATACAAAATTCATACATATTGTACCTTTAAATAATTCCTTCCCAAGGCATACACAAAAAAAAAAGGGGACAAGGCCTGGCTGAGATGCACTAGAAATGTGTTGAAACTCACTGTTGGCCCTGTCCCAAACACACTTCATATGCACTTTCGGTCTTGTGGACTTACAATGGCTGCCGCGTGCGTGTGTCCGTTAAGTCCGTGAGACCGTAGGCTGTCCCATTTGTCATTTTAGTTCTCATAAGGGTGCTCGCGAGCGCCCCCTTTGCGGTCGATATGCACCCTCGATGCGTACTTCTACCGAGCCCGCACTGAAGCGAGCTCCGCAGCAGACTTCTTCCCGACAGTCAAAGCGGCGTTACATCACGAAAGTGCGGACTTGTAGGAAGACCGCTAGTGCTTAGGGTGCCATTTGGGATAGGGCAGTTAGGGTAAGGGGCGTGACATTTCCAAAACACACTTGAAGAGGTTGACCAATCACAACATACAGGTCCAGCTGACCAATCAGGGCGCATTGTGTTATTGGAAGGAGGGGTTTCATAGAGACAGAAACTAAACAGAGCATTATTCCCAGACAAACTGGGAAGAGAAAAAGGTGCTGCAATGAATGTAAAATATGTGCAAAATGTAAAAAGCATGAAAACCTATTCCAGTAGACTTCAAAATCAAGACTTTGTAAAAGGGTAAGGCCTCTTTACTAGACATCATTGTGTACGTTTATATAAATATGAGAGGGTAGGAGAAAACAGTTCTTTTGTCTTTCTGAGGTTAGATTAAGGCCATGTCCTCAGTGATCAGAGTTGGGTGGTACTGCCATATAATTGTCAAAAAGGAACTATTGCTTACATTTCTTATGTAGGTCACACCCAATTCAAACAGAATTCCAAGATCAGGAGATTCAGAGTCACAACGCAGGAAACAGTCTCCATCCAGTAGACAGGGAAGCATCCCAGTCATCTAAAATACACACATACAGGAAAAATACAGATTACAAAAATGTCAAACTATTAGATTCCAGAACTGTATTTCAGATTATATTACCATTATAAAAATTTGATTGTAAAGTTGAATTGATAAATGAACATGAATTTCAGAATGTTTTAGTATTTGGTTTGCGCCTCTTGTGCCTGCTGCCTTCAAGCTTGCATGAGCTTCACAAGTGTGTAAAACCTGATGATCATGTTCTCATGTATTTACTTCTTTGCTTACTGACCTAGATATAGTGCAAAACCTTAAATATGTCTTGTTCATTTTAAATTATAACATTTCTTTTTTTCGAAATGTCAATGTTAAAACCTTTAGTTTATTTTTGAATTTAAATAAGATATCAAATCCCAGATTTTTAATGTGGCCTCAGACGTTTGGACATGTGTTTAAGTGTACTTTAGTCTTACCCGTGGAGAAAAACTCCATGTCTTTTGGCTCTTGAAGTTGTAAGTGGCTCTGACTGTGTGAATGTTACTCAAAATCTGACAGGGGAGAGAGAGAGAGAGATTACAATTTGGCAATATTGTAATATGTACAGTCATGCCAATTAAGCAATTTGAAAGAGAGAGAGAGAGAGAGAGAGAGAGAGAGAGAGAGAGAGAGAGAGAGAGAGAGAGAGAGAGAGAGAGAGAGAGAGAGAGACAAAGGCACCATGTACACAGCATGTCACATGACACCCGTTTACAATAAACATGGGGAAGACAAATGGGTTTCAATGCATATTTTTTTAAAGGTACCTTTCATGACACCCAAGGTCACATTGCAAGCAAAAATAATACAAAAGTAAATAAAAATAAACAATACAAAACCACAGAAGCAGGTTACAAATACAAGCTCCATAAAGAACGTCATAAAAAGGCCTGAATAAAAAGTCTTGAGATGAGATTTAAAAGTATGGAGACTATCACTATTGTGAATATCAAGGGAGAGTTCCATAAACAAGGGGCAGCATAACAAAGTTCTAGCTCCCATTGTGGTCAGGCGTATACGTGGTAAGTCAAAAGAAATTAAAAATGTGAAGATCTTACAGAGCACGAAAGGGGTGTAGATGTAAAGATCAGTAAGGTACGGAGGAGTAAGATTAAGAGCCTTCTATGCAAGAAGCATAATTTTAAAATCGATACAATACTTCACTGGAAGCCAGTGCATTCGCTATAGAACTAGAGAAATGTACTCCATAGAAGGAGTTCTAGAAAGAACCAGTTCTGAACCAGTTGAAGTTTATAAAGGAATTTGGAAGGGAGACCAGTGAGGACAGCATTACAGTAATCATTACACTTAGTAACCAGTGCATAAACGAAGACTATTAATATTCATAGATGAAAGTATGCAGTACGTGTGATGTAATTAACATGAGCTTCAAAGGATAGAGTGCTATCGAGGATGGCACCCAGACTCTTATAACCTGCGGGGGAAGATTTTTTTTGCATTTTCAATAGCCACAGAAAAGCAGTCAGATTTTGCAAGAATAGATGTTGTGCCTACAAGGAGGATTTCAGCCAAACAGCTGGACAGAGAAGGTGGAGAAAAGGAACTTGAAGGCTTAGAAAAAAGTTAGAGATGGGTTTCATCTGTTTAGCAATGAAAATAGATACCATATTTCCTAAAAATATAACCAAGAGGAAGTAAACAATGAAAAGAAAAGGGCCCAAGACAGAACCCTGAGGAATACCAATTGATTTTGACTTCAGATGATTTTAATTGGAAATTTTAAAGTTGAACGAACTATGACCAGAGAGAGATGGTAGAAGAGAAGCTAACCTGTCAAGGAGAATATTATGCGAGATGGTATCGAAGGCCGCACTCAGATCAAGAAGGACAAGTATGGTTAATAAACCAGAACCAGCTGCTAGCAACAGGTCGTTGGTGATTTTAACGAGCAGTCTCTGTGCTATGGTGGGGACAAAAGCCAGATTGAAATTTATTGTATGATTTTTTTGTCCAAGAGGTGATCATGGACATGAACTACAGCACACTTTTCCAAAATGTTAGAAATAAATGGCAAATTAGAAATCGGATACAAGTTATCAAAATTGGATGGATCAGCCCCTGGTTTCTTAAGTTTGGAGTAATAATAACATATTTAAGAGATGAAGGAACAAGGTCAGAAACAAGTGAAGAATGAACAACTTTAGTGATTAAAGAAGACAAATATGGAATACAGGATTTATGGGTTTTGAATGTGCGTTAGAATTGTTCTGCTGTTTACAATGACTTAAGAGACTCATTCAGAAACGTCAAAGAAAAGATGAACTGTGCACAATGAACGTAGGACATTGCACAATAATATTCTACTTATCTATAAAAATGCACCAAAACACTTCCTGGTCCTCTACTGAATACTTACATTTTTTTGACGATAAGTAATCAAATAGAATTCACATTCACAGTGCACAGAAAGAAAAAAAAACTGAGTTGTGAAAGACAAATATTGTAGAGATACCAGGAATACGATTCAATTGTTAACACTCAAGACTCAAATATGCTGTCTAGTATTTTACACTCATGCTTTTGGATTGCACTTGTTTTAATTCAGGCACCCCAGCCGTTAATGCCATGGTTCTTTATTATTCGTTTTTTGTTACAAATGGTCCACCCTGATTACTGTTCCACATGATTAACACATGATGTCAGAATAATTACTCAAGCTTTTCCACAAAACATTTGTATGTAAATATCTCTCTTTTAAGGTCAAAAAGGGCAATCATTTTGGTTGTAGATCCACCAGTATGTATGTGTGTGTGTTACCTGGGTTCCATTAAATGCACAGAGCCGAACGTGCCTGCTAAGCACCTGTAACCCGACCCCAGGGGTTGGGATCATTCTACAGCTCCACAGGGTCAGGGTTAAACTCACTCTAGATGGGCGCCCGTGAACCTGGACAAACACACACTCACCTTATAAATGTATAATCATTTTAACAATAATAATGCATTGAATTTATATAGGACTTTCTCAACACTAAAAGAGCTTTATATATGGTTGGGGGAATTTCCTCAACCATCCACTTGAATGCCCATCACTATATATTTATATATGCATATTTAAAAAAACATTATAATGTGTTTTTTTTAACTTCATATAATTAAATATATATTTTTAAGGCAAGACACCCCAGGTGAATAGGGTAAGTAATTTAACTAACACATATCACCATACTTCCCCAGTTGGTTGATTACATTATGAATTGCAAACATTTTTGTACTGAAATATTGTTTAAATATGCAAATGAGGCAGTTAAATATGCCCTATTTTGCATAAATTTCCAGAACAGAAATCAGAACATTGGATAAGCAAGGTTCAACATTCTTGTTTCATTTGATTGTCATATTAGAGTTAATGGTTTTTACAGAGGGTATTTGGATTTCTCATAATTTTTCACTCCAAAATACTGTCAACAGCCAGAAAAAAAAAAGAAAAAGAAAAATCACCATGGTTTTAGGAATGAAATGTTGTATGAAATCAGGCAAATGATATATGAACTAATCTGTCTGTAAAAATCGCCAGAACATAGATAGGAAACTGTAAAGTTTGGTGTGAGTGCTAATGAAGTGGAGATTTTTGACTCAAAGCACAATAAAATAATCACATAAAAGTGTTGTATTGATGTTTTCCTTCCACTACAGTGAAACAACACTTTATAAACAGCCAAATAGCCCAAAAATCACAAAATTGGCCAGTGCAAGAAAAAATAATGTTCATGTGCCTGTGTCTTGCCTTAAATAAATGTACATATTTTGTTATAAATAACATTTTTGTAAATGTAGCAAGTGTTTGCTTTGCAGTTAGGTACCTTGCCTGTGTCTGGGTCCATATGGAGATCTTGAAA
This sequence comes from Gila orcuttii, assembly GCA_026230005.1. Lineage (NCBI taxonomy): Eukaryota > Metazoa > Chordata > Actinopteri > Cypriniformes > Leuciscidae > Gila > Gila orcuttii. The sequence goes on along the minus strand of JAPDVR010000013.1, from coordinate 31,096,280 downwards.
GGAGAGTTGTGATTGGCTAAGCTTGGGCTGAATGAAGTGACTTGCTCTGTAAGATGTCCCTGCTCAACACAAACACACATACAAACAGTACATGTATGATATAAGTATAATATACTATTATAAAATCTGAATTCTTACCAGATGTTATAATGTGGTGTAAATCACACAAACTGCCTTCTGGTTAACTAAAAACTGTAAATTGCCTTCTATCTATAGGTTTTGCTAAATATAGAGACAGATAGTGACCTTCTTCTAGGAGTCTGGAGAGATTGGAAGGTCTGAAGCCCGGAGGGATGGCACCCATCGCTGACAGCACATCAGTAGCATCTATCTGCAGAGACAACATACAAGCACACTTCAGTTGTGTCTGTTAATATATATAATAATATATATAAAACATAAAGGTGGTATAAAACGGAGGTTGCGATTTTTCTACCCCATTGTGACGTATATATCTGAGTGAAATGGCTTTTTGAACAAGAAAAAATGTAGGGCAGGACATTTTTATTTTTTTTGTCCATTGGGAATTGATTGAATGACAGGTTGTCCCACCCACGTCAACAGAGAAGGGAAGAGATGGGGAACGAGGTAAATGAATGTATGTTTTTAAATCTGTATGTAGGTATGTATATATACAGTATATTTATATATTTTTCATTCTTTCCCCTCTCTCTCCCCCCTCTTCTCATTTTTTCTGTCTCCTTCAAACACTCTGCTTTACATATATACTTCAGCACATACAAGATCGAGGTAAACATGCACAACACAACCTAACACCTACACTTCACATCTAAAACCTACTTTCTTTTTTGTTTGTTTATTAATTTGTTTGTTTTCAGGTTTGTTTTGTATTAACAGTGCTGTCCTCCTATATTTTTGTCTTATGTCCTGTCCTACAAATAAAAGGAAAAAAGAAAATAGAAGAGATGTCGTTGTAAGAGGAGGGAAAGTTATTTTGATTGAAGATTACGAAGGCAGTTCAAGGCACAATAATGAAAAAATTATGTGCATAGATAAATTATTTATAAATAATACTGTAATATTCCATAAAAAAAATAAGATTAGTAAATTTTGATTTCACTGTGAATTTAAGGATATAATTATCCAAATAGAATATACCTCAGTAACAGCCTTCCGGACTGTGTTCCAATTGGATGTTTTGCTAGTTGGAAAAGAGACAGAATTTAATCATTTTCTTTACTAAAGACTTTATTTTAACTTAAACTTGTGTTTAATTAATTTCAACTGTAAGAAATTATGAACTATATTCACTGCACTTTAATAAAGAAAAAAAAAGCACAGGCCTGCAAAAAAACGTAACAAAATTGTGAAAACAATGCTGCTCTCTAGTGGAGAGAGAGGGGATATTACCTGGACTTTATGTCAGACTCCTCCTGTTCCTCCTCACTCTCCTCCTCATCTTCATTCTCTCTCTCACTATCCTTCTGAGAAGACTGAGAGTTCAAATACATCTGCAGATGTAATTCATCAATGTTAATTATCTAAACACTGGTCTGGTTTATTTTGTATTTTTATAAAAGTGCACAACCTGCACCAATCCCTAATTGTTCTGGAATATGATTCAGACAACGTAAAAGTATAATATAAATATTATATAAATACTTTAAATGCATAATGTGAACATCTCAATCAAATCGGTAATAAAACATTATAAAAACCATTATAAAAACCATACACTGACACTGGCAAGAAATCAGTGTTTACACGAGATCTGAAATGCGTTTTTTCCTCTAATCTTGATGTCCACATTTACACTAAATAAACTGATAAAATGCTGATCTGAAAAGCAAAACTGATCAAATATGATAACTCATCAGGCTTTTGAAGAATGCTTAATTGCACATCTCTCAATCATTATCGCATCACATTGGATTGATCATAAAATGATCATTTAAATGCATGAATGATTTTATTTAAATACATTCTTACTAAGACATATTATTGGGAGATATATAGTTACAACTGATATTCATATTCATTTTATGGAAGTACTTACAGAAATCTAATTGATTTACATTACAATCCATCAGAATTTAATCTTACCTTTCGGCCATACAAATGTCAGCAACTGCACCAAATTGCACATTTTTGCTTCTGAATAAATTGTTTGTTTGTTTTTCTCCTTGAGTATGAGCTCCACATTCTCCTGAATCATACTACAAGAGTCATAAATGTCTGATGTATCAAATATGACTCAACAAAAAACAGAAATATAAACTTTTTTTTTAAGATTTTCTTTGGTCTGTAAGTTCAATAAACTGATCCTTTTCAAAATATTAGATTTTTCTGACAGGCTATATTTTTCTTAACCTGTAAAGGGTTAAACCATGTATGGCATTTCCTAACACTAAAAAACACTGTTTATGGCCTATGTTTATGCCCACTGTTTATATGACCTTACACGCTATCAAGCATACTCACTGAGTATCTGATCTGTGATATTATACAGACCTTGAGGAAGGTTTTAGGCACCAGGCCCTTTTGGCCATTTGAGTTCTGAGCCAGCCACCATCCATCCTTATTCTTAGAGAGAACTTTCAAAACCTCTCCTTTCTGACACAACACACAAAAAAAAATATTTCTCAATGCAAGAAAATAACTACTTAAATTTAAGCATTGGATAGATGATTACCTGTATGCTGAGGTCCCCTTCCTCCTCTCCTGTAAATGCACTAAGAGCAAGATAGGAAACAGTTTCCTGTCCTGTGGCAGTTTGACCGATATCTGTATCCTCGTCATCACTGTCAGCATCATCATCATCTTCATAATCATCATGTGCTTCTTCCTCTTCTGTATCTTCATCTTCAGAGCTCTCCTCTTTTTCATCACTATTTTCCTCATCGCTCTTCTGTTCTGTCTGGGAAGAACTAGGTCCGGCTATCCTATGGCCAGGAAACAAAGACACGAGTACTGTTTGAAAAAACTCCTTAAATATAATTTTCTTTTCCAAAGCATAAAGGTATATCTAAAAATGGTTAAATGGTTTGCGTAATAGAATGCAAAAAAAAAAGGCTGTGAACTCTGTTAGAATTAATTTATGAGGTTACTTACTCATCCTGAGGTTGCAGCTGAAGAGCTAGAGACTGTAGACGCTCATGCAAGTTCAACAAACGCTTCTCCTCGTCCCTCTTACACTGGTCATAGTTCCCCACTGGAGCTGGCTCATCTGCCTACACACATGAAAAATGATATACTTATACAATTCATTTAAGATGTATTGAAAATACAAGTACACAGACATAAAGATTTACTTTAGATAATTTCTTCAGAGTCTTCGTAATTTCCTCCACTGCGCGCTTTAACTCTTTGCACCTGGAATGCAAACAACATTATAAATCACCTTGGGTATATGCAAAACAATATAGAACTCAAGTAGCAGCTACGCATTATTCAACCTGGTTCATGTAACGTTAACTTCAGTGGCGTCATGCCCATTCAAAGTGAGGGGGCACATGCCCCCTCAGATTTTTCCTCACTGATAATTTTTTTTCACAACTTTATTCCTATTATGCTCCATAATTACCAGAGCCTATAACGACTCAAATGTTTTCTTCTGGATGTGTAATAAATCGGTCAACATCAGCCCGCCCCTTTTTCCTAATATGGTGTTTGTGTATATCAAATCTAGAGCGCGTAGCGCTCTAGAATCTTTGCTGTGTATGTTCAAGCAACTCACTCGTCTCGCACGTTGAGCTGGCAATGTTTTACAGATGGTCTTGAAGTGGTAAGTGCCGGGCAAAGCAACAAATCGGCATTGAATTAGTTATCGGATGATATTAAAAGGTAGTGGGATTATTTGTGGTTGACCTGGAAATTTTAACTTGATCAAAAAGTTATGGATTTGATATTAGCTGCGAATTCAGAGCATTAACTTAAGTTGTGTCAGTGTAACGTTATCGATAGCTAGCCTAGTCTAACCGTAAACTAATTGGCTAACGTTACTGCCTGCCATACAAAGCCAATAAGCCATAGTAACGTTATCTGATCGGTTTTGAAACATCTGTTCTGTTTTGTCTTGTGTCAAAGTCTCCAGCTGGTTCAATTGTTTTCAGTTTCATAGAAACGAGGGTGTAAAATTTTCTGTCATTTTCTGACATTTCTGTCAAATATTAACCATTTTCAAATAAACGGGGTAGTGTTAACCTTATTCAGCACTGAAATCTGTCAAACTTCTTTCAAAGTCCTTCATCACATATTAATATTAAAATAACTTAATTTCAGAGCACCACAAAGTCAGACCTCAGCACCTTTATGTACCTTTAATGATCGTTCTTAGGTCACATACCAATTTAAAATCATAACATAAAAACTGCAACGGTACTGTTTTTAAAATCATGTGTAGTAGGCCTAAGTGTACAGTAAGTGTGTGTGTAAACATGCTTTAATGAAGTAGACTTCAAAAGCTTTTGAATTTGAGCTTACAGTTCTTTCATCAACCTGTCTTTTACATAAACTTACAAAATAGATACTTTAACTTAGTCCCCAGATAGAGGAGGGTTGCTGCTAGCTCCGTTAAAGTATTTCTGTCCCTCCCAAACTGCATTGAAATTGTATGTTTAGCAGCCAGAATTTAAAAATTTTCAGGGGGAGAAACCCCCTGACCCCCCCTAACATGATCCATATCACCCGTCAGAAAACAATTGCAACGTCTCAGATTGTGCCCCCCCAGAATTTTGGCTTGCATGACGCCCCTGGTTAACTTAGTAGACTTTCGAAAACAAAACAGATGGAAGTCTTCTGTAACGTTACCTCTCAAAGGTCTCATTACAATCTGACGAATCAGATTGAGCAGCCTGCTGTACCAAATCATCCACCTGCAGGATAGAATAGAATAGAGATATCATGTAAAAATCTAATGCGCACCAGCTAACGAAAAAACATTCGCTCCGTTCAGTTCAACCTTTCTCTTGATGACATCCGTATCTCTTTGGACCTTCTGAAGTGGTCCTCTCTTTTTTGGAGGCATCTTCTATTCGTCTTCAACACAATACGACAGCAGGTTTGACACAAACGGCATTTTAAATGCGAGATTTAAAGAAACGTCCCACTCGTGCTCAGGTTTACTGAAACAAAACCCAACAGCGACGCCATCACAGACGCTCCGGATAAGTTGCTAAGATACTTTACGTGACGTTGTTATTACCTCATCACTGCGCGCGCGAGAAGACGTCTGCGTCTGTGAATTTTATTTTGAAACTTATTTTATCTGGTAAATTTCACATGACTTGTCTAAATCACGTTTTAATGTTTTTATAACTGAGTCCTTTAAATATATGTAAGCAATAAGGTAGGCTACGAGAGGCTGTGCTGTATCGTGAATAAGTCACGGCTGAAGGGCGTTGTTAGGCACGACGCGAAGCGGAGTTTAGAGATTTATTTTAAAAATAAATCGAAATGCAGTATTTACTAAAAAGTTTAATTTAATTGAAGAGTAAGAATTTGAAGTGTTTATAAAATTTTTCATTTTATTTTATATCTTAAAGCCTCGATTCAATACAGCTGTGGTTTGTAGGCTTTTTTGCCTACAAGTTAAGTTAAATAGCAGCGGAGACTGTGTTTGAAGTGAGGTAAAGCATTTGTACACTATCGGTTTTGTTGCAGAAAGCATTTTCATTTTTGTTTTGCGATGCAGAAAATTTCGAAGGACCTAAACATCCTGCAGTATGGTTTCATTATGTCTGAGACTGAGCCCGAGCCACCTGCTTCATTCATGCTTTGGGCTGTGATAGTCTAATCGGATAAAACAGGTTTTCTGGAAAAGTGGTGATAACTCACTGCAGAGCCAAAATGGCATCCAGCTCCACCTCTCTGGACGTCGTGGGTTGAGCTTGACCTAGTCCAGCTCTGTGGATCTAATGGAGAATGTGTAGTTGGACCTTCTAGACACACCCATTACACCCAAATTACATCTAGAGAGGGGGAGCTGGACTTCAAGTTCACACTCAAACCATGGTTCTGGCTCTCTGGAAAGTGCTTCTGTTTAATTAAAAAACACGTGCTTACTTAAAATGTCTAAAGCAGGGAACCTATGCAGTTTCTACATGAACAGTTTCCCTAGTTCTAAAAAACTTTGAATTTGAACTGAGTGAATTTCAGGTCTGAAAAGTTATGTCATAAAATCTTACAAGCTTGTTGAGAAGACATGAAAATCTATATAGACAATATAAATAAGCAAAGATGTCCCAGAAACACATTTCTTGATTTGAGGTTCTGTCAGTTCAATGAATGAAATACAGTTGTTAACTTTTCATCTTACTTTTATTGGATCTTGATGTGTCCAAACAAAATTAAGCAAATGTCACAACAATAATGTGCATATTACTTTTTTTTTTTTTTTTTGAGTCAACAGTTAATAAAACATTTCAATTAATTTTACTGTCACAGAAAAGGAGAAGGCACAGACATGGAAACACTAAGATTTATGGCTTTAACAAACGAAATATTTCTCAGTGTTTAAAGTCCTCCAGAATGTAGACTAGACTGTCTTTGATCCCACGCATGCTCCTGCTGAGAACTCCAAAAGAGGTGCTGTTACAGACTCGTTCTGTTTGAGAAATCAGGGCCTTGATGACCAAAGTCACTAGAAAACGAAAAAGAAAACCGATTATAGCTACCAACGAAAGCCATTTATCCTAAAATTATGAAAGGCGCATGTCTCATCTCACCTGGTCGGTTGCGTGATATTTTGTATCTGTCATGACAGATCTAGCTTCTTCTGTGTTTCTGCGAGTTTGTCCTGTAACCGCTTTTTCCGCCAGTCCAAGAACTTTCTTCGCATTCTGTTTGCCTGCCAGCCTGCGACAAAACCCGCCGCAAATGAAACTACTATAGCGACCTGTAACGTCCTCTCCGACACATCGGCCATGTTCACCTCAACAACTTCTGCTGGAGGAAACACGCGTGTGAATGGAATCACGTGACATGGGCGTAACTTTTGTACGCCAACTAAATAAAGACTACATCTACCACAACGACAACAGTTGTAGGTCTTGTTTAGAAAACACATCTGCTCCAAAATTCTCGTTTCAGGTACGACTGTGCGCCATTTATATTGTAGAACAAACACGTGAAAGTTTCTTCAATTATGTTAACTGAAGACCTTATAAACTAAAAACCCACTGAACATTTCAGGGGGTAGCCTACCCATTGCATTTAATTGCTAGGTCTTATTCTCTTCCGGGTTTTGAAATAAAATGTATCTACCAACTAAAGGTTAAATATATTCAGTTAGGAGGGGCATTTTTTCATTATTTTTGTAATGTCTGTTGTCTGAGGAAAAGAGATAAGAGACATGGCTGCATCAATAGTGTGAATGCAAAAGTGGGACAGTTTTTGGTAGATAGTTACGGAGGACTGATAAAAGCTTAAAGGGTTAGTTCACTCAAAAATGAAAATTATCCCATAATTTACTCACTCTCGTCTCAAGCCATCCTATAGGTGTATATGACTTTCGTCTTTCAGCCAAACACAATCTGAGTATATTTAAAAAATATTCTGGCTCTTCCAAGCTTTATAATGGGAGTGAATGGCACCATTTTTTAAGCCCAAAAAAGCTCTTCCATCCATCATAAAAGTAATCCATACGGATCCAGTGTGTTCATAAAGGCCCTCTGAAGCGAAACAATGTGTTTTTGTAAGAAAAATACAATTTTGACTTTATAAACTGTAATCGCATTCACAAGAAAGTTGAGTTCCTGCGTATGATGTAGGCGTAGCCACAGCATAAGCTTATGTGAGAGTAGACGCCTCTCGCGGTTCAAACAAATAGGGTCAGACGTCACTCTGCCGCTAGAACTAGATTTGCGTAGTCGTAACCGGATGCCAGTTATTATAGTTTATAAAGTTATAAATATGGATATTTTTCTTACCAAAATGCATTGGTTCACTTCAGAAGGCCTTTATTAACCCCTGGAGCCATATTGATTACTTTTATGATGGATAGATGTGCTTTTTTGGGCTTCAAAATCTACCATTCACTCCCATTATAAAGCTTGGAAGAGCCAGGATATTTTTTTAATACAATTCCGATTGTGTTTGGCTGAAAGAAGAAAGCTTGATAGATCAGTTTGGACCAGCTAAAATTGACCAACATATAGTCTAGCTAGAATCCAAGTAAAACCAGGGAACCATCGGAAGTGTAACCCATAATAAGCTACCATATTTATTGGTTTCATGAATTAATTTGATTTCTCATTTGTTGGTGGATTTTCTATGTTTGCTTAGATCAGTTAAATATTGAAGCATGACCTGACAATTTCAGACATTTATTACAGACTGATAGATTTTTTTCTCTTCATATTGAAGAGTCATGAATCACGAAACTCATTTGTCTCACTTGTCAACTAATTTGTCTTGCCTTTTGATAATTTTCTGTAAGTTTGAAATCACATTTCAAGAGCACGTTAAAGACGGTACATCAACTAATTTAATTTAAAACCATTTTCATAACATTTATTTCCTTAACAATGATTATTTATTATTCGTTTTCATTACAATTAGGCCTAGTATTTTTTTAAAAAAAATTTAGTAGCCTAATAAGACGTTTCTTAAGGAATTTCCTCAATGTCTGAAGTCTGCAGATGAGGGGGATTCACGCCTTGCGGGTTGCTACGCAACAGCCGTCTTCTGTCACGCATGTGCGCGGTGCATAGTGGGAGTATCCGTGCGATGCTGAATCAGTGCAGGAGCGGAGGGGCAGAGGAGGCTGAAAATGGTGCAGCATCAACCAGGGGAAGAGGCGCAGCGGTCGCGCCAACGGAATTATGCGGCTCTCCTTAAACTCTCACTTTGAGATTTTACTCCGACGACAGAAGAACAGGTTAGTAGATCGTTTTTTGTTTGCCAAAAGATTTTTTTAAACAAAGCGCTCCTCAGTAGCGATCAGCTTGTCCCGTGTATGTTGGCACCTTGTCAATAGTGATGCTGCGCTGGCCCAGGTGCCCAGTCGGGCACGCGAAAACAAAATCTGTCACGGTCTTGACAAACTATTAAGGCACTCGGGCCCTAGTCAAAAATAGAAACTGACCCATCTTATATATATATTATTTATGCTTAAGAAAAATCATGAATAATTTACATTACATGCCACATAATGCAGCTGTACGTAAACGGCTCACGTGGCCTGTCATTGGGAGTTGTAGTTTTTCAGAGGTGACAATGACCAGTTCCGTTTATATTGTCTCATTGATGAACGACATATCCCAAAGTGCTTTTCGCTTCAGGCTTGAGCAGGGGAATGTGCTGATGATTGTTAGGCAGTGCCCCAATGGACGGTGATCAAATGACGGGTTGGGGGCGGGGCTTAGCCTTCAGGGCTGCTCATTGGATGAGACCGTGTTTGGGTGGGGTCCGTGCAGACGGATCCTTTTGGCACTGCGGAGAAAGAAGCTGAAGATGTCAGGAGACTGAGCCCACGCAGTCCTGTGCTCCTGACATTCAGTTAACTCAGAATAATGAAGTGCTCTCAGCAAATGCTTTATGCAATCAGAATGTCATTATCATTTTGTTAAAGTGTAGGCTAGGCTACGAGTTTTCCAGGCTAACAGGTGGAGAGCCTGCTGCATGATGAGACTGAGGTTTATCCTTTGGACCCTGCACTTGATCTAATAATAGCCTAAAGTCAGGTTTTTAAATCAGGTGTCTTTGTATAAGATATTCAGCATAAAACACATTTAAATAATTTTTACAAATTTATATATAACTGTTATAGCCTACTTATATTCTTGCAATAAATTGATAAAATTATGTTTTTAGAAAAAAGTATGAATTAACTTATAATTTATGAATCAATAGGCATTCTCACAATTCTTTGCATCATTGTCTCCGTTGTTTAGGCTAGATTTTATTTAGAGAGTCTGTTTTCTCATTTTTTAATCATCATGCGTTTTGTTGCAAGATTACTTGTTACGTAATGTTTACTATGCTTGCTATAAAAGTTATTTTATGTAATGACATATATAATTAGGGAGAGTAAAATACAGCGAACAATATGACTTCCCTTAGTGCTTGTAACATCACTTTATGTTTGTAAATGTCTGGCAACCACAGCTGCCAGTTTTAACTGTACATTGCCATATCATTACTACATTATTTGTATAAATTATACATTTATCTGACATTTAAAGCATTTCCCTTTTTGTATTTTTACCTTATAGCCTATATGTTTTTGAGCAATCCATTGCATTGTAAAATAAGTCGATAGATTTTTTTTATGAATAATTATGTATACTGAAATTCCATCCTGATTTGCTGTTTTGGATGTTAAGGGTGGAGAATAAGACGAGGTAATACCTAAAATACCTACATGGCTATGCATTAACTTTCCCAGTTAATGTATTAGCGTCAGAAGTGTTAAAGTGAGAGTCTTTTCAGTTTTTCTTAGAGAGAAAGTTATTCTTTAGAGAGAAAATTCAATTTAGAAGGTGAGAGTGATTGTGTTTTATAACGTTAAACAGAAATAAATGTCTGAAATATGTTCAGGATTTAGCCTAAGCATACACAGAGTATGCGAATATAAACTGGAAGCATGTGAAAAATAATCGCTGTTTCCATTTTTATATGGTTAATAAGTGCCTGTAACATTATGAGAGCGTGCTTAAGGGTGTAGTCCAGTTCTGACATTCAGGGCCTCTGAGTCTGACCGGCTCTAGTGGATACCTGATACTCTGCTGCAGACATTACAGAAATCTCGAAGAGGCGGTAGAGGATTTTTTTCTTGTTCAGGGTCTTTGAATATGAGTGATTGTTTTCAGAATTCTCTGTTTTTGTAAACAGCATGTTCAACAATGGTTTAAAACTGTTGGAATGAATGAAATGTATGTTATTTTGACCAAATGTTTGCAGTGGATGCCTTTGTATGACCTTAAAAAGGGATAATTGATTATGGAAAAAAGCCCAGGCCCAGATTATGACCTCCAGAGAAACACATGTCTGATCATTCTGGTGTCTGTATTGTATTCTTCATTCTGATAGACACAGTGCTATTTTTGTTGTCACTTGTCTTGTGTTGGGTTGGTTTTGTAGATACTTCTTTTGCGTTTAAAGCTTAAAGATGATGATTTTCCTTAAGCTATTCATTTGCATTCAAGTTTTTTTTCTGAATTTGTCAATTAATTATTATTTTTGGGTAAATACTTTTATGTCAGTATTTAAACCTGGAAATACTCAGAAAGTTTAAGTAAAAAAAAAAATAGAAAGATAATTATGAATGAATGAGGAATATGTACGATTTTGTATGATTTCATGATCATAATCAAATGTAAGCAAAATGAGAATATACCAAATACTAAAGCATTCTCAAATCCTTGTTATTTTTTCAGGGGTTTTTTTTTCACTCATAATTTTTACTCAAATTATAATTCATAATAAAAAAATAGTTGTATTAAGACTCCACAGTGCAGTATTTTAAAATGCAATATTGTGGCATGCTAGTTTAGCAGTTGTGTGCACACTGTGTTTCAGGTAAATGGCAGGGTTTGGTAAAGTTCTGGCCAGCCGATGCAGTGCGTAGGGCCCGTTGTCCACGGCGACGAAAACATGAACGGGGCGGGGGAGCAGGTCGACATCTTGCCCCCCAACTGCTTGGTGAAAGAGCGCTGGAAAGTGGTAAGTGTGTGTTTGTCTATATTTAGGTGGGAGTGTGTTCATGGAATAAAGATGCCTAAAGTGTCTGTTGCCTTTGTAGCCTAACCGCACAGGACAAAATGGTCCACATATGACAGCAAATGCTTTTAAATCAACTCAGTCTGGCTTCTCTCCAAAATTCTCCCAAACCATTTGGTTGTGGGCCAGTTCATAGCACTTCTCCTTCAAGCAGATCTCCTCAGAAATTATTTGTGGCTGTTTTACTGTAATAATATCTTTAATGGGGATGGTGGTGGTCCGTAAAACAGAGTCTGACTCATTTGTTACTGGCTTAAACTTAATCCTGTCGTAACTCATGTGATAAAGCATGTTTAAGCCAAGATTAATCAATATGTTTAGCGCATGCTACTAGAATTGAAATGCATGGAATTGAATTAAATCTTTCTTGAGTTTAGTAATATGCTCAGAGATCGGAGCAGCTCAAATAACTTAGGCAATCAAATTTTGTGATACAATGTATTGCATGTAAAACAAATCCAGCCTGTTACAATTTCTCTTCTGTAAATTTAGCTGTTTTAGCTAAATTTGTCCTGTTTAGCTAAGGGACTTTCTCAGGGCATGTTTATTTACGATGTACATTAAAAATAAAGGTTCTTTATTGGCATCTTTGAATCCAAGAAGGAGCTTTATCATTCATTTTCATTGCACAAAAGGGTCTTTATAGTGGAAAAAATGTTCTTTAGATTATTAACGTTGTTCACACAGATTTCTTTGGGGAACCCAAAATGGTTCTTCTACGGCATTACTGTGAAAACCATCTTTGGAACCTTTTTTTTTAAGAGCGTATATTGTGCGAGACCAGCTCTGACTCAAAGCATGGGAATAGATGACACAGGTTAAATCAATGCTCCGCTATGACTGACCTTGCTATTGTTTGTGTATTCAGCTAAAGAAGATTGGGGGTGGAGGATTCGGGGAGATATATGAGGCCTGCGACCTGTTGTCACGGGAGAATGTGGCTCTTAAAGTGGAATCCGCCCAACAGCCCAAACAAGTGCTAAAGATGGAGGTTGCTGTGCTAAAGAAACTACAAGGTGAGGAGACTGAGAGGATGTGTATGCATTTAGTGTCATATTTAAGTTAGCTAATCAGTTAGCTGTCGATAAACACCAGAGGTCATTGTGTCACTTGCAGCATCATACTGTATGTGAGTTAAGCCAGCATCCATCTCATCCATCTCCAAGACACTTAGGGCCAGATTTACTAACAGCTTGTGCCAGTGCAAACCCTCTTTTGGCGTTAAAAAACTACTGTCAGGATTTACTAAAGACACGCAGGGAGAAATTAGCTCTGAAAAGGCAGGGACAGGGTTATTTTCGCTGCTGACCCTTTTAAAATTTATGCGAGGAGAGTATTTAAACGAATTATGCAAGGTGATTTACTAAGGTTTGTGCTAGTAAATTTAATGGTGTTTGCGCCATTATTTAACCCCCCAAAAAAGCTTGGTAGATTGTGTTGGTCATTATGGAAATGATCCGGCTGCATCTGTGTTCTTTCATTTGCGCATCATCAGTAGATCATGCGAAGAACTTTCCACTCCCATCGCGCTTTTATGGGATTGCGTTCTCACACTAATTTGCCTTGTTTTGTAAATCTGGCCCTTAGTGATTTTGTTCCTCATATTTTTGTTTTAGTGGCTTAATGTTAAAAACAACATTTAGGTATCCTCGATAAACTTCTGATTGTAAACTTTTTGTGTTTTCTTTAGTAGGCTTTTTTTTTTATTAATTCTTCATGTTATATCAGCAATGGTCACACTATCATCTTACAATTCAATTTAAACTACTGGTATGTATATAATAGTAATGTTGTTCTTTCTCAAGTTACCGGCCAGTTGGCGAGACTGTTCTATGTACTTCCCAAAGCTCATTTTATACTTGCATGCGTCACTTAAATGTATATTTTATGATAAACTACCATTTAAAAGGATAATAATAATAAAAAAAATGTATTCAGCAAGGAAGGATGCATTAAATTGATCAAAAGTGACAGTAAACATTTATAATGTTACAAAAGATTTCTAATAATTTTTTATATTAGTTTCACAAAAATATTAAGCAACACAACTGATTTCAACATTGAAGAAATTTAATGTTTCTTGAGCAGCAAATCAGTATATTAGAATGATTTCTGAAGGATCATGTGACTAGGGCTGGGTATCGTAACAACATTTTCGATACCGATACCTTGACTTCGATACCGGTTCCTGAACGATACTTTTTTCGATACCAATTTTATCAATACAATACAAAACATTACCTAAAAAAAAAACTTTTATTTTTTCAGTTAGTTGACTTTTTTTACACATATTTTGAGTCTGTAAAAAAGCACCAATGCTATAGTTTTCTATGTTTCCTAATTATTTAACAACATGTATTCTTTACTTCAATGAGCTCATTGTTTCTGCCTTAACTTAATGCATTGTTTAACAATGAAACTGAATGAAAATTAATTGAAATGCATTCCACACAGTCACCCCTGATAACAGATCACTCTAAATTGTAATTTAGACGCATGTATTTTCTGTAAAGCTCCTTTGAAACGATATGTATTGTGAAAAATGCTATACAAATAAATGTGAATTGAATTAAATATAGGCTACTGGGGTTCGGGATATATGCCTCACGCTCAGCACACATGAAGCTTGCCTTGCGCAAAGCACTGGCAAAAGTAGCCTAATGATTATGGATGTGTCTGGAAACGATTGCAAGGAGATATTTTAATTGTTTATTAATGAAGAAGTGTTTACTAAACGTGTTGGCTGCAAAGATGTTTATTGCGAATTTGCGATGCTGACTCGTCATCCCTGCATTAGTGAACGCGCGCGCGCCTATAGGCCTATGGATTAGGTAATCAAACTATTTATTTCTAATTGTTTCGTTTAAAAGTAGACATATTTTGAACATATTTCTCATGTCTGTGAGGCAAGTGTCCTATACGCTGAGTTTTGGTTTATATGTGACGCGCTCCAGTTCTTGTAGTCGAAGGCGGATAAACTTTGTACTCTCAAGTGTATTCTGTGCGCTTTTAAGTGCCTTATCAGATTTACCGTGTTACCGGTCTTGGCAGCAATTATGTTGTCGAAAATATTGCATCGTGTGCTTATGGCATCGAGTCGGGTACATAGGTACACTTTTGATCATTTCCACATATTTGCTGTCTATCTGGGTTGGACGCTTTACACACACACACACACACACACACACAGACACACAGACACACACACACACTACACTCTCACGTGCGACGAGGCACGTCTCTGGGCAGCCGCTGGCGACTAGAGGTGGGCGGATCGATCCTAAAGTATCGATACTTCGATACTGACGTGGTATCGAAAAGGATCGATCCTCACATAAAAATATCGATCCAAATGTGTATTTTTTTACCAGTAATTTTATTAATTTAGCACGCAATTCAGGGCGTAAAATAAGCTTCAAAGTGGAAAAATAAGCAAATGTTAGTGGGTAATAGTGTATAGAACTTTTTCTCCTAGTCATCTGTACACAAGACGAAACCAATCAATCACAGAGAGCGTTCGATGCTGGTGCTTCGCTGAGCTCACAGGCCCAGTGCGTTTGGGAAACGAAGCCTTGCTTAGATCACAGAAACAATCGGGAGTTATTTCGCAATAAACAAACCACAAGTGTACATAACGGTTCAAAATGTTGACGTCAGTAAGATTTTTTTAATGAAATTAATATTTTTATTCAACAAGGATCGATGCATTAAATTGATCAAAGGGTTTTACACTGTTAAAAAATATATATAGGCTACTTCATATAAATGCTGTTCTTTCAACTTTGTTCATCAAATAATTCTGCATAAAATGTATCATGGTTTCCACAAAAATATGAAACTGTTTTCAACATTGATAATAATATGAAATGTTTCCTGAGCAGCAAATCACCATATTAAAATGAATTATCATCATGACTGGAGTAATGATCCCGAAAATGTAGCTTTGATCACATGAATAAATTACAGTTTACTATGGCAAAGAAAACAGATAGCCTATGTATGTATTTTTGATCAAATAAATGCAGAAGAGAATTAAAAATCTTACAGACCCCAAACTTTTGAACAGTAGGCTAGTGTACAATAGTACATTTACTATAATTAGGGTAGTTTTGTAAAAGTCACTGACTAATTACAGGCGAGTTGAGAGCACAAATCACAAAATATTTAGTAGTCTTGAAAACGTATTCAGATTTAGCATATTAATGATGCATTCACCTCATAAATCATGACACACTGCTCTAGCACAGGAAAGTTCATACAAGTTCAAGTGCTTGCTTTTAACATGAAAAAGTATCGGTATCGATATCGGCGATACTGGCCCGGTATTTACTTGGTATCGGATCGATATCGAAATTTTCAGTATCGCCCACCCCTACTGGCGACGCGACAAAGTGGAGATCTGTTTAACTTTATGCAAATGAAGAGCGACTTTCGGGAGCGTGCATGATCCTTCTCCACATCATTGGATGTCATTCATAAAGGCAACCAGTAGTGGGAACGCCCACTAGCGACCTCATCGCCAGCCACTGGCGACATGCAGCGACAAAGTCGCTTGTAGTGTGAACGGGGCTTTGGTAAATCTCGTCGACTTCAGTGAAACAATAAACATGCAGCACGATTGGCTGTGAAACTTGGTACCGAAAAACAAGACATGTTTCGATACTCGGTAGTATCGAGGCAATTCGGTCGGTACCTAAAAAGTACCGAACTCGGTACCCAGCCCTACATGTGACACTGAAGACTGAAGTAATGATGCTGAAAATTCAGCTTTGCCATCACAGGGATAAATTACATTTGAAATTATATTAAAATGGAAAAAGTGATTTTAATTTGTGATAATATTTCACAATATAACAGTTTTTACTGTGGTTTTAATCAAATAAATGCCGCCCTGGTGAGCATAAGAGACTTTTTTCAAAAACATTAAATAAATCTTACTGACTCCAACTTTTGAATGCTACTGTACAGTAGGCTACATCTTTGTATTTAGATAATAAGGTAGCAAGCAGGATCTGTAAAAATATGTGACAGTTCATCTGTTGTTAATATGCCCATCATAATGTTTTCAGATGTGCACATATGAAACACACACAGAGACACACTGTGACTTTCATGCCTGTCAAGGCAGTTAGCGTCAGCTGTAGTTTAGGCATACCACTGGGAGTCTGTATGACTAATGAGCTTGAAGAACTGAAGGAATGTGGGATTACCACACTTTTTCTCCCTCCCTCTCTTTTTCGCCGCTCCCACATGTCTTTATAACCTTCATGGAGGACATGCTGAAATTCTAAATGTCACCGCTTCTGTCTGTACCTGCTTGCTGAATGTGTTTCGTATGTGCGAATTAGTGAAAAAGCTGTAATATGTATGATTTCAGTGCAATACTGTATCTGTGATATTACTGTTTTCATTTCTTGTGCAGGAAAGAATCATGTTTGCAAATTTATTGGATGTGGAAGAAATGACAAGTTCAATTACGTTGTCATGCAGTTGCAGGTACAGTATTTTTTAAACTTCTTTTTCTTGTGTGTGTGAAAGAAACTGCAGCTGTTTCTCTCTTTCTGTAGGGAAGGAATCTAGCTGATCTCAGGAGGAGTCAGCCTAGAGGGACGTTCAGTATGAGCACGACTCTACGGTTGGGGAAACAAATCCTGGAGTCCATTGAAGCCATTCACTCTGTGGGCTTCCTGCACCGAGACATTAAACCTGTACGTCTCACTGTTTCCATCTCTTATCTTTCCCAATCCATTTACCTGGCTTCTGTCAACTGATTCTGGTCTCTCTCTTATCCTTAGTCTAATTTTGCCATGGGCCGATTGCCGTCTACCTGTAGGAAGTGTTACATGCTGGACTTTGGTTTGGCACGACAGTACACTAATACAAATGGGGAGGTGCGGCCAGTAAGTATTGCTTTTGCTTTATTTTTTGGTACATTCTTCTTATTCTTTATTTTCTCTCAATTACTATTTGTGTTAGTTTTGAAAAAAAAATTTCAATGGAAATAGCTAAAAAATGACCTAATAAGCAACATTTTTCACATTTGTTTCTTGCATGTGCAGTTTTTATATTTAGTTGTGATGCTTTATGTTTCAGGAGTTATTTCTAGGGATGCACCGATATCACATTTCTGCCCAATTCCATTAAAGGGTTAGTTCACCAAAAAATGAAAATTATCACATAATTTACTCACCCTCAAGCCATCCTAGGTGTATATGACTTTCTTCTTTCAGCCAAACACAATCGGAGTTGTATTAAAAAATATCCTGGCTCTTCCATGCTTTATAATGGGAGTGAATAGTTACTGAGATTTTGAAGCCCAAAAAGTGCATCCATCCATCATAAAAGTAATTCATATGGCTCCAGTGTGTTGATGTATCATGCATCCCTATTCATTTATTTATTTATTTTATTTGCTTTCACTAATAAATGTTATTATTTGTATGTTTGAATTCATTTTTATGTTTCACTTTTCTCAGTTTTGTTTTACAGTTCTGTTTTGGCTCTCATGTTGAATCGCATGCTCCCCCGCCAAAGATGTTTGTCCCTGTTACCATAGCGACAGTCATATTGTGAGTTTTACAAAATTTTGGAAAGATTCCTTCCTTACCCTCTGAAGGCTTTTAGAAATTACACAATCCTCCCTAATGGTTGTGCCCTTAAATTCCAAATGATGAATCTTGCAACATACCCCTCTGGACATATCCACACACCCCTGCCGTACCTTCGCATACTGTACCTGCATCCTACACCTTTACTATCTCTATGTAAGAAACTTCCTGTGTCTTCAATTATTTGGAGTCAATCAGGCTAAGAATCCCAAAAAGGTCAAAAAGTTATGAAAAGTAGCTATACATAATTCCTGTCGCTCCACTCTTCCTTATATTTCCTTTCCATGTTTTCTTTGTTTTGATTATGTATTTACTTATTCCAACCAAAGTGTTAAAGTATAAAATGAAAGTGATATGAATTCTTATTATGAGACTCTTTTAAATGTTCTGCTTTAGCCCAGGACGGTGGCTGGGTTCAGAGGAACAGTACGCTACGCTTCCATTAACGCTCATAAAAACAAGGTAAGTGTAGTGTCAGCTTCAGAGAGGACGCCCACAGACCAAACACAATCCAAGCATATTCATGAAACATGTTCATTTGACTTTATGCAATATCTAACTTTATGATTCTTGGCCAGAATAAGATAAAATGAGATGTTTTTTTTTTATTTTTAAAGAAGACCAATTTAATTCCCTTCTTAACAGGAAATGGGTCGTCATGATGATTTGTGGTCGTTGTTTTATATGCTGGTAGAGTTTACTGTTGGACAGTTACCATGGCGTAAGATAAAAGATAAGGTAAGACAGTTGTTTCACACTCACATTGGCCAGGGACTATGAAGAAAATGGAACTGAATTGAGTGAATTAACCCTTGTTGTACACAGTCTTAAGAGCTTTTGTTTAAAATAATTAAAGCCTTCAGAGTTGATAATTGTGTCTGTAATGTGTGTCTGGTGAACAGGAGCAGGTGGGACAGATTAAAGAGCGCTATGAGCACAGGATGCTGTTGAAACACATGCCCGCTGAGTTTCATGTCTTCTATGACCATGTGCTGGATTTGGATTATTTCACCAAACCTGATTATCAGGTAAACCCTTCACACACACCTCTAATCACCCACTTCCTGTGCTCTTACCTCCTCATTGATTTTTTTTTTGTGTGTGTGTGTGTGTGTGGCAACAGTTAGTCAGACCAACTGCTAGATGTTTGTACATAGCTTAATGAGCATATTGATTCAATTTGGGAAAGATTTTTTTGTGGTCGTCAGAGAAAAAAAATGAAGGAATATATATCAAAAGTGACAGTAAAAACATTTATAATGTTACAAAAAGATTTTTACTTAAAATAAATGCTGTTCTTTAAAACTTTCTATTCATCAAAGAATCCTGAAAAAATCATTGGTTTCCATAAAAATATTAAGCAGCAGAACTTTTGTAAAAACACTAATAGTAAGAAATGTTTCTTGAGCACCAAATCAGCGTAATTGAATGATTTCTGAAGGATTATGTGACTAATGATGCTGAAAATTCAGCTTTGCCATAACAGGAATAAATTACAATTTACAATATATTAAAACAGAAAACAGTAGTACTGTATTTTTAATCAAATACCTGTAACTGTAGCCTTGGTGAGCATTAGAGACTACAATTACATTAGAAAAACCCTTTACCAACATTACCCTACATTACCAACCCTAAACTTTTGCACGGCATATATATATACACATGTCCCCACCACTTTTTGCTAGGGTCGATATTGTCCCCACCCCTTTTGAAACATCTCGCGGCACGGATGTAGCCTACCAATACAAATAAATAAAATATCTCCAGTTAACTTGCAGAGCATGCATTTCGTTCGTTTGTTAAATAAGAGGTGGGTGGTGATGGCGCAGTGGATAAGACACATGCTTTTGGTGTGAGAGACCCGGGTTCGAATCCACTGTGAGACACCAATGTGTCCCTGAGCAAGACACTTAACCCCTAGTTGCTCCAGAGTCGTGCGACCTCTGACATATATAGCAATTGTAAGTAGCTTTGGATAAAAGCATCAGCTAAATGAATAAATGTAAATGTAAATCTAGCATGCTGAAATTTGTTTTTGAAATCAAGTGATCAAAGTGCTCGTTGCCGCTGCGATCAGTGGTGCAGATACAGTGTTCTCTCGTGACTCGCGCACAGTCTTCACACGGATGCGCGCTTTAATCCGTTTTGGAGACTCTCTATCCGTTCCGATGAAATCACAAAATAAAATACACTCAAATGTGTCCCTGCTTGATATACAACCACTGATAAACATAATCGGTTTTAATGAGAAAAAAAAAAAAAACAATACGAGTGCGGATTAGAACCCAGAACCTCTGACACGCTTGGCAAAAGTTCTACCACTGGATCATTAATGTACATATGCATTATGGTCGGATCTATATATTTATTCGGTACTAACAACATTAGATCTCATTAAACGACAAATTAAACCAATGTACTATTTAAATCGATTGCTGGACATCGTAATGTCTAAATATATCCAAATATATTGTTCATAGGTACATCTGATTTATGATTTAGCATTATTAGCAACCACCCCCCCCCCAAACACACACACACACACACACACACACACACACACACACACACAAACACACACACACACAGACACACACACCTGGTCCCACCCACTTTTTAAAGCAATGTTACGCCACTGCACAGTATATACAAATGTATTATTTCATGCAACTACTTTGAATGAAAAAATTATTTTCTTTCTTTTCTTCTTCCTGGTTTAGTTGCTAATGTCAGTATTTGAAAACAGCATGAAAGAGAGGGTGATAACAGAAAATGAGCCGTATGACTGGGAAAAATATGGAACAGATACAGCCCTCCCCACCAGCACACACACACCACCGCAACAAAACACACGGCAAACTGCTGCCATCGTGGGGTAAGATTACCCTTACAAGAGTATCAGACCATTTCCACAATGGGATGGGATTCTTGACTCTGAAATAAAACTGGATTGACTCTGTTTTGACTTTGAAATGACTGTGATTCTTATATGGCTTTGAATGATATGGATGTCATTCTGATATGGCTTTGAATTGACTCTCTCAGGGTGGTGAATGTGACACTGGTACCTGGTGAATTACCGAGGGAAAACACTGATGATGTTCTGCAAGATGAACAATTAATTGAAGATGACCAAGAGAACGCCCCACCCGCTTTGATACCCAGGAGGCCTAGCGAACCTGCTCCAGCCCCACCTGCTGGTGAAGGATGGGATGAAACTGACTTCAATCGTAACAAACTCAGGATCAGCATCAGTAAGGTACTATTTTTTGATGTATAATCCCCAATTATTCAAGTTAATTTTATTCAAATTAGTTTGAAACATGCTTTTAGATCTATTAAGTGTTTAAAACGGCTTTTCTTCCTAGACACAAGTAGCATCAGAGGATGGGGAAGAGCCTGCCGGAGGAGGGAGGTCAGTATCCCCAGCGATGGGCGGAGAAGCAGACGCTCAGGCCCGCCCTCCAAGGTACCGGAGAGTAAACAGCCCAGAATCAGACCGCCTGTCTGCTGCAGAGGATAGAGGAGATGGTGCAGATAAACGGTAAGTTTTTTCACTCTATCCCACTGGCTGACATTTAGCTTTCTAACGGTTACTCGACCTCACGTGTCTTGTTGGTAATGAAAGCATTCAAAAGTGGCTTTCTGAGAAGAAATCATTTCAGGTTTTTGTTTTGTACTATAACATTCGCGTGGCATCTGGGAATTTACTGAAAGGAAAGTGCATGCTTGTCTTATTATGGAAACATATGGCATTTTTAAGATCAAAATGGCTTGGCATGTCAAAAAATATTTCTTAGGAAAAGTTAAATTAAAGATTAATGCAGTTTTTAATGGGTATAATGAAGTATAATCTTAAGATATATTTTTTTCAACCCTTTTCGTTGACATTTCTGACTAATCTATCATTAATTATATAATTATGAAATTATCTTATATGACTGTTAATGATTATTAATAAGAAATATTATAATATTTGATATAGTAAACATTGACCATATTTATTGGTGTCTATCAATTATTAATGTAATATTAAAGATTTACAGAAATAATAGCACATTGTATGTATATGTGTATGTATATGTATATGTAAATAATAGCTAACTATGCCAAACAACAACATTTGATTACAGTTCAGAAAATTAGTTTTAGGGATTTAGAGATTAAAACGTCTGACTCGATGAAACACAAATATAAATTTATTATAGTTATTTTGCTGTAATTTTATTCAAAGCATGCTGTATAACAGTTTGTGGATAAACATACACTACCATTTAAAAAATTGGGGGTAGGTAAGATTTTTTTGAAAAAAGTATTTTGTGCTTCTCTTAAGCTACATACATTTTTTGAATATATGTAACATTGTGAAATATTAATACATTTTTAAAATAACAGTTTTCTATTTTAATTTTTTATGTAATGGCAAAGCTGAATTTACAGCGTCATTAGTCCAGTCTTCAGTGTCACATGATCCTTCAGAAATCATTCGAATATGCTGATTTGGTGCTCAAGAAATTAAACACCAGTACTTTTGTGGAAAGCATTATACATTTATTTCAGGATTCTTTGATGAATATAAAGTTCAAAAGAACAACATTCATTTGTTCCTTTTCATTTGATTACCTGACCTCCATTGAAAGACCAGGTAACCATAACTTAAATGATCAAATGAATGTTGTATTATTTTGTAGTATTTTAATTGCCTTTGCTGTGACCTTTGATTTATGCAATTTAAATTAAACACAATTTAATGCATCCTTGCTGAATAAAAGTATTAATTTCTTTAAAAACAAAACAAACAAAAAAACAGTAGTGTTCTGTAGTTAAATACTTTTAAATATATTGTTGTTCAGTTGATTCTGTGTCTTAATCTTTGTTTGTTTTGTGGCAGCTCTCGTTTGGACATGCTGGGTTCTCCATCCAGGCACGTCTATTCTTCCCAGCCTGCTCAGATGTTCTCTTTAGACGCTGGACAGGGAGAAAGACTGGCCGGTGGCCGCCATGATGTCTCTGCAGACGGTGACCAGGAGGCCCACAGTAATGCCTTCATCCGCTCAGTCCCGCTGGCAGAAGAGGAGGACTTTGACAGCAGGGAGTGGGTGATGATTGATAAAGAAACTGAGTTGAAAGACTTCCATCCTGGGGCAGAGCCCACCACCTCAGGCACCACAGATGAGGAACCAGAGGAATTACGCCCTCTTGAGGACCAGGAGGAGAGAAGAAGGAGAGGAGCGGTGCACGGGATGGGTGGAGCTGAGGCTGTTGTACGACCCAAAACTCAACGTGGGATGATGATTGTAGCAGAGGAGCAGGGGCTGGGACAAAGCCCCGCCAATTCACCTTGTCACTCGTTGCCTCAAACCTGCCCGAGAAGGAGGGAGTCGGAGCCGTTTGGACCTGATGGCCCGGTAAGTCACACCTAAGTGTGTATGTGTGGGCAAGTGTGTGTATGAATGAACCGTATCACTTTATATGTTTGATGATCTTTAGCACCCTGATAACAGCTTTTTGAAAGCTTAAAGGGATAGTTCCAAAAATTCTGTCATCATTTACTCATCCTTGTGTTGTTCCAAACCCATAAGACTTCACTCCATTGAAAGTCCAGGTAACCATAACTTAAAAGATCCAAAAAGGTTAAGGCGTCGTAAAACAAATCTATATTAATCAAGCGGTTTCATCCAAACCTTGTGAAGAGATATGATCGCTTTATATGATTTTACTGATTTAATTTAGGATGAACCGTTTTAAATTAATTTTAATGTATTGGTTTTCATGCATCACGCATATGTCTTCATAAGACTTGGATTAAACTACTTGATTCATATGGATTCATTTTATAGCCATTTTTGGATCTTTTAAATTTTGTTTACCTGGCCTTTCAATGGAGGAACAGAAATCTCTCAGGTTTAATTAAAATTATCCTAATTTGTTTTTCGAAGATCAACCAAAGTCTTAGGGGTTTGGAACATGAAGGTGTTTTTTGGTTGACCTATCATTTTAAGTCTAGTTTGAAATATAGTTTATTGCATGTTATCGTCTTATCACATGCCATTGGTCTGCGAGTACAGGCTTGTTTTCAACAGTCAACATGAATTTTACTACACAGCTCACCTTAGTTTTGTAATGTGACATATCTGATTGAAATAGGATATTCAACAACAACAAAAATTACTGTAGCAAATGGGATGAGATGAAAGGATTGTCATTTCAGAGGAAGAGCAATTGTTATTTTTTACTTTTTATTTGTTATTTAGGCTTTTTAGAATAATATGATGAATAGATCAAATTAATAGTTTACTTTATTAAAAGTAAATATGGCCATTTTTGATTTCATGTTGTCTTTAAAAGCCTTTTAGAGAAAGACTATGTGCTTCTAAGGTCCAAACACCTGTCTAATTTATGTCTGTACACTGTACACTGGCATAGATTTAATTATTGTTGAGAAAATGTTATGTTCATGACTGAATTATTGTTTTTTTGGTTTTGTACCATCTTTGTGAATAAACACAATAAACAATAAATAAAATGGTAACAGCTTGCAACAAGGGTGAACATTAGTACATGCATTTTGGTACAGAATTTATTGAGATTATATTAATATATTACCTTTTTGGGGTCGATAATGTTTTTTAATGTTTTTGAAAGAAGTCTCTTCAGCTCAATAAGGCTGCATTTATTTGATTAAAAAAAATATTATTACAATAAAAAAAAACAGTTTTCTATTTTAAAATGTAATTTATTCCTGTGATATAAAGTTGAATTTTCCAATAAAAAAATAAATAATAATAATTGTGTACATTTTTAACATTTCAAGTTGTATTCGTTAATTTAATATGAAGTGTTGTTGTTCATGATATCTAATGCATTAACTAATTTGAACAAATAACAAACAAACCCTGCTTAAACAAGATTCTGTGAAGTTCCTGACATCTTGAAAGTCACTTGCTGAAACCACAAATATCCCTTACTGGGTGCTCTAGTGTGTGTGTGTGTGTGTGTGTGGGGGGGGGGGGTGTTTAAGTGTTAGGATATACTACCAGCATTTGCTCCTAGCTGATGAATATTTTACATAATTAATACATAACTTGTATTGCAAGATAATTAGCATACATTGTTCGTATACGAGTGTATGTACACCCCCCTGAGGTATATGTGAGTGTGTTATGTAATCCTATATATTTGTGTTGAGTTGCATATTTTAGGGTTTTATGGTTCTGTGTTTATGTGTGTGTGTGTGTGTGTGTGTACGTCATGCTCAACAGTTTACAGCCAAGCTTAGTTTGCTCATTGGTCATACGGTCACTGTGATTTTTCCAAGTAAGACATGTTCCTGGATCAACATATTCTGTTGATCCTGGAACATAATTTCTGTCTGAAAATTTAGTCCTAATCCCTATCTTTACTCCTAATCCTATCCCTACTTTAAAATCAGAGGGAAATGATAGGTGAATGACACTGATGTAGAAGAACCTAACCCTGGTTGTAAGTCTAAACTTGACATAAACTGTAATCTTGTCCCCAAAAATCTGATTGGTTGTTCGGAATATTGTTCCAGGATCAACAAAGACGTTGATCACGGAACATGTTGTACTTGGTGAAATCACGTTCACCTTGGTGGTCCAGGGGTCTGTGTGCACACGGTGGCTCCATCACAACATGTAGAACATACATTCACTCACACCTAAGCTTAATCAAGCCTGTCTTTAGCGTTTAGACAGATGTGGGCTGGTCTTGTCCTCTGAACGAGTTACAGCACATCTATGTGTTTGTACCACCCATTTGATATAATGTATCGTATATCACTTGTTTTTTATTGGTGTGCTTTTGTGTGTGCATCACACATCACACACAAAAAAGACAAAAAACACGATTTTTTTCAATACTTCGCGTTTTAGTTTTTCCTCAGCCTGATTCCTCTTTTCCTCCACTCTTATTGGTCTTTTTCAGTTGGAGGAGGACAGGCCACACCCACATCACTCATTCCCGAGGCCCGCCCATTTGAGAAGACTGGCGTCGTACGTGTTTTCCTCCAATACCATGGACACGGAGCACTTCCCCCACGACCCCGCCCTCGGGGCAGCGGCCATTCAGCGCAGCCGCTCAGCTGAAAGCAGCCCCGCCCACCGTCACGCCCATCGCAGACACATGCCCCTGTTGCAGGGCAACCCCAGAGCCCGGCATTCTGTACTAAATATACCACGCCTACACATTCAGCAAATGCTGGCCAAACTTATGAACAAGACATGATTCACCCACCATCAACGTACACAGATGCACACGTGTGGTGCCGTTTTAATAGAAGAGGAGTATGGTGCCCGCTTTTGTGCCCATAGATGAAAAAAAATCAGTACGGAAGCTTGGGCAATAAACTTGGTCTGTGATTGTGAGATCCGTGTGCGTGTGTGAGAGATTGTGTGTGTGTCAGCGAGATATGAGATCCTCTCTAGCTACACTGAAATGTGTTATTGGATATTTTAAATTAAAAGGTTCACCCTAAAATTACAATTGTGTTATCATTTACTCACCTTCATGTTGTTCCAACCCCTATGACTTTTGTGGAACTCAAAAGAAGATATTTTGAAAAATGTCTAAAAGTCAGTGCTGTTTTTGCACCATATTGTTCTTCACTGCATGGACGAAAACAAATATCTTCTTTAATGTTCCACAGAAGAAAGAAATTCATACAGGTTTGGAATGACATGATGACAGAATTGTCATTTTTGGGTGAATTGTCCCCTTACTTGGGACAATTGGAGAAAGATAAATTATTCTCCAAAACAAAGCAATTCTGTGCAATGCTGTAAGATGTATTTGCTCATAAAGACACTGTACACTAAATATTTTGTAAAAAAAAAAAAACAACTAATTTTTACCTCCTTGGAGGATGTTTGCAGAGCTGCTGGTGTCAGGTGGGACGGGTACATTGACTAAATTGATGAGAATATAATTTTTTGATGTTGTTGTTGTTGTTGTTGTTGTTGTTGCTTTGGCCTTTTAGAATCTCATAACAACATCATGTTCTGTGTAAGAGGACAGATGTGATGCAGGCTGATAGTGTGATTGTGTTTTCAATGTTGAATGTCGGCCAAAAGCAGTTACTTAAAAAGGGTGCGTTCACCTGCTGTGTGTTCGTATAGGACACTAGAAGGACAGTGAGTGCTTGCTAAGCTATTTTTGCACAGTCTGTTCGCATCAATATGATCTCAGCACATATAGAACATGTCAAATGCCACAACATGCACCTCCAGGCGGGATGAATGGCTTTCTTAAGCAAGCATGACAGAATTTGAACTGATAGATCTCTTTATATAGATTCTTATTGGCGTCTTTCGTAGCCGAGAGAAAGTGTGACATTAATCATATACAGCATGTGCAGGGTTCAAAGGCTTTGGACCTATAAAATAATCCAATTGCTTGGATCCTCTGGCACTTCAAGCAGAGTGAAACCGTGCTGCACAGAGAGAATGAGTTGTGTGTACACATGTCCAATGTGTGAGTAATAGGCCTGAATTAAGTGTTCTGCATGGATAAAAGTATGTGGACACACTTTTCTATTTAATGAATTTGGCTGTTTCAGCTACATCCTTTACTAATAAGGCTGCATTTAAGTCTACTTTTTTTATGCCCTTCTCTCGCTAACTTTCCCCCATCTCGTTTACATGAATGTGCATCATTGCTTACGTTGCGCGCTACGTTGCCCACTACTGGCAGAACCCTTGCAATGTGTTTAAATGCAATACTTCTTCTTCTTCTTCTTCTTTCTTCTTCCTCTGCCTAATTTTGCACACAGATAGAGGACAGTCTGAACAATAAAGATAGCAATTTTAGAGTCTTTAACTCAGTCCCTCTAGCTCCACCAACTGTCCAAATTTGCACTCACATTTATGCTAATAATGTTTGAACCTTAAGGGCTAGAAACAAAACAAAAAAATCCGCCATTTAGATTTTTTCCGGAAAACCTACTTTTGCGAACTCCTCCTAGACCATTCGTCCTATTTTTACAAAAATCAAACCAGATGATCTTTAGACGATGCAGACGAAAATTCTGGGGGGGGGGTTTGTCTTCAATTCTGAATTCAAGTTAATTTATCAAACCATTCTCGTATAACGTGCTAACAGATTTGAGAATACGCCAAAATAGACACGAGGCTGTATCTCCACAATGCTGTAGTGTATCCAGACCAAACTTGGTACTTGTAATTACAAGCATAACTTGAGGGTATGTGCGGTGTTTTGTCTCTGTGCCACCTAGTGGTCAGGAGACATGAAAATGAATATTTTTGCTTATAACTACTGAACAGTTTGACCAAAAATCAAGAGACTGGTCTCTTAAGATTCAGTGCAGCATGCCTATTGTAATAATACTGCTCTTAATAGATTCTGTGGGTCATGCTGAGAAGATAGACACCAATTTTGTCAGACTTCGCCGAACTTGCTGTCCTCCATTTTGATTTTCTTTTTCGAATTTCTCCTAGTTCGTCCGACTTTCACCAAATTCGAGTCAGATCATCTTCAACCTATGTCGGCAAAAAGTTGTGGATTTAGTCTCATTAGACAACCATTTTCGTATACCGCATCAATGAATTTGATGGCATAATTCCAAACTGCATCTGAGGCTGTATCTCTGGAAAAGATTTGACATATTGACACCAAACTTTATGTGTGTAATTTTCACTCAAGACTGACCACACCTGATCAATTTGGTGTCAGTGCCACCTATTGGTCAACAGTAATAAGCAATTATGTTCCATTACAAGGAATTGTATTTATGGGCTTTGAGCAATTTTGCTTAAAATCGTCTACATGGTCTATGGATCTGCCTGAAGTGTACATATTGAGTAGATTTATTCCCTTGGTCAAAATCAAGGAGACGATTGTCTGTCCAAATAAACTTCCCTCGACCACTTGACAAAGTTGAACGCACAATGGCGATGGGGATCCCCAGAGGGGAAGTGCTTAGGGAAGTTCACGAGTGTATGTCTAAAAGTGGAGTTAAACGCAGCCCAGGTATACAGCCGTACAACCTCCTCCTAAACATTTTTAGGTAAATGGCCATGGTTTAAAAAATTATATGCTTAACAATTGAGTGTCGGTTTGGTGTGTGTTTACATACTTTTGATCACGTAGATTAATTGTGATATCACATTTGTCTTCCATATTAGCTATAAAAAGATATTTAAAGATAATTTTCTCTGCATTAATTATTTAAGTCAGTATTACAGAAACATATGCATATTGCTTTCAGATAGAGGGATATTAGGTTCTATGTGAACTTAAGCAGTGTTTATCTGAGGGCAAGAAAGACATAAACAACATCCTTTATGTCAAGACATCTGACTAATAGTTAGTGACTTGAGAAATGTATAAAGTTCTGGAATAGAGATATATTAAATATACTATATCAAAGTGCAATAGAGGTCAAGGCAATAGGAGCGTAAAAGGAAGACTGAGCCTCTTTCTTTGGTTTTGTCACACATGCATTAGTGGTTTGATGCACACATGCAGATATTTGAACTTGGCTATAATTTATCATTCAGCAAATTAATGTTGCCATTTTTGTTCCTGGGCCTAGACTTGACATGCTACATTAGTGTATAGCGTCATAATAGTCTCATAAATCAATGCATAAATAAGCTTTTGAATGCAGAAGCGCAGTATGGGTGTCATAGAAATTAAATCACATATTGTGTAGTAATCAGGCACGATGCAATAAACTGACAAGTGTTACGTTTTTTTTACATACATAAATACATACATACTATAATGTTTATTAATGTTTTGAATTAGCTATTATTTTTATATTTGTTGTTTTCTTTTTAATTTTAGTTTAAGTTTTAGTAATTTTGATATGCGATTTTGTCATTTTTATTTAACTTTTTTTTTTGGTAATTTTAGTACGTCAACTTAAACATTTATTTCAGTTAGTTATTATTTCAGTAACATTTCTTATTTTTTAATAGTTTTAATTTTAGTTAACAATAAAACACTGGCTGATTGTGTCACATTTTCACAGACAGACATGTTGGTTGTGCCTGGTTAGTGCACAGTGTTAGATACTTCCTATGAAAAATTAAGTAGCATTCACACATTGAAATTATCGCTTTATCCTCTAGCCTCAGTTCAGTTGAGATATATACATATCTGTTGGGAGATTGATTGTTTGTCAGTGTATTAATGTTTCACTTAAAATTCATGCTGTAGAAATGCTATGTGACTCAATGCTGGATATCAATACATATGCGAACCATCTTGCTGAAGATGTAGATTTTTTTTTCTTAAACTATAATTTGCCTCGCTGTGCCAACTGCACCAAACTCTGAGTGGTAAAAAACATATGAATAAAGACAAAGTTCATTATTTATGTAATATTGATTTGGAACTCAGCGTTCATAGCAGTTGGCTCCTGGCATCTGTGCTGCTTTGCTTTGGGTGTTTTAATGCAATTAACACCAACCACTGTTTATCTGGATTCACCAATGTACTGTAATGTGTATGTTCAGAAGAGTTTGTAGTCTGAATTGTGTGAAACAGCTGATCCAAATGTCTTCCTAACGGAGAAGAGTAGCACAGACTGAATGACTGTACATATGTATACAAAAGCTCAGCTGTAATTGAACCCGGGTTTTTATTTGTTATGCAGGATAATAGTACCGGTAATAGTAATGATTTCTGCATCCCAAAGATTGTTAATTGGGTTATTTTGAGGCATCAAATAACACTTTAAAAGTTTGGGGTTGATGATATTTTTTATGTTTTTGAAAGAAGTCTCTTATGGTCACCCAGGCTGCATTGATTTGACCAAAAATACAGTAAAAACAGTAATATTTTGAAATTATTAACTCTTTTCTTTTTTATTGTATTATGTAATGTAATGGCAACGCTGAATTTTCAGTAGCCATTTCCCAATGTCATAGGATCCATCAGAAATTCTTATTCTCCTTTTTTTTCATCAGAAATGATTCTAATTTGCTGATTTGGTGCTCAAGAAACATTTCTTATTATTATCAATGTTGAAAACAGCTGTGCTGCTTAATATTTTTGTGGAAACCGTGATACATTTTTAGGATTTTTTGATGAATAGAAAGTTCAAAAGAACAGCATTTATTTAAAATATAAATATTTTGTGACATTATAAATGTATTTAATTTACCTTTTGATCAATTTAATGCATCCATTCTGAATAAAAGTATTAATGTCTTTTTAAAAAAATCCCAAACTGACCCCAAACTTTTGAAAGGTACTTATACACGTTTGATCAGATTTAATCTTGACAAGACAAATATCTTTTTATTAGTATATTTAAATTCTGTAAATTTCTTATGAAGAAAATAATTGCCCTGGAAATGTAATGTTTCCACGCTGATAAAGAGATAACATGGTATGAGATAACATGTTCAGATAGTTTGAGGAAGGTTAGAGGAAGTTTCAAATTTCAAATTTCTTCTCTGCTTTATTGAGAGACTGTAAATAATGATGTCCATTACTTCTGAATCTTAGTGTTGTTACATGTAGTACAATGTTTTATGCTAAATTCATTATAAGCCGAACAGCTTTTCATTGCAGTCCTGCTTCATGCCATTCAACATTCATAACCTCTCACATTCTCTGTCTCTAACTGGGTCAATCTTTGAGCTTGTCTGAACTCCCCAGAGACAAACCTTGAGCTCCGAGCAGCGTGAAACAGTGTTTAACAACGTCTATTTGTATAGAAAAACGTTTAAATGTATTCTTTTATCTATTTGATAACGTGCTGGGAAAAGTCTAAAACCGAGATGGCTTCTCACACATCAGTATTGTTATGAATAATTTTCTGAAATTTTCTGAGTCAAAATTTATATCATAT
Organism: Gila orcuttii; assembly: GCA_026230005.1. NCBI lineage: Eukaryota > Metazoa > Chordata > Actinopteri > Cypriniformes > Leuciscidae > Gila > Gila orcuttii. The sequence continues at coordinate 31,064,144 of JAPDVR010000013.1, read as the reverse complement.
GCTGGACTTTTTATTGCTGATAAATGTTACTCGTCATCATCAGCTAATCCCAGACCTGCTCATAGAAGCATTACATGTGTGAATCAGGGTCAAACTTCAACTGCTAGAGTCTTTCACAAAATAGCTAGTGCAATAAATACAATAGGGACTATATAGTAGACTTAATAGTATTATGAACACGCATGTATTTTGGGCTTTTGTAAAAGTAAAAGTCTTTGGACAGATAGCTGAACATGCTGCTGTACTAACACATTCCTCTGTCTCATTCGCTCTGTGTGTGTCCATCGCTGTACATACTGTTGGCTGAGCACTGTCTTTGAGTCTACACTTGAAATCACAAATGGGCTAAATCATTTAAAAAATATTACACTGTAAAATGGACTTTTGTGCCTTTTTAACTATGTATGTCATTCTAAAAAGACAATCCTGCAAAGCTTGTATACAACCAAATCACAAGTAAATAATCTGAAAAATGACTAAATTGTGGTCTCTTCTCTCACAATGTGGTCCAAAATTGTTTTTTTAATTTCTGTATTCTTATTGTGCATATAAAATTATCTTTTTAATTACTTATATATATATATAATATATATATAATATATATATATATATATAGTTGTAATCTAAATTATTCAACCCCCATTGCAAATCAGGTTTATTGGCAAAATTTACAGACTCTCAGGTGTTTGCAATGAACAAATCAAACTACAGTAATTGTATGTATACAGTATGCTTCATTCTTCTTCCTCCAGACATAGGCCTACCGCTGATCCATAGGGCCGAAAAGTTCCAGTTTTGTTTCATCGCTTCACCGAACAGAATCCCAAAGCTTCTGTGGCTTATTTATATGATTTTGAGCAAATTGGAGCTGACTTTTCTTGTGCTTTTGGGTCAGTACAGTAGTGGTGTACGTCTTGGAGTTCCGGCATGGAAACCACATGTGTTTAGTACGCGCCTTACTATCTGTTGCCACCAAGTCTTGTTGCAGGTCTTTTGCTGTCACTTGAGGGTTTTTCTGAACCTGCCTTCTCAGAAATCTGGTCTATAACCAATGTTCCTTTAACTTTGCTTTTTGTATCCTGTTCCTTGTTTGTGAAGGGCGATGATATCTTCTCTAAACTTTTTGGACCATTCTTTTGACTTAGCCATATTTGTAACATGCCGTCAAATGTGACACTCAACAAACCTAGCTAGTTCATGTATTTTATGTGTTCTAGCTCAAGCATACCTGGTGCAACTAATAAAGCTCTGATAAATACCTGTTTTGCAGATTCGTGCTGTTGTGAGGTATTCTATTCAAGGGGTTGAATGATTTTGAGACTGCAGAAGTCTTAATTGCATTTTCAGTTGAATTTGGGAAAAACACATAGCTGAGCTATTTCAATTACATTTGTTTGATTTGTTCATTGCAAGCAACTTAAAGTCTGTAAATTTTGCCAACAAACCTGATTTGCAATAGTGTTCTGTCGTTTAAAGGTTTAAGCTTTTTTTTTTGGATATAAATGAATACGTTTATTTAGCAAGGATGCATTAAATTGATAAAAAGTTCAAGTTTTAATAATTTTTTATTTTCAAAATTACGAAATTTTGAACTTTTGATCAACTAATGATACATTTTTGATCAATTTTCAATACATACTACCATTCATGATACTTTTTATTCACCAATAATGCATTAAATTGATCAAAAATCAAGCGTAGTGTTAGTTTTGGCAGGTCACATCAGTCAAGCTCGCTTACCCTAATTAATTACCCTCCTCCATCCCCAGCTCCTCCTCTCATCCAGTCAGGACTTGGCCTTCTGATATTCCTCTTTGATTCAGACAAATTTTTCTTGAATCATGTTGTACATTACATTATTGCACATTAATGATTTCTGCAATACATTTATGTTGGTTCTGCTCTGTTTACCCTAAGGGGGGTTATTGCTGCTGTCCCTGCTCTTGTCCTTGCTAGGCTGCAGGGAGTTCTTGCCCAGAACAGAACCATACCACCAATCCAAACTGTATGCTAATTTTCAATCGTCTTTGATGATAGTGGTCCTGACAGAAGTTGTATATGAAATTGCATTAAGCATTAAATTGATCAAAACATTTATAATGCTACAAAATATTTATCTTTCTAATACTAATTTGAACTTATCCAGCTCTTTTAACATTATTTCACTCATTTCTTTTCTCTTTTTCTTGCATTGTTACAGGAGATCGCAGTGGCTGAACCTTCACCGCCTTCCTCTCAGACGCGTATGAAGCGAGTCGACTTTGTGTCCGGTGTGTTGATGTTTGACGATCTCAGAGAGGAGGGTGCAAAGATTGGAGGTTCTGGCAGTGACGGAAGCCCGCGCAGTAGTGAGGGAAGTCCAGAGGGCGCTGCATCTACTTTACTCGCCCCCGCCCACCGGGACCTTGACCAGGAAGAGGGCTCACGCACGCTGGTGCTTGTGTCTGCTGGTAACGGGCAAGTCTCACCTGGAGACGGGCAGGGAACACTCGCCGCATTGACACCGCAGGGAGAGCGGCCCATACCAGATGAATCCGAACCCGGGACTCTTTCCTCTGTTATTAGGTCTGAGCCCAGACCTATCATCATGACATCTGCAGCTGTAATCACCAGCGGTTCTTGCTCGCCGCCTTTCACCAAGGTGGAACGCACTTTCATTCACATCGCTGAGACAACACATCTCAATGTCATGACAGCCAGACATCGCCCGCCTGGACTGGATGAGTTGATACCTAAGTGTGAGGCGACGGGTGGAGAGAAAGAGGAGAGGGAAGGGGTCGGTGAACGAGAGCAAAAGGAGAACAATAGAGAGAGGATTACAGTAGAACGGGAAGAGGATGAGAGGAAAAAAGAAGAAAGTGAAGATGAGAATGGCAGACAGGCTGAAGAAAAAGTAAATAAAAGTGGCAGAGAGGAAGCAGAGACTGTGTTTTTAGCTGAGTCACATGACCAGCCAGAGACTACAGCCATTGAGGAGGAAGTCTCCAGAGAAACCAAAATGGAAGTCAGACCAGAAGGTTTCGTGCCAGAAGTAGACCTGCAAAGGGAACAGGAGCAGGAAGAGTGTCAATCTCCGACCCCTGAACAAAACAGAGATACAGAGGTGGAGGATGAGAAGGACATGTCTCCACCGGAGGGGGAGTCACCCAATAGCAAGCCACTCCCACAGAGGCGGAGCCGTATTCCTGTTCTTATGTCGGAGGAGGAAACGGGCTCAGACAAGTCATCGCAGAGTCAGGAGCAGTTGCAGCGAACTCGCAAAAGCCGACAACAACAGCTGGCCCGCCTCGTTCTGGAGCGTAAACAAACACATCTGATTCGTTCTCGCTCCGCCTCCTCGCCCTCCCCGACACTCTCAACCACTGCATCTGAGGATGAAACCCACCAATCAGATGACTCTAAGAGAGGAGAGAGAGGAGCAGATGGGAGAATTAGGAGCAGAATCCCTCGGCCAGTCACACCCATCAGGGGGTCTTCTGACCAACTTGGGGGCACGACCCTCCTGCAAACCCAGAGATCTGTGTCTTTCATTCAATACAGGTTGGTGGAACAGAATTGCAATTTAGAAGTCTAATTAATTTGAATCTACACTACCAGTTAAATGTTTGAACACACTGAATTTCACTGAATTTACGTTTTTTTATGATCTTATAAACCTTTCCATCTAAAGGCCTACGGATATGTGTTTGTAATATATGTATTTATAAATCAGTCAAATATAAAATGTGCCTGCTAGAACCGGTAGACTTGTGGACAGTGCAATTTGAATCCCATCTCGTGGTCCACTATAGTATATAATGAAGGACAAAATGGCAAAAATAAATATTTTATAAATTAAATAAATATATATATGTAACAAAATGATGTATATATATATATATATATATATATATATATATATATATATATATATATATATATATATATATATTTAATTATAAATATTATTTTTTATTTTTTTTAAGCTGGACCTTTTTTTTGTTAATACATAATTCCCTTACTCTCTCCGTGGAAAAAAATGATAAAAGAGTATAAAAAATAAGTATAACAAAATTGATTGAATGATAAATATATATAACAAAATAGTTATTAGCTATAGTTTTATGATTCTCTCCAGGTTTAACAGTACTCTCTAACTGTGGGTTATAACGCACAGAAAGTAAAACAATTTCAGGATATAAAAAAAATACAAACTGTATATAAAATATATAGCTGCCTTTATATTTTAGGACAGAGGCATCATCACATTTGGATGTCTGTTTATAAAATCTACTTACTTTCTTGAAATTTCTTGCTCGTAATGTGAAATGTAAAATTGTGAATACTGAACCTCAGATTTAGCTTGGCACTTTTAATGACAAACTATGTAAGGAAAATTATACAGACTATCCTATAAAAGCTCTAGAGTGATATGACTAATTCTTTCCTCTCTCCAACAGAACCAAAAGTTCTATCAATCCCAGGATTCAAAAGTCTGCAAGTCTGCACACAAATATCCATCAGCAGCCACCTAAACCTCAGCTCCGCCCCTCTAAAACACTTCCACCCCGTCCTCCACCTTCAGGCCCCTCCCACTCACAGGGAAGTCGGACCGCCACACGTACTATTACTCGTACCTTAACTCTTAATTCCACTCGAAGCATTAGCACCTCCCCTCGGAGCCACGCCACCTCTCGCACCGACAGCCCCTCGCCTCAGCGCATTCGCCGACAGCCTATAGCCAATGAAACGCAACGACAGCCCCAGCAGCCCAGACCTCCTTGCCCGTCGCAGTCCAAATCCAAACCTCAGGACTCCACCCCCAAAAAGAGCAAAACCCACCCATCAACCTCATCTCAAAAAGCGAAGAAAGACCCACCAGACTCAAAGACTACAACGAGATAATTACAATGCATTGAAGGACTTCATTCCTCCAGATGATCTTCATCCTCAGCATCATCATCATCATCACAATCATCAGTGTTGGACTGCACCTCTCACAACACACAACAGATTCAACCAAACATGTTCGTTATTCAGCCAAGTGACTGCAGCAGCTACTGAAATACCTCTGATGAGGAGAACCTCTGACATTTATTCACACAGTGAGTGTACAAAACTGTGTGAGGGGAGGGCGAGTTGTCATTAATGAAGTGTGTTGGACTGATGAACACACATCATATGCCTTAAACCTGCAAAGGAAATAATTGCTGCCATCACAACAAAGCTTCCACAGGCTCTATCCTTCTGTCCATGGCGCTAATGCCACTATAATGGTCAATAATACAATCAATCACATTGTACAATGTAGAATCGGGTTTTACTTCAGCTTTAAAGCTTTTAAATGCATTACTGTACATGCCATTTATTTTGTTTGAATATCACTTCCCAAATGGTTTTTGACTAACATCACAATATCAGAAACTGGAAAAAATATAGCGTCCCAAATGTACTGATTCTTTATCTAGTTGGTGTTTGGGACAGCCTTTTATATCAACCCAAGTCAATTAATGTGTGCTAAAATTTGTATTTATCTCAAACATAATTATAAAAATCATATGCACCTAAACTTGGTAGTTCTGTGCAGAATATGCTGGGGGAAAATGTCATATGGTACATAAATCTGGTATTAATAGCTAAATTTAATCTTGATGACTAATGTTGCTGCTACAGTTTGATGTCAATCATATAATCATCTTGGCCCCGCCGACTGTCTGTGTTTCTCTCTCTCTGATCAATCCATCCATGACACTCGTCTGCTAAATTTATTTATAACCGGATCCCGGACCAGCGGTATGCATTTGGAAATGCTCGTTCTGTTTATTGTCTTTTGCAAAACTGTAGATAATGTAAGCAGTACTTTTGAAAAACAAATTTATATTTTTGTTCCAAAAAAACAGCAAAAGATTAATGGATGAAAATAGGATTAACTTAGTTGCATTTTTCTCAGTCTCAGACTGATCTGTATGCAACTTTTACAGTTCAAAGAACGCTGGAGGAAGCTGAGTGAAGGTCAAAGAGAACATCAAAGCTTCTCAAAAATCACACACACCAAGGAGAATAAAGCAGCAGGAACCAATAATGTGTGTAAATGTACTCTAGGATGTTATTCCGTTATCCAGTACTGCTACTCTCGAGTGTCTACAGCATGTGTTCAAAGGCTGGTAATCTGACTTTGAGTTTAAATGACTAAGGTGCTATAAGAGTTTTCCTTCATGCCTGCTCTAATCATTGGTGTTTTTCCCCATCCTGTGCTTGAAATAAAACCCGAATATCCATGAAGACTGTCAAATCAACGGAGGAGAAAAATTTCCTTAGTGCACACTAGCCAGTGTTATTTGTGAGTTAACTTAAAGGGAGTGCTTGATTTGAACCATGCCCCACTGCAAAACCATTGCATGCTGTTGTTTGGATGAAATAAAAGGAAAATACTTTCTGCTGTATGTTCCAGAATGTTCCACCTGCAGAGAACTTTGAAGACTCTTTCTGCTCTTATTACAGACAAGATATGAGGACATCTTCTTGTGGTTGGTCATCTCTCTTCAGAGTGTCGCTTTAAGAGAATTTGCATGAATGCGTTTCATGAATCATGATTGACTAACTTATACTAAGGAGCAACCTTTCTGAGTTGAACAATTATTATCAATGATGCCATTCAATAAACGCAAGTTTCATCACTGTTTCGGTTGATGGTTTTGTCTCTTTTTTTTTTAGAAAAGAATAGTGGATGTTCTACATAGGGAATCTGCATGTCCTGGCTGTTTTGAAAGAGAGTGAATTGAGTTTCATCTGCACAAGAATTGAGCAATAACAGAGAAGTTAAAACACTATGTAATCACATCATCTTTGATCATAGTGTCCCAGTCCAGTAATGCTTGAACTAGACTGTCTAGTTCAAGCATTACTGGTTCAAGATGTTTCTGTTAACCATTCAACCCTAAAAATTATTAATAATGGTGGGAAAACAGCAATAAGGTTCAAAAGTTTGGGCTGCATTTATTCGTTCATAAATACAATAAAAAAACGTAATAATGTGAGATATTAATGCAATTTAAAATAACTGTTTTCTATTTGAATGTATTTTAAATTGTAATTTGTTCCTGTGACGGTAGCTGAATTTCCAGCAGTCATTACTCCAGTCTTCAGTGTCACATGATCCTGCAGAATGCTATGCTGATTTAGTGCTCTGATAAAGAGAAAGTTCAAAACAACAGCATTTATTTGAAATCTTTTGTAACATTATAATCACCTTTAATGTTTCTTTTGATAAGTAATAATGTCTTAAAACAATCCTACTGACCCCAATCTTACTGACGCTAAGTAAGTGTGTGTGTGTGTGTGTGTGTGTGTACCTCATAAATATGTGACAACATTATGTAATCGCATCTTTGCGTCCTTGTGTCTCTGACTGGTTGAAGGATTGCGGCCAGAAATTGTTAGATCTGTTAACCTTTTTTAACCAACACTTAAAACATTAATTCACTGAAAATATAATTTTAAAGTCTAATCTCTGGATAGAACAACTTTTTCAATCACAAACAGTTGTTAAGATGGGATTGGGACAAAAATAAACTTTTAAACATTGTCTAATCTTGCCTCTACAAGTTTGGGCTCCATCTGCTAGTTGAGAACTGAGATTTAATAGGTCTTTTGTATAGTCAAACATGGGATCACTGATTCTTTACTTGGTGAGTTCATGTTGCTGAAGTGGTTTGTGTAATAATTTGACTGTATAATACCTGTCAGTCATTGTTGGGCGGTAGCGTTGCTACAAGTAGTGACGCTACTAATTGGGCAATTCTTAGACTATGGGCACTTTCATGTCCTTTGATCATATTTTATAAAAAAAAAAAACATTTAATTTAGAAAATTTCACACTTTCATATTTAACTTTACACTGAAAGTACTTTTGAAACTTTTTACCGATAGTCTACGATGATTTTTTTCACCTTTTTAAACATCATTATAGATGCAAATATTGCTGTTTTGTGCTTGTCCCACACCCAGACTTCTGATCTTCAATAATGAAAAAGAAGTGTAAAAAAATGATTTATCTATTTTATTTTAATTTGACTGTATACAGTATCAGTAAAATAATCAAAACATAATTGTGGTATTTAAGGTCAGACAACTATTAATGTGATTTTATATACAAAATGTAGTTGTCCCACAGTATTGCCGTCATTTCCACCACAACGCTGTAATGTCCCAACGCATTCTCATCCTTTGGGGTCATATAGGTGACGCCATATGACATTTCGTCGAAATCTTACGCACATGGCCCTATGGAGGACCAACTCTACCATATTTAAAAATAAATACAGAAATAAATAAATGCTCAATAAATAAATAAGCATACAATTAATTGCCCCAAAAAATACAATAAACAAATAAATGTAGGTAGAAATTAAATTATACAGTGAGACATAAATATATATCTCTTTTAATTAGCTTCTTTATTTATTCACCTTTGTAATAATTACCTCATTTATTTATTGTCCGTTATAATCTTCAACTTTATTTATTAATTACTTATTTTTTAAGTATTTATTTATGTGCATTTTATAATATTTTTGTCTGTTTTATTCTTCCTTTGTATTTTTTTACCCTATTTATTTCTTCAATGCTATTTATTTCTGTCTGTCGTTTTTACATTTCTGTATGCATTTCTGCCTCATTATGCAAATGAGGAGGGGTTGTGTCTTAAGGGGTCAACTTCTGCCCATTGGTTGGTTAGCATTTTACTGCATCGGTCGAATCTACATGCCACCGGCTACAGTCACAACAAAGATGGTTACCTACGATGAAGTTGTCAGTGAGCTGAGGCATTTAGCAACTGTTTTTGAAAACAATGCTAACGTTTATATTGATTTTATTATTTTTCGTGTGGACGCTCTAACAGAACGTGTGTTTCAGTTAGCGGCACACATGGACACAGATGTCGACAATGTAACGTTAGTTTTTCAGAATCTGGAGGAGGCGGCCCATGTTCTTAACTCGGTCGCTAACGTTAATCACACACCTGGGATAGCTGGTCGCCCTGCCTATATGCTGCCTGTGGACGCCGTGGAAGGACTTTTACATGCGGGTTTGCCTGTTGGTGCCATTGCAAGGCTTTTTGGAGTCAGGGAAACAACAGTTCGTCGTCGGATGGCAGAGAATGACATAAGGTTAGTGTACCATTACATGTGATGCCAATAGAACCAGTGTGTGTAACGTTACCAAATCACAAGAATGACACAGGAGAAAGACAAACCCTTCCTAGCTTGTGTTAATTTACAAAGTTATGGAACTAAACAAGAATGCATAGAAAGTAACGTTAAGTCGCACACACCGTGACTTCAGACTCCACTTTAGACTCTCCTCAAAAGACTTCAGACTCCAGATGGCAGATGAGCAATGCTGAGCTAAACATGTTTAACGTTACTCACCACAGGTTACTAACCTATTTTGCGTTCAGCGTTTCTTTGTTTGGGTCTTGTTGTGTGAAGTTTTAAAGCCAACGTTTATGATGAATGGTGGAACAGCTGCCGGTGTTTGTTGTCAACTCTCACTCACGTGCAGCCGCTCGCAGCAGATACTACGTGTTACGTAGGCAGGTTATAGGTAACGGAGGAAGCTCATCAGACGCTACCTAAAAATAAAAATTGTTCACGAGTCCCGCACCTCGAGTCCGAGTCGAGTCTGAAGTCTTTTGAGGAGAGTCTAAAGTGGAGTCTGAAGTCACTGTGTGTGCGACTTAACGTTACTTTCTATGCATTCTTGTTTAGTTCCATAACTTTGTAAATTAACACAAGCTAGGAAGGGTTTGTCTTTCTCCTGTGTCATTCTTGTGATTTGGTAACGTTACACACACTGGTTCTATTGGCATCACATGTAATGGTACACTAACCTTATGTCATTCTCTGCCATCCGACGACGAACTGTTGTTTCGCTGACTCCAAAAAGCCTTGCAATGGCACCAACAGGCAAACCCGCATGTAAAAGTCCTTCCACGGCGTCCACAGGCAGCATATAGGCAGGGCGGCCAGCTATCCCAGGTGTGTGATTAACGTTAGCGACCGAGTTAAGAAGATGGGCCGCTTCCTCCAGATTCTGAAAAACTACATTCTCGACATCTGTGTCCATGTGTGCCGCTAACTGAAACACACGTTCTGTCAGAGCGTCCACACGAAAAATAATAAAATCAATACAAACGTTAGCATTGTTTTCAAAAACAGTTGCTAAATGCCTCAGCTCACTAACAACTTCATCGTAGGTAGCCGTCTTTGTTGTGACTGTAGCCGGTGGCATGTAGATTCGACCGATTCAGTAAAATGCTAACCAACCAATGGGCAGAAGTTGACCCCTTAAGACACAGCCCCTCCTCATTTGCATAATGAGGCAGAAATGCATACAGAAATGTAAAAACGACAGGCAGAAATAAATAGCATTGAAGAAACAAATAGGGTAAAAAAATACAAAGGAAGCATAAAACAGACAAAAATATTATAACATGCACATAAATAAATATTTAAAAAAATAAGTAATTAATAAATAAAGTTGAAGATTATAACGGACAATAAATAAATGAGGTAATTATTACAAAGGTGAATAAATAAAGAAGCTAATTAAAAGAGATATACATTTATGTCTCACTGTATAATTTAATTTCTACCTACATTTATTTGTTTATTGTATTTTTGGGGCAATTAATTGTATGCTTATTTATTTATTGAGCATTTATTTATTTCTGTATTTATTTTTAAATATGGTAGAGTTGGTCCTCCATAACAAATACTTAAAAAAATAAGTAATTAATAAATAAAGTTGAAGATTATAACGGACAATAAATAAATGAGGTAATTATTACAAAGGTGAATAAATAAATAAACTAATTAAAAGAGATATATACATTTATGTCTCACTGTATAATTTAATTTCTACCTACATTTATTTGTTTATTGTATTTTTGGGGGCAATTAATTGTATGCTTATTTATTTATTGAGCATTTATTTATTTCTGTATTTATTTTTAAATATGGTAGAGTTGGTCCTCCATACATGGCATCCTTTAGCGTCAATATAACACGCACTGTTATGGGTAGGTTTAGGTCTGGGGTAGGGTACGGTTATGACGCCTTGGGATCTGCGTCTCATATTCACGCTAAACGATGCCATGTGCGTTGGATTTAGACGCGCGTCACCTGTATGACGCCTTGGGTTCTGCGTCTCATATTGATGCTAAAGGATGCCATGTGCGTAAGATTTCAACGAAATGTACAAAGCGTCACATGTATGACGCCAAAGGATGAGAACGGGCTGAATGTCCAAATGTCCCCTTTAAAAGTTTTTTTTTTAAAGATTGTTTGGGTAGTTTCTATGGAGATTAACAATGACATCACAGCACATGTCTGATATGGAGGAGATTTTTAATTTCTTCACCAACTTGGAGAAGAAAACTCAAGGTAAATATTGCTTGAAATGAAAATATTTTTATTGTATGTCATTTCCAAACATGGTGTAACATCAATTGAGTTTGTAAATAAATAGATTTTTTAACATAAATAGATGTATTTTGCATGCATATAATGCTAGCTACCAATTCATAGCTAATCTGTAATACTAGCTTGGATTTTTTTACAAAATACTGCAGGATTGTCATTTCCACCACTGTCATTTCCAACACATTCCTTCTTGGGTGGAAATGACAAAGGTGAGGTGGAAATGACATTTATGCTTACAAGGTGCAATTCATAGATTGTGTGGCTACATATGTATATTTTATTTATTGAAATGTACAATGCTAATGTATTTATTTAAATATATATTTGTTGAAATGCCTTTTCATCTATTTTTAAGATGCAGCGCAAGTCAACTGCAGAAAGGTCTCAGTCCTATACCAAGACAGAACCAAACAAACTAATGACTAATGAGATTAATGATTTGTTAAATGGAATTGTCTGTTTTAGAAAGTTTCAAATAAATGTCTTCTGTTTTTCTACATGGACGTCCATTCATTGTCATTTCCACCCCCTCATAACTTTTAAAAAAATATTTACAAAATTCTAATCACTCATTAAAAACTTCTGCATAGTTTATGAGATAATGGTCCACTTAATGTAATGACACAAGTAGTTATTTTTCTTAAATGTATTGTAGGATTGAAAATAATCCAATAAATTTGAAATGAACATTTGCTTTGAAAGACATTTGTTTTACTGTTTTCCACCCCCTCTTTCCCCAATGACCATTTGGAGTTGAGGGCCTGATAGTGATCAAGACCTGTAGGCCAAGATGTGTGCACTTTGGGGGTCCATGACTTGTCACACCTTTAGAACAATGGGGGGAGTTGTAATTATCTGATTGGTCAGTTTGAATGTCTCACATTTGGTTTTTAGTCACATGGTCAGGGAAAGGATAAAAGAAGATTGGAACTGTTGCTCTGGCTTTTTATGCTCTGCTCTTTTATGCTCTGGTTCTCTTTCTTGAGGCTCTCTCTCTCTTTACCTCCTCTTTTCTCTCTCTCTCTCGCTCTCTCGCTCTCTCTCTCTCTCTCGTAACATTTTACATATATGCTGGGTACAATTAATGATATAAGTATTATCATCTCATACATCTATTTTGTAACTATTTTAAGTGTAACCATAGCCATATTTTGTCATTAAACCTGTTCAATTACAAATAATGTGCTAATTAGTATTGATTTGGTATTGACTTTGAAGTGCTACCTATTGCAATACAATATTGTCACTCTATATAGCAATGTCTCCCACATATTAAGCTATTGTAACTGCGCTTATTTCCGTCGTTGGTATAAGTGGCAGTGGGTGGAATAGACAAGAAATGTACAGTTTTCTACCATCTTGCTGACAACTTTTCTTTAGTCATTCGGCATTCTTGCAAACTGAACCCCTGCAGGAAATCCACCCTTACAGTATCTAACCAATCCAATATTATATTTCAGGTTGTGGTGGATGTAATCTTTGTGTTTGGGCCTCATGACAGTTAATCCACAAATCTATGGTAATTGCAATATAGGTATAAACTGGTAATACTATGTGTGAAAGTGGTATTACACTGTTAAGAAATGATCTATATCATAATATTTTAAAATAATAATCAAATATTTACATGTGATGGAAATGACATTTGTTCAGTGCGGATCGGAAAATATGTCAAAAAACACCAATTTGTCTTATAATGTAAGTGCGTTCTCTTATGGATCACTAGTTATATTTAAATGTTAGACTGTGACAATTTTGATTTGAACACTTTTTCCCCCTCAAGTTCACAAGGCCAAAAGTGCCGGTAGTTGAAGAACCACCCAACTACATTTCTCAGTATTGGTAGCGTCGCTGTTTCCTGAATCAAATAGCTTTTCAGTAGCGAAGCTCTTTTTTTGATCAAGTAGTGCGGTGGCGTCCACACAAGCTACATTTTCCCCAGCATTTCTAAAGGTCAAGCTCAAATCGGAAATACAACTGCTACCTATATCACCATAGACAGAGTATCACTGATGTTGGATCAGTTAGTGACGGTTACTTCTTCTTATTTTACGGTGGTTGGCAACTATAGGGCCATGTGATTTCATTACCGCAACGCGGAATGGACTGAATCGCGGTATCCATGCATAAAAACGAAATTTACTGTATAACACGGAATTTCACGGAATTTGTCAGATCTTGGATGAAAGGAAGGTAAGTAACCTAAACTTAAATAAAATCGCGATATAGACTAGTGTCTGTGAATATTAAACCGCATAAAGACTAGTTAAAAAGGAATCATGCATGGTCTGCGTGCCTATATCCCCTTTCACACAGAGATTCCGGAAAATACACGGATAAAGTGACCCGGTATTTGACCCGGGTTTGTTTGATTTTGGTTCATTCACACTGCCAGTGATTTTCCAGAATCAGAGAGTGCGTTCACACACAACCCGTAAAAATCCCGTAAAGACACGTGACATCGATGTGACATGTAGCCTATAGCCTAATGTCTCAGCAGCGTCTCCTAATGTCTTTTAAGTTTGCTTATGAGCTGCGATTTCTCTCTCGACGCTCTACGAAACTACGCTTGTGCATTGGTGCTTTTTTTCTCTGATTCGATCATAAATAAACTAGCGCATTACGTAGGCCTACTGTTTCACTATAGCGTCATCATTACGACACGGCATTGATTGCGGCTTTTGTTCACACAGCGAGCGTTCCGGGACTGATCCCGGCAATGTTACTAGGTCCCCAACCCGGCATCGATCCCGCATCAGTCCCGGGTCGTGTTTGCGTTCACACAGAAGGCGTTCTGGCAATTTCCCGGGATCAACGCGCTGTGTGAAAGGGGCTTATTATGAATGAATGGCTCAGGCGCGCGGATCATAGGCGCGGATTCATTTAACTTCCCACACACGAGGCTTGCGATGTTTTCAGCCTATATGAGGCCATTAATGGATGAACTTCATCTACACAGCTGCTCTGAGAGTAACTTTAGCAGCATTTTAGCTTGATTTGAGAAAAACTATCGTCATAAAAACACAGAGAGACTCAAAGGTCTACATGGCAACCTGTCAAAATAAAAGGTTGGTTTAACCTTTGAAGAAAGTTTTGCTTAAATCATTAGGCCTACATTTTAAATAATTGGTCATTACAATTTAAACCATTAAAAAAAAACATATTTCATAGTGCCCTTAAAATGTAATTTATTTTAAAATTTTAATAAATTATTGTTAAATTGTATACGTTTCATGATTTCAATTAATTACACGTTTTTGATTACTACATTTGTATTTAACCATTAAAATGGGAGTCCAGAAAAATGAAAACAAAATAAAACTGAATTTAGAATGTGGGAAAAAATAAAACAGATTTCATAGGGCCCTACAAACCAGCTTTTTGGTGCATTACCACCACCTTCTGCTCCGTATGGTGTGACATCACGTACCAATATCAATCCTTGGGCTGACTGACACGTGAGAAATGTAGGCCTACTTTTTTTTTTTAAAACATTTGTTTATTGATTTTTTCAGTGACATAACAAAATCAAGAGGTAACAATTCGGGAATCAAAACAGTGTCCAATACAACCAACAAGAAATTAAAATAAAATAAAGAAATAAAAATAAAAACAAATAAACAGAACAAAACAAAAAAAACACAAAAAGCAGTCACCCACTGCTAAATAAAAGCCCAATATGTTCACTTACAGAGAAATAAATAAAAAACATCCCAGCATGCTACAAATTCCACAAGAAAAAACTCACAATTAGAAGACAATCAGGGTGCCTACTCTGGAATAGCTGTAAAAGTCAATCCCTCAACATGTGCAAAAAATGGACCCCAGGTTTTATTAAACTTTGCAAGAGAACCATGTATCGAGCACCTAACTTTCTCCAACTTCACGAACTGAAGGATGTCCCTGATCCAAGGCGAGTGAGAAGGCGGTGCAGGAGACTTCCACCTCAATAAAATCAAACGTCTAGCAAAATTTAGAATATTTAGAATTAAATATCTGTGTCCAAAAATTATGTAGTGAAGGGCAAGACCAAAACATATGGGCATGGGTAGCTGGAGCCTGACGACATCTAATGCACATGGGATCGACATCATTATAGATTTTAGAAAGCCTAACTCGAGTGAGATGGGTACGATGTAGAATTTTGCACTGGGTCAGACCATGTCTAGCACAAATTGAAGAGGAGTGAACCCGACGCAAAATGGCCTCCCACAGATCCTCCGAGATCCCTTCCCCTAGATCCTCCTCCCATTGGGTTTTAATTTTATGCTGCGGGGTAAGCTGCAAAGAATAGATAAGATTGTATAAACATGAAATAGCACCCTTAATGGTAGGCAATGGGGTTAAAAAGGAGTCAATTAGAGAGGCATCTGGGAGATTTGGGAAGTTGTGGCTAAGATTGCGAGTGAAACTTCGAACTTGAAGATATCTAAAAAAATGCTGCCTAGGCAAATGGAATTTCTCGGAGAGTTGCTGGAAGGATGCAAATGTACCAGCAATATACAAGTCCCTAAATGCCTTGATGCCGTAGTCAGACCACAAAGAAAAGGCCCCATCGATTAAGGAAGGGTGAAAAACAGGGTTAGCTGATAAAGGTGCTAGAAAAGAGAAACTCTGTAGACCAAAATAGCGTCGAAATTGCTTATTTTAAAAGTGGATTTAACTAAGATATTATTGCAAAATGGGGAGGGAGAAAAGCTAAGAGGAGCGTGGACGAGAGCAGTCAACGAAGCAGGTTTAACAGAAAACAACTCCATACTCAGCCATGTAGGAGAAACTGGTGCCCCCTCCAGCAAAATCCAAAGCTGAATTACTCTAAGGATGAAAGCCCAGTAATAAAACCTCAAGTTAGGAAGGGCCAAGCCCCCAAGGGTCTTAGGTCTCTGCAACAGCTCCTTTCGCAAACGAGGGACCTTCCTGTTCCAGATAAACTCAGTGATTGATTTGTCTAATTTGTGAAAAAAAGACTGAGGGAGAAAGATAGGTATGCACTGGAAGAGATAAGACAATTTGGGAAGGATATTCATCTTAACCGAATTGACCCTGGCCACAAGGGAAAGAGGCAACAGTGACCACCGTTGAAAGTCCATCCGTATCTGATCTAACAAAGGGGCAAAATTATAATCAAACAAATCTTTAAATCGGTCACAAATCCGGATACCAAGGTATTTAAAGCCAAATGGAACAATTTTGAATGGGAAACCCTGAGCAGCATTCTGGGCACCTTGATTTAAAGGAAAAAGCTCACTCTTGTCCAAATTTAGTTTATAGCCTGAAATCTGACCAAATGAACTAAGGATGTCAAGAGCAGCTGGAACTGAGATAGAGAGATTGGACACATATAGTAATAAGTCATCGGCATAGAGGGAGACCTTCTGTTCAAAACCATATCTTGTAATTCCAGTGATGTGTGGCTCTAAACGAAGCGCAATAGCCAGAGGTTCAATAGCAACCGCAAATAAAAGAGGACTCAGAGGACAGCCTTGACGAGTGGAGCGATGCAAAGGGAAATACTCTGAATGGGTGTCATTAGTTCTGACTGAAGCCATAGGGGATGAATAGAGCAACTTAATCCAAGAAATGAACTCTTGGCCAAAACCAAATTTCTCCAAAGCGAAGAAAATGTAGTTCCACTCCACTCTGTCAAAAGCCATCTCCGCGTCTAATGAGATTACGGCTTCCGGCCCCATTGACGTAGAAGGATTATAAACAACATTGAGAAGTCGTCTAAGATTAAAGAACCCATGTCTGTTCTGGACAAAACCTGTCTGATCAGGAGAGATTATTAAAGGCAAAACTGATTCCAGTCGCATAGCTAATAATTTTGACAGAAGTTTTACATCTACAGATAAAAGACTAATTGGGCGATAACTTGAGCAGGACAGAGGGTCCTTATTCTTTTTTAAGAGTAATGATATAGATGCCTGATTTAGAGTCTTAGGTAATTTAGAAAGAGTAAGAGATTCATTGAACATTTCTATTAAAACTGGTGCTAATTTGTCAAAAAAGGTCTTGTAAAACTCTGTTGGAAAACCATCTGGGCCTGGACATTTTCCAGACTGCATAGAAAATGTTGCCCGTTTTAAGTCATCTATGGTGATTGGGCCCTCTAACTGCTCAGCAATATCAGCATCTACCTTAACCAACTCCAGTGAGTCAAAAAAACTATCCAGGGCAGACAGATCAGACCCAACCTCAGAAGTATATAAAGAAGAGTAAAACTGTTTAAACGGATCATTAATTTTTTTAGGATCGGTAGTGACGCCAGAAGGAGTATTAATTTGTGAAATCTGCTGAGAGGAGGAAGCCTGTCGAAGCTGATGGGCCAAAAGTTTGGTCGCCTTATCCCCAGATTCATAATAACAATATTTAGCCTTAAATAAGAGCTCCTCAACCTCTTAAGTAGAGAGAACATCAAACTCAGCCTGAAGAGAGAGACGATCCTTATATATGTTAGGGGATGGGGAGGACACATAGATATTATCAAGCTGGGAGATTTTTTTTTCCTTTGTTTGTTTTCCTAGCTGATGTATGAAATAATTTCACCTCTAATGTATGCTTTCAAAGTCTCCCAAAGAAGGGAGGCTGAGATCCCTGGAGTACTGTTGGTAGTAAGAAAAAAGTCAATTTGATTAGAAACAAACTTAACAAAATCCTCATTAGATAGCAGGCGCGTATTGAAACGCCAGGGGGAGCAGGTACGTTCGCGCTCCTGTGTGAATAACTCCAGTGTGGTCGGGGCATGATCTGATATTAGAATAGTATCATAAGAGCAAGATTGAACAGAATGGAGAAAGCGGTTGTCCAGGAGAAAATAATCAATACGAGAAAAGGAGTGATGTACATGAGAGAAAAAAGAATACATTTTACCAGACGGATTAAGAAAGCGCCATGGATCAGAGACCGAGAACTCATCCATAAAGGATAAAATGGTCTTAGAAGACTTTGAGGGCACACCTGGTCTAGTAGAAGAACGATCTAATAACGGATTAAGCCAACAGTTGAAGTCACCCCCCATAATAAGTAGATGTGTGGACATGTCAGGTAATTTGGCGATCAATTGAGTGAAAAAATTATCATCATCCCAGTTTGGACCATACACATTAGCCAGAATCACAGAATTACTATATAGCTTACCCGTTACAAACACAAACCTTCCATTGGGGTCAGCTATTACATTAGAGCACACAAAAGGAACCGATTTGTGAATCAAAATTGCAACACCCCTAGATTTACAATTAAAACTAGAATGAAAAACTTGACTGACCCACCTCCCCTTTAATCTGATATGGCTGGAAGCTTTTAAGTGAGTTTCTTGAAGGAAAACAATATGGGCTCCTAATTGTTGAAGATGGTGAAGAACTTTGCTACGTTTAATAGGCTGATTTAGACCATTAAATTCCAGCTAACAAATTTGAGTCCTGTCCCTGATTGTCGAGGCATCCTAGACTGCTGCATGCCAGTCAAGTATTAGTGTACACTGCAGCATAGAATGTATAACAGTCACAGAAATAAATGAAAACATGGGCGACCTGACTAACACAAAACACACAATGAGAGAAAAAGGGAGAACTCCTCACACACCCACCCACCACCCCACGAGCTGAAGCGTCTTCCCAACTAAGACGCAAGCAAATCCCACAAACTACCAAAAACATCCTAACACGCTCCGTTAACAGCACAAACCAGTAGTGCTCATGCAAGTTTGTAATAAAGCATAAAAAATATATATATAAACAAACACAGTAGCAAAATATGAAAAGTGACTCAAGTCCAAGTGACACGAACTTTTACAGGACAGCTTCAGAAACCGGGTTAAATTAACCCCCAGTTTACCAAACGAATTGCCAGCCGCTTTCAAACTGTAGCCCCAGAAGAGACACCAGACTTTAAGTTCACCTTGACAAAGTCCATCGCAGTGGCTGGGTCCTCAAAGGTGTGTGTAACTCCACCGGGAAGAGTGATCTTTAAAGTCGCGGGAAACCTCAATCCAAACTTCACTCCAGAACACGAATGTAACAGACGTTTAACGTCCGTGAATGCAGCGCGTTTCTTCGCAACTGACGAAGTGTAGTCAGGAAAGAGAAACAGTTTCTTGCCTTGATGGAGAAGAGGAGCCTCGCTAGCCCGGCGTAAAATGTCATTCCTCACGTGAAAAAAGTGCACACGAATCACAAAGGGTCGGGGTGGTTTACCATCACTGGGCTTGGATCGGAGAGTGCGATGTGCACGATCGAGTAGGGGTAACTCCCCCAGACCGAGGGAGTCCATCAGCAGCTGGGGAATAAATTCGGTTGGGGCGCCCACCTTCGGCCCCCTCCGGCACACCTACCAGCCGAATGTTGTTCCTTCTCGCTCTACCCTCCAAGTCCTCACATTTGTCGGCCAGCAGTTCAACCTCGGCTTTCAGCGTGGAAACTGTTGAATCCAGTGAAGTTAGCAGGTCACTATGGTCAGTGCACGCGCGCTGCAAATCCGTGATAGCTTGATCATGAGAGCTAAGTTTTTGTTGCATCGGTTCAATTCCGTGTCTAAGCTCCTCTCTTACCGAAGAAATGTCCGCTCGAAGCTCGCAAGACAGCGAGTCTATTTTTCCGCAGATGTCCCCTTTCAACTGGTCTAACATAGCCCGGAGGTGATCCAAATTGGGCGC
The DNA here is from genome assembly GCA_026230005.1 of Gila orcuttii. NCBI lineage: Eukaryota > Metazoa > Chordata > Actinopteri > Cypriniformes > Leuciscidae > Gila > Gila orcuttii. Next base: position 31,044,026 of record JAPDVR010000013.1, on the reverse strand, counting down.
ACACTCCGGGTCCATGATCACCTTCGGCGGAGATGCGGGCTCAGTCGAGGGAGAAGCCTTAGCACGGCCTGTGCGAGCCGCGTTTCAACGTAAAGTTGACATTGTCGATTGAAATTCCCCCAAAACTGACCAAGTACTTGTCACAAATGTACACCAGCCAAATTAATGAAAAGAAACTGTGTTAAAGTGTTAAAATAGACACAAACTCGCGGAGCAAAAGGGAGACACGTCCTACATGCTCGGTGTCCAACCTGTCTCCCCCAATGTAGGCCTACTTAATGAAAAAAGATGCACACACTCTTGACACCTGGTTTTGTTATAGTTTTATATAGTTATATAGTTATGTTTTTCTTTTTTTTTTCTTTTCTTTTTTTGCCAAATTGGTTTGGAACAGTAGTTGAATAAACAATTGAACTGACAAATTATGACTGCCTATATGTTTGATTGACAGTTTTATTGATCACTGAGATAGCATTGACTTGGAATGAAGTTGGTTCAATATAAACATTAAATTTGAAAAAATAGCTTAGATGTAGTAAACTACTTTTGCCATATTGCTGTAGCTTAGCTTGCTACATTTCCCAGGGTGGTAGCTTCAGTGAAGCTACATTTAATGTAGAGTAACTGCTAGCTTAGCTCACTACATTTTCTAAGTAGCTTGCCCAACACTCATTAGGGATTGTACGTTCATCATCATACTCCTGTCGGATTATTCTGATTGGGATTTCAGTGTGAAGGGTTTCTACAGCGAATCCCTGTGGTCAAATGTCTCTCTCGGTTTCCTATGAGGATTTTACAAGCTCTAATTCTAAATTCTGATTGTGCTTGGTGTTGTTGTATATCATGACAGTATTGTAGAGACATTGTACCGTACATTATAGGCTACTGTAGGGCATACGGATGGACAGTGAGCAGAAATGACTGGGGGAAAAAAAGTTACTCAACAGCCAAAAAACAGCTTATCTCTCTATGACTGAAGGAGGCAGAGAGGGAGGAAAGATGAAGGGAGTTTGGGGAGGGACTTCATTTAGCCTTTATTTAAAGTGCTGTTCACTGGTATACTCCAATATCCTTCTGTCTGTGTTTTGACTCTGCTTGCTGAAGCTCTTCACCATCACGGCAGTCTACAAAGATCATCCACCCACTTCAATAGTCAAGCTGAAGAAGAGGTGAGTGTCTTTTCCATCTTGGATGTTTTTTTGTTTGTTGTTTAACACTGATGGAATAGTATCATAGTGGGTTTAAAAGCAAAACAACAGTCTTACACAAAATACCCATATATTTTTTAATCAGTGTGCTCATTTATTGAATAAAAGTCAACATCTTCATAATTTTTAAGAAAATATTCTTTTCGTTTTAAGTCTTGACTGGAAGCTGAAAGTTTTGATTAATGTGAGGATTTTTTGTTGTTGTTGAGAGGATAAGCAACTGGACAATGGAAACATTAAAAAACTAATACATATTTGCAGTGTCTGCCATTATAAATAATGGAATTAAAACCATTTACATCGAACAGCTATTCTATTCTAAACTTTAATCAAATGTGTCCAGCTGGTGTGTCTCAACAGCTGTTCTCAGCATTCAAAAAGAGTTCTGTACCCCCTGCGGTCCATTGCCTGCTGAGGCTAATGTAGGGTGAAGGAATGGACTTAAAAAGAGTTCATGCTTCACAGAGTCCAACAACCCATATGTTTACCACAGAATAATTGAAATGGTCTGTGATGAAGTTGTATCACAAACAGTCGCAATGATTTACTAATAGATTTATGATAAAATTATTTGTCTCTCTATATATAGTCAATGATGTAACCTATATTTGGGATTAGAGGGGTATATTTTAAGAATCTAGCAATGATCCTTGCTCTGAATTGTTCTTACAAATATCTATTAATAAATATTATTTTAACCCTTAAATGCATACCTCAGGTCTTTAGTGACCTGGGACCAGAGGTGTAAAGTCTAGGGATCATAAAGTAAAAGTCGTGCCATATGTTTATTCCACCCATGAACTCAGCCAGCTGATTTCACTCATTAGTTCTATCTCCTGGCTGAGAAACTGTGCTAATTAGCAAATCCTGGTGATTGGAACAAAATACCTAGGAGAACTTTTAGTTTCTGAACCTGGACTTTACACCTCTGCAGACGTCATGCACTGCCCTCCCCCTCATTCATCTTTTTAAAGATAGACATCAACCTTCTTAGTATTCGTCAATCAATTCATTATAAACAATATAACAAGAAAAAAATAATAAAATTAAAAAAGAATGCATGTTTTCGAACGTCCCGAGGTGTGTAACAGTGTAAGTCTATATTTTTCTGCAAAACAATAATTGAATCTTTGATGACTGAATAAGTGCAATTCACTTTTATTCCACAAGGTGGCAATGTCTGATACACAATGATGAAGTGATGTTTCACTCATAGTTACCGCAGGCAGAAAACAAAAGACTAGGAAGTATCATCTGCAAAACTTGAAAAATGGCTCAGCGATTTACTGCAGAGCAAGTACTGAACGCAATCAAATATAAGTGTCACTGTCACTTGATGGTGGATCTGGTGAAGAAGCTGTCAGCGATCAAAATATTGATTTTGAAGATTTTAGTTTTAAGAATATGAGCCAGATACTAAATGTACTGGGAAATGAGCTCTGATGAGGACAGTGGCAATGGTATAAAACATCTGCTCAAACTGAACCTTTCTGAGATCCATATTCTTCTGTAATTGTTACTCCAATATCAGGAGAATTTTATATCATTGTGACAGGTAGAAATCTGCCCATAATTGAATATAGATCCGGGTTGATAAAGACCAAAATATGTATTGTAATTGTAATGATTGGCGAAACATTCATGCATTTAAAGGTTAAAAAAGTTATTATTGTAATTATTACACACACATAAATGTATATATACACTTCAGTTCAAACGTTTTGGGTTGGTGAATTATTGTTATGTTTTTGTAAAATGTCTCTATAACTATTTTATTTTAAGATGTAAGTTCCTGTATGGCAAAGCTGAATTTTCAGCATCATTACTCCAGTCTTCAGTGTCACATGATCCTTCAGAAATCATATGTTGATTTGCTGCTCAAGAAACATTTGTTATTTTTATCAATGTTGAAAACATTGTGCTGCCTAATATTTTTGTAGAAACCACAATACATTTCTTCATGATTCTATGATGAATAGAAATTTCAATAGAGCAGCATTTATTTGCAACAGAAATATTATATCATTTAACTGTCATTTACTGTCACTTTTGATCAATATAATGCATCATTGATGAATATATATATATATATTTTTTTTTATCTCACTGATTCCAAACTTTTTAATGGTAGTGCAAATGTGATCAAATAACATATATCAGTTATATCATATTGATGTTTTATTGTCTGATATTCCAAGTGACAATGAAGTTTGACAGCATTCTGGACAAGGCAGATGGGTTTGGCCGTTACCAGATTGCACTGGCCTTGCTGCTGGTAATACCTCGCATCACTATCCCATGTCACTTCCTGCTGAACAATTTTATAGCCGCCATCCCATCTCATCACTGTGACATCAGCTCTCTGGATGCTGACAGGTTCCTTGGGAATCTGAGTCGAGAAGAGAGACTGACTGTCAGTATTCCTGCACAGGAGGATGGGACTCCTGCTTCCTGTCACATGTTCTCGTATCTTCAGTTCCACCTGCTGATGAACTCCTCCAGCAGCACAGAACTTCCTGTAGTGGAGTGTCAGAATGGATGGGAGTATGACGACAGCACATTCATCAGCACTCTCGCCACACAGGTAAAGTCTCATGACGGTGTATCCCATAAATAGATCATTCTCTGCCCTCTCACCACTCACAATTTTAATTTCTTTCATTTCTCAATCAGTTTGATTTAGTTTGTGACAAGAGAGGACTGGCCAAAACATCAGTCACCATATTTTTTTGGGGCGTCATGGCTGGCGCTGTGTTCTTTGGAGTGCTCTGTGATAAGTAAAAAAACAATATCCTCCTTTAAGAATCTTTCAGCAGTGTGATAGCAGTAAGACAAAGAGATATTTTAATGAAACATTTTATATTATGAATGCAGTATTAATGCTCTGAAGGGTCATTGCTCATGTATGTGTTGTTTTCAGGTATGGCCGTAGGAGCATGTTGCTGGTGTCCTATGTGTTATCTATAGTGTTCAGTGTTGCTAGTGCTTTCTCAAGCACCTACATCATGTTTGCTGCCTTCCGCTTCCTGACTGGATTGGCATTGACGGGAATCATCAACATATCTGTTGGGCTCAGTAGGTCTTCTCTGAAACCCAACTGCCTTAATTCTTCTTTGCTCTGTATTTTTCCTCTCCATTGTATCCCTTCCTAGGACTCAGAGACATTAAGTCGTTTGTCCAGTCTGAACACTTTAGGGTCCAAAATGAAAAGAGTCCAATCAAATGGACATACGTGCATATTTTACAGTAACGGAGGTCGATACGCGTTCTTCCGATCATTAATGACCAAGTCGCGTTTCATATTGACAGATGAATAGGCTACGCTCAGTTTATTAAATAGCCTAAGTCTCAGTTTATTAAATACGCTCAGTTTATTAAATAGCCTACGTCTCAGTTTATTAAATACGCTCAGTTTATTAAATGTCTCTTGCAAACTATGAAGGGACAATGAATCAATACACTGACATGGCAATGCTAGACTGATACTTTGTTTGCACAGTCCTACCGTAATTTTGTGAATATATAATAAACTTGAGAACAGTTGTCAAAAACAAACGTTTGCTGATACTTTACCTCACAGTGTTATTCGGCTATCCAATGCTGAGCTTCCAGAGACGCTTAAGATGAAACTTCACGAGACCGGCAAGATGCCTCCACAGGGTGGGAGAAACGCGGCGACGGCGTGATTGACAGCTTTGACACCAATCACCAAATGGATATACGTGAAAATCAGATGACATGATTTCACAACTTTTCATTGGTCATTTTAGATAATGTGAAGCATACTGTATACGGAAATGAACCTGGACATTCTATCCGTCGAAAAATCTCAAAATCGGCAAAATGGACATACGCGGTTTTCATCCGACAGTGACGATATTAAAACGCGATATCAACTCATCATATATCAATACATCGATTTATTAACTTATAAATGAATATAACTCTTTGCCTTCCATTGTAAATTGCGCTCGCTCCTGTTGCATGTCACAAACTGGCAACCTGCGTGAGCGTCGGGTCTGAGGAGGAGGAGGCGGGGAAAACAACTCTCTGCCTTAATTCTTCTTTGCTCTGTATTTTTCCTCTCCATTGTATCCCTTCCTAGGACTCAGAGACATTAAGTCGTTTGTCCAGTCTGAACACTTTAGGGTCCAAAATGAAAAGAGTCCAATATTAACAAGGTCAATCACTGCACTGACATTATCAGATAAGTGAATTGAGCTGGATGTTGACACTTCTGTAGAGCTGCTTTATAGCTGAATCAAATGTGTCGCGAAGCTGCTTTAAAACTATCTGTATTGTCGATTGTATATATGTAACGAAGGCCAGCTAGAAAGAGCTGTGCAGGTAAAAAAATCTCACTCCCCTGATCTCAAGAGGCGCTGGAAACTACTGTCTTTAGTTTCCTTGTTAAGCCTTGTTTATACTCGACGCGTCCGCAAGAGCGCGAAGGTGCGCGCGGCAAAATGACGTAATTGCGGTGTGGGCGGTCGTGCGCGTTGGGTGCGCAAGACCCCATTTCGCCTGGCGGTGTGCACGGCACTTTTTGTAACATCGCGCGCGGCGCCGCATCCGAAGATGAACGACTTCGAGCCGAATCTGGCAGAACTGGTACGTCTGCACCAGCATGTTTATGATCCTTCTATACACAGAGACATTTGCATTGATGGGCGACCATAAAAGCCTCTCATTTTGTGAATAGGAACACATTTGCATTAAGCACCCAGTTTGCACTTGTCTAAAGTAACTGCTTACATTTACAAAATAAGCCTACAATAGCAGAAGTAAGCCCTGCTGATTAAATTAAGGTTTAAACAATCTTCAATAAGGCTTCAGTTGTTTAACTAGTTTGTACAAAAAAGTATAATAAACCTACTGCATTTATTACTCTTTTAATATGGATCAGCTATTAATAAACTACTAATAAACGGCAAACTACTTCTTCACTGCTGATTCCTGGTGGTTTAGAGGAGAATTACTCCGAGTCGCCCCCTGTCGTTTCACAGAATAGCACAACGGCGAGCGCGTCAAGCATAAACGCCTCGTCCGTTTGGAGAGGTGCGGGCGCAGTCAGCGGAGACTCGCGCTTGTGCGGACGCGTCGAGTATAAACAAGGCTTTAGAGGGCCCGCCTCCCACACACACACACACACACACACACACACACACACACACATACATACATTTTATTCTAGCTTTATGCATTTTTATCAACCCTTGAATGTGGGTAAGTTTTATAAAAAAAATATTTTTTTTCTTTTTCAAAGACTACAACGTGTATAAGCAATGATTTCATCGCTTGTTTCTGCTCCTTTTCGTCTGTGTTTCGATCCGGAGATTATCTACTCTGTCGTAAAACAGTGGAAGCATTGTCTCACAAATGACGAAAAATTTCGTCAATGGCGAGGAAAGAGTTAATGATTACATTTGATCTGTTCTGCAGGTATTGAGTGGGTGGACACTAAGCACCGTACATTTATCGGGGTATTCGGCAGTATTTCCTGGAGTTTAGGCAACATGCTGCTGGCCGGTTTTGCCTATCTGGTCACTGATTGGAGGATGCTGATTATTACTGTCACTTCTCCTCTTCTTCTTGCTACAGCAACCTGGTGGTAGGGGAACACCATTAAAGTCAGGGCCTGTTTGTAAGGTCATGACATGTTTTTCCTCAGCTGGAAAGATGTCTTTTTTTCTTTTTTCATTAAATTATTTTTAATTACATTTAATAAAATTCATAAACAAAATGTCTTCACTGTCACTTTTGATCAATTTAATGCATTTCTTTCAAAAACATAAAAAAAATGAATGTTTCCAAACTTTTGACAGGTACTGTACATATATATGTACAGTACCTGTCAAAAGTTTGGAAACATTCATTTTTTTTTATGTTTTATATATATATATATATATATATATATATATATATATATATATATATATATATATATATATATATATATATAAAGAGATTTGTTAATACTTTAAAAGGTGGATCCCTGAATCAGCACGATGGCTAATAGCCAATGGAAAGGCAGAAACAGCATACAAGTATCTGCAAAAGTGTGCTACTTTTAACAAAAGACGAGACTTCAGTGCTAGAGTCAAGCCAGAGGTATACAGGGTCTCGTTTGCCATCATTTAGATATTTGCAAAGAACTAATTTCAACAGTAACACCATTATTTCTGTTTCTATCTCAGTCTCTGTCTACTGGAGCAACAATGGATCAACAGGGTCACAGTTACACTTACTTGGACCTAGTCAAAACCCCACAGCTGAGGAGACTCACACTTTTTACTGGAATAGTGTGGTAGGTTTTTGTGTGTGTAATTTAAGTATTTTATTTTAGAATTGAAGAAAGTGCATCTTTTTAGTGAATATATGGAAGCAATGAGCCTACGTTCATCTTCCCTTTTTGTAGGTATGGAGTTTCTTCTACGTACTATGGCATCAGCTTAAACATCACCGGCTTTGGGCTTGATCTTTACCTGACGCACTTCATTTATGCAGCCATAGAGGTGCCAGCAAAAATCCTCCTCTACTTTTGTCTCAACAAGGTCGGCCGTAGAGACACTCAGAGCGGGACACTGGTGCTCACAGGATTGTGCATACTCATCAATATCATCACACCTACAGGTTGAACACCTTTAGTTGCAAGTACACGTTAAATCAGTGGTTCTTATCCAAAAATTGTTTCACGACTATGGTTGCAATAGGGTTAAGGTTAGGATACCAAAGTTGGGATACCACAATACTTTTAAAAGGGGTGAGAAAACACTTGTTGATGATGTCAAAAGCCATACAGCAGTCAAACTATTAATTTTGATACAAATCATAGAAACTGCCAAATCTGCAGATGCCGACATGGAATGATTGTCCATCCTTGAAAATCATGAACAAAATTATACAAGCCTAGATTTAATGGTGCTGTACAGGTGCTGGTCAACGAATTAGAATTATTTTAAATAGTGCAATCATGAAATTCTTTGAATGCATTTTTTTGTGCAGAAAGCAAATCAGGTGTTCACCGCACCTGTCCTACTCGTTAGACTAATCACAGAACTCGTTATCTGGAAAAAAATTTGCTCAGCTGAGCTTTCCAAAAGGCCCATTTAGGCCATTTAACTGTGACACTGTTGTTTTATTGAATTAGAATAATGGTGAAAGCGTTTCATTGAATTGCAATAATTTTTATTATAATTACAATCATCACTTTCTCAGTATTTTGTGGCTGCCCCTTTGGCTTGTATGACTGCCTGAAGTCTCCGCGGCATCGATTTGACCAGCTTGTCGCAAGTTTCCGCACTCACAGCTTCCCAGGCAGTGGCGATGTTCTGCTTCAGTTGGTCCAGCGTAGTAGGCTTTCTGTCGCGAATTTTCCGCTTGACGATGGCCCAAAGGCTTTCAATGACATTGAGGTCAGGCGAGTTGGCCGGCCATGCCAAAACTTCAAGCTGTTTTTTAGTGAACCAATCTTTGGTCGACTTTGCCGCATGAGCCGGTGCAAGATCCTGTTGAAATATGAAGTCTTCTTCGCCGAACTGTTCCTCAACAGTCGGAATCAGGAACGTTTCCAGAACATCTTGATATACGGCAGCATTGACAGTCTTCTTGAGGAAGCAGAGTTTCCCTACACCTCGAGCGGACATGCATCCCCAGACCATAACGCTCTGGGGAAACTTGACGGATCTTTTCACGCACTTGTGGTTGTAGGTTTCGCCACCACGACGCCAGACACGAGGACCTTGGTCACCGAAGGAGATGCAGAAGCGTGATTCGTCACTGAAGACCACTTTCTGCCAGTCTTCAGCAGTCCACTCGCCGTGTTCTTTGGCCCACTTCAGCCGTTTCACCATTTGTTTCTTGTTCAGCATCGGTTTTACTGCTGGAACGCGGGATTTGAAGCCGAGTTCGCGCAGACGACGGTAAGTGGTTAATCTGGAGACGTCAGCGCCGGTCTGCTTGTTCCACAAGTCGGTGAGCTCGGAAGTGGACTTGAACCGGTTGCTGACTGCGATCTTTCTCAGCTGCTTGTTGTCGCGAGCAGAAGTTTTTCGGACGCCGGAACAGTTGGTGCGCTTGCTGCAGTTTTTCTTGAGAGCTTTGCAGACGGAAGACTGGCTGATGCCGAGCTGCTCAGCAATTTTAGTTTGGGTCAAGCCTTGTTGGCAAAGGGCTTGAATTTGAGCCACTATTCCGGTTGAGAGGTCGCGCTGCTTACCCATGATTGATTTTACAACTTAGAAATTCTACTCAACCCTGACTTTATACTGCACAGTGAACACTCTTCACAGAAAACAAAAATTTGAGCATTTATTCTAATTCAATGAAACGCTTTCACCATTATTCTAATTCAATAAAACAACAGTGTCACCGTTAAATGGCCTAAATGGGCCTTTTGGAAAGCTCAGCTGAGCAAATTTTTTTCCAGATAACGAGTTCTGTGATTAGTCTAACGAGTAGGACAGGTGCGGTGAACACCTGATTTGCTTTCTGCACAAAAAATGCATTCAAAGAATTTCATGATTGCACTATTTAAAATAATTCTAATTCGTTGACCAGCACCTGTATGTAAGTTTTTGACTTTACTAAAGCATAACAATACCATAATATGTTTGCAGATATTTAGGAAACATGCTGATTTCACATACTTGTTTCTCAGAAAAACAATGGTACAGCCAGTTATTCTACTTTGAAATGTGCGTTCTGTGTCGGAATGTCTGTTTTTGTTTTGGTCTGTGCGATATTGCACGTTGCCAATTTACCCAATAGTATTTGGCCAACACAGGTTGTCAGTTGGCGGAAAACACAGCATATTGCAGCCATGGAAGCCAGTGAACAAACTGGGTCAGAGATCGGCACCTCAGCACCCATCCAAAAATCTCTATGAACAAGAGCATATCGTCGCTGCCCGATGAAACTCACGTATGTCCAAAACGGTTACTTTTCAGGAAGTGAAAAAAACACCGTAATTTCAAAAGCAGTTGAATGTAGCGTTGCATACTTGGTACGGCATCTTTAAATGTAACCATATTCTTGCCAGTGTAATGATATAATCCACATTTGACCAAAATCGAGTTTAAATGGACATACGTGCATATTTTACAGTAACGGAGGTCGATACGCGTTCTTCCGATCATTAATGACCAAGTCGCGTTTCATATTGACAGATGAATAGGCTACGCTCAGTTTATTAAATAGCCTAAGTCTCAGTTTATTAAATACGCTCAGTTTATTAAATAGCCTACGTCTCAGTTTATTAAATACGCTCAGTTTATTAAATGTCTCTTGCAAACTATGAAGGGACAATGAATCAATACACTGACATGGCAATGCTAGACTGATACTTTGTTTCCACAGTCCTACCGTAATTTTGTGAATATATAATAAACTTGAGAACAGTTGTCAAAAACAAACGTTTGCTGATACTTTACCTCACAGTGTTATTCGGCTATCCAATGCTGAGCTTCCAGAGACGCTTAAGATGAAACTTCACGAGACCGGCAAGATGCCTCCACAGGGTGGGAGATACGCGGCGTGATTGACAGCTTTGACACCAAATGGATATACGTGAAAATCAGATGACATGATTTCACAACTTTTCATTGGTCATTTAGATAATGTGAAGCATACTGTATACGGAAATGAACCTGGACATTCTATCCGTCGAAAAATCTCAAAATCGGCAAAATGGACATACGCGGTTTTCATCGGACAGTGACGATATTAAAACGCGATATCAACTCATCATATATCAATACATCGATTTATCAACTTATAAATGAATATAACTCTTTGCCTTCCATTGTAAATTGCGCTCGCTCCTGTTGCATGTCCTCACAAACTGGCAACCTGCGTGAGCGTCGGGTCTGAGGAGGAGGAGGCGGGGGAAACAACTCTCTCCAATATTTTGAATTTGGTCTGCAGTACCCATTTCAACCCCTAGCTGTTAATCTTACATACTGCATCTTTAAACACAGGTACACTCACAACAAGGATAGATATAGTTTATCATGACCACAGTTCTTTTTGTATGGTGAATTATTTGCCTTCGAAACCACTGAAATGCAGTCTTAAGATATGCAGGTATATTAATCAATTGAAATGCTTAATTTCAAGGACATTTTATTTTTAAGGACAAATTTTGATTCTGCTTTGGGTCGCACTGTGGATCCAACGTAAAATCTAGTCTTAAAGAACAACTACTTTGCCCAAAAACAGTTATGTCCATCTTTTATGAATGGCATAGTATGACATGTGATTTGGTTGCCTGTGTGATTTGGTTCTGTGTGAATGTCTGTGGGTTTAGAATTCTGGACTTTTCGGACTGTGATTGCAGTGTTGGGTAAAGGACTTTCAGAAGCTTCGTTCACAACTGTGTTCCTTTACACCACTGAGCTCTATCCTACAGTCATGAGGTTAGAATCTACCTTGTCCCTTTTCAAATTATTAAGCACTCTAGTTTTTGAAAATGCTTCTGTTATCTCCCTTTCACATCTATAGTCAGAATGGGCTTGGCTACACCAGTTTTATGGCACGTTTGGGTGCATCCATTTCTCCTCTCATCATGCTCTTAGAAGACAAGTGGACGCTCCTCCCAGAGGTCCTTTTCTGCACATTGGCCATCTTTTCTGGTCTCATCGCTTGGCTTCTCCCTGAAACAAACAATGCAAGATTGCCAGAAACAATAGAAGATATTGAAGAGATGACAAAGAAATGACAGCAAATACAAGACAAAATGTTTTTAGCTTTAGTTTGTTGTATTGTATTCTGTTATTTTGTTTGTTTTTCTCATTTTTAAATTTACAATCATTTGCTTTATTATTGCAGAAAAAACCTGTCTATTTCACAACAGAGGATCAGAGTAACATTCCTTTAAAGTTGCACATCTCTAGACACTACGCAATGAAATGCAAATCACTTCAAAAGCAGAAATTATAGTAACAAGTCTCATAAGCTGTACTTGACATCATATCCCACCTTTTGTATATAACTAATAAAACTTGAGTCATGGTATACTGTTTTACTTACCTCTAGGAATTGATAAATCTTGATTCAGTCTTTTTTGCCCATGCATTACCTAACTTTATGTACATATTTAGTTAATCTCTTTCTTTTTAAAGAGGACCTATTATGTTTTTTTACATTTTCAACTTTTCAACTTTCTTAAGTGTATAATGTTCCGGTTCGAGCAGGAAAAAGGTCAAAGTTACAAAGCACAAAGTCCACTCCATAGGGAGTTAATCTCTATATCAGGGAGCATATTTCTGAACTCTCTGAAATGCTTTGTTGTAGTCTTTCTTCCAGAGTTTTCTTCCAGAAACATACACGTCACAATATCCCTTATTTAAATAATTCCTGCCTAAGTCATACGCAAAAAAAGGGGAGGCCTGGTTGAGTTGTGTTAGTAGTGTGTTGAAAAAAAAGCGGCAACCTCCCTGTCTCTCTCTTGAAACCAACACGGAAGTGAATTAAACTGCAATTCATCGACTGGCCGCTTGAGGCTGGCAGCAAAAGTGAGTCAAATCTGTATCTCCCCCATGTTAAAATGCCCAACTTTACAGCAGAAAAAAATATGTTTACAGCCTGGTGTCTAAAGTTGTTTTGGCCTATACAGCTAATTTTGCCCTTCATGACAACTGTGAGGGGGGAGCATTTTTTTATAACTCATCCGTTTAAATTATATTAAGCCTTAAAATGCTGCATAATCAAGGGCATGGCCACTTGAGTGACAGGTGGATTACCGCTGCTGTCTAGCCGTTTGTCTGCTCTCTGTTAGCCATCACGTCACCTCAGCTGATTCCAGCTTCTGAACTCGCCATCTCTGCCGTGTTTATACTTTTTTCGGGATTATTTCATAAAATTTAATACACGCCTTATACCTTCGCCCACGCCGTTGGATTCCGTCGTTGTCAAGTGTCGAGAGAACAACCAGCGCTGTTCTTCAGTTGTTTTCCTCTGTGAACATGCACTCATGGATGTCTGACAATTTCGTTGCTTTTTTTGGAGTTCAGATTTAAAAACGTCTAAGATATAGAGGCCACACTCGTTCTGATCTTACGGAACAGATAGACTATAATATGCTTATTTAACTTTTTAGTGTTAAATAAAAAGTACGGATGAAATCCTGCAGGTGTCGGTGCTTTCTCTCCGTCCCTTAAATGAGCGTGGTGCATTTACTTGAACTTCTTAGGTAGGCCTAATATCTATCAGAATTTCAAATGGACTGAATAAATCTCTCTACGAACTTGACGTGCGATGCCGCGCTGACTGACATGCGCATGAATCACTGTCACACACACGCTCAGAGCAAATATTGTAAGTTACTGAATGATAATACATTTTATCTAGCAGAATAATAATGCATCACAATACAAATAGTCTCACATTTAGTTATGTCTTTTAACTATTATAGTATTTTGAAGGGCAAAAACATGAACTTTAACTATTGGCTTTAGGCCTATTCTTCAAGTCAGCTGTCACTTTAGTGCGAGGCCAGTAGCACATTAGCTTCTTAGCCTGAGCAAACTTGATCACGTCGAGCTAGGCGGGCGTAGTTTCAGCACCCAGTCACCTCAACTCCACCCACGTCCCGCCTTTTTGCCCATTTTCGTTTATCCGGGAGTGACGCACTGTGACGCGCTTCCAAGATGGTGACGAGCGACTCCGCCCACTTTAGGCTTCAAAAAAGCTCTTCAGAAACCTACGGGTGACGTCATGGACACTACGTCCATATTTTTTTACAGTCTATAGTTAAAACCATAGACATCATATAGATAGACGCCCTATCGACCGCTACTGCCTATTGGCGCGGACGAGCCGTGGGGCCGCCATCTTAAACCGGTCACCCGCTCTGCTCAGTGTAATCTGTTTGGCAGGTGCAATGAGCTGCCAGCGCATTTAATTAATCATATCTCACTGTCTGAATACCGAACTGATTTTCACGCGGGTTTTTTTGCTGCAAAGGTCATACACGTAGCTACGATACAGGACACATTGAATATTTTGTTCACAAAATACAACCAATAGTACGGTAATGTTAAATGTTAAATCTTACTTGTGGAAAGTAATCCCAGAGTGATGGTCCGCCGATTTGAGCAGGAATATGCTGCACAGTGCTCTGGCATCTACTGCTGCTATGCAACGCAAATAGGAGTATGACCGGTTTAAGATGGCGGCCGCATTTCTTGTGCCACAGCGTCCAATAGGGCATCTAGTCTCTATATGATTTCTATGGTTAAAACTAGCGGTTATAGTAAGGGGTGTGGCATTCCCGATATAGCTCGAAGCGGTAGACCAATCACAACATACTGGTCCGGCTGACCAATCAGAGCACTTTACGCTTTTCAGAAGGAGAGGCGTCATAGAGACATGAACTAAACACATAGATATATACACTAAATGTCGCCTTGGGGTTCTAAGCATGCGTCAAAACCGTCACCATCTTGGAACAGGGGTCTTGTCATAGGAAGTAGGTAATGCTACCATCTTCGCCTGTACTTTGAATTCATGGATGATGCCGGACTTTTGTGCTGCGTATGGATGTTCACACGAACGTGCAACTAAAATCAATATAGAAGTGTGTTGAGTTTAGACATGCACTGTATAGCATTTGAAAAACAAGGCAAGTCCCTGAAAACACAACACTGATTTAAAGGGGGGAGGAGGGTTCTGTATGAATGTGATTCTGTTTCACAAGACTGGAAACCAACAGTTTAAGAGACTAATATAAGCAAAGTTGTCTAGCTCATGTTCTCAATATTTTCATTCCCAATACATTGGAACATGTGATGGTGATTACTAGATATTGTTACTTTAATCCAGATTGTACTTAAACAATTCAGAGAATTGGACATGCACGATAATGTATCGTATTATCGTGTAGTTCCAGGCAGGTTTAGTCAACAAGCTTCAGATGCAGACCTCAAAACTTCTCAGGCCATTTGTGATTTGCTTCCACCAGCAAATTGCTTTGTGTATCATATTTAATAAACTAAATTAACATGTATAGTCAGACCATTGTAGCCATTTTGCATGCAGTAGGCTAAGGTAAGTAGCGATAGTTCATTCTAAGTTTACTCATGTGGAAGAATGTGACTAATAAACTTAGGCCTACAAACACTGCATTATATTTTGAAAAAGAAGTATATTATCTTTAATATCAAAATCTTAAATTTTCTCTGGACTCAATGATAAATACATGTCTGACCATTGGAACGAACCAAAAAAACTAGAAAATCGCATTCATGACGATTTATGGTGATTTTATTTCCGTTAAACCTTTTCCTACATTGACGCTGATGCATTAAAGAGGAGGGGCTCCCCTGTTCCATGATGGTGTCTCTATTGACGCATTCGTTCCAATGAACTGCCGTAGCCAAGGCGACATCTAGTGTATAAATCAATGAACTTAACAGAGCGATACACAGACTGGGAAACCAGGTGCTGCAACAATGTAAAATATGTGAAGAATAATGTGTTTGTTGAACATTCAAGCATGAAAACCTTTTCTAGTAGACCCCAAAAACAAAATCCAGACTTTGAAAAAGGGCACAATATGGCTTCTTTAAGTCTGTTTCCCAGCACCATGGACAGCACCCACTCAGACCAGGATTAGTATCTGGACTCTGTGACAAACAGCACCCTGGACAGCTCCACGTTTTCCAGAGTCTGACTTCTGTTAGTTAAAGTAACACTATGTAGTTTTTCAACCTTCATAATATATTTCCAAGACCCTTGTGATGGTACATCGACTTACAATAGGTTAAATGACACGTCTGCCATAGCCTGACGTGGTCTGTATCGCTTTTACTGGCACTATGTAACTTCGGGTTTCGGGTAGTAACCGGAGCACAAAAAGAACTACAAAATTCGACTGCTTTACAGCATACATAGTTTTTCTTCGTTTGTGATGTCTTTCATAAAATCATGCATCATACTCTACCTTGTCTGTGGCCATTGTTGATTCCAAAGCCGGTGCTGGATAAACAGCGAGCGTGCACGTGCGACAGTAGGCTGTGGTAGGCTAAATTATTTACGACAGCGGTAATGGACAATTCCGCTTCCAACCTGTAGGGCGACCGCAGAGGAAAAGTTCCTTGGTGTTGCTTTAATGAGCTGTGGAAGTGGCAACACTCTTGTGTAATTGACAACTGCCACCAAAAACCAATACATCACACATGTTCTCTTCAAAATATATATTTTTGGCAGCAAATATATGATTATAGAAAGAATGAGTTTCTCAGTCGCTATTTTATTGGATAAGTCATAAGTTATACAGAGTGAACACAGCTCATGTATCCATGTTTATCATTAGAAAAAACATACTGTGTATCATCCAGTCTTCTACTTAAAATGAAGGTGCCACACCTGTCATTAAAAAAAAAAAAAACATTTTTGCTCGTTATCTAAACTTTATAACAAGTGATATTGCTGTAAACATAAAATTATAGAGAAAAGACCTGAATGCAAGCAGACAGGCCAAACATGCACCCAACTGTATGCAGTCATACACAGTTGTTTAATTAGATTGTATTCAGTTCTAATGTTCCTGGCAGGGAGAGAGAGCAGATATCGTGTTCCCTATCAGGGAACTCGAGCTGCGTGACAACGCTTTGGGAACGCCCCTGCGCGAGTGCGTCATGAAGCACGTATGAAATCAGTCCAATGGCGAGACGGAACGTCATAGGCGGGTGACGTCACCGACCAGGAAACTATATAAGCACCCCAAAACACAAGCGCATCAGCTTCTGAGTCTTCAGCAAGCGCTCTGTGTGTGAAATATATCAGTCTGTGTCTCAAGTGTTTTTGTCTGTCCTTAGAAGTTGCTAGGCAGGAGTTTTTCACATATAAAAAAACTATAAAGAGACGATAAACACACATATATATATATATATATATATATATATATATATATATATATATATATAAATATGGCGAGCGAACAGCAGTTCAGAAAGTGTGTTTATCCCTGCCCACGTTATATCACGGGTGGGGACACTCACGATCTGTGTGTTGTTTGTATGGGAGTGCAGCATGCCCAGTCAGCTCTCGAGGGAGCTGGTTGTGAGCATTGCGAGCGTTTGTCGATGAAAACGCTCCGCTCCCGCCGAGCCCTCTTCGAGGAGAGTGGTTCGGTTTGCGATCCCCGCGGTTCAGGTCCCGCTGCTGCCGAGGCACAGCGAAGGCTTCAATCGTGGGGATCGCAAATGGATCTATCAGCGGGGATTGAGACGGGCTCTGCCTTATCTCAGCCCTTACCTGGTAGATCCAGCGCCTCAGATCCGGGTTTGGAAGCACGCGCTGCGGTTTCTTCCGCCCGGGCTGAGGCACCATCACTTCAACTATCCAGTTCTGAGGAATTGGACGTTGAAAGTGTGGTTACAGCAGAGGCTGGGGACTCGTCACTTCAGTCTCCTGCTAGTGAGGAGCTTATGGAGGTGCTCACTCGCGCTGTAGAGAAACTAAGCATTGAGTGGCCAGCCGATAAACAAGAGTCTCGTTCGAAAAGCAAGTTAGATGAGAGATTTCTTCCTTCTCGGGCTGCACCTCCACGCCGGTGTCTTCCTTTCTTTCCTGATCTCCACACCGAGGTGTCGAGATCATGGAATAAACCTGTTTCTTCCAGAATATTTTCCCAGCAAACGTCTGTTTATTCGAATATTTCTGGGGCTAAGAGCTATGGTTATGGGGCGATGCCTAAGGCTGAGGAAATACTAGCTAGTCATTTATCTCCAGACACGGCATCGTCCTTCAAGACACCGGCGTTGCCCACCAAGCCATTAAGAAATACCTCGGCTTTGGTGGGCAAAGCTTACTCGGCGGCAGGTCAAGCAGCAGCATGCTTGCACACTATGTCTATTTTGCAAGCCTATCAAGCAGACCTATTAAGAGACATTAGTGAGGGGGATGAAATTGGTGCAGACATGATTCGCGAACTACGTCAGGCAGCTGATCTTTCTCTCCGTGCCACCAAAGAGACGGCCAGATCAGTGGGCCGTTCTATGGCAGCTATGGTGGCTACGGAGAGGCACCTATGGTTGAATTTGTCAGACATGAAAGACAAAGAAAAATCGTTTCTTCTGGACGCCCCGCTTTCGACTTCTGGCCTCTTCGGCGACTCTGTGAATTCGGTCGTCGAGAGGTTTCAGGAAGAAAAGAAGCAGGCGGCGGCGCTCCAGAAATTTCTCCCCCTCCGTGTCCATGTCTCCGGGGCTGCTGGGCGAAAGGAGCAGCCCCGGCCGTCGAGTAGCTCCTCACACAGGGCGCAACAAAAACGAAGTGTCGTGTCTCGTGCTCCTCCGCAGCAAGACTGGGACGAGACGCGGCGCTCTCAGACGAGGTCCTCCAGGGGCGAGGCTGATCTGAGGACAGTTATTGTCGCCAGGAAGGCCTCGTCCAAAAAGAAATCCTGACGCCACAAACGTCAGGATGATGAGGGTGGTCCCCACCGAGAGGGGAAGGTGTTCGCCGCAGTTCACGGCGCCCGTTCTCTCTCGGTGCCCTCAGGGGCCCGTTCTGCTAACCCCGCCTGCGTGCCGGGGCGTAGACGGTCCCAGCGAGCGTTTTCCCGAGGGACGCTCGCCCGTTCCGAGGAGCGGCTTAGAATGGTCAGACCAGTTGTTCCCTGCCGGTGCGCTGTTACAGGGCACTGTGTCTGCCACTCAAAATATTCCAGAGGCCAGTCTCGAGAGACTGGTACCCTTAGTAGAATTTTTGGCAGAGTGGAAAAGCCTTCCAAATGTATCTCTATGGGTCCTGCAGACTATCGAATATGGGTGCGCGATTCAGTTCAGATCACGCCCGCCTCGTTTCAGAGGGGTTCTGCCCACTGTGGTGGGCCCCGAGCAGGCTCTGGTTATGGAACAAGAGGTGAAAACTCTTCTGCTGAAGGGGGCCATAGAACGGGTTCTTCCTCCCAGCAGCGAGTTGGGTTATTACAGCCGATATTTCATCGTTACAAAGAAGGATGGGGGGTTACGTCCAATTTTAGATCTGCGCCTATTAAATCTCTCTGTAGGGAAGCTCAAATTCAAGATGCTGACTCTCAAGCAGATCGTGTCACAGATCAGGTCCGTGGACTGGTTTGTCACGATAGATCTAAAGGACGCATACTTCCATATTTCCATCCTTCCACAACACAGGAAGTTCCTGAGGTTCGCTTTCGGGGGCAAAGCGTACCAATATCGGGTTCTTCCATTCGGCCTAGCACTGTCTCCCCGAACTTTCACGAAATGTATGGATGCAGCTCTGGTTCCGCTGCGACTCCAGGGCATCCGCATTTTAAACTATATCGACGATTGGTTGATTCTGGCTCAATCGGAGCATCAGGCGATTCGGCATCGAGATGTCGTTCTCGCCCATATAAAAAGGTTGGGGTTGAGGCTCAACGCCAAGAAGAGTGTGCTTTCTCCAGTACAGAGGACCACTTTTCTGGGTGTGGTTTGGGATTCGGCGACGATGCAGGCACGTCTGTCTCCTGCTCGTATAGCTTCGATTCTCTTAGCCATCAAACAGGCAAAGCTAGGCCAGTCACTTACTGTAAAAGAATATCAGAGAATTCTGGGTCTGATGGCAGCAGCGTCCAACGTTATACCTTGCGGCCTGCTGTACATGAGACCACTGCAGTGGTGGCTCAGGACCAAGGGGTTCTCCCCGAGGGGAAACCCGCTCCGCAAGATCAGGGTCACGCGACGGTGTCTCCGTGCCCTGGCTATGTGGAAAGAACCTTGGTTCCTTTCCCTAGGTCCTGTGCTGGGGGCTCCGTGTCGTCGTGTAACACTAACGACGGATGCCTCTCTCACAGGCTGGGGGGCGATCATGAGTGGTCGCTCAGCTCGGGGTCTGTTGCAGGACCATCATCTTCAATGGCATATAAATTGTCTAGAAATGCTGGCGGTGTTTCAGGCTCTGAAACACTTCCTCCCAGACCTGAGAGGTCATCATGTTCTTGTCCGGTCAGACAACACATCGGTGGTCTCTTATATAAACCATCAGGGGGGTCTGCGTTCGCGCCCGTTATACAAGCTGGCTCGCCAGATCCTTCTATGGTCCCAGGGGAAGCTTCTTTCATTGAAGGTGATTTATATCCCGGGGTATTTAAATCAGGGGGCAGACATCCTGTCGAGACAGGGGCCGAGGCCAGGGGAATGGAGACTCCACCCCGAGGTGGTGGAGCTCCTATGGAAACATTTCGGTCGTGCCGAGGTAGACCTATTTGCATCCAGGGAAACATCGCACTGCCATCTGTGGTTTTCCCTAAGTCCTCCAGCCCCTCTGGGGTTGGATGCGATGGTACAGGAGTGGCCGAGGTCACGCCTGTACGCATTTCCCCCGATTGCTCTGCTCCCAGGAGTTCTGGAGAGGGTTCGCCGGGACGGGGTCAGTCTACTGTTGGTAGCCCCGTACTGGCCGGCCCGAGTTTGGTTTGCGGACCTAATTTCTCTCCTCGACGGCTCTCCTCTGGAGATTCCGATCAGGAGGGACCTTCTCTCTCAGGCGAGTGGGTCGATACTTCACCCCCGCCCGGATCTATGGAGGTTGTGGGCTTGGCCTCTGAGGGGGCCCAGCTCATAGAATCTGGTCTCTCGACTGAGGTCGTGGAGACCATCCTCCACTCCAGAGCTCCGGCCACTAGGAAATTATATGCCTTGAGGTGGAAAATGTTCACCTCCTGGTGTGGAGAGCACCAGCTGGACCCAGTTAACTGCCCAGTGGGTGCAGTGCTGGAATTCCTTCAGGAGCGTTTCTCCACAGGGTTATCCCACTCCACACTGAAGGTGTATGTGGTGGCCTTATCTGCTTACCACGTCCCTTTGAGTGGAGCTTCTCTCGGGAGACACCCACTTGTAACCCGTTTCCTTCGTGGCACTCTGAGGCTGAGGCCAGCAGTTCGCACGAGGGTGCCGACCTGGGACCTGGCGGTTGTCCTAGAAGGTCTCTCTCTAGCACCGTTCGAGCCCATTGAAGAAGTTTCTGAGAAATTCCTCACTCTAAAAACTGTATTTCTTCTTGCTATATCTTCATTAAAAAGAATAGGAGATATTCAAGCTCTGTCGGTCTCTCCCTCGTGCTTGGAATTTTCACCCGGCATGGTGAAGGCCTTCCTCCTTCCCAGGCCAGGCCATGTTCCCAAGGTTCCAACTAATGTGGTCAGGCCTATTGTACTGCAGGCTTTCTGTCCTCCTCCATTTTTGACATCGGACCAAGAGAAACTAAATCTGCTCTGCCCTGTTAGGGCTTTAGATGCGTACGTCCACAGAGCTGCCCTGTGGAGAAAGAGTGAACAACTGTTCGTTTGCTTCGGACCCCCTAAAAAGGGCTGTCCAGTATCTAAGCAGAGGTTGAGCAAGTGGGTGGTCGAGGCCATCTCACTTGCATACGAGTCCGCCGGTCAGCCTTCTCCTTTGGCTGTCCGGGCTCATTCAACCAGGAGTATGGCTGCCTCTAAGGCTATTCTGTCAGGAGTATCTATTCAGGATGTTTGCGATGCGGCAGGATGGTCATCACCGCATACATTCGTTAAGTTTTATCATCTTGACTTCAGCTCCACTCCAGGGGCGCAGGTGCTTTCGTCCGAATGTGCGCTCTGACTTCACACGACGGACACTTGCTCGTATGGCGGCGTTGGTATTAGCGTTCCCAAAGCGTTGTCACGCAGCTCGAGTTCCCTGATAGGGAACGTCTCTGGTTACGTATGTAACCTTAGTTCCCTGAAGGGAGCGAGACGCTGCGTGTCTGTGCCATACTCCCAGCATGCCCGTGAACACTTGCTTCAGTCTTATCAGAAGCTGACGCGCTTGTGTTTTGGGGTGCTTATATAGTTTCCTGGTCGGTGACGTCACCCGCCTATGACGTTCCGTCTCGCCATTGGACTGATTTCATACGTGCTTCATGACGCACTCGCGCAGGGGCGTTCCCAAAGCGTTGTCACGCAGCGTCTCGTTCCCTTCAGGGAACTAAGGTTACATACGTAACCAGAGACGTTTTTCACATAGCTTTCTGCATTTTAAAAACTTTGATGAAGCTTTGGTGGACCTGAACATAATTTATGTGAGTTTCTGTTGCTACATGTTCAGTCCTTCTAATAATGGTACGGTCAAAGAAACTCTAGATGGCTGTAGTGACAGAGAAAGAGTAGTCATTCTTTACATGTGGCTTACAGTGCTGTCAAAAGAGATCATAATAGGCAAGAACTGTATATAATGTACACTACTGTTCACAATAGGCTATTACTATTTGAAAGAAATCCATACTTTAAATTTAAATTTATTTAAACTACGCGGACGCAAGCGCTGTGATTGGTCTGCTAGAACCCCTCCCTCGGGTTTCACATCTTCCCTCTGAATGTGTAATTGCGTGTCACCCGAGGGAGGGGTTCTAGCAGACCAATCACAGCGCTTGCGTCCGCGTAGTTTAAATTGCGTAATTACAAACGGCGTAAAAAACGCGCGAAATACGGTTCATCTCGCCATATGACGGCGTAAAAAACGCCGTTTTGGTTGAACAGAGCGCGCGTTATTTTACGCCGTTTTGCTAATAGTATAATGAGCCACGCCCACTGTTTTACACAGCCAGTGAATTTGAACTGTTCTCTCCCAATCAATGATGAACTGAGTCAGACCAGACCAATTCAACGCGGATCATTATAGCCAAGGATCATTCGAATCTGTGAATGGTTTATTATTTTTTTGTGTATAGCCTACCTACACTTACTATAAAAACAAAACATTACTTGTATAATGAAGAAAACAAACAGCTTTCCTTTCCGTGAACTTGCTTCTCAAAAGCCATCATTTTCACCATGAACCGAAATAAATTTCGTGTATAGATAGGCTATTTATTCCTTTTATATGATTTTATCCTGTTTTTTTCTTGTTCACAGAAGTGCTACTGGTGCATACGATGATGATTCTGTTATTTATGCAGCTATTTGTGCATGCAGGCTAAAACTAAACCCCTGGAAAAAAATGTTTGTGTGTTTTTAATGGGTCACAGACACTTGTAAATTTTTATTTAACATAATCTTGGTTAATGGATGGAGATGCGTCGGTTGAAGGTCGCAGGGAAAAAAAACCTAAATTAATCCAATTTGTTGATAAAAGGAAACATTTCTAATTTTCGTTTAGTTTAAGTTTTTCAACTAATACTTATATTTTCCTTTATTTCCGGTTTATGTCGATTAGCATAAATGTTTTTATTAGTTTTTGTTTTAGTTAACTAACCCTGAACATCCACAGATCTGTAGCCTAAATTTTGCTCTTTTAAGACACTAATATTTACAAATATATATATGTTTGTCATAAAATAATTTATCAATGCATTATTTTTATAGGCTATAACCTAACCTTTTACAGTTTTGGATAAAATAGGCCTACATTTTTTGCATAATTTTTGCTTAAAAATAAAGCATTCATAAATTATTTTATGATAAACATATTACTGTCTTAAGTGAACTCGTTTATAGTTATACACTCAAATAATAATAATAATAACAATAAAAAAGGAACAAAGCAATTCGTCAAATGTCAGTCATAATACAGTCACAGTCAGTAAGTCAATCACAATGTCAGTCTAATAATTTATTATTTAGACAATAATAATAGAGGGGTAGGATTATCACAAATAACCACAAGATTTTGACGCTCATCATATTAAATCGTCTATTCCAACATGTTCCACCATTGTGGAGCGCGCTTACTGCATGACATGGAGGCGCCGGCGACTTGCATCACTTGCATTTTCCTATCAACAGTGGAAACAACTTAAAATACTCCCTAATTTCTGGTCATACAGAAAAGAATAATACATCATTCGCAACTAATTATATTTGTGTAAACTCACAATAACAAGAAAACGACGTGCTTTTGTAAAATAACTTTCATGCTCTCCGTGAATGGAGCGCGTCTCAAATGAACTGAAAAACAGCGTATACTAGCCTCACAGCTTGAAATGTCCACTTTTAAATGAACAAATTAGAATTATCGAAAGCAAATACCGTCTGATTATGTAATCCGTATGAAAGGTGCATTTCTCTCTAAAGGCGCATCCCCTTTACAGCGGAGATGGAGATATGTTAGCTGCCTGATTTAGTATAGTTTATTAATAAACAATTGAAATGCCTCGTTATTTGTTCAGACACATTTATTATCATTAGCCTACTTTTGCCGGTGCTTTGCGGCAAGATTTATGCATTCGCTTAGTATGGGAGGCTATATTCCTCCATGCATCCAGTATTTAAGAAGAAATTAATATAAATGTGCGATTAGTCAACTAATTGCTTAAATGAATGACTATAGTCGACTAGAAAAATCTTTAGTCTATGGCAACTCTAATCAATAAACAATTTAGTTGACATTATTTACTTAGTAGCCCAATTAGTATCCAGCTCTTAACATTAAAAGTTGAGTTAACATAATTAGTTAATGAACTAATAAAATGATCAAATAAAGATTAAATTAAGATGCTAAGCATATTGCTATATTTGCATATAGCAAAAAAATACGATCATTTCCATTCATTAACCAACAAGATTATGTTAAATAAAAATTTACAAGTGTCTGTGACCCATTAAAAACACACAAAAATTTTTTTCCAGGGGTTTAGTTTTAGCCTGCATGCACAAATAGCTGCATAAAGAACAGAATCATCATCGTATGCACCTGTAGCACTTCTGTGAACAAGAAAAAAAACAGGATAAAATCATATAAAAGGAATAAATAGCCTATCTATACACGAAATTTATTTCGGTTCATGGTGAAAATGATCGCTTTTGAGAAGCAAGTTCACGGAAAGGAAAGCTGTTTGTTTTCTTCATTATACAAGTAATGTTTTGTTTTTATAGTAAGTATACACAAAAAATAATAAACCATTCACAGATTCGAATGATCCTTGGCTATAATGATCCGTGCTGAATTGGTCTGGTCTGACTCAGTCATCATTGATTGGGAGAGAACAGTTCAAACTCACTGGCTGTGTAAAACAGTGGGCGTGGCTCATTATACTATTAGCAAAACGCCGTAAAATAACGCGCACTCTGTTCAACCAAAACGGCGTTTTTACGCCGTCATATGGCGAGATGAACGGTGTAAAAAGCGGCGCTTTCCATGCACACTAAAACGCCGTGGAATACGGCGTCATTGAGTATTTCACGCGTTTGTTACAGCGTTTGTAATTACAACGGCGTAAAAAACGTGCGAAATACGGTTTAAAACACCGTATTTGACGGCGTTTGGCTGTAAACGCGATTAATCTATAGCGTAATTCTGACCCTCTTGGCTTGCCATACGTGATCTGCTATTTAAAACGCACGTTATCGACATGCGCTTTGGGGTCACAGAAAACGCACGTTTTTGACGCGCGTTTATCGTAACAAAAATGGGCGTCGAATTCGTGTGTTTTGAGTAGGACAAAACGCATGTTATGAACGTGTAAACAGGTAAACCTCGACGCAGAAGTATAAATAGCCTTAAGAGTGCATACACAGAGCTTACATAGGCAAGAGTAAACGAGATAATAACATACAGGTAGAAGTAATCAGAACATGATTAGTCCAGGCAATGGCTTATGGGAAATGTAGTTCATGGTGAGATAAAGCAGATTGAACGAGTGTCCTCTGGTGAAGATCATGAGCACTCCAGTTGGTGGTTGTGACAACGGCAGTTTATTGTTTCTTGTGTTTGTTTAGCATATAAACAATAACAGCAAATTTCAGCAAGAAATGCAATTTTACATTTAAACTGTAATAAAATAGTATAATGTAATATAATATCTGTCTTTGTCCCCCGTTTGTCTATGTATTGTTAACACTGTTGTAATTTATGAAGCAGGCATGCAGTCCATCCAAATGAGGCCAGGCCTTCCACCCTAGGTTAAACACTGTCTGTGTTAGATGTTAATTTACTAAAGGAAAATGCTAATGATCTACATGCTTAATAATCTACATAAAATCAGTGAATGTGTAATAGACTTATGGTTGGATGAGCTCAAGTCCATATCACCCTCATTACTTCTTTTGAGCCACATCAGAAGTTTATATCAGCAAAGATGAAGTTTGAGAACCTTTTGGCTGAGGTTGGGGGGTTTGGAAAATACCAGATCAGTATCATCGCCCTTTTGGTGATTCCGAGAGTCACACTGCCGTTTCACTTTCTGTTAAACAACTTTATCGCTGCTATCCCATCTCATCACTGTAACATTAGCTCTCTGGATGCTGACGGGATCCTTAGGAATCTGAGTCGAGAAGAGAGACTGACTGTCAGTATTCCTGCACAGGAGGATGGGACTCCTGATTCCTGTCACATGTTCTCGTATCCTCAGTTCCACCTGCTGATGAACTCCTCCAGCAGCACAGAACTTCCTGTAGTGGAGTGTCAGAATGGATGGGAGTATGACAACAGCACATTTAAATCAGCCTTGGCTACTGAGGTAATTCACTTCATAGGTTTTTTATTCAAATGCATTTTATAAATTATTATATATTATATACAGTATACTTTTATTTGAAGATTGTTAAATATTGTTTTCACAGTCATTCTCGGCCTAAATCAATGTTAAAGCTGAAGTGTATGTTTGTTTTATGTTAAAATTATAAGTGAGACATTTTGGGGGTTTCCCTAAAATATTGGCTCAACAAATGGAATGAGTTTGGGGCGGGACTTTTTTTTATCTCTGGCCAATGGCAGATGACGAGTGTTTAAATTCTGTTTGGTGATGATAGCAGTGCAAGAATTACATCAGCTTTAAAAAAAACATGACAAATGTAAGTTTTGAATAAAGGAGAGTTGTACATCTGAATTAGACATTAAGCAGAATTATATCACTAATCAAAAGGAAAATTATATCTCTGATACTGTGTGTCCCTTTTTCAGTTTGAATTGGTGTGCGACAGGAAAGGTCTGAATAAAGCCACAGCCACTATTTTCTTTGTTGGTGTGATGGTTGGAGCAGCTATTTTTGGCTGGCTGAGTGACAGGTGAGACCTTAGACTAAGCTCTAGCCCTTCAAGAGATGAAGTAAATGGCGATGTCACATAATTATTATTTGAAGCAGTTCAACTACAGTCTATTGTTTTGTAAAGGCCACACCACAAACTACAAACAAAAAGTATCTACGTACATTGAAGTTAGTTAAGTATTTATAGACACATATTGTTAGTAAACAATATGAGTTTATAAATAAAAAATAACTGTTCTTAGTTACAATTTAATCAGAAAAATATTTTGCACAAACACAATGAGAGGTTTTTAATAAATGGTCATCTCAATTAAGGTTGAAAGTTGAATAATACATTTATGCAACAAAAATGCTTTATTTAACATGTTGAGTTAAATGAAAATCTAGATATATTGCAGGAATTCAAATGACTGATTTTTGTGAATCATCCGAATAGAGCAATTCACTGAAATGAATCAGGCTTTCCAACACTACAATGCAAGCACTTTTAGGATTAGCCTATTCACTAAAAGAATGAATCAGAATTACATACTTACGGAATGAATTTACTGTTTAGGTGACAGCTTTGTTGTTTCCTTAAAGCTATTTAAAAAATGCAGCCTGTTAGAAAAGGTAACTCATTCTGGAAACGCTACACTACAGAACAGCTGAACTACTGTCAAGCTACTGAAAAATATAATTGGTAGCATGTATTTTTGTTAGTCACTTCTTAACACTGTAGGCTACTTAAGTATTGTGGTATATCTCATGGGTTCCACATCTGTCAGTCACTACAACGTTATGTCGACTGACAAATGGTGTCTCACTTGGGAGCCCCAATCACCTCTGAGATTTAGGAAAATGGCTAATGGAATTGGTGAGTGGAATTTGCTTCGGAACCGAGGGGTTGCACAGTGATCTCTCTTCCAATGACCATGCAATGAGTGTGTTATGGAGATCATTCTATGCTGGTGGAGAGGGGGCATTCAGTGGGTTTCGCCATTCTAAAAGAGCAGTGCACAGTTAAGTGCAGTGAAATTCCTGTGGGCACTTCAGCGCAAAGAGCTTATTTTCCTAAAAGAGCAATTACGTTCGGTGAGCGTCTTTTTAAAGATATCTTTCTGTCCGTGTGTTTCTGGATGCGGTTGTTTCCTGTCTTCATGCTGAGACAGCATTCATGGATGGCTACCTGGGAGGGCATGACCATGTTGACCAGGGGCGTAGGAATTTAACATTGGAGGGAACACATATCGGAAACCATATCGCATCCAATGGCGAAGGCGCCGCTGATAGCTGATTGGCGCACACGTCAGAGGCGCCTTCGCCATTGGATGAGCACCTATAAAGGGAACCTATAAAGGGTGAATGTTTTGCAGTGTGGTTAATTTATGACATATTTCTGTTCAAACCATTAACCATTAACGGATCTGTCAGGTGGATTCGCCATTGGATGTGCAGTTGCTGCAGCACAGCCAATCAGTGAGTCAGTCACTCTCTGTGCTCGCTGTGCAGTTGTAATGCGTTTTACATATAAGCTTCAATAAATCTGAGTAAAGGAGTTTCTTCTGGACAAAATTATTACCAACTCACATTTCCTTTCTTTCTTTTCTTCCCCATGAGAAAGAAATCACTTAAACTGAGATGCTGCTGTCGCCAGCTGCAGACTCCCGCTTCCCAAACAGTCTGAGCCGTTAAGGGGGCGGGCCGGTGACAAGACGCTGTGTTGCGCTTTCAAAATAAAAGCATGCGAGTTAAAGATTTCAAAATCAAATATTTTTCTCCTCCATGGTGTAATTTTTGGGTGGGACAAATGCGACTGTCTCCAATATTGGAGGAGACACATCCCCCCCGGTTCCTACGCCCTTGATGTTGACACTGTGGTTGCGACTCTCTTTCCTCATGAAGGCTGGAGTCCCCTATGCTGTTACCCAGCATGCTGCCTCTGCACCATGCAGAGCCATAGGCATGGTTGACACTCTGGGAGACCTAGGGTTACAGTAGGAGTGTTTTCTGCCGGGCTAGTCCCCATGGAACTCCGGCTCCTCTGTAGTGTCGTTTGTCGTCGAGCTGCCGAGTGATTGCGTGGGTCCTTCTCACAGGGGATACAGGGTGTCATTCGGTGCTCCGTGTGAGAATCAGATGTTAATATCTGCATCGGAGAGCGGGCTTGTCCTCTGCAGAGAAAGATGATAATAAAAATAATAAACGTAGCATCTCAAAGCACTTCACAAGAATA
The DNA here is from genome assembly GCA_026230005.1 of Gila orcuttii. NCBI lineage: Eukaryota > Metazoa > Chordata > Actinopteri > Cypriniformes > Leuciscidae > Gila > Gila orcuttii. The sequence continues at coordinate 31,014,653 of JAPDVR010000013.1, read as the reverse complement.
AGATCAAATAAAACATACAATTATACAAACAATACATTAATGAAAGTGAAATACATAAAAAGATAATATACCAAATAAAAACATACTATCAAAATGAAGCCGAGCTTCCCATTTTGAAAATGGTCGTTCAGGCCGAGTCGGATACAGATTTGAAGGCCATACTAGCCCAGTTCCTGGGTGCGATGCACGGTTCAGAGCCACGTTCTGCCCCAATGCCTTTCTTCCCAGAAGTGCATGAGGAGGTTCAGAAGTCGTTGAAAGCACCTTTCACTCTTTGAAGCCTTTTTTAAAAATGTTTTTATAAAAGAGCAGTTTCCTCAATCTCCATACAGGGCACAGTATACAGGGCACGGTCTGGAAGTGACGCTATGGTCATCTCTGGCCATCCCTCCGCAGGAGCAGGATGGTTGAGCCTTGCTGGCCCACCCAGACCTGGTTTCGATCCTGATGCTTCTCGCGACAGACCCAACCTAGCAGATATCCCTGAGGAAGGACCTTCTTTCTTAGGGACGGGGCACCATATGGTACCCACGTCTGGACCTCTGGAACCTCCACGTGTGGCTTCTGGATGGGACGCGGAAGACTTAAGTGGCCTACCATTGGCGGTGGTAGACACTATCACTCAAGCCAGAGCTGACTCTACTAGGAGAGCTAGGCCTTGAAGTGAAGTATGTTCGCTAAGTGGTGCTCTTCCCGTCAGGAAGACTGCCGGAGATGCCTGATCGGTTCTGTGCTTTCATTCCTGCAAGAAGGGCTGGAGCGGATGCTGTCCTCCTCCACCTTGAAGCTGTATGTTGCCGCCATTGCGGCACATCACGTTGCAGTTGATGGTAAGTCACTAGGAAAGCACAACCTGGTCGTCAGGTTGTCTAGCTCATCCCCTCCTGGGATCTCTCTGCGGTCCTTTCTGGTCTACAGAGAGCTCCCTTAGAGCAGGCAGTTGAGCTTAAGAGCCGGTCTCTAAAGACAGCGTTCCTGACCGCACTCACTTCCATCAAGAGGGTGGGGGAAATGCAGGCATTTTGGTCAGCAAATCATGCCTTGAGTTCCCCGGCCCAGATACGTTGCGTTTACGTGCCCTGTGCGTTTACGTGGACCACACACACATCTTTGTCTGCTTTGGAGGTCAGCAGAAGGGAAAGGCTGTCTCCAAGCAGTGGTTGGCCCACTGGATAGTGGATGCCATCACCTTGGCTTACTAATCCCAAGGTGAGCCATGCCCCCTCGGAGTGAGGGCCCACTCCACTCAAAGTCTAGCCTTCTCCTAGGCGTTGGCATGCAGTGCCTCTTTGGCAGACATCTGCAGAGCTGTCGGCTGGGCAACAACTAATACCTTCGGAAGCATCTACAATCTCTGGGTGGTGCTGGTTTCTTCCTGTGTGTTGGGTACAAACAGGTAATGTGCAGGAAGACTGGCTCGGTGTCTAGCTTGCAGCGCCGGTCCCATCTAAGGGGGGATACGAGCGCCTTTGACTCTCCAGCTGATTTCCGCGCTTGGCAAACCCTGGATTGAGTTTCCTCAGAGCATCCTTCGGCAGTCAGATGTGGGAGATGTGAAGGTGTCCAACGCCATGTCCAGTACTTGAGTGCATACCCGCTCAGTCAGCCCCTGTACTGGACTAGATGCCCCATGTGTTGTAATTCCCCCTTGGTAATCCCATGTGTGTATTCTTCCACTGTACGGTTTCCTTCTCTTGAAACCCTTGTCTTTCCCTAGGCAGATACTATGCCCCGTCTCTGCATCTGTATTAGTTCCATCTCTGTCTATGCAGGACCTACCACAGAGGCTCAGGATGCAAATTCCACTCACCAATTCCATTGGCCATTTTTGTACAAATGTATAGGTGATTGGGGCTCCCAAGTGAGACCCCATTTGTCAGTCGACATAATGTTTCTGTTCCCTCCACCAGTGAACAAGGGTTACATCAGTAACCAAGACGTCCTGTTTCCCTAATTCCAGGTACGGTAGGAAAAGAATGCTGATGATGTCTTACTTGATATCCATTTCATTCGGAGTGGCCAGTGCATTCTCTCAGTCCTTCATCATGTTTGCTATAATGAGATTCTTCACTGGAATGGGCCTTACAGGCATCAGCATAATCTCCATTGTCCTGTGTGAGTGCTCTACATGCCTGGACTTGCGCAACTACTGTATTTAATATGTATTTTATAATGAATATGGTTATTTCGGTAAATTTATTCACAATCACAATTACCAGATTACTTCAAGTATACAGTGGCTCTGTCTTTGTTTCTAATTTGCTTTTTCTTTATGCTCCTTATGAATCAACATTTTTTAACAAGTCAGTTGTATGAATTAATTAATCAATTAATCAATGAATAAATGATTCAATGACTCGCTCATAAAGACAGTCACTATATCCGAATATGCTTAATTCCATACTGTATAATATTTGAATACAGTCCGGCAAAAGAGAGTAGTATGTCCGAATTTGAAAAACAGTAGGCAAATATAAGCGGATGACTTAATACTCCTGCTGAGATTCTGGAGTGTGCATTTGATGGACACTTTACTACTGTATTCCATGCAGCCATGAAGGAGTGGTAAGGGAAGTTTCAAAAGTAAGTTTCAAACTAAATGTTGTACCTACTAGACAGTATGCGATTTCAGACGCCATGACACTTGTTAAATATCTGAATGAAGCAGCGTTTTTGAACAAATTGATTGAATGAATGATTCAATGACTTGTTTTGTTCCTGTATGAATCAGTGTTTTGAATGAGTCGATTGAATTATTGAATGACTCACTTATAAAAAAAGGCACTTGGTCTAAAGATGTAACTTTGTAGAAAGTCACTTAAAGATCTTCATCTCTAATGTCGTATCTAACTGACAGTCTATTTTAAATAATAAAGCATTATTGTTATTGTTCATCAGGCGTAGAATGGGCTGATATTGCACACAGGACGATTGCTGGTGTTTTAATCAGTCTTGATTGGTCTGTCAGCACTATGATATTGCCTGGCATTGCTTATCTCGTCAATGACTGGAGGACTCTGATCATCACGGTAACAGCTCCCCTCGGACTGGCATTGATCACATGGAGGTAAGATGTTACTATGATTGATTCTCATGTCCAGTTTTCGCAAATCACATAATTCTTGTTTGCTAGGTGGATCCCAGAGTCAGCACGATGGCTCATAGCCAATGGACGACTGGAAGAGGCCCATCTTTATTTGAGCAAATGTGCCTCAGCTAATAACAGGCAACACAACCTCAGAGATATCAAACCAGAGGTAGCCTTTTAATATGTGACATTGAGGAAGATCCAATTTTCGACATTTTCCTAAAGCTTTTGAGAACATGACTTTCAGACCCTTGCTAATGTTATAATTGCTGAGGACAGAGGTGACAAGAAGTACTCGTATCTGGATCTTTTGAGGTCTTCTAAGATGAGGAAACTGGCTCTGCTTACAGGAATCACTTGGTAGGAATGTTTTACCTAGGTTATAGACTTCATGATGGCTAAAATTATGGTTTGCTCTTCAAATCTGAACAACCTGGTTTACTAAGAGAAGATATTGAGGTAAATTGTTTTTGCAGGTTTGGAGTGGCATTCACTTACTACGGTATCAGTTTGAACATAAGTGGCTTTGGGCTGAACCTGTACCTCACCCAGTTTATTTATGGTGCCATAGAGATGCCATTAAAACTGGTGGCCTATGTGTGTCTTGATAAACTAGGCCGCAGGTACAGTCAAGTTGGAACGCTGATTACAACAGGGGTCTGCATTGGCATCACTGTCCTTATTCCCAGAGGTAAAGGATAGAGAACAATCATTTATTAGGATACCACAATCATGTGTGACTGTGAATATTTGTTTTATTTAGTTTATTCAGTTACAGAACAACAATATATTGGAATGCCACAGTCATAAAAGACTAAAAGTCATCCATTGTGATATCACAGTCATGTGTTCAGCATGTCAATCATTTAAAATTTTATATTTGAGTGAAACGGCTTTTTGAACAAGAAAAAATGTAGAGCGGGGCTTGATTTTTTCTACCAGGAATTGATTGGATTGTTGTGGTTTGCTATTGCTGTAATCTCATGCGAGTAAAAACATCATTGGAGAAGAGAAGAGATGTCGCTGCAAGAGGGAGGGGAAGTTATTTTGATTAAACTAGGGCACATGAATTTCTTTTGTTTAAATAATGATGTGCATGGAAAAATCATTTATAATACATCCTGCTATATTCCTTTAAAAAAAGGAAATTGTCCATTTTGTTATTCAAAAGGCTTTTTGATGTCAAAATCAATTGTGTCAAGTTAACGTTGATGTATTTTTTCTAGTGTTAAAATGCTTTATCTTATCCCAGTTTAATTTGCAAAGGCAAATATAATTTAGCCATTTTCCACACAATGTACAACAAAATCAAAACATTGCTCTTCTGATTTAAGTGTACTAACAAGGTTTTGCAGGTTATTATGGAGATGTGATTACACCACCTGGTCACAAAAAGCATTTCTCTCCAATTTATGCCAAGTACAGAAGCTGCATATTTAATAAAATACATTTTCCTGTGGCTCTCAAAATATTAGTTACATTTTAGTTAAACATTTCAGTTATGTCAATGGTGAATGGCTCTGGTGATGGCACAGACATTTCACACTTAACTTCACCTATATAAGATACAAATTCTCCAGCTCTCTCTGTGTCTGTCTCTAGATTTGTTGCTGCCTCGTACAGTCATTGCTGTGCTGGGTAAAGGATTCTCAGAGGCCTCCTTCACATGTGTTTTCCTTTATACCACTGAGCTGTACCCGACTGTGTTACGGTCAGTTTATCATTTGCAAATGCTATTGATGTTTGTGCATGGTAAAATGCGATATAAGCTAAAATTTGTTCAGCAAAGAAATGGTTTATTAACACTCTTTCTCTTTCGACCATAGGCAGAATGGATTAGGCTATAGTTCATTTGTTGGTCGTGTTGGTGTCTCTTTAGCACCTCTTGTGAGCCTCCTGGACGAGGTGTGGCTCCCTCTGCCACAGGTCCTGTTTTGCTCCGTAGCCGTCATTGCAGGCTTCGTTGCGCTGCTCCTCCCTGAGACCCACAATGTGCGGCTTCCTGAGACTATTGAGGACATTGAGAAAACTAGGTGATTGATCATTTACTACTACTAGAATGAAAGATAATAAAAATGATTGTCATAATATAGTTTTCATGATACTTAAAATATCTCACTGTGTTCAAAAGGAACTTGATATAAAAATATTAAATACATACTTTTGTTTAATTAACTTAAACCACTATGTTTTCTTTCTCAGGAAAAGATCAGTGTGTTCACAACTTGAATATCAGCTTGGAAATGAGCTCTACAAGGAGACTAAATGAATCTAACCTGTAGAGAAGATGAATCTAATTAAAATCAAATTTATCACTGAAGTCTCTTGGTCTTAACTTACTCTCAACTTACTCTTCTAACAATCTACAATGCTTTTTCCTGTATATAAACTCAGCAAAAAAAGAAATGTCCCCTTTTCAGGATACTGTACTTTAAAAATGATTTTGTAAATATATGCTTTTTAAAAGGATTTAAATAATGTTTTTCATGCTTATTCCATGAACCATGAAAAAACAGTAAGCATGAGGGCTGCAGATGTAGCCAGAGCAATAAACTGCAATGTCCGTGATGTAAGACACTTAAGACAGTGCTACAGGGAAACAGGAAGGACAGCTGATCGTCCTTGGAGAGCCAAACCACATGTATATGTCCTCCCAGGCTTGTTTGAGAACAAATGCCTTGGTGGAAGAGTGGGCAGTGGGTGAACATCGCACAGCAAGAACTGGCAAATCTGGCTCAGCCCATGAGGATGAGATGCACTGGACACACCAGATACTGACAGCAACTTTTGATTTTGTAATTGACTGCTACTCCTGCCCCCTGTTCAGGGACTTATTGATCCATTTCTGTTTGTCAAATGTCTGAAATTTGTTCAGTTTGTTTTATTTGTTAAATATTTTTTATGCTGTTCAAACGTTTAGAGTTGGTTTTAGTCTTATGCACATGCTGAATTTATTTGATCAAAAATACAGTGAAAACATCAGTATTGCAAATATTAGTAAATATTAAAATTTAAAACAACTTTTTTGTTTTAGTATATTTTTAAATATAATTTATACCCTACCCCAGTCACATGTTCCTTCAGAAAATTTTCTAAAATACTAATTTGGTGCTCAACATTTCTTATCAATGGTGAAAACAGTTGTGCTGTTATTATATTAAGATTTTGTGGAAAGAACAGCATTTATTTGGAATAGAAATCCAACATAAATGCCTTGTAAGATAAATGCCTTTTGATCATTTAATGCAGTATTGCTGAATAAGATTCATGACAAAATTCATGTTAAACAATTTGTCAGTTTAGAGAATCAAAGTGAACAGAATTTGAAAGAAGCAGTTAATCTGTGTCTGAGTGCAAAGTTAGCATGAGCTCAGAATGACAAAGCAAGAATTAACTTCTTTTATAAAATTACCATTATGTAAAGTTTCAACCACAGGGTTTAATTTTTACAAATGTTCCACAAAGCTTTAGACATCCCTGTTAACCATTTTCTTCCCTTAGAATGTTATTATTGTGAGGTATGAACTCAACGTCCAGGTGAGACAGATCCTCAACCAGGTCAAGCACAACAGAGCACAAAGATGAAGTTTGAAGATCTTCTCTCAGAAATTAATGGATTTGGAAGGTTTCAGAAGATGGTCCTGATCATCAACTTCTTTGGTCGATTCAGTCTTGCGTGTCATTTCCTGTTAGGCAACTTCATTGCTGTCATCCCGTCTCATCACTGCGATATCGGCTCTCTGGATGCTGCCGGGATCCTTGGGAATTTGAGTCGAGAAGAGAGACTGACTGTCAGTATTCCTGCACAGGAGGATGGGACTCCTGCTTCCTGTCACATGTTCTCATATCCTCAGTTCCACCTGCTGATGAACTCCTCCAGCAGCACAGAACTTCCTGTAGTGGAGTGTCAGAATGGATGGGAGTATGACGACAGCACATTCATCAGCACTCTCGCCACACAGGTAGTCTCTTGCTTTTTATGTATCGCTGATTTATTGTACTCTATTCTAGTTGTGGCCTCTTTCGCTCTCTCTCTCTTTCTGTTCAGTGGGATTTAGTGTGTGACAACAGAGCACTGAGCAGATTGACAACCACCATCTTCTTCATTGGGGTCATGTTTGGAGCAGCTGCATATGGGAGCCTGAGTGCAATGTTAGTGCAACTAAACTGGATATAAACATTGATATGGGTTTTTACCATCTCAAAATTAGCTCAATACATTTCTTAAAGGCATAGTTGAACATAAAATGAAAATTCTGTCATAATTTACTTATGACACTCCAAACCTACAGTATATGAGTTTCTTCTGTTGAACACAAACAGTTCTGATAACCATTAAGTTCCATTATATGGTAAAAAAAAAAAAAAAAAAAGCTCCAAAGAAGAAAGTCATAAAGGTTAGGAAATTACATGGTGAGTAAATTCTGACAGTAAATGCTAACATTTTTGGGTGCCTTTTGGTGACCCTTTAAATTCCAGTTGCAATAGAAACACACTTAAAAAGTATGTTTTTTTATGGCGTTTGTACAAGCACTGGAGTGTTTCTAAATGGATACATTTCTTATTCTACACAGGTATGGGCGTAAGCCGATGTTGCTGGTGTCGCATATATCAGGAATGGGTTTTGGATTGTGTAGTGCTTTTTCTTCCTCCTTCATCATGTTTGCAGTGCTGAGATTCTTCACTGGATTCACTATCACTGGCAGTGTCATCATCTCCACTGTACTCAGTGAGGAGAACCTTTCTATTTTAATTTTTTTTTGTTTTTGTTGTGGTTTTAAAACAGCACACAGTAGTGTTCCTAAAACGAAGACGTGTCAATGTAAGTGATGAGTGTGTGTATTGGTTCTTTTGTTCATTCATTCTTTATCAGATGTGGAGTGGGTGAGCATTGAGCACAGAAAGCTTGTAGGGGTGATTGACAGCCTGTCTTGGACATTCGCCTTCATGAGCATTTCACTGATTGCATACTTTATTCGAGACTGGAGATGGCTGACAGTTTCCATCTCATTGCCCACCATTATTGCCATAATCACTTGGTGGTGAGTATAAATAAACCAATACTAAGTAGATGTCTTAAAATATCTGTAAGTCATCTGGTACATTAATTATGCATTTTCCAAGAAAGAAGCTTGCAGATCAGAGTAAAAGCAGTATATTCTCAATATGAAAAAATCATTAATGTGAATAATGTTATAGGTGGATTCCAGAGTCGGCTCGGTGGCTGATTGCTAATGGCAAGGCAGATAAAGCTTATAATTATCTTCATAAATGTGCTGTCATGAATCGTAAAAAAGAAGGCACTGCTAGGATAAAACCTGAGGTGAGCGATTCCAGAAAGAGATCTTAAATGTCAGTAAAAATATCTGTAACATATTTTTGCTTGCAATGGATGGTACAGTATAGGGTCATTCTGTCAAATCAACCAAATTTCAGAAACTTTCCCAACTCAGATTTTTGATTTTGTTCATATTTTTTCTGTAGAAAGACCAAAATAAATAGTGATGAAAGCCAAAAAATTAAAAGTCACAGATGTACTGAGTACTCCACTATTTTGTAGAAGGGGGTCAAAATGACAATTTTCACCTGAGATTTGGAACCACATTAAAGGGGGGTAAAAATGACGTTAGAAATCTGGCAGCATCATTTTATTTTTACACAGAGATTGGTAGGTCTATTAGTTAAATCTGTAGACTTTAGCAAGCTTTATACGCCAACAATGACAGTTCAAAAATGGCAAAAAGCGCTTCTAAATGTTCTGGTTCTTAACATACTTTCCTTTTGGTATCTTCATTTTAAAGGTCCCCAATGATTCAATCCAAGAGATATGGAGATCTTAATGCGGCTCCATGAGTAAATTGGTAAACTGTACACACCTTCAGTGGTCAAAAAACAAACATGGATACTTTCCATACAGCTGATACTTTTTTTCTTTAAAGAGGAATATCTGATGAACAAATAATGCTTGTTCTTACTCAGTAAATATACATCTGTGACATTTAATATTTTGTCTTTCATCACTATTTATGTTTGTCTTCAAAGCAGTGAAACGCAATATTAAAAAAGGAAAAAATGTAGAGCAGGTTGTTGATTAGATGGAGGCAGATCTGATTGTGAGCTTTCAGTCGAAAGGGGCAGGTTTAAGCTTATGAAATAATTGAAGAAGTTCAGCATACATCATCAGAGAGTCTGTCATTTCTAAAAAAAATAAAATAACCATTGTTTACAATGGTGTTAATAGGGTCTGTGTTTGTTTTCTTGCTTTTACTTTAGCACAGTTTGCTTACATAGAATCTGAACATCTTTGTTTTTCTCTCTCTGTCTCTCTCTCTCTCTGTCTAGGAGTTGGCTAAAATCATAGTTACTGGAAGAGGAAACAGGAAGTATTCATACCTGGATCTGATCAAGACTTCTAAGATGAGGAGACTAGCTTTACTCTCAGGAATCACCTGGTGTGTCAAATCACGATCACAAACACACACCACAGGCATCAGTAAAAGGGTTCAGATTAATCTAATTTAGCACGTTCCTGCTGTTTTCTAATTGCCAGGTTTTCTGTCGCCACTGTTGCCTATGGAATTAGTTTCAACATTTCAAGCTTTGGACTAAATATGTACCTCACTCAGTTTGTGTATGGTGCAATTGAGATTCCTGCCAAATTGAGCATCTATTATCTGCTGGATAAGTTTGGAAGACGCATAACTCAAGCTGGATCCTTACTATTGGTTGGAATCAGCCTTGTGATTAACATATTCATACCCAAAGGTGAGAGACTTACTGTACAACTTATTGACTTTTTGACATGAAGAATGAAATGACAATGTAGGTTTGATGAAAAGATCCAACAATGTGCAACAATGATTTCTCTTGCCATTCAGATAAGACAGTGGTTCGTACGGTAATAGCCGTGCTGGGAAAAGGCTGCTCCGCCACGTCTTTTGGTACAGTTATTTTATACAGTTCTGAGCTTTACCCCACTGTTTTAAGGTAGGAAAACTAACTTCATGCTCAGTTGTACGCAAGTAAAACTATATCCAGCATCAACAACTAATTATTTATGTATATTATTTATGCCTGTAGGCAAAATGGGATGGGCTATAATTCATTCGTGGCACGTCTCGGTGTGTCTGTGGCTCCTCTGATCTTGCTATCGGATGATATATGGAGCCATTTCTCACAAGTCATTTTGTCTTCTATTGCACTCTCTGCTGCTTTCGTGGCTTATCAGCTACCAGAGACACGAGGCAGGTGTCTGCCGGAGACTATAGAGGATGTTGAGGGAATCAGGTAAGGTTATGTGGAAAAACTATCTAGTCTATGTATAGTGTTTGCAGGAAACTGAACCCTTAAGATTTAACATTTGCTTCTCATCTCAGGAAGGGCACTGATGGCTCACCACTACAAGATCGAAAAATGGAGGAAAAAGAAGGCAGTAGAGTGAAATGGAAAGATGATTTAATATTGTAGAACACATAACTATAGCATCCATAGATCCATACCATTTCCTATTTATGTGTTACTGTATCATTTGATTAAACAATTTTAAGAGAAATTTGAAGGGAGGTGTTGCATGTTTTCTCATTGTGTTTACTGTTTTAGTCAATATCACAGTAGAATATCATAGTAGAAATAGCTCAAAGGCTTTTCGGTCTGTCATTCTCACACCTTTATTTTGATAAGTAATTTATCAACATACTATAATTTGCTTTAAAGCAAAAATTGGTTTCACAAAGCGAGAACTTATTCCATGATAAGTTAAATTTTGCCCCTAGTAAATTTCTAAGGACAACAAATAATTTGTGGCTATAGAAACATGGTTAATAAAATCAAGGCTTGGCACTGGTTTACTAACTTCATATGTACAGTTTAGTCAAAATGCTTCATCTGGTATAATTGCGGAAGATATGTTACACAACTTGAAGCTTGAGTTTACCGTTTGTTAACCAGTAATTTGGAATGCTGCCCTAGTGCTTATCAATAAGTGTTTATTTAATGTCCAATTAAAGGCTGCAATATTGATTTAATCCTCTTGATACAGAATTTTTGTGAACCACAAATTCTTTGCACAATAAGCATGTTGGATAATAGCAAAGGTAATATGAGATAGTGTTTTATGACTTGCAATCAGAGACAAAGTTTGCCTTTTTTCTTAAATCTCCATTTCCTATAAGAAGAGGAAATGTATCAAAAACAGACTGAGATTGTTTATGACATATTGACTCATGTATGCACAAAACAAATCATGCATACTAGCCAAACTGCTAGTGTGAATGCCAGTTGCTGACAATCATTAGTAAGGAAAGGTGTCAATGTCCACGCACATTAACCAATCATTCACCCCTACTGACAAGCTACTATGGATGAAAGATCATATGAAGATATGGACACACACACACATTTCAAACACAGACATACAACCACAGCAGTTTTGTTAATGACCAAAGTACAAGCTGCATCTGACTTCCAGTTACCAACCTTTGATATCCCATAAAAACTCAGCACTTAAACCAAGCATTTTGTAAGAGGACACAGAGGGAATTCTGTGCATCAATAAAAAGCATGAAGTTTGATGATCTAATTACGGAGATCAATGGCTTCGGCAGGTTCCAGAAGATGATTCTTTGCATCAGTTTTGTAGGACGATTCACTATACCGTGCCACTTTCTATTAAGCAACTTTATCGCCGCCATCCCGTCTCACCATTGTGACATTAGCTCTCTGGATACTGAGGGAATTTTTTGGAATTTGAGTCAGGAGCAGAAACTGGCTGCCAGTATTCCAGCGCAGGAAGACGGTACTCCTTCTACTTGTCACATGTTTTCTTATCCTCAGTTACATCTGTTGGCAAACTCCTCTAGCAGCACAGAACGTCCCGTAGTGGAGTGTCAGAATGGATGGGAGTATGACAACAGCACATTCATCAGCACTCTCGCCACACAGGTGAGATTTCAATGAAGAAGGTTGAACTCAAAGTTTTTTACCCTTACTTGCTAGGATGTGCCTGTATACTGAAAAATCCAACGAGTTAAATCAAATCATTTATAATGTTTCATTTTATAATGAAATGTTTCATTTAATTTATAATGATTACATTAGAGATAACTACATTAGTTAACATGAACTAACAATGAACAATACTTTCACAGCATTTATAACCTTAATGTCAATTTAAATATTTACTAATACATTTTTAAAATGAAAATTGGTATCTGTTAACATTAGTTAATGCACTGTGAACTAGCATGAACAAACAACGAACGATTGTATTTTTACTAACATTAACAAATGGTAATGCAGTTTTTTTTTTTTAATTGCTAACACAATTTCTCAAACTATGTCTCCTTTTTTCTAAACTCTACACACAAAATAAACACAGCACGCAAAACATTACACATCTCTTGCAAAAGCAAACACTTAATACATAAACATTTTAAATCTTTTAAAAAGTATGTTTTTGTGTAGTAACTCTACACAGGAGTTCCTGCAGCATAGCTACGCAATGTTGAGTTACCGCTCTCGAAAGGGAACAATATTTACTGTATGAATACTGTGAAGAGAGAGAGAATTGTCTTACTATTACTATAAGACACTATAAACTCTACTCAAATACATTGTGTCTAAATTGAGCAAAATCAATTAAAATTAAAATTAAATTAACTCAAGCAAGTTAGTAGTAGGTAAATATTGGCAAGGAATTCTGCACGTGGAAGTGCAATTAAAAAACTGTTTTTCAGTCATTTGCACATTAACCTGACACAAGTTTTTCCCCCCTGGCCTTGACATACAACCAATAAATAAATAAATGAATCTGTTAGTTGGGGAATTTGAGGGGCAATGTGACAAATGAATGGTTTCCAGTTCATGCACATCTACATCTAGTTTTGAAAGTCTTTTAGTTCATGAAGCAGTTCATCACAACAGTTACTGTTTAGGAAAAGTTTTTTCCCCATCTGTCTTCATTTCACAGTGGGATCTAGTATGTGATAACAGAGGTCTGAATAAAGCTGTGGCCACCATCTTCTTCGTCGGAGTGATGTTTGGAGCAGCTTTTTTTGGAGGCCTGAGTGACAGGTGATGTTTCATTAAAAATAGAACTGTGTATTATAAAAAATGATATACATTTTATGAACACAGCCAAAAGCATGAAATGTTCTGTATAAAAAAACATACTCTGTTTGGCATGTAGATTTGGGCGAAAGCCAATGCTGCTGGTGTCGTACATATCAGGAATGGCTTTTGCATTGGCCAGCATCTTTTCTTCCTCCTTCATCATGTTTGCAGTGCTGAGATTCTTTAGTGGATTCACCATCACTGGCATCGTTATCATCTCAACCGTACTCAGTAAGAACCTCTCTCTCTCAGTCTCAATGCCTCAGATTATGATTGAAAGTAAATATAAAACGAAGGGCCTTATCGTATATACGTGTCTTTCTCCAGATGTGGAGTGGGTGGACATTCAGCACAGGAGACTAGTATGCATAATTGACAGTATGGCATGGGCTGTTGGGAGCACCTCATTGTCTCTTATTGCGTTCTGTATCAGAGACTGGAGATGGCTGACAGTGGCCGTCACTTCACCTTTACTACTGTGCACAGTCCTCTGGTGGTAATGAGCCTTACATACTCTTTCTGTCTAATTTAAAGCACAAATGAGTCAGTACAGCCTATGTCTAAAGACATACACTGTGTCTGAAGTGCACATGCCACTGGAGACTTTACAATCCCATGAGGCCACGGGGTGATTTACAAATGGCATTGAAGCACTGCAACTCACGCCAAAGGTCAAGTGAATTTCACATCTGAATTTCATTCCTACTAAACACATTCATCCTATAGAACACACTTTTTTAACGGTTGCTAAGTACATTTCAAACCCAATGTAGTACCTACTGTACTAAGTATGCGCTTTCGGCATTGTTTTTTAAAAGATGAACATTTAACTTGAGTGCCACGTTTTTAGAATGCCATTTTAGAATGCATACTTTTTGTGCGCAAAAATAACGACTTTATTTCAACTATTCATTTCCTTCTCTGTGGGCCTCGAGTGAGTTCACGTAGTGTAAAAGCGTAGTGCGTCTGTGTTGTACGTCACACGTAGGCTCACTATTGGCCGACGCTGGTCATGTGTGTGATGCCTGTGACGTACAACACAGACGCGCTACGCTTTTACACTACGATAAACTTAAGATTGAGCCACTGTAGTCACTTGGACAATTTTAATGATGTCTTTAATAACTTTTCGGGGCCGGCAAGTTTCAATCCCCTAGAAGCCTATGGAGGAGTGATCCAGCTTTCAAATTTAAACAAAAATATCTTAATTTGTGTTCCGAAGATAAACGAAAGTCTTACGGGGTTGGAACAACATGGTGAGTAAATACTGACAGAATTTTTATTTTTGGGTGAACTATCACATAAATGAGATCCGGCCACTCATTTGCACAAAACAGTGCCTGGTGGCTCGAGAACGCAAACCATGAAATAGGTTCCAAGGAACAAGCATTGAAAAATGTATAATACAGAATTTTTTATCGCTTCTTCCGCGTAGCCATGTGAAACGGAATTATCCTGACAACGTTTTATCTGTACAGAGGTAAAGGGAAGGAGGCCTTCACAGGGGGGAGACTATTTGACACTTCAGGACTGCGTTGTCATCGTGTCTAGGCGCAGGTCCTTCATCAGATCCGGATACGGCCTGGATCCGGCGGACTGCGGTAAACCTCGGGATAAACATAGAGGATAATATTAGCGTAGACGCCATCCTTCTTATGATGTAACAAGTACATCAGGATTTATGGGAAATGTTCCCGGTTCCGGCTGACCTAATCTATGCAGCCTAACATTGAATTATAGAAGGGCTATAAAAGTATATAAGTCTATAATTACAGAAGATCCCAATAGACGTGACGGACTATAATTCGTTAAGAGCTCGCTCAAGTACTGGGGAGCTAAACTATTTAGTGCTTTGTAAGTAATCAGCAATATTTTAAAATTTATACAATGTTTAATAGGGAGCCAATGCAGTGTTGACAGAACCGGGATAATATGGTCATACTTCCTGGTTCTGGTAAGAACTCTAGCTGCTGCGTTTTGGACCAGCTGGAGTTTGTTAATTAAGCGTGCAGGGCAACCACCCATAATAGCATTACAATAATCTAGCCTTGATGTCATGAACGCATGAACTTACTGTTCCGCATTTGTCATTGAGAGCATATGACGTAATTTAGATATATTTTTAAGATGGAAAAATGCGGTTTTACAGATACTAGACACGTGACTTTCAAATGAAAGATTGGTATCAAAGAGCGCACCCAGGTTCCTAACCAACGACGAAGACTTGACAGAGCAGCCATCAAGTGTTAGACAGTATTCTAGCTTAGTATATGAAGTTTTTGTCCAAGAATAAGAATCTCTGTTTTTTCAGAATTAAGTAGTAGGAAATTACTAGTCATCCAGTTTTTTATATCAGCTATGCATTCCGTTAATTTTGTGAATTGGTAGGTTTCGTCAGGGCGTGAATAAATATAGAGCTGAATATCATCAGCATAAGAGTGAAAACTAATGCCATGCTTCCTAATGATATCTCCTAAGGGTAGCACGTACAGAGTGAACAGCAACAGTCCTAGTACTGAGCCTTCTGGTATGCCATACTGATCTTTTGATCGATAAGACATCTCTTCATTTACTGCTACAAACTGAGAACGGTCAGATAAGTATGATTTAAACCATGCTAATGCAATTCCACTAATGCCAACATAATTTTCAAGTCGGCCTGTAATTGACTAATTCTGTAGGATCAAGTTGCGTTTTTTTAACAAGCGGTTTAATCATAGCAGCTTCTGTCTAGTATAGTGCATGTTTACTAAGAAAACTATGAAAAAGCAGAGGAGTGTAATGCAAAAATGCATTCTGTCTGAACGACCCCTAACAATGTTTTATAGAGCAAATGTTTCTTGTCTAAATGTTATCTTATCTACACTCTCAATATGAAATAATCATTAATGTGAATAATGTTATAGGTGGGTTCCAGAGTCGGCTCGGTGGCTGATAGCCAATGGGAAGGCAGAAAGAGCTCATTTTTATCTTCATAAATGTGCTGTCATGAATCGCAAGGAGGAAGTTATCTCAAGAATCAAACCTGAGGTGAGAGAAAATATATATTTTCAATTTTACAGTACATGCTGGATTGACAAATTGTCACTTTAAAACAACTGTCTGTAGGCTAACTATAGCTCTGTCTTTCTTCTATAGGCTCTCTCTATCATGATAACAGATCAAGGAAAGAAAAATTATTCATACCTGGACCTTGTCAGAACCCCTAAGATGAGGAGACTGGCTATGCTCACAGGAACCATTTGGTGTGTAACTGGTGCAACAAACTTCTGTATTGTGTAAATCAGTTTGCATCGCTTCCGGTTCGTTTGTGTGCTTAATTAAATATAGAGAGCTGTTTTATTCAAAATGCCTTCAAATAAGTGAGCAAAGATGAGCATAACAGATGTCTATCCCATATGCAGATTGATATCAAAATGTTTATATAAATAAATATAAATATATTTCTTCTTCTCACTAAAATTCGGATATTGAAATTGAAGAAAACACCAACTATGAAAATAACTAGGTTAGCTGATTACCTTAAAAGCCCATAGAATCCGCCGTTAACACAAAGCATATACCATAGATTAACAACCAGTTCACGAGTTCACACTTACATACAATTAGAGGGAGTAAGTTTAATGCGTATTTGGCGTGCTGTCCAGGGGGAGGGCTCCGAGCTTGCAGTTCAGCCCGAACCCAGAGTACTCCCCCCAGTAAATGGTTAGGACTAGAAGTGTGGAGAAGGGGTGGTGGAGGGATGCTGCTAAACTGTCAACGAAATGAGGTGAGACTGCTGAATATATATACTCCTCTTATCGTTGATTGCTGAGTGCTCTCCACTCGTGTTAATTATCTGTGCGTGCTCCTCCCGAACTTTGTTAATAAAACATCATGTTGTTCACAGAAAGTCTGTTTTTAAAGAGATAGTTCACCCAAAAATTATCCCATAATTTACTCACCCTCAGGCCATCCTTGTATATGACTTTATTCTTTCAGCCAAACACATTCAGAGTCATATTAAAAATATCCTGGCTCTTCCATCCTTTATAATGGGAGTGAATGGTACCTTAGATTTTGAAGCCCAAAAAAAGCACATCCATCCATCATAAAAGTAATCCATACGGCTCAAGGGGGTTAATAAAGGCCTTCTGAAGTGAAGCAAAGGATTTTTGTAAGAAAAATATCCATATTTATAACTTTATAAACTATAATCACTGGCTTTCGGTAATGACTGTACGCAAGTCTAGTTCCGGCGGAAGAGTGACCTCTGACCCGACGCATGACGTATTGATGAACGCGGAAGCGCAGAGGATCGAGCAAAACAAAACACCGGTCATGAATTGGAAAGAAATGTCGGAAATTTCTATATAAGAGAAGAGGAACTTAAGCTCAGTTTTGAGTTTTTTGTTGCCTAGCCCCATTTGTTTGAACCGAAAGAGGCGTCTACTCTCACCTAAGCTTACACTACTCCTACATCCTACGTCATGCGTTGGGTCAGAGGTCACTCTTCTGCTGGAACTCGACTTGCGTATGGCCGTTACTGGAAGCCAGTGATTATAGTTTATAAAGTTATAAATATTGATATTTTTCTAACAAAAATGCATTGCTTCGCTTCAGAAGGCCTTTATCAACCCCCTGGAGCCGTATGGATTACTTTTATGATGGATGGATGCAATATTTTGGGCTTCAAAATCTAAGGTACCATTCGCTCCCATTATAAAGCTAGGAAGAGCCAGAATATTTTTTAATATAACTCAGATTGTGTTTGGCTGTAAGAAGAAAGTCATATACACCTAGGATGGCTTGAGGGTGAGTAAATTATGGGATACTTTTCATTTATGGGTGAACTAACCCTTAAGCAGCTGATAAGTAATTGTTTAAAATCCATTTCCCTGTTTAAAAAAAAAAAAAAGAACTGGATTTTTACTTCTGGAACCTGGCTGTTGAACTCAATTAGCCTTCAGCCGCACTAGGTTAGAGAACATGGACAGACTTTATTGTTTGAATAATAAATTATCTTTATTGACTTTTCACCTCTTGCAGGTTTTGTGTTGCCACTATAACCTATGGTATAAGCCTCAACATCACAGGCTTTGGACTAAATATGTACCTCACTCAGTTTGTGTATGGAGCCATTGAGGTTCCATCTAAACTGATCGTATATTACCTGCTGGAGAAGATTGGCAGACGTAAAACTGAAGCAGGAGCGCATCTATTGGCTGGAATCAGTCTTATGATCAACATATTCATACCCAAAGGTGAGACTAGCAAAGCCAACCCATGATTGCACAATATCACACGAGCAAGAGTCCTGTTGTTCTCGCATATCTAAAACAGCACGATTGGTTTTATACAACAGATGAGTAAACAAGACGTCAAGATTGCATTAGGCAAATCTTATATTTTAGACACCATATTGATAGTTAGTTGTTTTTTGCTCCGCCAACGAAAATAGTTCCAAACAAAGCCAAAGTAAAATGTTGCGCATGAGCAAAGTAGTGGTGTTTTGTTCCTGAATGAATCAGCGTTTTTAAAGTGTTTTTTTTTTTTTTTTTAGTGATTTTTGCCTTTATTGTGATAGAATAGTATAGAGTGGACAGGAAACGAGGTGGGAGTGAGACAGGGGATGGGATTGGGAAAGGTCCACGTGCCGTGATTCAAACTCGGGTCACCCAAAGCACAACGGCGCTACATGTCGCCACTGCCCATGAGGCTATCGGTGCCGACGAATCAGCGTTTTTAAATGAACCTCACTCATAAAGATATTACCTTGTTTTGTTCCTGAATAAATCAGCAATTTCAACAGTCGTTTGAACAGTATGTACATGTGATTAAATGACTAAAATCCTAACTAAATGATTAAATCCTAAACATGGTACGCTGCTCAGTAGATTATATAGCTGTATAGCCTACGAAAACGCTGTAATTGTTCAATGGACACTGTAGAAACGGCATAAGCGCTGGACAACTTGAACTCATTGGGGAAACTACTTACTTGTATGGCCACTAGAAGGATTTCATTTGTTTATTCAGTCACACACACACTGTGCTCAATATAACCTCTTTCACACTCAGATCAGTGGATTGGTCGTACTGTGGTGGCAGTACTGGGTAAAGGTTTCGCGGTTGCTGCTTTTTCTACAATTGTATTATACAGCTCGGAGCTTTACCCCACTGTTCTCAGGTAACAGAACATGATTAAACATGCATTTTACACTTCAAACAAAAATCTTTAAATTACTTAATTGTTATATTACTATTATTATGAGGCTATTATTATCTAAAAATGAAATTATATTTGCATTATTTGATATAAATATAACTACACTACTTTATTTTGCATTATTTATATTGATATTCAATTACTATTTGAAATAGAAATTGTGTAACATTATAAATGTCTTTACTGTAATTTTTTTATCAGAGCTGAATAAAGTATAGGTTTTTTTTATTTTTATTTATCTTTCTTACCCCAAACTTTTAAATGGTACTGTATCAAAAAATATTAAGCAGCACAACGGTTTTCAACATTGATAGTAATAAGAAATGTTTCTTGAGCAGCAAATCAGCAAATTAGAATAATATCTGAAGGATCATGTGACACTGAAAAGTGGAGTAATGATGCTAAACACATGAATGCTTTGCCAACACAGAGACAAATTATATTTTTTAAATATATTAAAATATAAACAGTTCTTTTAAATTGTAATACTACTTCAGAATATTCCTGTTTTTATTTTTAATTAAATAAATGCAACCTTGGTGAGCATAAGAGACTTCTTTAAACAACATTAAATATATTTATATTTATTATTCCAAACTTTTGACGCAAAGTGCAAGATGTATGTCAATGCATAGTATATAAATATAGAATTTATTTGATTGGGTCCTATAGGCAAAATGGGATGGGCTATAACTCGTTCCTGGCCCGTCTGGGTGTGTCTGTGGCTCCTCTAGTCCTGCTATTGGACAGTTTCTGGGGTCACTTCTCTCAGACCATCCTGTGTTCTGTGGCATTCGTCGCTTGTCTGGTGGCTTGGCAGTTACCTGAGACACGAGACAGGTGTCTACCCGAGACTATAGAGGATGTTGAGGGTACTGGGTGAGTCATAACCTATATTTTGTTAAAGCAACTATAGAAGACACACTGCTGAACATTTGAGTAACTCTGTCGAGTCAAGCATTTAAAACACAAACCACTCAATTATTTTAAAGGTGCAATGTGTAATATTTCTGAGGATCTATTGACAGAAATGCAATATAAGATCCATAACTATGTTTTCAGTGGTGTATAAAGACCTTGCATAATGAACCGTTATGTTTTTATTACCTTAGAATGAGACATTTATATCTCCATAGCCGCGGGCACCCCCTTCTATGGAGGTCGACATATTGTGTCGTCATGTTTCTACCGTAGCTGACAGCGAACAAACAGCGGTACAGAGTGCGTTTCGTCACTACCTTGAAAAAGAAGTTTTCAGTGGTGTATAAAGACCTTAATTAATGAACCGTTATATTTGTATTACCTTAGAATGAGCCGTTTCTATCTACATACACCACGGCTCCCCTTACATTGAAATGCGCCAACATGTTTCTACAGTAGCCCTAAACGGACAAACGCGTTTCGTTACCATGTTGCTCTTCGTGCAAGGAAGCAAGCTTAGTTCAGCGAATAAAACACTGACACAATGATGAACAAGTAACAATAATATTCGCAATAACATATAGTTTTACTGAATAATTAAGTAAACATAATTTCTTAATTTATCCTTGTAAAGAAACCTCATTGCTAAACTGGCTACTCTCTGCTGTCTCAGACGATGACATATTTTCCTGTCGACCACCGTAACTTTTGTTGGTTGCAATTCGTAACCTCACCACTAGATGCCGCTAAAAATCACCCACTGCACCTTTAAGAGAATTAGCTTGAATATTAGGATCAATAGGTACCAGTACATTTAATCTCTATTAAAAACACTTAAAGGAAACATACAAGGAAAGTTGAAGTTGTGTTCATTAACCAAATCAATCATGTGTTTTTATCATATTTAATAGGAAAAATCTCATTAAGCATCATGACAAGCAGGAGGACGTGGAGAAAATGAAAATGAATGAACCCACTGAAGACCACTGAGATTTGTGTACTTTCAATCCTTTTACCAAATTTATAATACAGACTGATTTTCTGTTGCTTAGTGTCATGTTCAGATTCCAAGACAGTAAATGCGCACAAAAATGAAAGAACAATTCTTAAGTACTTTTAAAATATTTTTTATTAGGTACAAATATTTTTTTATAAGATTTACAAATTTCTCCAGTGCCATGTAATAATTAGACATTTCCTAAATAAGATTAAATGGAGTTGTGAATGAATACACTGAAATTGTGATTCTGTGGAAGAGATGTGAAAGCGAAAAACAGAAAAATGAGAGAGAGAGAGAGACAGAGAGATACTGTGTGTGTGTGTGTGTGGGGGGGGGGGGACTGTTTAGTATGAATTCATTTTTAAGATGCCAGTGGCCATTTCTGATTATCAATTAGAATACATGCATATGCAATTACATTTGCATATAAATGAACCTTCACACCTTACAATTTTATAAATGTAAAAAAAAGAAAGAAAAGAAAAACCCCACTTCAGTACCAAATTAAAAAAGAGCTTTTTCTTTATGACTTAATGCTCACTTGGGATTTCATTCTCTGCATTTTCTTTCTCATATATGTAACAGCCCACCTTTCCAATGTTCACACCTTTTGGTCCAAAAAGGTACCCATAGCAGGGCACATGGCAGTATGGGCTGCCCTCATGCTGCAGAAAATAGAGAAAATAATAGAGTATTATTAGGGAGTATTATTAGGGAGTCTGAATTAATGATGAATTAACGATTACATTATGGTAAATATTCTACAAATATTACACAATATATCACTTATATATCAACATTATATATAAGAACTCAACTATTGATCACATAACTTTGAGTTACATTCCAGCGTTAGCTACTACTTAAATTTTGAATATGAATTTATTATGAAATAATATAAACTTTAAAAAATTGAACACACTTTAATAGAAGCAGTAGGCTGAACAATGCTTTTATGAGTACCTCTGCATGACCACCAGGGGTCAGTGTTTTCTTGCACCTCACACAGCGAAGGCAAGGCCTGTGCCAGTTGCGACCCAGTGACATCACCTTCTCAGCTGCAGCATTAGACCATGACATCACCACATTACATCATATCAATCTATCACAGCGCTGTTTTTAATGAGTATATATTAAAAACAAAATAAGATATGTACATTTTATAAAAAAGAAAAAAAATATTATAAAAAATTATTTACAATTTATAAAATTTTTATTTTAAATATACATATATTTTATACATCAAATTATATATTTGAAATTAATGTGATAAAAAATAATATATAATTTGAAATAAAATTTATAAGTGTCACTTTGTGTTTGAGACAAAAAATGTATGGCTAGAAAGAACCAAAAAGTTCAAATGTTGCACAAGTAACCACCATAAATCAAACAATCTTGCTGTTTCCTTTTAAATAGACTTAAAATCTCAGAATGGTCAGACAGAATGCTTGCACACGTACAGTATGTACCACAGAAGCACAAAACCACACACGCACGCACGTTTCCATCTTTTATGGGGAGATTCCCTAGACAATGACTTTCATACTGTACAAAACTGTATATTTTATACCCTAACGCTAAACCTAAACCTACCAATCACAGAAAACTCTGCATTTTTACATTTTTAGAATATTTAATTTCGTACGATTTATAAGCTGTTTTCTTCATGGGGACCAACAACTACTGGTATTACTATTCTTGTGGGTACATTTGGTCCCCGTAACGTAGGGAATACCAGGAAACACTCACTTGCAAATACTAACACACACACACCACAGACATTCCTGAAAGTTCTCAAATGTCTGAAAAGTCATAGTTTTGATTCACTGGACTCACCGAAATATACTGCCTTTCCACAGCCAGGACATGAATAAGTTTCTCCAGCAAACATGCGTGTAGGAGCATTGGAAGCTATAAATGAAAAGCAAACACTTTATAGTTCTGTATACATACTTGTTTAAACTTTTATTTTCGTATCTGTATGTTAAAATTTTAATATAGTTGGAGGACTGCTTTGTGGCTTTTGAATGCCAGATCCAAATCTGTTCTGTATGATCCATCTTTGATAAGGATCTTTAAATCAGTCTCACATCAAAGATGACAGACTGTTACCAGTTTTAAATCCTAATGTCTTCTCCTGTGTTATATTTAACAAAGTGAACCCATGGTGCTTGGCTCACAGGAAACATGTTACATTCTGAGACATTTCTCCAGACGTTTCCACAGCAGTCCTTAAAACCCTCCCCTTACATTCCTGCAACGTCCCGCCTGTCGCAAAACACCTATTAAGGGGAAATATTTCAGGAAAGGAGCCAATCAACTAAAGCCATTAAAATTCCACTGCATAAAATCCCAAGGGGGTCACTTCAGAAAACAATCCCCCCACCCCTCCATTACAACACACATACACATTTAAGTATTTCTATCTCCCACTCAGTGTGGGAATCTCTCTATGTGTGTGTGTGTGTGTGTGTGTGTTAAAAAGTGCTGAGGAAGTGTTAATATATAAAGGAATGTGTGGAACAATGCAGCTTGGAAGAGTGTGTCTATATATACAGTGGCTAAAAATAGCATATGGACACTTAAGTCACACTTAACCATGTCTGAATGTCATTTCATTACAAGACAAAATATCAAACCAAGTGGCATTTACAGTCAAATGACGCTAAAACTTTTCTCAGAAATAACTTCACTTTTATGAGCCATTTCCCTCACTTTTAACCAATTAATGTCAAGATTTTAGTAGATGTATAAAGTCAGTTTCCCTCAAGTTGATGTCCTAGAAGAGTAGCCACATTAACTAAGGACATATTACACTAACGTTTGACAACCGAAAAGTGTTCAAATACTTGTTTTAATTTCTGACAGTATATTATAGGAACTATTTTAGCCTCTATATATATTTAAAAAATATTTACAAAATTGATACACATAATAAAACAACAAAACTATAATAATAGTTAATAATAGAGATATAATAATCACAATGAGATATAAAAGTGACATTGTTTTTCGCAATTGATCTCACAAAGTGAATTTTTTCTTCTTTTAAACCATTTCATAATTACTTTTTTTATGTTTCTCTTTTATTCTAACCTTTTTTCGCAGTTGTCAATAAACGTTTTGTAATATGTTTGCTTAAAAAGAGTGTTTGTGATGCAAAAAGCTCAGTTCGGTTCTGTACACACGGTGTAGAAGTTTTGAGTTTGTCACTACCTTGCATTTTTCAGGAGTTAATTTGGATGTAGAATGCGGTTGGTTGTCACTCCCGTAAAATACTGAACTGTGCGTGTACAGAAGAGGATTAAGCCCTCACAGGTGAGTTGACAGCCAAATTTAGCTGCAGTGTGTAAGTGACCATTGAGATCCCAGTTCAGGATTCTTTGATGAATAGAATTTTCAAAATAACAGTATTCATTTGAAATAGATATCTTCTGTAGCATTATAAATGTCTTTACTGTCACATTTGATTTATTGAATGCATCCTTATGGAATAAAAGTATTAATTAAAAAAACAAAAAATAAAAATAATAATAATATATTACTGACTTAAAACTTTTGAACAGTAGTGTCTAAATTACCTTTGGGTTGATTATAGTTGATCTGTGAGTTGGTCCAAGGTGTGGTGGGTGCTCCGTCTGAAGGGCTGTTAAATGATTTGTCAACCGGTGTTTGAGGAGGCGTGTCATATATGTAAGACCCCGCCCCTCCGATATTTACACCTACCAAAGAGAGGACAGAGCAGTGAGTACCATTCCATTAGTATGTGAGTGAGTGTTTGTGGTTGATAAAGCACATATCTAAGTGTTCAGACTCTCCTAATGCAGATAGCATTACACAAAAGCCAAAAATAACCTGTTCAGATCCTGATAAAATGTATCTCTTCCACATTACACACTCACTTGGATAGTATAATACAAACTGAAACAAGCATATTCTAAAGTCAGGATGTGCATTAACAAGCTATACAATAAAACCTAGCATCTTAACAAACAAACAGACAAACAAACAGACAGACAGACACACTCTTTGTGGGGACTCCCTATAGATGTAATGGTTTTTATACAGTTCAAACTGTATATTTTGTCCCCTTACACTAACCCAACCCCTAAACCTAGCACGCAGGTTCAAGTCCCCACCGGGATAGAAAAAACACACACACACACACACACACACACACACACACACACACACACACACACACACACACACACACACACACACACACACACACACACCTTGTCTGACGGGGTGACTTTTTTTTTTAAGTACACTATGCAATGTTTGGCCCTCTATTGTTAAAAAACAAAACTGCATGCATTTTGCAGAAGAACATTGTTTTGGTTGTGCTTTGGCCCAGTGTGACTGTATAGCAGAATATGTTTCTTTCTCATAACTTAAAAAGAGAGAGATTATTCAACTGCTCATAAAACATTCACTACTGAGCTTAAGAGATATAACCAGTTTGGATGGAAAGGATCTCAAGCTGACTAGCTGAAGACGCTACAGTAGCTACACCCATTAATAGACACGGTACTTCCTTGAAAATAAATTCCAGCACAGCTTCATACACTGTTCGTTTGTTGGCCAGAGGAGAGCTGGCCCCCGACTGAGCCTGGTTTCTCCCAAGGTTTTTTTATATCCATTCTGTCACCTGATGGAGTTTGGTTTCCTTGCAACTGTTGACTACGGCTTGCTTAGTTGGGGACACTTAATAGTCAACAATATTATTGATCTGACTTCATTGACACCATTGTATGAGAACTGAACTGAGTTGGATGATGACACCACTGTTTTTTCCAGAGCTGCTGAATAGATAAATAAACTAAATTAATAACTAATGACTTTTACAACTGAAATTAATCAGCATTGAACTTACTTAAGCTGGACAATGACACCATTTTCTTCTAGAGCTGCTGTACAGCCGAAAGAAACGTTGTTGATTATTTTCCTGTTATCACTGTAAAGCTGTTTTAAAACAATCTGTACTGAAAAAAGCGCTAGGCTATATGAATAAAGATGACTTGACACAGCACTACAACAACCATAATGAAATTGCCCTTCAAAATAGACAATGCTTTACAATGAACTCTGTTAGAGAGCTACACATGGCAATGTATTCATTTAATAAAATGCCTTACTTGTCCAGTATAAAATCATCGCATTACTTTTACAACATTTCAAATCCCTCAGTTCTCGCCATCTCCTAAAGCCAAACCAATATTGATTCTTGTTTTATTACGAGCTCGGTTGTGTTCTCTTTTTGCCAGCAGACTCTCGTGTTCGTGGTCTTTTTAAAACGGGTGATTATCCGGAGGTTCGAGATTTAGTTGCTTCATCTCAACCTTTCTCACTCGTTGGGCCAACTAACCTATGCCACTCACACACCATACGCGACAAAGTAGCAGGAGCAACTTTTCGCCATCTACGGATATAATCTGCTGGTCCAACCTGGAAGACCTGCTTTAATCTGGCTTCAATCAACAAGAAAGTAGCAGATATTAAGGGAATGTTTACACAACAACGATTTACTAAAAACAGAAAAGTTTTCCTACGCGATTTTTGCATACAGGTGACAACGTAGTCAAAACAATCCCCGTTCACACGGATCCACAAAAATGACTAAAAATAGGCCAGTTATTGGCGATGTCAATGTAAATGTAAATGAACGGCCAAAATGCATAAAACGTTTTCAGTGGAGTTGTGTAAATGGCCCCTTAAAGGCCCACTGAAGTGCCTTGAAATGCGCAGCATTATTCAATGTGTTGACGTAATTTACACTGAAACAGGAAGACAGGGTGGGACATATGCAGCAGCTTCTCTCTTTTTTTAAAATAGCCAATAGCGTTTTGTTTATATAACAGCTCGGCCAGAGCCATTGAGCTTGTTAAAGCTGAAGTTTCTTGAGACGTTCACGTGACACTAACGTGAAACCAGACTTCATTCGCCCCAATGGAAAGCATATTTACACTGTCTGAATTGTTCAGTAGTAAATAGGAAATGTGTGAACAAGTGACCGATTTCAACTGCAGCTTCAGCGTCTATTTGGGGGACACTGTAGATTCTAGAGAGCATTTGATTGGACAGAAAATCTGATGAGAAGCTGAAGTGCAGAGTGATGTCATCAAAATCATTAATCATATTGACAGAAGTGAGAAACTGTACGTTTTGAATGTTTATATCTACTAAATGCTAATTTTGTCATTGTTTTGGAGCACATTAGCTGCTGTGCGATTAATCGAAATCGTAATAAAATCGCGATTTGAGCATGCGCGATTTCTAAATCGCTTCATAGCACGATTTTTTTCCGCGCTCCCGACTCCAACCTCCCAGTATGCTATCCGAACCAATCAGAATGCAGCGCGCCTAAATTGAGCGCGAGAACAGAACAGACCGGGCGGGTACCAGAGATTCAGTGAACTGCGAACAGGTGCGCGTGCCAGAAGGGAGCGCCAGTGCATGGAAATATTAGCGCAAAGGGGCTTGCCTCACCAAGTTTCTTTCTTTTGGGAACGTAAGGGAATACCATTACCTGATTGGTTTACAAGTAGTTCCCTCCGCTGCGGCTGTCAGACATTCTACATTCAGCGTTCAAACAAGCGCGTCGCGTTCGGTTAACCTTACGACAGTCAACGAGGAAACTCTCTCCAAGATGATTCAATGTTAATATTATTATACTTGATCTGTAGATAAAGCTCTATGGTTTCGCATTAAATGACTATCTTGCTGGACTGTACCTTAATCATGTTCGTTTCTACCGTGTGTTTGTGGGATCGCAACACTGGAGAGTACTGTCTATAATTGTTCTTCACGCGCACAGTAACTGAAATTAAAAACTGTTAAAAGAAAAGGCTCAATAAACTGTTGCATAGATAGATACTGTATAATACACTATGCATCGATATGTCTTGACTCTTTCCTTTGTGCTTTGAACTTTTCAATGCGGACTCGAAGAGCTGCGCGCTGTGACTCTTTGTTGCTTCAAGCGCATCATTCTGCGCTCTGGATGCGCATAAGCGCTGTGTGCTGCACTGTATTGGAGTCTTTCATAATCATATCATAATACTTTTGTGCAATGAAAGATTATTAATAGCCTTTTTTGTTCTGTCCTATCTATCATATGTTGTTGCCTCATTAAACAGCTGTGCTATACTTAATATATGTCTTAATTTTATAGTAGACTATATATAAAATAATTGATCTTTTTGATTTTTGTTATCTTGTTTTTCATGAATGTATTTTACAACAATACAAAGAGCAATGTGTAAAGTTTTACCAGATCTAGTGCTACACGATAAAGCTGTAATTGGTTTCCTTTGGAAATATGTTTCAAATTCACACAGAATGCATTAAAACTGCAAAGCATGTCTGTTTGTGTCAAAATCGTGATTAAAATCGAAATCGGAAAAAAAATCAAGAAATCGTGATAGTTTTTTTTTGTCCATATCGCACAGCCCTAGACAACAGCCTATTCATACTAAAAGCCAAAAAACTTCAACTTTGATTTCATGGGGACTTTAAATGATAGTTTGAAAACAATGAAAACAAAACAAAACTGAATCATCATTAACTGTTGTTGTTGCAAACCTGTAAGACTTTATGATATTTTTAAGAATCTCTTCAAGTGATGTTCAGCTCCACAAGGGAGAAAAAGTACCAAAAAAGCTGGTCAACCTCTGCTGAAAAGAGGGTAAAAAAAATGACCTCTCTGTTCTCTCTCTCTCTCTCTCTCACACACACACACACAAACAATTAGGTTTCTAGCTGGTTTCTAGTGGTGAGTGAATGGTCTTTGGTTGGAAGGTTATTCTAAAAAAGTCACTGAGAGTCAGATGTCTCAAAATGAGCCCTGATTCAAACCTTTATTTCCTGTACATGAACACAGAGAGCAGCTAGAACAAAAGATCCAAATACCCAGTAAATACCTGTTAGCACCTAAATTCTTAAATAGCTTTGTATGAAGATGAAAATACACTATATTTCCAATTTAATGTGTCACATTTTTACACGTACGCACTAAACACCTTACAAACTCCACATACAATTTATTGTACATACCTTTTGGTCCAAAGAGAGTTCCGTAGCAGGGTTTATGACAGTAAGGCAATCCATCATGCTGACAGAGAAAAAGAGAGAATATCTTTATTAGTCCTTGCTTACACATATTTAGTTTACTACCAATAATAATAATTGTTTCTATAAAAACGTGTATTTGCAAATTAAATTTAAATTTGTGCCAGACACTCTTCTACTAAAACCTACATTTTCCAGCAAAATAATATTTTCAGTAGTGTGTGTGGGAGACAGAATGAAAGAGAGAAAGAGGCTTGTGTCGTGCTGGATTCATTAGAGGTCATTGTTTATCCTTCCTGCTCCTCCCAGACTGCATAAAAAGACCCAGTCAGGCTCAAATCAGACTGAAATTCAAGCCTCCTTACACACACACACACACACACACACACACACACACACACGCACACACACACGCGCACGCGCACACACACGCACACAAACACACACCCACACACACCCACACACCCACACACACACACACACACACACCATTAAATCCAAAATAACATGCTAAACTGAGCAAACAGATATTTACTTATTTTTATTACCATCTTAATCAGGCATATTATATATATTAAAAGCAACATCTATCTCAGTGTCTCTGTTGTGACAAGCTAGAAATACAGTTTGCGTTCCCACTGAGAGCCATTTCCCAAAGAATAGAGTTAGGAAAAAAAGGCAGTCGACACCTGCAGAGAGTGAACACCAACAACACAACCTCCTGCTGTTTTGAACACAATAAGAGAAAAAGAGCACACACAGTTCTCAAAAGAAGGGGAAACAATAACTATAATAGAAGAGTAACGAGACTAAATATATCTTTCAGTAAGACAATGAAGAGCTGTTTGTCCATCCATTTTTATCAACACAAATGAAAAAGCAATAGAAAAGAAAAAAACCCTCCTTCAGTCCAAACTCACCTCATAATTACACTAAAGCTGTCTGTGACTGTTGTGTTTGTGTGCGTGCAAGCGTAAGCGTGATGAGAAATAGAGAAGGGGGGAGAAGGAAGAAAGGAAGAGAAGCAGAAAAGCAGACAATTGTTTTCTGATTTGAATGAACACTATCTTTGTCCCTACATTGTCCTTGTAATAGTTCTGGTAAAGACCCACAGTAACACTGTGAGGGAGAGAAAGTGCATAGGCTTCAGATACCTACATGTTCAGTAAAGTTATTTGAAATGTAGCAGCTGTACCGGACTGAACATACATTTGAAAATTACAGATTACTGCCATTTCTCAATGAATTTATTATGATTTACATTTCCTGTAAGAGGCAAGTAGTAGGCTAGTAAAGCCCAAGACTAAAATAATTTGTTAACAGTCAGTCATTCTTCACCCTGCTGTGTTTGTCAATCTCTTTTCTGTTCATACTGTAAAAAAAAGACAGAATAAAGCAAAATCAAATGCTTTTAGTAAGGAGTACCGAGGATATTTATACCTTATCCTTTTCGTTCTTAGCTATTTTGATGTTTAGGGTTCAAATGAGTATGGGAATGGCTTTATGTAACCGTTTCAAGAAAACAAACATGCTACATTGTTTTTCCATTCAATTTTAAATAGATAAATAGTAAATGTAATTGTAATCTCTCCCTGACAGTCAGAGAGCATTCCAGAGAGATCCAATGAGGCTACTATAAATACTGATCATCTGTGCTTACAGTCTTTGTAAGACTTTCAATTCCTCCATAAACGTCTACTCCTGATGAGTGACAAGTCTATGGGTGGAGTGTAGACTTACAGAGGGATGGATGAACAATCATTTAACCCAAACAGGGACAAAAGACAACTCAGATCACTGAACTAGAAAATGTCTCCTAATGTATCAGACAAGACCATCGAACATGTCAGGACAATAAGAAGGAGAGAGAAAAGAAGAAAGGAAGAAGAAAGTACAGTGAGGGGCACTGAAATAGGCAAGCACATGGATGACCTAGAATCAATGTCAGCCCAATGGAATGAGCTTTTAGAGTCGGTTGTGAGATCTCCTGCTAAACTATGACATTGAGGATGTGCAAGCCTGAAACTCTACAGACCAACATACATACAGACCAAGAAGTAGGACATCCAGAATCCTGTGTATCTGTCATCAGGGATCATGTCTGTGCTGTCTGATCAAAGGAGAAGGAAGGAAGGAAGGAAGGGAGGAAAGAAGAAAAGAAAGAAAGATAGAAAGAAAGAACCTTAAGTTCTTTAAGGTTCTTTTTTAAGAAAGAAAGAAAGAAAGAAAGAAAGAAAGAAAGAAAGAAAGAAAGAAAGAAAGAAAGAAAAAGACTCATTAAAGGGTTAGTTCACTCAAAAATGAAAATTCTGTCAGTAATTACTCACCCTCATGTTGTTCCAACCCGTAAGACAAAATTAAGACAAATTAAGATATTTTTGATGAAATCTGAGAGCTGTCTTACTCCTTGATAGGCTTCTATGTAATTTCATTCTGCCGGCCCAGAAATGTTAGTAAAAACATTGTTAAAATAGTCCAAGTGACTACAGTGGCTCAACCTTAAGTTTATCAAGCTACGAGAATACTTGTGCGCAAAAAACAAAACAAAAAAAAACTACTTTATTCAACTATTCATTCTCTTCTGTGTGGGCCTCTGACGTGAGCACGAGAGCGCCACGACACATGCGCAAGAACTGAGAAGATGATGCTCACGATCATTTGATGGGAAAGTGTGAAAGGGAAGCCATTCATTTTGCTGCATTGGTAGGGCACTTTTACGTTTTCTCATTGGTTTCTCACGATTCGGACATCCAGAAAATGCACACTATAGAACTATTTTAAACACTACATCGAGACCCATCTGCGTCATATTCTCAGTTCTCGCGCATGCGTCGTGGCGCTCTTGTGGACTCACGTCAGAGGCCTACACGGAAGAAAATGAATAGTTGAATAAAGTCGTTATTTTGGGGGGGGTTTGTGCACAAAAATTATTCTCGTCGCTTGATAAACTTAAGGTTGAGCCACTGTAGTCACTTGGACTATTTTAACTATGTTTTTACAAATTTTTCTGGGCCGGCAGATGAAATTACATAGAAGCCTATGAAGGAGTAAGACAGCTCTCAGATTTAATCAAAAATATCTTAATTTGTGTTCCGAAGATGAACTAAAGTCTTACGGGGTTGGAACAACATGAGGGTTAGTAATTAATGTACTGACAGAATTTTCATTTTTGGGTGAACTAACCCTTTAATGGCATCTCAGCCTGCAGTATCAGCTTTAGTTCTGCTTACCTCTGCATGGCCTCCAGGAGACAGAATCTTACTACATCGTTCACATTTCAGACAGAAGCGGTGCCAGTTTTTCCCCACAGAGCTCACTTTCTCAGCTAGAACAGGGAGAGAGTGTAATGGGTTATCTGAACAGTGTATGATACCGTATATATAACTGAGGGTAACAGCTTTAACTGGAGTGACGTATATCTAAATTACACACAATTAATAAGATCACAATCGTCCTGTAGTGATACATTTCTATGTTTGGCCACATTACAGCTCAGTCAAATGACATTGTTCTTTCTAAGTGAGTGGTTTTTGGCCAAAAACACTGCTAAGTGGACTTGACTAGTCAATAGTCAAAAGCCTGAAGAAGAAGAAGAAGAAAAAAAAAAGAAAAACTTAATTGATCACGGTTTCCGCAAATATATTAAGCGGAAACTTTTTTCAGCATTGATAATAAGAAATTTTTCTTGAGCACCAAATCAGCATATTTGAATTAAATAATTAATTAAAATATAAAGTTATTTTTAAATTGTACAAATATTTCACAATCTAACTATTTTACTCTATTTTTGATCAAATAAAAGCAACCAAGTGAGCATAAGAGAAATCTTTCAAAAACATCTTCTGACCCCAAATTTTTCAATGGTAGTGTACTTAAAGTTCTCCTGTGGTAAAAATCAAGCTTTTAATGTTGTTTATATGTCAATATGGTGTTTTTAATATGCTTTAAGACAAACCATGTTCAAATTCATAAGTCATCACCACTGCTGAGTATTTTCTCCTTAAAACTGCAGTGAACCAAAGACAGTCTCAAAAACGCGGTTTGAAATCACTGGTGTTTCTGATGTCACAAACTGTAACCAATCACGACAACGAGTGGATCTCTGAGCTGGTGAGAGTGAGTGGAGGTGGGGCTAATTTGCATAATCATAGAACCGCTTATACTAAATGAGGCAAGTGTGGAATGAGGATTCTTTTTTTCATTTTGGTGATCAAAGGTGAGTTTTAAAAAATAAAATTATTGACTACAGCAGGTCTTTAAAATCTTTATTTATATAACTTTTATAATTACTGTTACTATAAATTCATAGTTCTTTTCAGGTGTGCCCAGCTCAGCAAAGGCTGAAATGCAGCTTAACACAGCAACTATAATTGTGTGCGTGTTTGAGCATTTATATCTGTCGAGATATCAATAAACAGTACTTACAAGATATCTAAAAAAAGACTTTCCACACAAAATACTAATTCTAATGGGTGGGGTCTGTATGTGTGTGTTTGCAGCTGAACAATGCAGCATCAAAGGAGAGGAAGTACAAACTGGACCATCTGAAGAAAAGCTCCAAAGGGAGATCCTGTTACAACGCAAACCCTGCTGAGTCAGATCTGCTCCTATCAAGAGGATGTTGAAAAGTGCATCTCATCTCTAACCTTCTGATCTTCACAAGCAGTTATTGTGCATAATCAAAATGAACAAGCATTTCACTGATATTTCAAAAGAAATTAAGCAATGAAAAAGTAGAAACACAACCATTTAAAAGTTTGGGGTCAGTTAGATTTTTTTTAATTTTATTTATTAATAAATCTTTAAAATGGTCACATAAATATTAAGCAGCACAACTATTTTCAACATTCATAGTAATAATAAATGTTTCTTGAGCAGCAAAATCAGCATATTAGAATGATTTCTGAAGGATCATGTGACTGTAGAAATGGCTGATGAAAATTCAGCATTGCCATCAGAGGAATAAATAATATTTTAAAGAGTATTCCAATTGAAAGTTATTTTAAATTGTAATATTATTTCACAATATTACTGTTTTTACTGTATTTTTGATTATACATATGCAGCCTCTTAAGGACCCGAAACTTCTGAATGGTAGTGTATGCTGACTTCCATTGCACAAAACTGCTTGAGTGTGTTCTCTCATTCGTCTATCAGCTCCGAAATTTAACATAACTACAAAAAAAAAAAAAAAAAAAAAAAAATCAATAGTTTGCTATGAGCAAATACACAGTAAACAGCCATGGACTTTGGAGCACAGGAATGAGAAATACAAGTGATTTAGAGAAAGACACACGTCAACATTCCACAAAAAAATGAAATAAATAAAAGTACTTTTATATCTTCAGCACTCTTAAAAATAAAGGTTCTATATTGGCATTGATGGTTCAATGAAGAACCTTTAACATCTATTGAACCTTTCAATTCCACAAAAGTTTCTTTACAGTGGAAAAAGGTTCTTTGAAAAAGGGTAGGCAATTTCAGAGAGGCTAGCAATAGCAAGCTAGCTTTGAATGCATAAGATCCCACCCTCCCTTCAATTCAATTCACATTTATTTGTAGAGTGCTTTTCACAACACATATCGTTTCAAAGCAGCTTTACAGAAAATGTTTACTTCTCCAAAACACATGAATGCGCATAGTCAGAGCAGAGTCTGGAAAGTGTCATGAGAAACAGCGTTAAATTACCCCATCTCTCAAAGCACATAACATTATAATAATAATAACAGTCAACAACTGCAAGAGCTCTGACTTGTACCACATGACTGCTGCAGTTTTATTTTGGCGTTAATAGTGTTGCCATAGAAATGCATAAATCCGAGTCTGAGGACGTGAACAGCTCCAGGTAGAACGTCACAGGTTGCCATCTCGTAATTACGATTACTACATGGTGTGAACGCAACATTTTTTGTTTCTGAGACTTTCACAGAAGATATACATACATTTTTAATATTTAGACCATTTCTATTATTGATTGCTATCAGAATCTGAAGAGAGTTTAAACCAGAATAACAAAACTGCCTATCCTATACCTTTAAGATTTAGAATGTTCTTCACACTAAGAAAAAAGGTTTTTAGGAACTGTTGACTGAAAGGTTCTTTGGGGAAACAAAAATGGTTCTTCTATGGCATCACTGCGAAAACCCCTGACATTTTTAAGATTGTAGTGATAAAATACCAAGCGAAAGAGCTATAATATGATACAAAAAACATTTTTCAGGTTGACATTGTGCATATGGAGGACTAAACCCACCATCACAGAACCTTACACACTAACCAGCCAACATTCCTAGGGTCTGTCTTTCTCACACACACACATTCCACCACACAAAACTAGTCAGGTCAAACAGAGAGCACACCAAGTCAGACATTTTCAGAAGTCTAGGCTCAATGGGGATATCAAATCATCAAGCTGACATCTCGTCTTCAGCGCAGCCAGAAAGACAGTTACTCCATCCGCTAACCTGCAACAGTAGCACAACGGATCCTCTCACTTTGTTCAAGAGTCCCTTGCCAAATTCTTACATAACACTGTCACCCAATTCTCTTTTCATTGGCTAAAGCATTTACTAACCCTGTGACTACTGGATTTCGGGACAGAATACTAAACAGGAGCATATAACGTGACAAAAACGGGACAGACTAGAGAACATCCTCCAATGCGGTTGTGGGAGCGTCTGGGTCACTTGTGGTTGACCTATTAATAACAATACTTAGTTCTGCACAGGCTGCAAGATTAGACAACTTCTTCTTGAGACTGACAGTTTGGGGTCCCATATGCCGTATGTGGGAAAATTCATAATAACAATTTTGAAATTAACCTATTATTTTACCCTACATCTTTTCCTCAGACCAAGTTAAAACTACTAGACAGATTAATTTAACCGTTTACAAAGCAGACACATAATGTTTGGGGCTGAAGTACTGACGTGCACAGGTAATAATATTATTACATGGAAATACATTGCATTTATTCACATAAATCCCAAACAGACGAAGAACAACAATGAAGCAGGCTACTTATAAAACATAATTCGTTATAAGTATTTAAACACACACACACACACACATCATAAAGTATCTATCCGATGCTACACCATGAAATATTTGGAACTATTAAACTGGATGAGGTCTTCAATATCACAAAAAGAAAACATAGCCTAAGTGTTCAATTCCCACTGCTTTTAACCCAATGACTCCAAAACCAATAAATACACTTTCCAAACACTTGTTATGTAACTCTGCCAAGATTTGCAGAAGTTTATTCCTTTAAAAAAAAAAGAATTTGACCTTTCAGAACATAATTTAAATGCCCTGCAATTTGAGTCAATTAGTCCAATCCAATGATATGATAACAATGAAATGAACTTGGCTTAGACTTTTGCTAAATGATAATTCTAGTGGAAAACTCTCACCGAAAAACACAGTCTTATCGCATCTTGGACAAATGGACGTCATTCTCTAGAAGACTCTTTCTGCCACGCAGGTTCTGGTCTGTTCGTCTCGGTTCGTTGCCTGTCTGTCTCTCAGCGCCTCTGCACACTGTGTGCAACTGCAACACAAGTCGCGCCGCGGCGTTTATTTAACTTTAAGAGCCTCGGTGCTTGTCTCATGAATAATGAATAAGTTGCGTGACGTTCAGACGACCAGTAAACTGATTGACTGAAAGCAAGCTAATCCTACTATGGAGAAGGAAGACTTGTAAATATTAATTAGGAAACGTGACTGTACGCTCCATAGACTGTAAGGTACGCTCCAAGGTTACCAAGCAACGTTAACTTGATCTCATTAATATTCATTGCCTTCGCCATAGTAGGATCCGTTACTTCGCCTAGAGCTGCGTGGCACCGTTACACCACGCCTCCGGCTTGACCAATGAGGAATGTTTCTTACTCGTCAATCAAAACAAAAACGTACAAAGCTTTTTATTCCCGAATAGTTTGTCAAAAATTCAAAAGGTGTTATAAGTCTGTTGGGGTTTTTTTTTCGTATGAATTCCTGGGATTATCATTAAAAACAGTATTTAAGAGTTATGTCTCAAAAAATTATATTCGTTAGGAGTTCGTTAATATTCGTTACAAAATACGTTAGGAGTCTTAATGTGTTTGTTTTTTTAATTCTATTTTCATCATCTCGATAAAGGTTTCATACTGCCTCCTGGTGTTTTAAATCAAAACAGCACTGATAGAACTGGCAGAGCTTTTAATTTGAAAAGATTTTTTAACAACTTAAAATTAAACAAGATTTTGAACCTGGCTTTATCTACTGGTCAGATTTCTTTCATGGAAATATCTGCAAAATAGTGCACATTTAATTGGATAGTGCATAGTGCATAGATAGTGCATCATTTGCAAATGATGCACTATCCAATTAAATGTGCACTATTTTGCACATATGAAATCGGACCAGTAGATAAAGCCAGGTTCAAAATCTTGTTTAATTTTAAGTTGTTAAAAAATATTTTCAAATGATTGCACATTTAATTGGATAGTGCATCATTTGCATATTTAAACATAACATTTCAAAAAACTTGTCAAATAAAGCATTTGTTTTAATGAAATGTGATTAACCAACTGGGAAAGTATGGTAAAATCTATTAAAATGTTCACTTTACCCTATTCACCTGTGCTGTCTTGATACATTATGAGGTTCTTTTTAAAACGAACCACATTAAAACACACGTTGTTTCAAACGTGTATTTCTTTCTTCTATGGAATACAAAAGGAGATATTATAGGCAAAATGTTATGGGCCGACAACCTCGGGCAACATTCACTTTCATTGCATCTTTTTATTTTTCATACAATGAATGGTGCCATTCTGTGAAAGGCTGTCATTCCACCTAACATCTCCTTTTGTGTTCCACCGAACAAAGAAAGACACGTGTTTGGAACATCACAAGGATAAATAAATAATGACAGAATCTTAATTTATGGATGGACTCTGTTGAATCAAAACTTTGTTATGCTAGTGTTTACTAGACCAGAAAGCCTTTCCAGTGCTCTCGTTCATTCTTCTGACTGTTTACTGTAAAGATATTGTAATTAGTACAGTCTAAACAGATGGCTGTGAATGATGGAGACCTCAGTAAATGCACTTGCAGCACTGGCATCACCACTGAGATAATAGATGATCTCACACAGACATCAGATGGGGTTATAGGTCACCGCATGAGAGACAGCCATCCATAGTACCAACTACGATACAACTAAATCTCATTTGGTCTATTACATAACTGTGTCTCACGGTCCATGGGCCTTATACCCTCAAATATGTGTTAAATTACTTCAGTATCTATTCAGAATCATGTTACCTGCAAAAAACAAACAAACAAACAAACAAACAAACAAACAACAACAACAAAAGCAGCCCAAAACACCTACGCAATAATTTATACATTAGCCTATATTTGTGGAGAAAACTAAACAAAACCTGAAGGACAAAATGGATTGATTTAATTGCTCCAGTTTATCCACAAATATAATATTATATAATTTGTCTCCCTATTTTTGCCTGGTTTATATTTGATCTGTGTATTCATTTCTGTTCCCCCATCCTTTATTTTTTGTTTTTCTTAAAAAAAAAAAGAAGAAGAAAAGGATGACACTATAGTGAAATATGGATACACATGGATAAACTTAGTCGTTTGTTGTATCTACACACTGCTCAAAAGTTTGGGGTCTCTTATGGTCACCAAGGCTGCATTTATTTGATATTTATTTGATAAAAATACAGTAAAAACAGTGATATTGTAAAAATGTCACACTTATTCAGTTATCTTGTCTTAAATTTCATTTTCATGGACTTTTAGTTTGCTCAGCATTGTTTCCTGTTTCCTTTGTTCATTTTCCCTTTGTTACTATGGTTACTGATTAATTTGATCACACCTGTTATAATACTGTTCATTATCTGTTCTCAGTTCACTGTCGGTTATTGTTTGTTAGCGCTTGAGCTTAGATGTGGACTTGGTTTATTTTTCTTATTAATTTGTTTTTTAATCTCTTAACTCGTCTTTGTCTTTGGACTTTTAGTATCGTGACAGAAATATTATTGAAATGTAACCTATTCCTGTGATGTAAAGCTGAATTTTCAGCATCATTACTCCAGTTTTCAGTGTCACATAATCCTTCAGAAATCATTCTAATATGCTTATTTGCTGCTCAAGAAACATTTATTATTATTATCAATATTGAATACCGTTATACTGCCTAATAGCTATTTTTGTGAAAGCGGTGAAATTTTGTACCTTTTACCTTGTTAGTCTTAGTTTTGCCCTTTCCTTATTTATCTTGGTATTTTTTTTATATCATTTTGTGGTTGGAATAATAAAGAGCACACTATTTTGTCTGAATATCACACAAAAATTCTCATCAACATTATTATTAAATTCACATGAAGTTCACTTTTATTATGATGTTGTTGTTGTTAATGTGAGTATTGTTACACACTATCACCACTAGATGGCGTAGGTTCATTGGAGTTTTCTATATATAGGGCAATAAGGTCAAAAGGTCGCTGGTTCATTTAGCTCATTTATGGAAAAACAAAGCTGAGGTTTGCCAGTGGTTCTCACATCTTTTTAATGTCATGGTAAATTTCCAATCACTGCATATATTATATTTTGTGTATAGAAAATCAGTGATTTCTACATCAGTTTTCACAACACTGTGGTAACAACTTAGAATAGTGCTGGTTTACTTATGAGTGATTGTTATAAAACAAACTGTAGCTTAATAAAAAACCTTTCAATTATTTTCTCATGCTGTAGAGTGAGCAATCTGGAAGTATTGTCTTGGGTTCTGGGCTTGTTATTCCTGACTCTTTTTTTTTGGCACCTGTTAGTGCCAGCTGAAAGCTGTGTGCTATGCATGACATACACTGAAAGTTCGTGATTTCGGCCAATTCTGCAAGGTGCACAGCAATAAAAAGAACAACATGATCGTATTTGATTTGATTTTGTTTTTCTTCATTTAAACAGTTTGAGCTTGGCTAAAACAGCTGGAACTGTAAACAGTAAAAAAATATATATATATTGACAAAATCGTATTATTGTCTGAACAAAGAATAACTTTGTGATTTCTTTGCCGT
The DNA here is from genome assembly GCA_026230005.1 of Gila orcuttii. NCBI lineage: Eukaryota > Metazoa > Chordata > Actinopteri > Cypriniformes > Leuciscidae > Gila > Gila orcuttii. The sequence continues at coordinate 30,974,163 of JAPDVR010000013.1, read as the reverse complement.
GTATCTTAGATGTGCAAATACATGTACACAACTGTTCAAATGTTTTTGAGATTTTTTAATGTTTTTGTAAGAAGTCACTTCTGCTCACTAAGGTTGCATTTATTTGATCATAAATACAGTAAAACAGTAATATTGTGAAATATTATTGCAATTACAACTGTTTTATAAGATAGTTTAAAATGTAATTTATTCCTGTGACAGCAAAGCTGAATTTCCATTAATCAGTCTTCAGTGTCACAGCATCTAATATGTTGATTTAGTAATCAAGAAACATTTCGTATTATTATCAAAGTTACAAATAGTTGTGCTGGTTAATATTTTTGTGGAAACCGTGATTTTTCTTTCAGGATTCTTTGATGAATACAAAGTTCAAAAGAACAGTCCTTATTTGAAACTGAAATCTTCTGAATAATTATAAATGTCTATACTGTCATTTCTGATCAGTTGAACGCATCCTTGCTGAATAAAATAACAATTATTATTATTTTAATCTTACCAACCCCAAACTGTTTAACGGTAGTATATAGACTTCAACAGAATATAATATTGAGATGTAGAGGTTAAAAGTACCACCAGTAACTGCCATTAATGGTTTTAGGTGCAATTGTAGTCTTCAAATTATCCAGTAAAACTTTTATTAAAAAAACATTTGAAACATTTTTGCTCTAGAAAAGCGCAATATCAAAAAGTTTTTAATCATTTAAACAACAAAAATTTCAATTTATATTCCAAAAATTCCAAACAAGTCCAATAAAACTCTTTAAGCTGCTGTGCATTAAATTGTTGGGTAATGGAAGATAAAATGTGTATTCTGGAAAATCTAACCCTATCCAATGGCTTATGTCAAACAATAAACAGTAGTAGCATCCTAAATCATTCATTATGATTAAAATAAAAACATTAATAAATGTGAGTCTACATCAATCTCAGGCTGAGCTTTCACCATGCCCGTCATTTCAAGAGCACGGACAATTGGCCAGACGTCCCTCGTAGGGGCGGGGCAGAGGACACACCCGGAAAGTTCATTGGTTGGGTCGATGAGCACCAGCTCAAGGGTCAATCTCCATGGGAATGATAGTGAGGATGACGTCCTCGTTGCCACGTCGAACCACCACACGTAAACTGGTGTCCTTTTTGATGGTCGCGCTCACATCCGTTGCTGTAGAGATGCGCTGACCATTGATGGAAATAATGACGTCGTGTTCCTTAAGTCCACCTCTGCAGAAGAGACAAGAGAAGAGGGGAAAAGCATTTGAGGAGGATGACTTGATGAAGGTTTCTTCATCTTAAGAGAATTTACATCACAAAGACTGAAACCTCTCCAGTACAAATCTAATATTCCTGGATTCCCCAGAATTACTCCAAAAAAGCTTCCAAAACCAACGCTGAAGGGTGTACGTAATGTATTTTTACAGTTGTTGTAGAACTGTACGCTTCATCAAAACATCAACATTCAAAAGCGTAATGGCTCTATAATTCAGACCTTATCACTTCAAATGGCTTTTTAAGCCATATTTCAGATATATACTCCTACATCTATATTAGGTCAAACCAAACACAATGAGATCGTATCCACATGCTCTGACAGAGTAACCACCTAGGTTATATACTAGACTTCACAAGTACTTCCTGTTTGTTGGACTGCAAGTGTGACATTTGGTGATCATCTGTTATTTAATTGTGAATCATAACCGTAGTGATGTCGCACAGAGAGGAAAGAAGCAGTTGTTTGTGTGTCTGGGTGCCACCTGAGTTTGTTCTTAACATGTCCAAGCTTTCAGGAAAACTAAAAATGTCCTGGATCAGGATGTGGTGGGCAGTGGATTGGACTGTGGTTGTGGAATTATAACAAAACAGTGTTTCATGCACAAAGAATTTCATCACATGAACCTGCAAACCATAAATTTGCCTTTGAGTAAGTTTGCTTTTGTTTTTAACAGACATGTATTGAAGACAAGATGCACTAAAAATGCTAATGGATGTGATGTGGCAGTGACAGGACCTGAGTCACATGATTTGGGTGACTAACTGGAAGTTGTTAGTCGAATTTAAAGGGATTGTTCACACGAAAATAAAAATGTGTCATCATTTACTCATCCTCATGTTGTTCCATAATATATATATATTTTTTTTTTTGGTTCAGTAGGAATATTTTAGCTGTTTTTTCTGTCCAATGAAAGTTTCATCGAAAAAAAAGAAAGTCGATTTTTCATTTTTAGGTGAACTATCCCTTTAATTCATATGCATTTTCAGCACTTTAGATGCCTCACTCGCTCTTACGCACATAATGCTTTTCAAAACAGAAGAAGAGGTTTTTTGTGAGAGTCAATAAACATGTCGGGCTGAAATGATGAACATCAGCAGGTTTTTGTGTGAGTGTGTTTTGATGGGGCTCAAACATAAATTTAAAACATGTGGAGACAGATGGAGCCAAAGACAATATCCCTCCAAGCATGACGACAGAGAGCATGTGACCAGTAAAAACAGCATGTGAGTGCTGCCAAACGAGTTGACCTGTGCTCTTGACCTGCTTGGCATTATGGGACTTCGAGTTTTGGTGACTCACGCTGCAGCTGGGGTTTTGGAGATGACCTCAATCACATAGGCTCCTGACGTGATGTCAGGGAAGTCTCGCAGTCGACCTTTCAGCTCTTTGGACAGTCTGCAAGCGGGAATAGAACTACATCAGATCTGTTGCCATCAAAGAATTAAAGAAAATATTAAAACTAACACTCTGTGTAATATGGTACTATAAATCATGCCGAGTATAAAAACAGAGATCTCATAGGATTACATAATCGTGTAAAATCTTTCATACTGTCATGACATTAACCTTAGGTATTCATTAGTTTGATGCATGGAAGTGGTTATGTACTCACGCAGGAGTGAGGGTCATCATACGAACACCAATGTATCTTTTCTTGGTTGCTCCTCGTCCTGTAAAACAGCCAGATGAACAAAATGTAAGTTAGTATAAAGAATAAAGTAACACACCGCTACTTTATGTCGTATATCAGTTCTGGATATGCATGTGCTGTGTCGTACCTCTGGCCAGTCTGTCATACGACTCAGCGAGAAACTGACGTATCTTGTCTGACGGAATAGCAAAGGAGATTCCTGCTGTCACCTTCAATGTGTTGATCCCTATCACTTCACCATCCTACAGGAAAAAGAATGATCAGGTATGCACATGATTATCCTGCTGTTGACATACTTTAAGAATGACTTTTCATGTCCAAAAACGTAGGAAATGTACATCATGTTATAAGTAACATCTAAATAAACTTGTTTCATTCAAGTCAAGTTGCCCCTGGAAACCAATCAAGAACACGACTCTCATATTACATTAGATTCTAAAATAATTTGTGATCATTTTAACCCAAAACAGTATTGTTATTTTAACCAAAACTATTAAAAGTTATTTTCTGTAATTTAAATTTAGCTGAAAGTAAAAATTGTTGAAACTACCTGAAACTAATGAAAATTAGAAATGATGCCTTATAATTTGTAATTAATAATTACACACAAAAGCACATAACATAATTACTCAAAATTAAAAAACAAATCTGAAAATAGAAGCCAAAAGAAAGTACTAATAAATAGTATAATAGTACATAAATAATACTTAAGTAACAATGACTCAAATAAGTATTTAATTTATAATTATTTATTTATTTGGTAACCCATTTAATAAGTAATATGTTCAAATGGTCATTATCACAAAAAACACCTTTGGGATGATACAAGACCCCTCCACCTTAGGTCCTGATCACCTTATCAGGGTTCATCTTTCGATAATGTATTATCCCTTATTCGCTCTTTACTGTAATCCTTGGGACATGAACTTAAAAAAGATGCCTTTTTACACATTTGACTGAGGGTTAGAGTTGCACTATGTCAAATTACACTGGGTCTCACTGGGTAACATTACTGTAACACCAGACACATTCATGAAAATGGGGTCCTCCTGATGATTACCACACAGCCATGCTCTGTGCAAATACATTAGTGTTTATTCATATATGGGATTTTATTGAACAGTTTTAGAATGAGAAAATTCTCACCAGATTGACTAATGGTCCTCCTGAGTTGCCATACTGTAAAAGAGACATTTCATGTGTTAGGATATGCTTGGGTTATGTGTCTTGATTTGTGCGTGCATATGATGTGTGAGCTTCATGTTAAGACCATCAGATGGAAAGACAGACATAAAAATAATAAATAAAAAAAGTAATAAATTACTTAAATTAAAAATAAAGCAAAAAATAAAATTTGCAGTTAGAAATAGTGCAATTATTCACTCACATTAATGATGGCATCAGTCTGAATGTAATCCATATCTGAGTTTCGTAGACCCAACTCTTTCCCGCCTCTCTGCGTGGTGCTTACTATCCCTGTGGTAACCGTATTCTGGAGGGAAAATGGGCTGCCAATGGCAACCACGAATTCTCCTGGTCTGAGGTCAGCCGATCGGCCGAGCAGAAGCACAGGAAGCTTACCCTGTTGGCCAGAAAGAGAAGGAAAAAAACTATAACATTGGAAATGCAGCCTTTATTTCAGAATATGCCCATAAAACAAGAATAATCCAAACTTTCACAATCTTAAAGCCTGCAAAAGTTTATAAAAGAACTTTAATTGATATCCAATAGTGGCCACCCAACACAGCTGTTTTTGACGTTCTAGCAACTTTATGACATTGCAAAGTCAGTCATGTGATAAATGCTTATGCAGGCGTTCCATAATTCTACCCTTCAGTTTCCTGAACTGCCAAGAACTGGTATACAAACAGTCCTATTCTAACACCTCTGTGCGCCCGCTATCAAGTGTCTGCTAAACAGGAGTTTGGATTTTAAATTCAGACCTCTGAAACCTTATCGCCAGGCAACCTTTATGACATCATGGAAAGATAGGCACTTAGGACAGGACAGGACAAATCAGAATGCTGTTTTGCCCTTCCTGTGGGGAATAATTTACGAAATCTCCCCTCTCACCACAGGGGCTTGACTAGGACGATCAACGTGACAACAAAATATGCATGTTTAGCTACTGCACTGGTGTCTAGTTTGTTTACTGACAGTAAAAATAGAGTCAGAGAGTGGATAACAGACACGCTGAGCTTGATATGCACACACATTCTCATTTTGCCTCGCATATGGGATTTTTATGAATTGCGGCTATTTTGGGGATAGCGATGTGAGATCTCTTTTCTGAGAAAACATCATTGAAAGGTTAATGAGGGAAATTTTCAATATTGGAGTGTTTAGTGTCGTGTAATGTCTGTCTAGCGTCGTGTAATGTCTGTCTAAGCTCCCTAAAGGCCCGTTCACACCAAGAACAATAACTATAAAGATAACTATAACGATAACTATATTTGTGTCCACACCATCAAACGATGACAGCCAGTTTATTCTAACCTTGCGCACTGCAGTTTAAAAGTATATGTACAACATGCCATTAAAGCTTGTTGTAATTGTATTCCTGTCGTCATGCGATTCATTCATCACAGCTAACCCATGCCATCCACAATGTCATCTGCCATTTTAAATGCTCAAGCCCTTAAATCTGAATGGATTCTGATTGGCTGTCAGTGTTTTAATGTTCAACCGCTGGAAAAAAAATAGTTCTGAAAGTGATCCCAACGGTATCGTTCCTCTATATCGTTATTGTTATAGCTGTGGTGTGGACTCTGCTATTCTTTTATATTTAGAACTTTATTTAGATTTTTAGAACTATATCATTATTGTTATCTTTATAGTTATCGTTCTTGGTGTGAAGAGGCCTTAAGGCCTGATTTGGAAATTACAGGAAGATGTTTCACAATATTACCACTATATCCTACCATAAAATGTTAGGCTGGAAGAATCTTTGTTGGTATCTCTGAACTAACACCTTAAACAAGAAACAAAATGGCTGCCTTGTTACTGCACAGTTTCTACTCAGGCTGTATCTAGACAGTAAAAACTAAAGGTGCCTCAAATATCCTGCCGGATACTCAAGGAACTTCAAAATGTAATTTAAGTGCCTCAAACCTCTTTCTCCTATAGTAGGGTTACTGGTGGAGCATCGACAATCTTTGTGGTTCTTGTTGGAACTTATGGGATCCTTTAAGCACTTTGTATTCAGTTCAGAGGTTCTGGAGTCACCTTTTCATTACCATGAGACCTCAAAGTTCTTTGGGGGAAGTTAGAGGAACTTGAATGCTATAAAATGGTTATTGTAAGATCTTTTAACATTTAAGTGGTTTCTGGAAGATCTCTTATGTTAAAACCTTATGTTATGTATTTGCCATTTACCATGTTAAAGCCAGCATCTGGAGCAACCCAATGGTTCTGTGAGGCCAGAATAAATTATTATACTTGTACCCAGCACTTCTGAAAATGCAATCCAAATGCGTCTCTGTCCCCAGCACATTTCAAACCAAACTGACGCCCGTGCAATACTACACTAACAACTATGCTAATTAACTACCTAGGCTACACAAAATAATCTAAATAGCTATATAAATGCTATGCTAAATAAATGCTAAAATACTATATCCTGATCGTTTTCAATAAATAATAATCATCATAATAATAATAATATGAAGAAGAAGAAACACGGGCCTGCCCGGCCGCGTGTTGTGCTCTCATCGACGCTAAGGACCTGCACTCGTTCTGCGTCGTCTGCTTGGGTCTCAAACACGCTCAAGAAGCCTTGGAGAACCCGAAGAATTGCAGTCATTGCCTTATGCTGCCCAAGAAGCTTTTATGACGCCGTCTGAAAGTTGCCGCTACCCAGTGTGCGGAGCTCGGCCTTTCTGACTCGGATGGGGGACACGGTGACGACGACGCGCTACCGAGGGACTCCCGGTGCGCCACCTCACTTATTTGGGCTGACCAGCCCAATCCTGCTTTCCCCGAAGAGGACATCTTCGCGGGCAACTTCACGCTCGTTGATGAACCGGCTGGTTCTAGCGACGAAGATGACGCGGCCCTTCTTGGGGTCTCAGAGGACGAGGAGGCCATCCCGCCCTCTGGCGTCCCACAGGCCGCCGCCCACGCGGCCTTGCCTCAGTCCATCCTCCTGGAGGTGTGTGAGCGAGCGGCCGCTCGCCTCAACATTGAGTGGCCGGCCCCACAGAGCACCACTGACCAGGAGAGGGACATATATGACGGGAAAGTTCTGGGACCCCCTCCCGGTCCGAGGAAGCAACTCTTCCCCGTCCTTCCAGCGTGCACTAAGCACGAGGCACAACTGGAGCGACCCGCTCGACTTCAAACACGGTCTCACAGGCCTCGAGGTGAAGGATATGGCGGCTCTTGGCATGGGCGACCCCCCCGCTATCGGGTCTTTCCATCGCCAGGCACCTTAACCCCGCACAGGGCGGGCTGCTCGCTCCCCCTAAACCGGTCTTGCCCAACAAGATGGACCGTTTTTCTGCCTCAGTTCACCAGGCCGCATATAAATCTTCGGCCTTAGCTGTCAGGGCCTTGAACGTCTCCTCCCTCCTCTCCGCTTACCAGGCGGAGATTTTGGGCGAGTTAGGGCAACAGTTAGAAAAGGGAACACCTTCTCTACCCTTATGGAAGGAGATCCTGACGGTGAACGACCTCGTCCTCCGTAACGCTCGGCAGGCCGTCCAAGCCTGCGGGCGCTCTATGGCGCTCTCTGTGGTGGGAGAGCGCGCGCTCTGGCTTAACCTGTCGGGCCTTCCTGACAGTGAGAAGAGGCGCATCGCGGGTGAGTCGGTGGAGCCCGGCCAGGCCCTCTTCGGCCCGCTGTCGCGTTGATGCAACAGCGGTGTGACGACAAGAAGAAGGAGGACGAGGCCTTCAAGTTATGCCTTCCTAGGAAGGCGGCACCATGCCAGGCGCCCCCTGCGCGTTTGCCTAACCCACCTGCCATGGGACGACATTTCCATCAGGGCAAAGACAGGCCCCGCAACAAACCCCCTGCCCCACGGCAGAATAACCCACCGCCTGCTAAGCACTGGGTAAAATCGGCTCCCGCCGCGGCTGCGGCTGGAAGACCATCTAATACTACCCCCACCGACTCGAAACGAAACTCGAGCGGCCTGCCTGATGTTCGGCCGATGGGGGCATCGAGTCCACGTTCACGGGCCACGAGCCCTACGGACTCTCTTCTTGCTCAAGAACCCCTGTCCAAAGTACGCAGGGTTTCCCGCGGATGGGTCGGTTCCCCCTCTCTCGAGGCTGTCCAGCCCAAGTGTTTAGTGGACCTTGTGTGTTCCCCCCCCACGTTCAGGGGGGCTACTGTGAGAAAAAGTGCAGAAGCAGTGTCACCACACCGCACACACTCTTTTCCCCTCTCTCAAGTATTAAAGGCTTCGGCCCCAGTGTTTCCCCAACACAAAACACACACAAAACTAAAAAACACATCAAAACTAACAAATCATATGAATTCGTTACGGAGAGAAGATCTCTCTCCGCAGAGAGAATTCATCTCCCTGCAGAGAGAGAAAATCTCTCTGAACCCAGGCATGCCCCCCCTAGTGTGTCCACAAGGGGGTGCCATTGCACCACAAATGAGCCAGCTGGGTTTACACAGCTCTGCTGCGACTCGCGTGGGAACACTCGCCAGTCACGAATGGGCGTGGCAGGATATTTCGGCTCCCGAGTGGGTGATGCGTACAATAATGCAGGGTTACAGACTTCAGTTTGCTATGAAACCCCCGCATTTCAACGGCATTCTCTGTTCACACACGGAAGAGAGCGTCTCACACATTCTGAAAGAGGAAATATCCTCCCTCCTAGACAAGGGAGCGATTCAGTTGGTGCCCCCCAATCTGATAAATCCGGGATTTTATTCTCGTTATTTCCTGGTCCCAAAGAAGGACGGCTCTCTCCGTCCAATCTTGGACCTCCGGGTGTTGAACAAATATTTGAGGAAATACAATTTCAAAATGCTAACCCATGGCTCGCTCGCCCGCGCCATAAAACAGAACGACTGATTCACATCGGTCGATCTGAAAGATGCTTTCTTCCACATAAGCATTTACCCTCCTCCACACAGGAAGTTTCTTCGTTTCGCCTACCAAGGCACATGTTACGAATTAACAGTTCTGCCGTTTGGACTCGCCCTAAGTCCTCGTTGCGTCTGTCTGTGTGCAGAGGCGGGTTTAGCCCCCCTGATAATGTCAGGTCTGAGGATTCTGACATACATAGACGATTGGCTCATTATAGCCGATTCGAAAGAGAAAGTGTTGCAGGACACCTGCCGTGTGCTCGCGCACATCACATCTCTCGGGTTCAGAGTGAATGTGAGCAAGAGCAATTTTATACCCAGTCAGAATGTCATTTTCCTGGGCTTGGAGTTGAACTCAGTCTCCATGCGAGCGCGTCTCTCTCAAGAGCGCGTTCTCTCTCTAATGGGCTGTCTGTCACAGTTCAGAGAGGGGGCGAGAGTACAATATCGCACATGCCTCAGGCTGCAGGGTCTTATGGCCTCATCCATCCAGGTTGTACCGCTGGGACTCCTGAGAATGAGAGCGTTCATGAAATGGGTTTTGTCACTACATTTCAGCCCGATACGCGATATTTACCGCTCTGTAACAGTGACGCGCGCCTGCTCTGCAGCCCTGCGCCACTGGAGGAGTGCAGACTTTTATGCACAGGGAACCCCTCTGGGAACGGTTATGATGCGGAAAGTTGTGACGACAGATGCGTCCCTGACAGGCTGGGGTGCCACCCAGGAGGGCAGAACGGTGAACGGTCTGTGGCCGAGCAGACTACGTTCAGTGCACATAAATTATTTAGAGCTTATGACCATTTGGAAAGCTCTGAATCATTTTCTGCCTCATCTGCAGGGACATCATGTGCTCGTATGCTGCGACAATACCACGGCAGTGGCTTATATCAACCGTCAGGGCGGCGTGCGCTCGTCGAAACTTCACGCTCTAGCTTACAAGCTTTTGGTGTGGAGCAGACGGGTTTTTCTGCCGTTACGCGCGACGCATGTTCCGGGCATTCTGAACAGAGGCGCGGATCTTCTATCGAGGGGAAACCCAATCTACGGAGATTGGCGCCTTCACCCGCAGATAGTAGACATGTTATGGATGAGATTCGGACAGGCAACCGTAGATCTATTCGCCTCGCGCGAAAACCACCATTGTCCTATGTTCTTCTCGCTAAAGGACATGGACGCGCCCCTCGGGGTAGATGCACTGGCCCACCCATGGCCCAGAGTGCTGCTCTATGCTTTTCCTCCCCTGTGCCTGATAATTCCCACACTGGCCAGGGTGAGAGAGCAGGGCCTGTCTCTCATTCTGATAGCACCCAGGTGGCCCAAAGCACCGTGGCTGGCGGAGATAATCCCTCTGTTACATGCCGAGCCGTGGCGCCTGCCCCCCCGCTAGGGTTGGGTACCGATCGCGGTGCCAATAGGGAACCGGTTCTGACGTAAACGGTAGTAACCAGACCGAATAAGTGCCTGACTCTCTGTGTCATGAGGCGCACACACGCAAGGTCTCTCGCGCGCTCTCTCTCTCTCCGCCGTGCACACACAATACTGTTTGAAGCACAGTCTGTTCTGTCTCGCATGCGCGCTCTTGCTCGCTCGCTCTAGATTTCAGGAGATTTTAACTAATTTGCGGGCATCAGGGAGCCGTTATCAATATGCGGGAGACTCCCGGAACGTCTGCTGATTGCGAGGGGATTAATGAAGATGCCGAAGACAAATCGCTCCAAGGCGTTTAAAATAACGCGTCAGAATGGGTGTGCCTCTGGGTGTGCCGATTGTCTGTAGCCTATATAGAATCACGCCAATCCATTGGCTGATGGCGCGGGCGCCGCCTCAACGCTCACGTCGTCTTATTATATTGGCACGCGCATCATCTGCTCCTCAGATTTCTCTGCCGAAAAAGGAAGCTTGTCGGCAGTGCGAGGAGTTTGGCAGCGAACGCAGCGTCTCGTTCCCTATTCAGAGAACATAGGTTACATCAGTAACCAGAGACGTTCTCTTTCATAGGTTCACTCAACGCTGCGTAGCTAAGACGCAGTGAGAATGAAACACCAACTTACATGACTGGTTCAAGCAGACAAAACATGGGAACCTGTAGCCATGTCGAGATTAGATTACCCTGGTAGTAAACTCTATTAATCTCCAGTATTATTACATTGTTTGATACAATATTGTTTTATTTGATATTATGTAAATGTGAATTTTTATTTTATATTGGTTTATTTATTATTACCATATATGTTACTTGTATTTATATTGTTTTAAGATTTAAGTTAATACTGTGTCCAGTTTGGCCCTGTAAATAAAAGGGTATTAGTTTTTGACAAAGTGTGTGCGGTTTCGTTTTCTTAAAGGGATAGTTCACCCAAAAATGAAAATTCTGTCAGTAATTACTCACCCTCATGTTGTTCAACCCCGTAAGACCTTCGTATCTTAATTCGTGTTCTGAAGATGAACGAAGGTCTTACGGGGTTGAACAACATGAGGGCGAGTAATTACTGACAGAATTTTCATTTTTGGGTGAACTATCCCTTTAAGTACCATTTCAAGAACCGTTTAAGCACCGGAACCGTTTAAAAAATACCGAGTAGGTACTGGTATCGGATAAAACCCAACCGATACCCAACCCTACCCCCCGCACAGACCTATTGTCTCAAGCGAATGGGGAGATTTATCACCCACACCAGGGTAGCTCTCTGGGCCTGGCACGTGAGAGGACGAACCTAAGCGCACTGGGGCTTTCGTCGCGTGTTATTGCTACTATACAGAATGCCAGGGCCGTTTCTACACAGTCCTTATATGGCTGTAAGTGGCAGGTGTTCGAAGGGTGGTGTGATGGGCGTGGTCTCACATCTTATCAGTGCTCAGTTCCTGATATTTTGTGTTTCCTTCAAGACCTCATGGAAAAAGGGAGGTCTTTTTCCACAATTAAGGTCTACCTGGCTGAGATTTCTGCCTGTCATGTGGGTTTTGAGGGCTCAACAGTCGGGCAGCATCCTCTAATCCGCAGATTTATGAAGGGTGCCTGTCACTCTTTGCCAGTCATCAGGAGAACTGTTCCTGAGTGGGACCTCTCCTTGGTGCTGGAGGCTCTGTCTCAGTTTCCTTTTGAGCCTCATGGAAGTATTTCCCTGAAGTTGCTGTCTTTTCTAAGACAGTTTTGCTCTTGGCCTTGGCATCAGCTAAACGTGTCAGTGAGCTACATGCACTCTCGGTTCATTCCTCGTGCACTAAATTCTCTCTTAGTGGAGATAAGGTTTCCCTTAAGCCTAATCCGGCCTTCATGCCGAAATGCTTTCCTGCGTTCACTTCGGAGGTGTTGGAGCTGTCCGCTTTTCACCCTCCTCCTTTTTTCTCCCCGGAGGATCAGAGGCTAAATGCTCTGTGTCCCGTCCGTGCTTTACAGACATATATGACCCGGACCAGTGCTTTCCGGAAGAGCGACCAGCTCTTTATTTCATGGGCGCCCCCGCATAGAGGGGATCCCATATCTAAGCAACGCCTCTCACATTGGCTTGTGAATGCTATAGCCTTGGCATATGAATCAAAGGGAGTGCAGCCCCCATGGGACATAATAGATCATTCTACGAGGGAATGCTCTTAGCTGCCTCTTGGGCTTTGTTTAGGGGAGTCTCACTGCAGGACATCTACTCCGCTGCCAGTTGGGATTCTCCTCATACCTTTGTGCGTTACTACCGGCTGGATGTCACCAGTATCTCGGTAGCACATTCGGTTTTAGGGGTAGGGTCTTCTTAGCCCTTCCCTGCAACCCCGTTGGAAGTAACGAATAGGAGTGAATGGGCCAGCAGGCCATGCACATTCCTGTCACCAAGCATGCCTTCTGGGTGTATATATGTACATCTGAGTTGCTGGGGTTATTATCATGTGTGTGCCACATACATGTTTCATGTCCTGCACGTGCACAGCAGTTACGTGTGTGCGTCTGTATTGCAGGTTCATGTTTATGGACGTGTCAGGCACCGCCTCCCTGGGGCGACCGTCCTTCTCTGGCTTTCAGAACCTCACTGTGAGTGTATTTGGCAATCGGGGAGCTGTCCGTGTCTCTCCCATAGGTGGATCTCGAACACAAGATGATGAAAGAGAACAATAGGTTACTATCGTAACCCCGGTTCTCTGAAATATCGAGTGGAGAGATCTACCAGCTTTGCCCCGCTTGCCGCACGAGAAGCGAATATACTTACTAGGTAAGGGGGCGGGACCTTACCATAGCGCATTGGCTGCACGCTTCTGTCTGTCAAGCCAGACTTGGTGCAATTGGATGCTTCTGCAAAGGTCAGGTACGGATGCCCTTCCCATAGGTGGATCTCTCCACTCGATGTTTCAGAGAACCGGGGTTACGCTAGTAACCTATTGTTTCCGGTCGAAGCCTCTACTTCTACTTCTTCTATCTTGTTTCTAGTGAGAATATTCAACAACCATTTATTAGCACTTTGATTCAAGTCACACATTTAAGCTTTTCAAAAGCCATAGTGTACATTACAGTCTCCAGTCTCACGGCATCCCAGACTTCAGCATTTTATAATTCAAAATAGCTGAATAACTAACCATCTGAGATTTCGGTATAGAGATAGGTTAGGATCATAATTTTCAGGAATATTACAGCACAATGAGTGTGTATTAGCACTGTTTGTTGTTTGTTTTTGGCATCTGATAGAGCTTTTGGACTTTTCATGCACAGTGACGTCAGATGTAACAAATGGACAGAAACACAAATGTTTTAAAGTTAAGTGAAGATGGACATTTTTAATTAGTCAAAATTTAAATTTTTTACATTGATTTATTACATGGAACAAATGTGTTTCCATGCATTTTGTTGAGATGTCTTTTCTTGTATAGCCTATTGTCAGAGCCGGACAGTAACGGAGTACATTTACTTGAGTACAGTACTCAAGTACAATTTTGAGGGATCTGTACTTTACTCGAGTATCATTTCTGGGGAGTACTCGTGACTTTACTCAAGTACTTTTGAGAGGCAAATATTGTACTCTTTACTCCACTACATTTCGATCCATAACCGTGAGTACCCGTTACTACTTCCAAAAAAAAAAAAAAAAAAGAAAAATCTCGGAAACCCTCGATTTGTTGTTTCCCTCTCAAACGTGATTGGATTGTGCAAGCGCCACTGATTGGGACAGCCTATCAGCAATCACCTTCAGCTTTCCGCCAAAGTCAACTCCATGGTCAGATTTAGATAAGAGACAAAACCATGGACGAATCAATGGATGAAGACGCAGCAGGTCCATCCCGGGAATGTGCCAACCCGTGGCCCCACCTCGCCAGACTATTTCAATTTTCTGAATTTTCTTAAATGTTAAATAAAGCAACCTGGTAAAAAGATGAAAATGACTTGTTTTTACTTTCAATTCCTTTTACATTCTCCAAGGTATTAACATTCACATTTTTCATAACTCCATGTAGGACGTTTCTGTACATAAATGTAAGCACTGTGGTTAGGGTGGCCATTTCCATAACACCAAAAAGGAGGACACAGACATCCCAACCTGCAAGAAGTCATTTCACGGCTAGGGCACGCAAGGTCTCTCGCTCTCTCCCTCTCGCCGTGCGCGCGCTACACGGTTTGGAGCACATACAGTAGGCTATGTTCTGTCTCGCATGCGCGGCTCTAGATTACAGGAGATTTGAACTAATTTACTGGCATCAGGGAGCCGCTATCAATTATGCAGGATTTTTATAGGTTAATTTTTTTAAACAATTCAGCACAACTCTAAAAACGAGGACAAATGAGTGTCCGGGCTTGAGGCTGCGCCGGACAGGGGGCTTAAAATCCGGACATGTGGCAGTAGTAATGCAATATTTAGAAAATGTACTCTTGATACTCAAGTACTTTTAAAAACAAGTACTTCAGTACTTTTACTTAAGTAGACATCTGACTGTAGTACTTTTACTTGTACTTGAGTAAAATTTAGCAAGGGGTATCTGTACTTTTACTCAAGTAATGAAGCTGTGTACTCTGTCCGCCTCTGCCTATTGTATATACATGATCATGTTGCATGTATTACACTGTTTATTTTTTGTGTATTCATTGATATTAATCTATTTCTAGCTTTTTTCCCAAGTGCATGGAAGTGTATGTATTAAAATGGATCTAAAATATGTAATAAACAATTCTTATTTTGTAATTGGTTCAGTTTGTTTATTATAATAGAAGTAACAACATGAAATTAAATAAAAAGAAATTGAAATTTGGTTCCTGGAGGCACCCAAAGCGGTTCCACACAGTGCCTAATATAGGAGTTCCTCAGGAAAACTGGGTGGTTCCTCAGAGAACAGCCCCTTTTTAAAGGGTGCCTAGAGGATCTACAGACGGTTCCACCGGTGTGGCAAAGTGAAGAACCCCAAAAAGTTTCTCCAGGCACCTTTTATTTTTACAGTGTACAGGAAGTCCAGGGTAGTAAACTGATCCTGAGCATGTATCACGAGGTGAACTCTCAGCGAACTCGACCTGTGCTACCGGGGTTTTAAAAATAGAAGAGGATAAAGATGATGATGACTGGCAAACTAGACAAAGAAATGTATTACTCCCTCCCTCCTCCCTAGAGGCATAAAATTATGCACATCAATGGGCTAAATTAATAGCATGACAATATGATCCTGTGTTCTTGAAATTTTAATTCATAACCTTATACTCTTAATTTCCTTTTCAAGCAAACTTAAGTATAAAGTTATATAAAACACTTAAATGTAGTTTATAGTTGTTTATTGCACTTATTGTACAGTTTATATTAAAAAGCAATCCTAATCCACATTGTGTACCGCCCCAATGAAGAAGGGCACAATATATATCCGTATGAATATGTGCGTGTGCCGGAATCAAAGATCAGCCAAACACTGCCCATCAGAGCTCTATTGGGTTACCATTGCAAAAAGATGAGATTATGCTTCAGACCCAAAGGTCACATTAGAACTCACACCACGTATTAGCCACAATGAAGCTAAGTCAGCCATTTTGTGTCAATGTGGCATTTTGGTCAACCATTTTGTGTGTGTGTGAAATTATAGTTTCCATTTAACATCTATTCTACTGGATAAAACCACCATGGAAGCTTTTTCTCTTTATTTTTCACTCTTTCTCCTCACCACAAAGATGACTCAGTGTTCATGTCCTAACTCAAACTAGGCTATTATCAGTATATTAGAGCAGTGATTACATTGGCAGGATATCACAAATGGTGCAAGAGCTACACAAGCTTTGTAATTAATGTGTGTGTATATCTATATATTAGGGCTGGACAAGTTAACGCGTTATTATCGCGTTAACGCATTTATTAATTAATGCCGACAATTTTTTTATCGCACGTTAACGCAGTTTTTTTTATTATTATTATTTTGAAAGTCCGTTGCTCACTGGCTCTGAATACA
The DNA here is from genome assembly GCA_026230005.1 of Gila orcuttii. Taxonomy (NCBI): domain Eukaryota; kingdom Metazoa; phylum Chordata; class Actinopteri; order Cypriniformes; family Leuciscidae; genus Gila; species Gila orcuttii. Next base: position 30,957,804 of record JAPDVR010000013.1, on the reverse strand, counting down.
CATAGGCCTACAGTCAAACCATGATCACAGGAGGGGTGGGATGTTGGTCAGCCAGCAAATAACCCACCCAAACAAGCAGTGGAGAGAGGCAGGTTCTCTCTGGTGAACAGTTAAAGGGTTGCGCTCCGCGAGTGAATGACAGGCGCTCTATGGATAGTACCTATAAAACCTATAGATAATAACTATTTAGATTCTGGAAACTCACTAACAGCAAGCCGAGGATCAGTCTCTCTTCTAATGATTTGTGCTGCGCGTCCTTTATAAAAAGTTATAGACCATTCAACTTCGGCAACGCGCGGGCGTGTGCGTGAGGCGAGCATGACCGCAACAGTTTCACAGGAACGCACCCGCTTGTCGCTGCACCTTGTGCTCGACCACTTCACCTCACTCTTGGCTGATTTATACTTCTGCGTCGGACTTACGCCGAAGACAATACGCTATAGTCTACACGTTGGTGTCCATTTATATCTCTGCGTCGTTGTCCGCGTTGACGCGCAATTACACATGCAGAGGGAGCATGTGAAACCCGAGGAGCGGTTGTAGCAATCACAGCGCTTGCGGTACGCGTAGAATTGACGTTACATTTTTGGAGAGGTGCACGTCAGGGTACGCCGAAGTGTACGCGCGCTACACAGCAACAGCGTGAGTATAAAGTATACATTTTTTTTTTACTCTGTTTAATGGAATCTTACGTGGGAAACCATGGCATGACCAAACCTAAGCTACTATAAGTAACGTTGGTCGACTTATATAGTAGTGATCATGACCTCTGACTACTACATAGACTGTTTCTGCTGCTCCCTGATAAAAGATACCTGTTGATACCTGTTCAGAAAAAAAACAAGAAAACTGGACTCGTTTTAACAAACTAGATAAAAGTTAATGCCCTGGCAGTAGCAAATAGCTTTGTTTAAATATTTGATTTGATTACATTAATGTTTAAGTTGAGATTTGAGATTACTGTGTAAAGGGAATACTGCTGGTATAAAAGCACCTTATTTGTTTAAAGTTATTGCACTTTTGTGTATATAGCAGTACATTTAAATCAAAAGTGCGCAATACACTACTTTAGAAGTCATTATTCAATTTTGCGCATAACAATGCGATTGATCGCGATTAATCGCAAGAAAACCATGCGATTAATCGCGATTAAAAATTTTAATCGTTGCCCAGCACTACTATATATATGATATACACACATATGTAGGCAAAGCTGCAAACAAACAAATAAACAAACATTAAAAAAATAAATAAAATAACTCAAATTAGCTATATACATACTGTCACAGTCTTCATCTGCACTACACTTCCCAGTATCCTCCTTGTCTCCACACCTGAACTCACTCCCTCAATTACCCACCTGTTCCTCGTCTTCATCATCCGTGTCACCTGTGATCACCTTGTTATGTTTGATTTGTGCTTGTATTTAGTTTGCTTAAGTTCAGTCAGTCTTGGTCAGTTCTTGTTAATGTTACGTGTTCTTGTGAATGTTACCTTTGTGTGTACCTGTTTGTTGTTTTTGTGGAATTCAGTAAATGTTTGAATTGGAGCCTTTGACTCAGTCTCTTCTTCGACCCGCACCACAACCGTGACACATACACTGGCGTTCAAACATTTGGGATTGGTAAGATTTTTTTAATGTTTTTAAAGGAAGTCTCTTATGGTCACCAAGGGTGCCTTTATTTGATTAAAAATATAACAAAGAGTAATATTGTTAAATATTATTACAATTTAAAGTAACTTTTTTTCTAATTGAATATATTTTAAAATGTAATGATCCTCACTCATTTATATATATATATATATATATATATATATATATATATATATATATATATATATATTAGGGGTGGCACGGTTCGGTTTGTATCACGGTTTTAGGGTCACGGTTTTCGGTTCTGAACGGTTCTTGTTATTTTTTCTTTTAATCTTTAACACTCCAGAAATGTACTTCAGCATATGATATAGGCTATAGCTTAATTATCCACAATTTAGGATACAGTATTAACAAAAATGTTATATCATGCACAAACTGAATTTGACTTGACTTTAAGCACAACATTGGGAACATCTCAGAGGAAAGCTAGGTGAGATTTTGATACAGCAAGAGAGAAGACATTGATGACATGCTTTTCGTTTATTTGGCAAAAAAAGTAGAAAGTGTATCACTATCTCTACAGGAACTTATGTGCATTTTTAGCACACAAAGATTGAAAATTAACTTGCATTTATCAAACTGCCAACTTAACTGTAGCTCTTACAAAAATTGTATCTTTTAAAAGAAAAAGAGAAGAACTCTTAAAACTGTCTTTTAAATAAGTTAAAATACATGAAACATAATTGCCTATAATTAGGCTATAGCAATATCATATCAAAGGCAATAATCATAAAGTGAAACATAAGTTCACAAAGCTTCTATTCCCTGAGAGTGAGGATACACTTTTTTCACTTGAAATTAAAGTGCAGTATTTGGAAACATATGACTGGGGTTCTTATCTAAACTTAAAGTGCAAAAGCAATTACAGGAACGTGGTTATAGGAAAAGTCCACTTCTAAACAGATCTATTAATTACTAGTACCTAGAAAAGCGCTATATAAATGCAACGAAGTATTAATACTCTCCCTCAAAACCTTTTTTTTTCATTTGCATTCACGCAGGCCAAGTGGCCATAGGGACTATAGGAGGAGTAAAGCCTTGTTTATACTCGACGCGTCCGCACGAGCGCGAGTCTCCGCGGACTGGCGCGCACCTCTCCAAACGGACGAGGCGTTTATACTTGACGCGCTCGCCGTTGTGCTATTCTGTGAAACGACAGGGGGCGACTCGGAGTAATTCTCCTCTAAACCACCAGGAATCAGCAGTGAAGAAGTAGTTTGACGTTTATTAGTAGTTTATTAATAGCTGATCCATATTAAAAGAGTAATAAATGCAGTAGGTTTATTGTACTTTTTTGTACAAACTAGTTAAACAACTGAAGCCTTATTGAAGAGTGTTTAAACCTTAATTTCATCAGCAGGGCTTACTTCTGCTATTGTAGGCTTATTTTGTAAATGTAAGCAGTTACTTTAGACAAGTGCAAACTGGGTGCTTAATGCAAATGTGTTCCTATTCACAAAATGAGAGGCTTTTATGGTCGCCCATCAATGTAAATGTCTCTGTGTATAGAAGGATCATAAACATGCTGGTGCAGACGTACCAGTTCGGCCAGATTCGGCTCGAAGTCGTTCATCTTCGGATGCGGCGCCGCGCGCGATGTTACAAAAAGTGCCGTGCACACCGCCAGGCGAAATGGGGTCTTGCGCACCCAACGCGCACGACCGCCCACACCGCAATTACGTCATTTTGCCGCGCGCACCTTCGTGCTCTTGCGGACGCGTCGAGTATAAACAAGGCTTAAGGGAGTGATGCAAGCACGGCAAAGATCTTTATACCGTAAAACTTCAAATAATAGCCGAGTCCCAAATAGACGCCTGTCTCTTTTACACGCCTCATGTGGCGACAGGTTTGTGTAAATAAAGGCCGGCCTCAAATAGAGGCCGGGTCTGTTTTTTTAGGTTCGGGTTGTATTTAATCTTCTAACCCGTCGGATCGTCCGCTTTTTGGCGGCCGCCAAAGCCTTTTTTGATCGGTGAGTGATGCTTTGACAGGGCGCAAACGAGCAGAGAGAGAGAGAGAGAGAGAGAGCGCCCCGGCCGCGCGCACGCACTCTCACGTCTTCACACAACGCAAGCGCTGTCTTGCTCTCTCTCCCTCGCGCATATTAATCAAAATCAATGGACATAGTAAAAGGTTCGTTTTTTTTATAATAGGCATGCTAATCACAATCATATAGGCTACCATCTGGGCCTGCACGGCGGCAGGAAAAAGACGCAGAGATGTAAGACACCGTGTCTCTACCTTACAATGATTTTGGTACACCAAATGTTGATTTGCGCTCTGGAGTTCGGCTGATAAACTCTGCCATGAGCTAACTAATTATATTGCTATAGCGCTGATATTGATATAGACTAACGTTATATCACTAGCAGCAGTTTTTTAGACTAGTTTTTTTTGTGTTTTTTTGTGCGTAGGCTGAATCGTAATCGCTTGATTCGCGTCAAGACACCTGATTGGCTAATACTACACACTGAAGATAAATTAAATAATTTTTAATCAAATAATTACTAAAAATATCCCTCTCTTCATCCCACACCCCAAACATGACATACAAAATGTTGTGGAACAGAAACAACAACCAGAGATATATTTATAAGCTATCATTTTATTGTCATCAGTTTGCCAACAGGGGGTGCTGCAGCACCCCCAGCACCCCTACTTCCCGCGTCCATGACTGTAGCTGCTATATATTTAAATATCATAACATGAAATCCAAAATGTTCCCACACACCGGACTTATACGACGCTGGCGCATCCTCCAGCTCCGGTTAGCCTTCCTAATCTCTCCCACTTGCCACTTCTCCGCGTGACGTGACCTGCAGCACTCCATACTCCACTTTTACTGGCGTGTTCGACCTGAACCGGCGCTGCACAGAGCGATCGGTAATGACATTAAAGTACCGCGAGAGTGTTTGAAAAGCATACGGAGCCGTCGCGCTCGCGGTACTTTGATGTCATTCGCCGATCGCTCTGTGCAGCGCCGGTTCAAGTCGAACAAGCCTCATTTGTATGTCCACACACGTCTTATTTCGCGCGAAAAGGAAACGCATGTCTGAGGTCACATACGGGCACGAGGCTACATTGCGCGGCATGCGTCGAACCGTGAGACGCACACACGCTCCGAACCGAGACGAGCGAACCGAACGGTTCGGATGTTTTTTCATGTACCGTGCCACCCTTAATATATATATATATATTAAGGATATATATATATATATATATATATATATATATATATATATATATATATATATATATATATACACACACATAAACTTGTATGTATTATATATTTACAAATAAAATTGTCTATATTATTGCCTAATTAAGTGTACTGCCACACAGTCTGCATTTACAAACATTGAAAAAAAAAAGTTGTTCTGAAGAGCTCAGTGAATTCAAGCTGTGATGTGGATGGCACCTTTGTAATAAGTCAGTTTGTGAAATTTCATCCCTGCTAGATATTCCACAGACTTCGGTAAGTGCCATTATTGGAAAGTGGAAGCATTTAGGAACAGCAGCAACTCGGCCACGAAGCGGACCCGAAGACCACTTAAAGTCACAGAGCGTGATTACAGTCTGCTGAGGCGCATGGTGCGTAAAAGTCACTAACCCTCTGCTGATTCCATAGATGAAAAGTGTATATTTAGTACAAGTAGCCTATAGAATTTTGTGTACATGACAAGCTACTCTGACATACAACATATGATGGTGACCAGTTACGTTAATCATTTCAGCAGGTTGTGAGGTTACCATAACAGGCCATGAACTCTAATAAAGCTCTGCTATGTGAGACTACAGGTCAGCGGTTCCTTATAAACATTTACCAGCAGAAACACCTGCATCCATCTGGCCTATAAAAGCACTCAGTTACCCAGGTGTCTTTGTTAATGATACCGCAGTCTGAAAATACCAGTCAATCTGGGACATGTAAAAACAGTCTCACCCGATGCCAATGGAACAGTAGAACTTTGAAAAAAGAAGACTGTTGTCCCCAGGTGCAAAATGGGTAACAGTCTGACGAAGGTTTAGTTCATTATTAGAGTGACAGAGTTTCCACAGGTATACTAAAATGTGTGTCTGCTTTTAAACATCAGTTTTCAGTTAGTCACATTCTGAACAAATGCAGAAAAAGAAGCATTCAAAATACACCATTAGACTCATGCAGTAAAAACTAAGAACTGGAGTTACTGAGATCACCGTCCCGCTCTGTCATCATTGTGCCCTTCAGTAGGCACCTCTTCCCACGTTGTGCCTCTAATTACTGAGTTGTGAGTGACTTTAGAAGATAAGCGCCAGTTTAATTGCAAGCACCGGATTCTCCACTTGGTGGGTTTGTGTTGGATGTGGCTGCAAGATATTTTCAGTGAGTGAGCTATTGAAGAAAACCTCAGAGGTTTCTCCATCAAAGCTCAGTAGACTTAATAGAGTCTCAATTATGTTTCATGTAAGTATAGCACACTCTTTGTCTTTGAGATTTCTCCAAAAAGTCCCTATGAGTAATAAAAATAGGCACAGATAAGACAATTACTGACATACAGTAAGAGTATAGCTTCCCTGTTATTGGCTCACTCACTCAATTTGGTCTTGGTAGAATATGATGAGAAATGTTTGAATCAAATTGATTTTGTTCAATTGGAAATCTCAAATATTTCTCAAACTGCTCATGTTTGAGATACAGCATCAGTGACATTAAGCATATTTTCATGCACACAAGGTGTCAGACTAGAACAATAAAGGCGGCCATACACTGTGCGATGTCTGTGCGATTTCAGCAAGGTTCCTACGGACACTGAACGAGTAAATCGCATGCAATGTAAATCCAAAGCTCAGGATTTATGTGCTCACACTATACGGTCCGAACGTCGAGCTGCGACTTGACTGCTCACACTATACGTCTGAAATATGTGCGATAAACCCCCGTGCTGGGTAAAACAAGCATCAGTTATCAATATCAATGTAAGACTGGAAAAACTGAAAGGACTTTAAGAGAGAGCCACTCTCTGAGAAAACAAAGAAAATTAACATTCGAACTCCCCCTGATGCACTATTGAGACGAAGGTCTCACCTCTCTCATCCTAATCTACATTTCTCCCCCCCATTCTTCATCCTGGCAGATATCTCCCAATCTCACACAAGAATCTAAATGGTTTAATGTGAATGATTATCATCGAATTTTATACATGTTTGATATTATTTGAAATGTCTCGGTGCGACTGGTACAAATGTCTTATTCCCAAAGACGTAAACCGAAAGGTAATAAAGTTCTTATGAAGTTTTAGAAATATCTTCCACAGCCTCCAATACTGGAGGGTGTGTCTTTGAGTTAACACCTTCTGACCATTTGACTGAATGCTAATTTTCCACTGCTAGCAAATGGTAACTTGGCAGGTAAATTTCCACTGTGGATGAGGTTTAGATTTGAAATGAGGTCTGAGTATATAAATGAAACGCAGTGAGGGCTCGGGGGCTTTCTGTATTTGAGATCGGCCCGTGAGGCTGGGAGTTGCGGGACTCTCAGCCTCAACCATTTCTTGTTGGGTAAACTTTTTCTTCTTTGTTCTAAAGCATTTGATGTTTTACATTGATTATCTTTGAATTGATTATGAAATTGTAATGATACATTTACCTGACATATTAAATTGTGATATTTGATTATTCTAATTGACTTTGACATTATTTTCATTCAAGAGTTAAAAGAATAGTAAAACATCGCTCACATTTAATGATACACGGATATCATTTAAACCTTTTTCATTTATGGAGTCAGATGAAATAACGAGTTAATACATGAGAAAAATTCGAATACCGCCATTGGATCGAGTTAGACGGCCTTACAAAGTGGTGACCACGACGTGATCTCGCAACGCAAGCGAGCAATGTCTTATCCAGCAAAGTATTGGGATTTTGAAATCAACTTTTCATATTCAAATGTATTGACATGAGAATGAGCAGAGATTTGACCATGTGTTTAGCATGTGCTTGCGGTTCAATTGGTGTTAACAACAACATAATTCCTCATTGGCTGTCAGCCTGGCCGTTGTTGTACATACAATGCACTGACCAGTATAGCTTTGACACTTTGACAACTAAGTTGTTCCGGAGACTCTTTGGAGACCAGAAACAATATAATTTAAGTTATATTCCTTTTAATATAATATAATTGTATTATAACTCAAATTATAATACACATTATATTGTAATCGCCAAGCAGGGCATTAATTGGAGAAGTATGACATTAATCCTTTCAATTTGATTTCATTGGCCTGCTACCCAGTGCCAAAAGGGGAGGGGATGTGCTTTTATTTTTTGCCTTTACAAAACCACGACCAGAAGTGTGGCACAGGTAATAGCAAACCAAATCATCCTTGACTGGGACACACCAACTAAAATTGAATCTGATCAGAGAAGTAAATTTACAAGGAGGGTGTGAACAGAACTATCACAGCCTTTTGCAGGTCACAAGAGATCTGCACACGTTTGAATGACACCACAAAAAAAGCAAATGCTAAGCAGGCAACACCGAAACAGGTGAACTAATTTCTGCTCACAGATCTGACTGTAAAGAGAGCAACTTTGAAATAAAGCCATGGGCATCGACCCATTTGATCTCATAACGATATGAGTGAGAAAAACTCTGGTTAATCCAGAATATTTTCCCAGCAGAACTGGGAGCTCTAATGCTCATGACACAGCAGACTGTGAAGGCTCCACTGCAGAAGCAGCTTTTAGTTGTCACACACTGCACTGAATGGACATGAGAATGGAGAAAGGAGAAGAATTCCACATGTCTGAATTTGAAACTGTTGAAAACATCAGAATTAACTGTGGTTCTCTCTGCATCTGTTTCTGTCTCAGGTTTATTACTGCAATTCCTTGAAGGACGGATACCAGGATGGGCTGGACCCAACCTGCATCAGAGCCAGGACAGCGGGATTGTTAGAACATAACCTGAGACTCGGGAGTTGGGTGAAAAGACACTTCAAGAGGCCATTAACATCTCACAATAGCACATCACTATATAAGCATGGCCTCCCAGCATAGAACTGGAACTAAATTTACAACACAATTGTTATAGATTAGATTCCACCCATCTCCTAGACATGAACACTGAACACACTCCTCCATCACTACACCCTCACATCATCATCACCTGGAATAGATCAAGTCTATCCAGGCTGAACACTACACATCATAAGAAGATAAAGACGACAGAGTCCGAAAGTGTCACTTCACTAAAGACCTATTGTACATCTTCGCACTAACAGATCCGGATAGCTTCACACACATAGGATGGTAAAGCTGATCCAATGATGACAGTCTAACAGAGACACGCATAGCATACGCTATTCACAACACTCACACAAAAACACTGTAATATACATATGAATGGCCACAGTCACAAATCGATGATGCAAATTATAAGCAGAGACAGACCTGCTATTCAATTTTCAAAATGTTAAAATTTTCTGATTGTTGTTAGGGTGGTTGGAAAATCGGAGGGCCCCTGATTTCTCAACATACCACTAATAACAAAAACATCATAAAAAACGGATAGATTTGAAGAATGAGCGCTTCGATCAATTACAAAATTTACAATTTAACCCTTTCATCGACTGTGACTTAGCCAGAACACACACTCTCATACACAATCTCTCTATATCTCTCTCTCTCTCCCACACACACTCACACTCACTCACAACTATGGCAAGGAATGAACTATCTACATTATTGAATGATTAAGCATGTCCCAAGTCACTTAGATCTGCATAGGTGACTTGCATTAGAAGATTCCTGAACAAACACAGTGATATATATGTGTATATGTGTGTATTTCTTCATAAATTTTGATTAAATATTATTATTATTATTATTATTATTACATGATTTATTGATGCATAGAATCTATTTGATTGTTTAGATTACACTGACCTCTTGCTGTGTTTCCTTTAAATGATTCAGACCAAGAATATTTATAATTCCACTACCATTTAACTTCATCACAGTGGTAATGGAGAATTGGATATTTAAAATGAGATCACCTTACCATTCAGGACCTTTTAGAAACATTTGAGACCAGATGTACCAATCGCACTTGCTGACATGAACCCATCCATTGTTTTGTTTTGTTACATTATGTGTTCATATGCATTTCCTCACGTTTTTAAGTTCATAAGTGCTCAATCGTGAAGTGGACATTTAAGACGATTTTCAGGTGTCTCACACGAAGCAGTGTGGAACCAAGGAGAACGCCTTCATCCATCGAGGTCTGCCCAGACAACCGCACCGCTGGAGGTGACAGGATTGGTCAAGAGGGTCAGATTATCGTCATGGGGAAGGGGCCAGAGAAGCAGAAGTTTCTCTATGAAGGAATGGCACGTCGACTGAACAAGTCACAAAGGTCCAGATTGACTTTATGAACTTTGCTCACATTCTAGGCTGAAACGCAAGAAGAAAACCTGAACGCATTCATCCACCTACTGAACTCAAGCCACATACACCTGGTGAGATCAGGCGTTCTGCAGGTGAACACAGCTCTCTGAAAGCTTCTACAGATGCTAACATTGCAAAGACAATTTTTGAGTTACGTCTCAAGGATTACAACAACCGTCTTACCGTGACCACGCAAGTGTTCATCTGAATTTGACCCACGTGGTCAAGAGGCCAATCTGTAAGACTGGAAAAACTGAAAGGACTTTAAGAGAGAGCCACTCTCTGAGAAAACAAAGGAAATTAACATTCGAACTCCCCCTGATGCACTATTGAGACGAAGGTCTCACCTCTCTCATCCTAATCTACATTTCTCCCCCCCATTCTTCATCCTGGCAGATATCTCCCAATCTCACACAAGAATCTAAATGGTTTAATGTGAATGATTATCATCGAATTTTATACATGTTTGATATTATTTGAAATGTCTCGGTGCGACTGGTACAAATGTCTTATTCCCAAAGACGTAAACCGAAAGGTAATAAAGTTCTTATGAAGTTTTAGAAATATCTTCCACAGCCTCCAATACTGGAGGGTGTGTCTTTGAGTTAACACCTTCTGACCATTTGACTGAATGCTAATTTTCCACTGCTAGCAAATGGTAACTTGGCAGGTAAATTTCCACTGTGGATGAGGTTTAGATTTGAAATGAGGTCTGAGTATATAAATGAAACGCAGTGAGGGCTCGGGGGCTTTCTGTATTTGAGATCGGCCCGTGAGGCTGGGAGTTGCGGGACTCTCAGCCTCAACCATTTCTTGTTGGGTAAACTTTTTCTTCTTTGTTCTAAAGCATTTGATGTTTTACATTGATTATCTTTGAATTGATTATGAAATTGTAATGATACATTTACCTGACATATTAAATTGTGATATTTGATTATTCTAATTGACTTTGACATTATTTTCATTCAAGAGTTAAAAGAATAGTAAAACATCGCTCACATTTAATGATACACGGATATCATTTAAACCTTTTTCATTTATGGAGTCAGATGAAATAACGAGTTAATACATGAGAAAATGTATTGCATTTAACCAAAAATACTTTGCTGCGAGAAAAGACAGTAACACGCAGAGACCTTCACCGCTAATTCGAATACCGCCATTGGATCGAGTTAGACGGCCTTACATCAAGATGATTTAGCACTTCCAATTTATGTATTAAATTATTATTAGTATTATTGTATTAGGGAAGGCTAATTTTATTATTAAATTGATCTGCTATTATAATTAATTTGCCACGCAATAATTTCACAGCACATCACCGCAATGCACTGTGATGATAATAAAATATTACATAGAAGCTTACTCCTCCAGGAATAATAAAATAATAATAATATAATTATATGCCTATAATTCATTGTAATCCTCATTGAAAATTGTCTAAAACATTTAGATCGATTACAATGAATTATAGGCATATAACTATATTAACAGTCTAAAATATGTCCGAACACTGCAATAATTAGTCATCAATGAAAATTAAAAACAGGTTTATTTCAAAAACATTGTTTAACAAAATTATAAAAGAGGCACGGTGTTGCAGGTGGCTTGGAAGACGTGGGTAATAACTGCACGAACTGGAGGCGAATTTGAAATGGTTAAAATTCTGTTTTCGCGCAGGAGCAGTGAGGGAAAAACACTGTGTTTAGGGCAATCGGTTCGTAGCTCTGCTTCAACTGTGCGATATAGTCACGAGGAGCGACCAAAATTTCTGACATGTCAGAAATTCATCCGACCATCCGATTGCCGATCGGGAGAGGTTATCGCCTCTCGTTTCTCCATGTACACTGCACGAACACTGCACGACAAATGACGCACGACAAAGCTGAAAATCGGCCCGACTCGAAAAAGAGTCGCACGAGTCAGAATTCGGCTCAAAATCGGACGAAAATCGCACAGTGTATGCCCGCCTTAAGTCTTTTTTAAAAGTCCTGTAAATGCTTAGTCCATCTGAATTCATACAAGCCTGTTTTGTGACAATTAACAGCTCAATAATTTAACTGTCCAGCATGTATACAAGATAATCAGACTACAACTGGCCTACATAAACTACAACTGGCCACACACACTGAATTGTATGATGAAAGACAGAAGACATGCATTATGTATTTAATCCTTCAAATTTTAACATTGTGTAGGCGTATATGTCTAATGTATACTCGGACAAATGAAGACTGTCTATTATATGCAAAAAACATACTGACTGTTTTTGGTGTATTCAATCACAGAGCAGCTGGAAATATCAGCCTGGGACCATGGGATACTGTATACTGCAAACCTGAGACGAGTTCAGACTTTTGAGTTTCTGAGTGTGTGTTTGGGGGGAGGGGGAGGTAAAGGGGTTTCAATGACATTCTATTTCCACGTTAATGTCACACATGGTAGATTATACCATGTATATCCTCTATGCCTTTCCATACTTCCACTCTGACCAAAACTACTGCTCTTTTCCCACGTGTGATTCACATCTTACCCTGTAATATTAAATGACTCAATTGGCCCAACCAGCAGTCAGCCACATTATAGTAGTCTGGACTGCATTTTAGTCCACTGGAACAACGATAATCCAAAGAAAACTGTGTGTGTGCGCAAGCCTTAATGTGCCTTAATGTTCTTATGCTAAACGGGAACCTTTCTCTTTGCTTTAGCTCACGACCAGAGCAGAGTAATGGAAAGGAAGACAAATGGGAGATTTACAAATGAGTTGATTAAATGTGTGATGGGCTGAGACATGAAAATGATTCATTTTCCTGGAGCTTCTGAGTTTGGGATCAGGAATGATGGGAAGTTCAACTGAGTGTGGAGGTTGGACCCTTCAGAGCTCCTCATCCGTACAGCATTGCCTTGAATGTGGGTTACATTTGTGTACAAACACACACACACACACACACACACACAGACACACACACACACACACACACACACACACACACACACACACACACACACACACACACACACACACACACACACACACACACTCTCATTTTCAGTCCCTAACCACATTTTCAGAACCAAGCTTTCCCCTCTTTTCTGTTTCTGAAGTCTGGCTTCTGCAGTCAGAGTAATGATTTCCCAAGAGACAGACAGCCACCAATAAAGGGAGAGAGAAGGAGGAAGAAAGACTATGTGGAGGACAAAAGATTGGGAAGAAAATAAATAATCTGTTCTATGACTCCCCTCTCAGTTCATCCACCACGTGCTGCCCATTTTCTGCATACATTGATGTGAATAAGTTAGGACACCCATGCTAAAGTTGCCTAAAAAGAGGAATAAAAAAATCATCTTTTGGAAATTGATCTTAATGCCTTAATTAGAAAAATGAGGAAAAATCCAACCTTTAAGGACACCAATTTTCTTTGTGTATGAATAATGTATCATAAATAAATAAATATTCTTCCTTAAAATACAGGGTGCATAAGTTAGGACACCCCTATGTTGAACTCCCATAGAGTCAGGCAAATTTTTATTTTTAAAGGCCAGTTATTTGATGGATCAAGGATAATATGCATCCTGATAAAGTTCCCTTGGCCTTTGGAATTAAATTAGACCCACATCATAATACACCCTTCACCATACCTAGAGATTGGCATGGGGCACTTTCCATAAGATCATCTTTCAATGCAAATCAAACCAGCTATTAGGCTAACTGAAATAAAACCATGCCAATCTCTAGGTATGGTGAAGGGTGTGTGATGATGTGGGATATTTTAATTCCAAAGGCCAAGGGAACTTTATCAGGATGCATATTATCCTGGATCCATGAAATAACTGGCCTTTAAAAATAAAAATCTGCCTGACTCTATGGAAATTTAACATAGGGGTGTCCTGACTTATGCACCCTGTATTTTAAGGAAGAACATTTATTTATTTATGATACATTATTCATTCACAAAGAAAATTGGTGTCCTTAAAGGTTGAATTTTTCCTCATTTTTTTAATTAAGGCATTAAGATCAATTTCCAAAAGATGATTTTTTATTCCTCTTTTTAGGCAACTTTAGCATGGGTGTCCTAACTTATTCACATCACTGTAAGTGAAACTGTGTTGTGTGATATATAAGCTCATTTTTTTCTCATCAAGTCAAGGCATGAGCATACTATATGTTAGTGAATGTGACTTTAGACTCTGAAGTTTGCAGTGTTGGGTAGTAACTAACAAAAATTTGTGATAGAACAAACATTTTAACTACAACTACAACAAATATTGGAGTAGCATGACAGAATGTTACATCACTGCTTTTTTTTGCCGAGCTATAGCCAAGCTGGCTGAGGAATAATCAACACTCTCTGTTTTCTCACTCATACGAACTCTCAAATCTCAGTTTCTTTGGCTCGATTCAATGAATTAGTATCCTGATTTATATTAGTGAATCAGTTCATTTGAATTGTTCAGTTTTTGTAGTTATATTTTTCAAAAGGATAGGTAGTTTGCTACTTCCAACTAGCATTCCAGTAGCTCAAATAATATAGCAACACCAAGGTCAAGAGTTCAATTCCCAGAGAATGCTAGAATTGAAAAACAATGCAGTCATGTGTAAGAAATTGTAGTTTGCCTCGACTCAGATTCCACTCCAATTATATTTTAGTATGAGCACATCCCTAAAATGGCTTAATTATCATGGAGAAGAAGAAAGTCAAGTTATCTGCACCATTTGGGTTGATCACATCCTGAGCAAATGGTCATCATCAATTGTAGAATGGGAATCGGTGTGGGACACAGAGAACCATCTCAGACAATGGGGTGTCAGAACTTCATTAACATATGAAACAGCTGTTACAACAGGAGCAACTTCATTTACATTAAGAGAGGTAAACTGTAACAGGGTAAAAAAGGTTTGAGATTTGGATGTTCTTTTTCAACATCCTCATAATTTTTTCCAACACAGACTACCAGACCTATAGATATAGCTCAGCTTTATCCAACATGTATACACGTTAATCAGACGCAGGCAGTCTGTAGCTGGACTACTCAAAAACTTGATTATAACAGCATATGTAAGCATACTTACTGAAAGTACTGACCTACTTAAAACCTCACAACATGCGTCAGAAAAAGGGAAGAAATTGCAGTAATTGCTTACAGGGATGCAGGCACACACAAGTTCTCTCAAACACACACACACACACGCAGACACACGCAGACACACGCACGCACGCATGCACGCACGCACGCACGCACGCACGCACGCACGCACGCACCCACACACACACACACACACACACACACACACACACACACACACACTCAGTCTCCCCAGGATCTATGCAGTGCCTGATCCCTTTTTTGATCCTCTTTTTATTTTTCCCAATGTCCTGTTAGTTAGAGGCAAGTCTTATATCAGAGACAAGAACTGAACTGTCTCTATTAAACTCTTTCACTGTAGCTCACACATAAACACATGGCCATGATATCATTCAAGATCACTCACTCAAACTGGGGCAAACTCTTTAGCAGCTGGTCGTTAAAAAGTCACTGATTCAATCCAGCAGCATCCGAAACACCAGCTGAGAGAGAGAGAGAGAGCTACATAAAACATCTTAGACTGTAGGCACTGCCATGGGATAAGTTTTGACTACAGGGATCAGGATAAGAAGCAATCGAGGAATCTGATCTTGGAGCAGTATGCATTCTTTGGGAACACCGGATCAGATTAAACTTGCAGTCTGGGCTTGACTGTGCTTTATTTCTCTGGAGAACATATGTTTAAGAGCCTGAGTGATTGTGAGGTTAGGATTGTCAGCCAAACATGCTGCCTGGTGTCTATCAGCTCGCATTGACATATATTATAAGAGTCTACATAGTGCACTGCACTGACCTGAGTGAGCGGGGGTTGTGGGTAATAGAAAATTTCACCAAAGACGCCTTATAAGGATTGCGTTGGTCATTCTGTATTTATGGGGTCAGTAATGTTCCTATTTTGGTTACATGAAAAGTCTCCTTTCCAAATATTACTAGGCTATGTGAATGTGGTAATTGCTATATAGTCAAGTTTGAATTCCTGCAATCTTTAGCTTGCCTATCTGTTTTTTTCTTCTGTTAATGAAACACTCTTAGTTTATTTGGACTTGGTTTTTGATGTTGCACTAATAGAAACTATATTCTAAAACAGAGCCTGGCGTATTTGCTGCAGTACCGTACGTATTCATTCTTGAAACCTTTTCAGTATAAACAATCAGGATTAAAAATAAAACCTTCACTTTCATTTATAAACCACGGTGAGGTGGCTTCCTGTGTAAAAAAGACATTATAAAACTGTTCAATCTGTCCACCTCAGTACACAAACCACACCGATATTTGGTCTGTGGTAGGCTAAACATGCTAAGTGCCTGCTGAGAGAATAATGGTCATTAAAACAGTAAACTGCTTTCTGGAGCATTACTTTAGCATTCGAGTCTCTGTGTGAATGTGTGTGCTTAAAAACACTTGTATGCCTAATGAAGAGAGTACAACATCTGTTCCTGAGGCCTAGTAAACTTTCCCTCTCTCTGTAAGTCACCCTTCCTCAACCTCGTTAACCCTTTCCTCAGGTCAACCTAAAATGGGAGAACAGCTAAAGGATGCTATTGAAGGGAAGTCAACCTGAATGTAGCCATTATTGTTGCCAGTAAGAAGTTTGGATTTGTTTTAGAAGAATATATGGCACTTTCCATGAATAGAGTACAAAATAAGATCTGAAACTCTTTACTTTTTGTTATGAAAAGAGATGCCAGAAAACATTGATTGTCAACCCCAGTAGGTCAAATGTAATATTCTATATTAAAAATAAATAAATAAATATTATATAAATATTAAATATTAGCAATACTAGCAATAAACATTAAACACATAAAAAACAAATTCCGTAAGAATGTGTAACAGGGTTTGCAAGGATAAAGGGTGAAAAATGTGTCTAAATTAATATTAACTAAATAGATTTCAAAATGGTAGAAAAATAGTAGGTTATATACAATAGTTTTCACAACAACAACGAACATGAGATTGGTGCTTCTAATGCTCATTCTACTGCTAAAAAAGCAATGTGTACCATAAAGTGCCTGACCAAATCGGTGAACGTGATTTCACGAAGTACCCGTTCTTGGATCAACATCTTTGTTGATCCTGGAATAACATTCCAATCAATCAATCAGATCTGAGAGACAAGTTTACAGTTTATGTGAAGTTTAGGCTTACAACAAGAGTTAGGGCTTCTGCACCATTCTTATTCACCAGTCAATTCTTTCTGATTGTTATGGGTAGGGTTAGATTTAGGGGTAGGGATAGGGATAGGGTTAGTACTATATTTTTGGACAGGAATGCTGTTCCAGGAACAACAAAATATGTTGATCCATGAACATGTCTTACTGGGCAAAATTATGGTGACTTAAAAGCAGTGTTGTGTTGATTCCTCTTACCGGTGGATCAATCTTTATAAGGGCGATGTCTGCTTTTTCATCGACATCTTTGATCTTAGCATCATAAGAGGCTCCGTTTTTAAGCTCCACCTTCACACGGTTTTTATTGGCTACCACATGGGCGTTTGTCACAATGAGGCCATCGTCAGACACCACAAACCCTGACCCGCTCGCCACTGCCATCTCACGCTTTGTGTACACCATCCTAAAAAAAAGAGGCAAAGGGCATGAAAGAGAGATGGAAATGGAAGTAAAGAAAAATACATTTGGTCAAATGTTCCTCTGTCAATCTTATGGACTAATGAAAGCTTATGTGAGAACCTTACTTTCGGTAGAGTTCAATATGAACCACGGCAGGGGCGATCTTCTCTACAACATCTGCAATGAAATTGTACTTGTATCTCAGGCTGTTGGGGTTATCATGGACAGCTGGAGAAAAATAAGAAAGAAAAAAAAACAGAAAATTAGATGAATATAATGGAATATAATGGAAGAAATGGACAGTAGAGGACAAACATCTGAAAATATCAAATGACATCACTTAAACTGGACACGGAAAGGAATATGAGACTTGTCATTAACTAAAAAAAGACAAGTGGTGGGATTTTTCTGTGTAAATATATATATGGGACTTCTGTTGCTTACGTAAGTCAGCATCACACACACACACACACACACACACACACACACACACACACACACACACACACACACATGTGAGGAGCAAGATCTGATGAGTCTCTTGGAGGACATGTCTGGAAATGTTGACTCTCGTCCTCTGTAATTTCAACATGAAGGGAAAAGAAGTGAGAGATATTCTTTTCCATTTCAACCAAAAGAGTTTATTAAACCAGATGAGTTTGTGCTAAGGGGACATTAAAATTTAAAGAGTGGAGTGGTTTATGAACAGTTATGCTGTTTGCTCAAGTGTAATTAAAGTCACATCCAGCGTGGCACTTGCATGCATTCTGACCTGAGAAATTCAACCTAATTATAGTTAACACCAAGTCTTCTCAGTTTTGCGGGATGACAATGTTCCGGATCACTTTCCTCAAATAAATATATATGTATAAAAACAGCACCATTCAAAAGAGTCTGTAAGCTTTTTAATGATTTTGAAAGAAGTTTGTTATGCTCAACAATGCTGTGTTTATTTGATACATTTATTTGATATTTGTCAGGGATATTCTGCTATTTGTTCATTTTGTTTCATTATGGGCTTTTAGTTTGTTCATGGACTTTCCTGTTTCCTTAGCCTTAGTTTCTCACCATTAATCTATTATGGATACTTTTTAACAATCACACGTGTTTGACAATTTATCGTTATTCGTTATCTTGAAATGCTCTCTGTTTTTAGTTCCTCATTATTGAATTATTTAATAGACCTTGTTTTATTTTCATCCTTTTGGCATTCATTTTCATCATCATATGGACCTAATTGTTACATTATTATTATTATTATTTCCAATTTTAATAATTTTTCCATGTAAATTTTAATTTATTCCTGTGATAGCAAAGCTTATTTTTTAGCAGCCATTACTCCAGTCTTCAGTGTCACATGATCCTTCAGAAATCATCCTAATATACTGAAACATTTATTATTATTATCGATGTTGAAAACTGTTGCGCCGCTAAAAGGGATAGTTCACCCCAAAATGAAAATTACCCCATGATTTACTCACCCTGAAGCCATCCTAGGTGTATATGACATTCTTTTTTCAGACGAATACAATCAGAGTTATTAAAAAAAGTTTATGTTTTGAAGTCCATCAAAGTGCATCTATCCATGATAAAGGTGCTCCACGTTACTAAAATAACTAGCTTCCGGCAGACGGACGTACGCTTTTATGGCGAAAGAGTAACCTTTGACGCATTGACGAACAGAGATAAAGCAAAACAAAACACCAGTCATGAATTAGAAGTCTAAAATGAGGATTTTTAAAGAGAAATGTCGGAGGAGCTTGAGATTTTTGCCCAACCCTGTTTGTTTGTAGAGGCGTCAAAGCTTACGCTACTACATCCTACGTCATACATCGTCAAGTGTTACTCTTTTGGCGCAAGTCGACTTGCGTAGGCCGTCTGCCGGAAGCTAGTTATTTTAGTCGCTAAAATTTTAAATATGGATATTTTTCTTACACGAACGCATCGCTTCACTTCAGAAGGCCTTTATTAACCCACCAGAGCTGCGTGGAGCACTTTTATCATGATAGATGCACTTTCATGGACTTCAAAACATAAACGGCCATTCACTGCCATTATAAAGCTTGGAAGAGCCAGGACATTTTTTTATATAACTCCGATTGTATCCGTCTGAAAGAAGAATGTCATATACACCTAGGATGGCTTGAGGGTGAGTAAATATCCCTTTAATACTTTTGTGGAAATGAAAAACCTTTTTAACATTAAAAACATCTTTACTGTCTGCTTGCTGAATAAATGTTGTAAAACTCTTTTTCAAAAACAAAACTTTTGACCTCAAAATTTTACAGTAAATGTACATCATAAAATGCCATCATATTCTGCCAAAAAGAATTTAGGACACTAAATTGTGCTGTAGAAGGCCAACTGTATGTACCGGATTGCAAATAAACTCTTCTGTCATTGACTGTCTAAATTTACCGTATATCTGTCTGACTGGACTGGAAATTTACTCTGGGAAGTTAAAGGCCAAAGAATTCTAAACAAATCCTCCCTTTAGCCATGCGATGGAAAGGCATTTGGGTTTTTTTTTTTCCTCTTTGAAAGACAGACCTATGATTAGGTCAAATGCACTGACAGAGACAATAGAATCAGACATGCTTGTCTCATCTTGGCCCAAGCTCAGGTCCTGAAACCCAAGAGGATCACAAAGATTTAACAAATCCATAACCTCTTATCTTTGACAGAACAAAACCTTTCTGGACATTTTAATGAATTATTAGTGTGTATTCTGTCCACAGTTTTAAAATAACCATCGAAATGATTTAACCAGTGCTACTGATGATGCATTTATGGTATAAGACTCCATAACCTTTGCTCACAGTGCTGTAAGACTGAAACATCTGACAGTTAATCACATTACCAACCCTGACAGAACCAAAATCACAGATGACATTCACACCTGCATGGTTTTGTGCATTTGCTGACTTTTCATCTGATGATATGCTTGAACACACAGTACTGAGCACAAAATGTAAACCATAACAACTAACCATCCACTTCAGACCAAGAGGAAAAGGAAAAAAAAGTTTATTTTATGGTGACAGAATATCCAGTGTGGTGAGACTGACCAGCTCCAGACCAACATTAAACAAGGGACAGCATTCAATCTATAATCACATGTTTTGAGAAAAGCTCAAAAGAAAATGAAACAAAATAAAAAAAAGCTCATGGTCAAGATGGACAAAGTATACCTTTCATATGAAGATGATTTCATGTTGCCAATATAAAAAGATGAATCAGTAATCCAATAATGCAAAACACCTTATTATAAAATGGAGAGTTCTGACTCTAAATTCTGATTGAATGAGCTATTTGTTTAAAGTCACCATGAATTTTATTTGCCCTCATAAACTCATAAACATAATCAAAATAACTATTGCAAACCAATCGCAAACCACAATAATTCAACGATCCAATCAATTCCCGATGGACAGAATCAAGTCCCATCCTAATTTTTTTCTTGTTAGAGAAGCGGTTTCACATAGATATGCGTCACAATAGGAAAGAACAGACTATGGAAACTTAGTCTCAGCCTCAGACGTCATGCCCACGAACCGTTGGCTGAAAGTCTGATGCATATGGCACACTTTTCTGGAAACACTTTAGGAGTTTCGAAGTCGCGATCTGATTGGTTGAATTCTACAGGATGTCCGGGAGAGGTGTGTGTGGTGTGCTTTAACGGTCCTCCTGGAAACAAATGCTGTGACACCAAAACCCCTCCTGGAAGAAGAAAGAGGTTGTGTTTACAACTGTGACAATGAGCGCTTACCAGGCTTAACTAAACGCTGGATTTTCAAAAGTTTGTGAAGTTCCCGGCTCCATTGTTGTAGTAAACTTGCTTAAGTTTCTCGAATTAATAATTTATTAGATGAACGCGGTCTGTTATTGTAGGGACATCAACATTATATTGTCACACCCCTAAACATGACGCAGAACAAAACGAACTGTGATTGGTTGCATTACATGTCAGTCAAACGTCCTCTTGGGCGGTCCTTGGCCAAGAAAAGCTGCGATAGAGTCCAGACCTTCTGCCGTCAGTCTGAAGGTCTGGCTAGGTGAGACTAATGGCAACTTCCATTTCATGCAAACATAAACATAGTGCAATTAGGCTAATGAACTATATTACATGGCAGAACAATTGTTTGTCCTGATTTTTGTCAATAATAAATGTAACTATTTATGTTTATATTTGTTTAACATTTAATTAAAAAAGCCACATGCTTACATACCTTTCCTGTGGTACAATCATTGTAATGCACAACCTGGCTAATTTCTTTAGTAAAATATCAGTAAAGTTACAGTTTTACAAACTATATGGGCTGGTATCCAAACCTGCCAAGAATTTGCTAAGCTCTGACCTAAATACATCAAAGTCTACGTTTAGACTGCAGAAATATGAGGCCTTTATTTTTTTACTGAACCGCTGCCAGATTACCGCATATGGTCTGAGTGAATGAAATAACATTTGTCCTAGAGATCCTGGGTGTCTCTCCTGGGGGGTGGAGACATACAGACACAAGAAACCAGGTTACACCATCAATAGCACCACTTTTCAGCTTGTTTTCAGAATAAGTCATCTTGAAATTTAGTGTATACATAAAACTCTTCATATTCCATACTTAAAAAAGAAATAGCAAGACATTTGGACACAAATTAAATGCCATCTAAGAGTGTTCAGTGAACAGTTTGATTTTATTGAACAAGTTCCAATAGCTTTATCTGAATTTGGAAGACTCTAAGAGCATAATTCATTAACCCAGATGTTCAAAGAGTTTGCATTCAATATATCAATAATACTCATGTGAACTCAAGACACTATTGTTAATATAATAATTTGTGTTCACGGATTGAGTAAACAGTATGGTTGTAAAGTTTGTGGTCATTCTTTTTTTTTTTACATAACTTAATTTTATTCAGCAAAATACTTTTATTAATTAAATTGATTAAAAGTGATAAAATATTAATATGTTTTCAACATTGATAACAATAATAAATGGTTCTTGGGAACCAAATCAGTATATTAGACTGATTTCTGAAGGATCATGTGACACTAAAGACTGGAGTAATGATGCTAAAAATTCAGCTTTGCCATCACAGGAATAAATTACATTTTAAAATATATTAATAATATATATAATTTAATAAAATAATAGAAACAGTTATTTTTAAATTCGACATTTTAAAATATTTTTGATCAAATAAATGACTTGGTGATCTAAGAGACTTCTTTCAAAAACATTTTTACCAACAAAATTTTACCAACCCAAACTTTTGAATGGTAGTGTAGGCCTATGTGGATAGAGGAGAGAGGGACATTTTTCTATTCTATAGACAAAATGTAAAATATCAGGCATGACATTTCAACATTTCCTCATTTTATCCCATTACTTTCCCATCATTACTATTGGTCACCCTTTACATCTGTCTGCGGGTTTTGCAAATATTTAACTAATGAAATGTTATAAAGAGCTTGTGACTAAACCTTGTAACTACATTGGATCCTCAAACTGTCAGTCAAATCATGAATGAAGTCTCTGCTTATTTTAGCCTGTGCATAGCACTTTATCTTTTATAACATAAGATTTTGGGCAAAATTAAAAAAACTGAGCGGCCACATAGCTACAATAAACTATAAACTGTAAGTTGATTAAAACGTAATGCGATGCACTTACTGCCTTGGTGTGTCCATTTCAATGGCGGATAAAACATATATGTCCAACATTCACTGGTCAAAAATAATTAAACAAAGTGTTTCATTATTTAAAAAAAAAAATGTATTTTTTTCATGTCCTAAAAAAGTATCGGTTTTGGGCATTTGAGGTTTCTGCTCAACAGCAACAATATGGGTTGGTATTGGGGGGCCAAAATTTTTTTTTTTGCCTACATCTCAACATGAGGTAAATCCGGTGTTCTGTCGATTTGTCCTAACTTCTCAGATTTCGTTACCTCCCATTAAAACAGTAAGGCCACGTCCACACGAAGCCAGAGCTTTCCCTATCCGATCTTTTTTTTCATCGTTCTAAAAAAAAATTCCGTAAACACGGCGCCGTCTCAAGAAATATCTGCGTAAACACGAAACCACTGAAACCGACTCAAACCGATGTAGTATACATGCCAGACCAGTATGAGGCGCTGTATTTCTGTCACAGATACACTAAAAACAGAGAAGAAGACTTGCGCATAAACCTTTCGCGCTGTATACAATAATATACCGTATGTAATATTAGGCACAGTAGCTTCTTTTCTTTTTTACCAAGAACTTTATTGAACAATATGAAAAACCATAAATGGCCTGGTACAAAATAGGGATGAGTCACGATATTCCATTAGTTAACTAAAGCATAAAGCTTGCCACAAAGAACCGGCAAATAGCCTAATCATTATGAATGTGTCAAATATAGCAAGGAGACATTTTAATTGTTTATTAATAAACTAGTGTTTTCTGTGACGATGCTGACTCGCCACCTTCGCAGTATTGTGAAGGTGCCTATAGAGAGAAATGCACACTTCATACGGATTATTAGAGTTGTCTGTTTCTTTTCGTTTTGAATTGTTTTGGTTAAAAGTAGACATTTCAAGCTTAGATATATTTCTGAGTTTATGTTCATTTATGAGACAAGCTCCAGTTCACGTGCGATGCAAGTTATATCGCGTCGGCGCCTCCATGTCCTGATCATAGGCTATTGTCTGCTATATTTGCTTCTTATTTATTAAATCCAGGAAATTGGTTGATGAAACATTGATTAAAATTAAGATACAATTTATACAAAACGAAATTCACTTTAAAGAAAGGCTTTATACAAAACAAAACTTAATGAAGTGGTCAAAATGTCTCGATATTGCGCATCTTATGATTAGGCTACTCACGCTGTTCACTTTTCATATAATCAACATATATGAAATGGAAAAAAATAACATAATATTTAAACATAAATATGAAACTAACTTTTCTTTAATGGCTACAACATGTAGGCCTACAGTACAGAGAAATTTAATGTCGGAGCGAACGCTGTGTCACCGGTGAGCATGAGGGGGCGGGGGGCGTTTTTTGAATAATAATAAAATAATTCCCAGCGATCGTCGAATATTATTTTTGCTTGAAATGCCCATCCCTACAAAATACGAAATGTCTTAATCAGACAAAATACAAGCATCATAGCATAAGAAAGAAATATAAATAAATAAAGAAGTAAAATAAAGAAATAAAATAAAAATACATTAAAGTAGGCCTAAATAATAAATAAAGAAATATAAGAGGCTCAGTAGCTTCTGAAGCATGAACTCAAGCAAGTAGTCGCAGTTGTTGTTGCTGATTTAGCGTGTCTGGCTAGTCGACACGTGGGGTGATGACATCATCGTTTCACAAAATATACGGATTGGCCGTACACACGAAAACACAAGGGTGTCGTTTTCAGATTTATCTACCCTGGGACCCGGTTTAAAAAAATATCGGTTTCAGTCTCCCAAAACGCCGGATCCGTCTGGACGAAACGCCGATCCGATAAAAAATTTGTACGTATACAGCTAAACGCGTCTCCGTGTGGACAGGGCCTAAGTAGCACAAATCGACAATGAAAAATGCTACCTATCAGATTGTGCTACCTCCATCATATTCATGTGGTTCGAGGCTTTATGAACATCCACACCTACCTCAACCCTAAATTTACCATTAAACAATGCAAATGTTTTTAAAATAAATATTAAATATTGATGTGTGCATGCGCAGTAAGCCCTAGTAGGACAATCTAACGGATAGGATGAAATGTCAGGACACCGGCCCATATTCTATTCTATTCTATAGACCCCTTTTCAGTTGGTAAACATGATGACGTTTTAATGTGGGCGGAGCTTAGGTGGAGGCAGAACGATCCCTCTGGCCGCTTCACTAACGCTAGTTTGCAAGTTTTGTTAGCTTGTTTTTTAACAATGACGGGAGAAAATCAGATTTTATCTTAATGTGCAAGGTCACTCACTGTCCAGGACCGCGATTGTTATTTGCAAAAGTTAATTTTAACGGACGGAACCAGATTGGCCGACCCATACACGCTCAGTCAATGGATGGACGATCTGACAGGATTAACGTTACCTCGGTTGAGTGGCCTGACATCTACACATCTACACACTGATAGAGAAACCGAGCGTAAAGACAAACTGAGGGCATATATAAATCTATAGATGGCTATAACTATGTGATGAATGGTCTTGACTTGTGGCAACATTACATTGCGCGGTCCTGCCCAGCACCAAGGCCAGAAGACGACAAGGTAAAGAGTGACATTACAGTGCAATTTTAATGATGTGAATATTTTCTAGAAATAAAAATATTTTTTATGTATTAAAATTATATTAATT
Source organism: Gila orcuttii (assembly GCA_026230005.1). Lineage (NCBI taxonomy): Eukaryota > Metazoa > Chordata > Actinopteri > Cypriniformes > Leuciscidae > Gila > Gila orcuttii. The sequence continues at coordinate 30,931,707 of JAPDVR010000013.1, read as the reverse complement.
AACTTTGTATTTGATTATTCTTTCTTACCAGGTTCTTCAAAAAGTCTATCACAATCAATCACAACAATGTAGCTATACAATCATAGATGATTCACAAATAATCACAATAATTTAGAAAACATTATGCGATAAAATTTCAAATTGGATCCTGTAGGTGATTCTTGTACCCAGAAACACAACAAGATGACATTTAATAAAAATAATAATAATTTAAGATCCTTATTATGTAGTCGAATCTGTGCTGGTTTGTATTGGCCGCCTCCAGTTTTCACTTTGTTTTGCCTCCAGCTAACGCCGTGACGTAATTGTGACGTCGGCGCAAAAGGGGTCTATTCTATTCTCTGAAACAGCTTCTGCTCTGTTCAGGGAGAGCTCAATCATGGCTAGCACAATGCTAACAAAACTCAATACAAAAACCCTTGTGAACATGAACAGGTCATGCCTGTGGCTCCGAGTTTTAGTTATGGTGTCCAGTTACAGTTGTGCAAGCTCTGTCTGAGGCCTCTCTGCGGGGTTTGTGAAGGCTTCAGACTCGAGAAGTGTGTTTATTTGAGTTCAGTCGAGGCCTATGTAGGTGAGCAGAGAGAAGGAAACGAGTCCTTATTGTGGGAAAGTCCTACTGGCCTATATTACACTACAGACGCACAGAGATTATAGGAGAGGTGGCTGTTGGAGGAAGATGGCTGGAGAAAATCTATTTGCAGGAGATGGCAGGATTTTAAGGAAAAGGAGAAGCTCTAAGCTCCAGGGCACTGAGAAAGACATCACTTAATATGACGAATCATGAAACATTAATAATGAGTCCCTTCTTGTTCAAAACAGAATTCATTCACACTTACGTGCCTGTCTGTTCTTGTTCTCAGATATGCTAATTCCTAGACTGAAGATCCACATGTAGACGTTTTTGTGTATGTATAAGTAAAAAGAGTTCAAGCACTTGACTGCACTCATAAACAAACATGCCTTCTATAACATGCTAATTGAAGAGAGTTAAACAAAGACCGCTTCTGCACAAACAGAGAGCACATACATAAATACAAAGAACAAAACCTTACTCAGAATTTAAACAATACACATTAGTGGAACAATGAGGCAAATAAAGGATGAGATCTTTTACCTCAACATGCATACCATCACTGCTGTTTAGAGTTTTGGAGAAAGGTCATCAAAGGATTTGAGGGACTGTGATTCATTATTTTGCAGTTAGCAGCAGGATGTGAGGGAAAGAGTCCGAAAATATACATAGGGATGGGTGAACATAAATCAGACTGGTGGAGACAGTGACAGTGGAATATAAAACGAAGTAAAGCATAAAAGTCAGTGAAAAATTCAGTCAGTGAACAATAGTAAAAAATGTGTATTACCTTGATGTAAATTAAGTCAAATTCCCATTACTAGAAGCTTTATTTTATTAATGATTTTTTTTATTTTATTTTACAGTGAAGTGTGATTTGAGAAAGAGAAAGAGAAAGAGAAAGAGAAAGAGAAAGAGAAAGAGAAAGAGAAAGAGAAAAAGAAAGAGAATGTAAGAGAAGTCAGAGACTGGAGAAATATGTGCCTCATCAGCATTTGTAAGGCTACTGAACAAATCTGCAGAAGTCTGGACAGGACAAACCTCTGAGTGCCTATGAAAACCACCGAACAAACACAAACAACATATAAAAACAGATAAAAGCACTTTAATCACTTAACAGACATACTACAGAGAGCAATTAAAAGCCTGATATGCTGAGTGTGTGCATCCTGAGAGAATTGTAATGCTCTGGTTATACATAACTGTGATTCTTGAATCCTCATACACACAAATAAACTGGCGTGAGCAAGAACAAAGATAAAACACACATGTAAAATTGCCAGCAGAAAACAAACAAACGCACAAGACACAACATACAAAACACGGGAAACAAGCCTGAAATCCTTAAATCCTTAATGAAAACCATGCAAAAGAAGAACAGAGAACACACTGACATAAACTTAAAGCAACACCAAGTGACTTTTCCTCTGCGGTCGCCCTACAGGTTGGAAGCGGAATTGTCCATTACCGCTGTCGTAAATAATTCAGCCTACCGCAGCCTACTGTCGCACGTGCATGCTCGCTGTTTATCCAGCACCGGCTTTGGAATCAACAATGGCCACAGACAAGGTAGAGTATGATGCATGATTTTATGAAAGTATGATGTATTGCGACATCACAAACGAGCAATTGTAGCAATTGTAACACTTGCTGTAAAGCAAGTCAAATTAGTAGTTTTCTTATGTCTCATTAGAACTACAGAAACGCGAACCGATCTGGCAATCTTACATAGCGTGGATATATCAGATAAAGGACTGCAAAGCTGTGGCATAAGTGAATTTCACCATGTCACGACTTGATGAACCACTGAAACGATTTTGGAAACATTATTTTAAGGTAAAAAATTTTACTTAGTGTTGCTTTAAACACACACACACACACTGCCCACTAGTCTTTCCAGCTCAGGGCCTGTGTAGATATTTCAGTATTACAGCTGATCCCAAAGATCCAATATTAATCAACTTCTCACAAAAACACACATTTACAAACATGTTTCCTCTCACTCTAACTCCTTTTTCTCACACCTTATATAAAATGTTCCAGTGATATGCCAACAAAACTTAATTATGCTATGTTTTAAGATGCCTAATATCAGACAAAGTCTAAAGCAGCATATATCCTTCGCAGTGAGATAGGTGAGGTAATTTGTTAAATGCATTGCAGCAAACAAATAAACCCAAGATTGCAGACTAAGAAGAAAAAGCATGAGAAATGTCAATTAAACATTCTATTCAATTCACATTAGACTAGATTAAAAAAAATAGCTGTGTAATTAAAATGTGCTATTTTACACAATATGTATGTGTACTATGTATTTTAATGATCATTAAAGTACTGCGGTGTTCATGAGTCGAGTTGCTGCCTCTGCAGAGCGTTTCAAATCATGTCAGAACAGTGTTTTAGAACAGTGCTAATATAATAGCTCAAGGTGCAATGTGAGTCTAGAAAGCATTTGGTGGCATAGCTCCCATTCCTCTCATTGGGTTAACCGTGTGCAGGCCATTTCCTTCAATAACATTTATTAAAAACCCAAAACAGGCTAAAACATCTAGTCTTGCAGGAGGGTCTAGATTACTTTCTTTCTTCTTCAGTAAAAATATGTTTCCTGCTGAATGCATAAGACTCACAATAATGACCTAAATCTGCAGCCAGCGAAGGAAAAGTGTGCAGAGATGCAGGCAGGCCTTCAGATCCAGATGCAAATGACATCATGAGCTCTGCAGCACAGTGTGTTTTCTTTAGGTGAGGCCAGGACTTGGAAGCCACAGACCTCTCACAGCTTGGCACTTTGCTTAGAGCCTTTATTAGTCCAATATGCAGAGACAAGACACATGTCATTGGTTACACCAAACATATCCTTAGTATTTAAACTTCTAAAGAAGAGGCTTTGGAGTGCTGATACTCAACAGCTGACGCAAGAAGTGTTTGAGCCAAAAAGTGTGTGAGGATTCACTACCACAAATCCTCTATCCAGATCAAGGCAACTATCCACTTTCAGCCACAATTTAAGTTTCAATTTGTGCCAAAATGAATACATTGAGGCTCTTTCAGTAGGAATAATGAAGAAGCAAGGAAAAAGATAAAGAGAGACCACATTTCAACTTAAAAAAGGACCTTTTTCATAAAAGTGCTATCTCATAAAAGCAGACCCCTTACAACCTGCTCAAATTCAACTCTAAAAACCTATCTAACACAAATATGCACAAACACAAAGTAAGATGTGTGGGGCTTCATTTTAAGAGGTGTAACTGTATTCTGAGAGCACACACACACATACTGTATACAAAAAAGAGCACCCAAGCTGCTCTGTTTTTTCTCCATTCTATCCGTTCTATCATCACACTCAGTTTAAACTAAACACTCAGTTTAATAATGTAGCAAGAATACCCCAATAAACCCATGCTTGACTCAAACTAATTTCTGTTACTATTTGTTCATTAACAGAAACATGACATTAAAATGAGTCTGTCTGCCGTAAAATTGCATGAAAAGAAAGCAACATCCTCAACCAAGAGGGTTTACAAAGGAACAAGTCACGATCATAAAAATGGGGTGCATAGTTTTGCAGACGATGATTAATATAACATCCAGCAAAGATCTGCATCTGCTGTCAACATCTGGACTCTCTCTTTCATGCAATCAGTTCATCATTCTATCTATCTATCTATCTATCTATCTATCTATCTATCTATCTATCTATCTATCTATCTATCTTTGTCTAAGTTAAATTAACTACATATTAAGGTGGACATTGCTCATTTAAATGATGTACCTATGTAAAGAGTTTAAACGAACATGTAAAGTGTGCACAGTTAGTTTTGGTGATGTACTCACCCGCCCCACACCCTCCCCGCTGTATGAAGAGCACCGGCGGCTGCTGTAGGCTCTGCGCTCGGTTACTGACCCGCTTCAGTTCGCAGATATTCTGATAGGAGACTCCATCACTGCCGCACACCGGGTCGCTACTTTTACACACGCAGATTCCGTGTTTCCCTCTCCTCCTGACGGTAGCGGAGTAGCCCACTCCTCCGGTAACGGAGCACTCCAAACTCTCTCCACACATCGGGTCCCCCAGCTTACCCACCCCGCCGCACGCCTCTCCCTCTCCGGATGCGCACACCAGGCAGCAGTTACAGTGATCCATCGTCTGGCCTGTTGGACAGTCCTTCGACATTGTCGGACACATGGACTTATCACAGTGACTCGGACATCCGCCGACCACATACCGTTTACTGAGGCGCGCATCGGCTTGCAACGATGTAACCAAGACGCAGATGCAGAACAGAGTTACCCAAATCATATTTGTCAACGTTAAATACATAAGGAATGTAAATTGAGAATTATGCGCGCTTTAAATGTTTTCTTCTAAAACCAACCGAGCTGCCTCCTGGCGGGAATAATCTTTGGACCGAGCTGTGTAAATTTGGTGCGCCGCGGGAGCGAGCACAATGCGCGTCTCTTGAGTTTCTGCTGGCGCAGCGTTTATAAAAGCGCACTGGATTCCACGCGCACACTTCACCACAATGACAACAAGCGCTGCGATTGGTCTGGATGTGGGGAAACTCTCTCAGACTGATCTCTCAGATTCAGATCTTGAAATTGTAGTGAAACTAGGCTACCTCTTACAAAAACGTACATTAGCCCATGTTAACATTTCCGATGAAAAACTTAAATTATAATGGGATATTTTAGGATGTTTCTGTAATTGTGTTTGCCATTTTTGACTACTGTGATTAGCCACAGTTTTACAACATGGGAAAGTATGATTACCATGCTAAATGTTTTAAACATGGCGTTTTATGACGCAATGCACTCGGGAGGCCAGGGAATGCTGTAACAGTTTCAATACCTGTAAGTTTACTATTACTATTACAGAATATTAGTATTAATATTAGCTAGAATCGGAGGTGGACAGTAACAGAGTAAATTTACTTGACTACATAGGCTACTTAAGTAGGCCTACACTTTTTGAGTATCTGCAGCCTATAGCTACTTGAGTATTATTTTTTCTGGAAACTTTCTACTGTAACTTCACTACATTTGAAAGACAAATATTGTACTTTTTACTCCACTAAATTTCTGTCAAGGTCCTTGAGTAGAAAGTAGTAACGTCAGTCAGGGGATAATTTTGGTTGCAGACGTTGGATTTTGGTTGGAAATGAAAGTCGGGTTGACATCAAACCCGACGTCAGATTGACGTCAGAACCCAACGTAGGTTTCATGTCAGAAGCCGACGTTGGGTTAACGTCAGAAACCGACATCGGGTTGACGTCAGATTGACGTCAACATGATTTTGGTTGGAAATGAAAGTCGGGTTGACCCGACTGATGTTGGTTTCTGACGTCAACCCAATTTTCATTTTCAACCACAATACAACATCTGTTCAACGTTGGAGATTAACATCAATCTGACGTTGGATTCTGACATCAACCTGATTTTCATTTTCAAATTTGGGTTTGTTCTTCTAAATGCAAATTTTGTCATTGTTTTGGAGCACACTAGCTTATAGATAACAGTAAGGCTAACATATTCATACTAAAAGCCAAAAAACATAGAGACTTTAAATAGGGCACTATTTGAGGGAACAGCCATTTGGGTGTCCAAAACAATTGTCGACGTTATTGAGTGCACTTATTCAATTTCACATTCAATCCCACTACTGGAACTGTGTTCTAGAAATAAATTTGATATTGATATGAGGGTATAAGGGTGATTTCTGTCAACATTAATATTATTACTAGTCTTCTCGACTAGATGTCATCTTTTTTTTTTCTTTTTTTTACCTTGTAGGATGTTACAACGGGGTCCCTGAGGTGGTGTTACGAACTGCTCAGAGACACAAGGTTGAGATCCAAATGCAGCTTTTAATAATGGGGCAATCCAGACAAGTAATCCAATGTACAGGCAACAGGTCAAAACACAGGTAGGCAGTCCAAACAAACAAACAAACAAACCAACAAACAAACAGGCAGGGGTCAGAGTTAAAAAGGGAATCCACGAAACAGGCAAAAATCCAAGAGACTATGAAACCAGGGAGAATGCTCAGAAATGCAGCGCAACATACAAAACTTTGCAGTGAGTGAATGAGAAAACCGCTAAACAAGATAATGACACAGGTGAATGTGATAATGGATGAAGAGTCCAGGCAGTGAGCTATGGGAGATGTAGTTTGTGTGGGACTGACAATAGTCAGATGTGGAGTGTCCTCTGGTGGCTCTCAAGGGCACTCCAGCTGGTGACCATTACATAGCCCTCCTAAAATTATCCAGGAGGGAGGGGGAGCGGAGGCGGACCCGGGGGCGGGATGGAGGGTCAGGCCCGTGGAGCGGAACCGGACCTGGAGACTGAGGCGGAGCAGGCGGCTGGGGCAGAGCAGGCCGGGCAGGCGGCCGGGATAGAGCATGAGTTCAGGGCGGAGCAGGCCGGGCAGGGGCGTCCAGGGAGGATCCGACGAGACTCTGGAAGGGTGGCCAGAACGCGATGAGATTCTGGAAGGGCTGCCAGGATGCGACGAGACTCTGGAAGTGCAGCCAGGAAGCGACGAGACTCTGGAAGGGCGGCCAGGAAGCGATGAGACTCTGGAAGTGCGGCCAGGAAGCGACGACACTCTGGAAGGGCGGCCAGGAAGCGACGAGACTCTGGAAGTGCGGCCAGGAAGCGACGAGACTCTGGAAGTGCAGCCAGGAAGCGACGAGACTCTGGAAGGGCGGCCAGGAAGCGACGAGACTCTGGAAGGGTGGCCAGGAAGCGACGAGACTCTGGAAGGGCGGCCAGGAAGCGACGAGACTCTGGAAGTGCGGCCAGGAAGCGACGAAACTCTGGAAGGGCGGCCAGGAAGCGACGAGACTCTGGAAGGGTGGCCAGGGCGCGACGAGACTCTGAAAGGGCGGCCAGGACGCGACGAGACTCTGGAAGTGCGGCCAGGAAGCAACGAGACTCTGGAAGGGCGGCCAGGACGCGACGAGACTCTGGAAGGGCGGCCAGGACGGGACGAGACTCTGGAAGGGCGGCCAGGACGGGACGAGACTCTGGAAGGGCGGCCAGGACGGGACGAGACTCTGGAAGAGTGGCCAGGATGGGACGAGACTCTGGAAGGGCTGCCAGGACGGGACGAGACTCTGGAAGGGCGGAGGCCATCTTGGCTGAGGGGGTCACGGGATGGAGTTGATGTGTGTGCTGCCCACATTCATCAAAAAAGCCTTGGGCATGGTGATCAGCGTTGTATCATCCGGAGCTGACTCAGGCACGGCGGCCTCGACGTGAAGAAGCTCAGGCTTGGCAGGCATGACGTGAAGAAGCTCAGGCTCGGCAGGACTGACATGAAGAAGCTCAGGCTCGACAGGACTGACATGAAGAAGCTCAGGCTTGGCAGGACTAACGTGAAGCTCAGGCTCAGCAGGCATAACATGAAGCTCAGGTGTAGAAACCTCAGGACGGGAAGGCACTGGAAACACAGGACTAATGACCATTATGGCTGGAGATGCTGGTGACCGTGGTGGGCCACCATTAATTTTGTCCATAACAAAAAAAAGTCAATGAGTGCAAAATCAGGGAAGTCTGTGAGACTAGCCAGATTCAGAAAGTCTCGGTTGTGGTCCTCGAGTGGTCTATTACCTTGCTGTAAATGGATGAGTTGAACTGCTGGATCAAAGGTGAGTCTGGGTCTTACTCGGCTGCTGGATCTGTGCATGGTGAAGTTTTCTGTTACGAACTGCTCTGAGACACAAGGTTGAGATGCAAATGCAGGTTTTAATAATGGGGCAATCCAGACACGTAATCAAATGTACAGACAACAGGTCAAAACACAGGTAGGCAGTCCAAACATACAGGCAGGTGCAGGCACGGGTCAGAGGCAAAAATCCAAGAACCAAGAGACAATGAAACCAGGGAGAATGTTCAGAAATGCAGCACAACATACAAAACTTTGCAGTGAGTCACTGAGAAAACCTGCCATTTACTTGAATACTGTACTTAAGTACACTTTTTAAGTATCTGTACTTTACTTGAGTATAATTTTTTCTGGAAACTTTTTACTTTAACTTAACTACATTTGAAAGACAAATATCATACTTTTTACTGCACTACATAGATGTGTACTTCTTTTGTTGGGGTAGTAGGAGTGTTAAAAAAGATGATTATAGCTGTTGTTCAGTTGTTTAATTTCTATAGGTTTTATAACATTCTAAAAGCTCTTAATTCCACAGATACTACTAACTGGTAGGTGTATTCTAGGTTGCTTCGGAGGCATAAGGTACTGTAAGTATTACATACAACAATAATAAAACAATGCATTGACATTTACTTTTTACTTTTGATACTTAAGCACTTTTAAAAACGAGTACTTCTGTACTTTTACTTAAGTAAAAATCAGTCTTTACAACATTTACTGGTAACAGAGTAATATTTGACCAGTAGTATCTGTACTTTTACTCAAGTAAGGAAGTTGTGTACTTTGTCCACCTCTGGCTAGTATTAGCTACTATGATGCTGTTATTCAGAGTTGCTTACCATATTGCCAATTCTCACCAGCTATAAAACTAAGAAGATAAATGTTTCAGAGGGAACGAAGAGGAAGACTTAGGAAAAGAGTGTGGAGTAGCTAAAAGAAAGCAGCAAAAATGTAATGTTTAATGGAGTAAGTTTTTCAACTTTGCAATCTCCTGAAACTTTAAGCATCTACACAAAACTAAATTGAAAAATGTGTCAAAGGAGACATCTGATTCAACATTTAAGTACCACTATATTTAAATGTGTATAAAAACCCACAGGAAGACAAATAAACTAATTCTTATCTACCACAAACCAGCACATACACACAGTAAGAATGTGTATCTGGGCCTCTTTCTATGTATTTACATTGTTATGGAAAACTATCACATTTATGAATCTGATGGTAAACAGACCCCATGATCCAAATAGCAAATTAATTGAACCCATAATTAAACCATGCGTCAAACAGAGTCACTTACTTGTGGCCGTGCTGAGTTTCAGCTTCCTGCCATAATTTACAGGCGCTTGAATTAAGCCTGATAAACATTTTTGTGGTAACACATGGACTGCAGCGTTCACGGATGAGAGTGAGTGCAGGAATTTTACAGGCCTATGTGTCTCACAGAACTTGTTCGCACACAAACTTCATGTCTGAGATGTTAGTGGTAGGTCTATATATTTATGATGCTGTATGCAAAAAAAAAAAAAAAAGATTAAAAAAATAAAAATAATTAGACTAAATACTGACTCTAAATTATTTGACTGACCAGACTGTTGGGCTGTTTTAGTGCTAGCGTCTTTATGAGGGGTGAGGCCTGAGGACTAGGGCTGGGTTGTTATTGTGGTTAAATGGAACTGAGAAACTCAAAGTGGGTGATTTTATGGTTTTCCTCATGAACAAAACCTTTTAAGTTGGACAAGTCTAACTAATGGTTTAGTTATCCTTTCAGTTTCAATGACAAAAACAAAATGTTAGGTCAGCGCTATACTAGCTTGAACTAACTTGAAGAAACTTGAAAAGACTTTGTCTGCAGATGATGAGTAAAGAAGAGAAATATTGCCTGTACTTTTTACTTGTATATCCCAATATTTGTTTTTGTGTGAATCTGTTGATTCACTTAACAGTTGTTTTATAGTAACTGTTATGCATGAGCCTTTAAAATAATTACAACATAAAGTGCTTAAACCATCCAGTGTTATTCTTCTATTATTTTCATACTCTTTATTCATATTTTGAATTAGCTTTTTATTTTCCAAATTTTTATTTTACGGTTTAGTTATTCAGTGCTTTTGTTGTTTTTATAATAGCTTTTTATACTTCTATTTAGCTTCATTTTAGTTTTAATAATTTTAATACTTCAACTTAAACTTATTTTTTCGGTCAGGCAATTGTTCTAATTTGAAGGTTTATTGTAAGTTTATCTAATATTTCTATTTAATTTTTTAACTAAATTTTTTCAAAATATAATAGTTTTAGTTAACAATAACAACACTGGAGCTACCAAAAGATCTTTTGATATTTTTGAGATGTTGCAAAAAGCTATACCTCATGCAAATGAATTTAAACAACCTACCAGTAACAAAAAACAGCATCAAATCCGTAATTTTTTCTGAAATTTCACTGTCAATAACTGTAGCTTGGTTTTTGGGTTTCTGACGCAGTTTTGTTCCTGCAAAAATAATACAAAGAATTAAAGAGCATATAGCATGATGTCATAAAAAAAAAGAACTTTCCATAACTCAATACACCTTCTCATTTGTCAATTTACATTTACACTACAAATTCAGGCCAATCATTGTGACTTAAAGGGATAGTTCCCTGAAGAAAGTTTCAGAGAAGATTACAGGAGTCGGTTTGGAACGACATGAGTAAATAATGACAGAATTTTTTAACCATTATTTGGACTGCTGCTCTACTTTAAAAACTCCCTTTCCCAAAGGCCTTGTGAAATTGTGACAAAATGTTCGCCAGCATTATCCCAGCTGATGTCATGATCTAATAGTTGGTGACATCACATCCTTAATATGACAGTCTCAGTTTAGGTCAGTGAAAATTTACATGAGACAAAACACAGAATATGCAAAACCATGGATGTATTTTGACAACTGGACATATTATAGAGCCAAGATTAACTGTTTTTATGTATTGGGTGAATTACCTAATGTGTTTGAATAGTATTACAATTAGCGAGTAATGTGTTAAGATATTTATATCAGTTTAGCAGGTGTTTTCAGAGCCGCTATGAGCAAAACAACTATTTAGCAGTTCGACAGTAACTTTAAATGTCCAACAGAGGGCAATAAAGCCTCTGCTTTCTAATGGTAACTGACGGTCCAGCAAAAAAACAATACCAAAACATTTCATATATACCAAATAATTTTCTAGCTTGTATGGGAAAGCCAAAATGAGATATTCAATCAACAGCATAAATTCAAACTTGGTTTATTGCTTTTTCTTATAATAAATAATATAAACAAACAAGATTAAAATGGTTACAGCACAAAATGACACCAAAAAAAATGAAACAACTGAGGGTTAAAACTGCCGGACCTTTAAAAGAAAAAGATGCAGGCACTTTTTTTAGACATAGGGCTAAAATGAATCCATGTAAAAACAAACACACTGAAAAGCATTTCATAGTAGTCATTCACAAATCCCAACAGCAAAAAAAAAAAAAGAAAAGAAAAAAGGAACAATTCAACAACAAACTCTCACTTATCTGGTCAGACATATACAGTGATACCCAGAATGCCAGAAAATTACAGGGATGTAGGCAGATTATACAGCAACAGTCTGCTCAGTTTTACTGTATCCAAACCATTGAGTTATTAAGCTGTGGATTTGATCAGTCGTTTAGTGGAGCAATAGACAAAAAACAATATTACAGCAACAAGAATTCACCCATATGTATACATGCGGATACACAGGCTTAGTCCACAGGATCAATTAGTCACATTAACAGCACATAGAAACCTTTTAAAAATAGGAAACTGTACAGAAAGAAACACAAATGAAGTAATGTTCTATAATTCTCAGTGTAGGGGAATTTTTGGATATTAAAAAAGGAATCACTTCTTCTCACAAGCACTCGAACAGCCTTTCCAACTCCAGTCCGTGAGTTAGGGCGAAACTTTGCATCCTCCAACACAGTCCCAGAAACCACTTGAGTTTAGGTAACATTGAATCCATATTCCATGAGTTTCTTTCTGCACTTTTCGGTAAAAGCTCAAAGGTTAGGAGATTATTTGGAATCATAGTAGAGTTTCTGATCTAGATGAACATGACTGAAGCTCTTTTAAAGTTCAAAATTTGTTTGACAGGTCGTGTCGAATCAGTTTGGATCCGAACGTCCAGGTTATCTTTCCTCCGTAGATCCTTCCATCCCCTAAACTCTGCATACCCATCTTAATATTTCTGGGTCAGAGGTAAAAGTTTAATGTAAAACAGTCACACTTCACTAACAGGAAGATCTGCACAATCCAGATCAAGTTGGGGCAAAGGAGCGTCGCACATTCCAAAGCTGCTGCGTCGCCTCCAAGGCGATTCGTGAGTCACTTGGAGAGGCGGGTCTCTTGCAGTGACAGACGGGCATGTGAGCGGGGCAGGGGCAGCAGGCTCATGAAGTGCTCGCTGTCCCAAGCCAGACCTCTTGGGACCACGGCATTCTGAGTAGGCTGACACGGCAGGGCTGGGCGTCCAGGGGATGGCGTGACTCGTGAGCTGGCGGTAGAAACAGGAGCTGCCAACAATGTGCTCCTAAATGGGAAGAAAGAGGGAGAGAAAGTTTAAAGATGTTTAAAGTTCTGGTCTCAATAAAGCGTTTTTTTTTTTTTTTTTTTCAGGAAAGCGTTAAGACTGATGCAGTGCGGTAAAGATGGAGAGCAGTCTCAGCTGTCAGTAAGAACATCCGAGAAACAGGTTTTTTGGATGAGCTTAGCAGTAGAAGATGACAAGTACCAGAAACCAGAGCCAGCAGAGCACCAGATCACCAGATCAGAAGTGTTAGTACTCAGAGAGCCCAGCTATGCCCCTCACTGGAAAACACAACATGAGAGAGAACGTGAGAAGGAGAGAGAGGTATAAGCAGGCCTGGACGATATATCAAATATTCATTTTATATTTAGCTGACAATAAAAAAAAAAGAAACCCTGAGGAAGAGTTTCTGAAAGACCATATATTTTACATATAATGTTGTAGTAAACTTGTACTTCTGGTCAAAAGTAAGGTTTGGTGTCAGGAAGATTTTCAGTAAGGATCATGTGATGCTGAAGTAATGGTTGTTGACAATTCCGCCTTGCCATCACAGGAATATCATTGCTCTGACTTTAAATAAACAATCATTTAAAAAAAATAAAATGACCCTTAAACTATTTAAGAGGAAATACAAAAATAAAGATGCATATTATTACCGGTAAATCAAGTTAAAGCCGGAAAAATACTGAAGCATTATTATTAAGCTACATCGCCCAGCCCTAGGTAGAAGATGGGAGACAGAGGCTAAGAATATAATGAAAGAAAAGAGTGGAGAGAATATTAAACGACAGAATGAATGTAAGGGAAAGACGACAAATATTGTGACAGTTAGAACTGCATTCTGTGTTTAGTTACAAATTTATACAAATATAAAAATATCGTTATTATAAAATAAAATTATCGTTAGTTTGAGAACTGCAATAAAACCGAAAAAAACAAACAAAAAAAACCATCTTAATCACTGCTCCAGAATGTCCACAACATTTTACCTAACAATCATGGAAGAAAGCACAGACATGTCTAATCTAATAACAGCAGTGATTGAGGACCTGACGTCGGAGACTCGAGGGTTCACCTCACAAAACAAAAACCTTACTGCAAGTCAGTACTGGGAAATGTGGATAACGTTTAAAACACAGGCACAACAATGCAACTCTCAAACATTAAAGCATGTGTAACCTTATCATAACACAAACATAACATTGACACAAACATGTTTGTATGGCTACGAAGTCTTAACCCTCTAACTCTGTTAAAGGGGTGTCAGAAAGTGAGGACCAGCCAAAAGGTCTTCACTCTAATGGTCTAAAACTCAAACAAGTCCTCACAAAGACAACTATCCAAGTACGCATGTACGTACATACGCACACACACACATGGTTTGAAAATGTGTAAACAACAAAGCAATTAACATGCTGGAAAAATATCATTGTATAAAAATAAAAGATTTTGATTATGTAATAAAGCAATCAATCTCCATAGTGTAAGATCAACTTCTATTCTAAACTTCTATATCAATAAATATCCTTTTTCAAGACAAATGGGCTGACTATGGGCAATGTTTTGTGTTTATTTTAAATCAGTAATTACAAGTTTGCGTCATTTAGGATGGTAAAACAAAAATACTTTGTCAAAAAACTTTATGAACCATGCTACACACAACAATAAAGAATAATTAAAAACAGATGAACAATCGAAACATGTGAAACATGCGTTTTTGGGTGTGTAGCAAGAGACTGCAGTGGGCTGGCAGAGAGGCAGAAGCATTAGAAATGGAGAAGTGCATCAATATTAACCGTTAGTTTAAATGAGGGAGCCACAGTGTTGAGAAGAAACAGATGAGAGAATTAGCAGGAAAACATCAGGTCAGCGGAAAACTGAATGCATCTCGTTAATGAACTGTTGAATACGTTTATATTCTGCATTTGAATCTGAACTGTTAGGTGTGCATTTGTGTGTGAAGTTATTCTGGAAAAGCAAAATGCGAAATGGAAAAGATCAAGCTAGGTAAGTACGTTTGTGAGCGTATTTGCATTAGCGACTCTAAAGCGAAGCGAGGAAGAGGAAACAATGGGCGGGTCAAAGGGGGCGGAGGTCACATACGTGCTGCCTTGAGTGACACGTGGTGTATATCTCTGAATACAGGGGCTTGAATGCCTTCTGGCCTGACGCATCTGAAACAACAGTGCAAAGCTACATTAGAGGAAGAAAGGGAGAGAGTGATACAGGAGCCCCGAAAAGTATTTGGACACTTAATATATGAATGTCATTTCATTTACATATATATAACAAAATATTAAACCAAACAGCTTCAGTAAAAAAATTTTTTTTTTAAATCCACTAACATAAATTGTCTTATTATTTTAAAGTCGGCATGAAAAATCTATATAATTGATCTTATTGTAAATAATTAATTCATGTATATGTTAATCAAACTGCCATAACTTTCAGTGAAATGGTGATGTGTATAGACAATCGACTGCAAACTCGAATTCAGATCTAATCAGATCATTCACATCTAATCAACAACCAATAAATAGAACTAAGCCCCTGCTCTATTTTCTTCTTCTTCGACTCAGATGTATGTCTCAATACCAAAGAAAAGGTCTGTCACTACTTCCCTTACATCTAGACTTCTTCCATCTTAAATAAATGCTACTTAACTTGACATTTGTCCTTAAATGCAATGACGACCATACATTAAGTGCAACTAAAGTGTCCAAATATTTTTTGAGGTGACTAGGTTCATTGGGAGTGGGAGAAAGAGTATGAAACGAACAGATTGCTGCCCACATTTAAATGAGTGCACTCTGATTCCAGAGTGCTATAACGCTTCTGAACTATTACCAATCTTAAACCCAAACCACTGCAGTCATATTTTTGTTCACTCCTCTTTTTGTTTGTTTGTGCACGTGTGAGAGAGAAAGAAAGGCACATGATAGGATATATGTGAACAGATAAACTCCTGAGGTCTTTCCTGAGATTGAGAATTCCTGCTACGTGCTTTTGAATGCATGTGTGCGTGTGTGTACATACAGAAGCTGCGGACCGGCCTGGGCCCCTCTGAGCCACAATGGCTCCTGAAATAGCCTTGATCCAGCTGTGCATCTCCTCTGGACTATCAGCCTGGAACAGAATGGTTGAAAGAAATGGAAAGTTTTTACATATTCTAAGAGAAACATAAAGAGATAAAATGCTACAAAGGTAATAAATGCACACGAACTGAGCCTACTGGCATCTTATGGTTCTGAGATACAGTGGAGCCTAAAAACTAATATTTTCAACCACTCTTTTCAATAGTTCGCTTTTTTGGACTGTGGGGCCACATTAGAAGCGCATGTTGATGCATGACAGGACCTCTCACCTGGATATAGAATGTTCTGGAGGTTGTGACGACTTCAAAGAGGTTGTCTCGCATCATTATTTCACTGAAAGTGAAACCGGGAAGAGAATAAGTCGTAATTTAAATGAATAACTATAATAAATGCACCACTGTAAATCTAAATATACACTACCGTTTAAAAGTTTGGGGTCATTTTATTATTATTTTTTAAACAAAATAATACTTTTATTTAAATAGGTTTTCCCAGGAGGGCTCAACCCTGCTTAGCTTCAGTGGGCAACCAGTCTTGGGTTACAGGGTGATATGGCTGCTGGCTACAAATGCTGTTCCTTTAAATTTTTCATTAATAACAGAATCCTGAGAAAAATGCATCACAGTTTCCATCAAAAAAAAATTAAGTAACAAAAGTTTTCAACATTGATGCTACCAAGAAATGTTTTTTGAGCAGCGAAGGGTCATGTGACACTGAAGACTGGAGTAATGATGCTGAAAATTCAGCTTTGCAATCACATGAATAAATTACATTTTAAAATGTATAAAAAAACAAAACCGTTATTATGAATTGTAATCATATTTCACAATATCACTGTTTTAACTGTATTTTTGAACAAATAAACCAGCCTTGGTGAGCATAAGAAATTTCTTTTAAAAACTTACCAACCCCAAACTTTTGAACGCTACTGTGAATGCACAATGTAATCATTTCTTATTGAAAACAAAAAGAATCATTCTGTACTTTTTTTTTATTTATAGGAATTTTCAGTCAAGAATTCAAAGCATATGATTGGTAGACATTCTGTTTGTTGTACCCGTGTTTGCACTCTTGCACCTTATGGACCTCCTTCAGAAGAATAATCTTCAAAGGCTCCTTCTCCTGAAAGAGAAGTGAAAGAAGAGAGAGAGATTAGTTGGTAGTCTCACAGAGCCAGATCTTTTGGGATGGAGTGCAGTCCACTTTGGATCTTATTCAGGCCTGGACTGGACAGGAATGCTTTTTTTCTCACTGCAAGAGCAGTGATTTACATAATGTTTCACTCTCTAACAAGCAGACACACATGTACATATGCAGCAGAATCACACACAACTGGCAGCCGCCTGGAATTTCACAGGTATAGTGCCGTTCATGTTGAGACAGACCACTGGTATTTGCTTTATCTTTTGTTCGGATTTAAAAAAGAAAACCTTAAAATGCAAAAGTGATTAACCTTTCAATTCATATTCTTTCTTCTATAAAATAGCAGTTTAAGGTCATCTGGCATTAAAAAAAGCCATATTTTCCTCCAATAAATAGGATAAATTCAGTGAATGCAACCATTCAAGCTACATTTTTAACATGATTTATTGGGCACCTGAATCTTTGTTTCAGAATTCTCCACTGACCAGGGATGATGGTGTGCATTCAATACAAATCACTACTGCATAAGTGGCAAATTAACATACAACATACCAGATCAGACTTGAAGTAACTCATCGAGTTCTGCTCCAGAACAAAATATCTCCGTTTCCAGTTCTTCATCTGATATAAGAGGAAAACGGTAACGTAATTAATTCTCTCCAGTAGTCACACAAAGCTTCATACATTTTTACAATTTAGATTTTAAATATAATATTTTGGGGCATTTTCGAACGCACAACCAGGCAGGGTTCCTACACATTGGTTAACTTCAAATTCAAGGAACTTTCGAGGACTTTCCAGGTCCAATACTCTCAAATTCAAGAACTTAATGTGGGGACACATTTCAAGTGAGAGCAAGGTTACATCGTGTTATCGTGCAAGATACATTGTTACCGTTTTGCACGTGAACTTCATGGAACTGTACAACACAAAGTACCTCACGTAGTGCGCATAACTAACGTAAATAAAGCAAGCTAGTATGCATAGGCCACGAAGTGTTGGCGAAATAACACATTAGCGGACCGGACTTTTTACAGAAAACTTCTTGCACAAAATACATTCAAACACTTTCAAGGACCTGCATCTATGTATGTTTATTTTCAAAAACTTTCCAGGGCCTTGAAATCTTTTTTTCAGATTCACAAACTTTCAAGGATTTCAAGGACCACTGGGAACCCTGGCCAGGGTTTCAAAAGACGCACGCTAAAAACAGCCTCTCAGACTCACCAGCGCCCCTTGTTTGACGCAGTATCCTGCTTTAATAACGGTCTGATCCAGCCCTGCTCTAGTTTGCAAATATGGCGGATTGTTCTGAGCCTTCCTCAAGCCCACCTTCTCTCCTCCAACACTGTGTCCCACCTCTCCATCCTGCTAAAAGAAGGAGAAAGGGGTAAATGCAGAAAAACACGCAGAAAAAAAAGAGCTCAGCAAATTAAAAACTAGACAATGTTTAATTTCTCTGTTCTTAATACAACAGCTTGCTTAATTGAGGAATACTGGGAGGCTACATGCCATTGTTTTCATTTAATTTGTTAATATGTATTAACCTTTATTAATATAATTATATTACATAGATATATTATTATTATTATCATTGTTATTAAAATAACAACTAATACATTTTATTTATATATATATATATATATATATATATATATATATATTCAAATAAAACATTAACTATTAGCATATCAGTTGTAGAAGCTGTATTAAAGTTATATGACACCGTTTTTCCAAATTTAATATTTAGAATATTCATTTTTCGATTTTATCAGTAATAATATGGTTTCTTGAATCTAAAATCTTTTAGTGTGTGGTTTTCTGTTGATGCGCAGCGTGAAGAAAACATTTGTAGCACCTAATACCTGTGTCTGTGTGACGACAGCCACTCCTGCAATGATCTCTGTCTTGTATGGGACCTGTTTCTTGTTGCCATTTGAAGCCAACCTCTGACTCTCAGAGTGAACGGTATCAGAAGACTTAGGAACCTGTGAGAGACAAAGGGAGAGACAAAAAAAGAGAGAAAGTAATGACCAGGAAAGACTGAGAGGGGGTTTTCAGAGACAAAATTGGGGCAGCAGCAAAAGATTGAAAATGCAACGTAATGAAAAGACAGAGGGGGGGGGGGGGGGGGAACAGTGAATGAGGCACAGATGAATTAACCATCGATTGTGAGACTCACAGGATAACTCAACAACGGCTTATTGTGTAGCCCTTCAATCCATCAGCCCATGCTCCAAGAGTGTCTGGCCTACAGACAGAGCACTTCCTGTCATTGCATGTGGAAGTGTGATATATTAGTGATAAAGGGAGAGTGAAAAAGAGTAGAAGAGAGACAGAGACATTGTAGGGTACGTGTGTGTGTGTGTGTGTGTGTGTGTGTGTGTGTGTGTGTGTGTGTGTGTGTGTGTGTTTTTGTACGCGTACATGTGATGCGATGTGAGTGAGGGCATTCTGAATCGCCGATGACTCAGAGGTGAAGGTCGTTCAAACAATACAACTTCCCATTAGTCAGCCAAGTGACTCGCACAAGGAAAAAGCTATCAGGAAGAGGAACACACGGCTAAAAAGGACAGGACAGAAACTTTCAACTTCCCGTGCGTATGTTTCTATGTGTTTGACTGCACATGTACTCAGAGAGGGGACGAAGACTGCAACTCCAATAAGGAAACTTGCTCTTTTTTTTGTGCGGGTGTATTTGCTTATGGTAATTTGCTTATAAACTGCTTGTACTTTGTAATTTGGGTTACTTTCAATTGTTAAACTCGCAGAGAACACTAACAATAATTTATCTTCCAGTGAACAAATCTGTAGTGTTGACAGAACCACTGACACTGACTGAATTAACTCATTGAATGCTTTCATTGTTTTTTTTAACTGTTCCTGTATGCAGTAGTCTGGGATATCAGATTAGCATGTGAGCTTGTTTAATAGCTAGATAACTAATGCAAACAATCCAGGATCCTAAAAAAAAGGATGTCTTGGTGAGCATGAGAAACTTCTTTCAAAAACATAAAAAAAAATCTTACCAACCTTAAAGTTTTTCACCCCAAAATCAACAGGAGAAAATGACATTTTGCTTAATGAAAAATAAAGCCTAATATTGTACTTAAATGTAGTATCAATAAGTATTCAAACATCATGGTAGGATTTTTTGTACTGTTTATTTCTTCTGATATAATTAAATTATTATATTACAGTACATTTATACTGCAATACCGTAAAAAAATTGTTATAAATATATTATAATTATACATTTATTTTGTTTCACCTAAAACAAGCTGTGACTGGTTACAATATACTATTGTGTCGCACTAATGAGAATCACCTTTGAGAAAGATGGGAATTACACACACACACACACGCACGCACAAAAACCCCCCCTGAAAATTAAAACATCCAAATCCATGAAATTTGGGGCAGTTACAATGGTAACATTTTGTATGGGGGTTCAATGGATATAGATGCGTGCATACAGTACATTCACACTTGCATTTTGCATGCGTGTACTCACTGTGATTTTGGTTGCATTGTTTAGCGCGTTGACCCATTCCACAAGATCCTGCTGATCATTAGCCTGCAGAAAGTATTTCCTCATTCCTGCATTGATGACTGTACACAGACAGAGAGAACGAGCTTAACCCCATTTCCCATAATTCAATGGCAATTTTGCTGTGTAATTCTGAGAACTATCAGTATATCAGAAGGAACGTGTCAGTGTCTTTTAAAAATGCCAATTAATCCCAAAAGCACACAGATAGCCTTTATTTGAGCCTAGTAGACTTTATGGATTACCATACTCAGCTCATGAAGTCAATAAGGCAGTGCAAAATCAATTTCAGACTAAAAAGCTACAGCAAAATGGAGCTTGACTCATTTTTTTCCCACAATGTCGGTTAATTCAGATTTCTGGAATGAAAAGATGAATGCTAGAAATCACTGCATCACAATAAACTCCATTGTGCATGTGCAATGTTCATTATGTGCAGCTGTACTGAAATTGTCTGCCTTCCACCAATAGTTCTCACTCATGTATATTGCATTGTATCCTCGTATGGTTAAAACAGGGGTGTCCAAGAGGTCTGGGTCCTGGAGGGCCACTGTCCTACAGAGTTTAGCTCAAACTTGCCTGGAAGCTTCTTCCTAGTAGTGTTTAATTGGGATAGGAACTAACTCTGCAGGACAGTGGCCCTCCAAGAACCGGACTGAACACCTCGGGGTTAAACATTTTAAAACTATATTTAAAAAATTTCTGGGTGTTTATGTAATTTTTTCCTGTCAATGAGAATTTGAAAATTATTACTTTGTGTGTGTTTGTGTGTGTTTTGCGACTCAAAACAAAATATAAGTAATTGTTCACTAATAATCTTTATCTCCAGTTTTTAAATGTTTTCAATGGATAACTGAGTTGAACCTGAAAAACAGATCATACTGGTTTAGTGTTCAGGATCAACCGATTCACCTGACCCAAAATAAGTTATGTTCATTGATGAGGCATTTTTTGTCATTTTGGAGCTTGACAGCCCCAGGGTGGCAAGTTTTTACTTCTTGTTTTCTTTATCTCATTTTTCATGCCATTGAAGAAATAAAGTTATATGGGTTTTAACAAGAGGGTAAATAAATAACTCCTAAATAGTAAATAATGTGTGAACTATTCTTTAACTTATATCTGGATAAAAGCATGAAAAGCAATGAAAATGTTTTGCCAAGAAGCACTGGTGGTTATTTTTGAAGAAAAAAAACAATGAACAGGATTTCAAAAACATTTCAAAATGAAGTTCAGATTTCTACAGAAGCATCCTGCAAAAAGCACGCACACCAACTCACTAACACTCATCTATCAAGTGACCAGACCACCGTTTCCTGTTTCCACTCATGTTGTGCAGAAGGTTACCATGTGCAGTGCAGTAACTGTACATGCAAAGCAACACAGAAGTGTGTGTGTATAAGCTGTAAGAACGAGTCAAAATAATCTCAAAATGTACTTGGAAAAAAAAGTAATGGAAATACTTTTTTGCTTTTCACTGCATCAACATACTATTACAATCCATTCGCATAAGTACAAAAACAGTGCTTAAAGCAAAAACTTGACCTAAAACCAAACTTATAAGCTTTCTATATAGCGCCCAGCCAGGATTAAACCCACAAATCTTTTAATCAACAATTGAAGTGATAACATGAAGTGAGTGTTAAATAAAATATGAAACAATTTTCTGTAAAATTTTCATTATTTTCCTTCTCAGAAAGCTTTTCACAAATTCTAAGCAATTTGAAAACAAATAAATAAAAATATATATAAAAAAAACCCATTTAGTTACGTATAGACAAAAAAATATATATATATATCAGGATTACACCGAGTCAAAAAGGACAGAAAAATTAGCTAAACTACATCTAACTAATCATGACATTCCAAAAGACGGTAATTTATACTATAGTCAGGAATCTGATAACTTTGTATCAAAATGATTGTGAACTGATAGTGTGTGTAGATGTGAAAAAGTCTTACCAAAGCAGTACTCAGCCTTTGGCCTCTGTTTGGTGGCATCACTGACCTAAAACAAGAGTGGTGGCTTTGTGGTAACTTCTCAAAAGGCAATGATACAGAAATAGCAGAACATGTGAAAAGGTGGAAGCTTACCTTGGATATGTAGGTGAGACTGAGGGAACCCACATGTTTGGCATCTACAGGCAGGTTCTATGAGGCCAAGAAACAATATCACTCTCAGATAGCTAATCAGAACTACATTACACAGCAAGCATTTGCACTTTAGTTAGATGCTACCTGAGGGTTGTCCATGTACCAGACCAGACTCCCCTGTTGCGTGTCCAGGATGAAATACCGTCGTAGGAACTTGCCACTGTTCTCCACATCTTCGATATCCAGGAAACCGCATATGCGGTTCTGCCGGTCCACGTAAGGCATGTCCCCCTCTCTTCACACTACTCATTCCCCTTCTCTCTGATATAAGAAACTTCTATGGACAGAGACAGAGATAGAAAGGGAGGAGCATGGGATAGGATACAAAGATTTAAGAGAGAGAGAAAGAGAGGAGTTAGTCAGACTAACAGTAAATGAGCTGATGCGGTTTTGTGGTTGTAAAAATCCCCTCTATCCTTGATGACCCCTCACTCTTTCTTTTCTTGTGCTCTTTCAGCTGAAAAATATTTTTCTTTCTCTGATGTCTCAGTTTTCTGCACAGGATCTGAATCACCGGTTTGCCCTGCATTAGTAACTGACTATTTTTTTTTTTACTTTGCAACTACATGTCAACTAACTCTCATTAATTTGCAACTATATGTCAACTAAGGCCTGGGACACACTAGACGATTTTCAAATCGTAACCGATTTTAACTGGGAGACCACAGACAAAAGGGGAGTTTCAACTGATTTTTAGCATTAAAATCCTCCGAATGCACACACTGGAAGATTCGTCCGCACCGCGAGACCACAGACTTGACTTGAGCAGAGGTGGAAAGTCCAGGTTCAGAAAGTAAAAGTTCTCCTCAGTAGTTTGTTACAAACACATGGATTTGTTAATTAGCTGTTTTTCAGCCAGTAGGTAGAACTAATTAGTGAGATCAGCTGGCTGAGTTCATGGGTGGAATAAACTTATGGCAGGACTTTTACTTTCTGACCCCTGGACTTTCCATCTCTGGACTTGAGACATGAGAAGAAAAACAAATGGAGGACAATTGACGTTGTCAGCTGGTTCTCCTGGCATGAGTTTTGTTTTAGGGGTATAAAAACAAAGGTGAAAAAAAGAATATGGATGATATTTCTCAATACTTCACTTTCGTGGCATGTTTGTGGCTAGTGAAGCTTGCTCGCTCATGTTGGCTGTATCGCGGGTATCCCAACAGAGGCAGCACAATCAAGATTAAAGTAAAAGTAAAATTTTTAAAGTAAAATAATCGTAATGACACCACACAATTGAGGATTTTTTTGGACAAAAAGAAGCCTCGAATCGGGCCACACCCCCCAGGTCGTTGGGGGTTGCAAATCGGGCTTAAAATCTTCAAGTGTATGGCCAGCCTAACTCTTAGAACATTAGAAGATTGTTAGGTTAGGGTAAGAGTTGGTAGAGTAAGTTGACCTGTACTGGCAAAGGTACTTATAGTCAATAGAATGTCTGTTGGGGCATCAAAATAAAATGCTAGCAGATATTAAGCAGACAGTCTACTAATACTCTAATGACTGGTATATAATTGTGTACTTAGAACATGGCTTTTAATGGTGAGACTTGTTTTGTCATCAGGCTCTCAAAAATTATATAAAAATTTGGATTATACCAATATATCGGTTTTCAAAAATAAAGAATTATATGGGCCCATCCCTACTTGAGCACCAAATCATCATTAGAATAATTTCTGAAGGATTATGTGACACTAAAGACTGGAGTAATGATGCTGAAAATTCAGATTTGCCATCACAGGAAAAAAAAATACTTTTTAAAATATATTAAAATAGATTTTTTTTTTAAATAATAATATTTCACAATATTAATGTTTTTACTGTGTTTGATCAAATAAATGCAGCCTTAGTGAACATAAGAGACTTTTGAATGGTAGTGTAGATAACTACTATATATAGTTTTTTAAAAAATTTTGAAGCGTGCACTCTCGAGCAGTATTATATAACATTCAGAAATATTCTGAGTCAACAGGTGAATATGGGACATAACATAATGTGCCGGAATGGCAAAACCAAGAATAAATCCACAATTCTCCTCTTCTACTCTGAGGACGGGGCATTAACGGCGTGATTGTAAATCATAAACAGACAAAGGCTGTGAAGGAAGACAAGGCCTGCTGTGTCATCGGTCAGCAGAGGCAACAATGACCATGAGTCACTTGACCAATTAGCATGAAGCGCTGTTCAGCCCCGCCCTGAGTTCCAGAGCATAGAATCAGCCTTCTGTTCTGCAATGCTCATAGGTTCTAGAGGAACACTGTTCTTCTAAGTCTTAGAGTATGCAGGACTGTACTGTCATAAAGCAAAACATGACCTATACAGCATTTAGGTTTGAACAAAAGCACACAGATATCACATTCTGAGCTTCTATCTGCTGCTTATCAGTGTTTGCAAACGCAGCTTTAGATCCCTCATTCTTGCTCTCTTCCTCCTGATTTTAGATTGGGCAGATAATCGTCAAGACAGGTCTGGTCACGTTCTAGACAGGATTTGTTTTGTTCTAGACTAGGCCAACCGCATTAACACACACGTACACACACACACACACACACACACACACACACACACACACACACACACACTCTTATCTCTGGATCTTAAGACGTGTCTGTAACAAGGTTAGAATTACATGTGGATCTTAATTTGTTTATGAAATTTAACAAGCAGACACACACACAGGAAGAAACTTACTACACTAAGTTTAGGTTTGTTTGCATGCACATATCCTCCTTTGAATCTCTGATTAGAAAACAAATCTGCTATTTCACTGACAAAGACGAACGTCTTAGATAAGGTATAGGCGAAACACCAGTTTAACGCGGACTGTGTGTTTGCGAGCAATTCAGTCTCGTATTATTGGAAAATATATGTTGGTATAATTGTGCAGCTATTCAGGCAAAAAAAGACAAGCACACACACCTAACATTTGTTGTGAAGCAGATAAAGTTGTCAGAGAGGTTGTACCGAGCTCTTGCCCTCGAGCTAGTTTCAGCAAATGCAGACATGCACACGCACACGCGCGTTATTATAGTTTTACATTTTCAAATTGGATTATTTTAAAGAGATAGTTCATGCAAAAATGAAAATTGTTATCAATTACTCACCCTCATGTAGTTAACCTAAAGACTTTTGTTTATATTTGAAACACAACAAATGAAGATGTTTTAATGAAACCTGAAAGACTTCTGTGCCTCAAATTAAAGTCCATTCCACAAAACTTTGACACTTTAAAAAGTACATAAAGAGATAACTTGGATTAAATCGCTCAAATGACTCTGTACTTTATCTTTTTGAAGTGTCAATGTTTTGGTGGAATGGACGTTCAGTGGATGAACAGAAATCTCTATTTAAGGTTTCATTAAATATTTCTTCATCTGTGTTTCGAAGATGAACGGGACATCTTATGTGTTTGAAAAGACATGAGGGTGAGTAATTGATGACAGAATTTTAATTTATGAGTGAACCATCCCTTTAATCCTGTTTTAAAACTGACTTTACATTTCAGTTTCATTTTGGTTAGTTTCAGTTTCAGATTAGATTTATTGGTATGGATAGCCTACATTTCAATTGCATTTTATACTTAAAGTTTTGGTTAAAGCTGTACCAATTAAGAATCAGGAACTAACACAGTTGCTAAATTCAGAAAAAGCTCTTGGGTAAGAAGTTGTATTTTTCTTTTTTTTTGTTCAATTTTAGTTTTCTAGTTGCTTCCATTCATAATTGTATTTCAGTTTACGAATATACATGTTTAAATTATAGTATACCATAACAAGCATAAACATACCAACATGTGCATATTTCATCTGTACAGTAAACATATCTCAAGGAAATGCACAAGATAAATAATCTCTCTTTCTTTCCCTGATTTATCTGGTTAACTAACCAAACATTAACATAATGGAAACAAATGAAGACTAGAGTAACGTGGTAAAAATATACTGAAACCAAAGAATGCTTCTCACATTATACAGTATGAATGTAAAATTAATGCATCTAACAAATACATCTACAAGTCATGTCTAATAATCTCCATCTATAAAATAGCATGATCATGGAAAGTCATGTTGGACATCTTCACTCTTCACCATATTGTCTGTAAACCAAAGTCAATTTAATGTTTGCTGATGTTTGCCGATCCACTCATCATGTCCGTTTACAAACACACCAACAACAAGTGATGTCCCCAAACACAATGACCTGCTGTTACGCAACATTTCAACACATTTTAGGTCAGGTGTCCATTGGTTGGCCTGCGGTAAGGGCAAGTCAAGAACAGAATGCTTATAATAACACAAAACCATAACTCGGTACAACATCAAAGATGTTGCCACAGTGGTTGATTTAAATGGTTGAGTTCTCATATACCATATTTCCAGTTGTTTGCGTTTACTGGATAAGGATTTTAGTAAAATATTCAACAGAAACTGTAGTCACAAACAGCAATAAAATGTCTGACATACATTAGCCTATAATTTAATCAAATACATTACATAATAGATGTATACAATACAAGCATAACAAAAAGATCTTCATTTTTAAAAATACTTACATAAACTGCCATCTTTTAAGTGTTAAAATGAATGTAAACATACAGTTTAAATGAGATTAGTCACAAAAGGCACAATCAGACAGATAAGACAGAACTACAACTGATAAGACAGAACTACAACTGACAATCAACCCATCAACACACAACGTTACGAGACCAAATGTGTCCTTGATTGAAGAGAATAACGTTTATGATATGATATTATTATTGTGGCGATGGAAGCGTGCACACAGTTATGAAGTCTAAATGATGCTCTTCGTATATTATCTTTATTTAGATAAACATTGTAATTGTTTTACAAGGGTAAAATCCACGTCTGTCAGTTAGCAACAGCGCGGAAAAGCCCAACCTCGCCCTGTCTCCATTTAATCCTGCCATTAATCTACAGCAGGATCCGTGTTTACATTTTAACATAACCCCATATCCATAAACACACTCATATAGAGACAGATGTGCTAAAAGGGCTAATTTCTCAAACTACTCACTCGGTTTATTATCGCTGAAGTGATTCGGTTCAGCCCATCTCCAGCTCGTGTCCCCGTTCACAAACTTCACGAGTGTTTTTCCTGCAGGAGCGGAAGTGGCTGTATACGTCACTGCGTCAGGTTAAACCAACGTGTCTCCTCTCTCTCTCTCTCTCTCTCTCTCTCTCTCTCTCTCTCTCTCTCTCTCTCTCTCTCTCTCTCTCTCTCTCACATTTTTATTCTTTCATATAGGAACTTTTTTAAATAGTAATTTTTATATTTTTGTCAAGTTCCTTAAGTTGAAATATCTTCATCAGTACAAAATTACCTTATGAAAAATTCCCATGGTAACCATAGTTTTCGTCAAAATAGCGGACCCCCGGGGACCCAGATAGCATGATGACATTGATACAATGTTGAGTTTTGATCCAAACCATAATTTTGGTTGAGATTGACATTTCAATGTTTAAAGTGCGCTGGATCAGCATTGAAATTTTGATGAAAGCCAACAGCACACATGGGTGGGAGACAGTGACATTGAACAGTGATTTGTAGTTGATGAGCACAAGATCATTCAGGCATATATCTCTGCAGAACACTAGTGGGTGTTTCTCAATTAGTGGGGCGTTTTCAAACCACAATGGGCATTTTCAACCGCTTTACCCGATTTGCTTTAATCCACTGGGGGCTTGGTTTAGTGGTGGGCCTTCATGATATTAGCAAGTCTGAAAAATGGTTGAAAAATATTTATTGTAGTTTGAAACTGGCCACTGATTGGTAAACGCCCATTTTGGTTTTGCATGTGCACTTCTCAGTAGTCTAATGCCTACTAACAGGGCTCTCAAGTTTTATCAAAAGTTTAGAGTGAGATTTAGGGGAGGAGCCATCCAAATATTTGCAGCAGCGGTCCCTTGACCCAACCAAATTCGCTTCAATTTTTGCTAGCAGTACAATTTTGCCTATTGTTCATAATTGACCAGCACAAATGGAAATTATAACAATTGTTAAATCTGATAAAAAGACAAATTCATCCAAATAAAATAAATAGTTATATTTAAAAAATACAAATTTATTGAAAAATAAAAATAAATTTGACCCCAAACAAGCCAACTGAACATCAGTGCTCATTGTACATAACATTGTGTCATAACGACTCGGTTACTAACGTAACCTCGGTTCCCTGAGAGGAGGGAACGAGTATTGCGTAAGTAGCTTACGCTATGGGAAAACTCCTTTTCTCGAGAATATTGAAGTCTTTATGTAAAACGCATTGCAGCTGCACAGCTGACAGCAATGAACGAAGGAGCTCGGTCATTGGCTGTGCTGCGGCAACTTGCTCGAACCAATGACGGGGCGACTCTGAATGCGCGACCAATGAGCGCGCTTCACGCCCGCGCGCGTCAGAGCCCGCCAAGATGGGCGTGGCCAAGCTATATATTGGGCGCCCCGTCATGAGAGTTCTTTAGGTTAAAACGACTGAAGCGAACTAACCAAGCACAAGCACGGCAGCTTACGCAATACTCGTTCCCTCCTCTCAGGGAACCGAGGTTACGTTAGTAACCGAGTCGTTCCCTTTCGAGAGGTCTCTCCTATTGCGTAAGTAGCTTACGCTATGGGAACACCATGCAAAACGCCGTGCGTGCTGAACTTCGCCTTATGATAGCCAGAGGCAGGTGCCTGAGCTAAAAAGCAAAGTTATCATCCAACTAGCCGGCAGAGGCGAGCTTTATATGTGGGAAAAAATACAGAGCGGCTAGAAGGCGCTCAGTGTGACACAAGCACATACATAATCTAGATGCGAACTCGCAGTTCAACTAGCATCATGCTGATAGCACATTGGAATGCAATGTCGGGACCTGTAGGTTGTAGAACCTGATAAATGTGGACGGTGAGGCCCAGCCTGCCGCCGCACAAATATCCTCGATCGGTATCCTGCTCGACCGTGCCCAGGAAGAAGCCACACTCCTGGTGGAGTGTGCTTTGACTCCCCAGGGGCATTGAAGTCCCTTAGCTTCGTAAGCCAGCGCTGTAGCTTCAACTATCCAGTGAGAGATTCTCTGCTTTGAAACGGCGGAACCTTTCGTACGGTCGCCAAAGCATACAAACAGTTGTTCTGTCTGTCTGAATAGGGCAGAACGCTCCAAATACACTCTGAGAGCCCTAACGGGGCAGAGTAGATTAGCGTTGTGTTCGTCTGCTGGAGACGAAAGCGCAGTTAGGGAGATAACCTGTGCTCTGAAGGGAGTGGTGAGCACTTTAGGAATATACCCCTGTTTCGGCCTAAGGACGACCCTGCAGTCGTTAGGACTGAATTCTAGGCAGGCAGCGCTTGTCGAAAGCGCGTGCAGGTCGCCCACTCTCTTGACCGAGGCGAGTGCCAGCAAGAGCGCAGTCTTGAGCGAGAGCTGTTTAAGGTGCACGGTTCGGAGTGGTTCGAACGGGGGCCCTTTAAGAGCGTCTAGGACAGTAGCTAGGTCCCAGATCGGCACTGAGGGGGGGCGTGAAGGGTTCATCCTCCTAGCGCCCTTTAGGAAACGAATAATTAGGTCGTTTCTTCCCAATGGACGTTCCATTACAGGGTCGTGTGACGCTCTGCGGGTCGCCACATATACTTTGAGCGTGGAGGGGGTACGGCCCGCCTCCAGAAGCCCTTGTAGAAAAACGAGTACATTCGTAATCTCGCATGTCTCAGGGTTCAGGCCCTTGGCATTACACCAGTCACTGAACACTTTCATTTCTGGGCATATAAGCGTCTCGTGGAGGGCGCCCGCGCCTCACCGATGGTTTTTAGTGCTCCGCTCGCGAGGTTCCTGGGAACCCGTTGAGGGGCCATGCATGAAGGGCCCACAGATCGGGGCGGGGATGAAATATCATCCCGCTGGCCTGACTGAGGAGGTCTGGCCTCAGTGGAATCGGCCGTGGTGCAGATTGCATTTGCATCAGATCTGGAAACCATGTTTGGTTCTTCCAGAGTGGGGCTATCAGCAGCACTGCGTTTTTCTCCTCTCTGACCCGACTGATGACCTGTGGCAGCATCGCGATCGGGGGAAAGGCATATAAGGGGCGGCTCGGCCAGCTCTGGGCGAGCGCGTCCGTGCTTTTTGTGAAGAAAAAAGAGCAGTGCGCGTTCTCCTTGGAGGCGAAGAGATCGATCTCCGCTTTGCCAAAGGTTTTCCATAACCACTGAATCGTCAGCGGGTTGAGAGCCCATTCTCCTGGGAGAATCTTGTCTCTGGATAGCATGTCTGCCCCCTGGTTCAGGGCGCCTGGCACATGCGCTGCTCTCAGCGAGCGCAAGTTGTGCTGGGACCATAAAATGAGTCTCCTGGCCATTGAATGCATGGAGCTCGACCTGAGTCCACCCTGGCGATTTATGTACGACACTACCGTCATGTTGTCCGTTCGGACCAGGACGTGTTCGTTTTTAGATGTGGGAGCAGGGCTCTGAGAGCCAAAGCGACCGCTTTCATTTCCAGACAGTTTATGTGTAGGCGCTTCTCCGGGTTTGACCAAAAGCCGGAGACAGGCCTGCCCTCGTAAAGGGCCCGCCAACCTATTTTGGAGGCATCTGTCATTATCATCTTTCTCCTTGTGTTCACACCCAGACTCACGCCTGACTGGTACCAGTCGGCGGCTTTCCAGTGCGTCAGGGCTTTTATACAGCCGTGGTTCGCTCTGATTAAAAAGTGGCCCGAACGCCACGCGTGAGTAGGGACGCGGCTCTTTGAGCCAGCGTTGGAGAGGGCGCATATGCAACAATCCTAGCTGGAGTACGGCCGATGCTGAGGCCATGAGACCGAGCATCCTCTGAAACCGTTTGACGGGGGCATGCGCGCCCGCCCTGAATAATGTTGCAAGACGCCGGATGGTAAGCGCGCGCTCTGATGAGAGACGCGCTGTCATTTGCATCGAGTCTAGAACTATTCCCAGGAAAGAAATCCTCTGGCTGGGAGATAGTTTGCTTTTTGCAAAATTGATTCTTAGACCCAGGCATTCTAAATGGCTGATAATCCAAGATCTGTGTGTTATTAACTGACTCTCTGATTGTGCTAGAACCAGCCAATCGTCGAGATAATTCAGTATTCGCACTCCCCTTCGTCTTAGGGGGGAAAGTGCTGCATCCATACATTTCGTGAATGTACGGGGAGCCAGGGACAGGCCGAACGGAAGTACTGTGTACTGGTATGACTGACCCTCGAAAGCGAATCTCAGAAACGGCCTGTGATGAGGCGTTATTGGAATGTGAAAGTAAGCATCTTTCAGATCCACTGAGAGAAACCAATCTCCTGGGCGTACTTGCGCGAGGATATGCTTGGTTGTTAACATTCTGAACGAGCGAATCATTAGTGCTCTGTTCAGGTGTCTGAGATCTAGAATGGGGCGGAGACCGCCATCCTTTTTCGGGACGAGAAAATAGCGGCTGTAAAAACCTGTCCCGCTCAGAGAGGGGGAAAACAGTTTCCACAGCGCCCTTTTCTATTAGTTTGCGCACCTCGGTGCGTAGAACATGTGAACACTCCTTTCTCACTTTTGTCTCGACCACAGTCGTAAAACGTGGTGGTCTGCGAGCGAACTGGAGCGAGTATCCGTGCTTTACTATATTCAATACCCATTTCGGCATATCTGGAATGTTTTCCCATGCCGCTGCGTGTACAGATATGGGCTGAATACAGGCTAGGGGCGGGCCGCTGTGACGTAGGGACCTGGCCAGCGAATCGCCTGAGCTCGTAGCTCTTAGAGGCGCGGGCAAGCGCTGAGCAGCTGAGTGAATGGGCGCGTGTGTGATTACAACAGCGCGCGCTGTGTTTGTAAAACTCGCAGCCTGAGCTGAGGTTGTGTTTGACACTGTAAGGACAGTGTTTATAAGTGGGGGTGCATAAACAGTGTTAGGCACACGCGTCACCTTTATAATGTTTCCCGCTTTTACTGGGGATGAATTTATAACTGTGTGAACAGTGCTTGTGTGTAGTGGTGCGTACATGACCGTAGGCACTTGATCTACATTCATGGGAAGCCCAGCCTGAGCTGGGAATGAATTTGGCACTGTTTTGACAGTATCTGGGAATGCACACTTTGTGGACATGTTAACCCTTAGTGACGCAGGCAGAAAAAGACTATTTTTTGTTTTCTGTGCGTCGCCGTAAAAACGGCGTTTGTTTGCAGATGAGCGAGCTCTGTGACTGGCCCATTGATTGCTGTATGGACATATCCAGCCGCCTGTAAGGGGACTGGGTAATGTTTGAGCTTTTGCAGAGAGAGTGGTCCGGCTTTTGCGAGACACGCACTCTCTCTTCTCATTTCTGTGGCTAGGACGGCTTTTGAGAGCGCGAGCGGTGTCGAGCGTCAGCCTGAGGCGCGGGCTGAGAGGCGGTGGGAGCTGTTCTAGCCCGCTGCGGCTGTGGCGGTCTCTGTCTGCTCTGCGATGAGCTGGAGCGCTTTGGCAGGAAATGACGCATAGCTTGTGAAGCGTTCTGGGCCTCAGTGAAGCGTTCGGCGAAACCTTTAACCGCCGGTCCAAACAGCCCGCTGGTGGAGATAGGCGCGTCGAGAAATGGCGCCTTATCCGCGTCCTTCATCTCAGTCACAGTCAGCCACAGATGGCGCTCGAGAACAGTCTAATTAGCCATAGCACGGCCAATAGAGTGGACGGTGGCCTTCGTGGCTCGCAGAGCTATCAGTTGCGCTGCGTAGGTCCCTGAAGGCTTCGGGTTCGGGGCCAGACTCGTCCATAGAGCGGAGAAGCTTGGCTTGGAACACTTGAAGTACCGCCATTGAGTGAAGCGCTGATGCAGCTTGGCCGGCGGCGGCGTAGGCGCGACCGGCGAGAGAAGAGGTAGTGCGGCAGGGCTTCGAGGGGTGGGAAGCTTTGGCTTTCCATCCGGTGGTGGAGGGCGGGCAGAGATGATTGGCCACGGCCTCCTCGAGGGGCGGCGTTCCCTCGTAGCCTCTTTCCTTCGCGCCGTCCACTGAGGAGAGCGAAGAAGAAAAAGAAGGCTTTAGGCGCGCAGAGTGGAGGGCTTTCCATGACTTAGCGGAGAACACCAATCGAGCCCGAGGTCCTCCACGGCCTTCGAGAGGATGCGGATAATCTCCGTATCCATGGTGGAGCCCGCACTCGTGCTAGCTAGCGTCGACGGGGCGGGGTCGAAAGTGGAGCCCGGCCAGTCGTCAGATGCATTGCCGATGGACAGGCTGTCATCCACTCCCCCGTCGTCCTCGGACGCGCCGAAAGTCACAAGGCCCACCGCTCTGCTAGAGGGGTGTGGGTCCGGCTGAGTGAACTGAACCGGCGGTGGGGAAGGCAAGAGCGGCGGTGAAGCACGCGGAGACTGGCTCGGCGTGACGTCACTGAGCTCAGGTTCAGGAAGCCTCTGTGAGCGGCGTTTTTTTTTTTTTTTAAAGCGCGGCTCAAACAGAGGGGTGGCGGCGATGGTCTCGCTCGCGGCGAAAGCGGCGAAGCGAGCCCGCAGTGTGGAGAGACCCAGGTTGTCACATTCCGGGCATCCGCCCTTGGTCAAAGCAGCTTCTGCGTGGTTCCGGCCCAGGCAGCGAGCGCAGATGATGTGACGATCCCCGTCCGGGAGAAGGTCTCTGCACGGAGGAAGGCATTTGAAACAACGCCTCAGAAAAATTGCTCTTTTACAAATGTCGCGGGGCGAACAGATGTAAAATACTTGCGTGTGTGGCGCGCCGGATGGCTCAGTAGGATGGTGTTCGAAGGCGGCTGAAGGTGCCGACGTCCTCGTAGCAATCCCGCTGGTATGCTTTTCCACGGCGGCGAAGGCTTTCAATAATCCGGA
The DNA here is from genome assembly GCA_026230005.1 of Gila orcuttii. Lineage (NCBI taxonomy): Eukaryota > Metazoa > Chordata > Actinopteri > Cypriniformes > Leuciscidae > Gila > Gila orcuttii. The sequence goes on along the minus strand of JAPDVR010000013.1, from coordinate 30,897,143 downwards.
GGATCCAGCGAAGAAGGTGTTCGCTGAAGGAGATTAAATCTAAAGAACTCTCATGACGGGCGCCCAATATATAGCTTGGCCACACCCATCTTGGCGGGCTCTGACGCGTGCGGGCGCGAAGCGCGCTCATTGGTCGCGCATTCAGAGTCGCCCCGTCATTGGTTCAAGCAAGTTGCCGCAGCACAGCCAATGACCGAGCTCCTTCGTTCATTGCTGTCAGCTGTGCAGCTGCAATGCGTTTTACATAAAGACTTCAATATTCTCGAGAAAAGGAGTTTTCCCATAGCGTAAGCTACTTACGCAATAGGAGAGACCTCTCGAAAGGGAACTTGCCCTGAGCATGTATGTCAAGACTCAAACCGGTCACCTTTACAGGGGTCATCGGATGCCAATTTTCCACAAGTTGGTATGATTCTTTTGGGTCTTCATGTAAAGTTTGTAACATACTTTGGTTAAAATTTCTCAATGGTTGTGTAAAACAACACCCTTTTCACCTCTTCAAAAACAGCTCTGTTCACAGTGACCCGTTTCGGGTGCATGTCTCTTTAAATGATAATGAGCAACAACTTTTTGGCTTTTTGAGGATTAAAAAAAAGTGAATGGATTTTTTTCATAGCATGGTGATTGTGCACACACTGCAAAGACACATTTATTTGCAAATACCATATAAAAGTGTATTTTGCATCCGATGACCCCTTTAAAAGCAGTTGGAGAGTTTTTGAATGCATCAAAAATAATTTAGCACGAATTTGGCTATACTCCTCAACATCAGCTCTCACTGTCTTTGATCACAGGCAAGAGATATCGTCCAGGAATCGTAAAATCAAAATGCTAAAAAAAAAAAAAAAAAAAAAAAGGAAGATGTCCGCAAACCGCATTCATCAGATCGTGCTCTTTCAACTTCCACTCCTTGTGTGCGCGTGTTGTCTAGTAACGAACGTGCTTGCAGCCGGAACACATAATTTACCCGGAAACAACTAATTCTAATATCTGATTGGCTGGTAGCTAGCATTTAACTCTGTATAACTCGAGACAGATGCTATGAACTCGGCAGAGAACTTCCCTCCGTTTGCCTGGCCCCGTCCATTAATTGTATAGCGGGACAAAGTTCCCTTTCCTCAGCGCGAGAAATACAAGGTGTGGCGTGTGAGCGTGTGAACGGGTTGAAATGCGTGTGTCTCACGCCCAATGCGTGAGACTTGAGAGCCCTGCTACTAATTAGAGAGAAAACATGTGCATCCTATACAGACCTCTTGTTTGTTGAAGCACCTGACATACATGACTTCTCTAGCACAGTTTCAAACAATGGTGCATCTACCTTATTTCTCTGTTCCAATGTTTGGGTGCTTATTTGTGTTGTTACTCACTGTAATTAGATACATAAAAAAGTAATTAAACTGTTTGAATAAAGCATAATTTTTTCTACATTCTTAAAAGATGCATCTTGCTTAAGTAAAGTTTATTAGGAATTTCCTGAATAAAGTTCTAACATCATTTAACAGATTTCTTGAAGTGCAGGAGACATGAACATGACCAAGAATGTTACACTGCAAACATAGCCCATGTCTTGCATCCGTCAGTGCTTGCATGCAGAGCACATTGCTCCTTTAGGAGTGAAGGCAGATGAAGATGGACAATAAAAAAAGTAGTCTGACGCAAGACAGATTTTTAAAAACCTAAACTGTTGGACCACCTGTAGTTATGACATCAGACTTCTGAAGCCAATTTTATGTTTAAAGGTTGAAATGCTTTTGTCCTATTTCTCCCCCTTTCTTTTTTAAAGAATAATCTTTTAATATATTTTTGTCATTGATTGATTGATTGAATAAAATAAATTGACTCAATTGCTGGAAAGGTGTCATTTATATTTTAAAAGGTTTTCGCCAAATTTTAAAATGGTCAGGAATTTGTTGAAGCACCACTGAAGTGTTGAAATGTTAATTTTGTTTCAACATTAAATCAGATGGCAACATTGTTTGACATTCCTTTTCAGTTGTATTTTCAGTGTTTCAACAAAATGTATGTAGAATCAACATCACATTGTAACATTGATCAAACCATATTACCAAATAAAATTTTTGTTAATTTCAGTGTTAATTCAACAGCAGTGTTTTAGATTCAACATCATAGTGTAACGTTGATTCAACAATATTACCATTGATTATTTTTTGTCAATTTCAGAGCTGATTCAACAGCAGTGATTAAGTGATGTTGATAAAATATCACTTTGTAATGTTGAATCAATACTATAACCATTGATTTTTGGTTGAAATCTCAACATTGCTTCACCATTAACTGAGGGTGCAAGAGTGATGCTACAGCAACATCACTTTGTAACGTTAATTCAATGCAAATAGCGTTGACGCATCAACACTGAGTCAACATTGTATCAATGTCACCATGCTATCTAGGGAGTTACTCAAATAAAACTGGACATTTTCAAACGGAACTTAGCAATAATAGAATATTAGCCCCCACGGTAATCAAAAATAAATTTATAAATGACTGATAATATTTATTTATTTGTTTGTTTGTTTAAGCTACTAATAGGGGCTATTAGGCTTATTTTAATGTCTTCTCAATGTTTATTAATTCCCTCACCAAGATAAATCAAGGGGAAAAACACCGTTTATTTCTTTAGATGTTTAATTATGGCTTTAAATGTCCTCAGCATTGAAATTAGATGTGCTAAATCTAGTTCTGTGAGTGCTGCTTTTAATGCATTGATTTTTGAAACATGGGACAAAACAGGCTGCAAACCTGAATAAAAGGTTATGTATCAAATTATTGTGAATACATTTTTAAACATGTTTACAGGTGCATTTAAGGCAATAGGCATTTTTTTCTGGTGTTGCAAGCACAGCCTACTTAAAATTAAGGAAAAAACAGTGATTACACAGATCTACAGGTAAACCATATTTCGATGGAGACAGATCACAGATATGAACACAGTATAAGCATATATATAATATAAGTTCAGAACGTTCTTTTACTAGCTATTTGAATTTAGAGAAGGAATATTCATTTACATATGTGTTTTCCAACTGTATAATATGAGTAATTAATCAAAACATTTGTAATCTGTTCTGAAACTCTTGCACTCGGACATCAATGTCTTAGATCTAGGAACATAAATATTTTGCATGTAAACACAAAAAATAGGTTAGAACTGTTCTGGGCACACAGGGAAGTGCAGCCGTGTCCTTTTAGCCACATCATCTATGCAAATTGGCATCAGATTTGATGTGTCACCAGTAACCTATTTTACAACATAGTCAGCTGTGTCTTTTCCACGCTTTTACAGTAATGGTCTTGTCAATTTTTTTATTTTTTTTTACACCAGTGCTTGTATAAACTTTTATGATGTGTCCTTCAGAATTTTTAAACTGTTGTCCTCACTGGTCTGGCTTTGGCTATGGAGACTCATTATTTCAACTGCGTGATGCTATCATGTCAATATATATTAACCCATTGCCATTTTTTCAGTGATGGACCAAAATCTCTGAGTAATGTTTCCAGCACCTTTTGAATATGACATGAAGAATTAAAGCAGTTCTGAAGGCAAAATGGGGTCCAACCCAGTACTAGCAAACTATACCTAATAAGGTGCCATGAGTACATAAAACAACGTGGACTTTTATTAAAGATGCTATATATAATTATGCTATAATTACTATAATTATGACAAAAAATCATGCAGTGCCCCTTCTGTATGAAAAAAAAATAATTTAATTTGATTATAAGACCAAATTATATTATAAATCAGTAAGTGGTCATGCTTAGTGAGCAAAAGATGATACTGCTAAAAGATATATATATATAAGAACTCTAGGCTCATGAGAATGTCTGCTGGGATTCTTGGACCATCAATTACCTATCGTTATAATAAAGCTGTATTTTCATGTGTCTTTTTATATGTGCACATTTGCATATGTCTCTTTGTGTAATTTCTTTATGTGTGTTATGATAGGAAAATAAGCCACATTCTCTCGTCTCAGGTTTGTTGAGGAAAATCTCTTAACCATAGCATGTAAGTACGTTTTCATATTCTCATTCCCTAATCTAAATGCCGCAAGGAATGGTAATGAGAGTAAGTATGTGCAAATGTTTAATTAGGCTCTATTGCGATCTATGATCATCTCAAACAACTGTGCCAACAAATATGTCCATACATTTACACAAAGTGTTATAAAACACATCCAGCTGTGTCTTTTCCACAATTAAGCTGCTTTAAAGCTTTTCCCAGCACAGGCTCCAGGATATTGATGCGTCATAAGGAAATCCTCCTTGATAGTTTTGACTATATAAATGACAACTTAAAAATTTGAAGACAAACTTGATCAGAAGAAAAAGATGGAAGTTCTGAATTTCCTTCTCTATCTGTTTCTAACTGCCTATCAAGGTAAGATTATCATTAAATGGAAATTCTTTGGAAAATTTACAATTTATGGAAAACCGTTAGTTTGAACATCAGATGTTTCACTCAGATATACGTACATAATTGATCAGTTCAAAGAGCTGACTTTCTAATACATTGCATTACATTAAATGTCATGTATGTTTGTCACATTACAGCAAATACCATTGGGTCATGGACAACATGTAAATATCCTTCAACTTTATTTTGGGACATGGGTTTATGCATATTTTCATATAATGTTGAAACAGCAATTCACATGATATATTTAAATTTTTTTAATTTTATTTTTTTATAGATGACTGGCTGTATTCAACGGAGGATCCTTCATGTATCTATCTATCTATCTATGATTAAATTATATTTACTTTCTCAGTTCATTAAGCTGACATATATTAAAACCTTTAGTACATTGGACACTTATGTCATGTCTATGTCACATTACAGCAATAAATGTTAACCATTAAATAAAAGAACCATTAAGAGGAATTGAAACCAGAGAAGGAATTGTTAAAATCATTATGATTTCCACCCCTGCATTATTATGGCATCATGGCTAACATCTCTTTCTCTGTTCTCTAGATGCCCATTCATGCTGGAATAACTGTGGAAAATATTTTGGCACGTGCTCATGTACACACTCCTGTCAGGACAACAGAAACTGCTGCTATGACTATGACAGTAAGTTTCTCTTTATCTCACATGTCAAGATCAAATACTATAAAAAAAAAAACTTCTCTTGTAGTGAGCATATTTTCAGAAATGAAGTTTATTTCTCTTCCCTTTGTACAGACTACTGCTCAATGACCACCAGCTGGCCAGATGAAACAACAGGTGCACCTACATCATTCGTATCTTTCTGTCAGATTCAGACCATTTTCTGGTTTCCTGAGTGTAGACGAAGGCTGATCTCCCTGTTTCTCTCTTTTAGGTTTTCCCTCCTGCAGGTATAACTGTGGATACAACATCGGCAGCTGCTCATGCAACTACAACTGTCATAACTATGGCAACTGTTGCCCTGACTACGACAGTGAGTTCCTCTTGATCAGACAGATATTTCAAGATCAAATAGGCCTACTATACACAAATACAAAACTTTCCTATAGTCAGTACATGGGTCATTGCATTTCCTGTGATGAAATGGATTTTGCTGAGTCAGTTTTCAAAAACATGGCTTTAATTTTACTTATTCAATATTTAAAAAAGGGTACTGCTCAATATGGGTTGCCAAGTTGGGCTACTTTTAAACTGTTGCCAAGGGTTGATTTTGCATTTTGATATTTGGGATATGGTACTTTTGGGGTATATTTTTGATTGGCCATTGGGCTAGTTTTGTTACGCAGGCCTGGCAACCCTCAATTACGACAACACCAGAACAAACCAACACAACCAACTGAAACTTCGAGATAAAATAATGTAAACACAAATATTAATCTTTCCTATCATGAGACGGGTCAGTGTATTTCCTGTGATGAAATGGATTTTGTTGAGTCAAAGCGGAATTGTGGTATTAATTTTACTCCTACTTATCTCTTCTCTTAAAACAGGCTACTGCTCAATGACCACCAGCTGGCCAGATGAAACAACAGGTGCACCTACATCTTTCGTATCTTTCTGTCAGAATTAGACCATTTTCTGGTTTCCTGAGTGTAGATGAAGGCTGATCTCCCTGTTTCTCTCTTTTAGGTTTTCCCTCCTGCAGGTATAACTGTGGATACGACATCGGCAGCTGCTCATGCAACTACAACTGTCATAACTATGGCAACTGTTGCCCTGACTACGACAGTGAGTTCCTCTTGATCAGACAGACATTTCAAGATCAAATAGGCCTACTATATACAAATACAAAACTTTCCTATAGTCAGTACATGGGTCATTACATTTCCTGTGATGAAATGGAATTTGCTGAGTCAATTTTCCCTTTAAAAAGGGTACTGCTCAATCAGGGTTGCCAAGTTGGGCTACTTTGAAACTGTTGCCAAGGGTTGATTTTGCATTTTGATATTTGGGATATAGTACTTTTGGGGTATATTTTTGATTGGCCATTGGGCTAGTTTTGTTACGCAGGCCTGGCAACCCTCAATTACGACAACACCAGAACAAACTGACACAACCAAATGAAACTTTGAGATTAAATACTGTAAACACAAATATTAATCTTTCCTTCATGAGATGGGTCAGTGTATTTCCTTCGATGAAATGGATTTTGTGGAATTGTGGCATTAATTTTACTCCTACTTATCTCCTCTCTTTAAACAGGCTACTGCTCAACAACAGATATTACAATCTTGCCGGATACAACAGGTGCTGCTGCCATTCAGTTGAATTTAAGAGACACTAATGAGATTAATGACATGAAACGGATCCGTTCAATGTATAACAATTTCCGTAAAAGGCATTGAGTCCAGTTGGGACCCAACAATGTGTACATCACATACATATTGATGACATCATGAATCTGTTCCTCCCTCTGATACAGAATATTCCTCCTGCATGTATAACTGTGGGCACAACTTCAGCAGCTGCTCATGCACCCACGACTGTCAGTACTATGGCAACTGTTGCCCTGACTTTCACTGTAAGTTCCCCAAAAACAGATGCATCAGCCCCCAACCACAGTATAATGCATTAATGTACGAATTATGTTTTGAAGAATATTCACAGTGCTCTTTTGCATAGTCAGATTGTACTGTGAGCAGAGGCTTCATGCTAATTATTATTATAAAACTCAAATAACGCACTTCTGGTTCATATTCATATAGTTTTAACTTCTCCCTTCTATTCAGGGTATTGCCCATCGTATACAACATGGCCAGAAATAAAAACAGGTACAGTATTGTAGTTTTGTAATGCCTGAGGCTAAATTCTCATACCACTTGTATCTGATATTAATTACACTTGTTTGTAACGTTTAAGATTTAAGACACATTTCTTGCTTTAGATCCCGTTTCTCACCCTCAGTGTGGAGGACACCTGTATGGTTCTGGGCTGTTTTCCAGTCCAAACTACCCAAGCTATTACCATGAAAATGCCTACTGTGTGTGGTATATCTCTGCTCAGCAAGGACAGAGGATCTTCCTGTCATTTGTTGATGTGCAGTAAGTGAGAGATCAGCGGTGATAAATCCAGTGCTGATGAAATTTGGCACTTGATGTTTGTTATATAAGAAGTAGATGAAAACTTGTTTTTAGTTTTAGTAAAGATTTAAAGTAATTTACTTTTTTTTTTTTTACTCCAAAAATGTTTACAAAAAAGGTATGTGAAATGTTTCATTTTTGCATTTTTTTCCTGCAGAACCACTAAGAACCTGCAGGTGGAACCAATTCCAAATGGCCCTTTTAAATTAAGTGTTGTTTAAAAAGTTCCTCTTTTTCAGATCAGGTACCATTCTCCCTGTTTCTTCCAGATTGGAGCGCTGCTGTAACTGTGACTTCATCTCTATACATGACGGGTCTTCCACTGGTCATTCACAGCTGGGAAAGGTCTGCTTCAATGACACCACCAACCAGGTGTTTCACTCTTCTTCACGATACCTGACTGTTGTCTTCAGGAGTGACTATTCTGGTGTCAGCCATGGATTCAAGGCCCATTTCACAAGCTCTCTGACTGCAGATAAAGGTTGAATAGCTGTCACATGCATTCCATCCCTTCTCTGACCATATTAGAGTTTTCTCTTCATAAAATTAAATGTGCTTTAAAAACAAATATACACAAGCAAGTTAAAACATGCAGCACATTTGTCTTTCATGAATTTAAATAAATTCTTTAAAAGTGCAAAATTACATTGAGGGGATGAAACTCTTTGCTTTGCAGGTCGTGTGGATTGCTCCTCAGACAACATGGTCATTGTCATTCAACGGTCTTACCTGAACTCACTTGGATACAGTGGAAATGATCTTTATGTGGATGATCATCTTTGCAGACCCAGTATTACCAGTACTGAGGTTGTGTTCAGCTTCTCTCTCAACACATGTGGAACCGCAAAAGAGGTATGATCTACATGTGTGTCAGATCCAGCTTTTAATGCTTGAATTTGCTGTGTTGGATTAGTTAGCATCATTGAGGAGCATGTTTACCACACAACATCACCTGCTCTCTGTCTCTCTCCTAGATGATGAACGGTTATGTGTCCTACACCAACAATGTGCGGGCATCTCAGTCTCAGTTGGGTGAGATCACTCGTCAGTCACAGTTCCTACTACATGTGGGCTGCCGAATGGAGCCGGACACTATGGTCCAGATATTCTACAAGGCCAGGGAGAACATCAATGCCAACATCACAGGAACGGGGCGCTTCAATGCCAGCATAGCCTTCTACACCTCCAGCAGTTTCTACCAACAAATTTATGACTTTCCATATGAAGTGAACCTGAACCAGTTTCTGTATGTTCAAGTCAAGCTAAACAGGCCTGACTACAGCCTGGATCTCTTCCTGGACACCTGTGTAGCATCTCCAAATCCCAATGACTTCAAAGATCGTTCCTATGACATGCTGCGTAATGGGTGAGACCTTTTCATTTTTAAATGTGACGCCCTCTAGAATGGAATTAATTGTGGAATTAATTGAGTTCAGAGATAAGAATTCTGTTGCTTTTAGTTTAAATATATTCTTATACTCATTTGAAGTAATAATGAAACCAACTCAGTGTGTGACTGTACTTCATTTTATTTTCCGAATTCAAACTTTTATCTCAATTTCCCTTCCTTGGTTGTAGATGTCCCAGAGACAGCACATATTATTCCTACACCAGCGGTCAGCACTATTATGCTCAGTTCCGTTTCCAGGCTTTCAAGTTCCTCCGGACTCATGCCTACGTGTACCTGCAGTGTAAAGTGATCATCTGCCCCGATAACCACTACAACTCTCGCTGCCGCCAAGGTTGCCGCTTCCGTCGCAAGAGATCCCTTGACAGCACCTACCACACCAATACTGTGACAATGGGGCCAATCAAACTCAAAGGTCAGAGGCCAGTAGCAGGTTTTATTCTAATGAATTTTCGTTCCAGGTTTTGATGTAATAATACTGAGTCTTTCCTAATGACATTCATTTCTCTGCCTGTCAAGGTCGAAGACATGATGTGGAGTCTGAGAAGTCAAAGGAATGAACTGATTAATCATTACTATTAATCAATCATTACCACCCAGCAAATTATTCAAAATACAAATTGTATTTTTGCAATTCAATTAAAGCATTTCTAAACAGCTGGTTTTGTCACTGGTGTCTGCAATTGTTTATATATTTACTTTCCATTCTGAAATGAACAAAAGATAACACAAGGTCAGGCCCGGATTAAGGAAGGGCACTGGGGATATGGCAAACCTAAGTACCCTTCATATTAGCCTATCTTGCTGCCACAAATAAATAATTACAGTTTGTTTTTCAATCGCTACCATACTTTTATCCAATCTGTTGTCACAATTTTAAAACTGTAAACAGAATTAGCACAACATCTGTCTGTTGTGAACATACCATTAACACAAATCATGTTATTTTCACACAATACACAGTCAATTAACACTTTTGTAAAATATTTAAATTTTCTTTTCACAAAAGCTTACCCAATACCAAATTGGGATCATGGATCTTTCTGGTCTTATTTACAAATACTTAAACACAGCATGACAGAAATGAAGACCTAGGGCCGTATTTTAACGATCTAAGCGCATGGTCTAAAGCGCACGGCACAAGTGCACCTAGTGCGTGTCCGAATCCACATTTGCTAGTTTAACGATTGGAAAAATGGTCGGCGTGCCCAGCGCATGGTCTAAAAGGGTTGTCCCTATTATTTTAATGAGTTCAGGGTGTAATGTGCAAAAAAACAATCAGAGTGTAATTTCCCATTCCCTTTAAAAGCCAGTTGTGCTCGCGCCATGGAGGATTCGCTATTTACATGGCGGAATTTGCAAGCAGAAAGACTGAAGGCTTCTCCAGAGAGCACATGGATCTGCTCGTGTGCAAGGTGAAAGCATGCAAGCAGACCATCTACGGGACAAGCCGGATCCAACCATATTTTATGTACACAATATTAATCTTTTACATTGTAATCCTTTCATTTTTAATATTTGGCTAGTTTGTGTGCTGCTATGCGTCCCTCTGTGTGTAATAAGCAGAGTGTACTCGTGTTGGACCCGCCTATAGGCGCATATTACTAATGCGCTCATTAAATAACAAAAAAATATTGCGCCATTGACTTTAGACCAGGTTTTTGTTGGTCAATGGCGCAGTCTATTTCAGTTGCCTCAAAATAGCACCGTGCCAACAATGCACCTGAACACACCACGTTTTCAGACCAACTCGCTCATGGGCGCACAAATGGGCGCAAATGCATATGCTATTTAAACAACGTGGCGCAGGACGTGAAAATGATAACTGCGTCAGGCTGAAACTAGCAAAAAATACTTGCTTCGTGTCTGGCGCTGCATTGCGCCGGGTATATGATAGGGCCCCAAATGTTCCAAACCATAAAATCTCTACTTCTGCAACAAAAGCAGCTCCAAAGTATTGAAAAATAAATATTAAAATATTGAAACAACTGATACATCTGAACAACTGAATATTTTTGGGTAACAGATCACTGAAATATTGAGAAAAAGCTGATTCCAATCTCAGTCAGATGCATAGTCAGGTGTTGAAGTTCTTTCCATTACATGGACATTGGTTTTGAATTGGCTTTGAATTGGTTTTGTATAATGTGGATGCCGAACAACTAAAAAATATATATATATATCTGGGGGAGGGAGAGGAATAGTTGTAGGAGGGAGAGGAGTAGTTGATGGAGGGAGAGGAGTAGATGGATAAGGGTAGTTGATGGAGGGAGATGAGTAGATGGAGGTGGGAGAGGAGTAGTTGATGGAGGGAGAGGAGTAGTTGATGGAGGGAGATGAGTAGATGATGGAGGGAGATGGAGGAGGGAGAGCTGTAGTTGATGAAGGGAGAGGAGTAGATGGAGGAGGGAGAGGAGTAGTTGATGGAGGGAGAAGAGAAGATGGAGGAGGGAGAAGAGTAGTTGATGGAGGGAGAAGAGTAGATGGAAGACGGAGAGGAGTAGTTGATGGAGGGAGAGGAGTAGATGGATAAAGGAGAGTAGTAGTTGATGGAGGGAGAGGAGTAGTTGATGGAGGTAGAGGAGTAGTTGATGGAGGTAGAGGAGTAGTTGATGGAGGTAGAGGAGTAGTTGATGGAGGGAGAGGAGTAGTTGATTGAGGTAGAGGACTAGTTGATGGAGGTAGAGTAGTTGATGGAGGTAGAGGAGTAGTTGATGGAGGGAGAGGAGTAGTTGATGGAGGTAGAAGAGTAGTTGATGGAGGTAGAAGAGTAGTTGATGGAGGTAGAGGAGTAGTTGATGGAGGGAGAGGAGTAGTCGATGGAGGTAGAGGAGTAGTTGATGGAGGTAGAGGAGTAGTTGATAGAGGTAGAGTAGTTGATGGAGGTAGAGGAGTAGTTGATGGAGGGAGAGGAGTAGTTGATGGAGGTAGAGGAGTAGTTGATGGAGGGAGAGGAGTAGTCGATGGAGGTAGAGGAGTAGTTGATGGAGGTAGAGGAGTAGTTGATAGAGGTAGAGTAGTTGATGGAGGTAGAGGAGTAGTTGATGGAGGGAGAGGAGTAGTTGATGGAGGTAGAGGAGTAGTTGATGGAGGTAGAGGAGTAGTTGATGGAGGGAGAGGAGTAGTTGGATTAGGACAGAGGAGGAAGAATGCCGGATTGTGTGGATCGCCCGTGGCTGACTGTATTCGTCGTGTGACTGCATGCACAATATTGAAAAGTTTTTATATATATTTATTTATATTAAAGTTGTATACTTTTGAGCTGCTGTTGTTGAAAACTACTATATTTACGGGTATATGTAGGGTTTGGAACATTGGGACTTAATTTTTGGCATGCTGTGTTTAAGTATTTGTAAATAAAGGCAAGACAGATCATGATTTTGGTATTGAGTAAGCTTTAAGAAAATTTTAATATTTTAGAAACGTGTTAATTGACTGTAGGCCTATATTGTGTGAAAAATCATGAATTGTTTCAATATTATTGTCACAACAGGCAGATGTTGTGCTTAATTGTGTTTAGAGTTTTGAAAATGTGACTGATTGGACAAAAGGATGTTAGCAATTACAATAAACTGTAGGATAAACTGATTCGCAAGAATGAATCAGACTTTTCAATGCCACGGAGATAGCAGTTTAGAACAAACCGATTCCCTATAGGATGAATCAAACTTTCCAGATGAGAGAAGGAAGACCATGATTTACAAAAATAAATCTGACTTGCCATGGCTAATTACGAGACAAGAGCCGACAGTGTGGTTGTTTAGAAACAGTAAAGTAACACAAATGTAACATTTAAAACAATGATCGTTGCGCTACACACTAAGCGTTACAAAAAGTAGCTTGTAGCTTGTTAAAAACAGTTTTGAAAGAAGCTTCTCTTCTCAAATCTATATGTGGTTGGAGTGTCACCGTCACAGTGTTTTGTGTTATAAACCACAAGCTGAATCTTGCAGAAGCTCTTTACCCACAGATGTCAAGGCTATGTTGTCATTACGGTGGAAGAAATCATCACTGATGTGGACAAATTATCTGTGTGGATCAGTGACGGTGCTGGACGCCGCATAATATTGATCTGATTCATTCTGCGAATAGGTTCATCCTAGACTCCTCCCTTATATATAGCTTCCTCTAAGTAAAACAAATGTGACATTAAAAATACTGATCATATCTTTGTATCTTTTACTCGTATCTTTTACTCGTACCGGTCACCGGTAATCGTTCCGCACGTTGCATTCATAAACAGCGGGCACAGCTTTTGAGAGCCAAGCGGAATCCTCTACAGGTGTCACAGGTGGTTTCAGGCAGAAGAAGAAGAAGAAAAAGAAGAAGTTGTTAAATAACAATTATCCAAAAGGCATGCAAATAGGCAGGGAGACACACTTAAGGCCATTGCACACTGAGTCCGAAATTCGGATCCGTAATTTTTGCAAGTTAAAAAAAAAAAATTTGACCTCACGTTATGTCAATCCCGCTTGCACACTGAATACGAAACTTTCTTCCGTCATAAAAAAAATCGGATCGGGTTCGATTTTCTGCGTTTTTCGCATCCGTAGCAACCAGTTTGAATGGTGTTTGAATGGTCTTTTGACAATTCAGAGCCACCGAATCACGAATACGAAAAAACGCATACGAAAATTTCGGACTCAGTGTGCAAAGGCCTTTAGGGTAACGGTGATCAGACAGAGAATGAATGTAAGGGACACATCTGTCCCTTACATAATAGAACACATCTGACACATATGAACTAATGTGTTCCCGAGGAGCGGGAAAACTGAACAAATGAACATGATGAACATGAAAACAAACTAAAAAGTTCATGATAATGAAACTAACTGAACATAATGGTGACAATAGGCGCGAAATAACATTATTATTTATACGTATCTATTTGTAATACACTTGGTAATGGGAGAATATCTTTATGATGGATCAATATCCTGGAGCCTGAAACTACATATTGTGGAAATGACACAGCTGAAAGTTGTATTAATTTATGGATATCTGTTGACACAAGGTTTGCGATAATGGTGGGATCAGAGATTGCTTATAGGCCTTACAGATAATTCAAAATTGCATTTACTTCAAATAGTGCTGTGGTAGTTCTTCGCTGTTCAAAACATTTTTTTTTATAACTAGAAATATGTTTTGAAATCTACTTCTTTACTTATCTCCTTATTCATATTTTTGTAAGTTAATGAAAACTTTGACTGAAAGTATGTTTACAATATCTTTAACATGATCACTCCATTATCTCAAACTTTGTGTCAACAGAAATATCCATAAATTAACACAATCAAGAGTAATAATTAAAGTTGCATAATATTCAGGTGTGTCTTTTCCACGATTTTGCTGCTCTATAGACTTTATTGCAGCACAGGCTCTAGGATATAAATGTGTCATAAGAAAATTCCCCTTAGGATGATTTTGACTATAAAAGTCATGATTGACATTTTGAAGACAAACTTGATCAGAAGAGAAAGATGGAAGCCCTGACTCTCATTCTCTGTCTGCTTCTAACAGCCTATCAAGGTACGATTATTATTCACTGGAGAAATCTTTTTATGGAAAACACCTGCCTGCTTGAACATGTGTTTTGCTTAAAAGATGTAGAACTTCTCAGTTTGTAGAGCAGGCTCTGCAGAGATTATATGTAATACATTGCACATACTGCACAGAAAGACAAGTTTTATTACATTAAATGTTATGTCTATATGTCACATTCTAGCAGATACATTTGGTTCATGGACAACAAGTAAATCAGGTAAATCTATCTATCTATCTATCTATCTATCTATCTATCTATCTATCTATCTATCTATCTATCTATCTATCTATCTATCTATCTATCTATCTATCTATCTATCTATCTATCTATCTATCTATCTATCTATCTATCTATCTATCTATCTATCTATCTATCGAGTACTATCAGAATACTATCATATAACATTCTAGATAATATTATGTTTTAATTTGTGACTGTCCTTTTATTCTCTTGTTTTCCATGTTGATGTTCAGAATCATGTGGTGGCAATCTGACAGGTTGGATGGGTGAATTGTTTAGCCCCCAGTACCCCAATAATTACTCTAATAATGTACAATGCACATGGACCATTCATAGCACAGGGAACAGGACCGTGGGATTGACCTTTGCCGATGTTGCGTAGGACATCGATCTTCCCTTTTCTTATTTGTCATTGGCATTGTCAAAATGTTTCAAAATGTTTTTTGTGAAGTATTTTGTAAACACTTAAATATTCTTAAAAAATAAAAATAAAAGATTACATTTGCATGCGTTTCTCTCTCGTATCTGCTTGCTAGTTTGGAAACATGCTGTGATTACATCAGAGTATATGATGGTCCTTCTACCCTCTACCCCTTACTGGGAGAAATACGAGAGTACAGGAACAAATCAAGCGACTTCAAATCAAGCAACAATGATCTGACTGTTATTTTCTACAGTGATGCAAGTGTATCAAGTAGAGGATTTCATGCAAACTGGGTCTTTTTGGGTAAGTGATTAAAAGAAATTAATAGACCTTGATCTGTGATATACCATGAATTTCAGCCTCTCCTAGTGTGTGATGTGAAATTTCTAGTTATTCTCCTGTTTTCCATCTCTAGGTGAAGAATCATGTGGTGGCAATCTGACAGATTCGATGGGTGAATTTTTCAGCCCTCGTTATCCCAATAACTACATTAATAATGCACGATGCACGTGGACCATTCATAGCACAGGGAACAAGACTGTGTCATTGACCTTCACTGATGTTGAGTAAGACACTATTTTAATTTTCTGATATTGAAACTGAGAATACTAAAAATGTGTAACTTTCAGATTTCTTTTGTCGAAGAAAATATTGGTTCAAAATACTAATATGGGTGAACAAACCATAATTACATTTGTATGTGTTTTCACTTTTCCGCCTGCTAGTTTAGAAAAGTGCTGTGATTACATCAGAGTATATGATGGTCCTTCTACCCTTCACCCTTTACTGGACGAAATACGAGAATACAGGAACCAGTCTTTCAAATCAAGGAACAATGATCTGACTGTGCTTTTCTACAGTGATGCAAGTGTAACAAATAGAGGATTTCATGCAAACTGGGTCTTTGTAGGTATGCGATTAAAAGGGATGAATAGGATTTGATCTATAATATTATGAATTTCAATATCTCCTAGTTTGTGATGTGAAATTTCTACTCATTCTCTCATAGTTACAGTCATGACTGTCTTTTTATTGTATTTTCCATATCTATTTGAAGAATCATGTGGTGGCAATCTGACAGATTGGATGGGTGAATTTTTCAGCCCCCGATACCCTAATAACTACCTTAATAATGCACGATGCACGTGGACCATTCATAGCACAGGGAACAGGACCGTGTCATTGACCTTCACCGATGTTGTGTAGGACACTATTTGATTTTCTTAATTTTGGAACTGAGAATCCTGAAAATGTGTAACTTTCAGATTTCCCCCTTTTTCAAGAAATCATTGCTACATTATATAAATATGGTGGAGAAAGTAATACATTTGTATGTGTTTTCGCTCTCTGCTTGCTAGTTTAGAGAAGTGCTGTGATTACATCAAAGTGTATGATGGTCCTTCTACCCTCCACGCCTTATTGGGAGAAATACGAGAGTATAGGAACCAGTCTTTCAAATCCAGCTACAATGATCTGACTGTGCTTTTCTACAGTGATCACAGTATAACAAGTAGAGGATTTCATGCAAACTGGGTCTTTGTAGGTATGTGATTCAAAGAGATCAATAGAACTTGATCAATGAGATTAAGAATTTCGGCAACACTTTATTTTGATGGTCCCTTTTGAACATTTTTGTTGACTATAAGTAACTTTGCAACTACATGTCAACTAACTCTCATTAGATTATTAGAAGACTGTCTGCTTAATATCTGCAAACTCTTTATTGTGATTATCCTCCAACAGACATTATACTGACTATAAGTAAATTTGCAACTACATATCAACTTATTTTAACCCTAACCCTACCAGTCTACTAATACTCTACTGACACTTTAATCAGAGTTACAGTAGTAGACATGTACTGTAAGTGCAAAGTTACTTATAGTCAACAGAATGTGATAAAGGGACCATGAAAATAAAGTGAAACCTGAATTCAATCTTTCCTAGTTTGCTGTGAAATATTTCTAGTCATTCTCTTATAATAAAAGCCGTGACTATCTTTTTTTATACTGTTTTACATCTCTAGGTGAAGAATCATGTGGTGGCAATCTGACAGATTCGATGGGTGAATTATTTAGCCCCCGGTACCCTAATAACTACCCTGATTATTCAAAATGCACATGGACCATTCATAGCACAGGGAACAGGACCGTGTCACTGACCTTCGCCGATGTTGAGTAAGACACTATTTGAATTTCGTAATTTTGGAACAGATAATCCTAAAAATGTGTAATTCTTAGATTTTCTTTTTCCAAGAAAACATTGCTACAAAATACTAATATGGTGGACAAACCATATTTACATTTGCATTCTCTCTTTTCCACCTGCTAGTTTAGAAAAGTGCTGCGATTACATCAGAGTATATGATGGTCCTTCTACCCTTCACCCTTTACTGGACGAAATTCGAGATTACAGGAACCAGTCTTTTAAATCAAGCAACAATGATCTGACTGTGCTTTTCTACAGTGATGCAAGTGTAACAAGAAGAGGATTTCATGCAAACTGGGTCTTTGTAGGTATGTGATTAAAAGAATAGCATGAGAGTCAGACTCTCAATCCTTGAGCCACTGGAGAATGGGGATCCCATTAGTAAGATACACTTAGAAGAAGTTGAGATGCATTGCAATTTAAATAAAAGTTCAAGCATCAAAATTCCACAGCTGGAACAAAAAAACAACAACAACAACAACAACAAAACAGCTAAATGTAATTCTCAAATAAAAAAACTGATGGGGTGTTAGGACACCATTAGGTCACTGGATGGAGTTTTTCGGTTCCTTGCCACTGTTGCCTTTGGCTTGCTCAGTTGGGGATATTCAAATTAATTAACCAATCATACCATTGATCAGCTCTACCAAACTTGGATGTCTTTTTTCCAGTAATAAACAAACATTGTTAAGTTGATTGATACTGTGAAGCAGCTTTGATACAATCGGTATTGTGAAAAGCGCTATATAAATATATTTGACTCGACTTGACTTGACAAAACCAATCCAAAAAGGGCATTCCACAAAAAATATTCCAACATTTCAAAGATCTTAAAGCGAAGAAACTCTAGAGAAAGTCCACAAAAAATAAACAGAGAAAGGTATAATCCAAAGGTAAGAGATAATAAAATGCTTTAAAGTAAGAGAACACTTAAGAGAACAACTAAACACCAAGCAAAGAAACTAGGAGACAGAGTCACTTAAGGACACACAGCTGAACGAGACACGAAATCCATGGAGAGGTGTGACCCGGGTCTTCGAGGTATATAGAGAGGATGGAGCAAATCTTAAATTGAGCAATGAGAGGCCTTCTCCTGATTGTGGAGACTAAACTGGCAGTATACTTTAGTTCCATATGTGTAAGAATCCAGTATTTTTGAATTTCGAATATATATGCTTTTCCAAACATAATTATTTGATAATATGAGAACCATAATTATATGAGAATATGACTAGTAATATAATATTGATATTTTGTAGCAATGTTTCCTTGGAAAAGGGACATCTAAATGATAAACTGTTTCACATTTAAACATTTTCAGCATGAGACTCGAGAAAAGGGTCAGGGGAACTCTGGATCAAACAGGTGACATGACAAGTGGCAACCTAATTGAGGATAGTGCTCGTGGACAAGTCAAGATGAGGGTTATGGTGAAGAAGTCAGGGGTGACCATAGATAACAGGGAACTCTGGAGACTGTATCATATGGAAACACAACTCCTCCTGGTGTTGGTGAATAGAGAGGCGAAGGACAAAGGTAAGAAGGGTTACCTTCCCAGGACCCAGAGGTCTTCCATCCAGTGTAGTAACTGCCAAAGGGGTAGCGAGCGAGTGAGTTTGTGAGGATCTGGAGACTCTTAGCAAGACATAAGTCCATAAATTTACTGGCTGAGAACACCTACTCAGGCAACTGGCTTCAGAACAACTAAACCCGAAGCAAAGAAATTAGGAGACAAAGTCACTTAAATGCACACAGCTGAATGAGACACATGTGAAAATATTAACATTAATTACAAGTTGAGTAAGCTGGGCACGAGAGCACAATGAGGACCTCTAGATACCAAAACATGCACAAGCAAAATACTGACAAGAACTTGAACTATATAATATTATGAATTTCAACATCTCCTTTTTTGCTATGTCAAAGTTAATATTTCATAATTACTGTTGTGACAGTTTTCCATCTCTATGGGAAGAATCATGGGGTGGCTAGAAACTAGTATCTGTAGCAATAATAACTACATTAATAATGCACGTGGACCATTCATAGCACAGGGAAAAGGACCTGAAATTCACTATTTGAATTTCTTAATGTTGGAGATGCTGAAAATGTGTAAATGTGAAACAGTTTATCTTTTAGATTTCCCTTTTCCAAGGAAACATTGCTACAAAATATCAATGTTATATTACTAGTCATTCTCATATAATTATGGTTCTCATATTATCATATAATTATGTTTGGAAAACCATATATATTCGAAATTCAAAAATACTGGATTCTTACACAGATGGAACTAAAATATACTTCCAGTTTAGTCTGATTTCAGAACAGATAATTCTTATGAATTCCTCATTTTAAATCTTCTCCCGTTACAATGAATGCCTGTCCAGGCAATTATTATCAGCACGTTATAATTATTAGAACATTCAGGTAATCCATCCAATCAGTGTGAGAAGACACCTGTTTAAATAGCCGTCCCTCACCTCTGTCCCATGACAGTTTTGCAGCATCCCTCCTCGACCCCAAAACCTCACTTTGGCTGGTTCCTATCCCCGTCGAAGATGGGAGGAGTACTCTGGGTTTAGGCCAAATTCCGAGCTCGGAGCCCTCCCCTTGGACAGCACGGCAAAAATGCACACATTATCATTTCCATTCTGATTGTGTGCGAACTCGTGAATGCTAGTTTGTTGGGCCAAGTAGCTGTTATTTGGTTTACTGTGCAGGTAAATGTTTATAATGTGACCTTAATACATGTATGAGTAGAACATAGCATTGAATAGGTGTATGAGTGTGTTTGTGCATTTAGGTAAAGATTATGGGTGAAAGAGTGTGTGTGAAATGTGTCACATGCAGAGTATCTTTAATTGTCACCTGTGAAGTGCCATAGATAATTGGAATGGATAGTGTCACTAAGCTATTTCATATTTATTGTAGAACAGATTTGTTAAATTTCGTAAAATATCACCTGGACAAATTAACAAATATGGTTTTCAAAATATATGTGCAAGGCATCTTTTTGTGAGAATTGGCCACATAACCTTTAAAAGTTGATCAACAACTATTGTGCAAAATGTTCCAATTTTGGTGTTTTCCTCCTCTTTTCCTACATGCCTTGGCACTGATGATTACTGCTTTGCCATGCATTTTGGGGCATCATGATCTCCAGTTTCTCAACCTCAGTGTGGAGGACACCTGTATGGATCTGGGCTGTTTTCCAGTCCAAACTACCCAAGCTATTACCATGACAATGCCTACTGTGTGTGGTATATCTCTGCTCAGCAAGGACAGAGGATCTTCCTGTCATTTGCTGATGTGCAGTAAGTGAGAGATCAGCTGTGATTGATTGAATTGTGGTGGAACTAGGTGGATCTCAAGTTTGGTGGAACTACTAGTGGTACATGTTTGCATCTAAGCAAACATAACTTTTGATTGATGAAAACATCATATTTATACCATATTTTACATATATAATAATCTTATTTATCTTTAGCCTATAATTTAATGTATTATTACAAAAATTATTGTGTACTGTTACGACCAGTGTTATTATTTGGGGTTTTATTACAGTTTCTGCAGTACCACTAATGACCTGCGGGTGGGACCAGTTATATGGCTTGTTTAATTCAAATTAGGTTAAATGTCTTTAAAGATCTTTTTCTGATTCTTCCAGATTGGAGCGCTGCTGTAACTGTGACTTCATTTCTATACATGACGGATCTTCCACTGGTCATTCACAGCTGGGAAAGGTCTGCTTCAATGACACCACCCACCAGGTGTTTCACTCTTCTTCACGATACCTGACTGTTGTCTTCAGGAGTGACTATTCTGGTGTCAGCCATGGTTTTAAGGCCCTTTTCACAAGCTCTCTGACTGCAGATGAAGGCAATACCATGTTAAATAACTAAAATATAACAACTTTTAGATGCTAAACAGCTATAACTATTATAAAACATTCAACACATTTGTCATTCCCGGATTTAACATATATACTTGCACAAAAATTACAATAAGGGGATGAAATTCTTTGTATTGCAGGTCATGTGAATTGTTCCTCAGACAACATGGTCATTGTCATTCAAAGGACTTACTTGAACTCACTAGGGTTAAGTGGAAATGACCTTTATGTGGATGATAATCTTTGCAGACCCACTATTAACAGTACTGAGGTTGTGTTCAGCTTCCCTCTCGACACATGTGGAACCGCCAAAGAGGTATGATCTGTGTGTTAGATCCAGCTTTTAATGCTTGAATTTGCTGTTTTGGGTTAGTAAGCATCATTGAGGAGCATGTTTACCACACAACATCACCTGCTCTCTGTCTCTCTCTCCTAGATGATGAACGGTTATGTGTCCTACACCAACAATGTGCGGGCATCTCAGTCTCAGTCGGGTGAGATCACTCGTCAGTCACAGTTCCTACTACATGTGGGCTGCCGAATGGAGCCGGACACTATGGTCCAGATATTCTACAAGGCCAGGGAGAACATCAATGCCAACATCACAGGAACGGGCCGCTTCAATGCCAGCATAGCCTTCTACACCTCCAGCAGTTTCTACCAACAAATTTATGACTCTCCATATGAAGTGAACCTGAACCAGCCTCTGTATGTTCAAGTCAAGCTAAACAGGCCTGACTACAGCCTGGATCTCTTCCTGGACACCTGTGTAGCATCTCCAAATCCCAATGACTTCAAAGATCGTTCCTATGACCTGCTGCGTAACGGGTGAGACAGTATTAGTAAGAATTATGTTGCTACCTACTATAGTTCTTGTACTCATTTGCATTAATAGTGAAACTAACTCAATGTGACTGAGTTTGACTGTAGTCCAAATTTATTTATCTTTCAAATCCAAGTAATTTCTCTTATTTTATCTTTTGTAGATGTTCCAGAGACAACACATATTATTCCTACACCAGCGGTCAGCACTATTATGCTCAGTTCCGTTTCCAGGCTTTCAAGTTCCTCCGGACTCATGCCTACGTGTACCTGCAGTGTAAAGTGATCATCTGCCCCGATAACGATTACAACTCTCGCTGCCGCCAAGGTTGCCGCTTCCGTCGCAAGAGATCCCTTGACAGCACCTACCACACCAATACTGTGACAATGGGGCCTATCAAACTCAAAGGTCAGAGGCCAGTAGCAGGTATGTTTTCGAATTAATTTATCTGCCAGTTTTTGATGTATTAACATGGAGCCTTTAACTAACAACTGTCCTGTCACTGTCATTCAAGGCTTGGTGTGAAGGAGTCTGAGAAGTCAAAGGAATTAACTGATCATCTTCTCCATCATCACCTTAATCATTACCAATCAATCTTTATTAACCAATCAGAAAATTAATCTAAAGACAAATTGTATTTTTGCTATTCAATAAAGCATTTCTAAACAGCTGTTCTTGTTACTGTTGTCTGCATTCATTGTGCCTCTCTGAAATGAAACAAGATAATGCAAGGTACAAAAGACAATAAAAAAAGATTTCTGTATTAAAATATATTTTTTTAAGATATAAAGTAAAAAAAAAAAAAAAATATATATATATATATTTTTTTTTTTACTTTATATCTTAAAAAAAAATATATATATATATATATATATATATATATATATATATATATATATATATATATATCAGGGAGATACATTTAGTTTAGCATACACTTTTTAAATTATTTGTTTCTTAAGTTTAAATTTTTTTTTTTTTTTTTTACAAAACTCCATTGTTTTGTCAAGGCCCAGAAAGGTAGTAAAAACATTGTTAAAATAGTCCATGTGACTACAGTAGTTCAACCTTAATATTATGAAGGGACGAGAATACTTTTTGTGCGCAACCCCCCCCCCCCATTTTTTTTAACAAAAAACACTCATGTTGCTTCATAAAATGACGTTAAACCACTGGAGTCACATGAGTTACTTTAATGATTTGTAGCGTCTGGACCAATCACACACAAATTATTCATATTTATTGAATAGTCCGGCAAACTCACTCTCCCAACTAAGACATGTGGCCAACTTCCCCTGAAACTAACACCACTGGCAGAACTCAGTGTCCGGTTACATTGATAAGACTTTTACAACCCTGGAATTCCTGAGAGATGTGACTCTTACTTAAATCTTACTGAGAAGGAGATTTAAGCCCTGTTAATCCTGTACATTCTAAATATATAACCACTTGAGAAAGGTATAAACATGTATCTAATTTTCCCATCTCATGATTTTCCTTTTGTTGTTTCCTTGTAAACTCTAATGGGTTAATGTTTCAGACTTTGCAACCATGGTTAACCAAAATCATATGGTGGCATGTTTGATCTCTATAACTTGGTACTTTGAAGATAGAAATTACTGTGTACATATGTCGATAACAACAACATATTAGTATTAGTGTCTCAGCCCATTGAAATTCTTAAGGATTCTTTTTATACTTTTCAGCTTACTTTGTTGAAACTAAAATTAGTTTTAAATGTAAATAAAACGAAGTATATTCTTTTTACACGTAGCCGTTCTATGTCTACTGTTATGCCTATTCTGACTATTGAGGGTTTACATATAGAAAGAGTACCAATTTATAAATATTTAGGAATATGGCTCGATGAGAAGTTAGCCTTTGATGTTCACATTAATACTTGGTGAAAAGGCTTAAACCAAGATTAGGTTTTCTTTTTCGGGAAATTTTTTTTTTTCCTTTACAGCTAGAAAGAGAATAATACAGAGTACTATTTTACCTATTTTAGATTATGGTGATGTTGTTTACGTGCATGCTTCTACATATTTATTGAAAAAGCTGGATGTCGTTTATCATGCTGCACTGCGTTTTATAACAAATTCCTGTTCACGTACTCATCATTGTTTGCTGTACAACTATTTGGGTTGGTCCTCTTTAAATCAAAGAAGTAAATCCCATATGTTAGTTCTTGTACATTGTACTTGTACAATGTCTATTGTAAAGACATTGATGGGTAGACTTCCAAATTACATTACTAGTCTTCTATGTTTATGTAGAAAGAACTATAGCTCTAGATCATCTAATGGGATTAAATTAGTAGTGCCTAGGGTACATTCAGAGCATGGTAAATCATCTTTCTCCTACTATGCTCCATGGCTGTGGAATGAATTTCAAGCTACTGTCCCTTTAGAAACAATTCCTCCTTTGAATGTATTTAAAAATTTGCTGCAGTATATAATGATTGAATCATGCTGTTGTTTTACTTGATTTATGATGAATGTTGTGGTCTGACTTTCTGGAATGTTTTATGTGTTGTGTGTTTGTGTGTGATTTGTAGTGTGGCCATCTTGGCCAGGACTCCCTGGAGGAAGAGATTTCTTTTAATCTCAATGGGACCTTCCTGGAAAAATAAAGGAAATAATAATTACAAGAATCTTTCATAGTTCTTCACAGCTACCAGCCATCCAGGGTGCACATGCAAATGAGCCATAAACCAAATTCTCCTGCCTGGAACTTCCACCGTTCTTATTGGCCGAGCCAATTGAGAGGTGAGGTGGGACATGCCTAAGGGTTTATATTGCATATACACCCAACATTTGCTCTCTCTTGGCCTTCTCTCGTACGTTCAGGTTGCTGTCCTGCGGGGCCCCACCAGGCCCCAGGCCCCAGGGCAGCAGGCCTTGACTCACAACCAGCTATGTGCTCATTCAAAAGAGAGATGACTCTCTCAACCACAACAGCGTCAAGGACAACCTCAGGAGTTTGGCTAACGTCTTCATCCAACACAGAAGAAGTCCATCGCAACTCCCACCATTTGCTCTGCATGTCCTCTCAGGCCCAGGGCCAGCAGGCCACGATCTGCATGTGCTCAGCCATGTGCTTTACGGAGAGAGAGAAAACCTTCATCCAGAACAGAGTCGAACTACCCATGCAAGTTCATCTTATCTTCATCCAATGGAGAAGAATACGATTGCAACTTCAATGTTTGACATTCAAAGGAAACATCTTCATCCTTTTCCACGTTCTTCAAGAAATGTGTCCTCTGCAAATGCCATGCAAGTATATACATTTAATGAGGTACTTTGAAAATGATAAGCTGATGGTTCTTTTCATAGTTACATGGATCTTCTCCATAGTTCCATTTTCGGTTTCCAATTTCCTCTTATCACTCACCTATTTATGTATACATGCATGTATGTTTGTTTAGTTTAGTTATGTTTGTGATTTAGTTAATAAAACTTGTGCACAATATGTATTTGGTTCGACTTCACTGCTTGCAAAACAAAGTCTCTTATATGATTTATGATCTTGTCACATGCTCAAAGCGCTGTACATGCTAAGAAATAATTATTCTTCCATGGCCATGGAAGATACCCTTTTCTTAGAATAAATGAATAATCAAAAGAGTTTGTTGGACGAACTGATTCATTGATTGTAATATTTAAGTTAGCTACATCAAGTTAATACAATTAACTGACCCAAATATTCATAATTAATCATAACCAGTTATTATTGATTATTAATATTTCCCCTCTGAGCTGACTCGTTACAGATTTCTTTCATTGCTGCCTATGGAGGAACATAAAGGACTCCGATTTCATTAAAAGTATCTTCATTTTTTGTTCTGAAGATAAAAAAAGTGTCATTAACATTATGCTGCTTGACAGTGCACATTTTACTTCACTTAGTTCCCCTAAGTGGAGAAATGATTATTTAGATTACAGTCCACAGTTAAATGGTTTATCAACAAAACCCCACAACACTTTAGACAACAGCTAGATAGATTGGACGCAAAACCATGATCAACTCAGAATAATAATAAAAAATGAAGGCTGCAGTAAACTAACCCCTGTATTAATTTGATGCATAAGCTCATCCAATATCTCTCCAATGCTTCTTGAAGACTTGAAGATTGTGACAAAGCCAGGTGTGTAGCGATCCACAGCACCGTAAAAGTTACTCTGTAGTCTGCAGATCTGTGGTGACTATCCTGTTAAACTCCGCAAACACCAAAAAAAAAAAAAAAGAAAAGAGGCATGGGACAGTGTGGACATTTGTCGATGCATGGTCAGGCCTAAAGGCCAATTCTAAAGCCAAACCTACACAGAATGTGGTTTCTCGTGGTGGAAAAAGTTACATGAATAAGTACTTACTTGTCTCTCTGTAAAAAGAGCTGGCCACTGCTCCATCAATGTTTTCACTGGAGTTTCTGCATCCACAATCTCACGTCTTCGCATTGAGAAGGCCTGGTCCATCTTTGATGCAATGAGAGTTCCACTAGGGTAACATCACTAGGGATAACATCACTTAACATTACTAAGTTTATCATCTTGTTAAAAGATGACTAATTTTATCAGCAGTGGTATGTGTCACAAATCAGAATGACACCAACAGATAAAGTAAACAAGAGGTTTATTTACAGGCACTCAGGGACGGATACGGCAGGTGAGTAGCTGGATTGAAGTTTGATAGGAATGTGGATAGTAGCGTTAAGGTTGACTGAGTCTCTTATCTGATCCAGGGTGGTGATGAAGCAGAGGAAGGCAGATGGAAGACTGGCTGCAGATGGACCGGACTGGAGAAGATGACTGGATCTTGAGAGCAGACAGGTAAGTATCACAGCAGTTAAGTAAGTAGCAGGTTTGTTAATATCCATGAAAGAGAGTCGGATAGTCGTATGAATCGACGAGACCAGACAACTGTGAAGGTGAACTGGTGTGGCTTTTAAGGTGTGGGTGAAGTGAGTGTGGATTGCAGACAGGTGGTGATGACAGGTGCAGATGATAAGAATTCGGGTGAGGCTGAACGAGTGGGCGGAGTGTAGAAGTCTGGTGCTGAAGCTGGTGTATCCGTGGCTTACAGGCTTTTGAGAAACGATCAATTACAACCAGGATGCATGTATGGGAATCTGAAGAAGGTAAGTCGGTTATGAAGTCCACGCCGAGATGAGACCAAGGCCTTGTGGGTACAGGAAGTGGTACTAGTTTTCCCTCCGGGAGGCGACGAGGAACTTTGGCCATGGCACAGACTGAGCAGCTCTTCACATATCGGGAGACATCCTGGGTCATATCGGGCCACCAGTAGCGTTGTTGGATGAGCAAGAGGGTTTGTTGGCTGCCTGGGTGTCCAGAGCCCGGAGATGTATGGACTGAGTCCATGAGGGACAGATGCAAATGAGTGGGAACGTAGGTCCGTCCCTCAGGACCTCCCGGCGGAGCAGGTTCTGACCGGGTGGCATCGGTGATGTGTTCATCTAGACTCCAATGTATGGGACTGACAACCAAGGCTGGAGGGAGTATGGATTCCGGATTGGGGGTGATGGTATCAGGTTGGTATAGACGGGAAAGTGAGTCGGCCTTGATGTTCTTATCTCCTGGACGGTAAGTGACCTTGAAATTGAATCGGGTGAAGAATAGTGACCAGCGGGCTTGACGGGTGTTGAGTCTTTTTGCATCTCGGAGGTATTCTAGATTACGGTGATCGGTGATGACGTTGAATGGATGTTTTGCTCCCTCCAGCCAGTGTCTCCACTCCTCCAGGGCGAGTTTAATTGCCAGCAGTTCCCGGTTGCCGATGTCATAGTTCTGC
This sequence comes from Gila orcuttii, assembly GCA_026230005.1. Lineage (NCBI taxonomy): Eukaryota > Metazoa > Chordata > Actinopteri > Cypriniformes > Leuciscidae > Gila > Gila orcuttii. Next base: position 30,869,238 of record JAPDVR010000013.1, on the reverse strand, counting down.
TCCGCCGGGGACAGCTTTTTGGAGAAGAAGGCACATGGATGGAGCCGGAGTGGTGTCCCCTGCCGCTGCGAGAGAACCGTTCCTACCCCGGTGGTGGAAGCGTCCACCTCGACGAGAAACGGAAGATCAGGATTGGGATGGACTAGGGTAGGAGCGGAACTGAAGGAGGCCTTGAGCTTCTCGAAGGCATTGGTGGCTTCGGTGGTCCAGGACAGAGACTTGTCCCCTTTCTTCATAAGTGAAGTGATAGGTGCACTGATTTGACTGAATCCTTTGATGAAACGGCGATAGAAGTTTGCGAAGCCCAGGAAACGTTGAAGCTCTTTGATATTGTTGGGTTGTGACCAGTTGGAGACAGCTTCCACCTTCCTCTGGTCCATGGTGATGCCGTGTGGTGTGATTATATAACCCAGGAAGTGGATTGTTTCTTGATGAAACTCACATTTCTCTAACTTCAGATAGAGTTGATGATCTCGTAGACGCTGGAGAACGGATTGGACATGGTGGTGGTGCTTGGATAGATTGGCTGAGTATATAAGAATATCATCGATATAGATGATGACGAATTGATGAAGGAAGTCTCTGAATATATGAATATCTCGTTCATAAACCCTTGGAAGACAGCGGGAGCGTTGGACAGTCCGAAGGGCATGACCCTGTATTCATAGTGGCCTGCTGGTGTTATGAAAGCCGTCTTCCACTCATCTCCTTTTCTGATCCGAATTAAATTGTAGGCACTGCGTAGGTCAAGTTTAGTGAAGATGCGAGCACCACGGAATTGTTCCAATGCGGCCGGGACCAGAGGAAGAGGATAACGGTATTTCACAGTGGAGTTGTTGAGGGTCCGGTAGTCAATACAGGGGCGCAAGCCTCCGTCCTTTGCCAACAAAGAAGAAGCTGGAAGCGGCAGGGGAAATCGATGGACGGATGTAATTCTGATGGAGTGCCTCCTCGATGTACTCCTCCATGGCCTTCTGCTCCAGGATGGACAGTGGGTAGATTTTACCAAGCGGGAGCACAGCCCCAGGCAGCGGGTCAATCGCACAGTCCCATGGCCGATGAGGTGGAAGCTTGGTAGCCAGCTGTTTGTCGAAAAACATCCTGGAACGCCCGGTAAGGGACTGGTACCTCAGGGAGTTTGTCGGAAGGAGGACTTTCGACAGAAGTGGAGCTAATGGAGACATCAGGAACTGAAGAGGATGCTGAATGAGAAACCTTCTTCACGGAGTGCAGGCAGCGATTGAAGCAGTCATCTCCCCATTGCAGTATCTCTTCTGTCTTCTGGTCTTCTGTCACAAATCAGAATGACACAAACAGGTAAAGTAAACAAGAGGTTTATTTACAGGCACTCAGGGACAGATACGGCAGGTGAGTAGCTGGATTGAAGTTTGATAAGAATGTGGATAGTAGCGTTAAGGTTGACTGAGTCTCTTATCTGATGCAGGGTGGTGATGAAGCAAAGGAAGGCAGATGGAAGACTGGCTGCAGACTGACCGGACTGGAGAAGATGACTGGATCTTGAGAGCAGACGGGTAAGTATCACAGCAGGTAAGTAAGTAGCAAGTTTGTTAATATCCATGAAAGAGAGTCGGGTAGTCGTATGAATCGACGAGACCAGACAAATGTGAAGGTGAACTGGTGTGGCTTTTAAGGTGTGGGTGAAGTGAGTGCAGATTGCAGACAGGTGGTGATGACAGGTGCGGATGATTAGAATTCAGGTGAGGCTGAACGAATTCTGGTGTATCAGTGACAGTATGAAGCAGTTGAGTTTGAGTAAAAAAAGTGCTTGCATTACGAAGCCTGTTTCTGCCATAGTTGAGTAAAAAAAAAAAAGATTATCTAAGTCATAATAATGAGAAACTTTCTCATAATTATGACTTATTATCTCATTATATTGAGAAAGTTTCTCATAATAATGACTCAGTATTAGCCTGGTTAAAACCAGACCATTCTCAGTTGTAACTGAGTTAGGGTCTGGCAAAGCGTCATAGACAAATCATTTCCAGAGGGGCGTCACCAGCGGACGTCGCGGATAGACCTAAAACCAATCAGAGCGATGAAGGAGATGACGTATGCAGAGCGGCGGAGAAACATCTCCGAGTGTTGTTCTTTGCTCGGTTTTTAACAAAAAGGAAACGTTCAAATCGCTTAAAACAGACGCGATAGCTGATTCGAACGGGTGATGTTCGACGGCGGCATCCATCTTTGTAATGTAGGCTACAAAATCTGCTTCAAAATCCCAGCGCTGTCGTCATCGACAGCCCCAACGTTTCTGATTGGTGCCGCGATTTCTACAGATTGGAAATGGGTTTGAATGAGCTCTTTGCCAGACTAACTTTCAGAGCAAATCTAAATTTGCCGGAAGTTGTCTGGGTTTTCCAGTTTAATTCTCGTAATTATGACTTAGTATCTCTTAATAATGACAAACTTTCACATAATAATGACTTCAGTATCTCATAATAATGAGAAATTTTCTCCTAATAATGACTTTAGCATCTCGTAATAATGAGAAACTTTCTAGTAATAATGACTTAGCATCTTGTAATAATGAGAAACTTTATCGTAATAATGACTTAACATCTCGTAATAATGAGAAACTTTCTCGTAATAATAACTTTAGCATCTCATAATAATGAGAAACTTTCTAGTAATAATGACTTAGCATCTCGTAATAATTAGAAACTTTATCGTAATAATGACTTAACATCTCTTAATGAGAAACTTTCTCGTAATAATGACTTATTTTCTCGCATTTCTACGCATGCGCAAAGCAGTGGAGCAGAAGAGAGTGCCACGCTAGCGACATCCGCTGGTCAAAGCCGTGTAAATGCATCATAGCAAACATGGCACGATCTGCAGTGAATAACATTAATGATAAATTATCAGTATAAGATTTCCATTACACGAGAGTAGATGTTAAAACTTCATGCTGATTTGTACTCGGCTTTCGCCAAGATAAGCACCAACTAAGACATAGCTTTACATTAACTTATGCTTCTCCATCCATTTACGCTTTTTTCCATATGGTGATGTAAATCTCCTTCTGTCTAGTGTTAACACGCGTCAGCACACACAACGGCTGCAACCACAGTGCGGTCCCCCCATAACAACCGTCTGGATTGAGCTGAGTAGGGGACATCTCTAGGGTCTTCAAGTGGGCACCTTCCGTCCTCAGTGTTTCGTTGACTAGCCCACGACACCTCAAGAGGGCTCGACAGTGACTCTGGCGTCCCAGAGTCACCCCCCTCCGTCCCCCACTCAACTCAGCCCAGCTTACTGACCTCTACATCCCTCCTGCTGCTGAGACCTAACCACAATCTCACAATCTCTCCGCAACCCAACCATACGCGCCAACCCGTTTGACTAAGGCTGTCAAGCCCCATTGGTGCGTTAATATGCAGTTTCAGTGGCAACGGTTCCGTATGGCATACCACCTACCGCAAAACACAATATCTGTCCAACCACCCGTCATTCACGCAATATACACAGGAACGTAATGACTGTAAATACTATACAACCTATACAAATAAACCAACAGACTCTTCAAGTTTTCAAGAATTCTACGAAACCGTAGCATGGCGGCCTGTACACAGCCAGCTAGAATCTTTCCGTCTCAACCACAGCCAGTTGCTGTTCCTTTCTGCTGCTTCAGATAAGTTCTTTACTGTGCGACGCAACTCTTGGCCACTGAATCCGACGTCTCTGAGGAACCGGGTTGTAGAGTGTGCCACAAAACCTCGACAACCCACTTCCACTGGATAAACCTGGACTCTCCATCCTCGCTGTTCTGCTTCAGTGGCCAGATGAGCATACCGCAGTTTCTTCCTCTCATATGCCTCATCTACCGCATCCTCCCATGGCACTGTTAACTCTATTAGCTGAACAATGCGTGCTGATCCAGACCAAAAAACAATATCTGGTCGTAGGTTAGTGGTGGCAATCTCAGGTGGAAAAATAAGCCGTTGATCAAGATCAGCCAGCATCTTCCAGTCCCTAGCAGCTTCCAGTTGTCCTGGGCGAGAATTGGTGTTAGCACCTTTTCTTGGTGGTTGCTTGCCTGGGCGGAGGAATATTGTCTTCTGCGTGTAATGTTTTGCTAGAACAGGCGGAAACTTATTGGTCATACTACGCTTGCCTTCCAATGCTAAAGCCAAACATCGCAATACTTGGTCATGATGCCAAGTAAACCGACCTTGGCTAAGAGCCACCTTACATCCTGTCAAAATGTGCCTTAATGTGGCAGGTGATGAACACAAAGGACAAGAGGGATCCTCTCCTACCCAGAGGTTTAGGTTCTGCGGTGATGGGAGAACATCATATGTTGACCTAATAAGGAAACTGATCCTACTCTCTTCCATTGACCAAAGGTCTTGCCAGCCCATTTTGCGTTGTTCCACACTCTCCCATCTCATCCACTCTCCCTGCTTGGCCTGGGAAATGGCCTTTATACATCTCATCCTCTCCTCCTGCTTTCGCACCTCGTTGACTACCAGCTTCCTCCTTTGAGCTTTCTACCAGTTTTTACCACAGGGGCTGCCTCCCTTACTCATTTGTTGCTTGACTCTGCTAAAGTCATTTCCAGTCTGACCTTGGCACACTTAAACTCCTCGGTTAAAGCAGAGACTGGCAGCTGCAATACTCCCTTTACTATAAAGTCCCACTCTGCTGAGGCAGCGTGGAACTCCCAAACATTTCCTGATGTATGAACTTATTAACGCTTCCAGCTTATCCACTGTTGTCAAAGAAACCTCGTACACAGTCAGTGGCCACAGCAACTTTGGCAGTAGACCAAACTGAAAGCACCAGAGTTTTAGTTTGCCTGGTAGAGCACAGCTGTTTATGCTCTTCAACCCTTCCACTGCTTGTCATCTAACTTCTCCCACTCGAACTGTGTCCTTTAGATCCCCATCGTACCATCTCCCAAGACTCTTCACTGACTTCTCAGAAACTGTTGGTATTGCCTCACCATTAATGAAGAATGTTTTATCTACTACCTTTCCTTTAACTATCGAGATGCTCCTTGATTTAGAGGGCTTAAATTGCATTTGTGCCCATTCAACATTATCTGTTAACTTCCCCAATAACCGATTAGTGCAGGCTACTGTTGTAGTCATGGTTGTCATGTCATCCATGTATATAAGTATATAAGAATATAAAGTAGGGGAGAGCGGGGTTGGTTGGCACACTTTTCGCTCTCTGTCATATTTCTCAGTCATGCTATATGTTAAAATAGTCTAACCAGTAACAACTGAAAGGTTAAGATCTCAGCTACTCAACAGATACATTTAATGTTCAGAAATGATTCCTAAATGTTTTATTCAACATTAAAGTGACGTTGTGCATTTGTTCCAACCAGCCCCAGTATGGGGGTTAGTTGGCACATGCAATGGGGTTGGTTGGCACAGATGCTATAGTTACAAAGAATGAGGTGAGAAATATAAAGAACTTGAGCATTTAATTCAAACCAGATGCAGAATAACATTCAACAGAATTTCTGCACATTTTTAACCAAATTATTAACCAAACCAAAAACAAATACAGTTTGTATAGTATATGTGTGTGTGTTTGTGTATGAGTGGCACTGAAGACAATTAAAACTCGTAGCACGAGCAAGGCTTGTGGCCTCTAGCTTCCTGATGGAAAGGGAAGGGTGCCTCTTCAAAAAGGCAGTAAGCCAGTCACGGCCAGCTTGCTGCTGCTCTGGGGTGTGTTTCCCAAAACCATAGTTGCTAACTAAGTTAGCAACTTTGTTGGTTGCAATGCAATTTCCCATTGCCAACCAACTAAGTTGCTAAAAGGTTACCAACTATGGTTTTGGGAAACGCACCCCTGACCAGGTCTCAGGCATCTTGATGTTATGTGACACAGCAAGCTGAAAGGCTAGCTTTTTAACCTCCCTGGGTGATAGGCCAAAGTAAATGTCGGCTGACTTGGACAGATACTTAACCAGCTCCTCTTCCAAATCTGGGGAAAATATTTGTCTGTTCCTAATGTAATCAACAGCTACACCTAGCTCTTTCTTGCCTTCAATCTCATCCTGGCTGATCTTGTGGCAGTATCTGCTTAGTGTGCTGAATGGTATTTTGAAGTCCTTTGCTGAGCTCCTAATACTTTTGTTTTGAGTCTTCACCTGTCTGGCTGCCTCTAGCATAATCTGTGCTGGTGTCTCCGGATAAAAATGTAAAGCATAATATATATATATATATATATATATATATATATATATATATATATATATATATATATATATATATATATATATATATATATATATATATATATATATGATATTATATATATTATGTTTTAACATATGTAAAATGCATAAATTAATACATTTATAACCAATTGGCTATAATGGGGTTGGTTGGCACATGTGTCAACCAGCCCCCAAATCAGTGTGTCGACCAACCCCACCCACATTTGGACACACCTCTTTACTGAAATTATGTTAGCCACATAGCATCACTCATCAGAGACTTCTAAATTTCATATCAAAATATCGCTGATCCTATCTATATCAACTGAAATCCTTACATTTTATATTATCTCTATCTATCATAGTTCTAAAATGTATTTAGTGGGTAGACCTTTTTTTTGTTTTAACACAGTAAAATAGAAAAGTTATCCTCACCTCAACAGTTAGTGACAGTTCGATGATTTTAGTAAATGGGTGTGTTCAGGTCAATAGGGCAGTCATTTTAATGTCAGATTTTTGTGGCAGCGCCCTCTAGTGTACTAGAATTGAACTGTGTGCCATATTGGTAACAAATAAAATGTTCAGTTCTGCTTTAAGCAGAGGGTGCAAAAGAAATTACAAAGTTATAATCATATAATTCATTTAATTGTGTTTTAACCTTACATTGTTTTCCCTTTACATCATTAATGTGTTAAATATAGAAATATTCAAAACCCAAAACACTCCTTGCATACAGACAGCTGGCCTTCTCACTCAACCCCGCAAGACCATGGTGAACCAGCTTTCACCAGCTCCAGTTTGCTTGAGAACAGCATGACTATGGTTGTCCACCAGCTAGACCAGCACTGTACCACCATATAAACCAGCCTGGACCGGCACTATACCAGCATAAACCAGCCTGGGCCAGGAATCCATGCTGGTTTATGCTGGATTTTTCAGCAGGGTGCGCTGATTAATGTTAAAAGCCTAATTCAAATCTGTTCATCATATGATGAACTAAACCGCTCAATTCATTAAAATTTGTTTTACAATCTCTTCATGAAAGCAAAAAGCTTTCAGATTTCATCAAAAAGATTTTGATTTGTATACCGAAGATGAACAAAAGTCTTACAGGTTTGGAATGACATGAGGGTGAGTAATGACAGAATTTTCATTTTTGGGTGAACTATCCCTTTAAACCCTAGAATGAGAACGCCCTCGGTCACGGCAAGAGAATACCATTAAAAATAAATTTTTAGGTATTCAAGCACGAAGTGCTGAAAACCTATTGTAATTGTTAGGATTAATTTGAAAAAAAAAAAATGCCCTAAAACGCATCGTGCAGCCCAAACCGTAAGGCCTAGAGACTTGAAACTTGGGGAGAACCTATCAGAGTATGACCCCGATTGGCCCATAGGTGGCGCTACAGCAACCAAAAGTACTAAATTGCTCATAACTCCTAGACCGTTTGACTTAGAATCAAGCTTTTTGCACCACTGTGATCCTTGGCTCAAGACGGACGGAAAAATTTTCCGCTATGTCGAATTTTGTCCAAAACCTACTTTTGCGAACTAGTCCCTGGTTGTTTGCCCGATCGGAACCAAACCAGTCTAGGCCTATTCTCTGGACTCTCTAGATCAATAATTATCGAAAGAAAGTTGAAATATTTTATTTGGGTGGCTGTAACAGGGTCATTTAGAAAAGGGGCGTGACAAAATACAGTCAAAAGCCTATAAATCCTAAAGTAAAACTCAGAACTTCACAAAAATTAATGATATTCATGAAATATTCACGAATATTTTAAAAACCTACTTTTGCAAACTAGTCCTAGGTTTTTCGCCTGATCGGAACCAGACCAGTCTAGGACAATTCTCTGGACTCTCTAGAACAATAATTATCAAAAAAAAATTTTACTTTTACATTTGGGTAGCTGTAACAGGGTCATTTAGAAAATGGGCGTGTCAAAATACACTCAAAAGCCTATAAATCATAAATAAAAAATCAGAACTTCACAAAAATTGGTGAGCATATGTGTCATAACATGGTGAAGAACCATGCAAAGTTTCATGGAGATCGAACCATAGGTGGCACTATAACTGTTAAAAAGCTTCAAAACCATATATTTCCTATGGTAAATTGCCTGTATTAGCTGTAAATGGTCTTTTCCATCTACGATCATATAATGTTCATATCATAATGTTTAAAACCATCATAAATCATTATAGAATGTGGCATATCATGGTAAATCATCCTATAACATGGTAAATCAAGGTAAACTAAGATAAATCATGGGAAACTATGGTGAATCATGCTAGAATCATATTAAATCATACTACAATGTGTTCAATTGTGGTAAACCATACTAGAGCAGGGTAAATCATGGTGAATCATACTAGAACTTGGTAGCCTATATCATGGTAAACTATGGTAAAGCATGCTAGATTCATGGTAAATCATACTGGAACATGGTAAATCATAAAAATCACACTAAAATTTGGTATATCATGGTAAATCATGCTAAAACATGGTCGATTCAATCTATGATGTCAGTGGTTAAATGCTTGCTACATAAAACTTAATGTCTTTTGATGCTTTTGAACTTAACTGCCTTAACTGCTTGAACACCGATAAATGCTGCTTGCAGCTTTAATTGTATTTATATTTTGTATTAAACACCTTTATATTAACTGGCTTTCTATTAATGCAAGACAGTGAATGACAATTGTCAGTGCGGATCTCAGTGACATTATTGGCAGTTTAGTGTTAAGTAATTAATTTACATCAAAACAAAAAATAATAGGTTTGCCTTCATCTCTGAAAACATTATTCTTGTCTTACATTTCATAATGACCTCAGACAAACTCGCTGACTCTGTCAGTACTTTTTTGTGTATTGGAATGTATGCAAAGGATTGTGGGCAATTAAAGGCCGCCAAGCATACATTTGATGGATCCTTCAAAATGGGTTGAATGAAGAATGCAAAACTAAGGCAATCGAGTCTCCAAGGATCCTTCAAATTGAGAAGTCCTTTCACAGAGCTTGATGACGTGGCAGCCGAGATATGCATGTTCACTACAGCGGTAAAACTCACAACACACGGGTGATGTAATCATCACAGATACAAGCGATTACAGTTGGAAAGAGGCAAGCTGTGTTTACGAATGCCAAAGATATGCTCTCAATTTTATAAACTCTTGTAAACAGCCAGTATTAACAATGAAAGCATCCAAACATCCCTACACACAATGGCTGGAGAGTACCCATAATGTGCTGTGAGGGTCGCACCGAATTAATTCCCGTGTCTTGCCAGAAGATGGCGCCTGCAGCTGAATCATCCATCCATCCATTTTCCAAACCGCCGGTGCAATATGGGTAGGCTACAGCCTAATATCAAGAATGTTTCTAACATCCTTGAAACATGGGTCAAAATTCAGAAACAACAACAACAAAAAAAAAAAACCTAGTATTTTATATACTAATTATTGCTAAAGCTTTTTACTATGGTAAATATATGGAAATAAATTGTGATTATATGCAGGTGGGGCTCGTGTAGGCTATATAGGCAGGCAGGGCAAAGCCCTACCAAAATATTAATCGACAACTTGAAAACATAGATCCATGCAATAAGTTTCCAATAATGTAATTTGTTAATTGCATTCAAAATTTAGAGCAGAGGTGTCTATTCTTATAAAAAAATATTGTACTTCATAAGATTTTTGTTTAAAGCAAAATAAATCGAATAGTTAGCTATAGAGGAGGATATCCTTGTGACAGATCAATATCTTGGAGCCTGAAATTATGTAGGCTAACTGTGGAAATGACACAGCTGGATGTTGTTTATCAATGGATACTGTAGACACATCCTTTGTGATAGTGGTGTGATCTGAGACAGCAGTAAAGATAATGTTATAGCCTATACCTTTTTAATACACTATTTTGTTCAAATAGTGCTGTGTCAATGCGACTTTGCTTCAAAACACATTTTTGTTTTTATATCAAGAAATATATTTTGAAATCTACTCCTTTACTTATCTCCTCTACTTATTCTGAAACAATGTTCTCCTTTCTTTGGCATTTGCATCAGAGAACAGAGGATGGGAGTGTGAACCCATAGGCTACATTTTTTTGAGAGGGAGAGTCAGCAGTATGGAGAGACATGAAGCATTTAATATTTCTTAATATTCTCTGTCATTCATAGCAACTGGGAATGTCAGACTGTTTATCTGAAACTGGTACATTTTGTAATGTAATTGAGACAACTTTGGCTAAAAGTATGCGTACAATATAACATTAACATGATCACTCCATAATGCTAAACTTTGTGTCAACAGAAATATCTATAAAAAATCATACAGTCAATAGTAATAATGAAAGTTGCATAATATTCAGCTGTGTCTTTTCCACGATTATGCTGCCATACTTTTTATTCAGCACAGGCTCCAGGATATTGATGTGTCATAAGGAAATCCGTCTTAGGATGGTTTTGACTATAAAAGTCATGACTGAAAGTTTGAAGACAAACTTGATCAGAAGAGGAAGATGGAAGCTATGAATTTCCTTTTCTGTCTGCTTCTAACTGCCTATCAAGGTAAGAATATTATTCACTGGAGAAAATTGTACAATATATGAAAATCATCTGCTTGCTTGAACATCATAAATTTAGCTTAAATTATATATAATTTCTTAGTTCATATGCTGACAGTAATCATCGATAAAACCATGTATACATGTATTGATACATACATACACATTAGAAAGACAAGCATTACATTAAACGACATGTCTATATGTCATATTACAGCAAATACCATTGGGTCATGGTCATGGACAACAGGTAAATCAATGAACATTATACATTATGTAGTGTATAAAATGGCTGTTTGTGTTCATGCATTTTTTTATACAATGCTGAAACGTCAATTTGCATGATATATTTATTTTGTTTTTAAAGATGACTGGCTGTATTCCACTGAAGGTTCTCCAGGTATCTGTCTGTCTATAGTTTTTGTCAGGAGTAAGTCTCTGCATTAAGTTGTTGTGATTTTGTAAAATTATTATTATTCTCTGGTTTCCCCTTTTGTATTCAGAACCATGTGGTGGCTCTGTGACAGACTGGATGGGTGAATTTTTCAGCCCCCGTTACCCTAATAACTACCCTCATAACGCACGATGCATATGGACCATTCATAGCACAGGGGCGACAACTGTGCAACTGACCTTCACCGATGTTTTGTAAGCATTCGTTATCTACCATTATCTCTCTAAGTTTTGTCACTTTATCTTTGTCAAAGGAATTTGTGTAATTTAATTTCTTAATTTATGAGATGAAACAGAACACCAGGGGCCTCATTTATAAAACTGTGCTTATAGGATCCTTACTAAAAGTGTACGTGCGCCAGAAAGCCAAAAATGGCGAAAATACATTTCAGAGAAAGTTTTTCTCAATCTTTCCCTACTGGCCAAAGAGTATTGGAAACAGATAGACCTTTTTGTTGTGCATTATTTGCACGAAACTATTTTCTCAGACAATCTGCTATTATCATGATAAGCAATTATCTATGTAGATAAAACATTAAAACACAGCATACCAGAGGAAAAGTGTTCGAAAGCATTGCATCTACAACAAATATTTCTATTTATTGAAGATAAAAAATGTAGTAACTTCTCAGTAATGATTTCATGTAATTTAAGTGTTTAACTCCATTAATCAGAATGGCATATTTAATCTAAATGTTCACATCAGAAGTAAAACATAGTTTAAATCATTCTTTTATTTATTTACACTGTTATTGTGAACATGCACTGTATTTATGATTAGGACTTATAATGAAGATTTAGGCTATATATGCGTCAGTTTCAATAAACTGCCCAACGCGCCCGCTGGCGCGGACATTTAAGAAGGGATGGATGTTTGCTTCATGTGATAGGCTTGGTGAGTGAAATTATATTTGTAGGCTATTATGAAAAAAAGAATCGCCGGTGCAGCACAGATGTCTTCTTAATAATACATTTATTTAAGGTGCATAGCAATGACTAATGTTTCGATGTAAAGTTACATCTTCATCAGAGTCCTTGTTACATCGAAACGTTAGTCATTGCTATGCACCTTAAATAAATGTATTATTAAGGCGATTCTTTTGTTTCTGCCTTGTTTTGTCCTGCCCTGGTTGCACCGGATTGTTGTGGATTACAGAAGCGCAGAGAACCTTCCTTTTCATTTGTATATTTATTTGTATTATCTTTCTGTATAATTTCTTTAGATTTTCTGTCCAAAAGTGACCCAAAAGACATTTAATTCCAGCTCACCATCGGTGTCGCCAAACTGCTCCATCTCCAAAATGTTCGTACGCATGGGTCAGAGTTTGCGTGCAGGTGCGCAAATTTTCCCGTCAAGTTTGTTTTTATAAATCACAACTTGTGCGTCGGAAGTGGCGTACGCCTCTTTCAGGGCCTGTTTTGTGCGTACGCAATGGTTATAAATGAGGACCCTGAAGTGTGTACCTTCATCTTCTCAAGCAAAAATAAAGATTTTGTGAAGTATTTTGTGAACACTAAATGTATGTTTTCAAATATTCTGAGACAATATATTAATTTGCATTTGTTTTCTCTCTCCTCTCTATTTGCTAGTTTGGAAACATGCTGTGATTACATCAGAGTATATGATGGTCCTTCTACCCTCTACCCCTTACTTGAAGAAATACGAGACTACAAGAACAAACGCTACAACTCCAGCAACAATGATCTGACTGTGCTTTTGTACAGTGATGGCAGTGTCTCAAGAAGAGGATTTCATGCAAGCTGGGTCTTTGTAGGTAAGCAATTAAATAAAATGAATAGAACGAATTTCATTTTTAATACAATGCCAGACTGAATAAAAAAAAAATTAGCGCAATGATTCAGAAATATACAGCGCAACTAGTGTAGTCTAATTCCTGAACGAATTACTTTTATGAACAGCTTCTGTTTATTGAATCAGATGCACATATTACAATTTATTTAAGCTTAATTCAATGTGCTTACTGACTGGTTCATAGGCTAAATATGAATATTGTCAGTAGTGTTTTATCATTAAAGTCATTAAAAGCCTGTGTAAACACCTTTTACAACTTTCCAATTAGTTTCCTAATACTAAAGAATCGTTATAACAGTTAAGAAAGCAGAATTGTTTGAATCATTACGATTCCCATTCCTACTCATAATCTAATGGCTAAAATCTACTTCTCTGTTTGTTAGATTCCAATTCATGCAGGTATAACTGTGGATACTCCTTTCGCACTTGTTCATGTGATGATTCCTGCCAGGACAATAAAAACTGTTGTTATGACTACGACAGTGAGTTCCTCCTGATCAGACACTTAAAGATCAATCAGTATTCATAAATCTCTCTTGTATTCATGCGTTCATATGTAACTTTAATTTTACAATACATAATGTACAACAAAACTCTATCACTTTACTTTACACAGGCTACTGCTCACAGACAACGGCTTGGCCAACTACAACAGGTGCACCTACATCTAATCTGTCTATCAGATTTAAACCTTTTACTGGTTTCCTGGGTTGAGAGAGACTGATGTCCCAGTAGTCAAACATCACACACATTTATATATGGCTATTGTAGTCATACATGTATTAAGGGCTTCATGTTTAATATCTGTTTCTCTCTCTCTCTCTGCTAGATTTTCCCTCCTGCAGGTATAACTGTGGATACAACCTCGGCAGCTGCTCATGCAACTACAACTGTCATAACTATGGCAACTGTTGCCCTGACTACGACAGTGAGTTTCCCTTGATCAGATAGTTACAAATACTATACACAAATCTCTCTTGTATTGAGTATACGGTTTGAAAATATGGTAATGCAGTGTATTTCCAGATATTAAATTGATTTTCACATCTTTTCCCTTTATACAGACTACTGCTCTGTGTCAACTACATGGCCACCTATGGAAGGTACACCAATGACTCTCTTATTTGATAACTCCTTTCACTATTTGCTCAGTTCTAACCAGACATTATGTAAGGAATAATTAACGACAGGCCGTTGAATTATTAGAAAAATAATGCACGTACCTGAGGTGGTAATGCGAATTTACATTGTGCATTAATTTTCAAATAATTTAACTGCCTGGAGTCAATTACTCCGCTTAGCTACTATGGTTACCACACCTCAAAACATGTTCAGATTATGTATTTTGAGACTTTTGTCCGGTTTTTGTCCTTAAAACGCAATTGAGTGTACGCATCTAAACCCAAGCCGTAAGCTCTAGACGTAGGCTAATTTGTTTACGGCTTGGCTTGAGCCACTGAGAGCAGGAGTTGACTACACGTTTCTGTGCGAGTGTGTCTGTAGGCTACTGAATGTGTGTGCGTTTGAATGGAAGAGAGAGAGGGAGAACACAGTATCTGCTTTCCGTACATAATAAAACGTAAAAAAAGCATGGAAATAATTTGCCATTTTTATCCTATGTTTACTATATTTATTTGATTGGTCAGTGTCGTTGTGGGTTTTGGTTCTTTGCTGTTGTTGGCTGTAAGGACATTTGAAACAACTGAAATCGTTTGGCAAAGTAATAATTAAAGCAGTCAAGACCTGCCTGTAACTATATGACATTATAATGCCAATGGATGGTCATCTGAAAAGTGCAATAATTTCTCAAAAACATATATCTATACATTCAACAACAGATGTATACTCCTGTGAGAATAACTGTGGCCAAAGTCTTCCTCTCTGTGGATGTGACGACCGCTGTCAACATTATGGCACCTGTTGCCCTGACTACGACAGTGAGTTCCTCGATCAGGACAATTTCATTTGAAATAGCCTACTATAAACAAAAACTCAAACCTTTCCTGCCATGATCACATGATTCATTGTATTTTGGTAAGCCAAATTGGGCAATGTAGAATTACTTTTTTTCTTCAGTTTAATCACTTCTCTTTTCACAGGCTACTGCTCAACTACAACAGCAACAACAGCAGAAACAACATACTGGATTGATACAACAGGTGCTGCTGCCATTCAGTTACATTAATACATTGATGACATCATGAGTAAACTCTGTTCCTCTCTCTAGCTCCCTCCTGCAGGTATAACTGTGGATACAACCTGGGTAGCTGTTCATGCACCTACAACTGTCAGAACTATGGCAACTGTTGCCCTGACTACGAAAGTGAGTTCCCATTGATCTGCCAGACATTTTAAGATAAAATAATGTAAACAAAAATACTAATCTTTCCCGTAGTGAGCACATGGGTCAGTGTATTTCTTGTGACAAAATGGATTTTGCTAAATCAAAGGAGAATCGTAGTGTTGTTTCTTACCTTTTCAGGTTTATCTATTCTCTTTAAACAGGCTTGTGCTCAACAACAGAACTGACAACAGCAACAACTTACTGGTCAGATACAACAGGTGCTGCTGCCATTTAGTTGAATTTAAGGGACACTAATGAGATTAATGACATGAAATGGATCAGTTGAATGTACAACAGTTTACTTAAAAGCAGTAATGAGTTTTGCTTTTCTAACTAAATATACTTACCAATATGTGACCCAATAGTGTGTAATCACACACATATATTGATGACATAATGAGTAAAAATCTGTTCCTCCCTCTGATACAGAATATTCCTCCTGCATGTATAACTGTGGACACAACTTCAGCAGCTGCTCATGCACCCACGACTGTCAGTACTATGGCAACTGTTGCCCTGACTTTCACTGTAAGTTCCCCAAAAACAGATGAAAGATCTGTCAAAACTTGCCGTGGAGTTGAAGCATCTATTGCTGAATAACACAGATGTGTCAGAATATATGGGATTTATTCCATATGATAAATGAAAAAAAAAGAACCCATATTTCTGTTGGAGGTTGTAGAGGTTTAATAAAATATAAAAGTTTAATGTGGTATTAAATGATTCTATTATCACCACATAACATATACCATAGAAATAATAAAGGAAGCTCTTATTCACAGCTTGTTATACAAATTGTTTTGAAGAATGTCCACACTGCTTTTTTTATTTTTTGAAAGCACTTCTTGAAGACTCAGACATGACACTTCTGGTTCATACTCATTCAGTTTTATCTTCCTTCCTTCAATCAGGGTATTGTCCATCGTATACAACATGGGGAGACTTGACAGCAGGTACTACTGTCACTAGTTTTTGTAATGTCTGAGGCTAAATTCAGATAACATTATAATTTGATTCTTATAAAACTTGTTTGTAACCTGTAAAATTTAGCACATTTTGTTTCTTCATGATTACCAGTTTCTCACCCTCAGTGTGGAGGACACCTCTATGGTTCTGGGCTGTTTTCCAGTCCAAACTACCCAAACTATTACCATGACAATGCCTACTGTGTGTGGTATATCTCTGCTCAGCAAGGACAGAGGATCTTCCTGTCATTTGCTGATGTGCAGTAAGTGAGAGACATCTATCTGTTTATCTAGCTAGACATCAATCTGTATCTTTATGCTGGGTAGATTACTTACAAATTGTAGTCGGTTACTGATTCCAAAGTACATCTCAAAAATTGTGTGGAGTGGAGTGTGGGGGGAGCCAGGAGCAGGAGTAGTCAGGCAGGAACCCAGGCCACGTTCATCTCGAAGACGAGTTCGTTCAGAATCAGCTACATATAGCAGGTCGGCTGACTCGATTTCCTTCTCATACATTCCCATAGCGTCACAGTGCATTTCCCTGTTGAAGCCTAGCGTCCATTGACTTCAATGGGGCTGCTTTAAACAGTTTTTTTTCAGTGCTTCAAAACTAGACAGTCATTGGATAAATGCTGAGATTATGTCCCGCCCACGGACGCTCAGCGTCTCTGGGGGTGAATGTTGGAGTGGGCTGGCCTGAACTCCGGATTTCTGCGTGTGATTGGAGGGTTTGTCGAAAGACTGCATCTCCTTTTGATTGGCAGCGATTTTGTACCATAAAAAGTCGCTGACGCTGAAGCTATTCGAGCTTAGTCCCATCGCGGATTTTGCAAGACTGTAGTCGAAAGACAAACTGCTGCAACCTATTTCTAGTTTTTTCCTTGGAGAAATTGCTAGCCAATTTTCATCATACATTTCACATAATTATACACCACATTCCTTGTTTCAGTTTAACCTAATTCCCACATTTCGTCCGTTGAGTCCGGGTAACTTTTTTTTAGCTTGTTTGTTTATTCATTCATTCATTCATACAGTAGGCTAGGGTAGCTAGGCTATAAATAAATAGACAATTTTTATGATGTAGGCCGAAAATGAGCTTCCCCTCTTTGAAAGACCAGCAGTCACCACTGCGCATGACCTAGGCGGAGCCAGAGGGACAAGGGAGCCCGGTGGAGCTGGTGGTATGACAGGCCACGGTGAGACGAGGGAGCATGGAGCCAAGGCGGAACCGATGGTTTGAAGTGCCGAGGTGAAGTTTGGGGCTCGGTGGCAGGAGGCGGAGACAGGGGATCCTCACGCCTAGGCAGAGCTGGTCCGAGGCAGATCCACACCACTGGATGGAATCAACTGAGGATGCACCGAGGGACTGAAAGGAACAAGCAGTGGCAGGGTCGGGGAACTGGCTGGCTTAGGCAGAGGAGGTTGGAGAGGGAGGTTGGAAGGGAACTCTAGGGACACAGGAAGTTCTAAGCTGGGAGGGACCAGCGGGGTCAGGAGAAAAAGGGGTATCACCTTCTCAAATACCTCCAATTCACAGTCAGAGGCCAGTAGCAGCTCACATTAGTGGCGGGGCTCCATTCCATGCCCTCGTGCTCCCTCTGGGACAGGCAATGTTGCCGACTCGCACACCTGGTCAGATGTATCGCTGGGCTCAGGCTCCGGGGCAGGGTAAGGCTCAGATGGTTCTACTGGCTCATTGTCCGCGACTGGGCTCTGGGACTGGAGTAGGGTTGGTGTTGTCCTCCGAAGTAAAGATGGTGAACAACATTGTTCAATAGGGTTTCTCTTTTCTGGTTGGGGTAAAATTTTGTCTGTTTCTGTTTCTTTCAGATTGGAGCGCTGCTGTAACTGTGACTACATCTCTGTACATGACGGCTCTTCCACTGGTCATTCACAGCTGGGAAAGGTCTGCTTCAATGACACCACCAACCAGGTGTTTCACTCTTCTTCACGATACCTGACTGTTGTCTTCAGGAGTGACTATTCTGGTGTCAGCCATGGTTTTAAGGCCTTTTTCACAAGCTCTCTGACTGCAAATGAAGGTACTTCAAAGTCTCTTTTTGAAATAATTCTGTTACACAGCTACACTGTAACTTGTATTTGATCCCTTCTGTTACCATATTTGTTTTTCATTTTTGCTTAACAAAATAATTTTTAAAAAGTATAAACAATCACCTTTTGTAATTCCCGAAATGAAATAAATACTTTAAAAGTGCAAAATTACATTGATGGGATGAAACTCTTTGCTTTGCAGGTCGTGTGGATTGCTCAGACAACATGGTCATTGTCATTCAACGGTCTTACCTGAACTCACTTGGATTCGGTGGAAATGATCTTTATGTGGATGATCCTCTTTGCAGACCCAGTATTACCAGTACTGAGGTTGTGTTCAGCTTCCCTATCAATACATGTGGAACCGCCAAAGAGGTATGATCTACATGTGTGTCAGATCCAGCATGG
Source organism: Gila orcuttii (assembly GCA_026230005.1). Classification (NCBI taxonomy): domain Eukaryota; kingdom Metazoa; phylum Chordata; class Actinopteri; order Cypriniformes; family Leuciscidae; genus Gila; species Gila orcuttii. The sequence continues at coordinate 30,850,441 of JAPDVR010000013.1, read as the reverse complement.
CTCCAGTGCTGATATAAATGCCATTACTTCTGTTTTCTATTGCCAAAATTGAAAAATTTTGTCAGTAGCTGTCAGCTTTTAATGCTTGAATATGCTGTGTCAGATTAGTTAGAAACCATAAATGTAAGCATCATTGAGTAGCATGTTTACCACACAACATCACCTGCTCTCTGTCTCTCTCCTAGATGATGAACGGTTATGTGTCCTACACCAACAATGTGCGGGCATCTCAGTCTCAGTCGGGTGAGATCACTCGTCAGTCACAGTTCCTACTACATGTGGGCTGCCGAATGGAGCCGGACACTATGGTCCAGATATTCTACAAGGCCAGGGAGAACATCAATGCCAACATCACAGGAACAGGCCGCTACAATGCCAGCATAGCCTTCTACACCTCCAGCAGTTTCTACCAACAAATTTATGACTCTCCATATGAAGTGAACCTGAACCAGTTTCTGTATGTTCAAGTCAAGCTAAACAGGCCTGACTACAGCCTGGATCTCTTCCTGGACACCTGTGTAGCATCTCCAAATCCCAATGACTTCAAAGATCGTTCCTATGACCTGCTGCGTAACGGGTGAGACAGTATTAGTAAGAATTATGTTGCTACCTACTATAGTTCTTGTACTCATTTGCATTAATAGTCAAACTAACTCAATGTGACTGAGTTTGACTGTTGTCCAAATTTATTTATCTTTCAAATCCAAGTATTTCTCTTATTTTATCTTTTGTAGATGTCCCAGAGACAACACATATTATTCCTACACCAGCGGTCAGCACTATTATGCTCAGTTCCGTTTCCAGGCTTTCAAGTTCCTCCGGACTCATGCCTACGTGTACCTGCAGTGTAAAGTGATCATCTGCCCCGATAACGACTACAACTCTCGCTGCCGCAAAGGTTGCCGCTTACGTCGCAAGAGATCCCTTGACAGCACCTACCACACCAATACTGTGACGCTGGGGCCAATCAAACACAAAGGTCAGAGGCCAGTAGCAGGTATGTTTTCTAATTAATTTATCTGCCAGTTTTTGATGTATTAACATGGAGCCTTTAACTAACAACTGTCCAGTCACTGTCATTCAAGGCTTGGTGTGAAGGAGTCTGAGAAGTCAAAGGAATTAACTGATCATCTTCTCCATCATCACCTTAATCATTACCAATCAATCTTTATTAACCAATCAGCAAATTAATCTAAAGACAAGTTGTATTTTTGCAATTCAATAAAGCATTTCTAAACAGCTGTTCTTGTCACTGTTGTCTGCATTCATTGTGCCTCTTTGAAATGAAACAAGATAATGCAAGGTACAAAAGACAATAAAAAATGATTTCTGTATTAAAATATATTCATATATATACATTCTCATGGTCATGTGTGTGATGCGTGTAATGCTGGCCAGTACCGAGCCGACATTCAGACGTAGAACCCAGAAGTCGGATTCTATGTGGACAAATGTCCTGGCTCTTCCAAGCTTTATAATGGCAGTCCGTCAAAATGCATCCATCCAAAAAGTGCATCCATCTATCATAAAAGTGCTCCACGCATCTCCAGGGGGTTAATAAAGGCCTTCTGAAGTGAAACGATGCGTTTGTGTAAGAAAAATATCCATATTTAAAACTTTAAAACCTGTGTGAAATGGTGAGACCTTTTAATTCTTAAATGTGACGCCCTCCAGCATCATATCATATGTGACAGTGGAATTAATTGATCTCTGAGACATCATTAAGAATTCTGATTTTAAGAATTTAAATATGTTCTTGTACTCATTTGAACATTTGAAACCACCCCAGTGTGTGACTGTACTGGATGGATGCAGGGATGACATGAAGGTACAGAGAGAGAGGAAAAAAAAAACTAAACCAAAATACTGGCTATATAATGGACACCCTAATCATATCTCTTATCTAAATGTAAGGGATTTGTTTTTTTATTTTTTTGTTTGTGTCATGTTTTATCCCAGGGATGAAGAAGGTGAGCAAAGTAGACCCATATAATATAACTTGATTTATTTACATGGAAAACTTGCGCCAAACAATACAAACAACTGTCCGGTACAAACAATACCAGACAATGACCGCGAGAAACAGAAGAACTTAAATACACAAGGTGACAAACTTAATTACAAACAGGTGTTTTCGTTAAATGAATATCTATGACAACTGATAGTGGCGGAAACAGGAAACTGAAGAGAAACAAACTAAAAGTCCATGAAAATTAAATTAATACTAATTAAACGTGATAGTTTGTTTGTAATTTAGACAAGGAATCAGTAAAATTACTTAACTCAGAGCAAAAGGATTTGTGGATATAATATTTCCATAACAAGAACAGGATTTTAACAGCATTGTCCAATAGGACACAACGCGTGTTACAAAATAGCAACAAGACCATTTCTTCTTTGAGATAATTTTCAGTTATTGAAAGAGGTAAAATGACTGTTTTACAATTTGATTTAATGCCAGTTCCTCTGAATTTCATACCGTCTGAACAAGCCCGACATACTGTACATATATAAGCACCTCTTCAGCCAACCCTTCAGCGGACCGCATCTCAAGCTGACCAAAAAGTTTGAGAACCACTGCTCTAAATCAAGTGGTGGATGAGGAAATTACAGTTAAACATTTTACAAAGCAAAACAAAATGTGCATGGAGTCTGTTTGATGAATGAGGAAAGTGACTTAAATTGTGTTTTAATTGAAATGTAAAGTTGCAAAAGGGTTTAGGGGGTAGAAAATATGTTCAATATAAAAAACAACAAAAAACTATAAAAGTAAAAATGTAAAAAAATAAAATGTTTTACAAATAATAATTTAAATAAAAAATTGTTTCTGAAAATTACAACTTGATGCCACAGGCTGCAATTTATTTCTTACATTATGTCTTCAATTTCTTATAATATGTGTTTCATTTTGGCCTCATTTATTATAGCTTATAATTTCATATATGCAGTGTTTTAAATTATTTCTTTATTTACATCATTGCTTATTTATAATTTTGAATAGACTTTGGTTAGCTAAATTCCATAAACCTCATTTGCTCATTTGACCCCCAAAGTTCAGAGGCTTCCTCATTTTGTGATATTTAAGTTAACCAATCTTGCACTTTACAATTATGTGGATCATGTGCAATTTACTGAATCTGTTTTGTGGTTGCTCTGACTCTGTACAACTTTATTCCCCCAGAAAGTCTTAACTGTAATAATAAAGCTGTCATATATGGTTCTGCAAAACCAAATTCTGGTCTGAAACTGCTGGCCTGAAACTGCTGTCACGTATAGGGCCGTGGTTCTGCAGAATCAGTAGCTATATGATACAATAAGCATCTACCCAATAGTATTCCTGACCAGAATTTAAAAGCATGATTATACTCTTCTAATATTTTATTGTAAATAAGAAAATAGACTACACTATCTTCTTACTGAATATTTTTTTTGTTGTTGAATATTTGACACTGGCATTGGTTTGTTGAATCATAACAGTTCAACTGGATAAAAAAAAGAAAAAATTGTATTTAAAAAAATATAGGCCTACTCGGCCTTTACACGCTGACCTCCGTTACAAATTGCATCAGCATTTCTAACATTTTCAAAGTCCAATTTTTACACTTCAAATGTGGCTTAATGAAAGGTTACTGCAATTGCGGAAGCAGGGTACTATTCTCGCCAGTGTGAGAGCGCATGTGCGAAAGGACACAAGTGGCATATATGGGGTTTTTACCTGGAAGAATAGAGAACAACTCATGAACTTGGTAAGATGATGAAGAGTGCAAATAGACTCTTCAAAAGACTCTTTAATACAAGACATAAAAGCAATCAATCCATGCCAAAAATATATGAATTGGTCCAAATGGCTCAGGAAAATCAAGTTTCATAAATTCTGTTAACAATGCCTTCAAATGATGGATAACAAGCAGTGAAGAGAGACAGAATTGGTGGTGTGAGTGACAGAATTGGTGGTAAAAGTTTCAAAGTTTATATTTTCACATCATATTTCCATTGTATGTTTTAGTTACAGAGTGATTAGAGAAGACTAGCTAAATATTTATTTTGCAGTTTTATTTATAACATAATCCCTGTCAGATGAAAAGGTGCATTTTTAAAAAAAAAATAGCTTCACAAAAACAAAACCATTATCCTCAGATGATACATGCTACATTAAGAAGCCAATACTCTCTGATAAGGTTGTATAGTGTACATTATAGTTGATTAATGATTAGTTTAAAGTGTTTTTGGAAAAAAAATATATTCGTTAGAAAGTCAAAAGTCTAAGACTTTGGTTGCTCTTTCATCAACAGTCTAAAGACTTACATCAAAACCAAATTTACTACTATTATTACTGTTAATATTACATTAATTCAAACATCATCTTGAAATAAAACCAGATTTAGCAGTTTAGAGACAATTACATCATAACCTATATGCATTTATAACCTATTGCTCGAGCATTTAAGATGTTGCATTTCCTTTGAGGTCATTTAATCATCTTAAGCACATTTATAGTAACTGTTAAAACTGTACAAAACAAAAAAGGCACTGTGGAAACATTTCAAATAAATGAAATTTCATGTTTAGAAAGCAGATTAATATGAAACTTTATCCCCCGGTTTCACAGACAAGGTTTAAGCTAGTCAATCTAGAATGCATGTTTGAGCTATTTTACCTGAAATCAATTTGCACTGAAATATCTTATAACATGTCAGTGCCATTGTTTTGCCTCAAGCGACAAGCACAGTGCCAGTGTTTTTTCACCCTAAAGCACGTTTATAAAAGCTATTTAAATGCCTTAATTAAACTAATGCCTAATCCTTGCCAAATAGAAATAAATAAATCAGAATATACTAACTTGATTTTCTGCATATTTTGCAGCGTTGCCCCTGGTCATTGTCATGAAAATGTGGATCAAGCATGTTCATTGGTGAAAACAAATTTACGGAGGATCTTCTACAGCAAAAACATCAGCAAAAAGGTAAATTATGATATTTAAATAAGCCCCAGGCTCCATATTCTGCTGCTGACTTGCACATTGAGTTTAAATTTGAGTTTGACCTTCTAAATGATTTGTTCTTAGATGGAATGGTGCAGTATTACAGTGGGTGTTCCAATGCATCACATCTTTCCAGTGAAGAACTACCAGAGGACATTGAAACCAATGATGACATGGACGTTCTAATTTTACAGCCATTAACTCAAATAATACAGGTTGCTGATGACAATGTAATGGACCATTCAGCTAATCAGTCATAATTCACAGAACTGGGATGTGAACGAGAAACTTGTTTCATCCTTACTGTATACATTGTAGACATGTAGGATTTTATATTTACAGTTTTTCTTTATACATTTAAATTAGAGATTTAATCTAAATATTCAGGTGGATCTAAGATAGTCAAGAGACTTTTCAAGGTTTATTAGCAGGAAGATATTTAGGCAACGTGTCAGATGTGGACCAGAAAGAAATGCAAGGCCTACCTTTTTGGTTTTGAGAATGAAATGACAGAACGAACAATCATTAAAGTACACGTCGCATAAGTCAGGTTTATTGACATTCAACATCAAATCCACCAAAACATGTTATTCAATACTTTTCTGATAATTTAGTTCATTATGCAGACAGAAATATGAAATGTTTAAATAGTAGCACCACAGACATTTCCAAAAACATTACAAATAACATCTACAGCATGGCACAGGTGGTAGGGATGAGGGCGAGAGAATGAAAGAGAGAACAGTGTGCCCACACTGCTCAAACACAATCATTAACACTGCTTTACAAAACCAGTGTACAGCCATGTGCTATGGTGCTAAGTAAGAAAACCTCAGGTCACTAAAATGATCAATTTGAACAACAATCCTACAGGACACTATTCTCACTGCTAAACAGCCAGGTTACTTATCTGTGCTATATATTTTCTTTTCAATCTCAACCTTTTTGATTTAAGTTAAGCCTAAAGAATGTAGCTCTCTCAACCAATAAGCAAGTAATAATTTGCGATAATTTATCATAAATTAAGAGGAAAGAAATATTAAATGTGGCAATGTCATGTTACAACATTTTAACTAAAGCGTAATAATAGCCATAACATTTACTGTCGTTCATGTCACTGAATTCCAAATGTAAAAATAATAATAATAATACAAAAAAAGGTAAAGTGTCAACTTTCAGAAAATAACTGTAGGCACTGATTACTGAACTCTGGCACTTATAAAAGAGAGTTGAGGCAAAATCTGTGTTCTGAATGATTGTAAAGTTGGGAAAATGGGATGGTAGTTTTTGATGCGAGAACACCATTAGCATTCACATTTCTTGCCTTTTCAAAGACCAAGAAATGTTCACTCTAAATGTGGCTTACTGACTTCTTCATAACATACCAATAACAGTTCCAATAAAATAGTCAACCAATTTTATCTTTGGAATGTTCCAGATACTATAATTGTATTATTATGTAAAACAGGGCCAAGCAACACCCATGTGTCCTTATTTGTGCTGGCCTCTTGCAAAGTGACAGGCAAAGTCATAGCTGTTTCTGCATCTGTGTCCGCATATGTTACACTGAAAAGGGTTCTCGTAACCATGGCAACCCATGTGGATGGTGTAGAGGATGTTGTCGGGGAAATATATGTGACAGTGGGGGCAGTGGTGGAGCATCTGGGGGTCCTGTACTGGTGTGGGCGTCCCTGGCTGGCTGTTGGTACCGCTGGGAGTGCTGGTTCTCTCGCTGCAGGGTCCCACACCTGGGCTACAGCCACTGTGTGCTGCTGGTCGGGGCTCGGGGGTGATGGGAGAAGAAGCTTGAGCCGCGCTGACAGAGACGGCAGCGGGTGCCATCACAGGCTGCTGGACGAGGAAAGTGGGTTTTTCATCAGGTAGAGATTCTGCTCCGGGAGATACCGGTGCACCTTGGGCTTCAGACGGGATGCTGGCAAGCTGACCGGCCAAAGTCGAAAGCTGGTTCAGCGGGTTGTCCAAGACCATGTCCTGGTCCTCCCTAGAGCCACTTCCAATTGCCCCACCAACTTGCGCATCCTTTCCTAGACTGTTAAAGACCTCCTGATGGAGATGGGCGTGAGGAGGCAGATCATGACCGAAGTCACCCAAGTGATGCTGCTCTGAGTTGGGCTTTTGCAATACCATGGATGGCGGGCTGAGGTTGATGAGCAGCCGACGGCCATAACCCAGAGAGTTTCCTCTCTTCTGGAGGACACTGAGCATTTTTCGGTGTGAGATAGCAGAGCGTGCGCCCTTCATGGGAAGGAGTTTGTGTCTTCGACGCCGGTGATGAGAAAGGTTACTGCGATCGCTGCAGCGGAAAGAGCACAGCTCACATTTGTAGGGCTTCTCACCCGTGTGAGAGCGCATGTGTGCCTCCAGGTGGCGCTCGTACGCTGAGGCGAAAGGACACAAGTGGCATCTATGGGGTTTTTCACCTGGAGAAAGAGATAGAGAGCATCTTATGTACTTGGTAAGCTGATGAAAAGACCAAAGAGCATCTATACATAAGTATTCAGAGTGCAACTAAAGTTTAAGATCAGTTTTCAGTCTTACCTGTGTGGATGCGAATGTGTTCGATTAACCTTGCAGTGCCTCTAGTGGCGTAGTTGCAATAGCGGCACTTGAGTTTGCCATCATATGTTCTCTCAAAGCCATCCACTAACATCCCTGAACTATCCTCTAAGGACATGTCCACTGCTGGGTGCTCCAGGCCATTCTGGCCAAGTTCTTTAAGGTAAGAAAACAAGAACAGAAAATAACTAAGATCAAGACATACATCAAGATATTAAAATAAAAGTTATATTAGAGGTTTGCATTCAGCACACTAGAATCAGCAGACACTTTCCACAAATTAGGTACACTTTTTTTTAGAATTAGAGGCATAAATCCAAATGTTGAGAAAACTGTTGGACATGTTAATCTATAATAAAATAACCTAAAGGTAAACTATGTAACTATGTAATGAAAACCATCCTGCCCTTACCATAGTGAATCAGGGTAAACAAAAACACGTTTTGGAAGGACTGATGATGTATTGACAAATTATTAAAATTTTGTTAATTTTCAACAAAAAATATCATACTTACTGTACCTTTAATTTATTGTTTAATTCATTCCCAAATAACAAAAAGGTAACAACATTGGGATCCCTACAGCATGGTTAGAACTAGAAGACAAGTATTTCAATAAAAAATAAATATTTAAATACTTAAAATAAATAAATAACTTTAAAAGTTTATAAATAACTACAAACCAACATTTGGTCTCAAACTAGCACCTACCGAATGAGAGCTTAAAGGGATAGTTTAAGACACCAAAAAATTCTGTCATTATTTACACACCCTCAGGTCGTTCCAAACTTGTAAGACTTTCGTTCATCTTCAGAACACAAATGAAGATATTTTTAATAAAATCTGAGAGCTTTCTGTCCGTCCATTGATAGCTTCGCTACTGACACTTTGATGCTTCAAAAAGTTTATAAAGAGATCATAAAACTAACCCATGTGAATTGAGCGGTTTAGTCCAAATTTTCTAAAGAGACACAATCGCCTTGTATGATGAACAGATTAAACTTAGGCTTTTACTCGCATATTAAACATGCATCAACTCACACATCAGTTATAGTAAACTGAAGCTCAAACCTGTTCGCTTGACATGCGAGAACCAATGAGGTTCATTCTTGTGTTACGCAGCACGTTTGAGCTTCTGTTTATGTTTGCTGGTAAATGCTTTTCTGTGAATAAAAGCCTAAATTCAATATTTTATTGAAAAATATGAAGCGATCGAGTTTCTTCAGGAAATTTGGAATAACCCGTTCAATTCACATGGATTACTTTTACAATTTCTTTATGAACTTTTTGAAGTGGCCAAGTTTCAGTTGCGTAGCTGTGAATAAAGGGACAGAAATCTCTCAGATTTCATCAAAAACATCTTCATTTGTTTTTCTGAAGATGAACAAAAGTCTTACATTTTGTAAACGACATAAGGGGGAGTAATGACAGAATTTTCTTTTTTGGGAACATATTTAGTCAAGTCTAAAACAACAAGGTCCTCTAAGCATTACCTCCTTGGAGATCCTCGCTGTCTTTCCCTCCGATGACAGAGCCAGATATCATGTTGACATGTTGGGTCTGTTGACTCAGGTACTCCTGAAAGTCCTTCACGAAATCCAGTGGTTCTGGCTTCTCCTCGCCCATTGAAAGATCTACACCGTCGTGCTCTGTTGTCTTAAACTACACCAAACAGGCTGTGAATAACATACAACCAGAAGATCTTACAGATGTAACGTCAAATTTAATAAAAGACGAATTATATACCTAACATGATACCCACTTTAAACAGAAACAAAATTAAAGTTTTCAAGCAATATGTAAAGTGTGAATCCAGTCGACTCTTCTACAATAACATGCAACCACAGGCCAACGGGGGCGGTGAGCATAATCTTAAGCTCATAAGTTATAGTGGAACTTGTGACAGTTGTACTAATCAGTTGTATTAGTCTCGCTGTTATCCAGTTGACAAGGTAACATGCGTTGCTATGATAGCGAGTGAACGTTGACGTTGCTAACGTTAAGCATTCCCAACATTTACGCTATCATTAAAACAACAATTAACAGTTACCTTCTTAAAGACGTCAGAGGAATTAAAACCACACTCAGTTGTTGAATGTATTGACTGTCGACCCGTTCTTAAAGGGGATATTAGAAAAATGGGAGTAAATAAAGCTTCATCTTGAAGCTGGGTAGCTAACGTCAGCGAGTTAGCGCGACTGATTCAGTTGAAAATAGATTTTAAACGAGCTTTACATTTGAGCAGCAGTTAGATCGACGTATTTGAAACATACTCAGTGTGTCCATTAGGACTGTATCATATGTAAACAGATAGTAAAAACCGGTGTTTGGTGGCCTAAATGATGCTCAGCGACATCAAAACAAAAGAAAACGAAGGGGTGAAAGTTCAAATAGGAGGTGCGCTGCTGAAATGATTCCGACTTCGCTCCGATAAATGAACATTTAGTTCCTGTGTGTCACTGTGAGTATACAGGACTTTTGCACAGAGCAAACCAGACTTTTCAAAATTAATGTATCCTAACACAGTATCCTAAAATGTGTGAATACAGTATTTAATTACATAATTTCGATTTCTTGATTTGAGCAAGTGTTGCTATTTTGCCATGTCTTCAGTTGTTAGCCTGTATATGTAGCCCACTATTGTTAAAATAACAAACTGTATAACAATTAAGACATATTCAGCTTTTCCCTTCCTCTAATCAAATCATGTTTTCTTCTGAGTATTGTTTTAATTGATGCTCAACTTGTAATTGATGCCTAACTCTCATTCTCAATCCCTCAGCAATGGCTAGCTTTATTTCCATCCTGTTAGGCACCCTGTTAATTTTCTTTTTATGTTTTAATTGAAAGCTTATTTCTGAAAGTGTTGTGTACCATTTTTGCTTTTAATACTTTCTTAAATAACATCTTAATCATATTAATTGATAAGCATATCCAAAAGGTAGCCTACTGCAAAACAGCCTTGATCCATTAAAGAAAAAAGAAAAAAACTTTTAGAGTTCTGCATCAAGTGCATTGATGATTCATCACCTTTTACCAGATTAGCTAAATACATGGATAATTTCCATATTCAAATGTCATGGGCAATTTGATGAGTACTTGAGCCAATTGCATTACTTTAAATAGCAGGATTGGCTCATTTATGTTTCATAGCGTTTAATATTTAACAAGAGGGGAAGTTAGCCGAAGATCGCATTGCCCCATTTGTGTCAGGGTTGTAGGAAAACCATTGAAGAGGGTGTGACAAATGACCAGTTAAAGCAAGAGCTTTGGATCCTTATGACACTCTTCAGAGTTGTAATGAGAGGGTTCTAGTGTAACATGCGGCAATTCATTCCCTGTGATCATGGTTCAGATGACCAGAGAACAACTTGCCTTGCTCCCATAGTAGGCTAAAATGTTAACAAACTGTATATTCAGATAGCCTTAGTATATATATATATATGTATATATATATATATATATATATATATATATATATATATATATATATATATATATATCAGTAATTTTTATTATTTAATTTCTACACTGTTTTTCTTTAGACTTTTCCACAGACACTGCATCTCAAGCAGACAATTCTTCTTACCAAAAGCATATCATTGCTATACTTCTCAATTTGAATTCATAGTCTAATTCTATACTTTACTGTAAATAGGGCTGAATCCAGCTTTATTTCACAGTTAGGACACTAGATGGCGCAGGATGTCAAGTTGTGATGAACATGTAGGGAAATAAGGTAGGCCTGTATTTTTTTTTACACTTTTTACAGGCACAAAGCATAATGAGAGTTGTCAGTATTTTGATTGTTGCCTTTGAATAAGTTGAGAAGTCTTGATGCAAAGTGCACTGTTATATTAGCATTATTGAGTGAGAATTATAAATAGACTTTAGACAGTTACTATGAGGTGCAGTAGGCCTATTTACAGTATGTGGGTTTCAGTGAAAAGCGCAGTAAACTGATCAAAAGGCAGGCATGACAGCCTGACCTTGTGGGGTTGAACTACGACCCCTGAAGCAGTCAATTACAACACTTCCTAATGGCCTGTCCACACTAATGTTATTTTATAGCAATTTAATTATGCTCAGGTTTCCCGTGAAGCCACTTCCCCTTAAATAATTCAAGCAGGGTGACAGTAATTTGTCAGTTGAAAAAGATTAATTGGGGTTTCAAGTGGGCTTCTTTTCATGAAGCGTTATTGTTTTCAAAGCCGGGGAGCAACAGTAGGCCTACATGCGAAAAATAGTTGCTTTGATGATAACAGTTAATTTGTTTCTTAGCTGTCTATCAGCTTGGTCGACATCAGATTAAGAGATTCTGGAAATCTAGACAAATATTGTTTCAGTAGGCCTATTTTACGATTTTGCAATACGTTTTATAAATGCCAATGACATTTCTTTCTTTCTTTCTTTCTTTCTTTCTTTCTTTCTTTCTTTCTTTCTTTCTTTCTTTCTTTCTTTCTTTCTTTCTTTCTTTCTTTGGTTTTGACAACCACTTATAGTGTCCAAATATTTGATTAGGCTACACCTTTATATACATTCGAACTCCGCACAGACTTCATGACTTGAAGTAACTCGGTCACAAATGAGTATTAGTTCAATTTGTTTGTCCGGCTTAGTTTCCTCCCTTCTCACTCTCCATTTTAATTTAGCATCTGCAGAGTGTCTGAAGCCGCTCCATCGACACCTGCTCGGGGGTAAGTCAGACCAAGTTCCCCCGTTGCACCCTAATTCACATTTAAAAGCCTTTGAATGAGCGGACCCCCTTCTCCCCCCCCCCCCCCCCCCCAAAGCGCTTGATTTATGTGCTGTTTGTGGTTTTATAGAACGCGAAACAATTCATTTTCTCCTGAAAAGGAATTGGGTATTAATTTGGAGAAGGCCCCTGAGCACTTTTTTAAGACTCCAATCATATGCTGGAGTCATTTAAAGGCTGCCGTGGACATTAGCCCTCGAAGAAAGGCTTTTAATCCTGCCTGAAGAGCGCAGCTATAGAAACGGCTGCCCCAACGCCAAATCATTACTGCTAAAGGGTGAAGGAGGATCACTGCTGGATTTATTCTTCACGCCCCCAAGACTATTTATTTCTGGAGAGACCCTATCTTACACCCCCACCCTTGTGCGACACGGGGCGTGTGTAGAAGCAGAGAAAGGGAAAGAAATAGGATAAAGGAAGTACATATTAAGCTTTTCATTTTCCTGCCACTTAATTTCCTCGCGGCCGCCTGTGTAATGAATGTAATTGCTACCTTTGATGAGAACACTATTATCTGAATCACACTTTAAATGGGCAAACAAGGCCCCCTCCATCCTCTCTCTCTCTCCCCCACCTCACAAAGCGGGTATAAGATCTCTAATTATGTGACAGAACAAGTGGTTTTTCTCAAAGCCGTGGCGTTGCGCTCGATTGCCAAAGAGCAGCCTTGGTTACATTTGCACAAAGGCGCAGATTAGCAGCGATACGCACGCCACACACAAAGATGGGCGTTTTTTTATCATTAATTTCCTGCGTGAACCAATGAATGTCTCTGTACAGGAAATTCTCATTTAGTCGAATGCCAGATCTCATTTTCTAAAAGTCCGGGCCAATCTGGCTGATTGGAATATTGGATTGAAATCAAAGCAATATGGCCTAAAGGGAATAAAAAGGAATGCCCGTACAAAATCAAAGAGTAAAGTAAACTTTATTTATTCCCTTAAGAAAAGTGCAAGTAGAAGACTGTTCATATTATGCTGTTTTTTTATAGCTTAATTTACATGTAGCCTATATGAAATCTGAGAAAAGTCGGCCTCTATCTATCTATCTATCTATCTATCTATCTATCTATCTATCTATCTATCTATCTATCTATCTATCTATCTATCTATCTATCTATCTATCTATCTATCTATCTATCTATCTATCTATCTATCTATCTGAATGGGTTATTATTTATAGCCATTGTATTAATTTAAATAACACAATACAAAGTCAAATATCCTAAAAAGCTATTATTGTAGGCCTACCTCATCATATGTGCTGCTTGGATCACGTTCTAACTTTTGTATGACACACCGAACCTCAAACAGACAGTTCAGTTATTCATGAGGATTTATCTTTGCACATCTCTCGGCGCGCACGCGGTGAATAGCTGTTTAATAAAAGTGTCGGGCGCGTCCTACAGATGACGTGCCTTTACGAGGCGACGCACGATAAAACCGCTGTCACCTTATGAAGTCTGAACGCGCGCGCGTCCCTCTGGCAAAGTATTAAAGCTTCGTTGGAGAGATTTTCAAACGTCACAGGTGACAGCACGCTTCTATTCCGTCGAGCTCTTTAGCCCCGCCGAGATGCAAAAAACTATAAAGCAACGTCACAAATGATGAATTACACAATTATTCTTAAATGGCTGGCGTTTTGAGCTATATGCAAAGCCATTTGGCACCTTAAATGTGAGTTATTATTCTTTAAAGCAAGCTATACTTAAATGATAAAGTGATAATCAATTCCTTTGACTATGATGCCTCGCTTGGAGCCTGGGGGAAAAACTACTGATCACTTCTATTGGTCTGCAAATGATGGTACTTACATCATGACAGATGGCTGGCAGGAGCAATGTGTGACTTTAGAAAGGTTTATAATGTCTGAAACAGGCTGCCATTCGGGCCCAGTCAGGCAACAGAGGAATGGGCCAATATTTCTGAGTGAAGTGGCATTTTAGCTGTATTTATCTGAGGATCTCTACACCAAAACCATAGGCACTAATAAAGAAGATGCTGTAATAGCTTTTGACTGGGTCCAGTCGCTCTGGATGGGGAATGAACTGTCCTTTGCTGAATTATTGTGGCCAAATGCCATTTGTACAGCCTGAAAAGTGGGGGCATTTATCCTGACTGTCAGCGCTTGGCAATAGCTCATAGTACTGAATGATATCTCCCAACGCACAGTTGCCCCAATACTCGCATTTCATGCTCGGCACTGAGAGGGAAACTAATGGATAGTACTGTCTGAAGGCAGATAATTTAGAGCATCTTCTGTCAAATCTTTAAAACACATGGCTCTACAGAAGCCAGCGGATACAGTGGAGTGCATCCAGCGGCACGACCCCTATGCGCCTCCCCGCCACTTTGGGGCACTGAACCAGGGAAATTCATTAGAAATGGCTTTTGAATTCTCAAAAAGTAGGTGAGGATCAGTTGATTTAATGCTGAATTTGGGTAATGTTTAGTTTCGTTTTAGTCTTCCTGTGCGCAAATATAAAAGTGTATGTAAATGTGTTCACAGTGAAGATGGCTTTCTCCATGAAATTTGCAAGTACCTTGGCAGATTAAGTAGATGTTTGTACTCATTATATTAAAGTAACAGTTCACTCAGTTCATCATTTACTCACCCTCATGTCATTCCAAACCTGTATGACTTTTTTTCTGCTGAACACAAAAGAAAATCTTTTAAGAATGTTGGGGTCCAATGTTGTTCCAAACAACATTAAACCCTAATTACTTTAATACTGACAAAATTAAATCACTAATCATTTTTTTCAAAATTATCTTTTTTTTGGGTAGTGCAGAAGAAAGAAAGTCATGATACAGGTCATGAATATCACGTGGTGCTATAGAAAAAAACAGTTTCTAAAAGATTTAACAGAAGTAAAACTAAAATGAAGCTCTCTTAATGTATTATTGTATGGACATGCTGTTTGTGTGGTTGACTGTCTGTATTACGTAGCACAGAGGACATCTCAGGTTAAAGAGATCTAATAGAGTATTGATTATTGATAACAGCTGATCATTGGTATAATCATGTCTAATTGACTCCTTATCTCTTTTTCAGACTGTAACTATTCATTGCAGAGCAGATGTTCTGCACCTCCATACCTGTTAATTTTCATTCTTCATGGTTTCAGTAACTACTCTTTTAGAAACTGTTTTCTATAGCACCACATGATATTTTACCATTGAGCAATGACCCTCCGCCCTGTGTTTTCTGTAGCCCAGTCTCTACTATCATTTTTAAACAAAGGTCCAGTTTGCTTTCCACATCACAGTGCTTAGTATGTTTTATTTATACTCCACAGAAGTTGACGCTGTAACAAGGAAGTACTCCATTACCTCTGTATTCTGTTTCTGAATGAATAGGCCCTCTAGTATTATTCACTTTCCCTGAACACTGCTCTTATCTTGCTCTGTACCCAGTAGGCCTCGTTAGTCACCATATGAGGTGAGTGGCCGGGTCATAATGGGAGGGAGGAATGACCCTCGACCTCCTTGACCTCTTATCGATCTCTGGGCCTAGTGCAGCTGGGCCTCTGTGAGTCTGTGTTCCAGTGCATAGGGGGAGGAGTTTAAACATGACACTCACTGTACCATGCCAGTGTGCAGTTGGGGAGATCATTAATAACATGCATTTTACCTGTACATCAGTGACAAACCAACCAGAGCACAGAGAAGCAGCAAGTTCATGAACACAAACTTGGGGCTCACATAAAGAAGCATTGAAAAAGAATGGATAAAGAGCTGTAGATAAACAAAACCCAATAAATCAATGTTTCTGTCTGTCTGAATTCTCAGGGATTTGAGACTGAATAACCTCAACTGCCATGCTCATCTTAATCAGAGGAGCAGTTTGGTTTAAGCAGTTGTGTCTTTAATTTTTGACCATCCTCTTATATTAATATTATATATATATATATATATATATATATATATATATATATATATATATATATATATATTTATACACGTATATATATGTTTGTGTGTGTGTGTGTGTGTGTGTGTGTGTGTGTGTGTGTAACTCTCTGAAGATTTTTAGCATGGTAATGGATAAGACAAATCAATGATTAATATTAATGTATTTGGCCCAATAGATCTGCTACTCTGTTGCTGCTGATGATGCTGTTGCTGTTGACTATTGTTGTTGTTGTTGTTATTGCTTACTGCCAATACAAACACTAATAGGCTGCTGTGGTATGTAAGACCTATACTGCTGCACAAATAACATATATAAATTACTTGTAGTAGACCTATACAGGTGGAGCTGGGGAAGGTGAAGGGTCTAACCATCTATTTAAATGTTTAGAACCAAGCTCATTGGCTGCAGATGAGACAGGAACCTATCAGCTTGTGCCATGTAGTAAACAATGTAAATAACATCAGGTTGCGTTAAGGACCCATCAGCCTGTGCCACCTAGAGTTTCATGACAGAACTCGAATTCGGAACCACATACACTGTAAAAAATCCAACTTACATTTTGTTTGACAAATTCTGTTTTTAAAGTTTATTCAACTATTTAACATGAAAAAGTTTCTACAACTAAAGATCCTAAGTTGAGAAAACTCAAAAATGTCCTGCAGCTGGTTGCCTTAAACTTTGACATTTTCTCAACTTTTTTTTTTTTACAGTGTACTAGCATACTACTCTTACTATTTCCCCCATATTTTTCTAATTGTAAGAGGAGTATGCAAGTATGCGGTTCTGAATGGTAATGCTGAATTTTCAGCATCATTACTCCAGTCTTCAGTGTCGCATGATCCTTCAGAAATCCTTCTAGTATGTTGATGTGGTGCTCAAAAAACATTTATTTTTCCTACCAATGTTGAAAACAGTTGTACTGCTTAATACTCTTCTGGATTTTCAGGATTTTCTTTTTCAGGATTCTTTGCTGTATAAAAAGTTAAAAATAACTGCATTTATTTGAAATAGAAAACATATTATTAATGTCTTTAATGTCCCTTTTGATCAATGTAATGCATCCTTGCTGAATAATAGTATTAATTTCTTTAAAAAATTCTACTTATACTGACTTCTTTGTGTAATATGTGTGTGTCATTTAATTTTTTACAGATTTTTTTTTGCCAATTTATAAGCGTAACACTCTTTCTGTTTCTCTCTTTCTCTGTTTCGCCCTTTTGTTTTACTCTTATTCTTTTTATTCTGGTATCTTGTGAGGCTTCTTTTCTTTTCTTTGCATGGGTCTATCACACTGTTTTTTTTTTCTTTCTAGATCACTTCTTACACTTTCACAACTCTGCTTCTTTTTTACATCTTTCTGCTATCAGACACACATGCACTTTTATTCACCTTGATCTTTGGTCCAGTAAAGACTACAATATCAGGCCTGTAGACCTTTAAAGAATCGTCTTTGTGGTTTTCAAAAAAAAAAAAAAAAAAAGTTGTTGGCCGCATGGGGGAAGTAAGCCGCTAATGTATGTAATAGTTTTCTATAAATAATCGAATGACAACATGGGCGCAATGGCATCTGGGGAATGTAAAAGAATATGTAACCAATTTTAGTGCTATTAAAGCGAAATAGAGAACAAAATATATAAGAGGTTGAGGGAAAGGTTTCATTTGTAACCAGGGAATAGGGGCTTTATGGCAGCATAGGATACAGTCACTGTTGAAAATAGAAAAGAAAAAAAAGGATCTTAACATTGAACAAAAAGAAATAAAGCAGGGGGAAATATGTGCTGTGCATAAAATCAATTGGTCGATAATTGGCTCACTTCTCATGTGTGTGCAGGTGTGTGGCCATACATCTCTTCCTAGGAGCACTGATTTGATTTGCACTTATGTTTTTACAAATAATCAATGCTTCATTTTGACTGCAACAGATCGTGCCTCGTATAGTACACTTTCATTTGGAGACACCGACAGCTTGAAATTGACATACAAACAGATAAATATCAGAAAATGGCCTGGATTCACTTTATTTGTTTTATTCATGTTGCTTTCTGTAGAGTTGTTTTTGTTTCAGAAATACTTAATTTAGTGTAAGAAAATACACAATTACAAAGATTCATTATCGTCATAGTCATCTATGCTCATTGTCATCATCATCATCCAGCGAGTCATCGTTATAGCCACCTCCATCAGGGCTATTATCGTCATTTATTACCATTCAAATTTAAGATAATTAAAATAAGTGCCTGTGTCGTATTAAAACACCTACGGCTGTAGCATCAGAATCACTCACTGTGCTCATTATTTGCTAATTTTAAGCTTGCATACTTTGCATAACCTATGTCATGTCTTTCATAAAAATGTTAACGCATTCTTCAGTGTGTGTGTGTGTGTGTGTGTGTGTTAGGTGCAGTGTAGTAGGGGGAGTGAACAGCATCTAAATTTGTTTGCCATTGATTTGTAGTCCATGTGGGGCTAGACTGATATTTATGGGGAGAAAATGCCCCTCTGCCCCCAGGACTCTGGTACAAATCAGATGTGAGATCCAATATGGCCGTCATGAAGAACGGATGATGTGAGGCGAATAAAAAGAGTCTTATCTCAAATGGATTTGTGTGGTGACACTAACAAGGGCTTTTAATCTTTCATTCAAGATGAAGTCTATTCTCTCCTGAATTATCTATTCTCTATTCGATTTTTCTATTAAGGAGTAAAAGTGTGGTAGGCTTTATTTAGCCAGTTTAATTTTTAGAATAAGATCCCTGTGAATGTCAGTCATGAGTACTTTTTCATAGAAGTCTATCATGTCTTTTATTTCTCTCTTTCTCTGCTTTAAGACAGCCCCCTCTCATTGCGCTGGCAGTAGCTGCTTAATTATGTAGGGAGGTAGGAGATCTTTATTCTCTGTGTCCATGCTGATAGCATCTCATTCACTCTCAGTGTTTGAGGTTTAGATTTTATCTTGACAGGCTGGCTGACAAATAGGAGTCATCCTACACCTGCACTGGGAACCCGTACTGGTATACAATGTATATATTTAAATGACGAATTGTAAATAAATCAATATTACACACACACACACGTATGTATATAAATATAAAATTATTATAGTTATAAATTAATATAAATTATAAATGAATATAAATATAAATATATATATAAATATATATATATATATATATATATATATATATATATATATATATATATATATATATATATATATTAATATCAAATTAATTAATATTTAATAGATTTAAATGAATACTTGCAAATTATCACATTATAAAAAAATATATTGGGAAATATTATTACAAAATAAATTAACTGTTTTCTTTTTGAATATATTTATATTTATAATATATTCATACATTGAATATATATAAAAGTATTCATTTTTTAAAGTCTTTTTTTTTATCTGTCCACAATTGTCTGAATGTTGTTATCATTGTTTCCACAAAAAACGTTAAGCAGCAAAAAGTTTTCAACATTAATAATAATAATAAAGGTTTCTTGAGCACCAAATATTACTGATTTCTGAATGATCATGTGACACTGAAGACTGGAGTAATGATGCTGAAAATGCAGCTTTGTCATAACAGGAATAAATGACATTTTTAAATGTATTACAATTATTTTAAATTGTAATAATATTACTGTTTTTACTGTATTTAAGAGACTTCTTTCAAAAACATAAAAAAAAATTAATGTTTCCAAACTTTTGACAGGTACCATAAGATCCTTTTCCTGATCATGACAGCTGCTATTTGCATTTGTTCTCATTTTAATTAAAATGCATATTTAATATAGCTAATGATACAAATTATATAATGTTATAAAATGAATAATGTTGAAGTATTTAAGCTTATATCTGAGGACATGACAATGAAATTAAAGCTTCTATAAATGACCTGTATTAATTACTGTACTCAGTTTGTTTGATTAATCCACCCCATTACAGCTCGTCTCTCTGTTTCCTTTAGTCAGGAAAGTCGGTTGCTATGGCCACATTTATAGGTGTTCATAAGTGGCCCTGAGTGACTGCTCACCATCTCTGCTCCAAACAACGAGCAATAATCAGCTCATTAAAGAGCTTCCCTCCTCCCCTCATACCCCATGCTCATCTAAATAACAAATAACAGGCTCTCTCTCTCCATTCTGCCTTTTTCTTCTCTCCGTCCCCCCTCCTTTGAACCACATCTCATAGAAATGTATTTATATCTCTATATCCACAATCGAGGCTGTGAGTGAGGAAAGAAAGGGAGAGAAAAAGTGGGTTCTGTCAGAAGTGGTGGGGAAGAGTGTGAAAGTAGCCGATTTTCTTAATACATCCCCTGGGAGCAGATAAGTCTATCAATCTGTTAGATTGGAAAGCCATTAGGTGCCCTGGTTTATGCGTCTCAAGCTGTTAAAGCAGAGCAGATTGATTGTTGAGCCTTTGATGGGATATGCTGATCTAATCTCACTGTGCTTCAGTTTGCAATAAATTACACAATTCATTTCCCCCCATTTAGGGGAAGAAAATGACACCTCCAGGCATGCCTGGCCTCTCCGGGCGAAACAGCACACAGAAGCTATTTTATGGCGCCATTTAGCCAGCAAGCTTTCAGCCAACCAGGCCAACGAACCACCCCCCCCCCCCCCTCTCTCTCTCTCTCTCTCTCTCTCTCCCTCTCTCTCTCCCTCTCTCTCCCTCTCTTTCTCTCTCTCCCTCTCTCTCTCTCTCTCTCTGCTCTCCTTCCCAAAAAATCGAAGCATAATCAAGGTGTATGTTTAGAAAATTTATTGTTATAATTTCCACCCATAATCTCCTCCATTTTCCTGCAGCCAGAATGACATAGATCATCATCTGGCGTAAAAAAAAGAGGAAAATGGATAGCAGTTTAAAATTTATCGGTCTTTGATTCTCAATTATAGGTGTTTATGACTTCATCCGTCTTCAGCCACCTCAACCTTTTCCATTATGGTGGAATATTATTTGTACGGAATCCATTAAATTCACAAGGCAGGACTCTAATGGCGGGGCTGCAGTGCTTTGCAGAGGGAAAAGTTTTTTTGAAAGGTTAGCTTTAGCAAAAGCGCTGCTGTTATGACACCAGAAATTGCTTTATTGATGGGCTTCCTCAGAGCCTGAGCATTTGGGCCATTTGTAACGGGCTCCATATCTCTATCTCCCTTCAGACACTGATGAGAAGCCACTGCTGCCTCAACCCGATTACAGCACTGTAATGACACACGGTCAGAACGCTTGGCCCAAGAACGCTCACACCTGGCTATATTCTACGGAAGACATCACCTGTGTGTGTGTGTGTGTGTGTGTGTGTGTGTGTGTGTGTGTGTGTGTGTGTGTGTGTGTGTGTGTGTGTGTGTGTGTGTGTGTGTGTGTGTGTGTGTGAACCTGGACAGGTGCTGCAAAGCCATTCCACAGATTCAGCCATGTCAGAAAGAATGAATGGGGTCTTTTAGTTCTTGGTTGGCACAAGGAAGACACAGATCATTGCATCAATGTAGGACACTGAGGGTCAGGGAATCTGTTGAACATCTCTGTACCTATAAGCAACATTTACGGTTCCCAAGGTGGTACATTAGACAAAACATTCTCGATACTCATAACTTTAGCACAATGAGAATGATTACATAGACATTATATCATCATTGAGCATATATTTAACCCCTACAAGTATTTAAGTTCCTGTATACATGAATGCCTTCTCAATTCTTTATCATTTTATTAAAGGCTAGTTCACCAAAAAAAATTAATTGAAGAATGTTTTAACTGTTTTGTCTATACAATGAAAGTCAGACGGGACCAAAACAGCTTTGTATAGATGGAAGAAAAGAAAAAATAGAAACTTGGACATTTCAAAATATTTTCCTTTGTGTTCCCCAGAAGAAAGAAAGTCAAACAGATTTGGAGTGAAATGAGCGTGAGTAAATTATGGCATTTGCATTTTTAGCTGAACAACCCCTTTAACATGACTCTGCCCAAGACAACGAGCTAATTAAAAAGCACTGTTTCTTCTTTTGGGGTTTTTAGAATTAGATTTATACTCAATTCTTCCCACTTTCCACAACAACGTCTGCAGATAGTGTATTATGTGCCAAGATGGACAACCTTGGTCCTGATGGTCTATTGTTAATCCAGTGTTCGGACATGGACTGACCTGTAACCCACTTAGCGAGAGCCTCTTCTCACCCTCAAAGTGACATTGAATTCTGCTCTTTTCTCTGCGGCCCCCATAAGCATATAAAAGCAGCTCACTGATACTTGGCTAATCACGCTGTAACTCAGAGCCTCTAACTATCTCTCTGCCAATCAATAGCTTCACCATCCCAATTAAGGTGGGCCAGGTCAGGGCCAGGCCACAGTCAGTCCTTTACAACTTAAATGCCATGTTTAAATCCATTGTGTGTATTACAGTGCGACGAGCCGCCTGACCTTCAAGCTTTTAATGCCTCGTTTCAATAGTGCCGGACATTAATGCACTGAGAAAGAGCATGCAGTGGTCATTTTGTACAAGTCGGTTAAACAGATCAGGATATTTTAAAGTGAAGATTTAAACTGTGTATGCTAATCATTTTTAGCTTAGTCTATTTATATTTGTGCATTTGGCATATATTTTTATTCAAAGCAACTTGTAGTGCATTCAAAGCCTACACTTTATTAGTCTGGCATTATTGAAGCCTCTAATAATGGTCATATGGATCAACAGATCTTAATGGATTGAAATCATTTTTCAATCTGTAATAAATCTATAATATAAATATATATATATATATATATATATATATATATATATATATATATATATATATATATATATATATATAAATCTGTATATATCTATGATAAATTTGGAGTTTATTCCCTAAATTTACACACAAATAACAAAATTTACCTTTAAAAATAATCATAATTCCCGTGATTGTTCTTTTAATAGTTTTTTTAGTGATGTCATAGCGACCAAATGCCATTGCAAAACCAGGCGTATACAATCCAAGATTTAAAGGTTTAGAATACCTCCTCGCCCATTTTTCACTGTGTGGTAGCCTACTTTTCGATATTATACTCATGTCTTTTATCACAATTTCGACCAGACGAGAGAAACTCACAAGATATCAAAACAAAAATCTATATATAATACGTGGGCAATTACAGCGCGAAGTTAGCGGCGTCTGGTCATTGTCACAGCGCGGCGCGCTTTTCTCATCTCCCGGGGTCGTTAGACGATGATGGATGTAAACCTATAAAGTATCTAAACTGGACCTTTTAACAAACCATGAGCAATACTATCATTTCTTTAATAGAACCTGCTGACCGTGTCATTCCGTCCTGCCATTCGTCATTTTCCCGGTGAAATAATCAATAACTCCACGCTCTGAAATAAATAATCTAAAAGTCAGGGAACATTATATCTTCCCACCAGGCAGATAGACACAAAGAGCCGAGATGAAGACTAATATGAAATATCTACACATAGCCTAAATGGCACAAGCCCCAATAAAGGCACGTACCGAACACTGATTCTAATAGTTGTGTGTAGCGTCCATCATTCGTGGATAAAACTCTGTGTGAACCATTTGTGCGCTGTTAGTTACAGTGAATTAATGAATTAGGCCTGCCTTTGAGCCTAAATCTCATTATAGTTTTGTATATAAAGAATATATAGACTATTATATTCATCTAAGATAGGCTATTAGAAATAAGCCTTGTGTTTTAAACGGATAGCCGAAATATGTATTTTGAAGAGGGGAGTTGCCTGAGTAACATCATTGACTAAACCCCGTCTAACACCTGATGGCGCTAGGGAACGACTTATTTAAACCTAACCTAGGCTATAGATTTTTACGATAATAATGCAATAAAAGTATAGGATACACATACACGGTCAAAAGGTGTTTTAACTGTTGCATTGTATGTTTTACTTGTAGTGGCGTAAGGTTCCACTTTAATTTCTTACAGTTATTCGGTATAATAATAATTATACAAATTATTCCGACTCGCTGTCTTTGGAAAATGTTTTCACAATCCCATAATATAATTTTATTTTTGTCGACACACTAAGACTAATCCTATTTACATCAAATTTAACATTTAGAAAACCATTTTCTGTTTTGTCTCCAGTTTAGAAATGCAGTGAAACAAGCAAAAATGTGGACCACGTCTACATGCAGCTTAATTTGAACAGCAATCAATAACCTAATATCATAATCAAATGCGCCAGCAGTTCTGATTAAGTTGTAATTCCCCTGCTTTTACTCTTTAAATATGCTATGAATAGTAGGCCTACTATTAATTTTGATAATGATACTAATAATGCTATTGTAATCATATCACTTATGTCCAGGTCTAAATTGCTCTGTCGATCTAGCTTTAGCTTATTGTCAAAGGGTTTAATTCATATAAGATTTTTTTTTTACAGCAACAAGCCTGGCTTTTATTGGTTTTATTGGTTTGCTGTTTTGCAAGCGTGCAGTAATTCCTTATGACCTGTAGAGGACGCTCTCATATTGTCAAATCAGTGATTTATGGCGTCCAATTCAGTTTTGTTAATAATTATAGAAACAAAATTATTATTATCTATTCGAAAGAAGACACTTTTTGGTTTGATTAAAGACGGACAAAGCTGGCAACCTGATGATAGGCCATGCACATATGTTCACTGGTTCATTTTATTTATTTATTTATTTATTTACTTTTTATTTTTATTATTAGGCTATTATTACTATTATTATTATTAGTAGTAGTACTAGTAGTTTTTATTTTATTTTTATTTTGTGTGTGTGACAGTGACTGTGCTGTTCCCGACCAAACTCAGCATTTAGTGGCATTAAAAGTATGACCTCATGACCTATAAGATTTTTGTGATTTATTTTGTGGTTTGTTTTATTTTATAGTGTGTTAAACTGTGAAGTAATACTTGATTATAAGACGAATGCAGTAAAGTTAATTCATAGAACTCTGCTCCGATGGCAATTAGTTAAAATGTTACAAATATAAAGATCGAACTTACTAATTAGTTACAAAACTAGGCTATTTGAGTTTAAATAGTAATGTTAAAAGACTTTAAAGACAGAGTGATTTCAACTAATCTATTTTCTAATTTGATACTTAAAAGAGCATGCAAAGGTAGGCTAAATTAAAAATACGCCTGATTTTAGCAATAGCTATTCGTTAAAAAAATCTGTAAGGGATTTATATTGAAACTGCACTTGCAATGTGCTTCACCTGTAATAATAATAATACTAATAATAATGATAAAAAGAAATAGCTTTCCATATTGTTTACATATTAGCCTATATAGCCTACAGTTAGGTTGTATAATACAATATTATATTAAAATGATGTAACATTTTAGAGCTACCAGCCTATAAATGTTCTTAAAGCAGCAACTACAAATTAGAGTAGACTTAGACACATATGTGGAAAAACACAAATCTACTTTTTCCTCATATCTATTAGTGCATTTCTATCTCTCTGACCCTAACTACAGTTTACACCTTTGTCATATGCCCATATAAATGTAGAATGTCTGTATGTAACATTTTATTGATATGTATTGATAAAAAAAGTCAACTTTAACTTTGCAATGTGGCCTAAACCACCTTTTTCGCTATTGCCTTTATTGGCGCACCGCTTGAGCTAAATCCTTGTTCCTTTGTGTTAATGGTCCGTCCTCATTTGCCACCTAATTGGACTATATAAGACCAATAACAGGAGAGAACTCTCAGCCCAGCAGCCAACGCGAAGAGTCTGGGAGGCCCCTCCTCTCTCCCGACTCTCCACTTCCCATCTCTCCCTTCATCCCATTTGCTATTGTACGTGCCCAATCGCCGTATACTTTCTGCATTTAACTCGGGTGACATTTTTATTTCATCATTAGCATCTGGCGCCAGACGGACGCGGTGAGCATCATTTTCACCAAGGAACTCTCGGAAGATGATCAGCAAGATTAATATTGTTTATCTCGCCCCGCGTTATTGTCTTTCGTTTTAACGTCAGTTCTGACCGTAAACAACCGCGTTTAAGTTCCTTACACTGGAAGAGTTTACCAAGGACCTTCAAACTGTTAAAAGATTTTTTTTTAAAGATTTTTTTTTTTTTAAAACAATTTTCAAAATATATTATAACCCCGAATTTCCAGCCAACATGCCCGAAACAACCCAGGATACATGTGCTTCGGCAAAAGACTCTCCGTTTTTCATTAAAAATCTTCTAAATTCTGACAGCAAGCCGTCAAAACCTAAG
Source organism: Gila orcuttii (assembly GCA_026230005.1). Taxonomy (NCBI): domain Eukaryota; kingdom Metazoa; phylum Chordata; class Actinopteri; order Cypriniformes; family Leuciscidae; genus Gila; species Gila orcuttii. Next base: position 30,823,973 of record JAPDVR010000013.1, on the reverse strand, counting down.
CCTATTTTGGCTTCAACTAAAGCAGGACTTGATGCCAGCTTCTCGCTCTCTCAGGTTGGGGAATTTAACTTTCCTCGCTTTGAGTTGCCGACCCAGCGCTTTGCGTTACCGGCTTACCTTGAGCGTGCCTCGGCATGGTGGTACCCGTACACACTCAGTGCATCTGCGCATCTTCACAGAACAGAAGGTACGTTTTGATAACTCATAACTGATTGTTGTGTAGTGTGCATTGATTTGTAATTCGTCAGAATTAATAGCGTGATTCTGCTAGCAAATGGTGCATACGTAGCTACGTGTTAATGAGAAGCAAGTCAACATAGTTTGGGAAATGTTTCCTGACAGATATAGCCCAAATCATATAAACAGGCTACATGTAGCAATTATCATAAGCTGTGTTTTCATTCTTTTCATTATCATAAGCTGTGTTTTCATTTAAATATGAACGTGACCGAGTTTTATTATAAAATGCAATGTTTAAGTTTAAAAACACTGAGATTTCTTTTAAGACAGTAAGAATCACACTTGTTTGCACCTGTCATGTGGCTAAGTGGCGCGACCTGTGAAACTTGATTTTAATACATTTCTGAAAGAAAACGAATGCTAATTTGAGCTCTCTTACTGTAGCAGCACAGAAAGTGAGAGACTCGTCACCGAACACAGGCACCGACCGAGACTCACCTGATCTCGTGCTCAAATCAGACCCGGACGCAAAGGACGATGAAGACGACAACAAAAGTGGAGACGAGATTGTCCTCGAGGAGAGCGACATCGAAGATGGGAAAAAAGAAGGCGGCGTGGACGACTGGAAGAAGAATGACGACGGCGCGGACAAGAAGCCTTGTCGGAAAAAGAAAACTCGCACGGTGTTTTCTCGGAGTCAGGTGTTCCAGCTGGAGTCCACCTTCGACATGAAACGTTACCTCAGCAGCTCGGAGCGCGCCGGCCTTGCTGCCTCCCTTCACCTCACAGAGACCCAAGTCAAAATCTGGTTTCAGAACCGCAGAAACAAATGGAAACGTCAGCTGGCCGCAGAGCTGGAGGCCGCCAACTTGAGCCACGCAGCAGCGCAAAGGATTGTGAGAGTACCCATCCTGTATCACGAGAACTCGTCCTCTGAGGGCTCCAACACAGCGGGCAACGTGCCCGTGAGCCAGCCGCTGCTCACTTTCCCTCATCCGGTTTACTACTCTCATCCCATCGTCACCTCCGTGCCCCTCCTCAGACCGGTTTGAGAGGACGACAGATGCCTTTTTTATGTAACTTATGTAACTAAAACAATTTTACAGAGACTCGAAAAGAGGGAAAGAGAGAAAAGGCGGAAATGAAACCAAGAGACAAAGCTATTTTTGTTTAGAAAATAATTTAAAACTAAAGAAAAGAAAATGTACAAAGACGCACTATCATGCATTTGAGCCCTACATTTTTGTTTTACATTACAACTCACAAATATACCCATAAAACTACACATAAATAAGGCGAATGTTCTGATGTTGCTGTGGGTTGGTGGTGAATTACAATGATTCGTTAATTTACTGTCATTATTATTATTATGTATAAATATCAAAAGTCAACTTGTTGACACGTCAAAGAAAAGAGTTAATACACCTGGTTAAGTTTTTTTTTTTTTTTAACAGCACCGGGAAAAATCACACTGAACACGGATGTGCAATACTACTGTGTATGATACATATATTTCGGCAAAATTTTCTTTTTGAAACTCGTATTTTAGACATTTTTTCTTAAACAAACAGTTCTTAGGTTGAGAAATTAACTGCTGAAAACGATTTTGTGTCTTTGGTCCCGCGTTCAATGGACAATCATAGGCTATATCGGACAGAAATTACAGTTAAACTGAAGACACGCAAACACGAATAATAAAACTTTTACTTTTATCTATATTATTTACAGATGTATATGTACATGTACAGATATAACGAACCAAAATGAGGAAAGGTACAGTGACAGTTACATTTGTACAGTAATAGCTAAGTTTTTTTTACATTGTATTCTGTTGTGAAATAAACGGAGACTATTAAAGTCTACATGTCTTGATTGACGTTGTGGCACGACTGCTGTGTTGAAGCGAAATTTTTTTTCACAATTTAGTCATGTTTATATATAAATATGGACATGCTCGCTAATATAGCGAGTAAAAATAAAAACATGAATTTCAGTAGGCCTAAATAATATAGGCCATATGAGTTCAACATGAAATCAACATGGGAGTCAAAACTGACATGAGATTGCACAACCCCAACAACTAGTTACAGTGTGAGGGAAGCACTGTAGTCTCAAAATTAAATGGAAGCAGTTCTATACATTTCAAAACAACGAAATATTCTTAAAGGGATGTAAATAAATGAATAGGCTATGTAAACAATTTATTAATTAAATCAATACGTGGGATAATTGGTTTATTTATGAATTAATAATGTATTTTGTCAGTGCGCCTTTCTAAACATTAAAGAAAATCATGTAAAAAAACATCTCTATTATTGTTAATTAAGTTACAGCATATTTTATGAAATATAAAATACCACGAGCTAAACCAAGCTTGCAGCAAAACCGGAATTGTTTCACTTACTCCTCAACAAGCTGAAATACCCATTACCATCTCAATTACAAGCAGGTGCACCTTTAAATCTGGCGGACTCTACAAGCTGTGTTTTGCAAAATCGCGTTTTCAATAAGACCGTATAATTATCGGTGAGAGCTGGCGGAATTGCATTAAGAGTTTCCCCGCTCTTGTGTGTGTGTGTGTGTGTGTGTGTGTGTGTGTGTGTGTGTGTGTGTGTGTGTGTGTGTGTGTGTGTGTGTGTGTGTGTGTGTGTGTGTGTGTGTGTGTGTGTGACAGAGAGAGATAGCCTACTGAAGAGTAAAAACTGAACTCCTGTGCATTGTATTTTAAGTGTATGAAAAAAAGTAATGAGTTTATTGCTAGTGCTGTAAAATGCGAGCATGCAACCCATTTAGCTATACCAACATCAACCTGTTCATTTATCATTGATTTCAGTGGAATAAAAAAATAATTATATATAAAATTATATATAAATAATAATAATAATAATAATATATATATATATATATATATAGCCTATATATATATGTATGTGTGTGTGTGTGTGTGTGTGTGTTTAAATAATACAATTATTATTATTATTAGCCTAATAATAATAATAATAATAATAATAATAATAATAATAATAAAAACTCCCCTTTAAAACGGTCCGTCTAAAATTATTTTGATACCTTAAACCTTTAGATTAAAGGCTTCAGATTCAGGGCTTATAATTATTTTCAGATAGGCTATATGTAAAAAATTTTTTTGAATATAGCCCACTGTTACCAAAACTAAAGGCTTAAAAAATAGAATAAAAAGGGACCATCGAGAGAACTTTAATATGGGTCAGTCATGCTCATCGACAAGCATTGGTCTTCCTATTGCACTCTCCCTTTATAAAGTCGAAATCAACTCTCTGCGTTGGGTCTGAGCACTCAGCCAAGAGCACATTCAAATACCGTCGTCTAATAATCATAACTCCTATATTGACGTATAATATAATGCAAGCTCAGCACGAGCCCATTACTGTGAATTAATAGATCGCAGAGGCATTATTGCCTGTCGAGTATTGATCGGATAACGTCTGTAAAATATTGTTTCAAATCAAGGGCATTGTTAACAGTTCTTTTTTTCCCCCTGTTGGCTTACTGATGACCTTGATCCACTGTCATAAACTAAAAAAAAAATATATATATATATATATATATATATATATATATATATATATATATATATAGCTATCACTCGATAATTTCCATTTGACCATGTCTTTATGCAAAGAAGGGAGGTGGAGATAAACAGATAAAATGTTCTATGCGCATTAACATAGGACAAGAGTTAGAATAACATGGAAGAGTTTGGACAAATAGTGCATATATAACCGGTATTTAAACAACCCCCTCCCCATTTGTGCGGGGTTTGTTAGCTTATCGAAGATCGGGCTATTCAAACTGAACGGTGATTTTTAACAATTTCGATAAAACACAATACGTTTAGTTAGCCGACCTCACATTTTCGAGCGAAAGGGATAGTAGCTCTCTGCGTCATAGGATGAGACTGACAAAATGGACTATCATCTGCCCTATTAAATTATCTTTCGCTGTGTATGGGGAAAATGTTTTTCAGCGCTCTGCAAAGCACATTTACCCACAATAGACGACGAGAACGTGAACTCAATCCTATGTATAATGTTTGAGAGGGAGCGGGCCTATCTTTGCTTATTACTTTCTCGAAATGTTTTGGTGTTATTCAGGCAAAAGGATGTCTTCTTTTCTTTTGCCCCACCTTTCCCATTTGCTTTTGTGATTGAAAGTGAGCATCAGATTTTCATCAAAGTTCTATTAAGTGAAACATAGGTTGCGGGGCAGCCTCTGATTGAAACAGTTTAAATTTTAATTGTGTTTTTAATTTGACATATAGTTGCGGAGAGGAATGACACCACAACGCCGAGGGGCGGTCGATTCGCTTAATTTCTCCCTCAGGGATTGATGAGTATATCAGAGCAGTAGATTGGAAACCCATTAAGACTCAATGGTTAGGTTGTTAATTGGATCTTGATGAATAGAAGCCCTTGGTTGAACTATACTGATCCAATCTTCTTGACTTTCTGTTTTCCAATAAATTACCCAATTCATTTCCCAGCCGTAGATTACATAAATTGTACACCTCCAGGGCTTGAGATTCCCGCCTGCTCTCTCTCTCTCTCTCTCTCTCTCTCTCTCTCTCTCTCTCTCTCTCTCTGCAAAACCATTTGAGAAAAAATAAAAGACCAGCCTCAGAATCTTGAATGAAAATCGAAACATAATCAGCGTTTATACTTAGAAAATTTATTGATATCATTTTCTCTGGTAATTTCCTTATCTTAAAGTTGGACATGCCATATATCATAATACACACGTGTAAAGGGCCCATTGTTTAATATTTATCGAAGCTTGATTTGCAGATCAAAGGCCCCCATGACTTCATCCGTCTTTCTAGCGGTAAGCATTTTTTCCAGAGCTCGATGTGTATGTTCGGTCATCTGCTGCATGCACTGACAGCACGTGCAAAAAATGCCTGTTCTGCCGGATTTGAAAGATCTTTAGCTTTGTGAACGCGTGACAGATTGTCCCATAATCGCTGGGCGTTCATCACGGTAAACTTGTCTAGGTTTCTGGGAAACATACAGTACTGTTCTCAGTTTGATAACACAACTTTTCGGATTTTTACAATAAGGCTATGCACATCTTAAAAAAATTTCTTGTTAAAATACATCTTTCAACGATTTTTTGTTTTGTTTTGTTTTTTGATAATAGCCTACCACTCCCTTCTCAACAAACACGTAGAATATAATACTACTGTGATGGGGCCTACATTTCTGGTGTATTGTTTTTGTTTAATATGTCTAAACGGCCTTTAAGCCATCTAGCCTCTGCTGACAGGCGCAGCGTATAAAACCGGCTCTTTAACGATCATTGCGGATTTCACGCCTTATGTGAATGCGCCATAAATCGTTGGGCCGCTGTGAACTAGGCCCTCATATTTTACGCACTAAATGGCTATATGTGGGCATATGGCCCCTCACAATAGGTCTCTTTAACAACCGTTCCAAACAGAGTTGCAGATTGTGACAGTTCAACCACATTGTTTCCATCATCGCGTACATGTATAGTGCACGTTGCGTAGGGCCTACTTCCAAAGCCTTACTAGATCAAACAAACACCCACTGATATGTTTTCGTTGACACAGGTTCACTGTAAAAGTTCGTGATTGTAGGTTATTAGACTTCAGATCATTGAAAATATATAGGTTATTTTTCTTGCTGAGTATATATTAATCACAAAAATTATAAAGGGCTTATCAATAATAATAATAACAATAATTCATATTTTAATTAAAAAGAAAATGGTCAGGTTTGATTATTTTACTGGTATGGCCCAGTAATGGCTAGTCGTGGTCGGGAGACCCATGTGTGCAGGGCACTATTCCCGACCTTTGAAATGTGTAGTCGGGATCGCTCAACCCTGGCTCCCTCAGCTCCATTAGGTGTCCGCGCGCTGTCACCACGACAAAGCCAGAGCATTTGTTAAGTGTCGCCAGCCTTTAGAAAACGCTAACGAGAGCTAATGTGGCAGAGCCACAGCTGCCCTCGAGACACGAGTCAGGGGTGGGGCGAGAGCACACCCCCCAATCAATTAGTCAATCAATTAAACAGGGTCCTGCCCGCTCTAGCCGGCCCGCAGAGGCAGTAGATTAGCCCACCATAATGATCAAATTAATTCTTAAACGGAGATAATGGACGTGGAATGAGTTTATTATTTTCAAGAAAAATGAGATGGGATCCATTATTAGTTCCTAGACTGTGTGTTGGATTATTTGACCAATTTGCCATTTATAGCACACGACTAGTGGAATTTAAAACGACTGTTTAATAAGATATATGATTTTGAACTAAACCATGTATTCAGATGACTTGTGATTATGAGGTTGGTTTATTGTTGGTTATTGATGTGCGCATGAACTTGAGAACTCTAGGCGTGTACTTGAGATGCCTAGAACTCCATTTATGAACAAAGAGGACCTCTGTGGATCAGCAGCATGCACGTCTGTGATGACCACAGTCTACAGTAAAAGCGGTTTAAAACGTGCTACTGGATCTGGATCTCTGAATTGTACGGTTAAATGTTGTGACAATCTTTAACGTCTTTTGAACCAAACAAAAAAACTTATGGATTTGTTACATTTTTTAATTATATTTCAGAGGCCTGCGTCATGGGCTTCCAATACAAGTCAAAATCTGAACATCAATAAATAAATATAAATTGAAACTCGTTATCATGTAGCCTAAACAGAAAAATATTATGTCGATATAAGGGAGCAGGAAATTACTGAAATTAGAAGCAATAATAATCACAATTTATCAAACTGGGAAACCAGAGGCACGTACATGACAATGAATAATTATCCATCACGTAGTTCACAGAAAGCTATTAAAATGTTGGTTGTAATTTCTCGTTACAGTGATATTCTGCAGGCAAATGTCCGGCTATTAAGTTGTGGAGGAAAAAGACAAATGTTGACCATACAAGCTAAACGGTTACATGTACAGTGTAAAGCATTTTTGGGTACATTTATAATAGAAAAAATGCATATATTGTTAACAATGATGTTAATAATTTTAGCCCTTAATATTAAATATTTGTTACTGCAAAATGTACTGACAGCACTTCGTGGTATAATGGAAGGCCATATGACTTTGTGTTCATCAAATTTGGCTTCCCCAATGTGGTCAATAAAACACAAACGACACTAAAATAAAGCAATTCACATTAATTATTAATTACTGAAATAAGCTTAAACTATTAAACTAAACAAGATAAAATGCCAAATAAAACACTCTAATGTTCATGACTGATAAAAAGCATAAAAAGTAACTGGTTTATTATAAAAGTAACTAAACAAATGTGATGTTTTGCCCAATGAATTCTGAGAATGCCCCTTTCCCCATAAATTATAAGGTGCTTTTTACTTTTTTAAAAACATTTGTTAACAAAATCGATAGTAGCCTAGACTAAATGTATTGCCTTAGTAAACAGAATATAAATGTGTAAATTAAAAAGTAATTCACACTTTTTACTGATATTGTTTATAATATTTTACAGTAAAATGTTGTCTAAACATAATATTGTTTACCATGTATGGTAAGTTACGGTTATTCACGGCGAAATAACAGGTTTGTACTGGTTTGGACTGTTGTATTTTACATTCTTTACCCCTTTAAAATTACTGACATTTTTTTCTTTTTGCAGTGTAGCCTAATGTTTTGCAGAAAGTTAATCTCAATCGAGCGCTCCATTGAGGAACTCAAATATTATAAAATTTGAAATTTCCGGGCGCGCTTTGAGCGCGTGATTGGCCAGCGCCGGTCTTACCTACATGCAAATGAGGGCACGTTCCACCCGCCTTGAGACCAGAGCGCGTGGAAGTGGAGAGGAATGCATTCGAACACTTTTGAGCCCACGAAAAACAAGTTTTTTTAACGTCCCATCAGCTCTAACAAACCATTTTTAGAATTGAAGAAAAACACTCTCTATGTGTAGCGGAACGTTTTGCTGCGTTGACATTTGATCATTTTTAGAACATTTTTGAACTGTTATGAGGCGAGAATGAATAATTCGGAGGACAGCGGAAGCAAGTGCTCGCCTGCCCCCATTTCAAGCTTCACGATCCAGTCCATTTTGGGCACCTCCAACGAGGGAGTCCGGTCAGCTGGAAAGGACAGTCCCAAATCCCAGCCGCGGAAGCGGACGTTGTCCGTGTCATCAGAGGACGACTGTAGTGCAGGAGAGGATTCGGGCGACTGTTACTGCTCTGAGTCCGGTGTACCAGAGCCCTGCAACCCGCACCAGCCTCTCAACTTCTGCCTCGGTAAGTCACGATACCACCAGTGTCATTTTATTGCTGTAGACACTCGTTACCACCATGGTCAATATAAATATATTTGTGATTTCATGATGTTTAGTAGTAAAGTCACTTTTGTAAAACGTCTCACTTCAGAATCATTAAGTAGGCTATAAAACACTATTTTTTTTGTCACCATGGTGACTGTCTTCTAATGTTGTCCCCATTGCCAACACTGAATAAAACTCCAGTCGTGTTTTTATCCGACATATTATCGCGCTTCGGTGAACAGGGGAAAGGTCAAATAATTAACCGAATTTAATCGAGTCTGCTAATTGATTATGCCGGCTTTCAGAGGCAACGCTGCATTTCGTCAATTGAGCGTTAAATGTAACACGATTTAATTAATATCGTGCACCAGTGCTAGTCATATTGTATTGTTTATTTAACAGGGCACTTGTAACCTTTCAACAGTCGATCAAACAGTCAGAGTTCACATTTAATGAACTCTTGTGTAAAGTATCGAGTAATGACGATGTTTAGCCTAACGGGGGGAAAACAGAGCGAAATTGATGATGGAAGAATATTCAAAGCACTTTTTATACCTCATTAAATATAAACTTGTTTTCAACTACTAGGCTATTTATTGAATTCACTAATGTGGACACGTCAGTCATGCATATTGTTCCTACTGAAGCACGAAAGCTTTATCTCAATGGCTGTTATTCTTCAAGCACAATTTGATAAGACGATAGTTTTGTGCTGTATTTGTTGCAGGTGCCACAAAGGGACTTCTACCTGTGCAGGATGGGATCGACCGCCGGCCGCATTTGACACCATCCATACTACCGGATTACAAAGAGGAGCAGGAGCGAGCGTGTAGCCAAATGTCTCCCGTTTCTGAAGAGAGACACCGTGACGGTCCGGACAAACAGAGCAGTTCCGCCAAGAAAAAGACGCGCACCGTTTTCTCTCGGAGTCAGGTTTATCAGCTCGAGTCCACATTCGACATGAAACGCTATTTGAGCAGCTCCGAGAGAGCCTGTCTCGCCTCCAGCCTGCAGTTAACGGAGACTCAAGTGAAAACGTGGTTTCAGAACCGGCGGAACAAATGGAAACGGCAGCTCTCTGCGGAACTGGAAGCTGCGAACATGGCGCACGCATCGGCGCAGACTTTGGTTGGGATGCCCCTCGTTTTCAGAGAAAATTCGTTGCTCCGGGTGCCGGTGCCGAGGTCCATCGCTTTTCCAACCCCACTATATTACCCTGGAAGTAATTTACCAGCTTTACCATTATACAATCTTTACAATAAGATTGAATATTAACTTTTACGCACAACGAACATTCTTTGCTAAAGGATGACTATTACACACTAAATCGTACAAATACACATTTACCTTTGTTTGACAAAATTCATGTCTATTTATACCTCTTTATTTGGTGAAAAATTATATTTCTTAATATGCAGCAATTAAACAAGTCTATGTGTAAAACACAAAAGCAACACGGTTCTGTACATGTCCTATAAAATACACCATGTGTATACTGATTATTTTGTACTTTTATTTACATTTCTGTCCCCGGATTAACCCGTTTTACACATTATGAGGAGTGAAAACATTGAAATAAAAGTGTAATCATTCGATTCCTGTCTCTAAAATTAAAACATCTGAGATTAGAAAAGAACATTCATTAATAACAACAACAATGATGATGATGATGATAATAATGTTTTATTCATTATATTGTATTTAATTTTTATTTTAAAGAGAGGTCTATCCACAATGAATTACCAGCTTTAAAAGGGCAATGCCTCGTTTTGATTTAATGCCTTTGCTTTTAAACAACCACGTTTTCCTAATATTTTGAATCGCAGATGGCCTATAGGCTACATGAATTTGAGTGAATTCATCTTAATGGTTCAGTGTGTGTGTGTGTGTATAGGCCTATATATTTAGGCTATTTATAGTGACAGTGTTCTCTTTTTCGTGTGCTTATCAGCTCAAGACAAACATTTTTGTTGCAGTGACACTGGGTCATGTAAAGTGTCCCCAGTTGATGCTTTCGCAATTAGGGATAATTACATGTTGCTTGTCACACGAACACGCATTCGAACATTCTCGGAGACAAGCGGAACGTCAAAAGCGCAGCGGGGCCTCAGAGAAGCCGCAGTCAAGAATGACAGTCCTCGCGGTGCAATCTGATAAGACTCACCCGCTGTCAAATTACAAAGGGTGTAGTGGTGTCGTGTTGTACTGATTCCATGTTCTCTATTCCGGCCACGGAGAAAGTTCATTATCAACACACAAGCCTATACTTTTTCCGACATTATGACAACAGTTTGAATGCCATCTCGAAATATGTTATTTTGGATCGATTGAAGATTAAACAACGTAATTTTTAAAGGACTCTGGAGAAAATGTGATGTTGCGCACAAATAGGTTAAATATTAACCAATACATTTTAAATAAAATTACATACATTTTAAACATTTCAATTAATACCATCATTCATTCTTCATAGGTGGCAGATATGGTCTTAATATAGAGAATTATATTAAAAAAATATATATTGTATAATGCTTTATAGTTTTTATTTCCTTGATTAAATAACCTATTGAATATTTTATTTTTATTATGATTTTTTTTCCCCCTTTTAGTTGTTTCTTTTTCCTTTACCCTAAAATGGCAAATGACAAAAAATCTGAAACACCAGTGATTTCCCTAAAGGCAGGATAAAGAGAAGCTTCTAGCTTGCTGGTAATACTGTTGTTGCTGTCTGTTTGATTGACAGCTCAGACCAGAGGTCAGACTGCTCATACATGCAAGCATAAACTTATGTGGCTTCCGTGTAAATTTCATCCTGGGTTTTCAGTGTTTTCTCACTGAGTGAAAGCGCGTACACTTCCATTTACTGCTTCACACACCCATCTGTAGGTGAAATGGCAGGTGTGAATTACAAATTTTAATAGCACGGCAATGAAAATGATTTGAAGTGGTTTGAAGAGGTGTAAGACAGTGTGGAGCAGATTTGTTGAGATGATGTGTTGTGCCTCAGGATTCATCAAACTTGCCTGGCACAGCGAAAAGCAGGAGTAATTCAGTTTGGGATGTAATTTATGAGCAAGGTAATGGGCACTATATATAAAGTGGGGAGAGAGAAAGAGAGCGAGAGAGCAATAGATATACACAGAGAGAGAGATGGAGAGAAATGTTTTTCCATTCCTCTAATATCAGAACTGACATTGGTCTATTAATTTAAAAGCAGTGCTAAATCAAAAAAATAAAAATAAATAACCTTCAACATTGCTCCCATGCTTTCATGTCTCTGTGCCAACTTAGACAAAAGACCTATAAAAGGTGTTTTTTTTTAAAACTGATGTCTGTGTCCATATATTAGCTGATGATCTGTTTTCATACCATGCATGTGTCTGTATTTTATTGAAAGAGCAGCTGAACATCTAACTGCTCAATAATGAAGCAGTGCAGGTTTGGATGGACATTTGCCATAATTGTCACTCACTACAAACAGCATCTAGCAGAAGCTGCTTTTCTCTAAACGAATTTAAGAAAAACATAACCAAGTTTCTGATTGGCCTGTGTATCACTTATGTTCCCCACATGAGCGGCTGTACCTCTAGACTAATGGCTCAAATTAGGAGCTTGAGTCTGAACTGATTCTGGCTCATGTCAAATCTTAATGGAGGAGCCAAAGGGAAATTATGTTTAAATCCCCCCAGACAATAACTAAATATAAAGCCACTTAGTAATTTCCAGATGCACTCTGAGATAACTTTCAGTTATATGACAGAGTTTAACATTTCATTGATGCAGTGTTTTAGAATGTGCATCATTCACAACAAAGTACAATATATACACACAATATGTATATATAGATAGATATATAAATATATATTTATCACAAAATAAAAATTATCATTTCTTCCCAAGTGATGATGAAAACTACCCGGCTTCCCTAATGTCTTCAATCCAGCGAGGCTGATCCCTTGTTTCATTGGAAAGTAGAAAGAAAGTCCATTATATTGAGCAAAATCAATAATCATGGTATAAAAGTATCCTAGTCGGCTGAACTTTTCTCTCAGAGATGAAAGGTGATCACATTTATCCATTAGTTCACATTGATTGTGCAGAAAGCGCTTGATTTGCCGTTTTTAGAGGTGCACTACAATTGCTCATAATTCCTGTAACAAAAGTTGGAAGAATGTTTTTTTTTTTTTTTTGGAGCTACAGAGTTTAAGAAATACACGGAAAATTAACCAACTTGAAAATAATAAAATACTTTTTAAAAACATAAAATTTTTTTAAAAAATCCCTAAAACAGTTGCAATGTTGTAAAACATCAAAGACGCATTCAAACCACTGAATAAATAAATGCAGCAAAAGTGCTTCTTTTCTCACATGAAATATCATTGATGCAGTCACTGCAACAGTTGTGTGAGCCTCTCTCTTCTCTCCTCTATCTCATCTGTACTATCTTACTCTTTGTCTATTTCTTTCAGACCCCTTTTTCATACTGGAAAAGGAGGAGGGGGTGGGGGGGTCATTATTCTATTTAAGAGGTACAATTTTAGTAATGGCTTTGCTGCAGTCCACAGAGGCACAGCCAGCCTCCCTCAATATCCTGAACATTATTTGCTCGTTTAGTTAAATGATGTTTCTAATTGGTTCATAATTAGTTGTAATGAGGCGGGCCCGAACGTCTCTGATGCAGATACGTCTTAATTCAACATGGCATCTTGCTTCTTCAGGAATAGTTGCCCATGGTTCTCAGAAGGTTGGGAGCGAGAGGAAGGCTGGAAGGGGGAGGTTTCCTGCCATTGTGTGTTCCCGTAAATTGGAAAATGAAGTTTGCAGAGCAGCGGGGTTGAAGACCGGGCCATCATGTGCGCTGCTGCTGTCTGTCTTAAATGATCTGGTCAGCCAATTGTCAAGAAAAAAATAGATGGCTGTTACTTTGACACAGAACAAGCAGAATAGACTAGTTAGTATGGCATGTTGTTGATTTTTTATCAATGTTTACTAAAACATTACATTTTTTATGGTAGATGCAAATGTTGTGTGTGAATGTGGGTCTGTGCTCGTAATTGAATGCTGTGAAAGAGGGAAACTGAAGGTCATTGCGGCTGGTGTTAACATAAGACCCTTTTGTGGTTTGTATAAATGAACGTGTCCATTCACTGGAGCCTGCTCACCCCTTTTAAGCCGAACAGGCCAATAACGCGCACAGACACACACACACACACACACACACAGACTATCACATACAATCAGTGGTACACAATCACTTTGCTTAAACAACTCTAGCAACTGCATGCAGCCATGCGTCTGCCATCCCTCTGCTCTCTGTTGATTTTTCTCGCTTTCTTGTTTTCTTTCTCTCACCCACATGCTCATTCACTGAGATTCATGTGGGATAGTAAAAGTTGATCACTCATTCACTTACTTCTGGTAACACTTTAGATTAGGGAACGCTGCTACACTTTTTAGCATGCATATTGCTAGCATTTTGGCTGTTTATTAGTACTTATAAAGCACATATTAATCCCTTATTCTGCATGACTCTTAAATCCATTAATCCTTAAGCAGTAAGTGGAATTTATTGAGGGGAAAAGGGGTCAAATCTCAGAGAATATATGTGGGAATATTTTTGGGAATCCCAGAGAATAGAAGAAATTTGTCCCCCAAGTAAACCCACACACTCATTGTTTCTCACCTGTAAGGTAATCAGTGTAGGTGGAAGGAAAACCCTGATTAGAGAGATTTATAGACACTAGGAGGCAGGGGTCGTTCAGGTGTGAGGCGAGTCAGGTAAATGTGAAATGCACCTGTGCTTTATAGAGGCAGCTTGAATGATGAGGTGTCTAGTCTTGATGTGAGTATTTATGTATTTACATGCTCTTTTTTATTATTATTAAATTTCAAGCCTGAATACTTTTTTTAAAAAATAACTGAACAGGTATTTGCTAGATAGTGTTTAACTTTTGCAAACAAGATGAGGTTTATGTTGCAAATGCCCTGGAGAGCACTTGACTGAGGTTGTTTTTAGTAAACAAGCAACTCGGTTTTTGAGAGATCTCTGCATAAAGCGCCACGTCTGGATAACAATTCAGACGAGTGTGTGTGTGTCTGTGTGTGTGTGTGTGTGTGTGTGTGTGTGTGTACTAGGGAGGCCCACTAGAGATCTTTTTCTCACAGGGAACATATTTGTAACCATTAGTTGGGTCTCCTGTTTCATGTTTCATGTCGTCTCTGAACTAACAGCATCATCAGAGTGTATATGTGTGTCCTGAAGCTCCATGTTAGTGGAAGGAGACTCTGGTGCCTCTTCGTCCCGCGGATGATGCATCATTCTGGGTGTAAAGAGTAACCTGAGCCCTTCTTTCAGCATGGCTGTGGTTCTCCGTGGCCCCACAGAGCCCTGGGGAGGCTTTTAAGGAGATTTGGTGCTAGAGAAAACAGCTCTTCAAAAGAAGTGTCGTTACATTACTGAGTAATTAGCACTGCACTAGGGGCAAAGAAGCTCTCTGGCTAACCAGCAGAGGCTACTGCTACACAAGATGTACACAAGTAGTGTGTGTGCGCATGCTTTTGTTTCGCATTAGTTCAAAGCACCTTTTAGAAAAGCGTGTGTTTTGTCTTTGACGAGGAAAAAAAACTGCAGTCGACAGCCTTGTTATACTACCGTCTTTCTACGTCTCCGTAATCATTTAACACATTTACTGCGGCTTGTTCTGTTTCACTGAGTGAGAGAGTCACTAAGTGCCTTTTAAAAGCATAACAAACATTACAGGTTAACAAATGTGACATTTTAGATATATGCTATAAAGGGAAAACCACCCAACATTTCACTACATTTAATTTGACAGAATGGGAAAATGGCAATTTGAGGCATTAGCGCTTGACTTTGAAAGCACCCGTTTGAAATAAAAGACACGCTGATTGCTTTAATTGATAATCTGTGGTTGGTTAAGTGCAGTTTTCGGTGTGTGTGTGTGTGTGTGTGTGTGTGTGTGGTCTTAATAAATAAATGTGTTTTTTTTTTGTCTGTTTTCCTCTCTCATTATCTCACTCTTTAATTCAGCCTGACTAACCACCTTGTAAAAGAACAATACAGAAATGCTACACGGGTAGAATTCACACTACCGTAGATTATCCATCCAATCCTTTTTCTCCTCAAAGTAGGATTGTTTAGGCAAAAAGAAGCTTATATTTCTTACTTCAAAGAGAGTTTGAGGGTCTTGATGGTTCTCTGAGAGGTAAAAGAAGATACACATGGTACAAAAATTCTCACACACACACACACACACACACACACACACACACACACACACACACACACACACACACACACACACACACACACACACACACACACACACACACACACACACACACACACACACACACACACACACACACACACACACACACACACACACACACACACACACACACACGTAGGTCCACACTAAACCAAGTGGCAGAAGTTACCACTTACCCTTAGTCCTCGTTAAGGAGACTGTTATCATATTAGAATCATATTAGCAGAGCATGGCTTAACCTGAAAGGTCAAAGGTCACAGATCAAAGGTACAGACCTGTGGGAAGCACAGAAGGAGAGGATGATCCTCACCTCTGTAACGGAATCCTCTCATTACAATAAAGCTCCACTCTGCCTGCCGGGGAGAGAGAGAGAAGCCACGGTCATGTGATAGGAACCAAGCCAGAGGGAACGGAGCAGATTTAGGGCCAGCCAACCAATAAAAAAGGAAACGATGACATCATGATGACACAGAAGTACAGGTGGCTTTATTCTTGTGGAATTTCAAAGCAACAACAAGCAACAAGATAGAGAAACTGGTTCTTAGATCAAGTGATCAAGTTAAGACAAGTGGTCTATTTCAACATAAAACTGAGACTGCTAACCATTAAGTAGAATACAAATAATCTTAAATTTATACCTGATATACCTGAACTGCTATTTTGTTGTTATTTTATTGAACTAGAACATTGGTTTTCAAACTAGTGCTCATGGTGTCCACAGAACAAAAAAATAAAAAATAAAATCAAGTTTATGTCATTTCATATTTACATGCAATGCAGGGATTGCCCAACTTTTTTGTCATCGGAACTTCTTTGACCTAATATATTTACTTGAAGTAACCCCTGATATTTTAAGTTTATAATTTAGGTCAATAATAAAATTAAGACAATAATAATAATTAATAATAAAATGAAGTTCATGGTTCTCTGATCTTGGTTAATGGTCACATGACATGCAGGTAAACAAATAAAATATTTTTAATATTTTATAGTGAGTGTTTTAATCATGTTTTCTTTTCAAATTATCATGCAATTTGGAATCAGTAACCAACTACAATTTATAAGTAAACCCAGCACATTTATTAATAATAATATTTTTCATATTAATAATATTTTTCCAGATAATACTTCATCTTTTTTTTTTTGCTTTAGTACAACAACAAAGTAAATGCCAGTTATTTATAATTATCTTCATAATATGTCACTTGTATTTTCTCACACAGTATAAATGAGTCTTAAATATAAAAATCTGCCTTTATAGACAAGTATAACTGTATACTGTATTCACAAAAAGTAAAGAAGCACTCTAATGTTAACACAATCCGTTATGAGTTGATTAATTAGTTGATTAATTCAATGTTGGTTTTGTCAATTATAATTATTTACAGTATTTTTATTATTATTAAATCAATAATCAACTTGTGGACCGAAATTCTTCACAGACCACCAGGTTTTGAGAACCAGAAAAAGGACATAAAGCTCAGGACGAGCCTGTGGGCTTCTGGCCTCTCATTGGCTGAGGTCACAGGCTGTGATCAGGGTTATGACCTCTGACTCCTGGCTTAAAGGAACAGAGGCAGACACTGAGGAGGAGTTGCCATCTCAGAGTGAATACAGATCTTTGACCTTCACCTGAGATTAGTATCAGTATCAGAACTAGTGTTTATTTCACTTCCACCCTCTAACTAAACCCCTCTTTCTTTCTGTCTCAGTCTTTGTCCTCCAAAAATGACATGCAACGGCTGGTTGAATCCTGGCAGAACGAGACACATGGTGGTGAAGGACATTTGTAATAGCCCTCACCTGGATTTATTGCTTGCAATTTGTTAAAGTATCTTTTTGAATGAAATGATTGAAGATCGAATGAAGCCCTTTCACTAAAATACTAAAAATATTTGGGCAATTTAGTTGCAGAACGCCATTGTGTTGTAAAACAAAATATCAATCCAAGTGGCGTTCATTTTAAAGAAACATAGCAAAACATTTTAAGCAGAACAATTTTGCAAAAAGAAGACTGCTACGTTTTAAAATGATAAAATGATAAGACTGATTACATGTAATCTGGATGACGTAATCAGATTCCAAAAATTAAGTTGGCCTACTTGTGATTGGATATAACTTTTTAAAATACTCGTAATCCGACTAGTTACTTTTTCATGGATTACATGATTATATGTTATTCTTATTAAATGATTCTCTCTGCTAATTTTTGTTTATCTTTTAAATTTTCTGTTAAAAAAAAGCCTACTGCTTATATACATTCAGAAGGTCTTCCAGGAATCGCACACACAGACCAGACTAGTCATGAGCCAATCACTGAAAACTGAGACGCACACTTAATCACTAGATTTACAGAAATCATTTCACTTTTAAGAAGTGTTTTCTCAACATTGCGCCTCTGACAATCACATTAATTATTATTTGAATGATCACTGTCAGTCATTTAACCATGTCTTAATGTCTTTGGAAGGCTTTTGTCTTTCAAACACTTTAAAATGTACAACTCAAGTTTATGTCATTTCATATTTACATGCAATGCAGGGATTGCCCAACTTTTTTGTCATCGGAACTTCTTTGACCTAATATATTTACTTGAAGTAACCCCTGATATTTTAAGTTTATAATTTAGGTCAATAAAATTAAGACAATAATAATAATTAATAATAAAATGAAGTTCATGGTTCTCTGATCTTGGTTAATGGACACATGACATGCAGGTAAACAAATAAAATATTTTTAATATTTTATAGTGAGTGTTTTAATCATGTTTTCTTTTCAAACTGTCATGCAATTTGGAATCAGTAACCAACTACAATTTATAAGTTAACCCAGCACTGACAACACTGATATATTGTTAAAAATGAAAACAAAAGGTATTTGGACTTTCTGGTTGTTAAAGTTTGTCATAATATGATGAACTACATTTGTGGTTTTCTTATACCACAAGAAAAAAATGGACTTGAGGGGAACTTACATAACATAAACATCACATTGCAAAAATAGCAAAAAGTAAGTGAAGTTATTTCTGAGAAAAGCTAACCATTTTATGATATTTTCTAATCTATCTAATTAAATGAAATTCATAAAGTTTATGTGTGACTTAAGTGTCCAAAAAGTAGAAATTAAAGTTTTACAAAGCTCTTATTTTTTTCAGTCCACAGAAATATCTTAACCATTAAACAATGTTTTTTAATTTTATTATAGAAATGATTAAATGTGAAATTGCAGTTATTTTGAGTCAATTATTTAAACATTAAAGAAGTAAAACTATATTTGAAACATTCAGTTTTATTTGTTAATGCATCATAAAAGTTGACTTCAATAATTTGCTAAGTTTTGAAAAAAGAAAAACTGTATTTTCATAAAAATGCAGTTAAGCTTAGAATTTCTTGCTTTAAAAAAATGACTAAACGCTAAATGTCATGCTTTCAAACACACTGCACCACAACATGGGTAGTCCTTGGGTTTGCCAAATTCACCTGCAGTCATTAACCCGGCAAAATGAGATCAGTCTCCACGAGGGTTGAAGACACAGAGAGAAAGGAGGAGATCCACAACCAAAGAAAGAGATCTGAAAGAAAAAGAGAACAGATCTGAAGGCTTTATGGGGGATTAGAGCCAACAGTGTGCTGAGTGATTGGTCAAGTCTTTACGATGTCATCACCTGTCACAGATCGCTATGGGCAGAATTTACAACTTGCCTGTGACATCTCTCACATATCAAATCATATTCCTGTGAGACACAGTAACTGTCAAACCCGTTCCCTTCTGTGATCCCCACTGAAAGACTGCTAACCGCCACACTGCTCCTTCAAACTCCCAAAGAATGAATGGATAGAAGGGGTCTTAACAGAAAGAGAGGATATAGAGAGAGAGGGAGGAAAAAGAGGGAGGGAAAGGTAGCAATTCTGTCCTTCCTGCAATTAGCATTCACGGTTAGCTAAGCAGAACTAATGCAGTGAATCTAAGAGTGTTGAGTTACGTGCTCACTGTCGAAGAACCCCTGGGCAGATTAGACTGTAGAGAGAGAGAGAGAGAGATGATGAACAAGAAAGAGAGAGAGAGAGAACAAACCCTTCAGATCCATTACAAGCTTTATTAGGGTGCTGGGTTATTGGTAGTCTGCTCTGCAAGGGGGCAAAAACAGTAGCGCGCACACACAGGGAATGGGATGTATTTAGCCTCGAGGAGGTCAGTGCTTAAGAAGTTAATGATGGGATTGTTTTCAAAACAAAAAACAACAAAAAATAAGATCTCTTGAGCCTCTGGGAGTCTGGGATTTGTTGTGTGCAGTTTTTGACCGGAAAAAAATTAGCCCTGCTTCAAAGGTAAACAAAAGTCCGAATTTCTGGCCAGACCTTACTTTGTCCGTTTCTTTTACTTTTTAAAAAAAGAAATTGAATGGCAAACCGAAACTAATACAGACTGTATATCATCCCTCTGCTTGGTCTGAGCTACTGAACTCGTTCAGAATGGTTTTCTCATTTTTCCTGTCTTTGACAGTTGACAGCTTAAAGAACACTCAACAGAGCCCTCTCTCTCTCTCTCTCTCTCTCTCTCTCTCTCTCTCTCTCTCTCTCTCTCTCTCTCTCTCTCTCTCTCTCTCTCTCTCTCTCTCTCTCTCTCTCTCTCTCTCTCTCTCACACACACACACTCATACACAGAGAGCACATGTCTTGTGGGTTACTGCTCTTCAAACACTGTATCTCTGACAGAAGATAACAGCCGAGGGCAACTGTCCAGTCTGTGTTTAAAATAGTGCATCTGAAAAGGCCCCCATTACAGCTGTAAATCTTTTGCATTTTTTTTTCATCTTTCAGTCTGTGATGCTCTTTTATGTCTGTTTTCACTGGGTTGGGTAAAATTCAGAATTGAAGAATTGGCCCCTTCTCAATTCATGAGCTGGAATTTGAATTGAAATATGCCATTCGCACAGGAAGCTGAATTGGAATTACAGGATAAATAATTATATAGAATTTAATGGAAAGAAATTCAACACAGGTAATGCATTTCATGAAACTAAGTGTTCTTCCACATTGATCCAAAAAAAGTATATATATATATATATATATATATATATATATATATATATATATATTTCACACACACACACACACACACACACACACACACACACACACACACACACATATGTGTATATATATATATACAGTATATATAAATAAAAACTTTTTGTGGTGTTTTGGTTTTGTAGTCCCTTGTGTTCACTGAAGCTGCATTTATTTGATCATAAACTGATTTATACTTTAATATAAATTCAAATTAAATTTTTTTCTTGTGATGGCATCGTTACTCCAGTCCTAAGTGTCACATGACCCTTCAGAAATCACTTTATGCTGATTTGCTGCTCAAGACAAAATCGAATTATTATTATCATTGTTGAAAAAGTTGTTTTGCGAAATGTAGTGCATCTTGTTGAATATTAATTTCTTTAAAAATGTAACAATATATAACAATATAAATACATTTCTGAGGCATTTTTCAAAACTTTCAAATAAACTTTGTCAAGCCAACATTCAAAGTTCATCTTGATAAACTTTGCTTTTCTATAAAAAATTACAGTTACAGATTCAAATTCCATTGCCAGAAAAGTTGCCACAGGAAGCGCCTATTTAAATGCCCTTTCATTGTGATTGACAGGATTAAAGGAACATGCTCCTCCTGAACGCTCAATTGCAACTATTTCATTTCACAAGCTAATTGTAGCCCTCATTGTATATGCTTTTAAAAAAAGAATATCCAATCTTTTCTCAAGCATGTAGGTCATGAATGTTGTTCTGTGATCTCATCAGACTTTGTAAAGTCATACAGGCATCTCCTGTCCTTTATTCGGAGCAGTGTGATCTCATGGGTCTTGGATGTCACTTCTCCATCGGTCATTAAGAAGTTTTCTCACGCCACCCGTTAGCTTTCAGAGAGGCTGAGAAGTTCCACTTGTCCTCCTTCATAATAGGAACACGCTGCCCTTGATATATTTACTTGCTCTCTTCTCTGGCATGAAATCAAACACCTTACACATGCTTTACAGCTGATCATTTGTTGTATCTGACAGGGATGAGCGCATACTTGAGGTGTGGTGGCGGGAACTTAAAGCGTTAAACTCCCGATCTCTTTTCCACCATCACATTTGTAAATGAATGCATACACGCAAACACACACACACACACACACACATGGTTTCAGCAGAATAAAATAGGTGCCTATGAACAATCTGTTGTGACTGGGCCATTGAGGTGATCAGGAGCTCTTTCAGATATACAGTATGTTGACATATCCTGAGAGGACATTATTTGAGATAAAGTTACATTTATGTATTTTGATGATCATTCTAAGCACCTTATAATCAATATGAGTAGAAAATAGCATTAGATATATTGTGTAGGCCTATGTGCTTGTGTCCACACACACATGTTGGGGTTTCATGTATGAGGGCTTTCCATAATGACAGAATGATTTTTATACTGTACAAACTGTGTATTGTATATCCCATAACCCGCAGCCTACCTCTAAAGTTTAAAGCAACTCATCACAGAAAACTTTCTGCATTTTTAGATTTTTAAAAGGCACGCACACACATAAGCTGCTTTCCTCAAAAAATGTCCCCTCAAGGTCAAGGATTTCAGAAATTCACACACACACACACACACACACACACACACACACACACACACACACACACACACACACACACACACACACACACACACACACACACATATGTGTATATATATATATACAGTATATATAAATAAAAACTTTTTGTGGTGTTTTGGTTTTGTAGAATCAGGGCAGATCTTCTGTCGGATAACATCTCCAAGATGTTAAATACCATTTGACTAGTAACCAAAAATCCAAATCACAGTCTCTACCGCACCAATTTAATTGATATTAATACTAGTGTAGAACATTGCATAGAAACTGTGTCTATTCCTCGTTTACTAAGATCAAATAATAAATCTACTGCGGGATCTAGAAAAAATCTAATTGTTATTAAAACAAAAAATCTTGCTATTAGTGAACAAAAACAATTTCTAAAGCTAGGTCTTCTAAACATTAGATCGCTCACACCTAAGGTGGTTATTGTAAATGCAATGGTCACAGATAATAATTTCGATGTTCTGTGCCTTACTGAAACCTGGCTTAAACCAAATGATTATTTCGGTCTAAATGAGTCTACTCCGCCAGGATACTGTTATAAGCATGAACCCCGTCTGATTGGTCGTGGCGGCGGTGTTGCAACAATCTACAGAGATATCCTTAATGTTACTCAGAAAACTCGTCATAGGTTTAATTCGTTTGAAGTGCTTGTGCTAAATGTTACGCTCTTAGATGTGAGAAAAAAAATCCCTATTATCTCTAGCATTGGCTACCGTATATAGACCTCCAGGGCCTTACGCCAATTTCCTAAAAGAGTTTGCTGACTTTCTATCAGATCTTTTGGTCAACGTCGATAAAGCATTAATTGTTGGAGATTTTAACATACACGTAGATAATTTAAATGATGCGTTAGGGGCTGCGTTTACAGATTTATTAAACTCCTTCGGGGTCAAGCAAAACGTCACCGGACCAACTCATCGTCTTAATCATTCACTCGATTTAATTATATCATATGGAACCGATCCAACCGATATAGATATCATTCCACAAAGTGATGATGTCACTGACCACTACTTGGTAACTTGCATATTACGCACTGCTGTAATATGTCATGCTGCGCCACGTTATCGACCAGGTAGAACAATTCGTCCATCCACCATAGATCATTTCTCAAATAGCTTATCTGATCTGTCTCAGCTGCTGCCTGAACCCAAACAAACAGATGAATTAGACGAACTAACTAGCACTATGAGCACCATTCTCTCTAGAACATTGAATATTGTTGCACCCATTAGATTAAAAAAGGTCAGAGAAAAAAGTATAGCACCATGGTACAATAATACTACATATGTTTTAAAGAGAGAAACCCGTAATTTAGAGCGTAAATGGAAAAAAACTAATTTAGAGGTCTTTAGAATCGCGTGGAAAGACAGTATGTCACTTTATAAAAAGGCACTTAAAACGGGCAGGGCTGAGCACCTCAGCAAATTAATAGAAAACAACCAAAATAATCCAAGGTTTTTATTTAATACCGTGGCTAGACTAACAAATAAACAGACATCGTCTGAACAAAATACCTCGTTACAGTTTAGTAGTAATGATTTCATGAACTTCTTCACCGAGAAAATTGAAAGCATCAGAATCAAAATCGTAAACGTTCGATCTTTGCTCGCGCCTTATAATTCGGCCGCAATTAACACCCCGCAAGAACAATTACAATGCTTTACAACCATAGAACAAAAAAAAAAGTTAAATAAACTTATCACTTCATCTAAAACAACAACATGTTTATTAGATCCTATACCAACTGAACTACTGAAAGAAGTGTTACCTATAGTGGAAAAGCCTCTTCTCAATATTATTAACTCATCTTTATCTTTAGGTCATGTTCCAAGAACGTTCAAGCTGGCAGTTATAAAACCTCTTATTAAGAAACCACAATTAGATCCAAATAACCTATCAAATTACAGACCCATTTCGAATCTTCCATTTATGTCAAAAATATTAGAAAAAGTTGTGTCCGCTCAACTCGGCTCTTTCTTGCAAGAAAACGACATCTATGAAAAGTTTCAGTCTGGATTCAGGCCTCATCATAGCACTGAAACTGTGCTTGTTAGAATCACAAATGATTTACTTTTAGCTTCAGACCAAGGCTGTATCTCAGTACTAGTTTTACTTGATCTTAGTGCTGCGTTCGATACTATAGATCACACAATACTCTTAGATCGACTACAAAATTACACTGGTGTTCAAGGACAAGCATTAAGCTGGTTCAGGTCATACTTATCTGACCGCTACCATTTCGTCTACTTAAATGGAGATTATAACTTCGGCAAACTATGGAGTGCCGCAGGGATCTGTGTTAGGCCCTTTATTATTCTCAATATATATGCTGCCACTTGGTAATATTCTAAGGAAACATGGAATTAGTTTCCATTGTTATGCTGATGACACTCAAATATATATTTCATCACGGCCAGATGAATACGCTAAATTATCCAAATTGACAGATTGTGTTAAAGATATAAAAGATTGGATGACGCGTAATTTTCTTTTATTAAATCCAGACAAGACAGAGGTAATACTTATCGGTTCTAAAAACCGTCCACAAAACCTTTCACAGCACGACTTTAACATAGTAGGATGCCCTGTTACTTTATCCGCTACAGTAAAAGACCTGGGTGTTACATTAGACTGCAACCTGTCTTTTGAAAAGCATATTTCATATGTTACAAAAACTGCCTTTTTCCACCTTAGAAACATTGCTAAGCTACGTAATATGCTATCAGTCTCTGATGCAGAAAAGTTAGTTCATGCATTCATGACCTCGAGACTAGATTACTGTAATGCTTTATTAGCTGGCTGTTCTGCATCTTCAATAAACAAGCTACAGTTAGTCCAAAATGCAGCCGCTAGAGTTCTTAATAGATCAAGAAAATATGATCATATAACACCGATTTTATCATCACTTCATTGGTTACCTATAAAGTTCCGTATTAAATACAAGGTATTGCTTTTGACTTATAAAGCTCTAAATGGTTTAGCTCCAGTCTATTTAACGGATCTTCTATCGCCTTACAATCCATCGCGCTCTTTAAGATCACTAAATTCGAGGCTTCTGGTCATTCCTAGGATATCCAGATCCACCAA
The DNA here is from genome assembly GCA_026230005.1 of Gila orcuttii. Classification (NCBI taxonomy): domain Eukaryota; kingdom Metazoa; phylum Chordata; class Actinopteri; order Cypriniformes; family Leuciscidae; genus Gila; species Gila orcuttii. The sequence goes on along the minus strand of JAPDVR010000013.1, from coordinate 30,798,423 downwards.
AGGAGGCAGAGCATTTTCACATATAGCTCCGAAGCTGTGGAATAGCCTTCCTGATATTGTTCGTAGCTCAGACTCGCTCTCCCAGTTTAAAACTAGACTGAAGACGCATCTATTTAGCCAGGCATTCATATACATTTTTTATCCTACAGTTACTGTAAATTCGGCCTCTAGTTCATAAACGCCAGAGGAGAACTGGCCCCCGACTGAGCCTGGGTTCTCCCAAGGTTTTTTTTTCTCCATTGGGTCATCTGTTGGGGTGTTAGGACACCATTAGGTCACTCGATGGAGTTTTTCGGTTCCTTGCCACTGTTGCCAATCTGTATTGTGAAAAGCGCTATTTAAATATATTTGACTTGACTTGACTTGACACACACACACACACACACACACACACACACACACACACACACACACACACACACACACACACACACACACACTCACACACACACACACACACACTCACACTCACACACACACACACACACATACACACACACACACACACACACACACACACACACACACGGTGCTCCAAAAGAAACACAAGTAGAGAAAAAGGGCTTACATTCATGTAGGCACACAAACACACACACAATCTGGCAGATTTTGCTGCTCGCTGATCTGTAATTGCAGTGGATTTAATCTACAGTTTAGCAAAGAGAAATAATTACCTAGCTAATCAGAGTAATTCAAGGTAATGGTTGATTCACATCTCGCAATATGGCCCATAGCACTTCTATTTAATGAATGCTGCTTGCCAATATTTACTGCTAAAGGTTTTTAGCAGAAAGTCGATAATGTATCTGTGCTCCCACCAGAAATGGCAGCAATTATTTTGCTCATTGAAGAAGCTTGTTTTAGCAAGCTTGTTTGAGCAACATACACTGTGATCAACAGCTGTTTTTTTAAATGCTGAATAAAAAAAGAGTTTTCTTTTAAAACAAGGTTACAATTATTTGTAAAAATACAAGCACATATTATCTTGATAACTGTTTTAACTAAATACTGTTTTAACTAAATCTAGAGGTAATAGAGAGATAGAGAAAATGAAAAAAGGAGAGTGGTGAGTTAGTGGGATCAATTAATAAAACCCCTAAAACATCACTCTATCTTTTGTTGTGCAGCATGGTTGTATTTCTACTCTAACTCACTATATCTCTATATAATTTCTCAGTTTCTCTATTCCATTTTATTTCCCAATTCTCATTATTTTGTGAACATAACTTGTTTGAGTCGCTGTGTTAAAGTGCTCTTGTTCCTGATTGGTTGGCCTTGCTTTTGCATGGCTGGTGCTTTTCCCAGGTTAGGATACAATGAGATGGTTGCAAAGAGCAAATCTAAGCAGAACCACCACAATCCTCTAATTTGTATCTTCAAAGATGTGTTATGGTTATTTTTGTGGTCGGCCATGCATTTTTTTTTTTTTTCGAAACAAGTATACAGGAGTCTAAAAAACAAGTCAAATAAGTTGAAAGGATTGTATGTTCATACTGACACTCACAACTAGACTAATAAATCATACTCAAAACACTATTTTATAAAAGGTACACTTTTGAGATTACAATTTTGAGGGGCAAGTTGTCACAATGAGAACCTGCTGTTTACTGACACTAATTTGAGAATAATTAAAACTATATATTCTTTTAAATGTGAAATACATAAAGTTTAAAAAAGCCACTTTTCACCACATATCTCTATTTAAAAAGGTTTGTATTTTATTTAATTGCTTTTCAGCATGGTTATAAACTCTGATAAATTATAGTAAATACACCAGAAAAAAACAAATGCAATTTCTACTTGAATAAGTTAGTTCAGGCAAGAATTTACATTTGTTCATTTAGCTGACGCTTTTATCCAAAGCGACTTACAATTGCTATATATGTCAGAGGTCGCACGCCTCTGGAGCAACTAGGGGTTAAGTGTCTTGCTCAGGGACACATTGGTGTCTTACAGTGGATTCGAACCCGGGTCTCTCACACCACAGGCATGTGTCTTATCCACTGCGCCATCACCACCCAAGAATTAAAAAAAACAAAGTAAATTCTATATTAGTATTCAATTTAAGCTAGTATAAATTAAAGCGGGAATATCAACGTTATTAAATTAAGCAAAACCTATTCAACTTTCTGTCCCATCATGCACTGGGGCATGAATAAGTAATAAGGTTGCATTTTTCCACTGTTCACCAGCAGTATTTACACTTCTTTTTCAGTTGCTGTTGTTGTTAGGTTTAGTAACATACTGTTTTATGACATCAGAAGTTAATTGTCTGCTTAAAATGACACATTCATACTCAATAATGATCCAACAAATGTTATTGTTGGGGGTTGTTGTGTATACCAAGTATTGACGTCTCTGTGTTTGGGTGGGTACCATTATAGATATGTTTCTCAATATCTAATTTATTATTTATTTAGTTGTTCTAAGTAAAACACACACTTTAAAAGCATGGCTTAATTCAGAATTGTTTGAGCAGAATTTACTTGAAACAGAGTATTTCAAAGTAAACTTCAACTAAATTACTTAACAAACTTTAATTTTTCATTGTTAACTTATTTAACAAACTTATTTAAATAGATTTACTTAATTCCATATGTGAAATCTAATTAAACATTTGTATGTAAGTAATAAGTATAGTTGACTTTTTTTTCAGGGTATAAAATATTTCCGTTCTTAATTAAGTATGCTATTTACATTCACAAACCAGTGTGGTTTATTTGTTTAAGCCATTACAAACATAGACATATACATTTAGTTTAGAGGACAAAATAACTAACATTACCATAATTTACAATAGTTTTCAACTATTTGTTTGTTTGAAACCATCACCAAAACCACTGCAAGACAAATTTGCTTTTGACAGCTGTTTTTTTAAATGACTATCCCTGTTTCCCTCATGCATTTGTAGTGTATGCATTATACATCCATTCATTTGCAATGATATGAAAGCATAATTTAGCCTAAAAACAAACACATTTTTTAGAGTAGGCCTATCCACGACAGGTGTTTCCTCCATACAATATTCTTCTCTTCTTTACTTTTTATTTTTTTTACACAAAGACAGCACTTTGTGTTTTAACTTCTATAGCACATTAGTTGCAGAGTAATGTAAACAAACTCTATTGAGTTTCGGCTCTAAAGTGTTGTGAACTGAACGACTGTGGGAAAGGACGGGAACAACACACGCTATTACAAATAGCTTAATTACGATAAGGCTAATTTATTAACTCACTTACGCTTTGTTGCATCCGGTTTTAGTTAAACAGTTTCTGTGGGAGAGAGAGCACATTATAAAGCATTTGCATCACAAGCTGCTACTTTAGCAAAAATGTTGAGATGTTCGTGTCAGGAGTGAGGGAGAGCATTGATTATACGCTGTATTTGTTTAACTAATGTAATCCCCAGATTCAGCGTGTTTGTCTAGTAGCAGATCATTTGGCCGCGCCATGAATCAGAATGACGGAGGCACGGAGGAAAAGTCTAATATATCTGACACAGTCCAGGTCCTGCTCCAGTCGCTCTGCTCGCGTTATTGATGGATCTTTCAGCTCTGACACTCTCTTTACAGCCGCGTGGATGACGAATGAGAAGCCAAACACACACACCGGCCTCCATTTCTGTGCCGTTGAACGCCAGGAGCGCTGGAGCTCAACACCGGCGTTGCATATTGATCGATCTCGGGCCTCTTTGATAATTTGATGCGCGTCACATTTGACAACGTTATGCTGGGGGGAGGTTGTATCTAGAGGGCTAATGAAACTGTTAAGCCATAGAAAAGGGAAGGGGAGGTGAGGGATAGGCTTGAATAGATGCTGTTTTTCGGCTACATTAACCTTGCAAATAGCTGTCAGAGATTCATAACGCGCACGCAACACACACTCATACATGCGCGCTCACCTCCCTCAACTCCTAATAACTGTGTCATTGTTGACATTAACATTAAACAGAAGCCAAAGCCATTAAAATCCCCTGCGCCTCGACACCAGGCGCATTATGTTGTTGCTGTAGAAAATGAAACTCTTGTTAGCATTATGGCCCGGCGCTTATAGCAATACGCCGTTGAGCGATTCTGAAAATTTGATTTTGAAAGTGTGCAGTGACTGATGAGCACCGGTGACGTAACGCAGGAAGCGCCAATGATGAATGACAGGATTATGCTTGCGCATCATTCATAATTCAATTACGAATGCCTTTTAAATTCCACTTCAATTTCTAAATTGGTTTAAGTTGAAGATGTATTATGCAGAACTGTAGGCTATTTTGTACAATTCAAATTTAAAAAAGATACATTACAGTCAGAAATGTTTTAACTATTTGTCCAAACAAACTTTGAACGTTGGCTTGTCAAAACGTATAACATAGGGGAGAGGGTTCTAACACTTTTTGCTTCAACATCTGTAAAATGTAAAATTAAAATTTATTTATTTACCCTAAATGTTAAATTATTTTAAAAAAATGTTCTTAGTTGTATGCAAGGGGATGATTGTAACACTTTTCAAAGTTGTTACACCCCAGTCCACCCCTGTCGGCCATTGTTTATAATAGCACAAGGGTTTGAAATTAGCAGGTTAAGAATAAGCATACCCGGTCTCCCCTACTTTTTAGGAAAAATAAAACGCCTTGAAGTTCTAAGATTAATAGTCCTTAAAGACAGGCTATATATATGAAGGTGACTTGACTTGACTACAGAAACACAGATAATCTTATCGTCAGAATACCCGATTCTGATTGGCTGCAAGTAAATAACAGCAATAGGAAAATTGAAAATATTAATAAAAATTAATAATATAATAAAAAGTACTTGTATCCTACATTACGTTACTGTCAATGCATCATTGTTGAATCTGAGACTGCTTAAAACTTTACAACAAAATAAAATGTCACTGAGTGACATTAAACGATTAAGCTGCAGTAAAAGATTACAGATTGTCATGCTGACTTCATCCAAGATTTTTAAGAGGGGGTTTAGATGAAAAGAATCCCCCCCAAATAGGGCCTAGAATCAGCTATGTTGAGGGTTAAATAGATGACTATATTTTGAGTGCTTTCATCTAAATCTGGCATTGTTTTATTTTTGTGATAATGTGGAAATGTAGATTCATCATAAGCCATCTGTTTAGACACAGTTTTGTTTAGATGGAGTGATGTTTACTACTGAGAGAGAGAGAGATAAAGAGACGGAAGAAGAGTGATAATATTTCTTCCTGAATCAAACAACAGTCATCCCACAAGTTAACCTGCTACACTGTAAAAAATGATCGTGATTTTAACGGTAAAAGACTGTAAAACCGTTAATTGGTTAACAGAAAGTTTCCTTACTATATACGGTAAATAACTGTGATAGATCTAATGGTACATTTAATGTAATTTTACTGTAAAATACCGTTAAATTTACAGTTTTTGAAAGTGAAAAAGAAAACTCATTGTATAATTTACAGTGAAAAAACATAAATTGACATTCCCACAATTCCCTGCGTGACACTTCACATTTGAAGTATTTTTGTTGAAATAACTATGTTTCTTCAGTTTTCTTAGTTTTTTCTAATCAGTTATGTACATTAGGGTTTTATGTTACATTTAATGTTGTTAAATTAATGTTTATTGCATTTTTAAAATTTCATGTGTGTTACCATGATGGTGTTTAATGTTTGTGCGAATGACACTGTGCAGCTTCTATATAGTAGTATTAACTTTCTTGTGAAAGAGGTGCTTGTGAAGAGCTTTGATTTATCATGTGACTCTCATCACTGCTGTGAAGATTGTTGGTTGTCAGTGCATTACAATGTTACAAAACAGAAACTAATACTTCAATAGGTCCGTAAATTAACATTATATCAGATAATAAAATACGGTTTATTACTGTAAATTTTAAGTTAAGTCTGTAAAACCAATAACGTTGCTACCGTATTTTTGACGGTAAAGTTCTGGCAACCACAGCTGCCGGTTTTTTACCGTAAAAATTACGGTTTTATTTTTTACAGTGTATGTATGCTAATTTATGCTATATATCTTGCATATTTTAATGACAAGTAGGCAGACAACATTTTGTTGGTTTTATAAAGAAATATCATACACCTTTAGAGACCATTGGAAGAGTGATGACACACGGTAATGCTTCTACACCTAGGATGCAGAGAGAGAGAGAGAGAGAGAGAGTGAGAGAGAGAGAGAGAGAGAGAGAGAGAGAGAGAGAGAGACTGATGATGCTAGACACAAAAAGCACTAAGATGTTCCACTCAGATCCCATAATTGGTCGAAAGGCTTCATTTCACTGCCTGATTTCCTGTCTTTTGACTGGTTTTAACAAGGCTGATGCTTTTAATAGAGCTCTGAGTACTGACTACTCTGAAGCTTCTCTCTTCCCTCACACCAAAAATCTACCCATCCCTCCCTCTTTTCTTTTCTTTTTTTCCAGCGGATAAAAGAACGAAGGCATAAACCATCTTTGCACCATTCTCCATTGAATACCTGAAAACCTTCTGCCACCCCTTATCATGCCAGGATCAGACACCAAACAGCCATTTCCTCGCCCAATCACTGCCCTGGCAACATCAGAGAGAGAGAGAGAGAGAGAGAGAGAGATTGAAAGAAATCCTCATGCACTGAATGCTTTGCAGTTTTTTTTCTTCATAAATGAAAGCTGGGTAATGTAAGATACGTTTCTGCCTTTCACAGACCAGTTTACTACACCCCCTTCACCCCTGAGATGACAGGCAGGTAAAGAGAGAGAAAGAGAGAGGAAGAGAGAATAAAGCAGCCGACAAAATGGGACAGCAAATTACTACATTTCCCCCCTCCGAACGCTGCTTTCATTACCTGGGAAAATATATCAAAAGGTACTTCAGTCCGAAAGGTATTTTAATAATACATTACTGTCCTCATAACTACTCTTAACCTTTAGGTAGAAATGCATTTTGGATGAATGCAGCTGTCGAGGCCTGGTGCCGGGATAATGAGACTTAGGCCTTATTTACCGCTGTCTGTCTGGAGGAGTAGACAGCCTGCAGTCTTCGGCAGGGAGACGACTGCATCCCAGCCCGCTGATATACTTGTCCTGAGTTCAGCCCTTAAAACAGGTGCATGGAGAACAGCAAAGAGAGATGGTGAGAATTTACAGGACAATAAAGATGACAGATTCAAAACCTGCACAGTAACATCTAAGTTCTTTACACAAATGTACATTTGATTTTCTCTTATTTTATGAAAATTGTGACATTAGTACTCCAACCCGATCTCATGAAATGCTCCTCTATTGCACGCATTGTGCAATAGATGCGAAAAATTTGTTTTTACAAGCACTGTAAAACCCTTGGGATGATTAGTGGTGTGGGGTACGTGCGTATTACACGCCATAAAGTGCGTATCATATGCATGCAAAAACGATGTGTCATATGCACGTAAAAACTAATTTTACTCACTCCCTAAAAGAACATAAGAATCATGCCATCGGAACATAAACTGTCTTTCAATGAACAGTTCTTAAAGGAACCATTTTTTCTAGAGTGATGAACATTTCAATAATCTTAAGAACCAATTTTTACTATAGAACCTTTAGTGGAATGGAAAGGTTCCATGGATTAAAGGTTATTCATAGAACCACTGATAAAGAACATTTATTTTTAAGAGTGTGTAGTAGTTTAATGAGTATGTACCATACACTTCATATAGATTAGAATATATATTAAACAAACACAAACAAATATATAATATAATATAATGCTATATATTATATAAGATAAGAACAAGAAATATACTTGATATTTTTGTCTGATGATTATTTTGTCTCATTATAGCAACTCTTCTTTTCACTTCAGCCACTATAGATACAAATCACATCCGAAATGATTCAAGTAAAACCAGGGGCAATGCGCCATGTTTGCAGCTCATAGTCAGTCTGCTTGCAGTCTTCCTGCAGTGTGTACTACACAGTGTTTATGATTATTAGACTCAGATTATGTTAAATCACTGTCAAGGCTGAGGGCCAACAGCAGTCACTCTTTCTCACTTGTTTTCTCTCTCTCCTTCAGGGTGAAAGGTGAAGCAGCAGCTCTTGTACGTGGGTATGTGTGTTTGTGTGTAGTGTCTGTTGTTTTGTTGCTCTGCAGGCCTCAGAAATGCTCCTTTGGCCTTCTGCACGGATGCTCATTATGCTAGCATGGTGCTACATACTCGTGTGTCGAGGAACGGTAATGAGGGTCTAGGGCTTTTATACTCAAGCGGACCATCTTTGCTGCCAGGGAACATAAACATCATTTGAGAGAGGGAACAGGCAGATGATAACCAGCAAAGAAGCAAAAAATAGTCTCACAGATAATTTTTTTTTTTTTTGCGATCATCCCCATTCGTGATGGACAGAATTGTCAATAAGTGCAGCATGTTTTGGAATATTCCGAAGCATCAATGCATATAGGCTACATAACTCTTCAAAATAAATGTTCTTTTAGTTCCATCAAGAATCTTTAACGTCCATGTAACCTTTCCATTTGACAAAATGTTCTTTATATAGAGGGAAAGGGTTGCTCTTCACACAGAGAAAAAAATGGTTTTACACTGAAATGGTTCTTATATGACATCGCTTTAAAAACTCCCTTTTTTAAGAGTGATATATAGTAGTTTAATATATTAGTATAGTACCTTTAATTATATATATATATATATATATATATATATACATATATATAAAATGGGTATATAAGTTACGATCATTGAGGTTAGTGATGCTAACAGTGGCCTGCTCAGTTTCCCATTGTGTGGCTGTGTAAAGCCCAGAGAGGAAAAGTAAGAGGGGGGTGACACCGAGAGGTAGATGGGGTGTCTGCATTTTGCCCGATCAAATCTTGTCAGGATAAGAAACTCATTGTGCTGGCTACTACTGACAAATATGTGAGGCAGGTAAAAAAAAAAAAAAAAAAAGGATGCCAGCTTTGTTATGAGCACCATATAGTGACACCTTCCAAATCCAGGCACTCTAGACTCCCTCCAGCCCATTATTTTCAGTAGAGGAACAAAGGCTGGCTCTATTAAAGACTGTTAATTAAATCCAGCGCCTGTCTAATGCTTTTACACCTACACTTCAGCAGGCTCTCTCTTTATCCTATTCAGATAACTCCGCACCATTTCCTTCTCTCGGCTGTCTTTAGAAAAGAGCAAGTCACAATGAATGTTAACGGGAATGAAAGACCCCGCAGCGACGTTAATGGTGATTTTAGCCCATAGAGTGCTACACTAATGGTTAGCGCTAATTACAGCGGTATCCTGGGCCATCAAAAAAGGAGAGGGATCGATATGTAACATAGGAGTAACTTTCGTTCGTGTGGTTCAGGCCGACGTCACCTTCTGACAACAAGACATCATTACATGAGAGGGTGTGGAAGCGTATGCTTTGTTCCTTCAGTCGGTCCTATTAGTTAGTTGAACAGGGAGATAATGCGCCTGTCATAGATAGGTCAGCGTGTGTGCAAGAGTGTGTAAGAGAGAAAGTGAGAGGAAGAAGGGGAATCATTATTTATTGAGAATATATTCTGCTTTCTACTTCATGGCATGGGGAATGTATTTTATTTAATGCATTTTTAATGCAATTTAAGACAATTTGTAATGTCTGCTAGCTAGGTATTGTTATTTATCTTAGCCTGTGAAAAAATGTTGGTTTCACTCTAGATGAGATCTCATACACAATGTTTTTTATATGGAAGTGATATTTGCTAAATCTAAACCTACTCATAACCCATGCACACAAAACCTGTTGATTACAAAAGAACAGAAACAGAAATCTTTTGTAACATCATAGATGTCTTTACTGTAATTTTTCATCAATTTAATATATACTTGCTGAATAAAAGTATTAATTTAAAAAAAACATGTTACTGACAATAATTATTACAAAATACATTTTAGTTAGAATATATATATATATATATATATATATATATATATATATATATATATATATATATATATATATAGCACATTTTTAGCATTCAAACAAACATGTTTAAATTATTGTCATTATTAGCATTATTTCAAATAGTGTGGACTGCTTCAAATGCTCTCACAAGTCAGAGAACAACATGTTTCACTATACTTACGATTGAGATCTTTAAAAACGTTGTATAGGCAAATCGGCATGCACACACAGACACACATGTGTTGTGTTTTCATGTTTTATGGGGACTTTCCATAGACATAATGATAGCACCTGCAAAATATGACTTAAGAATCATTTGTCCAATTGATGGTGTCCCTGGATGTCCCCAAAGGAAGTTTATGTCTCACACACACACACACAATCACGTTCAAATTGTAATACCAGTGTAATACCCATGTCATTATACACATTTGTGTCCTCACAAATCACAAAAACAAACACACACACACACACACACACACACACACACACACACACACACACACACACACACACACACACACACACACACACACAGACTTACTAACAGCACACACCTGTACAGGTAAGATGATCTCTGACTGATTGGATGATTTGGCCAGCAATATCCTGCCGGCTCCTGCGTCTCCTCCCCTTCCCCTCAGCAAGCACCCCCCAGGCTCACTCCAGGAAGGATCTTTTTACCGTCCTATGTTGTAGTGGCAAGTCACTTTATGAAACCTCTCCGCCCACCCCCAGAATGACAAGGACCCCTTTGTCGCCACTCGTCTGGAGCTGGGACACGAGCTGAGCGGCCCTGTCTTATATGTCTCTGTATGTAGGCCACGCACCAGCCATCACTCATATTTTCAAAGGAGGATGGAGAAAGAGGGACAGAGAGGGAAAACGACAGAAGGATGGGTGATGGGTATCTGGTCCCCGTATAATGACCCTTTGATGAGAGTTTCTGGGGTTCTTGATATGATGTGATGACAGGGAGTGGTTAAAAAGACCGCGACCTTTGAACACACACACAAACCCTGCACAGAAAACAGACTACTCTGTAAAAAAGGAATTGTGAAAAGTTAAAAAATCGAGGCAACATAATGTATTTTTTTAAGCTCTCTCATTGATTGTCTAAATAATTGTCCTAACACTACTTTGTTTTGTCAATTTTAATTTGTTCGTTCGCTAAATGTAAACTGCCTTATTCCGCTAATAAATTTGTGAATGTAACTACAGATGTCTCGTTCAGCAGATTTTCAGTTTCTAATACAATAAATGTATCTATTATTTTGATAACCATATCGTTTTTTTAGAGCATTTCACATGTGAAGTGAAATACAAAGTTCTGTCATGAAACTCTAGATGGCGCAGTTAATAGCTCCTTAACTCAATCTGCTTGTTATCACATCGTTATCACAGGTTTCAAATACTTCATATAAAATTGCATAGCAGTGCAGCACACTTTCAGAAACTCTCCACCTTCCCCAGCTCCACCTGTATAGATCTGTTACAGGTAATTAATGTACGCTATATTGTACAGCAGCAGCAAGTCTTACTTGCTCACAACAGTGTGTTGTGTATGAATTGCAGTAGCAAGTCCCATACTTGCTCTGCAGCAGCATAACAGATATATTCCGCCAAGACAAAACATATCAACATTGTCATATCCAACATATCCAACTAAGGCACATCTGTGCAATAATCATGCTGTCTAATCAGCATCTTGATATGCCATGCCTGTGAGGTGGATGGATTATCTCGGCAAAGGAGAAGTGCTCACTAACACAGATTTAGACAGATTTGTGAAAAATATTTGAGAGAATAGGCCTTTTGTGTACATAGAAAAAGTCTTAGATCTTTTGAGTTCAGCTCATGAAAAATGGGGGCAAAAACAAAAGTGTTGCGTTAATAATTTTGTTCAGTGTATATATATATATATATATATATATATATGTATGTATTTTATATATAGAATATTTATAACTATATATATATATAATGAATATTTAAAGACATTAATTTTCCACGGTTCCATAAAATTAAACACTAAATTGTCCTAAAAAAGGGTGTTCACGAGCATTTAAATATGATTTTTTGCTAAACCCTCAGTTTCGGGTACACAGCAGACTACTACCTGAAAGTCTACTGGGCTGCGTTTGACTCTACTTTATGGCTACGTTCACACTGCAGGCTGAAACGGCCCAATTCCGATTTTTTTGCCCCTATGCGACGTGTATCTGATCTTTTCAATGACAGTCTCAACGACACAGATCCGTTCTTTTCAAATGCGACCCAGGCCACTTGGGTATGTGGTCCAAATCCGATATGTATCCGATCTTTTGAAATGCGACTTCAATCTGAACGGCCAGGTCGCATGTATCCGACCCGCACGTCATTGATATGCGACAAACGTCATAATTCTGCGTTGAAGTAGGCGGGAATGAGAAGATAAACAACAACTGGCGGACGATGCTGAGACCATAGACATCATATAGATATATATGATGTCTATGGCTGAGACCAGTCAATGGAAGGGAAGCGAGGTTTCTGATTTAATTAATATTTGGACGTCGTTGACCGTTGAGTACTCTTCTGCGCATGAGGGTCACTTCTGGGTCATTTCACATTCACGTTCTCGTTCACACAGGAGATCACAAAAGGTCGCATTTAATTCGAAATGTGAACGGCCTTGCAAAAAAATCGGATTTTTTCAAAAAATCGGAATTGAGCATTAAGCCCCTGCAGTGTGAACGAGGCCTTAGACATACACTCGCCAACTTCGTCAAGTGTACGAAAGAAGTATATTTAAACAGAACTTCTGAGTCTCAGCCCCTTGATTTTGGCAGAGGAAGCAAGTCTACTCATATGTACACTTTAGGCAGATCCATAGACCACAATGCAGCATAATTGTGTCGTCACAACAGCAACTCGTATAGCAGATTTAAGGGATCAAGGCTTAGGGCGTTCCATTTAAACCCATCGCAAGGGTTCCACCAGTAGTGGGCACTCATGCAACGTGAGCACTGATGTACATCCGAGTGAATGAAACAGAGAGAAGTTAGCGAGGGAAGGGCATAAAAAAAGTGGACTTAAAAGCAACCTGTATGGGACATTACGTCAAGTGTGAACTTGGAGGTGGACCGCAAGGGCCTAGGGCGGCATTTGGTACAGTGACAATTAAAATTATGACTAATTAAAAAACAACAAATTAAATTTATTTGGTCAGTAAGGAACCAGTTAAGTTAGAAATTAAAATTCTGTCATAATTTACGCACCCTAATGTCATTCCAAACTTGTATGTCTTTCTTCTGCAGAACACAAAAAGAGAAAATCAGCAATTTTATTTCAGTTTTGGTGAATTCAGTCCAGCATTTTTATTTATCTATTGCCAACTGCCATTAAAATACCAGAAGAAGAAGTAAGTCACATTTTCACCACCTACTGGACTGGAGTGTGAAGTGCTGATGGCACAGGTGAGCAAGGATGTTCAACACAACTCGACTGTTAAAATTTCATGAATGGTGAAGCACTTGGAAAATAAGCACGTAACATACGCTTTTGCTAACACTCATGGGTGCTTTATTAAGTGTTAAACTGAGTTGCAATGTACTGCTATTGTATTCACAGATCATCAAATTAAACAGGTTTAAAATGACATAAGGGTGGTTAAATGTGGATGAACTACCCCTTTAACGACTAATACATAGTATGTAAACTGGTAGTTTCCCAGGAAACTTCAAAGTTCAAAGACTGCTAATCTAACTACAGATAGTTGCAGACATATGTATCTCTGTTAGATGGAGCTTTTGCTACACATCAGTCTCATGTGTAGACCTATACTTCAGATTCTTATTTCCTGTTATTGTGTGAACAATGACAAATGACAAGCAAACAGATGAGAGGACAGAACATTATTACATTTCCATGTAAATGACAAGTATGCGTGTGATGCACGCAACTGTCCGGCTTCACACAAAGCGATTTGTTTTCATCTTGATGCTCTAGTATTATACAAAGCACTTTACCTCAAGCTCCATAAATTACACGAACAAAACACACTTAATAGACCTGATATTCGCGCCATTGTGCCTCTGATACCAAGCTAATAGATTTCGCCAGTATCTGAACACTTGAGGCTTGGAGGAGGTCAGAGCAACATGAAGGTTGGAGCTGCAGCGAAGTCCTTTGGTGCCTGAAAATGAGTTTGTTTGTTTTGTATATGCTCTGTTCTCCTTTTCCTCTCTTCGATGAGGAGGTCTGGTGAAGAACGAGGATGCTACACACCTGCCCTGAGGTTAATAACTCTTTCTGATCTGCAGATGGGACCGAGAGAACGCCTAGAGAGAAATATTTGGAAAGGAACACGTTGAGTTTTATTTTCTCGGTTTATGGCAGCATTTTTAAAAGCAAGTCGACTCTGACTGTAGAACGGATACTACAGAAAGTTATCAATCATGCACACTTTGCTACTTTTAAATTGCATGACAATAATTAAAGAAATATATGTAACATTATAAACATCAGTTGCATGCGCTTCCATGAATCCATTTTAATGTGTGGTGATGAGTCCATTGACAAGGTGCCAGGTGCCCAAGTAACATTATAGTTTGAATATGGCACCAGGTGATTGAAGCTGGCCTTCTGCAGACTTTATTTTAGTAGGCCTTGGACATTAGTTCTGAACCTTTCGTTGTGTTGTGAGAGCTGAGCAGGTCAGCACTCTGAAGTTTTTCAATGAACTGCAGAGCCTTCTGGTTGATGGACTCCATTGATGGATCTTAGAGCCTCTGGTCCTTCCATCAATGCACCCGCCAACAGATACCTCCCCACCCAAATCTCTGATCTTCGCTGAGGCCCAAAGAGCTTCGGCCCATAATAAAAAAAATAATTCAGTTGCCATTCAAGAAGATGGCATCAGGACATAAAAAAGCTCTCTTTTTACAAGGAGTACTCTCAAGTCTGCCTAGAGCGTTGTGGTATTGATGTAGCAAACTAAATTTGAGTCAATCTTGCCTCAGAAAAATGGATGGAAGACCTGTTAATGCGTTTCAAGTGGACGTCATGAAGGACAGAGTAGAAATGAAAGGATATTAAGACGAGACACAGAGCAGAGGGCAGAACAGACACCTCTGAAAAGGGCTAAGAATGACAAATGTAGTTCAGTGATTGCTAATAATGGTGGTAAAAGGGAAAAAAAGGCTCCAACGTTAGAATATGAAGCCTCTGATGCTTGAGACATAAAAGCAGTCACACCCCTGGATCAAACACGCAACGGTACTGCAGCTAAAATGCTGAATTAACACCAATACTCAAAAAACACCCAAGAAACATACTTTCTAACAGTGAACAGGAAACACTGTCATTTACGGTGACGACGACATTCTACATCCGGTCCTTGTCAAAAGAGGTCACACATTTTAATCTCTTCCAATTAGCACATTAAGCACCACCCCTAAGTGCTACAGAACCACACGGGCAATGAACCTGGAGCAAACGAGCCAGCTGATTTAATTGGTAATTAACGAGTGGTCTAAAGTGCTAGCAGGCAGCAGAATTGTAATTCAAAACAAGGGAAAATTAATCACCCTAATTATTCAGGAGAAATGCATTCATTATCATAATTGAGGCTGGTAGGATTAAAGTTCACGCCAGCGCAGGGGCTCTCGCAACACAGTTTATCATGCTCAAGTAATTACTTAATTGTATTATTATTTAATAACCCAGATCTTTATTTATGGTTCACACTGTATCAAGGCTTGTGGAAAGTTTTATTGTTGAAAATGACTGATGAGAAGTGTGCCTAAAAGTGACAGTACCTTACTGTATAAGTTCTAAGAATGTTCCAGACGTGATGGATTTCTTCTAGAAGCACTAAAACTTTTTTCACTTGTGATTTAAATGAGGTTATCCAGACCCTTCCAACATGTCAGGAATATACCTTGTTAAAAGAACGCTGTGAAACGTTTATCCTGGATGCCCACATCAGGCTATGGTAATTGCAGAGAATGTATTTGTTTCTTTCTCAGCATCTGTTGCCTGTGTGAGGGGAAAAACATTAGCATGGAAAGCTCAGGCAAATTACCCCCTCCCCAAAGAACGCCCAGATGGGTTTTTTTTAATGGCGTCATTATGCACTAAATTAAAAGGTGGTGTAAATGGATCTGTAAAATTTAAATGACTTGGAAAAAGTCACACTCACCAGTCAGGACCGCAACCACTAGTGTGCTAAATGGGGTCAGAGTCAGCATGGAGAGAGTTAATCATACACATATGAAATAATGATGAAGGAATGGGGCATAGAGTTGGGAGGCAGTCCATAAGCTAAGGATGCAATAAGGAGTCTCAGTGAAGAAATAAAGAAAGGGAAGCAGAAAAGAGAGTTCCTCAACTTCAACGAAAATACAATCATTTTTTTTTAACAAACTAATACACTTGAATGTGACTGTTAGATAAAGCAGAACAAATGAACTTTTATCACAATAAATTTGTCTGTTATTACCCATTAAGGTGTATTTGTTGTTTTGTGTAAAATAAACCATTGAAAAACTGTTAAATGTTGCTTGCATTTCTTCTAATTTGTTTATTTAGGTGAATTAATAAAGAAATTAAATTAGTTTATAATTTAAATTGATACTTTTTATTCAGTTAGATAAATAATGTATGTATTTGTAAATACTTGCCTTTCTTCAAATCATTTATTCAATGTAAATGAACGAGTAAATTAATATGTATTTATTTAAATAAATAAATAATTATTTAAATAAATACATTGAATGAATAAATTAATGAAATTCATTCATGTGTGACATTAACATTGCATTGCAGCTATAAATAACTAAATAACTGCAATTTTCATGTCAAACATGAACAAATTCGGCTCTGTTGGCAACATTATACAGCACTGGCCTGGTCAATCATATGACAGGCGAAATACGATGTTGAGAGAGTGATCCTGTTATGGAGAAATATGAGTGTTATGGACATCAGGGGGTCACCAAGGTCATGACCCTGACAGAGACCTTGTGGCCTCTCGTCTGGACATGACCATACATTGAGTACAATAACCTTTGACCTCCCCACCTAGGTTCACAGCTTCTTGAAATTGATTAGCTTTAAATGGAGGGATAAGTTGCACACACTGAGATATGCTGTTTACAACATGACACAACTTGTCATTTCTATAGCCTGAGACATTCAAAGCTTTTGCAGTGTATTAAAATGGAAAGTTACAGTTTATATAGTTTTTTTCTGTATAATTCTATAGTGTGAACAGCAATAATAAAAAGAAGACACTTGAAATGGTGTGCGAAGAACGTTACACTCTGTACCTTGAACAGGAACGTTTTACCTCTGCACCAGTCAAGCTTGATTTGCTTTTTTTATATCATCCAGGCAACAGTAGGCACAAAGTGTTCAGCTGTAGAAGGTTAGTTGCTCTTAGTTCATAAAGAGTTTAGAGAGGAAAAGAGAGAGAGAGAGAGAGAGAGAGAGAGAGAGAGAGAGAGAGAGAGAGAGAGAGAGAGAGAGAGAGAGAGTGAGACTGACAGTTGGACAGCCAGAGCAGATCAAGAGAGAGTGAGAGGCACTGCTATGACCTGGTAATTAAAATAAAAGGCAGCAAAACGCCATTTTGAAAACAAGCTCTAGTAAAACCATTTAAAGTGACTTATGCCAAATGCAGCGAGCGGCTACTGTAATTGAGCAACTCTTTCACTGTAATTACATCCTCTCCTCCATTTCATTGAGATATGAGAATGACAGTTACATTCTCTGCCCTGTTCTTCACCTGATTCTGTCATTTATTCATTTGATGTTTTTTTTTATGGTGAGTATGAACAACTCTGAATTTTTCTAGTTTAATAATTATTTTCAGGCTTTCACTTTTCTGTCACCTCCACAGAGAGGCCGTGTCTGTCTGTCTCAATATTTATGTGAATGTATCTTTCAAAGCCCCCACCCCACGTACCCCCTACCTTTGTCCGGATGATACCGCACAGTCTGCGTGCAGCAAATCCGCCCTGCTTTATTTGCTTTGACAATAGCTTCATTAGTCGTTTTTGGCCACATAGATAAATGCGACACATTTATTTCAAAGGAAGATTTAATAGCGCCTCTTAGATTTCAGGCGTCTCTGAGAGGGATAAAGTAAATCACAATGCTCCTCTTACACTTCCATTTTCTTCATTTTACAGATGGTCAATTTTTAAATTATTTGCTCCTATCTGTCTCTCTCTCTCTTTTTCTTTCATCTATCCGCTCTTGAAAAATTGTCAGAGCCTTTTTCCTTAATAGTGCTGGATCGAGCCTAGGCCGCCCAGGGTCCTGATGCATTGCGGGAGGTTAGCAGGAAAAAAAACAGATGAAAAGCGTGTAAGGTGGGGAAAATATTACTTTGTGTGTGATTTCTCCCTCTCTCCCTGCCCATTCTCCTCCTAATTGCCGGTGATTATTTTAATAGAGAAAAGGGTGGCTGGTATTACTGAGTGATTATGTGGAATGGACAGGGAAGGCCCTCAAGATATGGCCAGATAATGTAGGGAATGAGAGGGAGGGCAAGGCTGTGACACTCTCAAAGCCTAGATAAGCCCCCGCAAAAGCCACATGTCCCAACCACCTTCTCTCTTTCTCTCCCTGGCGCAATCTCTCTCACTCTCCTTCAAAAGAACAGACGTTATCTGATGCATTCAGGGGCCTGTTAGCTCTAATGGGCATGAACGCTTGTGGTTATGGAAGGGCATTCAGCAGGCCTGTCTTTGATTAGGCTCAGTGTAAGATTACAATCACAGGACAAGACATGACACACCTCAAAAAAGGGAGGACCTCTGATGATACCAACACACACAATTATATCACGGCGAATAACAGCAAAAGAAATGATATGCCATCATCTGGTAACCACAGTCTGACACAACAGGGATTATTTCACTGAGGACTGCCAAAAATGGTTTTATGGCATTGAAGATATGCAGCATAAAACACTGGCGCCATATACTTGTGAAGGGATTTTTCTCTGCTGAACTTGTGAATGTGAATATGCAGCTTTTCAATAAATAGAATGGGCCTTATTCATGAAACACAAGTAGAGAACATTTTTATAATCGTGGACAAAAAAAAAATTCTTACATGAATTGCATATGATTCAATACAGGAAATTTGATGTCTGACAAGTTCTTAAAACGGCAGTGAAACAAAAACGCAGTTTGAATCACTGGTGTTTCTAACGTCACAAACCAATCATGACAACATGTGATCGTAAATGAGTGGATCTCTGAGCTGGTATAAGTGAGTGGAGGCGGGGCTAATTTGCATATTCATAGAACCGCATATACTAAATGAGGCAATGATGTTTTCAGTCGATAACGTCGGACGTAGTCGACGTCGACTGAATGAGGATCACGCTAGGGAGCCAATCGTCTTTGAGTACTATTGAACGAGCCAATGTAATTGGCGTGCGTGATTACATCACACACTCCGCCCCGGCGGCGTGGGTATAAATACGGAAGTGGATGCACGCACTAGTTGCCTTTCGCTTCGGAGCCAATCGTATTGATGTCTCTGAAGAGTGCTGTTGATTCAACGAGCGAGTGTGTCGGTGTTCTTTTGGAAAGACTCTCCCGGTGCTGGTGGTTTCTACAATGCAGTGCAGCGGTGGTCGCGGTGGGCTTAAGTCATCTTGTGGATCAGTCATGTTCCCATTGCGGGAATATGACCATCTCGGTGCTACGGTCGAGACCCGCTTTCGTTCGCGAACGTGGAGTCTCCATCCCCAGGCCCCGCTCTAGTGTCCCTTCTAGGTTATCTTCCCAGAAGAGCTCTGGAGTGCCGTCTGGGCTGGGTGACCTGAGGATCAGAGTGACGGGTAATCTGCCCGGCAAAGCCCCGTGGATCCCTCACTCCTCTCTTGCACCGCAGCCGGTGGAGCTCCCCGATGAGCGTGCTGGTCCCTCTGTGATGGACCGACCAGCTATCTCATTCGGGGCCCCTCCAGAGGACAGGAAGTCCATCGTAACATCAGATGGGGAGCTGGGCTCTGGAGATGACGACTCGGCTGCGCTAGCCTCCCTCTGGAAGACCAGCGTTGCCCGAGCCGGATCCAGAGATGGCAGCTATGCTCAAGAAGGCCGCCAAGGCGGTAGGGCTCATGTGGAACCCTCCACCGTGTCCTGAACCGTCTCGGTTGGATGATTGGTTTATCGGAGCGGGTCGGTCTGGTTCTCAGCAAACCTCATGGAAGGGAGATCCTCGTCTCCCCTCTAAGGCCTGTAAGTTCTCGTCCATTCTCACGGGCAAGGCTTACAAAGCCTGTGGGCAAGCCGCTTCCTCTCTGCATACCATGGCGTTGCTCCAGGTCCACCAGGCCCAGGCACTCATGAACATGCACGAGGGTAGCCCAGACCGTGAGCTCATGGGTGAGCTCCGCACTGCAACTGACCTCGCCCTCCGGGGCACGAAGTTTGCAGCTCGCGCGGTCGGTCTGGCGATGTCCACCTTTGTGGTCTAGGAGCGCCATCTCTGGCTCAACCTGGCGGATATGAGAGAAGCGGACAAGGTTCGGTTCCTGGACTCTCCCATTTCCCAGGTTGGGCTGTTCGGCGACGTGGTTGAGAACTTTGCCCAGCAGTTCTCGGCCGCCCAGAAGCAGACGGAGGCCATCTGGCACATCCTGCCCCGACGACCTGCTGCTGCCTCCACCCGTCAGTCGGGGGCAGATCCTCCATCTGCTCGTCACCGAGGGCGCCCGCCTGTAGCTGCCTCTGCTTCCGCTGGACCATCGCAGCAGCCTTCACCCAGGTATCAGCGTGGAGCCCGCCGCAGAAGGGGTGCCCCACCCGATTCAGGCGCTGCCAAGCCAGGTGGCAAGCGACAGCGGAATTGTTGAACCTGAGGCGGGCCACCCAGGGATGGAGGAATGCTCTTGGAGATGGTCACCGGCCACTCCCTTCACTCGTAAGAGGACCGAGTGAAGTTTTTGTTATGTGTGTGTTTGTTCCGCAGCTGGTTCCCAAAAATGCGGAGCCAGCGGGACCCACATTTTCAAAGAAAGAGCAATTTCTCCCTTCCTGGGCCCCAAGAGGTCTAGTTGGTGGTGTGTGACACTTGCACCCTTGCAACTTCCAACCCCCCTCTTGTTCGCCAGCCGGCCTCTGGATGAGGTTTGAGGACCCGGTCATCCGCCTTCTCACGCATCCCTGGCCGTCTGGTGGAGACAGGTAAGTGTCATGCACCACACCCAGACCCTGCTTCGGTCCACCTCCGGGCCTTCCGAGCCGGGTCCCTGTCCTCCACCTCGCTGCCCCACCTAGGGGACGTCTGTCATCAGACTCGGCTTGCGATTCATTTTACTTGGCTTCCGCCCTGGCTCAGTGATATTAATCAAACCTAGGTGTTGAGCTAAGATGCTCCTAAGATTAGTGATATTCATCACACCTATGTGTTGAGCATTGCTCCTGTCCTGTGTGCGCACGTTGCAGTCCTACTGGCGAAGGAGGCGATGTAGCCTTTTCCTCCAGCCGATATGAAGACCGGTTTCTATAAACCCGTATTCATTGTACCCTAGAGTGGTGGGTCATGGTCATCTTGGACCTGTGTCAATTGAAACAGGCCCTTTTTCGAAAGCCTCCGCTCAAGTTGCTAACACAGATGCATTTCCAAATGCTCCATCCCCATGGTTGGCCTGCAGCGTTCGACCTGAAGGACAGTACTTCAGATCTTGATCCCTCCGTTCCACAGATCATTCTGTGTTCTTGCGTTCCAAGTGAGAAGCATCAGTACAAGATCCTACCCTTCGAGTGCTCCAAAGCCAGTTGGGTGTTCAGGTCAACTGGAAGAGAGTAATCTCGCCCTTGGGCTGAGTATCTCTTTTTCAGTTTGGAGTAGGACTCGATCCAACACGTCTCTTCAAGAAAGAGTGTGTTCGGCTGGTGCTATATAGAAGTGAGAAAGGGTCCCACTGAAAAAACTTTCAGAGGCTCCTGGGGCATATGGCAGACGCAGCCTCTTGGCTTCCTCCATATGAAGACCGCTTCAGCACTAGCTTCATGATCGAGTCCCGAGGTGACCGTGGCAGAGCGGCACGCCCTGTGTGACAACAGATCACCCCGGCCTGCCGCTAAACCCTCAGTCCGTGATCAGACCTTTCATTTCTCCGGGCCAATCCGCTCCTAGAACGAGGTCCACTAACACCGTCTGAGGGGCCATGTACAAAGGGCATACTTTAACGTAGGCCTGGGCGACCTCCGACTGCATTGGCATTCGTGCCTTGAGTTGTTGCAGATCACCTCGCTTTGAGCCACCGCTGCTCAGCAAGCTGGTACTGGTCCGAACATCGCGACCGTTGTGCTAAGCTTCCCTCGCATGTCACAACTCGCACGTCACCTACTCCTTGGAGTCAGAAGCTTCTGAGGTCACTTCATTCCACTAGTTCTTCCGGCCTGCTCAATCGTGCCGCCAACGAGCCTCACGACACCCTTGGCCAGGGAGAGTGGAGACTCCATCCCCTGGCAGTCCAGCTGGGCAGGGACCACTTCAGGGCCGCATAGTTACATCTGTTTGCCTCTCCGGAGTCCTCCCTCTGCCAGTTGTCTTATTTCTGTCTGAGCGGACATCCCTTAGACAGACACTGGCTCTCAGCTGGCCCCGGGCTCAGCAGAAATGCGTTCCCCAATGAGCCTTCTAAGAAAGCGGTTATACGATTCATTGTCGTTTGGCTGCTCAAGTTCAGTGACTTTCATCACACTCTCATGTTGAGCAGAAATGCTCCTGAAAGCTCAGTGAAAATTATCACACTCAGGTGTTGAGCAGAAATGCTCCTGAAGCTCAGTGAAATTCGCCCGGGTGTTAGGCCTACCACTTGTAAGCTTGTGGAACCTGTGTTAGGCTGGGTCCATATGTTGCGATCCCTACAGTGATCCCATATGTGTATTTTTCCACTGTACAGCTCCCTGCGGCGAGCCAATGTCTTCCCTTGGCAGAGTCTGCTCTGCCGTCACTGTCCGGTGAGTCTCCCCCTGTCATAGGCTGGAGCCACCCCAGTGACATTCCATATGTTGTGCTGCCGGTCATCCACCCAGTTCATATGTGTATTCTCCACATGTTACCTCCCTTTGGGCAGGATGTGGCTTCCGCAGCGTCCCTTCCTTCCTTGTTCAGGGAACGCTTTCCCAGTGGTCCTGTAGGAACAGCAGTGACTTCCCTGGCCTAAGCCCTGTCCTTCCCCGCCTTAAATTGCGGGGGCATCAGGAGGCTTTTGCTAGGCACTGGAAGGTGGCAGCTTTAGTGCCATTTTCAATGGTTATCCCCATTCAGTCAACGTCGACTACGTCCGACGTTATCGACTGAAAGGGAACGTCCTGGTTGCGTATGCAACCCACCGTTCCCTGAAGGAGGGAACGGAGGACGTAGTCCCCTTGCCACTACCGCTGGACCACAGCTGACTCTGAGTTACGCTCGGCTCCTCAGCGAAAAGCAACTAGTGCGTGCATCCACTTCCGTATTTATACCCGTGGGGGCGGAGTGTGTGATGTAATCACGCACGCCAATGACATTGGCTCGTTCAATAGTACTCAAAGACGATTGGCTCCCTAATGTGATCCCCATTCAGTCAACGTCGACTACGTCCTCCGTTTTCTCCTTCAGGGAACGGTGGGTTGTAATCGCAACCAGGACGTTACATTCAAGCTATTTTTTTTTCAAGTAAAAAACTTTTAAATGTCTTTTTGGTGATCAAAGATGAGTTTTAAGGGACACAATAATTGACTACAGGGGGACTTTAAGAAGGATTTATATACAGACATTTGTTCTGCACCTCTTTCATAAATAAGATCCAATCATTTTACAAAAATAGATTTTTGAAGTATGAAGATGAAGTAAAAATTAAGACGATTTTTTTTTATTCGCTGTGGGATTTGTTGTAGGACATATAGAACAAACATTAAATAATAATGCTAAAATTTAATTAATTATTTCAAAAACTTTTAACTGATATTTTCTGCATGACATTAGGACTGAGAAATATTGAACTATTTACACTACCATTCAAAAGGTTAAAAAAAATTCAATAATTTGTATTGAATTTTCGACATTTTTTTTTCATGTCTTTTAAAATCTTATGCTCACCAAGGCTGCATTTATTTGATCAAAAATACAGTGAAAACTGTAAAACTGTGAAATTGTATTACAATTTAAAATAACTATTTTCTATTTGAATATCTTTTAAAATATAATTTATTCGTGTAATGGCAAAGTGGATTATTTTTGGCAGTCATTACTCCAGTCTTCAGTCACATGATTCTTCACAAGTCATTTCTAATATGCTGAATTGGTGCTCAAGAAACATTTCTTATTATTATCGATGTTGAAAACAGTATTGCTTAAAGGTAGGGTGAGCAAAACTGGTTAAAACTCTCTTCACATCCTGATACTGTAGGTTATTTAGATCTCTTCTGTTATTGATGCTACGTATTTGCATACCTCTGCACACACTGCTCGCGCAGATATCATCAGCGTGTTCCAGGATGAGGCTATGTAGAGTTGTAGACAGACAGTCACCGAGTGCCAAGCAGCCAACTTTTACAGTTCCTCCTAAACTAAAACAATGAGCTTATGCTGTATTGACGCCATGTCGTAATTACCGTAATTTAAAGATGGCAACCAGTGATGTTCTACTCAGAGCTGTATACGTCCCGGAATTATGAGTTTCTGTGGCAACACTATCAATGTCAAAATGAATCTGCAGCAGTTATGTGGTACAAGTCAGCTGTCTTTAAGTTGTTTACGTTTATTATTATTGTAATGTTACATGCTTTGAGACATGAGGTAATTTAAGGCCGTCTTTTGTGACACTTTGCAGACTCCACCCTGGCTGTCCGTGTTCATGTGTTTTGGAGGAGGCGTGGCTTTGGAGACGCTCTGAAGGGAGGGTGGGATCAGAGATGGTCTTATTATTGGGAGATACGAGGGTCTGTGGCTCTACCATTGGAGAAAGCATAACGGCTAACTGTTGGATAACGTGTGACTTGATATCCAATCACATTACAGCCTTGACGTCATTGCAAAGTTGTGCGACAGTCAAACACTGTTTGCAGATACCAAAGAAATGAATGAGAAGTGCTGTAAACTGAATTATACCGGTCGCGCAATTGTCTGTGACTTCTCTTATAAAACAGCATATATTTTTTTTCATACAGTGGTTTATTCAGTGTAGTTAAGCCTCTCCTCCATTGATATTCATTAAAATATTCCCTGCGTACCACAGTGTTAGCTGGAGTTAAACTTTTTTTCGGCTAAGGTTGCAGGTTTGCCTTCAAGTGGCTTTGGTGAGATCTTATGCTTTCAAAGCTAGCTTGCTATTGCTAGCCTCTCCGTAATTGCTTACCCTACCTTTAACTTTTGGTGGAAAACATGATACATTTTTCAAGATTCTTTGATGACCAGAAAGCCTTTATTTGAAATAGAAATCTTTTGTTACATTATAAATGTCTTTACTGTCACTTTTGATCAATCTAATGCATCCTTTCTGAATAAAAAATAAATAAAAACCTAATCCAAAACTTTTGAACAGAAGTACAAGTTTGATGGCATTGATATTCTTAAACTATTTCATAGGTATCACTTGCAGTACAGAAGCAGGATGTTGGCCTTATCCGTGCCAGGACTAGGCCTAGTCCCTAAGTAAATGCGAGAAACCGGAAAATGAAATGGCCTGTCAAAGGATCAAACACACTCTGGATTTCACAGTGTGAATTTTAAGCGTGTTCATTACAAATGAATCAAGCCGAAATCACAAAGAACAGGGAGACCTATACCTGTCAGTCACATTAATCAAGCCGCAAACACTCTCACACACAAAAGCCTCGGGCACCTTGTACCTGGTTCCTGGTGCTTTGGAGACTCCAGTGAAGAGTGAGGTGTGTTCCACAAACAAAATCAGCTCAGAGTGTCCAGAGGGGTCCGAACATCAGCACGTCATCCATTATAAAAGCACACAAATACATTAATACACCAAACAAGACCAACAAACAACATCATTCACCCTCTGGACACCCTCTACCAGCTGACACAGCCAAGGCTGTGCTGCGAGAGTAATGGTCTGTTGCAACGGCAACCACTGAGGAAATATGAAGACATAAAAACAACATTTTAGCAAGTTTCACATTTTGTCATCAGTCTCGACTGTCCCATGCACATACCCCAGCAAACCTCCTCATGGTGTCCGGGGAACTCCAAATTACCACATTCATTACATTCCTCTCTCTGCAAAACTCCGACTGCAAACAACAAAGGATTAAATACCATGACAGGTAGGCAAAGGCAGGTAAACTCACCTGGCATCAACAGGGATTATTTTTCATTTCATCCGATTTTTATCCTTTCCATCCTGAATTCTTGGCCGCCGGGCCAGCGCAAGTAATACGATCCAGCAGCGGGCGGGGTTGAATGAGCTCTCTGGAAGCTGCCGGGGTCTGACGATGTTTCTCCGTCTGCCAGGGAATTTCTGAATGAAGGCAACATCCAGACAGACTCATATCTGCTGCCAGACAACACAAGCTTCACATTTCACTTCTATTGTGTTTCAGCCATTTTTAAGGATCGCAAACGGCTCAGAAACAAATTGAGACAAAGCAGAGTAAATTTAGAGGGACGTGTATGTGTGTGTCTGTAGCCAGCATAATTTGAGTTCTGTTTACTTGGAACTCGCACAGTCTGGGAATTTTTTTTTTCAGGTGTGATGTGTTGACAAGTTCAACATGTTATTAAAAATCTAATTTTTTTCCCCAACGCTAACAAAACTCATTCAAATGCTGCGCAACAACTAAGACTAGATCAGGTGTCCCCGGTGACCCTGCAGGGCCGCATTCTACAGTAATGGATGTGTGTGGGGTCAAAAGCAACAGTGTGTTATACTCAACGTAACACAAAAAGTTCCTCACATC
Source organism: Gila orcuttii (assembly GCA_026230005.1). Lineage (NCBI taxonomy): Eukaryota > Metazoa > Chordata > Actinopteri > Cypriniformes > Leuciscidae > Gila > Gila orcuttii. The sequence goes on along the minus strand of JAPDVR010000013.1, from coordinate 30,771,600 downwards.
ACCTGAGAGTGAGGACAAGGCCCCGGAGTGCTTCTACACCCCCTTTTCTCAACCCGCCCAAGGGTCTTGTTACCGTGGGGATGACATGCTGCCCTCTCACCAGCCACTTTCTCCAGTGTCGGAATGTGGAATGTCATTGTAAACGGTGCGCCCCAGCGTTCTGACAGACGAGCGAGGGGTCCCGCTTAGCAATGGCAGAAGCACACATGCCTTTGTTTGGCTTCCCGCCCTCACCTTTTGCCCCATCGTAACGAGAAAGACAGAAAAGAGAGAGCGGGGAGGGGAGGAAAAGAGCAAGAGTATCTTATCAGAGTTCCCACAAGGTCTGAGAGGTCTCTGGTTACCAGCCTGCAGTGTCTTTCTGCAGGCACCACGGAACACCTGTGAAACGCACCGACACACACACAAGTGATTTTTTTTTTTCCAGTGCTTAGAATGAATCTGAAGGAAAAAAGCCATGATTGCATAACAGATTAATGGAGTGATAGCTCCAAAAGTCTTCAGATCTAGATGTTGGATGCAAGTATCATTTATTTCATCTGAAAGATCGCCAGCCATTCATATCAAACTCTCTCTTGTCATTCTGTCAGAAAAACATGTTTTTTTTTTTCTCAAAGGTATACCCTTCAACAGGTGATGCAAGCAACAAAACCTTACAACAGTTGTATGATGTTTCACAGATGAGGTCATGAGATTCTTGCCTGCTCTTTTAGCCCCACCCATATTGCATGAAGAGCATTGACTCTATTCATTGTTTATGACCAATACATTCAAATCATGATCCTCTTTAAATGAGTATTACAAGTTCAGGTGACCACAAAAATTAATTTCCACTTGTCGTCATGTTCTTTTTTAAATCTGGTTTAAGCAAGTGAATGTAGTAAATTTGTAAATGTGAAAATTCTATTTCAAACTTACAGTCACAAGACAGTAACAATATGTGTGTTAACTTGATTTTAGTGTGAACAAATTAAATCTCACAACACCTAAAACAACAAAACAACTTTAAAAAAAGAGAACATTACAGCTCAATTAATACACAAAAGAATGAATGTGAAAGCTTTTATAAAATTATAAGCTTCACATTTCAGTTTTGAAGTCCTCCAAAAAAAGCCCCATTTACTTCCATTACAAGTGCCTCAACATTACCTTGATTTAAGGTGGTGTTTTGAAAACGATGGTAATCGACATTTTGCCTGAACTTCTCTAGTTTAATATTCCTTTAAACATTGGTAGAGTCAGAAAATGCACTTTATAGTGTAGTTAATTTGTGCATACTGATGTTTCATTTTACTGCGGCCTCCTTTTTGACGTCAGATTTGGAAATTCCCGCCTCCGTGATGGTAACCGCACACAAATAGCTAAAATAACTGGAAGCGGCTGACACAGGAAGTACATTCAAATTAAAAATGGATGTGCCTCATGTTAGAAATAAGGTGGATATGATAGCAATGTGTTTGTTTACAAATTCCTAGTTGAAAGAAAGCGATATTGTTCTTAATTGGCTGAGTGAATTAAGGTAAATGCCCTTGTCAAGCTGTGTGTGTGTCTGTACACGTGTATGAGTGTGTTTTCACCTCCTTGCTAGTGTCACACACTTTGTGTTCAAGGAGACTATGTCATCACCTGCATGTTTGCTATTCAATCCCTGCAGCCTTTTGCTTGTTCACACACACAATGGACAGCGTTACCACAGCCCTCACCTGGAGCCAAGCCGACTCTGTTACAGGTGAGCCCGGGACCACAGGTAACACACACCATCTGGGGAGGGGCAGGAGTTTGAGTGTGTGTGTGTGTGTGAGCGAGGGAACAACGGCGTTGAAAGAGAAAATACATTTACACACCGCAGATCAATTTCAGTTTCACCATTGATTCTCTTTCAGTGAGACAAAAGCCACAAACAGCGTACTTCCCAAGCCCTCTGCAGACAGGAAGTGATTATTTTAAAGCAATCCCACAGGTTAAGTTAGAATTCGTTTAAGTGTAGATAATGTTTCTGTCTATAGGACAACAAAAACAGACGTGAAACAGACATCACCGAATGGGGGGTGGGGGGGTGGGTAGGTGGGGGTGATGAGGGGAGAATAAGATTTACACAGAACAGAAAAGAAAAGAGCAGATAGTCTGTCATTTGTTTATTGGGTTCAATGACTCTTATTGTACGGTACATCTAAGGAAAAAATCTGGAATGGAACAAGGGCACTTGTCTGTAAATGTTAAATAATTTTTGATGATTTTTGCTAGTTCACCATGAAGTAATGTACTTTTACCTCACAGAATTGTCGCATAATAAACGCACTTAAATAACGTAGTCGTGTGTGTTTTACACTCCTGCGGTGTGGCAGCAGGGTTATGTGTGACCTGTGGGATTGCGAGTGGGGTTACCTTTTATCAGCTGACATCCACAGATCTGACCCCAATCACAGGTTGAGCCTGTAAGGTCCTCGAACCTTACAGAGACCCGCATTATCCACTGAACTGCCCACTGTCTGCTACGGGCAACAGGAACCCATTACAGCCAGCGCAATTACTGTGCCCATCCATCCACACTGGCCCGTTCTAATCTGGTTAAGTGCATTTCCCTGCGAGAGGTTCAAATATGACTCTCTCTCTCTTTTCAATGAGGTCCACTCATTTTCCTCCCTCCCTTTTTTCTATCTGTTTTTTTTCCAGGTCTGACTTGAGAGCACAATTTAGGGCTGATTTAATTTATTCTTCAAAACATGTGTAATGACATTACCCAAAAGGTGCATGTAGTGACTGACTGGCTGCGTCTCTCTCTCTCTTTCTGTCTTTTCTGAGTCTCTCTTATTCCATTAGACAGTAAATCAGGTTTAAAGACCATACTGAAGCTAGATGCTATTATGGGTGATTATCAAAACAACAGACAGTGGGGAAAAGTGTTTGCTAACTGGTTTATCTGTCCGTTCAGCGACCAGTGAACTACGGGCAGATGGGAATGCTGCAAATTATAAATCAAGCTTTTCAAAACTGAATATCCGGCACGTCGTAACCTGTGTTTCCAGAGCTGAAAGGAAAACAGACCGCTGAACTGAAGCGATTTTATAACAAATTACCACCATTCGTGGAAAATTGTTTTCGTTCTTTTTTTGCACTTCAGACTCACATTCGGTTTTTACATTTTTTTAGACAATTTTTTAGACAATTTTTTTAGGCAACTAAAAATGATGCCTGTTGCATGTCTTTTTCGTTTTTTAAGGTTCTGACAATAAATATATTATATTAATAAGCTTTTACCCAAATTATTATATTATAATAAATCACTTTCTTATAAATTTCTAATAAATAAAAGCACATTCCCTAAGGTAAGCCACAATACTATCAAAAAAATTGATGACTGATTATTATGAAAATACTACAAAAAGTCTAATAGAATTTAGATATAGGGATATTCTACTTAAATATACTGTTTTGGACAACAGAAATGCATTATACTACTACCACTAGTTAAATAGTAACATATTTCATTTACTAGACAACGTACCGATGCATGCATCATTGAAAATTAAATTCTAACATATAGGTCCATACTATTAAAGTAGAGTTTATTAAATGTGCAAATGTGCAATTATTAGGAACCAAGTCAAACCATGTGTGTTTAATATAATATTAAATCTGATATATACACACTGCAGCCTTCCCATACACATGCTCAGTGAAAGTGTCTGTGTCTACCGCTCTAGACAGGGTTTTCATGGAGATTTATTCTGTGTGTGTGAAGAGTGGCAGAAATTGATGAGGGAAGTTCATCTACATAGCTTGCTTACAGCTGTCAGTGAGTACTTCATTACACTGATAGAGTGATTAACCCCGGATCTCAGAGTTAAAGTGTGCATGTGTGCGTGTATCCACAAGGGGAGACCAGACAGCTCAAAGTGTCTGTCTCCTTCCAAGAGAATCATTATATTTCATCTACTGTGGGCCGTTAGTCACTGTCGCTTTGGCATGATAGCATGGAGAGAAAGAGACAGAGAGAAAGACAGGAGAAAAATAGAGAACACTTCTTTAACAGACTTGAATTGAAATCAGTGTAATTGATTCAAATTAGCAATTTTGAGGAACAAATATCCCCAAAAGGACAGTAAAATGGTCCCAGCCAATGGTTCCAACAAGGGAAGCTCAACAGACATACTAAAAAGTATAGTAATTACGTTATCATTTAGTCACCCTAATGTCCTTTCTTCTTTTGTGGGGCACAAATGAAAAGTGTTTTTTGTCCATACAATGACAGTCAATGGGGTCCACATTTTGTTTTGGGACACCAGTGGAACAAAAACAGTTAAAATATTCTTTAAAATATCTTCTTTTATGTTCCACAGAATAAATAAATTCATACAGCAATTGAATGACATGAATGTGTGTAAAGGATGACAGAACATTCATTCATTGGGTGATCACTATCCATTAACTAAAAAATATAAATACATAAAATTCAAAAAGGGGGTTTTGGGGATTAGCAGATAGAAAAAATAGCATTGACTCACTATAAAAACAGTGGACATCAATGGAAAGTCCATACCATGATAGAAAAACAAATGCGTGTGTAAGGTTACTGGGGTGAACTCATGGCCGTGAGGCTGTGTGTTTACTTGTGGCCATCTCTCTAATAGATATGCTAATGCAGTCATTCTCTCCACTTCACTCTTTTATTCTCCCAATTAAAGCAAACGCCTAGAAAAGAATAATTAAGCCATGCACGGGCAAAAGACTGCTACAACGCTGCTCTAATGAAACATTATTGATTTCCTTTTTACCCAGTGTCGCTCACACACACACATATGCACGTGCGCACACACACACACACACACACACACACACACACACACACACACACACACACACACACTGAAACAAATGGACCTGTGGAAAGAGGCCTTCTGTTTGCTAGGATGACCATTGTGAGGCCAGACCAATTAGAACGGCAACAACGGGACAGAATAGATGCACCAAATAATACAGGGACTCACTCTCTCTCTCTCTCTCTCTCTCTGTGTGTGTGTGTGTGTGTGTGTGTGTGTCAGATTTTTAGGCCAGATCTGAAGCCTAATGAAACTGAGAGTCTGTATTTGAACTGAGCAGCCAACACACAGAGACATGCACTATAATTATCTGACAGTGATCTCCAGTGCTCCTACTGGCAGATGAAGGGGAGGACGGTTTATGTCTGGACAAATGAAACAAAATTAAGCTTGAACAAAAGCACTATGTAATTGTCAGACAATTCCACAGACACAGGCCCTCACAAATCAATATGGCTCCAATTAAAATATTCTGCAGCCAATTAGACCTATTGAGATTGTGTTGGGGAAATTATGGGGTGCCTTTAAAGCCCTGATGTGTGCATTTACACAGACCGAAGCCTGTAATGATTCACTCATGCACAAAACAAGTCTGATTGTCCAGGTCATCGAGACAAACCTCTCTAGAAATGAGGGAAATAGGATTACAGAGACCACAGTCTTCTCACAGATGTCAAGGAATCTTTTTTTTAATGTCCATGTTTTAGAACCACAGTGTTTGGGACTGAGATTCAAATACTCAAGACTGTTATGCATCTGATGTTGGCAGTGTTAAGTGGCCCATCACAAGTGACAGAGAAAACATTTATAATGTATCAAAAGATTTACATTTCAAATAAATTGTGTTCTTTTAAACTTTCTATTTATCAAAGATTCCTGATAAAGGATTTGTTTTGAATCTTTTCAAAAAGATTATTTTTTGTTACCACAAAAATATTAAGGAACACAACTAATTTTCAACATGTATAACAATAAGAAATGTACATTGACACCAAATCAGCATATTAGAATGATGTTTGAAGGATGTTTGTGTGTCATAAACTGCTCTGACATGGTTAAGGATCCAAATGCAGCTTTATTAGGGCAAACCAGAATCATAAGTAGGGCTGTGCGATTAACTGAAATCGTAATAAAATTGTGATGTGAGCATGTGTGATTACAAAACTGAAGTAAGAACGATTTTATATCCAGCCCCCTCAGAGTGGAATATGAATGCATATTGACGTGCGTTGCCAACGGCGCATTCTGGACCGGGTTAACACAAAACGATAATACAGGTACCGGTATTTGTGAACTGCACAACATATGAAAAGAGTTCAAAAAGGTATGAAGAAATAACCGACACCGTCACGTATCATTTATGCGAAGATATGGTGCCCGCAATAAAGCCGACAAGTATGTGTGAAAGGAAATATTGTTTCAAAATCGTGATTAAAAGCGAAATCGCAATATTGATAAAAAAATATATATATTTTGTCCACATCGCACAGACCTAATCATAATCCATAAAACAGGGTTTATATAGGCAGAGTTTAACATGATAATGACACACAGCTGAACCTAATCACACATAATGAGTCCAGGCAATGGATCATGGGAAATGCAGCTCATGGTAAGAAGGCCCTCTAGTGGGTATCATGAGCACTCCAGCTGGTGGATGTGACAATGTGACACTAAAGACTGGAGCAATGCCTGATGAAAATTCAGCATTGTCATCACAGATGTAAATGACTATATATTTTAAAATATTAAAATAAAAAAACTGTTCATTTAAATTGTAATTATATTTGTTATTATATATTATAACTGTTTTTACTTTATTTTTGATCCAATAAATGCAGCCTTGGTGAGCACAAGAGAATCCTTTCAAACACATGACTAAAATCTTACCAACCCTAAACTTTTGAACATTAGAGTAAATAAAGTAAAACATTTACATTTTAATGACAGAATCAATTTCATTCGATTTTAAATAGTTTAAATAATCGGGTTAAAACAATTCCTTGAATTGATACTTTACAGATTAACCAGATGTTTAGTATCATGACTGTAGTTCAGCTGTTTTGCTGTTTTTATATCTATTTGTTTGAATCTGCAGCAGAGCAACCTGAATAATTAATCTAATTCACTCATCCATTTTATGAATAGGTTTGTTTGAACAGTTCATATCAATTAATAAATTACTTGATTTATATAAACTTCCTGAATGATCCAATTCACTAAAATAATTCAATTGATTTATTTCAGACCCGGCAAAGAAATCCCTGCAAGACATTTTAATTTGTACCTAAGTTTTAGTACAATATATTGTCCATCTAATTTATATATTGTATTAGAATTTAGCATGTTTTCTAGTTATCTAGTTTACCTAAATATAATAATTCTGACAATACTCACCCTCACGTTATTCCAAACCTGTATGACTTTCTTCTGTGTAACATATTTTGAAGGATGTTGGTGTCGTAACAACATTGTAACCTAAATAACTAGTAAAATAGTAAATTACTATTATAATCTGTATAATAAATAAAATAAAAACATTAAATATTATGTATGTGTGAAATATAAATCAAAATATTAATTAATTTAATAATTATTTATTAAAAAAAACATGCAGCCCCCTTAAATATCTTCAATACGTTAGTAACTTGCAGTATTTGTTTTTAAATGGTATAGATTGACTTTAACCACTTCGAATTATGAGTAGCTTGTAGCAGACTCAAAGTAGCTTTTTAGCTTTAGTACCCCAACACTTGGATATGAGTAGCAAGCAGATATAACAGAATTTTGGGACTGATATAATTTAGTACACAGGGAACCACAGTTAGAATACAAGGCATGTGGGACATGCTTAAGATGCCAGCCATGTGTTTCGTGTAGATCTGCTCTGCTAGCTTGGCTAAGAAATGACAAGTGAAAAGATGAAAAAAAGAAAAGATGAAAAGTGCCAGGCACCTTAACAAAAATGAAAAGATGAGATTTTCTGTTTTATTCTGCTCTTATTTTTTGTCTTCCCCTCCCACCCTGAGTCGCAGAGACCATCATTTATAATTTAAGGCTGAGGCTTCATTTGAGACGTGTTTCCACGCTTTTCCTTTTACCCAGTCAAGCGGCTGGTTAACAAGCACAAGATTAAAAACACATTTCTCAATAAACATCCTGGTCACAGCACTTAAATGGACACTGCATTGAGATCGAAAGCACATTAGTCTAAATACTAAAGCCCTCTCACTGTGCTTTCAATTCGCGAACTGTCCAATGAAAAACAGAATTAGACTCGACGACTATCACCATCTAATGGACTAATAACAAAATCTGATAAAAGCTGTTATCAGTGGTAGAACCGCAACACAGAGGACCGAGGGGGGAAAAAGAAAGAAAGGAAGAATAAAAAAAACTTGCTCACGGTAGCAAGCTTAATGGTTTTTCACATAGGGGAAAAGGGTAATTTAAACAAGTACATTTTGTGCTTATTGAGCTTGTTTTGTCTCGTTTGAGACTGAAAATGGGCCAAATCCTTTTTTTTCTTTTCAGAATGAGAAAAAAATACAGTGACAAAGGGAGAGGGGGGTCTGCTATAAAAGAACAGAAATATATAAAAGCCTAGGCCGGGCTTGCTCTGTTCTCAGTGAACTGGCGCGCACACACCTTGCCTTTCTCTTGTCCCCTTGGTGTAATTACATGAAATTAAAAGCATGTGGCTCTTAATGCACTTGTTATTCTGAAATAGAGCCTCAATACAACATACCCTCATTTTCCATTTCTTCCATTTCTCACCAAGATGCCACTCGTAACCTCGGTTCAATAGGCCGCCGGCATGCGTATAAAAATCCCCCGGAATGAAGAGTTTAGACAGAAAACAAAGAGTTAATCACTCTTGCATCTCCTTTCCCCTACTTATTTATACTTGTCCCTTTAATAGATTTTACGATAAATTAACTGCATTTTACTTTACAGAACAGACTCCATCAATGAGGCGGGAGAGCAAGGGGGCGTCGGGTTACAGTACAGGGAACTGACTCTGCACTCTGAGCAGATGCAATTAGGCCCCATTAGCCAGAGTCTAATTAGCCGAGGGTTATGTTGATATTTCAAGTGCTGTTTTATTATGGTGTTTTGTTTCCGAACAGCATCTCCAAAAACAGCGCCGGGAGACGCGAAAAGAGAGAGTTACGGGTCAATAGAATGTCATCCGAAAAGAGAATGAGACAACGCATGATAGCAGAGAAGGGAGAGGAGGAAGAGAGATGGAGAAAACGAGCAAAAGAGAAACGAAAGCCCTCGGCTGAGAGAAATTAAATTGATCTGCTTGAGGTGCCACATTTAATTGTTAGGCAACAGAGGGACATGACATTTTACCTCCTCTCTTACTCTCTCTCTTCCACTCTCGCACACTCGTTCTCTCTCTCTCTACTCACATTAGCTCACCGCATCGCCTCAAATTCTCTAGCTGGAGGCAGACAGTCTACCACACGCTGTCTCCTTGTCCACACGTCCAAACCATCACATCCCCATTCATACACACCCTGGACGTGACCCTGACTCATCCTTCTCTGTCCTTCTCACTCATACGCTTGTCGTTTTCAGCACTTTTCAGTGCTTGCATCCTTCCCTTGTCACAAACTGTTAATATCAGGATGTTTTGTTCTTTTTTTTCATGAGAAACAGTGTAAAATGCAAAATAAAATAAAAAACAACTAGCTGCTTTAAATATTAAGAGACTCGTTATTCTAGAATGACATTTTATGCTTCTTTTGTTTGTTTATACCAACCATCCATCCAGCTGCCAAGAGCAGAGTATCCAAAACAATTGGGTTCATTACAATCAATTACTGTATAATTCATCAGATAAGATCAACAGAGCAGTTCATCAACATCACACACACAAAACAAACACTAATACATACAAACATGCCAGACCCTCGTGGTCTCTCTATAAACACATTTTATCAAGATCAGTTATCAATCATTTTCAAGCTCTAATAAAAATGTTATCAAGTGTCATGATAAAAATAATAATCAAATATAAATATATATATATATATATAGATAAAGTGTTTTACATGCAACTTAAGCTTCATATAAAAACATGAATATAATAAAATTAACACTTTACAATAAGACTGTATACATTACCATTCATTAATTAGTTTTACATCATTGATTGTTTATTAATATAATATAATACGACCCTATGAATATAATATAATATGTAAAAAGTTCACGTTAATTAATAATGCATTAAATAAAAATTGTTCAAATGCATTATGTATTAATCAATATACATTCACCAAGACTAATAAATACTGTAAAGTTTTAATGTTAGTTGATGTTAGTTGATTTAATGTTAGTTGATGTTACCTATTGCATTAACTAATGTCAATCTGTGCAATCATATTGTAAAGTGTCGCCAAGATCAGTTTCATACCAGATTAGCAATTACTTAATCTTTAACAGAGCCTCTATTTGTCAGAATGGCAAATCATGGAATAAGACCCAGGATCAAGACAAGGCCACAATCCTCAGTCTGTTTACAACAAAGAGAATCAAGCGTGCGGCTGGTTATGTATTGCCGGAAAGCGCCTGGGGGGCTATCAGGTGTCGGCCCTCAGCACACAAACTCCTCACAATCCAAAAGATGCTGTCCACCAAACCCCGCCATGCATCAGCCCACAGCCATGACAGAACCCTTAATAAAATGCTTTTGATGGAGAGCGGATGGTGGTGTTTGATGCATTCAGATGATGTTTCTCACCCTGGAGAATAACTACAATCCATCTGGTGGCAACATTGGACTGCTGCTTTCAAAACTCAGAGCTTGAAGTTGTTTTGTAGCATTAAGAATGAAATCTTGAATAATCAGATCCATTTAAAGGGGTTTTACTGTAATACAAGTTGGGGGAAATCAATAGCCTAGTGTAACAGAAGCTAGGGAAGATAATCAAAAGACTCTGATGAGAAAAACTGAGCACAATCCTAATTTTACATTGTGTGAATAAATATAATTTTCTCTGGGTTAAAGTGGTGTAAATGCTCTGTAACTACATTTATGCACTATATATGCAATAAAAAAATTACTGGGAGAGAGGGAGAGAAAATAGGTAAAATCAATGGCTGGTTCTTCTGTCCACTCGTTCCATACAATATTTGGTTTCTTAGGGCATATTTGTTTCAACGGAGGCTGAGCATAAAGGCCATTGAATCGAAACGTCAATTCATTATCTCAAAGAGGCAGCTCCTAAAGCACCAGGCTCTTCCAGGAACAGCCTCACCTCAGGACCTGCATCGCTGTAACCAGAGTGCATATGAAAATAAGAAATTAATGCATCCTGATTGATCGACGCCCTTTCTGATCTATTTCAGTTTCAGATTAGAGAGGATAAAATGCTTGAGTTTTTGGTGTGTGTGAGACAGAAATAGTTTATGCAAGCAAACTTCCTTATTTTTTTTCTCTAAACCATGATGAGAAACTTGTTTAAGTAGCCCAGCTACAGCGCTTAGCATAAGTGAACTGTATACACTGTATACATTTAAATTGCTTTCAATAATAAAATGCCATGTAAACATCACCTGAAAATCACACTCTAAGAGACTTGTGTGACATTACAGATACTTTGTATAGCGTAGCTTTTATATGATGTATGGTATATGTATAGGCCTTCATATTTATGTTATAAATTTATTATATTTAAATATAAATATCTATTTTATATAAAAAAAACTTTGGTATATTTTTATATTTTAAAATAAACATCCTTATTTATGTATATATTATCTATATAAATAAATATATGTATTTATGTAAATATATATATTTTTTTATATTATATTCATTTTATATAAATACTTTATTTAGCCTACTGTATATAACAATAATTTCTGGACATGTGTATTAAGGGTCAAAGTCAATAAAAAATACCTTGTAAAAGCTGTGCCAATAGCTATAATCTTAGATGAACGATCAAATGCTTCATCTGTAACTGTAAGTAATAATGGATGGGGTAAATGAAGCCCATTACTGTCATCATATGTGCTCGTAATTATCGTAATAATGTGTAATTATTGATTCATGATTATGTTTTAGACTCTGAGCCGGCAGAAATGGTGGTGGGAGAAAATGTAAGGATGTCTTAGCTGTGCAGACAGTCGCGGTGGGGTACAGGCGTCTGTGGCCAACCTCCGTTGACATCCATCCGTCCATTTCAACCGCCCTGCACTCATTTTCTCCATTCGTATTACTTCTCTTCCCTCCATTTCACGTTCGCTAATCCAACTCTTGGTTCATGTTTCGGTCTCTGAAGGGCAATGCGGCACTGGGATCTGACATGGACCTTATCACCAGCCGGTTCATCCTCCATTTACAAATATTTCTTTGTAAATAACATATCGTGTTTTTATGTAACATCCCAGTGGGAAGACGGAAGACCCTCTTGGGTGCAGAGCTGGGGGTCAGTATTGAACTCAGAGCATCTGTCTGGGAATACGTAAAAGTTTGCAGGTCTGTCAGATCTGAGACAGTTTGGAATTTTGTGTTATTGCGACTTGAAGCAGGATTGGGTTGAGTGAAGCAGATATAAGACCAGATATTAGACGTAACCATCTGTTTGGTGTCTTGACTTGGGATTTGGGAGAGTATGTGTGTGTGTTTTTAGGAGAACTGGATTCCTCAAGAAGGCCCCAGCGTTGACAGTCCCAAAGGAGGGGGGGGGGTATGCAGCCTTCTGTTGCCGAGGGCGACAACCCATCCCATAAACCCCCCTCTGTCCCCAGTCCCTTGTTACCCCATAATGGACGACGCATGTCATCAGGACCAAAGGAACATCCCTAAGGACCCCTCTGGGGCTGCCCTCTCCCTGCCCGCTCCCCTTGACTTCTGCTGCTTAAAACATAATAAATAATCCTTCATTTGACATCCACTGAAATTGACTGGAGTTTCAAACTCACCATTACAGGCAAGTCAGGTCTGAATGAAGCAACAGACTTCATTTGATACGTAAATAAAGTGGACAACAAAACAAAATGTTGAATTTCAGTTAGTTGTGCATGATAATTTGTGAGTGAAAACAGAATAATGGTAGGTAAATAACCACGTTGGTGTCGGTTTAGTACTTTATAGCGACAACAAAGTCTCAAACGGCTTAAAAGGGGAGCAATATTGCCTGTCTCTTTGTATCACATTGAGCTAGAAAGTCTTTGCCAAATGTGTCTAATGCAATACGAGTCAGGCCTTAATAGTATGGAAATTATACACAATAAGACTCTGGACACCACAAACCATTGTGAGAATGTGTGTGTGTGCCCCCATGCTAATTGAGTCCAATTTGGGTAGTCGCCACCTTGGACTCAGACTGCGACATGTTAGCTTCATTAGCAGATTCAATGTAATCACCACACTCTAAAATAAACAAACAGAGTAGCGAAAGCCAGCTCTCAGTTATTCTGCCAGCGCTGCAGCTTTTAGGGCCTGCATTTACATGCAATTATCTTCTTATATAATTAAGCACATTCGCTTAACGAGCACCTTGCAAACGGATGGCGCAAATGAGAACCTGAAAAAGGGAGACAGAGAGAGCGAGAAAGAGAGTAATTAGATGTTGATATGTCTGTGTTAATGGAGGAAATTAAAGAACATACAGGATTGAATAGATGAAGGGAGAGAAAGGGAGGAAGATGCTGATCGAGAGGCAGAGTTTGCTATCCAAACAAACCAAGGTGGCTCATTACATACATGTTGAGCAGAACTAATATCTAATCATTAGCACAAAAACAAGTAAACTCGAACAATCACACATCTCATTTACTACAAAAGGGAAAGTGCGGCTCTCGCTCTCCTGTCAGAAAGGAACCAGCACTTTTTGCTACCGCTTGCCATACCTGCGGCTTGCCTCCAGCTAAGACCTGCTCTACCACAAAGCGCCCCCTTGTCATGTCCCAGTGCCATACTGTCACTATGCAGGTCACCTCCCTCTCCCCTCTGCAGTCAAACTGACCTTTTCTTACAGCCACATAATACCTTAAACCCCTCAAAGGCAACGGTATTGTGCTGCTAATATGGGTCCTTCAGCAGACCCCAGGTGTAAAATATAATCCAACCGGGCCAGGCAGGGTTCAAAGCCTCGCCTGCTTTTGAATGCCTGCCAGAGTCCTATCGCCATGATTGCTGTAGCTCACGCTGAAAAGACGATACAAACTATGCGCGTCAGTAAGAATATCTGTCCGCCTTTGTTCCACTGAGCCTGTCGAACACTTTATCAGCCCTGAGTGCGGATTACCTCAGGGAGCACCCAAGCTTTCTATCCCCCCAAAACACGAACATGACACCCACCCTCCACAATGCAAACCTACCGCGTCCTCCCAGGACTAATTGGCGATGTTCACCTTAGGATCAGAAGGAGTCAGGCATTGGAGAGTCAGCTGTTGCGTTTAAGAGTGGGAAAGAGGAGAAAAATGCCTGCAAAGAGGAAATGGTGAGTATGAAAATCTGAAAAAAAATGTAGGTTTTTTTTTAGAAAGTGTGTCGAGCTTTGACAACTTGACTTCATATGTTCTGTGCAGTTTCTCTGTAACTCTTTTTGTGTTGCCGTCTTATAGTGCTGAGAGGTAAAGGGACATTCCCAGAATGTTCCACAGCAGGAAACTGAATGAATGCCTCTTGTGAGTGTTGAGAGAGCCATGAAGACTTTCAGAACTTGGTTGCAGTGCCCTCATCTGGTAAACCGAGTAACTGACTTTGACAATTGCCTGTTAAAAATAACACACTATCATGCAGCATAGAGCATACTACATCAGTATACTGAAGACAAATACTTGTGAAATGGTACACCAGTTAGAGCTTGTATACATTTTGGTGAATAAATATGGGGTGTTTCCTCAGCTATGAGCACTTTTGGCTTTGTGAACTAAAATAAACTCTCTTCAAATACATTTTAGGTTATCTAATTCGTCTACAAACAATGTAGATGTTTACAAACTGTAAACAGGTCATAGGAGATCATGTTTTTAACTAACAAATGTCATTTACATCACACAATGCTAGTCAATACAATACTTTATCTGAGATGTGGTAGAAATAGGACAACTTTTCATATTTTTTTCATGTTTTGCATAATTGCGGTATTTTTTCTTCACACATCACGTATCAGACTTCATTTCAAGCATGCTTTTCAATGACACTGTTGTCTACATGGTAACCAAGTATACTAACCTCACAAAAAAGACTTCAAGGCATAATTGTGGGTTGTGACAGAAACAACTGTCAATGTGTGTATATAATGATTATTCATGATTTTTTTAAAAAACATATTTTAAAATTAAAAAATCGTAATGCATGAAAAGTAGCAAAACTAAATGAAGTCATGAAAAAAGTATAGAAATCTGGTAATTGGATTTAATAAAAATCAACCCTTGGAATGTAAAAGAGCATGTATAGCTTAAAGTCCCCATGAAATCAAAATGGAAGTTTTTTGGCTTTTATTATGAATATGTTTTCCTTACTGTTATCTATAAGCTAGTGTGCTCCAAAAGCAAAATTAGCATTTAGAAGATATAAGCATTCAAACCTTACAGTCTCTCACTTCCGCCAATATGGATCAATGATTTTGATGACATCACTCAGCATTTCAGCTTCTCATCAGATTTTCTGTCCAATCAAATGCTCTCTAGAATCTAAAACGTCCCGCTCCTTTTTAGCTGTGGCTAAAATCGCATGTTCACACATTTACTATTTTCTATATGGTGAATGGCACATATATAGTGCACTACACAGTCTGCCCCGGTCCAGGACACGATAGCACAGAGCGGATCATACGCGTGAGTCGGAGCAGACCAAAAAACGTATCGGACCCATTTAAATTCTACACAGAATGCTATATTTTAAAGCGATATGGAGGAGATTAGGAGAAAAATGAGGCTTACCGAGCTCAATGGCTCTGGCCGAGCTGTAATATAAATGAAACACTATTGGCTATTTTAAAAAAGAAGAGAAGCTGTTTGATATGTCCCACTCTGTCTTCCTGTTTCGGTGTAAATTACGTCAACACAATGAATAATGCTGCGCGTTTCAAGGCACTTCAGTGGGCACTTCAAACAATATCAGGTATTACATATTCATATACTGAAATGTATATTCACAACATACGCTGTTCCTGAATTCTCTTTAAATGTAATAAATGTTTCAAACATGGCAGAAAGTTTCAACACAAAGTTCTCAGCATCATCGAAAATGTCAATACTACATTACAGCTCAACAGTTACAGCAGGCCTCACAGTCCAAATTTACATGTGACTTTACATAAAACGATCAGTAGTATTTCACTTGTTTTGTGAATACAAACAACGCACCCCCTAAGTAGAATTTCTGTCCTCTCCTCTTTTTCTCCCATTTTCTCCATCCCCCTTTCCCCTCTTTCCCCACTGGGAGGGGAGACACTCCAAGGTCTTTCATTTGTTCTGTTATTATGCCCTCTCTATGCTGGCTCATTTTTCACCCAGCTTACATTAAGTATTGATATTGATTTCTTGTAAATGCTGCAGCAATGGACGGGCCACAGTTCTTTCGTGATTGTTCTGCTTTACCTGTGGGTAATTCATATCAGCTGTGCTGAGGGCAGGCCCTCTGTGCCATGGTGTCCAGATCGAACATGCCAGCATGGCCTGCTTGAAGACATCCGTCATAATCACAACTGACTGTAAAATCCAGGTATCTGTACCGGCTTCGAAACTACACAACAGCGCAGTAAAACTGACACGAGACATAAAAATATAAATATATGTATATATTACAGAGCTACTTTGTGTTACTGGACACAGCTGCAGTGCGCCAGCTCAATCAATTGCTTTCATTCCTTAAATCATGCAACAAAATCTCTCACAGTGCTGTATTTATTCTCTAGAGCCCACAGAGAGCTCCTTAATGCCACCGGATGATTTAATTTGTGTCCCGTAAGCAAATGACTGTCAGTTAATATCATCTGAATAAGCCAATAGGGGGTATCAACGAGTGAATTACAACATGGAACCCATCTGGTGGTCGCGGACGCCAGCATAACACAACAGCGTACACACAGTCAGCTGCATCTATGGTAAAGTAGAGCCCGAGGCTACGCTGGTTAGCTAGCCGAACCTCTTCTTCACCCGAGGTTAATGGATGAGGTCAGGCTTAAGGATTTACACTCTTTAAGGAATATTCCAGGTTCAGATCAATTGACAGAATTTGGTAGCATAATCTTTAATACAAAAAAAAAAAAATGTATATATATATATATATATATATATATATATATAATGCAACAATGGAAGTGAAAGGGGACCATTTCTGGAAGATTTAATAGTAGAAACGTGAAGTGTAAAATTAAATCTGTTAAAATATGTTTTTTGTTGTTATTAAAGGGTTAGTTCACACAAAAATGAAAATTCTGTCAGTATTTACTCACCCTCATGTTGTTCCAACCCCGTAAGACCTTTGTTCATCTTCGGAACACGAATTAAGATATTTTTGATGAAATCTGAGAGCTGGATCACTCCTCCATAGGCTTCAAAAGGATTGAAACTTGCCGGCCTCGAAAAGTCATTAAGGACATCGTTAAAATAGTCCAAGTGACTACAGTGGCTCAATCTTAAGTTTATCAAACGACGAGAATACTTTTTGTGCGCAAAAAAACAAAAATAACGACTTTATTTCAACTATTCATGTCCTTCTCTGTGGGCCTCGAGTCAGTTCACTAGTGTAAAAGCTTAGCGCTTCTGTTGTTATACGTCACACGCATCACACACATGACCAGCGTCGGCCAATAGTGAGCCTACGTGTGACGTAGCTCTACGCTATTACACTAAGTTAACTGACTAGAGGCCAACAGAGAAGGAAATGTATAGTTGAAATAAAGTCGTTATATTTGTTTGTTTTTGCGCACAAAAAGTATTCTCGTCGCTTGATAAACTTAAGATTGAGCCACTGTAGTCACTTGGACTATTTTAACGATGTCCTTAATGACTTTTCGAGGCCGGCAAGTTTCAATCCTTTTGAAGCCTATGGAGGAGTGATCCAGCTCTCAGATTTCATCAAAAATATCTTAATTCGTGTTCCGAAGATGAACGAAGGTCTTACGGGGTTGGAACAACATGAGGGTGAGTAAATACTGACAGAATATTCATTTTTGGGTGAACTATAAAGGGTTAAGCTGTTTAAATCATTGTTTTGAATAATTTTAGGGTTTATGTCATTGCAAATTTGCTTATTTTGCAGCTTTACCCAGAAAAGTAGGCTTTTTTTTGTACACTAAAATAATGTTAACACACATATTGCTAACTTCTTGTGACTAAACTTTTGAAACAGTGAGTACTTTATTATTTTAGGGTGAGACCCATTCACTTTCCTTGTAAGTGCCTCACTGCAACCCAGATTTTTGCTGGAGGAAGAAGTCAAAATACATTTCTGTGGTAATCAAAATGAAACAAGTGCAGTCTATTGAGCTTAACTTACAGATCTTATTTAAATAAAAAATAAGTTATCTGAAATCTTCAATATAACTTTTTTGATTTTTCAAAGTTATAAATACTGGAGTACATTTTACAAGAAAGTACTATTTCAGTTTTGGTACTTACATTTTTCTTTTAATTCAATGTTGTTTCTTTGTAATTGTTTGTGAAATTTACTAGCACTTTCCAATTGTTTTTCAATGTACATGCAAGCCCTGTGAAGCATACAGTACAAAATCAGGAGACACGCTACAGTTGTTTTATGTAAAACACGCAACCCAAGAGGGTGAACAACATCATAGCGACAGCGATCGCCAGGATTCAGTATTTTGACTGCATGTGATAACCAAGATGGAGTGCGACGGCTGTGCTTTGAGTGGGCCATCCTCCACCTCTGTCTTTCCACGAGAACTACGTCTGCAATAATAGGACAAACCCATTGAAGTTCTACAGGAGGCCATTTTGCAGATAGCGCTCATTAGATCTGTTCATTCTCTGTGCCAAAGTGTTGATCCCACCAATCAGATCTCTCAAACTCTAGAAGCTTATATAACCTTGGTCACCATCCAGCTCTCTCTCCATCTGGCTGCATTAGACCGCTCCACTTTACAACGCACTCGTTTTCTCATAGAGTGCATTCGCTTTGTCTGTCACGGCAGCGCTAAGATCTCTCTAGTTCTCTCCCTCCCCCTTCCCACCTCCTCTCTTAACTCATTTTTTTAATCTCTGTGAAAATGCCGAGCTCCTGCTCGTTATTACCGGGGCGGGTGTGGGCCGACAGACAGCTGTGTTTGGGCCACTTGTTTCTCAGCTGTGGCTGATTGCAGGCCTCATGCTCAAGTGTGTGTGTGTAGAGGCCTGATCATGCGGCTGACTTGCTGCCACTCGCCCTTCTGATGTACGGTTCAAACACCGGCAAATTGACGTTAATCAAATAACGCGGAGGCCCAGAATCAAGCTTGTAAAGTCCCATTTTAGAGCCATGAGAGAGAGAGAGAGAGAGAGAGAGAGAGAGAGAGAGAGAGAGAGAGAAGGGGGAGGGGGGGGTTCTTTTTATTTTGCCTGCTAGGGGTACAGATTTTGAGGCTTGATTTAATTTCCTTATGCGGGAGAGACCAGCACCCGCCGTTGTTCTGCACTTAGATTGAATAAGGCAGTTAGCCAGCACTAGAGTGAGAAGTACTACTCAACTCCATGGCAGGCCTGATTGCTCCGAGATACATCTATATCAAGCAAATACCTCAGAAGTACAGCAGTTTATTGACTAATGCAGCTCTCGGAGGACGAAATTAGGTGCTGTTCATTATGAATGAGTCCGTTTTCGAGCAATTGACATTCATGAACTCTTCAAGAAGATATAGTCAGTGAAAGAGTGCAAGCATATTCATCTAAAATAATTTTTGTTTTCAGCTTCAGAATCATGAATATTTTTATTCTGGTGTCAATAATGTCCTGTGGATTGGGTTTCCAGCACCAAGTCCAAGCCTATTCATTTCCACAACCAGTGTAATACCAAATTTAGCATTTTAATACACAGTTCATTTTTTGTTAACCTTTTACCATATGTCTTGGAGTATCGCAATAATATCATATCGTGAGTTCAGCATCGTGACATGTATCGAATTGTGACATGAGGGTATCGTTACACCCCTAGTATACATATATATATATATATATATATATATATATATATATATATATATATATATATATATATATATATACACACATTTTACACAGTGAAGTCACAATTTCTTTCATTTTTTTGCAGTGCATAATAAACAAACATAACTAAAGGTGTAAGTGTGTATTCAGGCAGATATGAAGACACACAAACTTCTAAAATGCCAGCTATATAAAAAGCACTGAGTAGTTTTAGATGTACTGTGCGATTTCCATAGCGTCTGAATTCCTCAGAAAGCCACAAAATATCCCATCAAATAAACATGAGTTGCTCAGCAAACAATGCCCAATAGTCTTATTCCTCTTAAATAAAACTACTTCCACTGGCTGTACGGAGGCTTTAATATTGCCTTAAATATTAAACGAAAGAACTCTGGGCTCATCTATTTTTCATTTATTGGGTACAAATGTAAGACATCATCAATCTTAGATAAATTACTGACATTTTCATCTCAAATAAAAAAGGGTACACTTTATTCTGAGGGAGAAAGAATTGGCCGCCGCCACTTTCAGGAGCATTATACGCGTCTAGGGTGTATGAGAAGGCAGCGGATTTTTATTTCAAAACAGCTCCCTGATTTTAACCATTTAAAGCTGAGCAACACTGGAAATGGCCTTTAGCATAATAACCTGCCACACTCCATGACTTTATGATAAGTGTGGAAATTTCAGTAACCACAGAAGAGTTTTGGGAAAAGATGTTTTCGCGTCGGTATCGGAGAGTTAGAGGCTACGAGGGAAAAAAAATCGAGACCTTTAAGAGGTAAACCCTCCTTTATTTCATATCGGCTTCTGAAGAATACATTTTCAAAGAATTACTGAAATATTTACAAATGATGGCTGCGGAGGGAACTTACCAGCATGTGAATTCATTAGTCATTTAATACAGCCATAATTATATTGTGTTTGAATCGTATATTTCTGAAAGGTGAGATCGGTCAATGTAGGCCTGAGGGCAGGCGCGGTGTAATTACAACCTGATATACAAATGGGGCCCGTAATGGGGGAACAGTCACAGCCGCCTAGCCTGTGGTGACCCCACCAGAGGATTACCATACAGAAGGGGTGAGCCTGTCTCTCAAAAAAATGAAGGATAAAAAAATTGAGGTCTCTCAATCCAAGGGCCTGGGGTTCACACATCTACCCACTAGTGAACTTGGCGCGGGGCGGTGACATTAATCTGAACAGCGCGCTGATCCGTCATCGCACAGGTATACAGAATGTTGGGAAAACGGGTACAAAACCAGGCTGTGGGATTTATAACAAAAGCTGCTACGTGCTCAGTTAATTCACCTCGACGGTGCTGACAGGCTACTGCCATATGCATAATTCACACGCTAAAGATGGAGAGAGCAAGAGAAAGTGACACACACACTCACTCACTCACTCACACAAACCTGGCATTATAACCAGGCCTAAATCTCTGTCTAGCCTTCTTTCCTCTAATTTCCTCAGCAGGATGGATGGATATTTGTTTATCATTCTCTCTCCATCTCTACGGCCCTCGTGACTCATTTGCATAGGTAGATTGAGATACAGTGTGAATAACGAGATGTGGGGTGAAAGGGAACATGGGGTTTGTGGTTGATGAATCATTCTCTCTGGCTGGAGCTGTACTTCTGTAAATGTTTGATTAGTTGTAAATGGATTACTGTTAGATTTTGAGGTTGGTAGGTTTTAATGTGGCTTTTGCATTGGTTCAGTGCCAGGCAACGGACTTCCCCAATGGGTACCAAACCTGTGTGTCTGTTTTCTCTCTAGATGTTACAAAATAAATAAATAAATAAGAAATAAAATCACTTTATCAGTATTTTATTTTGAATGTCAGTAAAGGTTTTAAAATGAAAATGCAATACATTTTTTTGAGATGTAAAACTGCATTCAATATGAAGAGAATATATATAATATAAAGATATAGTATTCTCTGAATACATATCGGATGCAGTTTTTCTTTATATCAAGATCATCCATTACCATTTCTATTTTTTCTGCATATAAAACAATTCTAACAATATGTAGTAAGGTTAATGCTTAAATCAAAATGCAACTATTTGCCAATTGACTGTTAAATAAACTTAATTCAAGATATATTTTTGGAAAATAATATTATATTACTGTATTTTTTTTTTTTTTTTGCCTAAATTTCAAGGGGAAAAAATACATTATAAATTAGGCAAAAAGCTTATTAAGAAAAATTCCATAACGTGTCCTACAATTTATATAAATACATGAAAAATGTTACACTTTTTCTAACATTCCAAAGTATTAGAACACTGAAATATCAGGAGTGCTGCAATGAGCTGTTCATCTGTCCAGAAATATCATTTAATCTCTCACCTGCCGTTATCTGCTTCAGGAGACAAGTAATTAGAGAAGTCGAAAGATATTTTTCATTAACTGAAGTTTTGACATCTTTGACCGTTAATCTAATTTTTACACCTTTAATTTAATTTCTGCCACATTCATCTCATTTCTTACACACACTCTCTCTTCTTACCAGCCTTGTCAGACTGCACTTTTCCATCTATTCCTCTTAATTATCCCTATGATACATTTCTCCTTTTTTGGGGAAATTATAATGCTGTTGTTGACCTAGTCAGCTTGAAAGGTTTATTCTAGAATAGCCAAGGAAATGTTTCTTCATGCACATACTGTACGTGTATATATGTGTTGGCACCAGGTCAGAGACTCTGCACCCCCACTTCCCATGCCCCGCTATCCTGCTGTGTTTCCCCCAATCTGTTTGCCTTCCAGTGGTGACCTTTCTTCGAGTGAGATGTATTAGGCTGGTAGCTCATGCAGGAACAGTGCATTAGCCAGCATCGGCCGCGGCCCGTTGACAGCCGCAGGAACTGCGGGCTAATGGCTACAGGCTTGTAGAAAGTTCCCTCATGAATCAGTACCGCTAGTACTAATGCGGCGAGGTTGTTGACGCTGGGACATCAATGTCGTTCTATCTCCCCCTGCATTTAACTTCCCATCTCTTCATTACCTCATCCACTTCCTTTACTAGCTTCTTCCAGTCACTCATTCCCACTTCAGTTGTCCGTTATCGGCACGCTCCTCTTTTCTTTTTCCATTAACTACTTGTCCTTTTCATTTCATTTTTACTAACCTCTTAACTCAATAGCCAATGCGCTCCTCCCTTATTCTTGTCTTTTCATGCTTTTCCTTTAGAGGGAGGGAATTAGATATGGAGGAAAAGGGAGAGAGAGTTAAGCAGCTCATTACTTTGCGCTCTGATTGGGTGGAGTGAGTGAGCTGGGCGATAATAAAGCCTGAATTTTTCAATACGGTTAAAAATGGGTCCGTGACAGCCGAGCTAGAGAGCAAAGGGCCGCCTTAGAAAGCGCACAGAGGGCCACCGAATTAGCAATACCATACATCATAAAATCTAATTAAACCCGGCTGCACGGCCAAATGAGCTCCCTCACTCTCCCGCCATTCTATTAAACGAGCTGGAGAGGGCTGACTGAATTATTCACAGTGAAGGATTTTGCATTTATACAAAAATTGTGCACTTAATTGTCCATGCTATATTACAGATTTGGCCTTATGTTAACAATGAGCCTTAAGCACACTTAGTGGGCCGTATCCAGAGTGTGACAGAGCTTATGTGGCCGCCGTGGTTTAACCACGATGAGCACTACACTACAATTAGAGACGACGCTCAAGCATGGGACTGTTATCATAGGGCTAAAACAACCAATAAATCTACATATTTACAACATTTAATCAAAGGGATA
Organism: Gila orcuttii; assembly: GCA_026230005.1. NCBI lineage: Eukaryota > Metazoa > Chordata > Actinopteri > Cypriniformes > Leuciscidae > Gila > Gila orcuttii. The sequence continues at coordinate 30,747,878 of JAPDVR010000013.1, read as the reverse complement.
GATCATGTAAATGACATTTCTGTTATGTCGTTCCAAACCTGTATGAGATATTTGTAACACTTTATAATAATTAATAAAGTACTTACAAATCATTTGCAAACTATTAGTTTACAGTTAATTTATAGTTTATATGTATTGTAGTCTCTACATGTTTAATACATTAATAGGCTATGCAAATAGTGAGTTCTTCATTTATTGTCTCTGTAATTATCAAAATTGGTTTTGATTAATTAGTTAACTTGTAAAGAGTTAGAAAATGTTTTTTTATGCTGTCAACAACTTACTGGATTAACCATATGTGATCATAAGTGATGAACTCCTGATTTTTAGGAGTAAATAGTTTCACTTTAGATTAGGTCACAGAAAATCTGAAATCGTCATTAATTAAGTGCTTTAAACACACACACACACACGCACACACACACACACACGCGCACACACACACACACACACACACACACATGCATACACACACACACACACACACACATGCATACACACACACACACACACACGCACGCACGCACGCACGCACGCACGCACACACACACAGGGTTTCCATGTTTTATGGGGACTTTCCATAGAAATAATGATATAAATAAATAGAAATAATGATTTACATATTGTAAAAACTGTATATTCTATCCCTTAAGCCTAACTGATGCAATGTGATCTCATTTGTACAGTTGTGGTCTGAATGATTGGCACCCCTGCTAAATATGATCAAAGATGGCTGTAAAAATAAATCTGCATTGTTTATCCTTTTCATCTTTCATTCCAAAAAATTGCAAATATCTAACTTTTCATTGAAGTAAAAGAATAGAAAGTGTGGGAGTGTGTGCGCGTGTGTGTGTGGGGGGGGAGGGGGTATTTCCAAAGCACATTGCAATTACACAATGGAGGTTTATTTTTGCAGCCATCTTTGATCATATTTAGCAGGGGTGCCAATAATTCTGAACACAACTACATGCATTTTTTCTACCACACACATACACTTACATTTGCATAGCCACAAAAACATACAGTATTGACATATTGATAGTTATCAATGTGGTTAGTTTAAAGTGGTTATGTTTAGCTTTGGGGAGATTATATATATATATATATATATATATATATATATATATATATATATAAAGAACACTTAATACTAATGCAATTAATGCCCAAGGTTGCTTTAAAGCACTTAATGACATTTTCTGATTTTCTGTGACCTAATCTAAACTACTTGAGGTGTTAATAGAAGGTTAATAAAGTTTTAACAAAGCATAAAAAACATTATCTAACTCTTTACAGATTTTGCTAATTACAGTGACAATGAATGAAGAACTCACTATTTGTATATAGCCTACTATATATTATCCATTGATAATGTAGAGACTACAATATATAAACTATGAATTAATTATAAGATAATGCAAATGATTTGTAAGTACTTTTTTGCTGTATACTTATTATAAAGTGTTACTGAGATATGTTCTTATGTGGAACTCAAAAAGATATTTTAAAGACTGTTTTAACTGTATTTTTCCATATAATTTAAGTCAATGGGGTCCAAAACACCCAATCTTCTGTGTTCTGCAGAAAGAAAGTCATACAGGTTTGGAATGACATGGGAGTGAGTAAATGACCCAATTTTCCTTTTTGGGTGAACTATGTCATTAATAAAACTACATATGATATTGACAATAACCAATGTATAATTCAGTCAACAAATGTGACAAAAAAAACAGACGTGACAACAAAAGCCAATGATAATTATGATGCGGTGCGATAATCTGGTTGGTTTGAATTACGGGTCCGAAACTGAGAACTCAATACATGTGTACAGTGCGAGTGAGAGGCAAAGTCATTTTCTGTATTATTGCTTGTGTATTTCAGGGCTGAGGCTAGGAATTAAAGAGAGAAAGAGTCATCAATCACAACACTTTCACCTTTTTTTCTTCTTCACCATAACATTTTTCAATCAATGAGCCATTTCACCATATTCCAGAGAAGGGACCTTTGTCATTATAGCTATTGCTTTTTTACCCCCTCTCAGGCTGTCTTTCTCCCTCGTTCCTGCCTTTCCCATCTTCCAAGCTTTCCAAAAACACAACTTTATTATAGTCGCTGTCAATACAGTAATAATAAAGAGAGTGTTGGTAGCTGAGGCCGCCGTAATACACTTTTAACAAGAGCGCCGCAGATGCGTGGCCAGTGAATATTGAGTTTTAAAACTCTTCAGCGCGTGATTTGTGGCCCTGTCAGGGTGAGTATTTGTCAGTGTCGGGGCGGTATGGGCTCGTGTTGACAGTTTGCTGGTAAGTTTGGAGTCTAGAAGGCTAAACTCGCTGATCAGCCATTACAGAGAGTCGGTCGCTGACAGTCAGGTGATGGATCTATGTTTATCGTGGGCTGGGCTTTGCTGCCAGACATTATTATAAAATAAAAGGTAATTTTGTCAGGTTTCAATCAAGCCAGGCGTCATTTGTCATACTATCGTGTTGGCAAGCACGTCCTCGCGGTGATGGATTGTAGTGGCGCGGTGTCTCGTGAAGCTGGCTGCTGTTGTTAAAGTCGGGAGGCGTTAGCTGTAAGAGCTGTTTGTTGTGTGTAATCTCTCTAAAACTGACCCCATGAGGTCTTAATCTCTTTTTAGCGATGGATTGGAGTGCTTGCTTTAGATTGTATTCCTACATGCTGTGTGACATCTCCCCTCGCTCTGCTGGACGTAAAAGCCTTTGTTTATCTGTTATACACTCTTGCCCTTCTTGCCTTTTCTTATCTATATTTCTTTACAAAGTATTCCCTAGCTCAGTGGTTTGGATAATTCTCTTATTCATCTGCCTAAGATCACAATTCATGAAAACTATATGTCTTTTCGAGACAGACACTCTTTTCAACAAAAACGTGGGGCATCTGATGAGCTTTAACAATCCTTGATAACTGATCAGGGCTAAATACAATCAAATGTCTAATTCACAAATGAATTCTAATGGATGTACTCAATCTTCTGACTTGTTCATGAGCGTATAACCTTGATTATTTATTTACAGGACATAACTGTCATAGAAAATGTTTTCTCTCATTCAGAAGCAAAATGTGTCAGGATCACATTTCAGTCAGTAACAAAAAATGTTTTTAATGATGCACTGTCAGGTAATGTAACAACTGCGCTGAGACTCGAGGGTTGAGGATCCAAACGCAGTTTAATCCAGGCAACAACGCTCAGAAGTGCAGTATTTACAGACTAACAAGACCTAGTGAAGAGTGACTGAATTAACCAGGTTCATATTGGCAGAAACTAACAAGCAATAGCTGAATACAATCATGGCTGATAGTCTGGGCAGTGGGTTATGGGTAATGTAGTCTTGCTAGTGATAATAGTCTGAGGTGGAGTACCCTCTGATGGTAATAAGGGGCACTCTCACTGGTGATCGTGACAGGTAACCTAAATATGTGCTTTGTATGGTAACATCAAAATAAACTGGTTTAATAATAATTTTAATAATATATAAACCTACATTAGGTCACACCAACAAAAGCCATTTATAAGGGTTAGATTAGGTAGAAATACACTACAGTTCAAAAGTTTAGGGTCTGTCAAGGCTTCATTTAACTGATCATAAATACAGTAAAAAACAGTGATATTGTGAAATATTTTTCAATTTCAAATAACGGTTTTCTATTTATTCCTGTAATAGCAAAGCTGAATTTTCAGCAGTCATTTCTTTAGTCTTCAGTGTCATTTGGTCCTTCAGAAATCATCATTATTAATGTTGAAAACAGTTGTGCTGCTGAGAGAGAGAGAGAAAGAGAGAGAGAGAGAGCATATTCACCTCCTAGTGATTGTTATTTATCTCTTGCCAGGTAAAGTTTCCAAACTGTCCTAAAGTCAAACTGAATAAACTCTCTGAACAGCAAACATACCATGCACATTAGCTTTAGCACATCATAGCCATTAGCACAACTAGGCTTTTAAATAAGACCATTTTTAACAAGACCATTTTCATAATGTGAGTCTATAAAACCTAGAGTTAAAGTCAGTATCGTATTCGCGTTTTCTGATTTGAAACATTTCAAACTGACCTTCAGAGTCGCTCAGTCCACAGACAGAGCAGTAGTTAGAGTTGTAATGGGCTTTTATCTGTGATTAGCCGCTAGCTGCTCTGTCACATTTAAGTCTGTAATGCTTTAAAAGTATTAACATTAATATTCATGCACACCTGCACAGGGAGCGCTGTGGTACCCCAGGACTTCAGGTTTGACTAAGAGCCACCATTACTGCCTGGCATTAAGTTCAGTCTGACGGCAGCGCTGCCCTCCGCTATGTCATGGTTCAAACTCTGCCTGAATTCACCATAGAGAAAAGAAAGCCTTTTAAATAAACAGGCATTTTCAAACATAGATTCTGCAAACACCATGCAAAATCATATAGAGAGTTTTTACTGCAACAATTCCGGTTCTGTATGCTTCATGTTTTTCATTTATCTAAAACAAAAAGCATATTTCAATTGAAGTGGACATAACAGTAGAACCATCAACAACCTCAACCAGTAAGCACATCAATGCTAAAAAAGTAATGGACTAGAAAAATAATGATTGACAAATGTGTGAGTTTTGGTGTATTGTAACAGGTGTTTTACTACATAGTGTGTACATATCATGGGTGTTTATAAAATAATATGTTTTTTTTAATTATTTAAAATGTATTGTCTAATAAATAATATTATAATATATAAATTATTTATAAATGTATTTAATATTTATTAATTATTTACAAAAAAATATTTATAGATTAAATAATAACAGTAATAATAATAATTGTAATATTAAAGGTATCATTTATAAAGGTTTTGCATTCAGACAGGACTCTAAGCATACCCAGAAGGTTTGGTTAGTATGGCTGCTGTTGTACGTATCACAACAGGCCAAGAATAAGCATAACATCAATTAAATCGACCTCTAAATTGAGTGCATGACTATTTTGCTAGTTCAAGACTTTCATTCAGCTGAAGCTAAGCCAGTCCCTTTGAACGGTCTTTGTACATGACCCATTTCCCATCAGAATAAATCTTAAATTATGCTGACTTTCCCCACTTACAGAAAAGTAATTTTACTGCGGCATTTATAGGTTAAAAACTACCCAATTTCATGTCAAATAAGCTCTCAGGCAGGAAGTGCTGCTAATATTATGTCTTCCATGATGGAGCGAGATGTATTCTTTTATCATCTGCTTCTGAAAAACTAGATTTGTATGACACCTCGCCATCAGGGCATCAGCTTCACGGTCAGGAGATAAAATGGCACTTAGGATAATGTGGTTGCCCTTAAGGTATGTGGAGGTGAATTATATTCTGTGATTAATAATCTGGAAATTAAAGACTCACTCATTTTCTAATTTAATTCCATTTCCAATGGAAAAATGTTCACTCTGAGGTAAATTGGCGAATAATGTTGCTAATTCAAATGCAGATGAAATTTCAATTCGGGGTGGCATTGGGAAGTTTGATTGACGAGTCCCTGGTGGATCATTACCGCCGCCATCCACCATTGCACCAATTCCCCGGCAGTTGTATTAATAACGGAAGCGTTGGACGAAATGAGAGGAGTAGCAGGCGTTCCCCTTGTCACCGACTCATTCACTCGGTCTCATCGCACAGTTCTCTAATCGTATTTCTGCCCTTCAACTCTCTCTCGCCACAAAAATAATGAACGACGCAGGGGAGGTCAGGAATCATGGGAAATTACAGTATTTGCTCTGCATTTCACAGCCCACTGTTTCTAATTATTAGCATGTATAATTACTGGCATCTGCCTCGATGTGGAGAGTCAGGAAAAATAAAATGGCTGCTGCAGAGTTGATTTAATGAAGGGTAAATGTCAAGGTAATTACATGGCAGCACAGGTTAAAAGCAACGTTAAATTTCCCAGCAGCGAGGTGACATTCACCTGACAGAGAGAGTCTGGGAGAGAGAGAAAGAGTCAATATTCAGTATAAACGTTTTGAGCAATACATGTCCATTAATCTCATTTTGAACAATCTGCATATATTTACAGTAATGGTCCATTTAAAGGCAATTTTCACGGTGTGACTTTTTCCTTCACTTTCCATCATACCCGTCTTAAAGATTTGTTAGACCTTTTACCCACAGGCTTCAGCAAAAAAATGGCCCATTCTCATTCTGTTCAATTAAAACAATCAATGACAATGAAAGGCATTTGTTCCAACACATTTAACTCTGAAACCTCTAGTCACATCACATTATAACCCCTACCACAGCAACACAAACACCATCTTGAACTCTCACACATGGTTGGTGCCTGTCCTGTACTTTGCAATTTACAATTGACTGCCTGTTTTTGCTTTTGTACACTCTGTTTTTGTACAACCTTCATAGGCCTATTTGCATTTCTCCTACACACTGCATCTTCAAATGTAGTATTTGTTAAGACTGATTTATTCAGAGTTCTAAGATTAACACATTTTCCGTTTTTATATTATACCCAAACAACCTTGCAAAAGCACAAAAATCAAGAAATTTGACACAAAATAAAGGTGTCTTTGGCAATGGTACAAACACCAATCACTTTTGGCAATTTCGAGAAAGCTGGCAAGTATGTAGCAAGTGTGGGCTGATGGCTTACACTCTTTTACATAGCCTGTGTTTAATGACAAACCCGTACGCTAACTGAAATCTACTGTATGCACCAATGGAGCGGTAAATGTTTCGCCAGCTTTGTATGGTTTAGTGAGTATTTAGTGACATGAGCAGACGGTGTGAACTATGTAAAGCTAGGCAAATTATTTAAGCTCTTTTTCATATCTGACTGAGCTTAACTAATCACATTGGTAAATTAATGAGACCTTGTGTTCTCCACTCTCTCTTTTGAATGCATGAATTCCTCCACAAGAGGAAATACATGTGAGCTGAGCTGCCGTCTATGTTCAGAATAGATTACAAACATACTCTTTATTATTTCAACAGCAGTATACTGTGCAAAGTATGCAAATTGGCATGAAAAGTCCCGCCAATCTAGTACTTTTGTCCAAATATGCAGTATACAACAGAGCATGCTATATCAATAGGCTATCCCACAAATGAATGCAGTGTGCGAAACCATTTCAATCTTTCCTTTCTATTGTGTAAAGCGCAAACTCTTTTTTTAGTCATTTCCTGGACTTATCAGACGATCAAAATTAAGACTTTTACACAAATCTGAATAAAAAAATGCCAAATAACCATTTTTTATTTCCAAGATGATAGTCATATGTGACTCAAATGCAATGTGATGACTTTATTGTGGAATAATGCCTGCTGTTTACATACTATTTTAAAAACTAGTAAGAAGTACCCATACTAAGAATGCAAAATATATATTTATTTGTTTTTGGCCATTGGACTTTATCAATATTTGTCGATATAGGTGGATATTGTTCATGATAATTTCACATTTAGATTAACATTACCATTATCTAATGCTCATTTAAAATGAGACAAATTACCAGTAATAATTTAATGACACCGTTAAATATAATAATTTTTTAAATTTCTAAATAAATAATCCATTTTCCATATTGTACATTATAATGTTAGGATGCCTAAATAAGACTGATTTTAGTTTTCAGTGTTTCAGTTTTTATTTAAACAAAATAGTATAGAATTTTATAATATACTATAATATAATTCTTATAATAATTTAAATAATTTTATTTTAAATGATTTATTTTTTGTCTAAATCATTGGCCTAAATAATACATTACTAAAATACAATATATGAATTAATTATGAAAATAATTAATAATCAAAAACAATATCCATTTTTATATCTGTGCATCCAGAGTGTATACTGCACAACATTTAGTAAGTCGTGGCTATTTCATTCGGAACAATAAAACCCTCTCTAAAAATCATCCAGGGATCACGATGGATGGTGACATCCAGACCTTTGCTCCCAGAGCCTCTCTTTCTCTCTCACCATGTAACAGAGTAGCACAATCCTCAAACATCCAATTCTGCCACAATGTCAGAGTCTATTCATTACATTTGGCATGGCAGGTTAGGTGTGCATGAATGAGTATGGGTGTCAGAATAGAGGACAGGAGGGGTCATACCTCCCCTAAAAATCTAATAATCCCTGTGGTCTAATGGTCCTCCACCTCTCCAGCTCTCTTCTTCACTCACACGGCCGGCACTTGAGCCAGTCTGGACTGAGAGGGACATTTTCTCACCTTATTGTTCCTGTTCTTTTCTTTTCCTTTTCTTGCTCAGCTGAACCTCATAGACTGTGAGTGACAGAGTGCCACTAGAGCAGCAGACGGTGCACAGAAAGATTAGGGACATGCGAGGTTAAGCCAACAATATGTAGAAGCACTAAGGATTGTGTAGGTTTATACAGATGTAGGCCTATATGACTCTGTGTGTGTGTATGTGTGTAGACCACAATTCCATCATTGCAACGATCATTTAAAGCATGCCTTGCTGCAAAATCGTTTAGGATTGCATAGCAGATCTCTCTCTTTATTATGGCAGGGTGTGAAGTATTTCTCAATTAGAACTAAATTTGATAATCAGTCACGTAACTTCATAGCCTGCAATGGGTTGTAAACAAATACTCTTATTTACAAAGAGAGCAGGTGTAAGATCGTGAACAAGACTCTCACGAAGCAATTCTCTTTTTTAGATACACGGAGAGAAAAAGAGAGAGGCACTTTGTTTTCAGCCTAACGACCCCATTTAGAACATGTCGGCAAAATTAATGCGGAACAAACTCGGCAGTAACCGGGCCGACTAATTTTTGCTCATTTCGCGTGAATTATTGATGACAGAGAAATATACCATATGCTCCCGCCAGAGTAACGCACATCCATTCTGCTGTGTTATCAAGCCTGTTTGGTGAAGAGTAGAGGAAACTTATGGCAGTGCTTTGGCGCGAAAGGTAAGTTATAGCCGTGTGTTAATCATGTATAAATCAGGTGTGGTAATTAAACCCCCAGCTGCTGCCGGATGAGGGAGGACCATCTTTTTCTCTGATTCATTTTAATCCCGAGTTTTTCAACCAGGAGGCCAGAGTCGTGCCAAATCCTAACCCCATCAAAACTGTACCCAATTGGACCCCAAAGCGATTCCACTGGCTGACTGAACTTCTTATGAAGAACACTATTAGGAGAATGATTAAAAAACCTAAAATAGCAATACATTAGTCAATGGAAACCAAAACTGTTTGGTTACCAACATTCTTCTAAATAAATAAAATCAGAGGTTTGGAATGGCAAGGGTGAGTAAATGATGACAATGACAGCAAGGCCCACTAGGTGACCCTAGCAATGGGAACTGTAAGATGCTGAAATTATATAAAATCTTAATTTAATTTTAAAACGTTAAAAAAGGTAAGACTTTACAATAAGGTTACATTATTTGTTAACATTAGTGTATGCATTAATGTAGGTCTGAAATGTAGTTCTCAAAGTTATCATTTACCAAAACATTATTAAAATCAAAGACTGTATCTGTTAATATTATTTAATAGATCTGAGCTGACATGAACTAACAATGAGCAGTTGTACTTGTATTAACTAACGTGAAGAAAGATTAATGAATACTGTATAAATACATTGCTCATTAGTTAATGTTTATGGATTAACATTAATGGCACCTTATTGTAAAGTGTTATATAAAAATAAAAGATGAAAAACAGATGAAGAGCTACAACATCTGAACAATATTCTGGTGGGTCCTGCTTCATTCACACAATCCTGCTTATACTGCCAAGTCACTGGAAAGGAATAAGAGCCGTTTTATATGTATTATTCTTTTTTTTTTCTTTTTTTTTAATAAAAATATAGCAATAGTTTTACCTTTGTTATGACTTTGGGTTTCAAGCAAATAAAGTGAATATAAACCAGTCTGAAATAGTCTGATAAAGGTCCTATAGGTTGATGCTACAAGAGTACATTACTAATGTTTCATCAGCCGTCACTGCCAATAGACTACAGTAGGCATAGGTGGAGTTCAGATGGACTGTTGCACAAGTCGTTCTTTGTTTGGCCTTAACGAGAAATCCATCTCATAAATGAATTCCCTTCTCTCATTTAAGACCAGTCTATCACGCAAGAATAGCTAAAGATCTAAAAGAAGAATTAGTAGATTGGTGTCATTACCGTCTGTGATATCATAATCTTATGACATAGGATTGCACCGGAGGAGAAGGGGGGACACCTAGTGTTGGGTGTCTGGTACTTTCACAACCACTAGATGCACTAGATTTCCTTTGCTGAACCTATCAGAAGTTTTAATGATGCCTTGACTTTTTAAAATTGTTTAATTACATTTAAATAAAGTTTTAATAGAATATATAAAAAAGTGTCCTATAAATGTCCACTTTATTTTATTGTGAATTACTGGATTATCAATTCTTGTGGATTATTGTACACAGAATTGTACAAAATTGAGCCTGATTCAATTAATGCTAAATGTATATCTCTCTCTCTCTTATTTCTTTAAAGGGAATATAAAAGGAACAAGCTCTAGTTTGTTCCATACCTGAGTGACTCTTTCAGTGATAGTCAAATGGCTCTAAGGGGGAAAGTTAGTCTAATTCAGTCTAAGTTTGAATCATGGATAATTTCCTGGTGCAGGGGATGGGGATTTTGTTTTGTATGTAGCACCAGTAACTTTGCATATATAAACTGCATTTGTATAGCAGGCCCCAGCAATGCAAAACTGCATCTAAAGCCGGACAATAACAACCAGCGGCTATTTAACTGAAACTTTATGTGATGTGAGCAGCCCTCTAACCCTTTATCCACAACTTTTACTGATATGCAAATGCAAGAACAAATTTGTTGGTATGATGATTTTTATCTTCTTTCTCTTGCTCTGATATGGTGACCATTGACAGCAAACGTGTCTGATTAGAGCGCTCTTCAGCATGCCTCAGACTAGAGTGATGGCAGTTGCTGCAGAGTTCCAGGAATTGCCTGGATGACAGTACATGGATCAGTGTCGCAAGTCAAAGGCCAACAAAGATCGCAGTGAGCTGTTGGTCCTACACTTATAATCAAAGTACTGCATGTATGATGATAAGTGCACAACTAATGTAGGAATCTGCCTGCACATAATATTTCACACTGCGTTTACAATGCTCATCTTACTAATGGAGGCCAAGCACACATTGAAAATGTAAGATATGGCTCCATACAGTATATATGAAGTAATCATTAAAGATGCATATTTGCAAGATACACTAAAAATTAAATACACCATTGAAGATACACATTTTATTTCCTGTAATAAGTAAAGGCATATTCTTAACTAGGCCTAAATAAATTATACATAAACATATAATAAGGTATATTTGAACAATCACCCAGTAACGGCACTGACACAAAACTTTCTTCAATATGGACATACCTGAAAATAATAATTTGCCGTTCAGTGGGTCAGACGTTGATTTAATGAACTGTTCTGACGGATTCAGTTCAGTAAAGGCTTTGTCAGCTGATTCCAGCAGCCAACTAGTTTTTTTTTTTAGTTTTTTTAAGTACTTAATTCGACAGATTAATCTGTTACAGATTCAGGCTAAACTGCTCAAGAATGTTTTTGATTCACTAATAAGAGTCAATTCTTTCGGGAATCTGATTATGCTCGTCATGTGGTAGATGCTGTTGATTCACTAAAAAGAACTAGCTGCTATTTGTTTAGTTTGATTTTGATTCAATAAAAAGAGTCATTTCTTTGTGAATCGGGCTACACTGGCAGCATTATGTTTTTGATTCACTAAAAAGAACTGAACTTTGAATTCATATCTTAGTGAATAAAATGGCCATGTTCCATCCATGTGCAGTCAGCGATTTTTCCTTTTATCGTAGTACACAGTATTTTTATTGCATCATACTCAATATAGAAAACAGACTTACATTCATATTATTACTTTTGATGTGGTGCTGCAGTGAAGGAACCAGTTGATGAAACACTGTAATTCACCAAGAAAGCAGTTACAGTAGTAGCAGATTTGAGCGTTTCTCTCATTTTAATTTATGCATTAACTAATGGAAAGATACTCAGTGTTTTTGTATGCACACACACAAACACGCAACATTTGAAACGGCTGAACTCCACGTTAATTGGAACATCAAACAAGTGGGTTTTAATTGGCAGGGAGGGAAGGGCGGTAATGACGGGATCTGTGGCAGTATCAGTGTCTTTGTGTCCTTGAATAAAAAGGTCACAGCCCTTACTGTATCCCACCATTCATGGCTCCTTGCAGCAGAAAGCTCAGAGAGGAACACCTGCTGTTTCTAATCAGACCCTGTTAACCAAACGCTGGCAGCAGGGCGCTGCTCTCTGTTTATATTTTGTTTGAGGAGATTATTGAGAGGTTCAGTCGCTGCAAAGGAGAGGTCAGCACATGCACACAAATGCGTACAAAAGAGCATCGCTGGTGAAGACCACAGGCCATGGCATGGACAGAAGCATTTTAGGGCATAAAATTGTTTGTCCGTATCTACCCATCACTCTGTTAATGCTAATTCATAATTGCAGAGTTGTGTCTAAACAAAGGCTGCATTCACACCCTCGGCTGGCCCGTCACAGCGGCAGAACCCAGCAGTCCTTGGTATGTACTTAAGCTGCTGAGGATTTATGGAAAAAATGATAAAGTGGCTCAGATCTCTAAATAACATCTGCTTTTCAACAAGAGAGACGGATCTGTCCTTTCCTTCTGCGAGAAGGAAGAGAAACGGCACTCGTATATCTGGCGGTTGTTTTGTTGTACGGGCCGAGGATTTCTTTTATGTTGTTAAGGCTTTGCTCCTGTTTTATGTTCACCTTCTATTTAAATCACACAAATCAGATGGTATTTCTTTTGTTATTTTGGATCCAAGGCTCGGAGCAGTAAGTAATCACGGGCAGACGATGACACCTCATCCATCCCGAGCTCGCTGTTCTCAGACAGACTCCACATTTCCGCCCACTGTGGCCTTGTGCCGTTCACACAGCTGCTTTTAGTTATGGTGAGTGGTAATCACATTGCTAAAGTTTAATTGTTCAATTATTGGTGCGCTTTGTGAAGGGGAAACACAGACCTATCCCACACCCTCTTCTCCTCTCTGCTCTCTCTCTCTCTCTCCTCCTCTTCTCTCTCTCCACCAAATGGACCATATTTGTAATGGTTAGCAATTAGAGGAAGGGCCCTTTTGCTAAGTTGTGCCTGGTGCAGGCTGCTCAGCCCTAATGAAAAGCTTTTATTATAGAACCCGCTACTGCAGTTAGCAGCAAATTATGGGTCATTTCTGTCAGCCCAGGGCCCCGGCTGCCACGGCTACATTTAGATAAATGACTCGCATCAGGCAATGCCAAACAGCCAGCCGCGGGGACATCCGTCTTTTTTATTTAATACACAAACCCACAGACACTGGCTTTTATCTATCTATCATTGTTCTGGAGGATGGCGTGATGGAGGCAGGTAGACCAGATCAGATTTGTTTTTCCAGGGAGTGATTGAAGTCATTGGGGCCATAAAGCAACGTGCAGACGCACGGTGTCATTGTCATACACACCATTATGAGGGCTATGGGGGGGGGGGGACTTGTGTGTTTAAAACCTCCATCTAAGACCATTTTTTTTTCTTTATGCTTTTTTGATTTGCATAAAATAAAAAGAAAAACTGTCATCCTACGTCATGAACAATTCTACAGTTAGTTCCTCCTATAGGTCAGGGCTGTCAATGTCTTTATTATCTTAACTGTTTACATTAGTTAGTGTGTCCTTTCTGGAAATATGCCAGATATTAATAAATATTCTCAGACAATCGCATAGTGTTACAAAACCAATTACACCATGCTTACCTTGCCATCAAGTCAACTGTCCAACAATATACATTTTCTTAAACCAGGGTAAAAAATAAAAATAAAAATCTTAGCTGGTTTAAAAGGATCAGAAAGCCTGGCAAGCTGGTTTTCCAGCCTGACCAGCTGAGAGGTTCCCAAAACCTCTCTAAAACGAGCCAAGAGACCAGCCTGACCAGGAAAGGAGACCAGCAAAGTCAAAACAGTAAGTCAAAGTTTTTTCCTCCAAGACACACTCTTAAATTAATGCTTCCAAAAGAGTTTTTGCATCAAATGCCATGTAAGAAGAAAAGAAGCGTGAAGAACATTTTTATAATCTAAAGAACCTTATTCCCCCCACTATAAATGTTGTGCAAGGAAAAGGTTCTGTGGATGTTCTTCATAGAACCTATTTTTTATATGTAGGCTATAATTTCGTTTGATGGCACACCATCATAAATGCCATAAATTATATATATTAAAGAAATTAACAAATGTATATCCCTAGAGAATCTAACTAGTTTTTGTAAGATTCTTATACATTTAAAGAACCTTAAATTGTCAGTAATTATTCACAGAGCATTCCGACTCAAAGACATTCATTTGGTGGCTGGGGTCATTGAGTCACTGTCCACTCTGTTCATCACTCTTGTGTATTAATAATGGCCGAGTCTTTGGCGCCGCGCAAAAGAGACAGTTGCCGTGAAACCGCGCTCGCTATGTGTTGGTAACTTCACCTGTGTTGCCGGGTAGCCTAAACATTACCGAATGATCCCCCTCTTCATTACACTCGCTCCCTGATCTCTCTCCAGCGCTAATGAAGAGGGGAGGACTGTCTTTCTCCAGCACTAGATAACAATCGCTCTGCATTCTTTAGCTTTGTATCTGCCCGCGGTAATGAGTAACATATTCACGCAGACGCTCTTGAAGATGCGCGCATCACGGAAGCAGAATCCGACTCACAGCGCTCCTATTCAACACACACTGGCTGCTTCACGCAATTACTGCATTTCGCACATTTCTCCGCCTTTATGCGGGTGACTTTGTGACAAATTGTCCTTTTTCTCCTCTCTCATTCATTTTCTGCCTTCTCATGTCCCTTTATTTCTTCCACATGCCATTTCTTGTTTGACTTTATACTCTCACACACAGATGTGTGCTGTGTGTACCGTCATTTCCCTAATACTTATTATGTATCAGATATCTTATCTGTTTACAACTACTCTTTTATCGCAACATAAAACTTACAGGCATAAACCTTTACTGGGCTTGTGTATGTTTAGAGGAGTCTGGAACACCCATACAAATCAGGTAATTTACATCCATATCTTGCTTTATCTCTTCTCTATTTACATTTGTTTGTCTCATAAAATTCATACTGAGAGGAAAGCATTTCTGAAAAAGAATAAACAATTTAAATTTCCGAAATAAAAAGCACTTAAAAATAAAAAGTAAATTTACACTCTACACATGTAATCCAACAGAATTGTAGTCTGATCATTTGTAGGTGAGGGTTTTTTAATCTAATCCTCCCTATGGAGGCATGAGACAGAAAATTAGGCACGGTCGCCATCTATAGGTGACATGGGGTATTGGTGGGTCAACTTCTACACATCATATTTTTGGTTCTGTATTCTGGTCTACACACTTTATACTCGATTTATCATTATATTATGCATTAGGATGTTCTAGTAAATTAACAATTCATGACATTTCTTGAACGAAGTAATTAATAATGCAGATGTAAAATCCAGGCATGCTTCCCCCTAAAACTGCCGAGGAATATTGGTTTGGAATTGGGCTAATGAATAAACAGATAAAATGTGGTAATATTTAATATCCTCTTTCATTATGACCAGAGAGCAATACAACAGTCATTTGTATAACGGCAGCCAAGCTTATGGAGCATATACTCATCAATAAAGCTGGCATTGTTTTTCAGAGGTTAGGCAAATCTCAGGCAAATCCTGGCTGTTTTTTCTTGACTATGATTCCTCATTTGAAGTTACCGTAATAGTCTCAAAATATGTTTTTTGCATGACTATCAGATTTTTTTAAAAAACAAGGTGTAAGAATTTAAATGATCTCATTATCATGCATTCTGTAAAGTCGCTGAACAGTTCTAAAGAACAGATGAATAACATTACAAACAACTCTAAACCAAAAGAGGACAAAAGAAAACATGTGATCTGTTTGCTCTGCAGGGCCTTATTTGCATTTAAAAAGTGAAGCACTAGAGGATCAGTTATTTGCCATTGCCTTTGTGATCGTGGACTATAACCGTCTCTCTGGAGCTTTCTGTCCCCACATCCATGCAATACAAGGATATTTACGGACACAACAGTCAAATCTAGGGCTGAAAACACAGTTATAGGCCACATCACATAGATTAAGGCACATAATATACTGTATATTATGGAAATGAAAAGGTGGCATTAATCTCAATTCATCTCAGCATTTACATGAAAACAAGGCCATGCTAATTGTGTGGAAATGCAGTATCTAAAAACAAGGCCATGCTAATAGTGTGGAAATGCAGTATCTACATATTAAACCCAAACAAAAATAGTCATCAATCTAGAAATTAAAAAGAACCAGCACTGTTACTTGATAATGAATGTACATCTCTCATAAAGACATTATACATAATCCCTTGGTTTCACAGACAAGGCTCAAGTTAGTCCCAGACTAAAATGCATGTTTGAGCTGTTTTAACTGAAAGCAACTTGCACTGGCATATCTTAAAATATGTCAGTGTCATTGTTTTGTCTCAAGATGCACACCAGTAATGTTTTTTCTAGGCATTTATACTAAATATCCTAATATGAATTAAGGCCTTACCTGTCTTAATCTAAGGCCCGTCTGTGAAACCAAGCCACTAAGTATAACCCAGCGGTTTGAAGTTCACCAAAGCAATATACTGCAGGCTAAATAAGGATTGCAAACTATAACTTAGAAGATCCAAGTTCAAATCCCTGAGGATCTTCCCTACTCTGACCACTAATGTCGTGTCCTTGAGTGAGGTACTTAACCCCTGACACTAGCCCAGAACAGTCCCACCCCCTCCACATTTACATCTTCCTTTTTATGTATAAAATAAAAAAAAATAATTCCAAATATTTCTTTTTATTAAAATAATTATAATCAAAAATACACAAACGAATCTAATAAATAATTTTCCACTCCACTCCACTCCACTCCACCCCCCCCCCCCCCCCCCACACACACACACACCCTTTGCTGAACCCTGATCCATGTTGTTACCAAGAGACAGTGTTTCAGACAATAGAGATCTATGCAGGTCCCAGTGGGCCTTTTGAGCAGATATCTCTGTTAGCTGTCCATCGTGTGCCTGTCTCAAAGGCCCTGCTGACTCCAGGTCAGTGTGCTCATACACACATTTATCATGTAATTACCTTGTTTGGGCTGAGTCTCTGATCTTAGGACATCATTACCAGTAATTACAGAACATTTCACGCCTCTCCTCTCGCACAGATGGGGTTCCAGACTCCCCACACAAAAGGAGAGTGGAGAGAGGGTCATTTTTTTCATTCAATCTTTTTTCAACAACCCATTTTTTTAATCCTTCATCCATCGCACCTCTTTAAAGGAGGCTCATTGGCAAATGAACTGAACCATATGTGTTAATGTAGTGCCATAGAGTCTGGTAGATGGGGCAGGGGTTTCCAAAGATACATAATAGCATAATGATATAAACAATGTTGATATCAATATTGTTAATCATGTCATAGATATTTAATTAATGTTAATCTCAAGCCAAAAGTCAGATGTTTGTCTTAAGAATAGAAATCGTTGTCTGTTGAACAGGGCAGGGGTTTTCTTTTCAAATACTTCTGATATGCTGTAAACAATATTTATATCAACATTGTTGATCGATATATAGATATTAAACTAAAGTAAGGTGCAGGTAAACAGCAGTAAGGTGTGTGTCTTAAGTAACAATACAAATCATTGTCAGAAAAATCTATTTACATGCATTTCCATTCAGGCAATATGTGCATGCAAACTAGACTGTGAAGAAAGGCTTCAAATCTAACATTTCTCACTTACATTTTTTTATGTATTGTTTATTTTCCTTTACATAAATAGCAATTTTTGGTTTATTCTTTTTTTAAATTATATTATTTGTTATCTGTTGTGGTCATTCTTCACAATCCAACAGTCTTCTGTCACATTCTTGATCATATCTCTATGAAAATATGCAAAAGTCTTTTAGACCTTCAGCAAAGGTACTATATTTCCGTGTTACCAGGCTCACACACACACAGATAAGTAATGGGGAATTCCATACATTTCAGCATAAATCAACATCACTGATCCATCCATATAAGGTTTTTGCACATAGTCCACATATACATTACTGTTCAAAAGTTTGGGGGCGGTATGATTTTTTTAATGAACCATTAAGGCCCGTTCACACCAAGACCGAGCTGCAGTTTTGATCCTGATTGGCTGTCAATGTTTTTATTGTGCATTAGCTGAAAAAAGTGATTCCAACAATACGGTTTCTCTGTGCTGTTATAGTTGTGGTGTGGACACTGATATTCTTTTATATTTAGAAAGATTTTAAGAACTATATCTTTATCACTATAGTTATCGTACTTGCTTAAAATGGGCTTTTATGCTCACTAAGGCTGCATTTATTTGATCAAAAACATGTTATTAAAGAATTGTTATTAGAATTAAATATAATTATTTTATATATTTTAAAATGTAATTTATTCCTGTGATGGCAAAGCTGAATTTTACTCCAGTCTTCAGTGTCACATGATCCTTCAGAAATCATTCTAATATGCTGATTTGAAGTTCAAGAAACATTTCTTATTGTTATCAATGTTAAAAAAAGCTGTGCTGCATACTATTTGTGTGGACATTTTTATCAGGATTTCAGGATATTTGTAACATTATAAATGTCTTTACTTTCACTTTTGACCAATATAATGCGTCCTTGTATTAATTAATCAGAAAAAAAAAAGTACTTACCCCAAACATTTGAATGGTATCGTAATGCGTTTGCCATGAGATATGAAATAAATCACCATTAATTTATTTGGTGACGTCACAAGTCGTGCACTACATAGACTGGAATTAAATAACAACAGTGCGGTAAAAACAGATGCAAAGAAGTCTATTTAAACCGTTATTAACTACTGCGCCTATCTGAACGCGCATTGAACTGTTCACCTCAGGCAGAATAATGGCAGATGTGGTCTGTGTTGAGACTGTGTAAGAGAGAGGGAAAGAAAGAAAGGGAGAGGATGGGGGTCACATTAAGCTGTTGTGACCCTCACATGAACTGGGGGTAGACCGATCACCCACTTAGCAGGTGCAGTCTACAGAACTGCAAAACAGGGCTCTTCAGTACCATATTCAAGCAGTGTGTGTGTGTGTGTGTGTGTGTGTGTGTGTGGTGTGTGTGTGTGTGTGTTGGTAGGAGCATCTATTCTGAATCCATTACCCCCAAGGTCTCCCCTCTACATTCTTACAATTACCTGTGCGGGTGAAACAGGTGCGTTCTCAGGTTTAAAAGGGAGGTCCGAACCACTTAGCTGTCGAGGGAAAACCTCACGACGGACACTTTGGCCTGGCAGAAACAGAAAAAAAAGTCAAAACAAAAAAACAAGCTAAGACAGCAAGTGAGAAAAAACAAGATGAGAAACTGAACTGACAGTCCTGTTTAATAGGAAACAAATTGCTCTCCACTTTCCTGTGACACAGATAGCAGCCCATTTATGCCTGTCCGGCTTTGTTGGGAACAATTGGAAGGAAGTGGTGGGATCCCGAACAGGGATTGGTTTCAGGCCTCGCCGCCCCTCATACTGCTCTGAACAAGCCCCCCGTGGTAAAGCAGTTCAGGTGCGGCTACATTCAGGCAGAATGGAAGCGATGGTTACGGCCCAAGCTGGGATTGGAGGGGTCGGGGCAGGGCGGGGCGGGGGGGAGGGGGTTAGGGATTGCCGGGGGGAACTTGGTGGATGAATAACGGTATTGTTTGGATTCACAGAGTGAAACAGTAAGAGAAAGAGCCTGTTCACAGTGGTATCTAAGCTTTATTTTTCTCACTCACACACAAACTTTCCCTTTCCTGTGCACACACTTGAATTTATCCGCACATACCAACTGATATATTCATATGAACCTGCTTATATACTAGACGGTATCATTTGTATCTGCATATGTGTGTGTGTGTGTCAAGAGTAGTTAGGGTTTCAAGAGTGAGGGCCATGTTTCACTAGGTTGATTCTCAAAGACATTTTTGAGTACAGGAAACACACAGTCCCTCCCTCGGTGAACCCGGTCCTGAGGGACACACACACTCACACTCCTATGTATGTAACCTAGGCTGTGTGTACACCTGTTTTACCAAGGCTGGGAACGTATTGACCTCACCTCTGACCGGCCACTATCTGCCTGATAACTGATCACATGCATCCACATCACAGAAGCCAAATGGCCAGTTCAGTAGCTGAGATTAAGATCGTTTCACTTTACATTTCCATCATTAAATTACCTTGCAAAGACAATTTTCTTCCAGTTTACAAACTAAATCGTTTTCTCACACTGAAATACACTGACACTGTAGACTCCTGACTTGTATTTATTGTAATTGACTGCCTCCAACCATGAAAAGCACTAAATTTTGAAGAACTACAGCCTGCGGAGTGCAAAGCCTCACTGAGCAGCCAACTAATGGGAGTTAATCTCATTTTCTGTCAGCAGGCTCCCACGGGTCAGGGTTTAAGTGCCTAGGTCAGAGGTCCTTTGAAAAGAGAAAAAAGATAAGCCATTTCAGAAAGGATAGTAAAGTTGGATATGAGTCCATTTTAGAATATAGTGTTTTGCGGTTTTCTACAGAGGTTGGTTTTGAATATTAGAAATTCAGTGTTTTATTCAGTGTTTGTTTGCATATCCAGTTATAGTTCCTCAGCAAGATGCAAATAAATGGTAATTACAAAGTGTAGAGATGCTAAAAGAGTCTTGCTTATTTACACAACAGATACTGCGCATTGCCATGCTATGTTCGCATTAAAGTCGGCGCACGGTAAATCCAGGACTTAATTGTTATCCTCTCTGCAGCTTAAAGAAAGTGATATCCCTGTGACCGGTGCGCCATCTGATTCCTGAACATGTACATTTGCACTCATTTTTCAAATTTTATCCTCTATCCTCTCCACCTTTTTCAGCCTCTGCACTTTTTTTGTAACTCTTTAAACATTTGAATAGCTCTGCGTGCATAAACATAGAGCGAGGAATGAATAGATAGATTGATAAATTTACTAACCTCACGCTGGGGTTTTGCAAATGTAGATTGAACGGCTGATAATGAACCAACTTTCAAGGAAACAGAATAACAGTGGAATGCACGGTACTTTACGAAGGTAAGCTGAGTACTGTGTGGAAATAACACTGTACTGTTGTATATTTAAATGATCAAAAGTGTTTTGCATCAAAGCAAATGACAATATTTTAAGGAAATTGTGAAATCTTAATATGAATAATCTATGGTCAAAGCAATTTCAACAAGTGAGTGGTTTAATAAAATGCTTTCCCTTATAGGGTCTTGTCAAGTCTCTAAAAATAGGATTAACTTAATTTAGTTAAAAGAAAACTGCAACTCTTTAAAAAAAACTTAAATTAACTGTATTTACACAGGTGCGCATGAAACACTGCTGTGTATTCTTTTAAATGTGTTTTTGTTACCATGTTTTAATAAGCCAAATAGTCAAGAAACATGACAAAGTGTATAGCTACAGTGCCACCTACGTGTCATATGTGGAATAACAAAAGGAAATGATTGCATTAACTTTGAAGTTACAGAAGTAACATTTTTAAATGTCTGGTAATTCAGATCTGGTCATTCAGATCTTCTGCCATTTTTGGTGCATAAAATATATAAATGAGATATTTTTCAAACAAAATGCATTTTTCAACACATATTTGTTGCACTAAATTCATTTCAAAATGTTGACAGAAAAGATTGATTTGACAAAGTTGGGAGGAACAAAGCAGATCTCTGTGTCTGGCCCCAAATGGCCTCTTATAGCAGATTTTAGCTGATTCTAAATAGCTGAAATGACTGTACAATTGATCTAAGAGGCAACCCTCACTCTTTCACCATTCTCAAAGGCGGATTATATGGGGATGTGGTTCTTTCAAAATATTGCCTCCGTTTCTCTTTTAACAAGGCAATTACCCTGTCAGACACACAGCCATATCCACCCACATGCACACACTGACACACACACACATGGTTTCTTTTGTCAATTAACCTCTGTTTCAGCCCAGCCAGGGGAAGAGAGCCCCTGTCAGTCTTTCAGTGCATGGACATTCTTCTAATAAACTTGGTTGACAGTATGATCAGATTGTGCTGCTTGCCAGGTCGCAGTGGTTGGCAGATTGAAATTTTTGGTGATAACTTTGCTCAGATTACTAATTGTCTGAGCATTTTTATTTTTATTTTAGGTCCAAAACCACAAAAAGCCTCTGTTTGCTCAAAGCAGGCAAAAACGCATTTGAAGAAATCTATAAAAATGGTTTACACATATTACAGTATCAAGATAATTTTTTAATAAGATCTGCTGCATCGTGCCAGAAAAGCTCCTCTGTCTTCTTTGATCTGACTCCAGCTTTGATTCTGTCTCTGCATGTCCGAGACCGTAAATGGGTATTTTATGAACGCTCCCTAATTATATCCCTCATCAACTTCAGTCTGTTTGTGGTGAAGGGTCACTGTAAGCCTTTTGTACTTGTATCAGATCTTCCTGCTCTTCTCAGCCTGAAGAATGACAAATATTTACCTCCCTTACACTCATATAGGCCTACACACACACTATATGTATTATATGACACTGAGAGAACTAGCCGAGACTCTATCATGTGCTATGACTTAATTTTGAAAGCACAGCGAAACAATTTCATCAAAAACCTTGAATAATATCAAAAGCTTAAGAGTGAGTACTAAAAATCTAACTTTCTCTCCTCTTTATCACATCAGTCAGTGAACAGTGAGTGTGCAAAAGGCAGTGTTGTACGCCTAAATAAGTGCCTGTTGAAATGAGCCTCAGAGGAGCACACTTTATCCCCTCCCTTTGCAGAAGAAACGCCTGCGGGGAAAGGTAATAGCATCCGGATGGCCTTAACTAAATATTCAGATTATCCTTACCTCTCATCATCACCCAATCAATCAACACTACCTGGAAACGTGTGTGTGCGCTCTGTGATAGCAGGCCAAACAGCTCAGGCACAGGGTATAAAGCCCTTCTTGGCCACACTGGTCCTCTGTTTCCATGGTAACTGGCTTGCCATAGTAAAGAGCAGAAGGAAATTAAGATTATCTTATTAAAAGTTCAAAGTTGAAACCCATAGAAAACAAAATGGAGGGGTGAGTCATCGTCTGAATAATACGGCAGACCTCAAGCGAGTTTGAGTGGGCTTCTGACTTTAATGTCTTGATTTTTAGTCTAATGGAGTCGTTAAAGGGATAGTTCACCCCAAAAAAATTTATTCTGTCATTATTTACTCACCCTCATGTCGATCCAAACCTGAGTGATATTTTGCACTTGGACAGTGTGTGAGATGATATATGAAAAAAAAAAAATTGTCCATACAATGAAAGTCAATGGGGTACAAAATAACATTGTGCCATTTTAAGTAAACAGTTTTTTACCCCAACAAATTAAAAATGTCATGACAAAAAAAAGAGATGGTGTGTGTTAATAAAATATCTTCTTGCGAACCATCTAAGTTCAGATTATCTTCTTTTGAGTCATACATAAAGTCATGCAGGTTTAAAATGACATGAGAGTAAATGATGACAGAATTTAAATGTTCCCTTTAACAGCTCAATAAGAGACAAAACTCTTTTTTTTAATACCTTATTTTATGATAAATCCTAACAGGTTTAAAATGACATAGGGGTGAGTAAATATTAGCAGAATTATCCTGTCTATCCATATTTTTTTTTTGCTCTGGATAGACTGGAAATTAAAACATGAAATATGGTGCAACAGCACATCCTCGGTTATTTTATTCCCTAGATGACATAAATGATGTGTTAAGCAGTTTGTATAACACCCGAAGGGCCTCTCGCACACGGTCCAAGTTCAATTTGCAACCGACACCTCGCATCTGGCCCTTTCCTCCACGTCTTGCCATGCCAATTCACTTTGCTGTCGGTCTTGTTTTACAAAAAGAGGCTTTAATGCAACTCAATTCACAATTTCCTTCTTGCGCCCTACTGTAGAGGATACGACCCCATCTCCCCGCTTCCTCCCCCTCCGCCACACACAACAGTGTGCACTATTAAAGACGAGAAGAATTCAGATAAGCGTGGCATTAAACTCAATTTCAGATATCCTCAATCCCCAACCCCCTGCTCTAACTTCTAATCTTCCTTAACTGCACAATAATACTTTATTTATCTGGAAGGGGTGAGTGGAATTGTCCTTAAGCAAGATGTGGTAGCACTTTACAGTATGCATTTCACACAAGAGCTAATCCTCTGGGAGAGAGAGAGAGAAATGGTTTGCCTTTTTGGTGAAGGTAAGACTATCCTGACTCAGGAGTAGGAATGCCGAGCTTATCTGCCTGCGGTTTTAATGCGTTTTGAAATGCTATGACAGATTAGGTAAACAGTGCATTTGATGAATTGGAGAAGAAGTCAATTGGCCATACAGCGTAGCGTTCAATCCTCGCACAACACAAAAAGCTCTTTCTTACTCTCTGCTCCTCTACTTTCCAGAGGCTTAGAGATGCTTCCTACCCAAATCTGATTTCCCTCACATTAACCTCCAGAAGGGCAGGTTACACTAAAGCTGTAGACACTTCCGCAGGTGGAGAGTTCAGGGAAGAGTCATTTTTAGTTTGCCACACTGAATCGGTATCAGAATGAGTGATGAAAAATAGGTTTCACAAGAAATGATTTTTGACAGTTCAGTAGTGAATATTAATTAATTAATGTAATATTCTAAATGTGGCCAAACTAACCAGTTAACTAGAAGAAAACATCAGAGACTCAGTCCCAGTGTTGGCCCAGCAATGACCCTGAAGCTCAGCATTGCTGCCGTGAATGAGTTTATATCCTCAATTATCCAGAATTGGTGTACACCTGGATCATTATATAAAGACCTTCATTATAGCACTTGTTCACAGTACGTGTTTTGCATTCCACTGCACTGTTTCTTAATAGAGTGCAACAATCAGGCTCCAGGAAGCAGGGCCATAGCCACCACTGGGGGACATTGAGCGGGACAAGTCCCCTTCAATAATTAGAAATGGCCAAATTGTCCCCCCTAATATTTGATATTCTTGATAGTGCTTTGATGCACTCCATTACGCACCGCTCTGTTTGTTGTTAGGATCACAAAAAGTAAAATTTTTGGCTGGTTTGCCATACAGGTCTAACAGCACTCGCCAACGTCAAAATTATTGAGATGGCCACTCAAATCAAAGAAGGCAGCCCTTACTGTTCACAGAAGACGAGTGCAAATTTACGACCGCCAGTAATATCCAGTTAAAATAATGCTATTATTTGCATGATTCATGTAATTCATAACTAAATGTAACGTTTTGCGTTTTTTTACAAATTAGACATACTAATAAAAGCGAAAGTTTGCCTATTTTAAAATTAAATAGATTATTTGGAAATAGTTTAAATTGATTACTTCCTAACTATAATATATTTTTTTCTTTTTCTTAATTACCTTAAATCCATTTTAATTCTATAATGTCAGTTTAAAGCAATTGCCAATCAGAAGCAGCATGGTGCAAGTTTTACAAGCTTGTGTTTACTGCTTACAGTAGCAACCGTGTATCATTTATTGGCGACATGTCAAAGGAGGCGCTTATCTGGACGATTTTTTTTTTCATTTAAAAACAAAAATAGCTTTCACATTGTTTTTTAGCTATTTCTGTTCGTTTTTTTTGTTGTTGTTTTTTTAAGTGTGTCTTGAGTCAAGACCAGTGTTTGTTTTATTTTTACTATTCATCAATGCTGCAATGGTATGAAGCCAAGTTTTAATTAGATTTTTTAAAATTTAGTACAACAAATTGGAACAAATGAATAAAGGTGTTAATAAACTGAGGCAAACAAAATATAGATGTATCCTCCAACCTTTTGTTTTGAATTCCTTTGTGGGGGATTCAAGCTTCTATAGGGAGGCTCTGACCACGCAAAACCACCCCATAATTCACACCTTGACCTTACTCAATTAATACTTTCAAGTATTTGGCAGAGTTGACTGCCCTCTCTCTCTCTCTCTCTCTCTCTCTCTCTCTCTGTCTGTCTCACTCGTACGTCTGACAAATAGATAATCCCCCAAATATCCCCGAGCAGTGTGATCTCTTCTTTCGTCTTCTTCTTACCCAAACCTTCCTTCCCTCCTTTAACCATCTCCTCTATGCCATTCGTCCATTCACAGGACCATGTCTACCCTTTTCCTCCTTTAATCCTCTTTTAGGACATTACCTGCTAATAAAGACACTAAGAGGGGAGAGAGAAAGAGGAGAAAATATCATCTTACACCCAGTGACAGATTCACCGAACAGGCTGTTTCACCCAAGCACAGATAAATAGAGATGGAGAGGGACACAGAAAGACATTTGGCAGGAGAAAAGATCCAAAATATCTATATCATGGAACTCTACTCCAAGCGGTGAAGTCTACTCATAAACAAATCGAGTCACAGACTAAATCTGTAATTTAACTATTGAGGAGGAAAAGAAAAGATAGAAAGGTTGGCAAATCTCAAGCATCATGCCTGCTCCAGCTTTTGATGTCCAAAACTATTTGTCTTGCCATAGTAATGTACTGTTTGTACATTACTATGGCATTACATTACTATGGCCTTTCTATCTTTTCTTTTCCTCCTCAATAGTTAAATTACAGATTTCCGTTCAAAGCTCCATAGTTCCAACAAGCCTGGTTTTCACAAGGACGATCTCTTTCACATACCTGCCTGATCTACTTACATTCCTCTGCAACACTTGAAAGGTCATCAGAGGGATCTCATTGTGTTTAGCTAAGAGCCCTTACTTCCCCTTGCAAGCTGCTCACACTGTAACAAGAAGTTCATTGATGTTATTATAATGTTTTAAAACGAAAACTGCCAGCATTTATTTATAATTTGTAACAATAATAATTTGACAAATTCTTTAAAACATTGTTTTTTTTTTTTTTTCTTTGCTGTTTCCTGTCTGAGTGAAGTAACTTCGCTCTGAGATGGTGTAGCATAATATTTAAATATCTCACCCAGAATCTGAAATGTTAAAAAACCCACAAAGAGCAACTAATCACCACTGTGCCCTTGAGCAAGACATTTACGCCATGGTTGGTCCAGGACTGCAATAAATGTACTTTAATATGTTTATCTAAATTCAGCAAATTAGCCAAAAACTGTTTAAAAGCAGCCTATAATTATGTGACAGCTGATTAACGATTAATTAGTAGTTGCCCTGTGCACACCTTCATACACCAATGAGAGAGCCTTGGAAAATAATTTACTGGCAGTAGAGCACGAAAACATGAACTGGCCCTTACCATTTTAAAATAATATATTTTGGAGGATGTCTCAGCGGTTTTTGACCAATTATAAATTGTGGGCAAATTGTTTAATGTCCTTTGTGAAGATTGAAAGATCAACTGACTTTCATAATATGTACAAAACCAGCTGAGACATTCTTAAAAATATATTCTATTGTGTTGTGTTCTGCAGAAAAATAAAGAAATCTTATAAGTATGGAACTACACTGTAAAAAAAAATACTTTTTAATGATTTGTTATCACAACTTTTTATCTTTTGTCAAATCAACTAAGATAATAAATCTGGTTCAGATAACATAATAGTTTGAGTTCCTATGTATTAAATTAATCTCCTTCAATGTATCAACTAAAACTTTTAATTTCAGTGAACTAAAAATTTTAAGGCGACCAGGTACAGTAACTTCCTAGTTAAACCAACAATAATTTTCTTTTACAGTGTACACGGGGGTGTAGTAAATATTATTATTATTTTGATTTTGATGAATTATCTCATTAAACAATAGTGCCCTCAGTCTTGCTAAACATGACAGATTAACCCTGACTGTGACCTCTGAGGACAGACCAAACAGCACTTGTACTCTGCCCCCTGGGTCTGCGCCCAGACAACGCACATGGAAATTATGGGATCCTGATGATGTGTTTATTAGGTTTGTTGAGAAGTGATGACAGACTTGTGGGACGAGAATGGTCTCAGTCAAGGTCAAGCCCTCCCTCTAGTGGTGAAAACAATGAGCTCACATTTAAACATCTAGAAAAGCAAGCAATTATTTAAATGAAAGCTAAGCAATATGTAGAAGCCAATGAAGCCAATTTGCCCAACCATTTCAAACAGAAATAGCAGTAGAGAACACCATAGTGCAAGCTGGACAGTGGGAAGTTGTTGGGGGAAATCCCAGGTAAATATGCTGATTTGAGGAGGGCCCCATTCCTGTGTTTGCCTAGGGCCCATAAATAAGTAAATCCCCATCTAATCACATAACTACTACGGTCAAAAGAACATATTTTCATCAGGGAAACATTATGATTGAGAGATGAGGACAAGGCTTTGATCAGTCGAGGCTCTAGCCGTAAATGAAGCTCTAGCACAAGTTCTGCCGGGAAGACTCAATTGTTACGTCTCTCATTACCTTCTCATCTATCCAATCGTGTTCTAATACCCGTGGTATATAAGATAGGTACTTACACATGTCTGAGTTCGCAAATGCTGACGCTTCCATTTACCTCCATCCTCCCCACCACCAAGGATGGTCCCTTCCTATACCTCCCAGGGGGTCGGGAGTCCGGACCCTCGGATTGCGAACTATGGACGGGGCCTACGCCAAAGAACTTTATTGCTTGCTGGGCTGTCAATAAATGTATAATTGTTACAGTATTTATTCTCCCGAGTCTTTCTGGTAGAACTGACTAATCAGGGGTGCGTTTCCCGAAAGCATCGTTAGCCAACTATGGTCGCAAGTTGGTCGCCATTGAACTCTATTGGTAACGACGGAACTTGCGACCATAGTTGGCTAACGATGCTTTCGGAAAACGCACCGATTAACACATGAGCTATATCAAAATAAAGATGAAATGCCTCAGAGACAACCACAGAATATGCAGTGTATGCATAATAAATAAACAACTGCCCTCAAACAAATAGAAACTGACAATAAATAAATAAATAAATGTTGCCTTCTGAATCTTAACCAAAGCAACAGAACTGATTGCAGACAAATATTTAACCAGTTGAAACACCAGATGGAGCCACAACCACACAAAAGCACCTGAAATAAAAAGAAAAAATACATTCAAATGAAATCTGGTAGTCATAATAGAGAACTTTACCTGCACTCTCATTGCACAGATCAATGTAGTACAGCATTTACAGCCTTTTCCTTTTTAATAGAAATAGAAAACCTGGACTCGAAGCATAATTTACATAAGACTAGAATATATTACAACCCAAATGAGCTGAATTATTAATCAGAACGTGAATCTTAATGTTTGAAATACAGCATTTGACTAGACAAACTAGATTGTGAATGGAAACCACAACACATGCAACAAGCAGCACAACAAGAAATCTAGCAGAATCAGCCAGCAGTGGATCCAGAATGCAGTGCATCTAGTCCACAGGGTAGCATTTCATGGTTTTTGCCATGCAGATCATGTGTACATCACCCACGTTCCCAGGGTTTGGCGAAATTACAGCACACACAAATCTCAGTCTGTGTATTCTGGGCTATAGAAACAATATCATTGTCTAATAAGACATAATTGCCATAAGTATAATCCACTGGAGCACAAAATTAAATATGTACATTCAAAATGAATGAGTTTGACATCCTCCTTGCCCTGGGCTCGGTCAACCTGCGGTTCTCTGTATTTTTAATGCATTCCTAGATGGATGGATTGTCAAGTTTGTGAAAAATACATAAGCAAATTAATATAAAAGATCAACAGGGCACTTCCCAGTATTCAATGAAAGAAAACCAGCAAGATGGAAATAATGAGGGTCCCTTTGCAAAGCTATACAGCTATTGTGCCATGTAGAAACATGAATTCAGTGGACCAAAAGTACATGATGTCCTGTGGCAAGAATGATACCAGTAGTCCAACATCAACATAGGATAATCCACGTATTTCAACCAATGTGCTTCCCACAAGCTCAAAAGGTCAGTCTATTGATATTAGACTCTTTTAACCGTGTAATAATATAATATAATATAATATAATATATTTTTTAAATAATATAATTATTATTATCATAACAAATGTGACAAAATAATGGCAAGTATTTAGCAAAGTCAAAGCAAGCTTTGGCAGGAATACAAAACGATAAAGCCTTCACCTAAAGATTGATTGTTCCTGACTAAATAATCTTTGCTAATATTTTGAAACACTATTTCTAATAAAAAAAAATGAGGAACAATGTATTGAATTACGCAGAAAAAGAGATGGAGATAAAAGCCTATGTTTCACATCAAGACAAGCTGTCCGTATCGCCCCCTCAAGAAGAATAACAAGATCTGTGCAGTTGCTCCACTGATTGGTCAGAATCGTTCATGCTGTCACAAAGGATCATGGGATGGACCACCACACACCCACTGCACAGACAGCGTGGGTGTTTCCGTGGTAACAGAGGACAGCGGCGATCTTTACGCGGCCTCAGTGAGCTACGTATGAGTATGTGTGTGTGTGTGTGTGTGTGTGTGTGTGTGTGTGTGTGTGTGTGTGTGTGTGTGTGTGTGAGTGAGTGAGTGAGTGAGTGAGTGAGTGAGTGAGTGAGTGTGTGTGTGTGTGTGTGTGTGTGTGTGTGTGTGTGCGCGCGCTTCATGCTGCAGTGCAAACGGGGGTTAGTGTTGTAAGAATAGAGACACTGCGGTGAAATAGAAATGCATATAACACAAGAATCGGGGCCGGTGTGTGTCTGTGTAAACTGATCCTCTGCCTCTGGTAAAAGTAAATGTCAAGGTTGCTTTCTAATTAGGAGGACGCAAACTGAAAGTAATTCCCCAGCAAAATATCTGGTAAAAGGAAAAAACTTCAAATGTCATTTTCGTGCCAGTCAAAAAGTGCAATCATTATGAATAGGCCTACTGTGAAAGCATGAAACGGAATGTCAGGGTTCTGTCACTTCTGTCTAGTCTATTTCTTGGTTTTGTGACAGAGCCCTCACACTCCTGTTTTGTCTTGTCTGTGTGCCTTGTTTCATGTACTTTCATGTCATGTTTTAGCTTGTGTTTTCACTAGCTGTGTTCTTTCATGTTGTCATGTTTTGTGTGAACACGTGGTTTATGAGTGTTCTCATTGGCTGCGTGTTCATGTCTCGTTTTGTGTTATCACATGGCTTGTGATTTGTTTTACTGGCCATGTGCTTGTGTTTTAGTCATGTTTGGTGTGAGCACATGGCTTTTCATGTATGTTTCCTTGTGCCATGTGCTCTCCTGTTGATTGTCTAGCCCCTCCCATCTTGTTACCTGATTATTGATTAATTTGCCCCACCTGTCCTCCCTCGTTACCTGATTGATTAATTTGCCCCACCTGTCCTCCCTCGTTACCTCCTTTGTTTGTTCTCCCTATTTATTCTCCTTGTGTTTGCAGTCCTGTGCTGTTTTGTTGTCGTATGTACACTGTGTGCTTCAGTCAAGTCCAAGTTCTCCCCCTTGGGGTAGTTTTTGTTGTCTGTTTTGTTTTTTATTATCATTAAAGCCCTTATTCCTCTGCACTTGAGTCCTCGCCTCATCTCCTCTACCCCTACCCCTGACACGGAAGTCTTGCGATAGTCTTTTCTTCCCAATTGTGACATATCCCAGTAAAACAGCATCTGGAACAAGAAAAAATGTAGAGCAGGACTTGATTTTGTCCACTGGGAATTGATTGGATGGTGGTGGTTTGCTATTGCTGTGATCTCATATGAGTGGCAGGTTGTCCCACCATTGTGCCAGTAAACACGTCATCAGAGAAGAGATGGGAAGTCATTTTGAATGTATAATGCAATATTCTATAAAAAACAAGAATTGTCCATTTTGAGTTCATGGTGTGACTTTAAAGTGGTGCCCTACATGTCAACATGGAACCATACACGCGTACACTCACAAAGACACGTGCACATGCACAAATTCAAATACAAATTCATGTACACAAAGTGACAGGGAATTCTTCTGACATATCCTGCAGCCAAGCAAGCAAGAGCCAAATGCATCAAGCATGGCTCTCGCCTCTAACTCTATCTCTATATTCATATTCAAAAGTGGAGCCAAGTCACAGCATAGGCAGTGATTCATTATTATTGCGAGATGACATTTAAAAACATGCTAAAATGTGCAGTGTGTGATGCGTTTTGAACTCAATATAAGGTGATGTAAAAAATTACATCAATCTCAAAACATTGTAAACTTTAATAGAATTCAACAGAAACATGATTCTCTGTTCAATAAAGAGCACACAAAACCGAAACGATTTGGCTTGAACAATAAATACATCCTATTTCTCCCCAAGGCAGCTGAAATCAATACTTTGCCAAAGCTTTGATTAGAAGTCACAAGGTGCTAGACCTCAAATCTCTCCTTCACTCTCTATTTCTCTTTGTGTCTGCCTCTAGCGATTCCATTTGCTGTTGAAAAGAGCTGCTCTCACTTAATCAGATTTTTTTTTTACAGTCTAGATATTTTTTGACCATCAAATGTTTGATCAATATGAGAGATTACTATTTAAAATTTTCAGAAAATCTTTCAGAAAATCTCCAGCGTGTCTCTCACCAATCATGTTAAATGGTGAGGACAAAAATTCAGGCAGTATATTAACATGTGCCTGATATTCATATCTTAATAAGAGCATATCTGTATTTCCTTACCAAAATAAATTCTAGCCCATCATGTTTTGTGATTTCTAAATTTCTAAATTTCTTTTATTCGTAGTAGCCTATAGGCAATGTTATATCAAAGTATGAGACATATATATTTCTACAAACCACCAAGTTTCAAACATTGAAATTAAACGAGCTTCAAATCGTGTTTCTAAAATACATAAAAAGAGACTGCTCTTCTAGATATTTTAGGATGAGCGTCATAAGTATGAAGATGTGTGTGCGAGGCTGCGAGCGAATCTAAAATTGGACTCCGAGACTCGGGCTTTAGTCTCATCGTGACGTGAAAGAGTTCCCTTCGACAAATATAAACCCTTTCTAAATTTAGTCCCTCACAATATCAATTCCCTGACGATTTCTTTGACGCTAGTCACGTGTGAGCATTTCGTGAGTGTGTATGCATGGGGGGGGGGCGCGCACATTTTGACATATAAAGCTGCTTCAAGGGCGAATTCTGCATTAGAAGCGCGCGCAAAACCTAACTGCGCAATTGCGCGAGGCATTCATCTAGGGTTGGGAGGGATTGAGCGATTACATGTCCAGTCTACAGCTTTCGTGATCCAACTGCTCGGATGGAATATGCCAACTCTTCGAGGAATAAACGGAGGTCAGAGTCATGGAGAGCCGTGCATCGACCACACGTGCACCGCTGGATATCACGTCCGGGGATCTACAAGTTGTACTGATAAAATTTAGTTCCCCGTCATGAACTATCTTAGAGTTGCGGTTCAAAGTTGGAGGCTTTAAGAGCGGGGAACACCATGCACATCGCAGAGCTCGCGCTCTCTTTCCTACTCGTCGTGATCATCGTAGTGTCGCTGCTGTCCAACGTGCTGGTGCTGATCTGCTTTCTGTACAATGCCGAAATTCGCAAGCAGGTTCCTGGGTTGTTTATACTCAACCTGACGTTCTGCGACCTGCTTCTGTCCGCCTCCAGCATGCCGCTGACACTTTTCGGGGTTTTGAGTAATGCACATCCCGGAGGACACGTTTTCTGTCAAGTGGTCGGGTTTCTGGACACTTTCCTGACCACCAACTCCATGCTGAGTATGGCTGCGCTCAGCATCGATCGGTGGGTTGCTGTGGTGTTCCCTCTGAGTTATCATTCCAGGATCCGACACCGGGACGCTGTGCTCGCTCTAGCTTACACCTGGGTGCACTCCTTGTCCTTCTCTGTAGTTGCAGCGTGCCTCTCCTGGGTGGGATACCATCAGTTGTACGCTTCGTGCACGCTCTGTAACGGCAGGGCGCTCCATGCCAGGACGCAGTTCGCGATTTACACGCTGGTGCTGCACACGCTCACGTTCTTGCTGGTGTCAGTGGTGCTCTGCGTCACGTACCTGAAAGTGCTCAAAGTAGCGCGCTTTCACTGCAAGCGCATAGACGTGATCACCATGCAAACGCTCTTATTGCTAGTGGACATTCACCCGAGGTAAGAATGAGGGCGAATATTCAGATTTAATTTTCGGTTAAGAGATCAATAAATAAATAAACTGTCAGGGGGGGTTGCCAGAACTTTATCGGAGAAATACAATGACAATGATTCAAGCATATTAGTGATGACCCATTTTACTTGGACTAAAAGTGTCCAATGTAACAAATAAAGTCAGTAAGCATTGTGTTTAGCATTATACACTAAATAAATAACATAAAATGCAACAAAACCCAAACATGTACATAACCAATTACCAAAAAAAAGCTAATATGGTTTGTACAGGGAATTCTGGGAATACCCCTTTCTTCATGTTGCCATTTTTGTACTTGTATAGTACATTTTTGTACTATTCATATACTTTGATTCTATAAATTTCACTTTTGATTTGAAGTGTTTGCACAAA
Source organism: Gila orcuttii (assembly GCA_026230005.1). Lineage (NCBI taxonomy): Eukaryota > Metazoa > Chordata > Actinopteri > Cypriniformes > Leuciscidae > Gila > Gila orcuttii. The sequence continues at coordinate 30,713,322 of JAPDVR010000013.1, read as the reverse complement.
TAGATATTAAATCACATATTCAGTACTCAAGTTTAAAGGTGCTCTAAGCGATGTCACGCATTTTGTAGGCCAAACCATTTTTTGTCACATCCAGCAAACATCTCCTTACTATCCTAGCTGCCTGTCCCCTGAACACACTGTAAAAAAAAATGCGGTCTCTGCAGACACCCCAGGCTCCAAAAACAGCAACAAAAACAAACTGGGCTAACCCACACCAGGAAACATAACAATTTGTTCCAGCCAATAACCAACAAGAAGGATTTGGGGGTGGGGTTTGGGGGGTTATTGCGCGGATGAGGAGGAGGAAGGGTCTAGCTAGCCTCCGTTTTGTTTGACAATACTTCGAACGTCAACATGAAGTGACGTCACCAAACATCGCTTAGAGCACCTTTAAATAGAACCCAGAGAAACTCTTTAGAGTTATTGGGTTTCAGCACCACAGTTTTGGTCCACAGGAATTTAACCTGCTGAATCATATATAATTAGGCTACTCAAACTAAGTGAACACGTGTATTTTACTTTTTGGATATACCACTTAATCAAACAAAATAAAAAATAAAAATAATAATAATAATGATTAAAAAATAAAATAAAAAAAGAGTAAAAATAATTAATTTAAAACATTATTGGTCAACATTGTAATTGCTGGGAAGCTATACAGAGTAGAAAACTCACAAATCTGAAAACTGGCACTTTATACGTGCCCTGTGATTTATAAGCGATTGGATTGATCTTTGAAAAAGGCATTACATTGTAATTAATCAAAACCGAACCGAAAAACTGCCATACACCACCCAAGGTACATATCGCGATACTCTCATGGCGTATCGAACGCACCCCGCCCCCTGCCGCCACGCCCAGCCTTAGCCCAGGTTGACCTCATTTTACCTGGTCACAAAAAAAAAATTCCCCTTGATATTTGATTAAATAGAATTAGGGGTGTAACGGTACACGTATTCCTCCAGCAAATTTTCGAGTGTAGGCTACAAGACCAATACAGCGTTGTAGCCTAACCGCCATAAACCACCACCATTATCTACCAATAATAGCAATAAGCTCCGCGTTTTGTTACTTTAGATAAGAAACAAAGTGTCATTTTCAAAAGATGTCCATTTTATCACGAAATTCAAACAAAAAAAATGCCGTTTGACGCTCCTGTGACGTGACAGATCACAGGTGCCTCAGTTCAAGCAGCAGCGCGTGTGGTGCCCGAGTGAACGCGATCATATCTTCCTAATAAACATGAATGAAAATCTGAAGGCAAGATACAGTAGCCAGTGGCGTCATGCCCATTCAAAGTGAGGGGGCACGTGCCCCCTCAGATTTTTCCTCCCTGATAATTTTTTTGTCAAAACTTTATTCCTATTATGCTCCATAATTACCAGAGCCTATAACGACTCAAATGTTTTCTTCTGGATGTGTAATAAATCGGTCAGCATCAGCCCGCCCCTTTTTCCTAATATGGTGTCTGTGTATATCAAATCTAGAGCGCTACGCGCGCAACGCTCTAGAATCTTTGCTGTGTATGTTCAAGCAACTCACTTGTCTCGGCAATGTTTTACAGATGATCTTGAAGTGGTAAGTGGGCAAAGCAACAAATCGGCATTGAATTAGTTATCGGATGATATTAAAAGGTAGTGGGATTATTTGTGGTTGACCTGGAAATTTTAACTTGATCAAAAAGTTATGGATTTGATATTAGCTGCGAATTCAGAGCATTAACTTAAGTTGTGTCCGTGTAACGTTATCGATAGCTAGCCTAGTCTAACCGTAAACTAGTTGGCTAACGTTACTGCCTGCCATACAAAGCCAATAAGCCATAGTAACGTTATCTGATCGGTTTTGAAACATCTGTTCTGTTTTGTCTTGTGTCAAAGTCTCCAGCTGGTTCAATTGTTTTCAGTTTCATAGAAACGAGGGTGTTAAATGTGTTGTAGGCTAACTGCAAAATCCAACCTAACGTTATCAAGGCATCGACTTGATGTTTCTCCCATAGACTGTTATTCACGGTTCTTCACGGATCAGGCAGCTAATTCAAATGCAGTGAAAAAAGATATGCTACCCGTTCGAAAGCTACAGCATAGTTGTTATACAGATCGCTAATGTAGGCTTAGAGACAGTGTAACTACAGTATTTCAATGATTTTACTAAAGTAATGTTACATATTACATTTGATTTGATTACTCTTTTACATTTCTGTCACCATTTTCAAATAAACGGGGTAGTGTTAACCTTATTCAGCACTGAAATCTGTCAAACTTCTTTCATCGCAACTTCAAGTCCTTCATCACATATCAATATTAAAATAACTTAATTTCAGAGCACCACAAAGTCAGACCTCAGCACCTTTATGTACCTTTAATGATCGTTCTTAGGTCACATACTAATTTAAAATCATAACATAAAAACTGCAATGGTACTGTTTTTAAAATCATGTGTAGTAGGCCTAAGTGTACAGTAAGTGTGTGTGTAAACATGCTTTAATGAAGTAGACTTCAAAAGCTTTTGAATTTGAGCTTACAGTTCTTTCATCAACCTGTCTTTTACATAAACTTACAAAATAGATACTTTAACTTAGTCCTCAGATAGAGGAGGGTTGCTGCTAGCTCCGTTAAGGTATTTCTGACCCTCCCAAACTGCATTGAAATGGTATGTTTAGCAGCCAGAATTAATTTCAGGGGGAGAAACCCCCTGACCCCTCCTAACACGATCCATATCACCCGTCAGAAAACAATTGCAAATTCTCAGATTGTGCCCCCCCAGAATTTTGGCTTGCATGAGGCCCCTGACAGTAGCCTACAACTTACTGAAACATATTAAATCTCGTAATCGCTCAGTGTTTCAATGGCGGAAAGACATCAGTAAAACAGCTTGTAAACAATATCCCACGTAGCGGTACGTTTACCTCAGAAAAGTCATTCAGTGCCCACAGCTAGTCAGCTAGTGAAATGAGCTCTTTCGCTAAATATATGAACTGCATTAGCCTATATATTCATTATATTTTACTTTAACCTGTTAGTGATGTCTTCATTATTTAATGTAGCCTATGTTTAAAATATATGTCATGAAAATGACAGCCAGTGTGTGTAATGATTATATTTCAACAATTTGAGAAAAACATATAATTAAATGTATTATTATATCTAAAAATAAATAGCAACTGAATAGGCAAATAATTTGGGCTCTGTTGTTAACTTTTAATATTACAGTAATGTGCAAGTAGGGCTCCCTATATAGTTTACAGCATTAGCAGAGATAAAAAAAAGTGTATCCTTAAGAAACTTTTAATGAACTCAATTCAATTGAAGACAGGGACTCAATTTGTTTTAAAAAAAGGCAATTTTATGTTTAGTTTCCTCTCCCCCTGCTGTACCGAACCGTGACGTCAAAACCGAGGTACCAGCTTTGTGTACCGTTACACCCCTTAAATGTGGCACATGTTTGTATTCAACTACCAAATAATGAGGCTGAAAAAAGTTAGTGGCTGACGTAAACACACCTCTCTCGTGTGCCAATAGATATTAAGAGACATTTGTGCTTGTCAAAGAGTGAAGATCATCTCATTGCCCTGAGCACCAGATGACTTTCAATGGCAATGTGTCGACCACAATAACTTATTAACCAACGATGACAAATTACAGTAGTCCTACACAACCTAATGAGCACATCTGGTGTTCAGGCAGGGGATGTATCAGATTCAGAGCACTCCACACATGCAAATTGAAAAGGAAATGACTGCCAGCTGTTGGCTCTTTTGGGATTCATGTAAAAAAAAAAAAAAAAAAAAACTAGCTTTTTATAGACTGATATAGCAATCAACAAAACACACCATACTTCTGTGTAACAAAACTGACCACGCGAGCAAGTGTTAAATAATCCATTGCAGATGTGAGAGTCAATCTGACATTTCAATGATTCACTGAAACAGCTTGGGCAAACATCTTCTCTCTATGGAAACTCCTGTTATGTCTCTTTAATGTTTTGTCAGAAGGTTCCTAATGTTGTCAGTAGTGAAGAATGTATGTCATCTGGTCCATAAATACAGTTTTAAATAATGTCTATTTGAAGCTCTATAAAAGTCAGTCTAATGTGCTCCTCTCACATGCGTAGAGGTCGACCTATAGTGGGTTTGCACCTACGTCATGATTTGGTCAGTTACCCGGATGCGCTGCCATATTGGAGATACTCGGATGTAAACAACAGCATGGATTGCACTGTTAATGTACTACTGAACACATTGTTACACTATTTTATGATGTCTAAACTATGGAAAGAACACATGGAAGCTGCGAAATCATATAGAGAAGGACTTAGTAAGCAGGAAAGAGCGTGGAATTTTGACGAACTACAGTTAATATGTGGTAATGATCCGAACAAGCTAGCTTCTCTAGCCCTTAACGCTATTCTTCCTTCTATTTCTTATCCCGAAATAGGCTACGTTCAGATTGTCAGGCAAAAAAAAAGCACATGAAATCCGTTTCAAGCTACATCTATATGTGGTTTGAAATCCTATTCAAATCACATATCAGGAAATCCGCTTCAGTCTGAACGCTCTGATCGGATTTCGTGTGATGTGACTTTCTCAGGCCACGTAAAACGTAAATGTCAGATGTTGTTATAGGGAACATGCTGAAAGTCGCTGCCGATACAAGGCTGTGTTGTTGCAAAGTGCCGGACAAGCAGAAAATTATTATTTTTGAAACCGGCGCAGATAAGAGCGCGGAAAAAAGCTGTGCATACCAGCCTCCTAACTTACAGTTCTGCAGCAGGCTCAAGACGCAGTAGTCCAGCGCGGCGGCTACACATTTCCATGTTGTAAAATTTAAATAAGACATCACCTCTATTGCAAATGCAAATCCCTCCATCAACGCAACGTCATTGCCATATTGCCAAAGAGCTGCATGAACAATCGGATCTGAACAGTTGCGATACACAGTGTGGACATCATTTTAGATCAGATTTCAATCGGATACAAAGGTAATCGGATTTGGACTGACAGTGTGAATGTAGCCATAGTTAACTACTTTACGTCAACATTTTAGCCATAGTCAACGCTTCATTTACACATGTGGCTAATGCTGTGCCTCTCTCAACCACAAACGCCTTCTTTCATACGTTTTTTGCACTCTTCTCTTTAACTTTTGGCAGTCTATAGAACTCGAAATGTTTTTTCCCGGTGCGACCGATTAGTACAGACCAAAACACGACCATTTTTCAGCAGCAATAATCAGCCAAATATGCAAGTCCGTTCAGTTCAGTGGCATTGTTTATGTTCAGTGTCTCCAAAATGGCCGACTTCTGGATTGATGACGTGTAGTGAAAACCCTCTAGTCACAGATAATGTCTAATAGAAGAGAATTGGCACTGTCTGGTTACTTCCGGTTTCTGGACCGACTGCAGTAACACGTCTCTGTACATGCGGGGGCGCTCGCAGGCGAGTGCAGAATGAATGGGAGTCTATGGGGTCTCACCCCCAGAAATCCACTTTTCTCAGGATGTAATTTTTTGTCAAGTAATTTGAAAGTTGTATTCAAAAGAGGGGGGGGGGGGGGGTAAGGTAATACACTCAGCTGAAAATTGCATTTTTAAGTTCACTTATCTGTTCTAAAAATCCGTTCAAAAATGTTTTGACGTCACATAATAGCAGAATGCTAGCGTGTTCCGGCCAACAACAACCTAACCTGTAAGAAATTGAAAGGACATAAGTACTCGTTCATTCGACTTTTGGACTATAATCTATATTGAACTTGCGGAATCAACAATAAAATCTACGTTGATTCAACGACAAGTAGGAGAAAGGGATACATTTAGCCGTTTAGCCCCATAGACCAGTGTTTCCCAACCCTGTTCCTGGAGGCACACCAACAGTGCACATTTTGGATGTCTCCCTTATCTGACCCATATATTTCTGGCCTTGGAGTCTCTACTAACAAGCTGATGAGTTGATTCAGGTGTGATCAATTAGGAAGAGTTGGAAAATGTGAATTGTTGGTGTGCCTCCAGGAACAGGGTTGGGAAACACTGCCATAGACTCCAATTCATTCTGCACTCGCCCGCGATCACCTCCAGTGGAATTCTAATGGAACTGCAACCAAGATTATATACAATGGGGCTAATAAGAAGTGCCAAGGCTCTCTGTTAGACGGGCTCTGCTATTCATCGGTTTTACCGTATTATCGGTATAGTTGATTGTTGGAACGGCAAAAATCCATACCGATAGTTTTTCCAGGTTGGGTCCATTGCTGGCGGATGAGAAGTTTGCGCTGTCATTATTACACGGCACGAGAGCCCTGAGTAGAGACTGCTGGCATTATATGATTATGCGAGAGCGGCCTCTAAAGGCTAAATAAAAACTATCACTGGGTGAGTTGTTTACATTAACACGTGAGGCTGCGCTCAGCGCGGAGACAGAGAACATGCTTCACGGAGAGCGCTGACACTTCAGATGCTCATTTAAAACACTGACAGCGAAACACTAAAGTAGATACATTTTGCCATATCATTATAAAGTAATTAATTTGTTGACTAGATGCTGTATTAGTAGAGAAAGAACAGCAGTATGTTTGCCGTCGAGGCTGAGAGGACTATTAACATGGCTACCTCAAGCATTTAAGCATGTGACAAAACACGCAAACCTGACCCAAATTTTGTATGTGCTAGTGACTGCTTTCTCAACATTGATATGTTCATGCAGCCGACAGAAACAAACAATTTAGTAATATAAAATTGAGTTTTAATTTTTATTTTATCTGTTATTGCCTTAGTTAATGTACTATGAACTAACATGAATGATCAAGGTACAATGGTATTGCTCAAATAATACATGCAGTAAAACTTATATTGTATATTGCATAATGCATATAGTCAATGAAAGCTAGCTAATACGTCCTTATTAACAAATGGGATTTGCAAAGTGTTACCTATGAAATTTACATATGTTATAGCTAAAGGAACACATATTTCACATGTAATATTTTAATGTTTAAATTATTTTCTGTAAAGTTCATTCTGTAGAACTTCTCATTTTAATAAATTAATATTTATATATTTATTTAATTTAGCACATTTCAGTTCAGCAGTTTTACTTGGAGTGTTATGTTTGTTTTTAATCCAGTATCCATTTAAAAAAATATTGGTTGAATAATAGGTTATCAGTATGTATGGTCAAACCTAAATATCGGTATCAGTAAAATCCACTATCGGTCGACCTCTAAGAAAAAGAATAATACAGTGAGAGAAATCATCTAAATGGAGGTTGTATCTTTGGTCCAGTGTTCGTCAGCGCTGTCTGGAGGAGCAAAAAAGGAGGAGACAGAGAGCCACCCGCAAAATTAGTACCTTCATCGGAACCTTCGTCGTCTGTTTCACCCCTTATGTCATCACCAGGTGAGCCAGCTGCTTTTCTTCCCTGGGCTCCTAGAGACTCAGCATCTGTGCAGTCACGCTCTTATTATTGTTTTAATGTTTGGCCAGGTTGAGATCTTTGAATGTAATTAACTGCATTCTTGATTTAATACTCAAAAACTGGAGGACACTGTGTATTGTTTAAGGTGGACTGGGGAATTTGTAAACATTTTTTTTTGTACAGTTTGTTTCTGGACATTCCTTAATATTTTTCCCCTTTATGATAATAATTCTTGTATGAGGAACAAAATGTGTTTAAAACAAAAGTGAAAAAGTCAGTTAAATTAAAAGCAGTAAAATAATAATTAAATATGTTGCATCACAATATAAATGAAAAATAATTATGTTACATATAAAATAATCGAATATCAATATATATATATATATTTTTGTGCTGTCAATCGATTAAAATTTTTTAAAATCGAATTTCATATTTTATGAAAGCTATACATTTTAACATTTATTAGGCTTTAAAAATTATAACATTTAATTCAAGAGAACTTAAAACAATTTCACATAAACCCATTATAATAAATGTCACATTTACCTGCCCTTCAATATATCAGGGCACAGTTTTTTCTATTGGCCCAGTCAGACCAGTTCAGATTTTTCTTGCCTAGACAAAATGCACAAAAAGTTATTGTTTTCGTTGTTTTTGACCCATGTAACCTTGTAAACACTGCTTTTAAGATTTTCGGGTAGGTCTAACAGGTAGGATACAGAAATTGAATAAAAGGCATTAAACACTTCACAGCCTTCACTGCATAAATTATAAATTAAATACAGATTAATCCTTATTAAAACTACCAAAGTTATTCTGTCAAAAGCAGCGAGTGATTTTCTTTTTTTCTTTGGTTATCCTTAATGACAGACAGCAGCAGATTTATTAGGCTCCTGTCACTTTAGGACCTGCCGCACATGACGCGGATCCCATTTTATCGCAACTCTTTACGTTCATTTAAGACTACATTTAACTAATTTAATACTTGTCTTGTCGTGCTTGAATGGTTTAAAAGCATTTGCATGAATAAGAGCGTGATCATATAATGTAACGCTAGCAAAAGAATGACGGGGAAAAAAAGGGTTCTGCGTTAATTGCGGTAAATATTTTTAACGCTTTAAACTGAAAAAATTAGTCAAAATCATTAATGCATTAATTTTGCCAGCCCTAATAAATATATATAAATGAGTTTCCCCCACAACATCCTACAAGTTCTGAAGTGTGAAGCCTGTAGTTCTAGTACTAATGTCACTGGTCATGTATGTCCACCTGACTGAATGAAGAAGGGCCTCCTGTCTTGGCATGTTACATAACCTCGGTGAGCTCTGAGAAGATGAAAGAATGAACTGTCTTGTGTATCCCCGACTCTTGCTGCAGGTTTTCTTCCTCAAAGCCCCTGTCAAAAGCAATTTTTAAGAGCAACCGCTAGTGTCCTTCAGGTCACAAATTAACCCTCACATAACCACACTGAAAACAGAAATTGTTCTGCATTCACTACCTCTTCAAAAATTAAAAAAATATTGAAAATGCGCTAAACAGAGTAAAATATCAGATCTTTGGACTTAGCACCATATCTTGCTCATATCTGTGTCATGTCTTTAGGATCGTGGAGCTGTTTATGACAGAGCCATTTAATCCATATTGGGGCGTGCTGTGTAAGAGTCTGGCTTACAGCAAAGCTGCATGCGACCCCTTCGTCTACTCTCTTCTGCGGCACCAGTACCGGAAGACCTGCAGTGACATTATCAATCGACTCATGAAGCGCAGTTCCCCGAACGACTCCAGGCATCAGCAGGAAAATGGAAAGATTGGGAGAGCTAAGGAAATCGTAAAGGATGGGGAAGTCGAAGCCAGACCTACAGACTGAGGTCCCCTGTTGCTATAGAGATGAACAATCACAAAGATAGAGCTTCGACTCTGGAAGGAGAGAGAAGAATGAAAGTAGAAAAGACAGCGGGATACCAGGCTCTGCATTTCTCAACTCAAAAAGAATTCAAGATGTAACTGTAGCAAAAGAGATTTAAGTAGCAAAAGAGATTCTTTAAAAAAAAAAAAATCTTTCTTTCCTTCTTTCTTTCTTTCTTTCTCTTTTCTCTCACTTTCTTCCTCTTTCATTCTTTCGTTCTCCGATCCATTTTGAAATCAAACTACTGTAAAGCTGCAATCCACGAGAGCTGCTAGTTAGCCAACATTCAAAGAGAATCCGTTGGACTTATTACTTATCGTGGTCTGATTTGTCTCTTATGGTTTAGTGATAAAGTGCTGTTGCTTTGATTTCAACTAAGTAACATGGTCAAATGTGAGAAAACAGAAGATCGCTTCTAACATTGTGAGTTTTTCAAAAACAGAGTAAGAAACAAAATTTTCGAGGTGATGTTTTAGTGGAACTCAATGGCATGTGGCTTTGATTTTTTTGTAGCATGTATTGTATCTTCAGGGTTTAGATATGAAGTCCCAAAGCAATTGGCAGACCTGTTCTTACGGTGCCTTTATTTATTTTATTTTATTAAAATGAAACCTCTATAGACTGAATTTTATATGAAGTTATCTGAAATTAAGAAGCTCATTCAGCAGAGAACTGAAGAGAAATGTTGAGTAAACCAAAGGGTACAAACAAAGGAGATAAATTAAATATTTGAGTGTGAAATCAAATAGGACTTTCAAAATGTTAGATTAAATTGTGACTGCATAAACAGTCTCTTTTTCTATCTTGCCTCTGAAAATTATGTGTGGAAATATTGTGCAAGTGCCTGCATTGCTGTCATGTGGATTTAATTAAAGTTCTCTGTGTGGGAACACTGGCCACAAGATACAGGAAAAAAAATACTTGCAAAAGAACGAAATGTTTTTCTTTCCCTATTTTCATTTTGAGTTTTACAATGCTGTTCTTTGTCAATGTATATATACATATACATTTTTGTATTTTTAAAGAGTAAATCGTTTTTACAGAGTAATTTATATCTGAATGTCGCTCTATAGTAAATTTGTATTGTTTTATTTATTGTAGCGTGCACGTATGAGTATGTGTGCGACTGTGATATTTGAAAGTGGGAGTGTTATATAAAAATACATGTTTAAATGTTTTTCTTTTGTGCAAATGTAAAGCCTTAGGAAGAAACATGTCTATTTTTGTTAAACAGAAAAAAAAATGGTAGTTTTAAATTTTGCTACATAAATATCTTTGTGACTTTGATGACAATAAACAGTGGGTTTGAAAAGAGATTGTTTTGTTGTTTGACAGATTTATGCAGAGCAGAAAACACAAAAGAAATGAATAATAAGCAACAAAGTCTGATTTGTGATCTGCATAACTGGTATATTTGGTCTTCGACAAGGTCCTCGCCGCCTTCCAAGTTTCCCTCAGTCTGCGAATGGAAGAGAAATGCATTGAAAGTTCAATCCTAAAGTACAGAAGGAGAAAGAGAGAGAGAACGATAGGAATGTGGGAGAGACAATTAGACTACTTTCTGAAACTGTTTAAAACAGATTTCATCCCTCCTCTGTTCAGCTGAAACGAAGACAGCTTTGCGCTTTGCACTCATGCTCCGGCTCAGAAAGCTCACAATAGAGAGAGAACGAGTCAAGAAGTCTCTGTAATTGCACGTTCAGAAGAAAAAGAAAAGAAAGAAGATAAAACGTAGAGAGTGTGAAGGCAGATGTTAAAGAACAGCAAGAAATGAGATCACTAAAGAATTCTAGGTAATTATCACCACCCCCACTTGCAATGCAAACAAGAACAAAAGAAAGATTCATCAGAATCCAGCCCCGACAGCCCCCAGATTATATCCTTACTCAGGTCTTCTTTCTCTACTGCGTTTGTTTAATTTTATGGATTTATTTTTCACTACTGCTCCACAAGGTAAGGTAAGGTAAGGTAAGGTAAGGTAAGGTAAGGTAAGGATATTTTATTGTCCCACAGGGGGAAATTTGTCTTGGGCCATCACCCATGCTGCAGTCAATACACATAACACACAGTAATCAACAAACAAGACAATAATAGAAAAAAAATACAATTACAGCTCCATACTGCCACTATTTAACATCTTTACCGGTAAAAATTAGTTTTTAAATCTATTCAATCTGCAGTGAGGAGCTCTAAACCTCCTCCCAGAAGGCAGCAATTCATATTCTTTGTACAAAACATGAAATGGATCAAAGACAAGCTTTTTAGCTTGTGTTAGAGTAGCCTTTTCATAAATAGTCTGCAATGATGTCTGTTCTTCCACACCAATAATTTTCCAAGCAGTGTGAATCATCCGGAACAGTTTAGTTCTACGTTGTACGGACAGATTACCAAACCAGACTGTAATTCTATGTCTAATTAAGCTCTCGGAGACTGCCTGATAGAAAATGATCATAAACCCTTGATCCACATCATAAAGTCTCAGACGACGTAAGAAGTGCAACCGTTGTTGTAACTTACTGCAAAGATTATCTACATGGATATTCCATGTCAGTGATTTATCAAAAGAGACCCTAAGATATTTATATGAAGGGACTTGTATGATGGTTTCATTGTGGATAATCACAGGCCTGTGATCACCAACTTCTCTGGGGTCAAACACCATCTCCTTTGTCTTATAGACATTTAGAGCTAGGTGGTTGTCCTCGCACCAATTCACAAACCTACCAATCTCTGCAAGATATTCAGACAAGTCCTCTTTCTTTTCCAATAAACCTAAAATTGCAGTATCATCTGAAAATTTTATGATGTGGTTATTGGAATAACGCCTTCTGCACTCATCTGTATACAAAGTGAACAAAACCGGTGAACTAACACAGCCCTGAGCGCTGGATGTCTTAGCTTACATACAAAGGAATGTAAGGAATAATTAACAACAGGACGTTGAATTATTAGGAAAAAAATGCACACCCGAGGTGGTAATGTGGCCATGACACAAAGCGGAAAGAGAGAGCAAGAGATCAAGGGTATGTGAATTACTTGAGTACTGTGCGTCTCTCAGTCTCAACAGTGTTCGGCAGCAGCGTCTCTAATAATAGCGAAACTGTAAGTTTATCTTCTCCAGGAACAACGCTATTATTACCTCGCTAGTGAGAAATGTCATGTAGCTTTTAGGTTGTTAAACTATTTTACTGAAAAAATCTTCAGAGCAGCACTGACTACACGTTACTGTGTGAGTGTGTGTGTGTGTGTGTGTGTGTGTGTGTGTGTGTGTGTGTGTGTGTGTGTGTGTGTGTGTGTGTGTGTGTGTGTGTGTGTGTCTGTGCATTTGAGTGGGAGAAAGTGAGTATGTGCTTCATCCTATTGTTTATTATATTTATTTGCTGGGTCAGTGTAGTTGTGGGTTTTGGTTATTTTGTTGTTGTAGTCTGTAAGGACCTTTGAAATAACTGAAATCATTTGGCGGAGTGATATAGAACTGTAATGTGGTCAAGACCTGCCGGGAACTACTTTAGCTACTGGTTTCCTAAATAATTACACACCTTTGAACGTTTGTCATCCAATCAGATTCAAGCATTCAACAGCCCCATAGTATAATAGACAGTAACCATAACCACTGGGTATCACAATTTCCACAAAAAGACTATGCAGCAGCCACACTGTTTTCAACTTTGATAAGAAATGTTTCTTGAGCAACAAATCATCAGTGTGCGTGCGTGTGCGTGTGTGTGTGTGTGTGCTTGTTTTATTAAATTAAATTACATTTTCCATTCAATCAGCTTTTGATATTATGGTTTAATGGAAAACCACCACTAGATCACTAATTTTTTCAAACTCTTTACAGGTCCTTCTCAAAAAATTAGCATATTGTGATAAAGTTCATTATTTTCCATAATGTAATGATAAAAATTTAACTTTCATATATTTTAGATTCATTGCACACCAACTGAAATATTTCAGGTCTTTTATTGTTTTAATACTGATGATTTTGGCATACAGCTCATGAAAACCCAAAATTCCTATCTCAAAAAATTAGCATATTTCATCCGACCAATAAAAGAAGTGTTTTTAATACAAAAAAAGTCAACCTTCAAATAATTATGCTCAGTTATGCACTCAATACTTGGTCGGGAATCCTTTTGCAGAAATGACTGCTTCAATGCGCCGTGGCATGGAGGCAATCAGCCTGTGGCACTGCTGAGGTGTTATGGAGGCCCAGGATGCTTCGATATCGGCCTTAAGCTCATCCAGAGTGTTGGGTCTTGCGTCTCTCAACTTTCTCTTCACAATATCCCACAGATTCTCAATGGGGTTCAGGTCAGGAGAGTTGGCAGGCCAATTGAGCACAGTAATACCATGGTCAGTAAACCATTTACCAGTGGTTTTGGCACTGTGAGCAGGTGCCAGGTCGTGCTGAAAAATTAAATCTTCATCTCCATAAAGCTTTTCAGCAGATGGAAGCATGAAGTGCTCCAAAATCTCCTGATAGCTAGCTGCATTGACCCTGCCCTTGATAAAACACAGTGGACCAACACCAGCAGCTGACATGGCACCCCAGACCATCACTGACTGTGGGTACTTGACACTGGACTTCAGGCATTTTGGCATTTCCTTCTCCCCAGTCTTCCTCAAGACTCTGGCACCTTGATTTCCGAATGACATGCAAAATTTGCTTTCATCCGAAAAAAGTACTTTGGACCACTGAGCAACAGTCCAGTGCTGCTTCTCTGTAGCCCAGGTCAGGCGCTTCTGCCGCTGTTTCTGGTTCAAAAGTGGCTTGACCTGGGGAATGCGGCACCTGTAGCCCATTTCCTGCACACGCCTGTGCACGGTGGCTCTGGATGTTTGTACTCCAGACTCAGTCCACTGCTTCCGCAGGTCTCCCAAGGTCTGGAATCGGTCCTTCTCCAAAATCTTCCTCAGGGTCCGGTCACCTCTTCTCGTTGTGCAGCGTTTTTTGCCACACTTTTTCCTTCCCACAGACTTCCCACTGAGGTGCCTTGATACAGCACTCTGGGAACAGCCTATTTGTTCAGAAATTTCTTTCTGTGTCTTACCCTCTTGCTTGAGGCTGTCAGTGATGGCCTTCTGGACAGCAGTCAGGTCGGCAGTCTTACCCATGATTGCGGTTTTGAGTAATGAAACAGGCTGGGAGATTTTAAAAGCCTCAGGAATCTTTTGCAGGTGTTTAGAGTTAATTAGTTGATTCAGATGATTAGGTTAATAGCTCGTTTAAAGACCCTTTTTGTGATATGCTAATTTTTTGAGATAGGAATTTGGGGTTTTCATGAGCTGTATGCCAAAATCATCAGTATTAAAACAATAAAAGACCTGAAATATTTCAGTTGGTGTGCAATGAATCTAAAATATATGAAAGTTTAATTTTTATCATTACATTATGGAAAATAATTAACTTTATCACAATATGCTAATTTTTTGAGAAGGACCTGTATATTACAGATTAGTCCAATTATATTAGACATTAACGCTGCAGTACGTCACTTATTTTAAAATGTACAAAATTTATATAATAATCGAGTACATCATGAATCCATTTTCCAAACCGTGTTTTTTTTTTTTTCTTATCCTAAATCACTAAGGTACACCTATAATAAGTGTTTATATTCAGACTGTTTTAGACTGGTTCGGGTCGTACCACTGCAGAGTAGCACAGCGTGACTCGTCATAGACATAAACAGAGAGAAGTACCTCCAGCAACAATGTTCTTCCACAAGACGCATGCAGTTCTGTTTATTAGAGCGCCAAAAGTTACAGACTGCAGCTTTAATACAAAAAACTAGTTCTTTAATTAATAATCATTTTTATGCGCTATACCAGTTAAGTGGCCTGGGACAACTGTCAATTACACAGTTTAGAGGTCAAAACAGAAAAACATGTAACCGCAGTATTCCAGAGACACATGTAATAATGGTAATAGTAATAGCAGATTTAGCTCTAGTTATAGATTGGCAATACTCAAGTAGTATTGATACCAGTAACACAAAAGCAAAATAATCTGTCATTTTCACTCTACAGTAACAATTTACTGTGCTTTTAAAAAAATAATAATCTGTTTAATCACGGCTTGATTGAAAGATTGATCCACAAATTATCATGAGAATGTGAGCCTGGTCCCAGACTAAAATGCATGTTTGAGTTGTCTTAACTGAAAGCAATTTGAACTGACATAAGTCAGTGCCATTGTTTTGTCTCAAGATGCACACAGTAATGTATTTTCTAAGGCATGTTAAAGCTAACTAAGGCCTACTCCTGGCTTAATCTAAGCCCTGTCTGTAAAACCAGGGGTAAATCTAAAATCACCAAAGACATTGTCTAAAAATTAATTCCATTAAAGAAAAAGAAAATACTGTAGCTTAAAAACTCACACTGAGTGTTGTTTGCTCTTGTTTGATAAATTGCTTGTGATGTTTCTTTTTTGTAAGTCGCTTTGGATAATCTCTGCTAAATGACTAAATATATAAATGTTATTACATATTGCCATCTTGAATAAAGTTATGTTATATACTAAAATAGCCCCAATGCCACCATTAGCTTTTGTTGACAGGATGTGGGTTACAGTCTCGATTAAATAAGCTCTACATAATATATTCTACACATACAGTCAACAAACACTCTTAAACAGTCATTTAAGGAAATATTTGTACAAACATTTAACCTCTTTTACACATACAATCACACACAAAAGCCCAAATTCCTAAATTACTATGATTCACTCCAAGACTCACCCACACAAACACAGCAGAGAGCTCCAGGGACGCACGCAGTGAGCCCAATTAAAAACCGAGCAAGCGGATAGACAGAAAGAGAGAGAGGGGGGTAGAAAAGAGAAGGAAAACAGAGAGCGCTGTCTGTTTGTTCTCTGATTTCCGCTCATGTACGGCACAGCTTCATAGCAGTACAACAGCGCAACTCATGAGAGAGTAACTCTTCAGAGACTTCAAAGACAATTCTGCACTAAATGCAACTGTTTAGGGGTCAAGCTGAAATGAAATGCATCCCCTCTGACACCACAATAAGCTTTCCTCACAAAACAAAAAGGAATCGTTTTAAAGATTGATTTCTTTGGGGTTAACAAGCTCTTTTAGAAATTATTTATGACATAAGAAGAGTTGTTTTCACTCACTGACAGAGGCGGACAGAGTACACAGCTTCGTTACTTGAGTAAAAGTACAGATACCCCTTGCTAAATTTTACTCAAGTACAAGTAAAAGTACTACAGTCAGATGTCTACTTAAGTAAAAGTACTGAAGTACTTGTTTTTAAAAGTACTTGAGTATCAAGAGTACAAGAGTAAATTTTCTAAATATTGCATTACTACTGCCACAGTGTCAAGTCAAGTCATCTTCATTTATATAGCGCTTTTAACAATGTAGATTGTTTCAAAGCGGCTTTTCAGAGATAAACATAATTTAAGGTAACAGAGATTGGTTTGGTTTTATAGCGGTTCTTGAATAATGTTATTTTCCAGCTAAAGTTAGTTTTGATTGATTCACTTCCGTCGAAATGATCATTTGTTATTAAATTAGGGGCCGCTAAGATGACACCGTTCTCTCTAAACAGACTTTAAACTGAACCTGTGATAAACGCTGATGGCGTTCACATGCGCATTAAGAATTGATTCTATAGTTATGTGTGTTCGAATATATGTGTGCAGGTTTGTAATTCCCTACAAACCATGCCTAAACAAACTACCTGTCTTTGCCTATAAATTTGATACAGAATTTTATTTTATCACTTCGGGGTAGGTACGCGAACCGTGCTTACATTTATGTACAGAAACGTCCTACATGGAGTTATGAAACATGTTAATGTTAATACCTTTGATAATCTAAAAGGAATTGAAAGTTAATTCAAGTCATTTTCATCTTTTTACCATGTTGCTTTATTTAACATTTCTCACTTGCCCACAAGGCAATGCACAATGGCAACGCTCTGACAAACCTCTGCTAGAGTTTTAATGGATTTTTTGCACCCACATTTGAACCCACATAAATCTGACCATGGAGTTTACTTTGGCGTCAGTTCAGAGCTGAAGGTGAAGGTGATTTGCTGATAGGCTGTCCCAATCAGTGGTGCCAGCACAAACCAATCACGTTTGAGAGGAAAACAACAAATTGGGGGTTTCCGAGATTTTTTTTTTCCTGTTTTTTTTTTAGAAGTAACGGGTACTCACGGTTATGGATAGAAATGTAGTGGAGTAAAGAGTACAATATTTGCCACTCAAATGTACTTGAGTAAAGTCATGAGTCATCCCCAAAAATGATACTCGAGTAAAGTACAGATCCCTCAAAATTGTACTCAAGTACTGTACTCAAGTAAATGTACTCCGTTACTGTCCGGCTCTGCTCACTGACTACTTCAAATCCTTGTCTGGAGCTTCCAGAAGATAATGCAGTGATGCTGATGTTCTTCTCATCCCACCAATCTTTGCTGTAATTGGTCAAATGTAATGGGGACCTGAACATGAGACAACTTGGTATGTCCCTTAAGGCTTTGGAACCGTGTATCCACATGAGAAGGACATTTAGAGTGATCAGTGCCGACACAAACACACACACACACTGATGATAGATTGAGAATGATTGCTGTGAGCTCCCTTATAAATGAACAGAGTCAAAGGTTTATTTGAGCTAATACAGCCAAATCCCTGGAGAAATAACCACTGTGAAGAGTCTACAAAAGAGATACCGGGAGAAACACCGGGAGAGACAGTGGGACAAATGAAAGGAAAATCTGAATCGGGGCAATAACATGAACAATGGCACTTCTTTCTCGGCTTTAACTATTCCAATAAAATGTAGTGCTACGTTGAACTGGCATGGTTTATACAAGGTTTTAGAATTTTTTTAAGGGATTCACTGGCTAAAGCATATAAGTTTGGTACTTAATTTCATTTATATGCTTGAATTCTATAATATTGAGTCTAAACAAATTAAAAATAAAACATTACTACTTAAGTGATTTTATTACATTAAATACATACAGTATATAATGGAACATTACAACTGTATGAACAGATATTAATTTTTAATATTTGCAAAAGATTACATTTAACAAATTTAAGATTATATATATATTAGTATTTTAAAATAATAATTGAAATGTTAGATGATGCTCTAAATGTAAAATAAGGGTAAGTGAGAAATTTTGAACAATTGCATATCTAAAATCGACTAATATTTATCTAATATCAACCGATACCAATTAAAAACACAAAAGAAAAACATAAACAGTCAGTTACCAATGAGACACTGATATATCATTCATCCTTAACTTTTTTTAATTAAAGTTTTTAAGTGTATTTGTTAAAAAATGTCATGTGAATGACAATAGATGACAAGAAAATTCAACTTTAAACAAAATTTGCATGTGCATGTCATACAGTAGTTTACAGCTGCACGATTCTGGATAAATTAAGAATCACAATTTTTCTTTGTTTCAAATAGAGATCACGATTCTCCCACAATTCTTAACAGACAACTAAACAAAACAACATGTAATTTTCTAGAGATTCTGACAAAATGTTAATTGCTGCAGTCTATTTAAAATATTGAATTAATTTGAATTAATTGTTTAAAAAAAATAGGTTTGAATGAATGATTCGATGACTCACTCATAAAGACTTCACTTGTTTCATTACTGGATGAATAAGCGTTTTTCAATTAATGAATACTGTGAATAAACGAATAAATGAAACAAATGACTAATACATTTTTAAAAGTACTGTCGCCACCTATGGCGTAACTTCACTTAGTAAAGTGCCAAGTTACTTTCAAAAGGTGATTTGCTCTATTTTGATCGCTTTCGTACACATCAGTGCTTATATCCAAACTATAAACTTTTATCTCAGTCCTTCTGTGATCATTTGAATATTTGTAACAGAAATAAGGATACTGTATGGTTGAAAAGTCTGTTTGTGAAGCTGTTACCTATACATGACAACTACTCTCTCTCTGGATCAGTGGCAGCGCAAACGCAGATTTTTTCAAAGGCAGACACAAGCAAATCATTGTCATTTAGGAATGAGATTGCGTGGGTGTTTTAATGGAGATCGCAATCTTTTAACGTTTAATCGTGCAGCTCTACTGTAGTTTATTTTAGTAGTGTCTGCTGCACAGACAATTCAACCTCTCTCTATTCACCCCAAGGACAGCAAAGTCCCAGACAGAAGGAAAGAGACTGAGAATACTAATTCCTCACAGTGAGAAAACAATTACAATTGGGTTGTTAAACAGAGCAAAGTTGTAGCATCTGTTTGTGTGTGTTCATAACAGCTATGTACAGTTTTGCTGTTTATTTTATTAGGTCCTCATCCCACTTAGTTTGAAAGCCTGTACAACATTTGATTGGATTAAGGATGTTTTCATGGTAATAGTCTATATTCTTAATAGTCAATAGATTAATAGTCAATAATATAGTATTTATAGAATATAGTATATGGAAACTAACACATGGGTCTTGTCCCTCTGTAGAAGGAACTTGTTTTGTCATCTCAAGCAAGTAATTCACTCACTTCAGTACATTTAAATATGCCATCAGATGCACTATACAAATGAACAAAATGTACCTCCTTCCAGCATTACTCAACTGCGCTTTTAGCTTAAAATAAGCCTTGGCAAGTGGTGTCAAATTGCCAGGAGTTTAGCACTCACAAACACACATACACACCCCACGCACAAACTTGATAGGTTGTTCAAAAGATATCCTCAGCATCCAAGCAATTAGTGCTCATTGTTTCCATAGCAACCCAAAAGACCAGTGGGAAGGAGTCAAAACTTGGACCTTAATTGCGATTTTCCCCTTCCTCCCCTACTATGCATTATGGATTAAATCTTGCTCATTTTTACAAGGAGTGATTTGCAAGTCACCAATAGCTTAACACTGAGTTGTTCAAGCGAAATCATGATAAGCCAATTTAGATGTATTTGATTAAAAAAGGACGTAAACCATATTAAGTCTAATAGTCCAGGTGTAAGACTGAGCTTTATAGTAGTGGCTTGCATCTATGGATGCTATATGTAGAGACCATATTTCCAAAAGGTCAATCACATTATTGAGATTTAATCATTGCCTACAGTAAGTCACTCACAGCTAACTCGCAATTATATAGTTAATTAACTGGTATTAAATGTAATTATGTGTACTGTAAAAAAGTATGTAATGCTTAAAGCAAGACATACAATAAATAATTACAATTGTGCATCTAAAACTTCAAATTACAACTCTGTGGTCTTTGTTAATTCATGGATCAAATCTTAGCAAGTCAACAAACACATCTGATGCATATTTGAATCATCCATTCAAATGAGTCATTATAGAAACATCTGTTATTCTGTTAATAACATTGCATTTAAAAAAACACAAAGACAGAAATAGCATTATAATTAACTCACCAAATGGTCAGAATCAGTGACGCAGATGCAAGCTTCATCAGGCCAGATCCAGAGGGCAGTTTATGAACCTCATCATCCACATAGCAGGAAAAAATTGCATATGAATGCAGGGAAATTGTGGCGATGCTGTTTGCATGATTGTGTTTGATTGCCATTTTTGATAAGGGTTTAGAGAATACGATCCAAATCTCTATAATAAAAGCACCTAAAGCCTGGAAGTTAGCTTGAGGGAAAAATCAAAATTCACACACACACAAAACACACTTGGTTTATCAACCTTGGAGTACCACACACACACAGAAAAACACATGAACCTGTTTTCATTATCTGCAGACACACAAACACAAACATACACATCACCATTATATCCCTGTCAGTCCCGTGGGAGGTAAAATTTGATATGATGGAGGTTAAGCAGTGAGTTAAGGCCAGGTCACTCTTGCACTTTTCAGATTCCGATGACTGGGTCAAGTCCATGGCCGTCACCAAGGAGACATAGCCTCTGAGGATCTTCCTATTTTGTTCAGCTTCAGTATTCACCATGGTTCTGTTAATGAATTCAGAATGTAAAACCCATGGAATATGAATCCCCCAGCCTTTGTGCTTGGTTACATTGTTATTAGGGCTGCATTGACAATATCCATTAATCGTTTTTAATCAATCATCTTATTTTTTTCATTACTTGTAGCGTACCTGCAATCAAATAATCACAATACGCTTTGTGCTTTGTTACTTTTGATAAGAAAAGTCCTAGCTTTCAAAATATGTAAATTTTATCAAAAAATTCAATTGGCACTCTTTAATGTGATGTGACTGTAGTGCCTCAGTTCAAGTGGAGAGGCACTGTGGAAAGCACATGAACTTATCATCAGTTCATTTTTACTACTAGTTATTCTACATAATAGACGTGAATGAACATAAGAAGGTATGTTAAAAGAAACAGTAAAACTTACTGAAATGTGTCATGTTTCATGTTATAGCCTCAAGCTGTGTTTCAAGCATGGAAAAACATCAATAGAACAGTGTGTGAATAACATATCATGTAAGGTTGCAATTATCTCAGGAAGGCAATTCAATTGGGTTGGAGCAAAACTGCAGGAAAGTTGAGAAAGATTTCAAGAATTTCAAGATTTCAAAATCAAGATCTGTGTTAATCCCCAGGCCTAACTGTCATGGTTTTGAGATTTTGAACTTAGTAAAACAGATTAAAGAAATGTGTCATTTTATCACCACTATAGGGTCACAAAAAGGATGTACCAATTCGCTTTCGTATACTCCGTTCTAAAACTAGACAGGTATTATATACATAAAAATATGTAATATTATTACCCCAAAAAAACATGCTCTTATTTACCCTTAAAAAATCCACCAGAAATAGCAGACCATCCTAGTAACTTTGAGATTCTTATTTTAACATATTATGATTTATTAGGACACACTTAATTCAATTCCAGAGAGTATTAAGGGCAGATATTTGGGATGAAGGGATTGTTTTCAAACAGGTCTCCTGAACAACTGGTCGGTAAACAGATATAGTCCAGCCCCAAACACAAGTCATTTGTTGAGCCAACGTTGAGTGGTTATCATGGCCCTGTTAGCTCTCTCTGGCTGTAACTACACCATCTGGCTTCAGGAAGCATGTTTCTCCCTTGGCAAGTATTGATTTCAGAGAGTGCAGAAAATGTTTTGAATGTTGCAAACAACATTTAAAATGAAGCTGCATCTGTAGAGAAGGCCAGCTGCTCTATCCTGGCGTCGGACAGTGAGGATTGGGCGAGCTCTGTGGACCTCCCCCCCTTCTGCCCGCGAGTCGTCAGGGAAACGGGCCAGCATCGCGGCTAGCTTTCTTTACGTTATAAGAAAGCTACCCCGCCCCCACCCCCCGTGGGCGTGCGTCACCGGCGAAATTAGGAAAGAGTGTGTTTTAGTCCCGCTGAGGCCGGACCAATCTCCATTTCTCACACATTTCTCAGCTCCTCTTACTTTGAGCGGCTGAAAATGTCAATATTGCAGCAATGAGCCTGTTGTATAACACGCACGCCTGCAAACAAACGCTGACACACACAAAACTGTGATGACGCTCTCTTATGTGCTCGAGCTAATGTAAGCTTTTGTCGTTTCCCCCTGTGGCTTAGTGGCGAAACCCAAAGCCTTCGCACGGGAGACCCGTGTTCGATCCCAGCTCTCGCAGCAGATAAAATTTAGTCTCGCCGCGGCCAGACTTACACCGAAACTTTTCGCTCGTTCAGTTCCAAGAAAATGCGACTGTTCCAGAGTATTTTGCAGTAAACAAGCCGGTACCATGGCCCACTTGCCTGCACACAAATGCCATTTCCACGGCGACCCAGAAAAATCATATAAGCAGTGTATTTTCTGGTATTCCGGCTACAGCCGATGGTGTTATGAGTGTAATAAAAATGCCTACAGCCCAGTGTTGATTTCTACACACAAACACAGCCCGCCACAGTGCAGGGCTCGCATAAATGAGATCGACTCATGTCAATTGTGCATTAAATGTAGTGAATGTGCCCACAACCCAGTGCCCACAAACACTACACACTGCATGTGCCACGTTTCTGTAAAACGAAACCAACACACATACAGTCAGCTAAGGCCCACGGTGTTTAAGTCTCGCCGCGGCCAGACTCCACGGAAACTTCTCGCTCGTTCAGTTCCAAACAATGTGACTCTTCCAGTGTATTTTGCAGTAAACAAGCCGGTACCACAGCCCGCTTGCCTGCACACAAACGCCATTTTTACGGCGACCCAGATAAATCCCAAAAAGAGTGTATTTTCTGGTATTCCGGCCACGGCCGATGGTGTTATGAGTGTTGTAAGAATGCCCACTTCTCAGTGCCCATTCCCACACACAGACACAGCCCGCCACAGTTCAGGGCTAGCACAAATAAAATCGACTCATGTCGATTGTGCAAAAAATGTTGTGAATGTGCCCATGACACAGTGCCCACAAACACTACTCGATGCGTGTCCCACGGTTTCTGTACAAACGAAACCAACACATATTCAGTCAGCGCAAGCCGATGGTGTTCTCAGTGCAGTGAGTGTGCCCGCTGTCCCGCGCCCACATTCCCTCACAGACACACTCAAGCCCACGGGGTTTTGTCCCGCTCGCTCTCTCCACAATCTGTCATAGAGAAATCGAGCGCGACCAAGCTGCCCGCCATGATCGGCGCGCCCCCTGCCTCGCACACTGAAAACACAGTGTTTATGTCTCAGCACACCGAAGCTCTGCGGCCGCCGCTATGCCGCGGCCAGAGCCCGGTTTTTATTCTGCCTCTAGCTATTCACGCAGATGCGTGGGCAAAGCTTCCCGGGGTATCAGAATGGGTGTTGAACATTATAAAAAGAGGCTATTCACTACAGTTCGCTCGACGTCCCCGCCGTAACACGGCGCGAGTCGGAAATACGGTAAACAACGAAGTATCTCATCTACTTCGAGCCGAAATAGCGAAACTACTGAGCAAAGGGGCCATAGAACCCTTATCTCAGGCTCAGAGCGAAGGGGGGCTATACACCAGATATTTTCTGGTACCAAAAAAAGACGGGGGTCTCAGACCCATTCTAGATCTACGGCAGCTGAACAGAGTGCTTGTGAAGTGCCAGTTCAGAATGCTGACAACCAGGAAAATCCTTGCGCAAGTTCGCCAGGGAGACTGGTTTATGTCAATAGATCTAAAAGACGCTCTCTCTCTCTCTCTCTCTCTCTCTCTCTCTATCAATTTCTTAGGTCATCCCTCTCCGCTTGCTGATTGGCCTAGGAAACTGTCAATCATCATCAAGGGATGTGACGTGGATCTATACGCTGTTTGAGATGTCCTCACTACAAGTTTAAAAGACGCTGGAAACAGACGGAAGACAGTCCCGTTTTGATTTCTGGTCCTTTTGCTGCCATTGTGATTTTTGTTTTCGTTTGGGACTCGTTTGATTTGTTAATTTGCTTATGCTAGTTGTGTTTCTTAAGTTTGTTTTGTTACTTTGTTTGATTACTTTGGGATGACGTTTTGATTTCGACTTGTGTAGAGCTGGTGCTCTTTTGTTACCCGTTGCTCCAAGGACTGGGGGGGTAGGGAAGATGTCGTACGACTTCCATTGTACAAACATGTAGACTAACCTTTGTATAGACACACCAGGTAAGAGGTGAACGCCACCTTTTGTATGTTTTGTTTTTGTGAGCTAGAGTAGGGAAGAACACGGCGCTCGGCGCTGATGAGACAATTCTTTTCTTTCCTTTTCTTTAGCTAGGTAAGAGGGTTGAATTTAGTTAGAATTGTTTTCTTTTTGTTTCTTTCTTTAATTTGGCGTCACCATAGTCCCCTTTTCCTTAAGGTAAATTGTTGCTTATTTTCTTTGATTTTATTTATTCCTTATTCTTGTTGTTTTTGTTTATACCATTGTTTACATTGCAGGGAGCTGTTGGCTTCCTTATTGTTCTTATTTTACTTTATGATTCATTTGCTGTTCCTTATATTTTTTTCTTTTTTTTGTATAATAAATATCATTATTTTCATTGGCAGTTTGGTTTCGCTCATCGTTTCTTGACACACACTACCATTTCCACAGTTTTACAAGGTTTTCTTTAATGTTGCTCCTCTAGCCCCTTAGATTAGATTGGAGGAGTCGTAACATTAAATGGGGGCTCGTCCGGGATCCAAATAGCAATGCAAATTGTTGTTGATATTGGAAAGTGCCTGGAAGAAAATAAATGAAGACGGTAGTTCTGTGGATGTGTGGTGTTGTCATGAGATTGACGTTGCGCGGTTTGTAGTGTTGGGACCGGATAGTAATCACTCATGCAGGGTATTAGTGGGGTGCTTCTCGGATTGTTATTCATTTTGGAAATGTTTAACTTGAAAGATTTTGTAGGTAGTCCGTCAGTAGAGCAGTTTGATCTGTGCAGGAAGCATGAATTGTTGCAGATCGCAGACCATTTTCAAATTGTGGTAAGTAAACAGTCTCTTAAGAAAGAAATAAAGGAAGTTCTGATTCGCAAATTGAATGAGTTGCAGGTGTTGCCTATGTCGAACGTGGGGAAAGTTCCGGTGCAAATTTGTCATGGGGAGGAAGCCACGCAGAGGGGTGGAGCTGTTGCTGACGCAGACGCGGAAGCCGAAGCTAAGGCTGGCTTGTCGCCATTTGGGGCGTTCTCACCCAGTTCTGTGGGGTCACGGGAAAGTCCGCGACTGAAAGTCCGTCTTGCCCGTTTGCGTTATGAAGCGCAAGAGAAAGCCCAGGCGCGTCAAGCTAACCTGAATTTGCAGCTGGAGGTACGCCGGCTGGAAATCGAAGCAGAGACACAGCTGAAACTGAGGAAGCTTGAGTTGGAGGCGTCTAGAGCGACTGCTCACTCAGCTGTACCGTTGAACACCGCTTCAGTTTTTTCTCCTCCGCCGCACGTTGGTTCAAGCCCAGACACCTTTGACGTGAGTAAACACATTGCACTCGTTCCTCAATTTAGAGAGACAGAAGTTGATTCTTATTTCAGTGCGTTCGAACGCATCGCAACTTCTTTTCATTGGCCTAAAGAGGTTTGGTCTGTGCTCTTGCAATGTAGATTAGTGGGTAAAGCTCAAGAAATTTGTGCTACATTGTCACTAGAAGAGAGTATGAAATATGAGTCTGTGAAAACTGCTATTTTAAGAGCTTATGAGCTAGTTCCAAAAGCGTATAGACAAACTTTCACGGAGATTGCTAGGGAGAAAGGAGTGTTGTTTGATAAATGGTGTACTGCCAGTAACGTGCGTGATTTTGATGCTTTAAGAGAATTGCTGTTACTTGAGGAGCTTAAAGGATGCTTACCTGATCGTGTTGTAGTATATCTTAATGAACAAAAGGTAACTACTCTGTCACATGCTGCTGTCCTTGCAGATGAGTTTGTGTTAACTCACAAGAATGTGTTTTCTTCCACACGATTTGAGAAGTTAGAGTTCGATAATTCACAATCTAAGAATTCACGTGCACGATGTAGTCCATCTCGTGATAAAGGGGAGCGTGAATGTTTCTATTGTCACAAGAGAGGACATTTGATTGCTGATTGTTTGATATTAAAACGCAAGCCGCAGTCTCAACCGAAGGGTATGGGATTTGTACACACTGGTAAAACTGCAGTTGACGTGAATACTGATGATAGAGTCGATGAGAGTTATCGACCTTTCGTGTCGAAAGGGTTAATATCTTTGACTGGGAGAACAGAAGATCAGAAAGAAATAAGAATACTGAGGGACACTGGTGCGATGCAGTCATTTATTTTGGCAGATAAAATACAGATGTCTGATGGTACTTCCTGTGGGTCTAGTGTACTTGTCCAGGGTATTGAGATGGGTGGTGTGAAATTCCCACTGCATCAAGTGCACTTGCAGAGTGAGTTGTGCACTGGTGTTGTGAGAGTTGCTGTTTGTCCGTCACTTCCTGTGAAGGGAGTTGATTTCATTCTAGGAAATGATTTAGCAGGTGGTAAGGTGATGTCTGTGATCGAAGTTATTGAAGAACCAAATGTGTCCTGTGAGTTAGAAAGATTAGCTGAAACTTACCCTGAAGCTTTTCCAGCTTGCGCTGTCACACGCGCTCAGACACGCAGAGTGGGTGATGTAGTAGATCTGTCTAGCTCATTCATGTTTCCACTTTTGACTGGAGATACGTTATCAGGTGTGAATCAGAAAGAAGAAAATAGTTCAGAGACAGAAAATAAAGGTGTGGTTGAGTTTGATGCAGAGTTACTAAAGTTACCTGTATCTCGTGAGAAAATTATCACTGCACAAAAGGAGAATAAAACACTTGTTAATACATTTAGGGATGCTGTACCTTTGGATGGTGTCAAAGACAGAAAAAGTGCTTACTTCATTGAGAATGAACTACTGATGAGGAAATGGTGTTCTCATGTTGATGAAAACTTAGATTGGAATGTTGTTTATCAAATTGTGGTTCCGTCACCTTATCGCCAGCATGTCTTGTTTCTGGCTCATGATCACGAGCTATCTGGTCATTTAGGAGTTACTAAGACCTATAACAGAATTTTGATTCATTTCTTCTGGCAAGGGTTAAAGAAAGATGTTGTCCAATACTGCCGTACCTGTCACACTTGTCAAATTGTGGGAAAACCAAACCAGAGTATACCACTTGCCCCTTTAACTCCAATACCGGCGATTGGAGAACCATTTGAACATGTGCTTGTTGACTGTGTTGGTCCTTTACCTAAGACTAAGAATGGTAATCAGTTTCTGTTAACTATCATGTGTGTGAATACCAGGTTTCCAGAGGCGATTCCTTTGAGGAAAATCACAGCAGCTCTGGTCAGTAAAGCGTTGGTGAAATTCTTTTCCATATTCGGCTTACCTAAGGTAGTGCAAACGGATCAAGGTACGAATTTTCTATCGAAACTGTTTAAACAAGTGCTTGAGTCATTAGCAATTTCTCATAGAGTTTCGAGTGCATATCATCCGCAAAGCCAGGGTGCATTGGAACGTTTCCACCAAACTCTGAAGTCAATGCTGAAGAAATATTGTCATGATACTGATAAAGAATGGGATGAGGGAGTTCCTTTGGTCTTATTTGCTGTTCGAGAGACCATTCAAGAATCTCTCGGTTTTAGTCCAGCCGAACTTGTGTTTGGACACAAGGTTAGAGGTCCATTGAGAGTTCTTAAAGAACGAGTTTTAGCACCTGATTCGAATACAACTCTCAACATATTAGATTATGTAAGTAAGTTTCGTGATCGACTTCATGCTGCTTGGTTGCTAGCCCGAGAATGTCTTGCAGATGCTCAGAAAGGTATGAAGAGTACATACGATAAAAACCCAGTAGCGCGATCTTTTCAATCTGGAGAAAAAGAAACAACTTGTGTTGTTACCTGTTCCAGGATCATCGTTATCTGCTCGTTTCTATGGTCCTTATGTTGTAGAAAAGAGAATGAGTGAGACCGATTATATGTTGCGTACACCTGATCGGAAACGAAGTGTATGTCATCTAAACATGTTGAAAGCTTACCATACTAGGGAGTCGTCAACGGCGAGAGTCGCAGGAAAGACGGCAGGGCCCGCTGTTTCTTCTGTTGCGATGGCCGTGGATCGGAAGTCATCTCCTGATGGCTCGGAGGTAGACTCGGATGGTGTGGTACTTCGACATGCTTTTCAGCAGGGTGTAAGGTTGGGAAATTCTGAGATTTTACAAGATCTTCATTCGCATGTTAGTCATTTGACTGTGGACCAGAGAATAGATATTGTGAAAGCACTTGCTGATTTTAAGTGCCTGTGCCTGGTGATGATCCTACACAAACAAACGTTCTGAAACATGATATTGATGTGAACGGAGCTCGTCCAATTAAGGAACATGCTTACCGAGTGAATTCCATAAAAAGGTCTGTAATGAGTAAAGAGGTGGAGTATCTGTTGGATCATGGACTAGCCAAATCCAGTTACAGTCCGTGGAGTTCTCCATGTTTACTTGTTCCCAAACCTGATGGGTCAGTTAGATTTTGCACAGACTATCGTAAAGTGAACTCAGTGACTGTACCAGATAGTAATCCGTTACCTAGAATGGAAGATTGTGTCGATAACATCGGTTCTGCACGTTTTGTAACCAAGCTTGATATGCTAAAAGGTTATTGGCAAGTGCCGCTTACCTCAAGAGCTTCAGAAATTTCAGCATTCGTGACTCCAGACAACTTCCTTCAGTATACGTCGATGGCTTTCGGTCTTCGAAATGCTCCCGCAACTTTTCAACGCCTTGTTAATATAGTTTTACATGGTGTGCCAGACTGTAATGCCTATCTTGACGGTCAGAACACATCGTCTGTTAAGAACAGTATTCGAACAAATTCAAATTTGACACTTAACTTAGCAAAATGTGCGTTTGGAAAAGCCACCATTACTTACCTAGGTAAGGAGGTTGGTCAAGGTCAAGTGAGACCCATAGAAGCTAAAGTAACTGCGATCGTTGAATTTCCAATTCCTACTACTCGTAGAGAGTTGCGGAGGTTCCTAGGCATGGCAGGTTACTATCCTGGGTTCTGTAAGAATTTCTCGACTGTGGTGAGTCCTCTTACTTCACTGCTTAGTCCAGCTAATGCTTATGAGTGGTCAATTGAGTGTCAACATGCTTTCGATTCAGTTAAAAATTTGATGTGCCATGCTCCTGTCTTATTGGCACCTAACTGTGACCAGCCGTTTAAGTTAGAGGTTGATGCAAGTAATGTGGGTGCTGGCGTTGTTCTTATTCAAGAAGATACAAATGGTATTGATCATCCTATCAGTTACTATTCTCGCAAGTTTAACAAACATCAAGTTAATTATGCTACTATCGAGAAAGAAGCTCTTGCTTTGTTGCTTTCGCTACAGCACTTTGAAGTGTATCTCGGTTCTAGTAGTCTTCCGATTGTAGTGTATACAGATCACAATCCAGTAGTGTTCCTAACCAGAATGTGTAATCACAACCAACGATTGATGCGTTGGGCTCTTGTTGTCCAGAACTACAACCTAGAGATCCGACACAAGAAGGGATCAGAGAATGTGTTGGCCGACGCTCTGTCGAGAGTTTAATTTTTTTGGGTAGAGATTTGTTCACAAAAGCGAGTTTGTTCTTAAGTGTGGGAGTGTTACGTTCGTAGATATTTCTTTTTGCTTGCGCTCTCTCTCTCTCTCTCTCTCTCTCTCTCTCTATCAATTTCTTAGGTCATCCCTCTCCGCTTGCTGATTGGCCCAGGAAACTGTCAATAATCATCAAGGGATGTGACGTGGATCTATCCGCTGTTTGAGATGTCCTCACTACCAGTTTAAAAGACGCTGGAAACAGACGGAAGACAGTCCCGTTTTGATTTCTGGTCCTTTTGCTGCCATTGTGATTTTTGTTTTCATTTGGGACTCGTTTGATTTGTTAATTTGCTTATGCTAGTTGTGTTTCTTAAGTTTGTTTTGTTACTTTGTTTGATTACTTTGGGATGACGTTTTGATTTCAACTTGTGTAGAGCTGGTGCTCTTTTGTTACCCGTTGCTCCAAGGACTGGGGGGGTAGGGAAGATGTCGTACGACTTCCATTGTACAAACATGTAGACTAACCTTTGTATAGACACACCAGGTAAGAGGTGAACGCCACCTTTTGTATGTTTTGTTTTTGTGAGCTAGAGTAGGGAAGAACACGGCGCTCGGCGCTGAAGAGACAATTCTTTTCTTTCCTTTTCTTTAGCTAGGAAAGAGGGTTGAATTTAGTTAGAATTGTTTTCTTTTTGTTTCTTTCTTTATTTTGGCGTCACCATAGTCCCCTTTTCCTTAAGGTAAATTGTTGCTTATTTTCTTTGATTTTATTTATTACTTATTCTTGTTGTTTTTGTTTATACCATTGTTTACATTGCAGGGAGCTGTTGGCTTCCTTATTGTTCTTATTTTACTTTATGATTCATTTGCTGTTCCTTATATTTTTTTCTTTTTTTTGTATAATAAATATCATTATTTTCATTGGCAGTTTGGTTTCGCTCATCGTTTCTTGACACACACTACCATTTCCACAGTTTTACAAGGTTTTCTTTAATGTTGCTCCTCTAGCCCCTTAGATTAGATTGGAGGAGTCGTAACACCTGCTCAGCATCTTCGGTATTTCAGCTGGGCCTGCTTCGCATGCACCCACTGCAGTTATGGCTGAAAGCGCGAGTTCCACCCCGGGCATAGACCTCTTGTCTGTTTCGCCTCAAGGTCGACATGGAATGCGTTTCGGCTCTGGAACCTTGGAAAATAGCCGACAGGTGTCAGTCAGGCGTGAGTCTGGGGATTCCCTCGAGTGTGAAGGTCGTGTCCACGGACGCCTCCACCTCAGGATGGGGAGCGCTGCTCGAGGGCAGACCGTTCTTTGGCCAGTGGTCAGAACGGGAGAAGCTTCTACACAGTCGACAACGCGCTACGGCGCTTTTGTCCCCAGTTAAAAGGCCACCACGTCTTGGTCCGGTCGGACAACATGTCAGTGGTGGCATACATAAATCGCTAGGGCGGCGTCAGGTCCCGAAACCTTTACAGGCTGACGGAACACCTCCTGGTCTGGGCTCAGCACAACCTGTTTTCACTGAAAGCAGCGCATGTGCCTGGTCGCCTGAATCTGTGACCAGACAGTCTGTCCAGAAACAATGTCCCAGCAGGGGAATGGTCGCTGCACCCACAGACGATCCAACTGCTGTGGGAGACATTCGGCAGAGCGCAAGTGGACCTGTTCGCGTCCCAAGAGAACGCTCACTGTCCGAGCTTTTTCTCCAAGAGCAGGGATGCGCTGGCCCACGTATGGCCCCGCTGCCCCCTCTATGCTTTTCCCCCCGCCTCGCTCCTGCCTCAAGTGCTGGAACGAATCAGGGAAAACGGATGCCCAGTGCTGCTCGTGGCTCCGCTCTGGACGAACCAGATTTGGTTCCCAGTCCTAATGCGGCTGACCAGCACTCCCCCGTGGCCTATACCGGTGAGGAGAGACCTCCTCTCTCAGGCAAAGGGCTCGATTTGGCATCCTCGCCCGGAATTATGGTGCCTACATGCATGGGCCATCAACGGGTACCCGCTAACCTCCCGGAGGGAGTGTTAAACACGATCACGCAGGCTAGAGCCCCGTCTACTAGACAGCTCTATTCCTCGAAATGGTCAGTGTTCTCTGCCTGGTGTCAAGCTCAGGGCTTTTCACCCGTAGACTGCGGAGTCACGGAAGTGCTCTTCTTCCCTCAGGAGCTGTTGGATAAGGGCAGAACCCCATCCACGCTCAAAATATACGTGGCAGCCATAGCGGTGTTTGCAAAACCGACGTCTGGTCAGTCACTGGGGAAAAACGACCTGGTCGTGCGATTCCTCAGGGGAGCTCGGAGGCTGAATCCTCCCAGACCCCCACTCAGTCCCTGTGTGGGACCTTTCTACGGTTTTGGAAGCCATGAAAGGTGCCCCATTCGAGCCAATCCATTTGTCAGACATGAAACATCTGTCTTTCAAAACTGTGTTTCTTATGGCTCTCGCTTCAGTGAAGCACATAGGGGACTTACAAGCGCTCTCAGTAAGCGCGTCATGTATGGAGTTTGGGCCTAATGACTCAAAAGTCATACTCAAACCAAGGCACGGGTACGTGCCCAAATCCCTCAACACACCGTTCAGGGCCCAGGTTATTTCCCTGTGCGCCCTCCCGGTTCATGATGAGGAGGAGGATGCGAGTCTCCTATGCCCTGTCAGGGCACTGAGAGTTTATGTATCCCGCTCGTCTGTCAGACAGACCGAGCAGCTCTTTGTTTTGTTCAACGGACGCTCCAAGGGACTGGCCGCATCAAAATAGAGCCTATCCAGATGGATAGTCGATGCCATAGCGCTGGCTTACACTTCTAAGGGCCTGCAGTGTCCTTTGGGTGTCAGAGCGCACTCCACGAGAGGCGTGGCCTCGTCGTGGGCGTGGTCTAGTGGGATTTCCTTGCATGATATCTGTATGGCGGCGGGCTGGGCCTCGCCGTCTACATTTAGGTTCCCGCCTTACAGGCCAAGCTGCTGTCGGTCTAGAATTCAGTACTATCTGCCCCGCTGCGCCGGCGCAGAATGCTGAGTTTTGCTTGTGCATCGTTCACTGATCGATAGAACAGCTCCATGGGTGTTGAATAACCCGTACTTATACCCAGTTCAGGCTGAACACGTTCACCCTGTCTGCGTGAAACACTGTTAACATAAATAGCTCCTGTGGGATGCTATTTCATGGGGAATGATGCTTGTAGCCTCTCTTCTCCGACTCTCTGTGAGTCTACGGTGATTATGCACTATATGAGCCCCGGGTTACTGCCCTTGGGACTTTGGTGTCGGATCCCAGTACGCACGGCGTGTTGCATTGTGTTCCCCATAGCGTAAGATATTACGCAGTACGAGAGATACTCTCGTAAGAGAACATACTCGGTTACTAACGTAACCTCGGTTCTCTCTAGAGAGGGAACGAGTACTGCGTATCTTGCCGTGCATACAACAGCGCTGGTTCGCTTCAGTGATGAAAACCAGTTTGTATCAGCCTGTCGAGCGCATTTATAGGCCAAGGCCACGCCTATTCTGGCGGGACGTGACGAAATGGGCGCGAAGCGCCCCCATTGGGTATCACGTCACGCAGGGCCTCTCTCGATAGGCTGCTGCTGTTGCCGCAGGGCAGCCAATAGGCGCGCGAGCCGTCTTTCCTATGTCTGCTTGCTGCCGCACAGCGTTTTACATTAATTCAAAATTAAGGATCATTTTTGGCTTCAATATCTCGTGGAAAAGAGGTTTTCCCCATAGCGTAAGATATTACGCAGTACTCGTTCCCTCTCTAGAGCGAACCGAGGTTACGTTACTAACCGAGTACGTCTATCCACTTACTAAATGGTAAGTATAGTTTAAAGGTGTCATGAATTGAGAAAAAAAAATTCCTTTTGACTAGGGATGGGCATTCGATTAAAATTTCTTAGTCGATCGTCGGGAGAATTAACGATCGACTATCGATTAATCATTAATATTTTAATATTCAAATTCATTATTGATTTAACTTTTTATAAATTAAAAATAAAATGAAAATACAAAAATACAGCGTGTTTTTCCTCGATTAGATCTTTATTACAAGATGATCCACTTGTGGCAGTAAAACTGGACGTTCGGCTAGGCTAAACTTGAAGATATATGCGCTGCGGTGCTCGAAAGCAACGGAACCTGCAGCTGCGAGTTGGCGTTCTTAAACAGAGACCATCGTTTGTTCCAAAATAATAAATAATAAAACAAATCATTTAAACAATAACTTAACCAAAAACATAATAATACTTAGATCTGACAGGTTTTGTCCAAATGTAACTCAAAACTATCCAAGAACGGAGTCGAGAAAGAGGGTGAGAGAGATAGCCTACTGTAACTGTTAAGGCTAGGCTACTTAACAAAGCCTCATAAAAAATAACTAGTAACTCACATACAACTTCTACACCAGTCTACTGATTTTTGTTGAGAAAGATAAGCATATTGATGACATGATCTGGGGTCAGACGCGACCGCAACCTGACCGTCAAGCCTCGTTTACACTTTCGCCTGGCTCTGCAGCGCGAGTCTCCGCAGACTGCGCGCGCACCTCCCCAAACAGACGAGGCGTTTATACTCGACGCGCTCGCCTGTGAAACACCGAATACCGCAATGACGTAATTTTTGCCGCGCTCACCTTCGCGCTCGTGCGGACGCGTCGAGTGTAAACAAGGCTTCAGTCCAGCCGCTGAAAACACCCGCTCTGAGGGGACTGACGTTGCCGGGATGCACAGGTACCTCCGCGCTAACTTGACCAGCCCGGGGAACACGTTCACTTTCCACTCACACTATGCAACGCAGCAGCATTAGTTTAATGATAATCGATAACAAATTAACGTGATCGACGAAATTCTTAATGATCAATAATCGATCGTCGATTAATCATGCCCATCCCTACTTTTGACATACAAGAGGTCATCATACTATAAGAATATACTGTTTCAGAACTAAAAACTTCCTTGTTAGTCCAAAAACAGTTTTTTTTTTTAAACTAAGCCCAGAGAACGACTCGTTTTGGATTGTGCCTATTTATGACATCATAGATGAAAATAGTGAAAAAACACCTCGGCAGAAGATCAACGCCTACTTAATCATCGCTACCACTGTAGCCCCGCCCACTAGGGTGACCACCCGTCCCGCTTTGCGTTGTACCGCACAGCATTTTTACCCCTTGTCCCGCACGTCGCATATTGAGAAAAATGTCCCGCATTTTCATCAGTCTGTTGGTTTTTAATTATCATATTGAGAAAACATGCATGCGTTCTTTTGCCTTTTTAAGAAAGCATTTTATTTATTCTTTTTGCGTCGTAGTTTTTCACCTGTATTTAACAGCGTTTCATCAGAAGTACAAATACAACAGCCGTTTTTAAAATACTATCCAATGGTTGAAAGCAAAGGAGTAAACACGGTCACTAGTAGGTTGTGACGCTGTCAATCAAAATGTGGAGCGGAGATTCGCTCCATGTGTTCCCTGTCAGAAAACAAATGGACAATTCGGTAAATTAAATTTTAAATTTAACAGAATTTTTCAACTTGTTGCCTGCTATGGTTGTTTTAATTGACATCCTTTCTAAAAAATATGAACGTTTTTGGTTTAATATATTCTTAATATATATAGGACTGTCAATGATCTAAATTCATGTTGGTTTATATTTTATTTATTTATTATTTATTTTGTTGGATTTTAGTTGGACTTGGTCAGAACTGTTTCTGCATGATGCCTGCTGCCTTTAAATTCAGTGATGTTGAATTTAAATGTCATTTAAAATAAAGACATGTTATGTTACATTGTGATGTAATGTAATGGTGTTTCCTGAAACGGACTAAAGAACAAAGAATTTTTATCACCTGAAAGGCAGAATACAAATGTTTTTATTAAGTTAGATAAACATTATATAACAGTTTCAGGTTATGTTTTAGTGTTGGTAACATGTCCCACATTGTCCGACACAAACTTACAATCGTCCCACATTTGGTTTGTTTGATGGTGGTCACCCTACCGCCCACTGATTCGCCCATGACAAGTAGCAGGCAAATTACATACATGACACTTACACTGGAATGAGCAACTAAGTGATAAACATTCCTTTGAAAAGTTAAAAATGTTGTGCAGTGCCAGGTTGTGTGAAAAAAAAACATTCCTTCTGACGCTGGATTTGCAGAGAGATTGAAAAAAAAAACTATGCTGTGCCTTCTATATTGGATCCGACAGGAACAGCGCAACACACTTATATGAGTAAAAAAGTTTTTACTGTGTCACTATTGCTTTGTTACAGATCGTTCGATATGTATTGATTATGTACTGATTATGTGTTATGTGTGCGTGTCTAACCAAAATCACAAGTGACCAGTGATTTCTGATATGTGGTACAGTCAGATGTTCTATGTCTCAAAATTGTATGCCGTTTGTGTCAGTAAATCAAACTAGTGACTAAACGGTCAAATTGACAATGTTTCTCTTAGTAAGACGAAAATAATCTGTTATATGGACCTTCTATCGCCCTACAATCCATCGCGTTCTTTAAAATCCCTAAATTCGAGGCTTCTGGTCATTCCCAGGATATCTAAGTCCACTAAAGGAGGGAGGGCGTTCTCACATTTAGCTCCTAAACTCTGGAATAGCCTTCCTGATACTGTTCGTTGCTCAGACTCGCTCTCCCAGTTCAAAACTAGATTAAAGACGCATCTCTTCAGTCAAGCAGCATTCACATAATGCTTGCCTCTTATACTACTGTTCAATCAGATCGAATGCATTAATATTATGAACAGCAGCTACGCTAATTATTTCCCATCTGCTTTTCTGCTGTTATCTCTGGACGCTAGTCCCGAGGTAAATAGCGTTCTTCTGCTACAGTCTGTATCCAGCCTCTCACGGAGACTTCAGATGCCCCAACACCTGCGATGAGACGACTAAACGCCTGCGATGAGACGACTCAACGCCGGCGATATGTTATGCCCTAAATTAATACATGATGATTAACTAACTGTATTTTCTACGTACATTTCTGAAATGCACTTTCTGCAAAGCTGCTTTGAAACAATATGTATTGTGAAAAGCGCTATACAAATAAATTTGAATTGAATTGAATTATTTAAACTGTGATTAAATTATATAGAAAGCCATCAAAGAACGCTCACATTACAATCTCTGGAGCTATCAATCAAACAGCTCAAGTTTATCAGTGACTGAGTTCTGGACTCTCGCAAAAACTCACGTTAAAATCAACAAATCTCTTATTTTGCACTGTTAGTTATGATGCAAGTATTCGTGAGAGTGCCGAAATTGAGTTCCAATGACGATATCACTACATTCATGCGCTAAACATCTGTGATTGGCTACAATGCTCATCACTGCAACCTTTCATGCCACAATCTAAATATAATGCTATAATCAACTCTTTCACGATTGGTTAAAATTGAGAGCTGTAAAAATAAAAACATACTAATAGTTCTCAAGACAGTTCCACATACAAAGCTAATCATAATAATGTCATTCGTAATACAAAGCTATTTCATATGCAATGATGTTAGCCAATCACAGCAGTGGGCCCCTTCAAACAGATCATTGAAATCAGAAGGCTAAAATCAGGGTAGGAAAAATGTAATTTATTTCAAAATTATGACCATATTTGATGTAAAAATTACACCAACATTATAAGTGAACCCCAGGAAACATTATTAAATAAAAAAATAATGCTGTTCATGACCCCTTTAATATATTTTCCCCACTATAGCTTTCATAAGGATCGAGTTCATTCAAAACATTAAGCATGCTAAAATATCTTAAAATATTTGAAGATTATACTTACACTACCAATCAAAAGTTTGAGGACAGTATGATTTTTGTTGTAACTTAATTTTGTTGATGAATAATTTATCATAGTTTTCTTCAATTACATTTTTTCACTGACAAAAACAAGACAATAACTAAATAAAAACTTGTTTTTTAATTACAAAAACTATAATGAAACTATCTATTGACCTTTTCGCCAATGAATGAGAACGAGACTAAAATGTTAGGGAGGGATGATTTGGGAAGAGATTTAATTAAGATGATGATTTTTTTATTCTTCTTTTTAGTCAACTTTAGCATGGGTGTGTTCACTTATGCGTGGCACTGTATCAACCTCTTCAGTTGGATGGTTGCTTGTGAGTGGCCTCTCAGAAGTGGATCCAGAGCAGACAGTGTCCTCAGTGAATAAGCCATAACATTATGGGTAACTATACTTGCGTATGGCGTTTACCTAGTACCTTAATAGCGCACATACAAATCGGGTGCGTGTACGTAATACGAGCACACAGAATCTTATCCGCGGGCATAAAACCGTCCTCGCAAGGGAGTATTTCTGCTCCGGGCACGCACACAACAGTATCTGGATTTCTGAACAGTGCCATTTCAGACATATTATGAGGGGGGAAAACTGTCTTATATTTGGACCAATACGGTACAATAGAATTATTAAATTAAAATCTCCATCTTTCTGGTCATGCCTATTTTAAACGTATAATGTGCATCATTTATTAGCATCGTATGTAAAACGGAGGTCAGGCTCATTAAAATCTTATCAACCCCTTTGACCTAGGGATGCTAATGATTAAAATCAATGCTTTAGAATACAGCTGTTTCACTGCTTATAAGAGAACTAAGTTTCATTTTTCTACATACTGTATGGAAAAAGGTGATATCAATCAAATAGGAGAAATAAAGTTAAAATGAAAACGTATGTAATTTGCTGAAAGGAATATATATATATATATATATATATATATATATATAGAGAGAGAGAGAGAGAGAGAGAGGGAGAGGGAGAGAGAGAGAGAGAGAGAGAGAGAGAGAGAGAGAGAAATTCAAAAGCAGTGGCCATTAGACTGAAGGATACATAATTACTAAAACCTCTGTGTGTATATTTTGTGTGTGCGTGGGAAAAGTGTAGGCGGATGTGTGCGAGTGCATATGTTAATTAACACACACTTTAATCACTTTTGCAAATAATTGCATCTGCTGCAGCATGTCAGGACAATGACGTTTATAGTGATGACATGCACACACTGATTCTTATGACAGTATCTGAAGCCACTACATATGAACCATGTACACTCGCTGATGTGACTGCTAAAATAAATGTCACTCAAAGCACAGAGTATATTTTCATGGTTTTGAATAATATAACATCATCAGAAAATATCATCTGAATATGACCAGTGACTCATATTCAGTCAGAAAAAGCCATTTAGGGTCTGCAGTGATGGAAATTTAGGCATAAATAACTTGATTAACCCTATAAAGCCTACTGTATCATATTTGATACACAAATTTATAAGGCCTCTAAATTATCAACATGATTAAAACTTTGCTGCACAACCTTGTACACAATCTACTACACGCCATCTATTGTCTGATTGATAGTTATTCTTTTTTTTTTACTTTTAGTATAATTAAAAAGTACTTTTAATATAACTAAAACAGTCTTCCTTCAGGGACTGTATATGCATCTTTTTACTGTGAAATTGAACTTTTTTTGCCATACAAATTATTAGCAATGGCACCAAAATGCTCTGTTTGCAATGCTCTGTTTCTTAATCCTTAATATTGCGTAAAAACGCATATTTAGAAATGGGCATCAGAATGGGGAAGAAAGGGGTTCTGCTTATTTCAGAAACTGCTGATCTACTGGAATTTTCATGCACAACCATCTCAGGGTTTTCAGAGAATGGTTTGAAAAAGAGATAAGAGAGCAGCAGTTCTGTGGGCGAAATCTTGTTGTCTGCCTTGTTGATTCCAGAGGTCAGAGGAGAATGGCCAGACTGGTTCGAGCTGATAGAAAGGCAGCAATATCTCAAATAACCACTCGTTACAACCAAGGTATGCAGAAGAGCTGAAATTTGAAGCAGATGGGTTACAGCAGCAGATCACACCGGGTGCCACTCTAGTCAGCCAAGAACAGGAAATTGAGGCAACAATTTAGCACAGGCTCCCCAAAATTGCACAATAGAACATTGATAAAAACTGTTGCCTGGTCTTACGAGTCTTGATTTCTGCTGCAAAATTCAGATGGTAGGGTCAGAATTTAGCGTAACACAAAAAGATCCATCCTGCCATGTATCAACCGTTCAGGCTGGT
This sequence comes from Gila orcuttii, assembly GCA_026230005.1. Classification (NCBI taxonomy): domain Eukaryota; kingdom Metazoa; phylum Chordata; class Actinopteri; order Cypriniformes; family Leuciscidae; genus Gila; species Gila orcuttii. Next base: position 30,672,953 of record JAPDVR010000013.1, on the reverse strand, counting down.
GGTGGTGTAATGGTCTGGGACATGGGCGTCAGAAGCAAAAAAAATGTGGGTGGGTCATCCTCCAGATTTTTTTAATGGAGTAGATTAGAGGTGTTCCCGAAGCCAAATACATTTTTAAAATCTCTATGCAATAATGAGTTAAGTGAATGAGTGAGAGTAAAAATGAAACGAGCGCAAATCCGTCCATGCGTGCATCTCCCAGAAATCAGAGCTTGGCAAGAGTAATACCAACTCAAATAGGCTACTACATGTTATACGGTATGATATTGTATATTATTGTATGTATATTTAAATGATTTAAGCCTTGTACAATATTATAGGCTACTCGAGTGAATGGAATAAGCACAGCACGGTCACAAATCAAACAGCGCGTTAATTGCCGTCTCAGCAACCAAACCAGCTCTAATTGCCAATAATCAACTAAGATTCATATACATTAAAGGGGTGGTAAAACACATTTTTTCGAAGGCTTGATTGTGTTTGTGGGGTGCACTGTAACGTGTTCATGCTTCATTTTTAAAAAAATTCATTATTTTTCAATATTTTACCTTTATTCTACACTATTCTGTCCCTCCTTGTAAAAACGGTCTGATGGTTTCCGGGTTCTATGAAGCCAGTCCCTCAAAAATACACAATGGGCTCAGATTGGTTAGCTGGCCCAGTGTGTTGTGATTCGCTAACCGCCTAGTGCACCCTTTCGGAAACGTCATGCCCCGTACCTTTACCGGTAGTTTGTGCTTTCGTGTATTATAAACAATGGCGTCAATCGGACCCAGAGAATGTTAGTGAAGAGGATCGAGCAGAACCTGTTCAAGAACAGCTGTTAAACGACGTTTCAGAAAGGTTTGTTTTTTGTTGTTGTTTCTGTCTCATTACTTTTTAGATACGCTGTAATTAAATTGTACTAATTATTACTAATTATTAATTAAGCTTCATATTCATAAACAAGAATTTCATATAATCGTTCTAACAAATTATACTAACGTTACAGTCCTCAAAGGGATTTTTTTGAGTAAAGACTGCGGATCTATAGTGATCGTTACTGACTGTATGGCACTGTTACTTTAGTATTTTTAGAACGATTGTAGCCAAATATCTGTCGCCAGAACTATTAACCCAAAACGAACACTAAACATTGGCTTTACTGCAGTAAGTTAGCAAAATCAAACACAGAACCATGTTTAGCATGCCTGTAGATAAACAAGCATGTAGATAAACATAAAAGCTCTAATCAAAGAATAATTTACACTAATTCCAAGTTCGCTGTTGAGATTTAAAAAAGTTTGTAACGTTAAGTATGAATGAGCATTTAACAAGCTGGTTTGCAGAGCCAAACAGCATTGTCATTTGTTTACTTCCTTGCTACAACATACAATTAACAATACGAACTATTGCAGGAAAACACATAGACGAAAAATAAATCATACTAACAGGTTGTGGCCCGTAAACAACAGCTTCTGTTCTTAAAGTTGGAACTGCTCCATCTTTCAGGACAAGCCGTTGTGCGAATACGGCAATTATGAGGGACCAAGTAAAAAAATAAATTTTAACCATTGATCCCTAACTCCCCCGTCCACAAAGTGGACCTGCAATCTGGATGAAAATAACAGTGGCAACAACAGCCTACTAACGTTATACCACCACAACAACTCTTCTCCAAAGCAAAAACGGCCTCGCCCCCTTATTTAGTATTCTCGGAGGAGGGGTTTATTGGGGTTAGTGATGTCAGCAACCCTGGAGGAATGTCGTGTAGTCCCTACCGGCGGTTTGCTGTAGTCCTTAGAAATATCTATAATATAAAATATCTACCTTTGCTTTGAACTTTGAGCGTTGTAACTTTGCAGATGTTGTTTATGCTCAAACAGCAACATTACACACTAGCTAAAGTTAGAAAAGTGAAATCGTGTTTTACCACCCCTTTAATTAATTACTATTTGATATGTCTATTTAAACGTTTTAAACTTCGTATGATCTGTATTCTAACTGTTAGAAGCTCCGTTTCCCATAGGAACCTGAGACTCGCGCTTGGGACAGCACATGCGCATTGGCTCGTCTGGTCTGAAAAGTAAGTGTTTGGTGGGACTCTGAATGAACCAGGTGGTTTGAGCAGCAGCGTGGAAATCAACGCTGTAGCTAAAACACGGAATGGAGTTAAATTTATTAGGGCTTTTCTCAAGAGGAATGCATTTGACTGACGGCGCTCTGAAAAGTGAACAGACATATGCGCTGAATTAGAGACGGTAGAAGTGAGTGGGTCCAATATCATTGGTCTTAAAAAGTGGGTGGGTCTTGTCCCACCCATATACATAAATTCTTGCCACACTTTGGGTCACTTAGTAATTGAGCATTGATTAAACACCATGTTCATCCCTTTATGACCACATTTTACCCATCTTCTGATGGCTACTTCCAGCAGGATAATGTGCCATGTCACAAAGCTCAAATCTCAAACAGGTGTCTTGAACATAACAATGAGTTCAGTATACTTAAATGGCCTCCACAGTCTCTTGGGGTCTCATTTATAAAACTGTGCATAGGATCCTTACTAAAAGTGCGCCCGAAAGCCAAAAATGGCGTACGCCAAAAAATATTCAGACTTATAAAACCGTGCGTACGCCAGAACCTGCGCAAAATTCCATTTATAAAACCCAGTCAGCAGAAGATTGTGTGCGTACATGCGTCTCCATCCCGTCTCCTCCCCGAAATAACCATATTTGGAGCTTACAACGCCTTGTTTTACTATGCATATCCTGATCTGCATATCATTCGCATATGCATATTCATCCAAGTGATACCATGTTTAACAGTACAAGACATTAGCAAAATATGAAATATGAATGTGCCGTCACATTACATTGCTAAAAACCATTTAGTAGCCTATCCTTGCCTTGTTTTTGAATAAATAAATCAAAATAGTATAAACTATTAAACACACTTCAGAGAATGTTTTTCTCAATCTTTTCCAATGGCCAAATAGAATTTTTAATTGCTTATATATATATATATATATATATATATATATATATATACACAACGTATTTGGAAACATATAGGCCTTATTGTGCATTTTGTATCATTATTTGCACAAAATATTTTTGTTTTGTTTTGCTATTATCATGACATGAGCTAAGCAGTCTTCGATGTAGAACATTAAAACACAGCATGGCACAGGAAAAGTGTTCAAAAGCATCGCATCCACAACAAATATTTATATTTATTAGAATATAAAAAAAAAGTTTTAACTTCTCGGTATTGATTTCATGTAATTTAAGTGCTTAACATAATTAATCTAAATGTGTATCAGATGTAAAACAGTTTAAATCCTTCTTTTATTTATTTAAACTGTTATTGTTAACATGCACTGTATTTATGAATAGGACACATAACAAGGATTTAAAGTGCTCAGTTCCCACGCAAAGGTTGTGATCTATTAAAAACAAACTTGACGGGAGAATGTGCGCACCTGTAAGTAAACTCTGAGCCATGCGTACGCACATTTTGGAGACAAAGCAGTTTGGCGACAGCGATGGTGAGCTGAGGGACTGATGGCAGATGAAGGAAATGAGACACGTTTATAAATGAGACCCCAGATCTCAATCCAAAGCTTCTCAGTCCAAACCTTCGGGATGTGGTGGAACGGGAGATTCGCATCATGGATATGCAGACGACAAATCTGCTGCAACTGCTTTATGCTATCATGTCAATATGGACCAAAATCTCTGATGAATGTTTTCAGCACCTTGTTTAATCTATGATATGAAGTATTAAGGCAGTTCTGAAGGCAAAAGGGGGTCCAAACCAGTAGCTAGTTGCAGTGGCTCTGTGTGTATATATACACAACTCCAACGGGTTTGTTTTTTACGACAGAATTGTGACTTTACTTCTTGAAATACTGACTATTTCCTATTTAAACTATATCTAATAATTACCCTTTCTGTCATTTTCTATCAGAAAGAAACAGGCTTCCATAGTAACTGGACTGTTGAAGGATGTTTTACCACTCACTAGTTACTTCATCAGTGATGAAATCCTAAATTCTACGAATCAATACCATACCAAAAGACTAAAACATAGTTATTGCTCAGACCATTACAATGTCATTACCTTTTATCCACCTTTTTCCTATGCACCATGATGCTTTGTGCGAATGGGATTTTTCCATTCCATTATAAATTAGTGCATTCCAGTGAATAATTAATAGATATTGTAAATTAAATCGGGAGAGCAGACCACAAATGTGCCATATATTTTTTATACTGTTAAAGCTAAATACTAAGGACAAGATAAAATAATCAGGAGGAAAGAATGCAGCGACTAATAAAAAGCTCTCGTCATTGATATTCTTGTATCCCATGTCACATTAAAATACCAAGCGTTATGTTATTCTCTTGAAGTTGGTACATTAAAATACCACAATATTCCAAAATACATACATATTCTCTTGAATATTCTCTAGCACAACCTTATAATTTGGAATTATTCGTGTCAGTCTTTTTGAGAGGAAGAAAGTTCCCCAAACCAGAAGAGCCTCCCATAATTCAAAATGCAGTAGGCTCATCAGGAAAAAGGTGGATAAGATTTATTTTGTTGTTTGGCACGATCTTATTCAGATATGGTGAACAAAAGGTCTGAGAATCACTCTTTCACTTCACGTTGAAATTCACGACTCTTGAATGTCAGAGCCGAAGAGAGAAGCCAGGAATTATCTAGCCGCCCACTAAAATCAATTAACCCCATTCCCCTCATAATGCCCATGTGCAACTCCCATCATTCTCAGATTAATGCTTGCCCATCAATTAAAGACACATCACTTGTCGTGGGCAGCTCAGGAACGTCAGAGCAGGACAACAATTTAAGAAGAACTGTTGCATTGCTGAAGATAAAAGGTGTTCAATCTGCTTCCTGAATAACAGTTGGATGCTCTTTTTTATAAATGTCACCAGGCCCCCATGGGACATTGGGACTTGTGTTTATGTGTTTGTGACCTTCAGCATGAAAATGATCGAGACAGGTCTTTGGATAAGGCAAGAATGTGCTGTGTCAAATGTTGGAAGCATCAAAACCATTCAGACAGTCATTGTTTCTCAGGGTCTGTAAAAGAATATTTGCATTTGTGAAAAATCTTAAACATTCAGGCAGCATATCAAGGAAATATTACCCCTATAGGTGTACATTGGTTTTTGTCAGTTAGCAGACTCTTCATCCACAGATCTAGACAAGACACGTTCTCTGTTTAAATAAAAAAGAATCTATGGTTCAATACAGTAAAAAAAAAAAAAAACACAAAAAAAAAAAAAAACATTGATTGAATTATGGTTGCTCCAGGAGGGTAATTTTCCTGCAGAGTTTAGTTCCAACTAATTAAACTCACTTGAACCAATTAACTAAGTCTTTGGGTTTACTTTTTTCCCCACAGCACGGTTGGAACTGAACTCCACAGGAAGAAGTAGGAATGTGCAAACCTTAATTAAATCATTATGACTCAGAACAACAGACTGACTCTTGCAGTTTGCAAGGTCACCAATGATAAGGACAAAGGACAAAGGACAAAACACAATGTCCTTTTCTTAATTTCCTTTATCCAACATTTCTTTAAATGCTTCCACTTGGCCTTGGAAAGATAACAGCCAACCCCTTTTTGTATGACTCATAGTACTATTACTCAGAACTGAAAACTTAGCAGTAAATTGAAAAATGGTCAATTAGACAGGTGCTTCTAAAAACTGGAAACAGAAAAAAATGAAAAAATGAAAATGAACAGCAGATGGGCCTTTTTAAGATTAAATGCTCTCTTTGGTCTTCAGATTGTTAAGAAAGATGGATTGTTATTTGGATTTGGTAAATAAATTATTTAGGGGAAATTTAAAATCAATCAGCGATTACATCTCATGACTGAAAAACCAATCATCAGGTTTAGTCAGTGGGTTAGTCAGTTGCTGTTAACCCTCTACTGCACGCATTATTATGCAATCATGGAAAAAAAATTTACAGTGTTTTTTTATATATAAAATAGACTCAAATTAACATTTCTTTTTTTTTTTTTTTTTTTTTTTGGGGGGGGTACTTTTGGGTGCGTTGCCATATGGCAACATTGTGCGACAATGGAACAGCCTGATGCGTTTTCTCCCAAAATGACATGAAATTCATAGATGATTACAGATCTGTCTTTTAGAAATTAAATTGTTTTTATTATTTAAAATGTTTTCAAGAGCTTTGTGTACAAAATATGAAACTAATTTTCAAAGTATTATTTCAACAACATTTACAAAACATCTGACGCAAACTCATAAGAACTGTTCAAGTGAAACTACTCAATGTGAAACGATTATTTCAACAACATTTACAAAACATCTGATGAAAACTCATAAGAACTGTTCAAGTGAAACTACTCGATGTGTAACGCCTTAAAGCAGTTGTTCTCTCCGTTAAAGGTGGGGTATGTGATTTTCTTTTTTGACCATTTTTTCAAAATCACTTGAAATCCTATTCCTAACCCACTTACAGCCACTGAGTTAGAAGCACTGACATGAAAATTAAAAAATTTAATCATCTGTGGAACGGGCAGGACTCGAAAAACTCCAGCCAATCATTTCCAAGACCACCTAGAATCATTGGACAGTAAGTGCGTCAATCAAACGGTCGTACCACACCCCCCTCCCCATGCCCCTCTTCGAATGGGTGGAGTGGGTGGAGTCAGGGCCAGCGTTGGAGGAAAGAAGGTAGGACCTTTTGAGTTGTGTATTTTCAAAATCTGCCGGCCGTTTTGCAAATCACATACCCCACCTTTAAGGCAGAGGTGCACCTTGCACTTAGAGCAAACCCCTCTGACGATGCCCTTGCAGCCAGGATTCTTGCACCTTCCTTTTGGTGCACCCATCTCTGGCCAGTGATCAAAGCGGTCAAGACAGATATATATTTTACTTTTATACTTTACTTTTACTTTACTTTATAAATATATAAAAATATATATAAATATATGAGTAGAACACAACCATCCAACTATATCAGTGCATCCATACATTGTCATTCATACAAAGCTACTCTGCATTAGCATGGGCAAAATATTGTTCCATTACCGCACAATGTTGCCATATGGCAACATACCTATTTTATTAAATAAAAAGGTAATATAAGTATCAAAACAATGTGACAATGATTGAAATAAGATTAGAACTTACCGCAGATGCTTGATGTATTTTTTTATACCGAAGAAATATGAAAAAAATGAGGAAAATCTTCACATATACACAAGCACTTTTTCAGCAGCTGGAGTCATCAAAAGTGTGTGAAAAGAATGACGTTGCAAGGGTGTGTGTAGTGTCGTGATGTCATCAAAGCATATCATTGGTTACCACCAGGTTCTACCATGAATTTAAGATTAATCAGAGCTCATATTTATTTTCAAATTTCAAGAAATGTCCAAAGAAAGGGTATGTTGCCATATGGCAACACCGTGCAGTAGAGGGTTAAAAGTTTAAAGCTTAGTGAGAAATTGAGAGGTATACTGTAGAACGGAGGGATAGGTAGGTATGTACGGACAGTTGCTAAGGTAACAATATTTAAAACAGACAGCAAACTTTTCATAGTTCTTTTATTTTTCTTTGATATGCAGACATAGATTTTTTTAAGGAAGAGATACTTATTTCTTTAGTTTAAAAATCCAATGTGAAACTTTTGGTTAGTTGTTTTGTTTTTGATGTGACCAATTCATTTTCTTAATATGCTTAATATTTAAAAATTTAAATATTAAGGTTTTAAAATTATCAGGTTGTGAATGGTATAAAGTCTACACGGCCTGCTTTGTAAACAAATGCTTAATTACATTGATTAGTTCATTAATATGTGTGCAGTCTCTTATTTCCGAGAGGTTCATTTTAATTTTGCAAAGCCTCTCAGAAAATGAGAATGGAATAGGTTAATTAAACTGATGCTCTGGGCTTGAACTCAGAAATGAAGTCGTACCTCAGATCAACCACAGCAGACTGGACATTTTCTCAAACTCAGATGAAGGTTAGTTATTGAGTCCTCAATTCTTTCTTTAGCCTGCTGTCTCACACTCCTTCAACAATGTAAAAAAGGTCTAGTCCACATTGGCTACCAATTAACACCTTAAATTAAATTTTGATCGGATTGGAAGGGGTGGTTTATTCCTTTTCTAATCAGATCGAGAAGACATGAAAACACTAGATCAGATTGAAAACTGACACTGGAAAGGACTGCGCATGTGCACTGCAGCGACGTAGAAATGGCATAATGGCGCACGACGTGCAGAACGAGCTGCAGTTGTTGTTAAATAAAACGTTAAAATTACTGTCGTGTCAAATTTTCGTACCACTCATCGTCTGTGATGTGGAGCACTTCAGTCTTCACTTCATACTCTTATCCATAGACACTCAGGGCTCTCAAGTCTCACGCATTGGGCGTGAGACACACGCATTTCAACCCGTTCACACGCTCACACGCCACACCTTGTATTTCTCACGCTGAGGAGTAAGGGAACTTGTCCCGCTATACAATTAATGGACGAGGCGCAGGCAAACGGAGGGAAGTTCTCCGCCGAGTTCATAGCATCTGTCTCGAGTTATACAGAGTTCAATGCTAGCTACCAGCCAATCAGAAATTAGAATTAGTTGTTTCCGGGTAAATTATGTGTTCCCGCTGCAAGCACGTTCGTTACTAGACAACACGAGCACACACGGAGTGGAAGTTGAAAGAGCACGATCTGATGAATGCGGTTTGCGGACATCTTCATTTTTTTTTTTTTTTTTTTAGCATTTTGATTTTACGATTCCTGGACGATTTCTCTTGCCTGTGATCAAAGACAGTGAGAGCTGATGTTGAGTAGCTATAGCCAAATTCGTGCTAAATTATTTTTGATGCATTCAAAAACTCTCCAACTGCTTTTAAAGGGGTCATTGGATGCAAAATACACTTTTTATATGGTATTTGCAAATAAATGTGTCTTTGCAGTGTGTGGACACAATCACCATGCAATGAAAAAAATCCATTCACTTTTTTTTAATCGTCAAAAAGCAAAAAAGTTGTTGCTCATTATCATTTAAAGAGACATGCACCGAAACGGGTCACTGTGAACAGAGCTGTTTTTGAAGAGGTAAAAAGGGTGTTGTTCCCTTTCGAGGGAACTCAACACTGCGTCGAGAATCGACTCTTTGGGGACGCTCCCTTAGCGTGCGCCTCTGAAGTATGAATGAAACTATTCCAATCCTGATTGGTGTTGCGTCATGACGTAACATGTGACGGCATAACCGGATGCATAAAAGCGACGCCGGCACACACACACACAGCTTTTCGCTCTTCAGCAAGCGCTCTATGTTACGACTGTCAGAAAATATCCCTCTATATATATATATGCTATGGCCAGCCAGCAGTTCAGAATGTGTGTGCACCCCTGTCCTCGTTTTATTACGGATGGGGACACGCATGTTTTGTGTGTGAACTGTTTGGGAGCGCAGCACGCCCAGGCAGCTCTCGAGGGAGCTGCCTGCGTACACTGTGAAGCACTACCCATGAGGGTGCTGCGCTCCCGGCTGGCGTGCTTTGATAAGCTCGGTCAGGCTCGCGTTCCCCGCGGTTCTGGTCCCGCGTCTGTTGAGGCGGCGCGGCGACTCAGATCGTGGGGTTCGCAGCGGGATCTTGCAGATGAGAATGAGACTGCTGCGGCACTTTCTCATTCTTCAGCTGAAGATCCCGAAGCCCCTGTGAGTGGTGCAGAAGCCCGCACTGCGGCTTCTTCTGCCCACGACCAGGTCCCGGTGCTTGAGCTCTCTGCTTCCGAGGAGGCAGAGGTGATCAGCATCGAGGATGACCGTGATTCGAGCGCGCCAGTTCACGGCCATGCTTATGAGGAGCTGGTGGAGGTTGTGACTCATGCCGTGGCCAGACTTAACATCAGCTGGCCACAAGATGAGCAGGGAACGCAAGTCGTAAGCAAGTTAGACGAGCGTTTCCTGCGGCACAGGTCACAGCCTCAGCGCCAGGGTTTGCCGTTTTTCCCCGATCTCCACAAAGAGATCTCGAGAACGTGGGATAAACCGCATTCGTCCCGTGTCTCTCGTCCATCTGTTGTCGATTATAGCAATGTTGTGGGGGCACGGGATATGGGTTATGGGAAGTTGCCTAAAGTCGAAGAAGCTCTAGTCGGTTATCTGTCTCCTGAGTCGGCATCTTCCCTTAAAACCCCGGCGCTGCCTAGTAAGCCCTGCAGAGATACATCTGCTTTGATAGGCAGGGCTTACATGGCGGCAGGTCGGGCTGGTTCTTGTCTGCACTCTATGGCTATCTTGCAGGCATACCAGGCCGACCTCCTGAAAGATTTGGACGAGGGGGAGGGGCCAACTCCTGAAGATATTGCGGAGTTGCGCAAAGCCACAGATTTGTCTCTCCGGGCCACTAAAGAGACGGCCCGTGCTATTGGCCGCTCTATGGCAGCTATGGTGGCCACGGAGAGGCATCTGTGGCTCAACTTATCAGGTTTAAAAGAGAAGGATAAATCTGTTTTGCTGGATGCGCCGCTTTCGCCTTCTGGCCTGTTCGGCGACGCCGTTACATCGGTCGTCGACAGGTTTCAGGAGGCGAAGAAGCAATCTGCGGCGTTCCAGCAGTTCCTCCCCCGAAAATCCAAGTCCAAATCGAGTAGGGTGGGGCAAGAACATCAGCCCCAGCCATCAACCAGCTCCTCACACCGGACAGAGCAAAAGGAGAGCGTTTCCTCTAGAGCCCCTCCTCCGGGAGCTTGGCAACGGAGGAAACGCTCCCAGCAGAAGCCCCCCAGCCAGAAGGGCGATTTAAGGGATGTCCTTCAGGCTAGGAGGGCTTCAGGAAAGAGGTCCTAGCCAAAGTGGTGGGACCTCTGAGGGCTGTCCCCTCCGTTGTAGAACAACCGAGGTTGCTCTCACAGCGGAGCCCTCAAGGAAACGATGTGAGTTGCCCGCCGTCGGTGACGCTTCGGGCCGCATCATATTCCAGCGAACGCACTGTGACTCGTGTTTCTCGAAAAATAAAAAACGAGCATCAATTATGGTCACGAAAACTGTATCGACTACAGCCTGCCGGTCTTCCGCTTCAGGGGGTCGAGAAGGGTGCTCGAAAAACACCAGAGGCCAGTCTCGAGAGGCTGGTTCCCTTAGTAGATTTTGTAGAGGCATGGTATCATCTTCCCAACATATCTGCATGGGTCCTGCATATAATAAAGTCAGGGTACAGACTGCAGTTCGGGCACCGCCCCCCCCCAAATTTTCTGGGGTGGTGCAGACTACAGTGGTTCCAGAGCAGGCTCAGGTGATGGAACAAGAAGTGCAATCTCTGCTGCTAAAGGAGGCCATAGAACGTGTTCCTCATTCAGACAGGGAGTCCGGTTTTTACAGCCGGTACTTTATAGTTCCAAAGAAGGATGGGGGGGTCGAGGCCAATTCTAGATCTCAGGGTTTTGAACCTGTCTCTGATGAAGCTCAAGTTCAAAATGCTCACTATTCCTGTCATCGTGAGTCAAATCAGATCCGAGGACTGGTTTGTCACGATAGATCTAAAAGACGCCTATTTTCACGTATCCATCCTTCCATGTCACAGGAGGTTCCTGAGGTTCGCTTTCGGGGGCGAAGCTTACCAATATCGGGTTCTTCCGTTCGGCCTAGCACTCTCTCCCCGCACATTTACCAAATGTATGGATGCAGCACTTGCTCCTCTGAGACTTCAGGGCATCCGCATACTGAATTATATCGACGATTGGCTCATTCTGGCCCAGTCTCGAGAAATGGCAGTTCGGCATCGAGATGTCGTCCTTGGCCACATTCAAAAATTGGGGTTGAGACTCAACACAAAAAAGAGTGTGTTAGAACCGTCCCAGTCCACAACGTTTCTAGGCGTTGTGTGGAACTCGTCTACGATGCAGGCACGCTTGTCTCCGGCGCGTATCGAGTCCATTCTGGCGATGGTGTCCAAGTTAAAGCTAGGCCAGGCCACTACTGTAAAGCAATTCCAAAGACTGCTGGGCCTCATGGCAGCGGCATCCAACATTATACCTTTTGGCCTTCTACACATGAGGCCCCTTCAGTGGTGGCTGAAAGCCAAGGGGTTTTCCCCCAAGGGGAATCCATTTCGTATGATCAGAGTAACGCGCAGGTGCCTTCGTTCTCTAAAAATATGGAAGAAACCTTGGTTCCTGTCCCAAGGGCCAGTGTTAGGAGCGTCATGTCGCCGGAAAACCGTTTCGACAGACGCCTCCCTCACTGGCTGGGGCGCGGTCATGGACGGCCGCTTTGCCAGGGGTCTGTGGCAGGACCATCAGCACTCTTGGCACATAAGCTGTCTAGAGATGATGGCTGTGTTCAGGGCTCTGAGGAGCTTCCTTCCAGACATCAGAGGTTACCACGTCTTAGTACGATCAGACAATACATCAGTTGTGGCTTATCTGAACCGACAAGGGGGACTCAGATCGCGCCCTCTGTGCAGACTGGCGCATCAGATTATCCTTTGGTCCCAGGGGAAAATACTGTCTATCAGAGCAATGTATATTCCGGGGGTTCAGAATCAGGGAGCAGACATCCTGTCGAGGCAGGGGCTGAGGCCCGGGGAATGGAGACTTCATCCAGATGTGGTGAAGTTGATATGGGAGAGGTTTGGACCAATGGAAGTGGATCTATTTTCGTCTCGAGAGACGTCCCACTGCCCACTTTGGTTCTCCCTCTCACATCCAGCCCCACTGGGGTTGGATGCCATGGTACAGGCCTGGCCGAGGCTTCGCCTGTATGCATTTCCCCCGATCGCTCTGCTTCCGGCAGTCCTGGAGTGGGTCCGTCAGGAGGGCATCAGTCTACTTCTGGTTGCCCCAATGTGGCCGACCCGAGTATGGTTTTCAGACATAATTTCGCTCCTGATAGCTCAGCCATGGCAGATTCCTCTGAGGAGGGATCTATTGTCTCAGGTGGAGGGCACAATCTTCCACCCTCATCCAGAGCTGTGGAAACTGTGGGCCTGGCCTCTGAGGGGGTTCAGTACCTAAACGCTGGTCTATCAGCCGTGGTGGTTGAAACCATACTTAGCTCTAGGGCTCCGTCTACTAGGAGATTATATGGCCTCAAGTGGAATGTTTTCGTCACTTGGTGTAGAGAACATAATTTAGACCCAGTTAACTGCCCGGTGGCTTCAGTTCTGGAGTTTCTTCAAGATCGTTTCTCTGCGGGTCTCTCCCCTTCCACGCTTAAGGTGTACGTGGCTGCCATTGCGGCTTTCCACGCGCCATTAAGTGATGGGTCTCTGGGGAGGCACCAGCTGGTCATTCGTTTTCTCCGTGGTACTTGGAGGATGAGACCGACAACCAGGTCCAGGGTTCCTGCCTGGGACCTGTCAGTGGTTCTGGAAGGGTTATCTCTGGCCCCCTTCGAACCTCTTCAGTCGGCTTCGCCTAAAGATCTTACCTGCAAATTGGTCTTTCTCTTAGCTATCACCTCTCTTAAGAGGGTGGGAGATCTCCAAGCCCTGGCAGTGACTCCAGCTTGCTTGGAGTTTGCCCCTGGCAAGGTTAAGGCCTTTTTGCACCCGAGACCGGGCTATGTGCCTAAAGTGCCTGCTAATACGGCTAGGTCTACGACCCTTCAGGCGTTCCATCCTCCACCTCATGTGTCGGCAGAAGAAGAGAAGCTTCATTTGCTCTGCCCCGTCAGAGCTTTGAGTATTTATCTCGAGAGGTCCTCTTCTTGGAGGAGGTCGGACCAACTGTTAGTGTGTTTCGGGTCACCTAGGAGAGGGCTCCCGGCATCCAAGCAAACCATTAGTAATTGGATTGTGCAGGCCATTGCCTTGGCTTATGAGGTGCGCAATTTGCCTTCACCTCTGGCCATAAGGGCTCATTCTACTAGAGCCATGGCATCCTCTAGGGCCCTCCTCTCGGGAGTTCCCCTCCAGGAGATCTGTGATGCAGCCGATTGGGCTACCCCACACACTTTTGTACGGTTCTATAGTCTGCACCTCCCCAGTACGCCTGGCGCACGTGTGCTCTCGTCCTGCTGAGTGCCTAAATCAGTTTCACTCCTGGGCAGGTCTGTTCGGTGCGTGGCCTAGTGGGTATTCATTCCCCAAAGAGTCGATTCTCGACGCAGTGTTGAGTTCCCTCGAAAGGGAACGTCTCGGGTTATGACTATAACCCTTGTTCCCTGAGAAGGGAACGAGACACTGCGTCGTCCTGCCACGCCCCTCGAGGCCTGAGAGCGTCTTGCTTCATCGCTAGGCTAGTGTGTGTGTGTGCCGGCGTCGCTTTTATGCATCCGGTTATGCCGTCACATGTTACGTCATGACGCAACACCAGGATTGGAATAGTTTCATTCATACTTCAGAGGCGCACGCTAAGGGAGCGTCCCCAAAGAGTCGATTCTCGACGCAGTGTCTCGTTCCCTTCTCAGGGAACAAGGGTTATAGTCATAACCCGAGACGTTTTACACAACCATTGAGAAATTTTAACCAAAGTATGTTACAAACTTTACATAGACCCAAAAGAATCATACCAACTTGTGGAAAATGGGCATCCAATGACCCCTGTAAAGGTGACCGGTTTGGGTCTTGACATACATGCTCAGATCAAGTTGTTATGACACAATGTTATGTACATTGAGCACTGATGTTCAGTTGGCTTGTTTGGGGTCAAATTTATTTTTATTTTTCAATGAATTTGAATTTTTTTAAATATAACTATTTATTTTATTTGGATGAATTTGTCTTTTTATCAGATCTAACAATTGTTATAATTTCCATTTGTGCTGGTCAATTATGAACAATAGGCAAAATTGAACTGCTAGCAAAAATTGAAGCGAATTTGGTTGGGTCGAGGGACCGCTGCTGCAAATATTTGGGTGGCTCCTCCCCTAAATCTCACTCTAAACTTTTGATAAAACTTGAGAGCCCTGGACACTTATTTTGGGCGTGGGAAGGGATTATTTTACTGATAGATAAATATAAGCAGCACAGCACCATGTTTCATGTGCTCATCGTCTCCTAATCAGGACCTGAAATAGAAAAATAGTAAGTCTGCTCTTTAAAACAAGGGAAACAAGCAATGTATGAGAAAAAAATAGTATGTGCTAATTCTTATTAGAAGCTTCTGTCATACAAACGCACACATCAACCTGATAACCTTATTTAGCGTTCATGTAAATTCGGATTCATCAGTCGGAATGAATACATTCTCGATTCTCGTTTGGAGGTCTGTAGCTATTGACTCTGCAAGTTGGCGACTTCTGCGCACTATGCGCCTCAGCATGCGCTGACCCCGCTCTGTGATTTTACGTGGCCTACCACATCGTGGCTGAGTTGCTGTTGTTCCCAATTGCTTACACTTTAAATCGAGGAATCGTTACAGCCCTAGTGGTAACCTATCATGGTACCACGCTTAAAGTAACACTATGTAGTTTTTCAACCTTCATAATATATTTCCAAGACCCTTGTGATGGTACATCGACTTACAATAGGTAAAATGACACGTTTGCCATAGCCTGACGTGGTCTGTATCGCTTTTACTGGCACTATGTAACTTCGGGTTTCGGGTAGTAACTGGAGCACAAAAAGAACTACAAAATTCGACTGCTTTACGGCATACATAGTTTTTCTTCGTTTGTGATGTCTTTCATAAAATCATGCATCATACTCTACCTTGTCTGTGGCCATTGTTGATTCCAAAGCCGGTGCTGGATAAACAGCGAGCGTGCACGTGCGACAGTAGGCTGTGGTAGGCTAAATTATTTACGACAGCGGTAATGGACAATTCCGCTTCCAACCTGTAGGGCGACCGCAGAGGAAAAGTTCCTTGGTGTTGCTTTAAATTCAGAGCTCTCGAGAGCGACCCATTCTTTCACAACTTGCAGAAGCAGTCTGCATGCCTGGGTGCATGATTTTATACACCTGTAAGCATGGAAGTGATTGGAACATCTGAATTCAATGATTTGGATGGGTGTCCCGATACTTTTGTCAATATAGTGTCTTTGGCAATCTGTCTTAGCGAATATTCACTTAAACATTGTCGGTTATGTCTTAAGTGAACATAAACTGTTAGGGCTAAAAATCTGATGCATAACATTATATTAGATGTGTGTGTTAAGTCTTTGTATAATAAACCTGCTGCTGTCTGTCAGTAATGTTAATTGAGCAACAAACGAAAAGAGGGAATCACTCACTGCTCTTGACTAAACAAATTTTGTAGCTTTAATAATAATCAATTTATTTGTAATATACTAATGCACGAATGCACTGTTTTATTTTTTTTACATTTGATCATTCAAAGTCTGTATTACTTACCTGAATGCTTCTGTTAAATACAGGTCCTTCTCAAAAAATTAGCATATTGTGATAAAGTTCATTATTTTCCATAATGTAATGATAAAAATGAAACTTTCATATATTTTAGATTCATTGCACACCAACTGAAATATTTCAGGTCTTTTATTGTTTTAATACTGATGATTTTGGCATACAGCTCATGAAAACCCAAAATTCCTGTCTCAAAAAATTAGCATATTTCATCCGACCAATAAAAGAAGTGTTTTTAATACAAAAAAAAAAGTCAACCTTCAAATAATTATGTTCAGTTATGCACTCAATAGTCAATACTTGGTCGGGAATCCTTTTGCAGAAATGACTGCTTCAATGCGCCGTGGCATGGAGGCAATCAGCCTGTGGCACTGCTGAGGTGTTATGGAGGCCCAGGATGCTTCGATAGCGGCCTTAAGCTCATCCAGAGTGTTGGGTCTTACGTCTCTCAACTTTCTCTTCACAATATCCCACAGATTCTCTATGGGGTTCAGGTCAGGAGAGTTGGCAGGCCAATTGAGCACAGTAATACCATGGTCAGTAAACCATTTACCAGTGGTCTTGGCACTGTGAGCAGGTGCCAGGTCGTGCTGAAAAATGAAATCTTCATCTCCATAAAGCTTTTCAGCAGGTGGAAGCATGAAGTGCTCCAAAATCTCCTGATAGCTAGCTGCATTGACCCTGCCCTTGATAAAACACAGTGGACCAACACCAGCAGCTGACATGGCACCCCAGACCAACACTGACTGTGGGTACTTGACACTGGACTTCAGGCATTTTGGCATTTCCTTCTCCCCAGTCTTCCTCAAGACTCTGGCACCTTGATTTCCGAATGACATGCAAAACTGAGCAACAGTCCAGTGCTGCTTCTCTGTAGCCCAGGTCAGGCGCTTCTGCCGCTGTTTCTGGTTCAAAAGTGGCTTGACCTGGGGAATGCAGCACCTGTAGCCCATTTCCTGCACACGACTGTGCACAGTGGCTCTGGATGTTTGTACTCCAGACTCAGTCCACTGCTTCCGCAGGTCCCCCAAGGTCTGGAATCGGTCCTTCTCCACAATCTTCCTCAGGGTCCGGTCACCTCTTCTCGTTGTGCAGCGTTTTTTGCCACACTTTTTCCTTCCCACAGACTTCCCACTGAGGTGCCTTGATACAGCACTCTGGGAACAGCCTATTTGTTCAGAAATTTCTTTCTGTCTTACCCTCTTGCTTGAGGCTGTCAATGATGGCCTTCTGGACAGCAGTCAGGTCGGCAGTCTTACCCATGATTGCGGTTTTGAGTAATGAAACAGGCTGGGAGTTTTTAAAAGCCTCAGGAATCTTTTGCAGGTGTTTAGAGTTAATTAGTTGATTCCGATGATTAGGTTAATAGCTCGTTTAGAGACCCTTTTCATGATATGCTAATTTTTTGAGACAGGAATTTTGGGTTTTCATGAGCTGTATGCCAAAATCATCAGTATTAAAACAATAAAAGACCTGAAATATTTCAGTTGGTGTGCAATGAATCTAAAATATATGAAAGTTAAATTTTTATCATTACATTATGGAAAATAATGAACTTTATCACAATATGCTAATTTTTTGAGAAGGACCTGTAGATGTAAAAAGAAAAAAGTAAAGCACTGTAAATTTAATTTGTTTCTTATATTGTATTTGTTCTACTGTTGGTTATTTGCACTTTTGTTCTTATTTTTAGTAACAAAATATAAATAAATAAAATAAACAGAACAATATTGTGATAATTAATATCGTAATTATTAATAAACGAATTGAAGGAAAAGATGCATTGTGATCCATCGAGAATTGTTTTATAATCAAATTGTTACACTTTGAAACATAATCAAATCGTATCATGAGGCAAGTGAAGATTCACAGCTCTATGCAATAGTATCCAACAGCAATAGTATCAGGGTGCAGACCACTGGCTGCTGTGAGCTTTATCTGAATAAAGCTAACCATACTACCAGAGTGAAGTGAAAAAATATTTTAAACAGTGGAAAGAAAAATGTGTGATCAGAATTTCAGCTTGTCCAAAAGTACAGACAACTTAAAAATACACAGTCAGCTATACATATGTGGATATTTAGATAATTTGCGGCTAAGAGCCTTTAGCTAAACTTGAAATATTTAACAAAGATCGTGTACAAAAAAATATAATTGCATAAAGCCAACCAATCAAAAAAGAGATAGAGAAAATTGCTTTTCAGCTTTGTGAGTGAGGCTGAGACTCTTCATCCATTACCTTTCAATGAGCTTTTTCATAAGAAGTATGAGGTGTTCCCAAGTATTAAATAATTATTACTAAAAGATGATGTTCTCAGAAGTGTATCAGATTTGATAAAGCCTTACTGTGTCATTTTAAATAGCTGTCTGATTTATCTCATGGATGATAATGACAAGAACTGTCCGCAACTGCAGTCTAATGCCAAGAAGTTAAAATATGTTGTCATGCTCTCAGATGCAGTCAGCCTGAAGAGGGAATTCAGGGGTTATGGCAGAGATTAAATTCTAAGAAGATGGTGATGAATGACTATTAGTTTATCACAGGCTACATGTGTAGGCAGACACACTAACGACAAGTGTGTGTGCAAGAATCAGAAATATATTATAGACTCTCTCTCTCTCTCGCTCTTTCTGTGCGCATATGTGGGCGTTTGTTGAGGGAGCGGTGTGGTCTTTTGTGCCCGCCGTGTCTTTAAAAAGATTACTCTCCAAAATAGCATAGCATATTTGACTGTATAAACTAAAGATTAAAGTTAGAAAAGCTATTGAGTGATTTCATTGTCTTTTGATGTTTGATTAACATTAAAATCACAGACAGAAATATTAGGCTGCTGTCACATTAAGACATAATGCATGGATCCAGTAACTGATACTGATACACATGCGTTGTCTTTCTCGACTTTTTACGTTCACTTAAGACATAACAATGTCTGATAACTATCCAATGATGTTGACATCATTTTTGTGTGAATTTGTCCAATCAAGCACAAGACTTGAAAGAGAACAAAATTTTTGCGTGCTGTCTGATATGCGGCTTTCCGCATGCGCGCTTCAGATGAGCGTGACACAAATCTTCTCACAGCACGCGAGGTCTCTTTCGCATCTTTTTGCTCTTGAATGTTCAAATTGGCAAGGCTTAAATGAGTTTAGTTTAAACACAGATAGCAACATGCTGTTTCGGTCTCACCAGTGCTCATGCGCTATCAACACCCGGGTGATGATGATGGTGACTGGTCATATTAGAGCATACAACACTCGCATTGAATAAAGTTTACAAAGGGAGGGCTTTTTCCACATTTTTTGATCATCATTGTTGTAGCGTATTGGGAAGCCAGAATGTGTATCCATCGACAGAAATCTACATTAGCAGAACTCTGTCTGTTTTACGCAGCGTTATTTTCAACAAATCTATATGCGTCATCAGATGAGATTAACCATGGTGCAGGTGAGTGGGTGGAGAACGATACCGTTCGATTTTTTTACCGATAACTGTTACACCCCTACAAGGCTGGACTGGGACAAAAAAAAAAATCGGCCATGGCATTTTGGCCCAGACTGGCCCACTACATATGATCATAAACACCACGATATGTATGAATATATATACCAACTACTATTCCTTATAACCACTAATGCCATTGCCATGTAATGAGTGAGAATGAATGAGTGAGAGTTAACAGATGAAATAACAACATTTTAAATTTTTATTTACAATCTAAATTTTAATTTATTAATACAATTGAACTATACTCCACAGTGATGAATCCTAAAACAAGCTATAAGCTGCATTGGCATAGCAAACTGTGGTGGGTGGACCTCGGGACCTCTACGGGGGTTATGGGGCTTACCTGGGACTCTTCACTTTCTCATATCTCCTCCTCACTATCCTTATCAGCCACAGGAGCTGATGAAGGTCCTGCTGCTGCAGAAAACATGTTATTTTGACTAGGGCTGCAACTAACGATTATTTTCATAATCGATTAATCGGACGATTATTTTTCCGATTAATCGATTAATCGGATAAAATTTCAATTTGATTTTTTGTTTATTACAACTAAATAAAACCCTTAATCATGGTATTTATGTGTAAAAGTGTACAAAAGCCACACATTGAGTTTTACTAATATCAATATTTGCATTGTTTTTAATGATAATTGCTGATGGCAAGTTGACAACCATGAAAAACAAAAAAATCTAAATTATATACAACATTGTTTTAACATAATTTTTGTTAAAAACTAATTTACACAGACATGTTCAGATGTGAAGATAGAAACCAAAAACATGTAAAGTACATAATTCATTTAATTTTTATTTAAGATTCAATTAATTATAAGGATAAATTGCTAAAATAAATATAGAAAGACTGAAAAAAAGCGTGTGAACGTAGTAGAGCCGCAGTAGATCGCGTTTGTAAAACAATTAAAACTTAATAGAAGACAAATGCTATAAAAAGAGAACGGAATGGAGACGCAGCAAACAGGCTTGATTAAAAGGACAAGAAAATGATGCATTAGTGCACAAGCATTCGCTGAAAACCACTGACTACAGTGACTAAAAAACAATCTTTTACTGCTGCTGTTAATAACTGCCATTATATTTAGTGCTTCACTTTCTAAACACCGTTTTAATTTAGCCTATTTCTGCGTAGCGCTATTTTAATCCATCACTTATGTTGCGAGCGAAATTATTGCACAACCTGATGCCCGAGACAAAATACAGACATCCCAAGTCTCCCGGAAGTTCCGGGAGTCTCCCGCATATTGATAGCGGCTCCCTGATGCCCGCAAAATAGTTCAAACTCCTGGAATCTAGAGCGTGCAAGCAAGAGAGCGCATGCGAGACAGAAGAGAGTGCTCCAAAGTCCAAACTGTGTAGCGCGCGCACGACAGAGCGGCACAGGGAGAGAGACCTTGCGTGTGTGTGCGTGTGTGCCGCATCATGATAGGCCTGTTTCAACCAATCACCAGTAAATGCTCCCCGTGATGTAAGCAGAGCAACTAATCGATAATGACATTCGTTGACAACGATTTTCATAATAGATTATTATCGATTATATCGATTAGTTGTTGCAGCCCTAATTTTGACACATTTTACAGCGTCTGCTTGAAGGGCCTGTTTCTTTTTTTTCACACTATTTCTCTGCACATTCCTTGCGTTTCTTCTCTACCTCTCTGACTATGTTGACAGATACACACTGACACTGCACGTTCGCTCAGAGCCCAAAGGGGTGAACACGAACAAGAATGAAATTAAGATATCGAATTAAATAATTTTTTTTTTAATACTTTTTCAGTGTCATTTGTTCTTCAGACATTCTTCTTTAAACACAATGACTAACAGCTGTTTAAAAAGTTACCTTTATTTGGTACTTGACTATTGAAAATAGGGGTGGGCGATATTGCAAAAATATCATTACAAATTTTTTCATGTTCACGATCATGTTGGCTTTACTATTTTGCAAGTGACTGAGCATTACTGCCAAACTAATGTCACTATAAAAAAAAACATGAATTTGACTTGGCTACATGAGACTCACAAACAGCAGTTACACAATCAAAACTAGACAATATACAATATAAATATGAGGCACAGACACAAACATGGTACCCTGTGTCGTGAATGTCGGCACGGACACCACTGTCTCCGCCACGGACACTGGCAAGGACAACACGGACACCGGCACGGACACTGGCACGGACACCGGCACGGACACCGGCTTTTTCCCATTGCTGGAATTCGGTGATCATAGTTTATAAAGTTTTAAATATAGATATATTTTTCTATAACAAAAACCAATCGCTTTACTTTACTTATGGGACCCATAAACTCACTGGAGTCGTATGGATAACTTTTATGATAAATGGATGCGCTTTTTGGAGCTTTAAAAACTCTGGGAGACACGGACTATTAAATGCCATCACAAAGTTTTAAAGAGCCAGGATATTATTTAATATAAATCTGCGTGTGTCATATTCACCTATGGCTTGAGGGCGTTTTAGGGTGAACTATTCCTTTAAGTACAGAAACAAAGTAAAACTACTTTGTTACTGTCCACCACTGATATTGTCCACCACGTAAATATTTCTGTTCTACAACATAAATTACATGCAGTCGTCTACAACTTGAATTTTGAAATCTTTATGAGATTTTAAATAAGAAAATCACATTGCAAGAATTAAATTGCAAGGTGAGATACAAAGTTGCAACTGCGTACAAAAAATAAAGTTGTAAATGATAAATCGTAATTGTGAGATATAATGTTGTAATTACAAGGAGAAAAGTCACAATTACAAGAAACTCATGATTATTAGATAAATAGCTGACTTATGAAATATAAAGTCAGAATTACCAAAAAAAAAATGTGACATTTACAATAAAACTTAAAGGGATAGTTCACCCAAAATTAAAATTCTGTCAGTATTTACTCACCCTCATGTTGTTCCAACCCAGTAAGACCTTCGTTCATCTTCGGAACACAAATTAAAATATTTTGGATTAAATCTGAGAGCTAGATCACTCCTCCATAGGCCTCCATAGGCTTCTTAATGGATTGACACTTGTTCCCCGAAAAGTTATTAAAGACATCGTTAAAATAGTCCAAGTGACTACAGTGGCTCAATCCTAAGTTTATCAAACGACGAGAATACTTTTTGTGCGCAAAAAAAACAAAAATAACGACTTTATTTCAACTATTCATTTCCCTCTCTGTGGGCCTCGAGTCAGTTCACTAGTGTAAAAGCTTAGAGCTTCTGTTGTTATACGTCACACGCATCACACACATGACCAGCGTCGGCCAATAGTGAGCCTACGTGTGACGTAGCTCTACGCAATCACACTACGTTAACTGACTAGAGGCCCACAGAGAAGGAAATTAATAGTTGAAATAAAGTTGTTATTTTTGTTTGTTTTTGCGCACAAAAAGTATTCTCGTCGCTTGATAAACTTAATATTGAGCCACTGTAGTCACTTGGACTATTTTAACGATGTCTTTAATAACTTTTCAGGGCTGGCAAGTGTCAATCCCTTAGAAGCCTATGAAGGAGTGATCCAGCTCTCAGATTTAATCAAAAATATCTTAATTCGTGTTCCAAAGATGAACGAAGGACTTACGGGGTTGGAACATCATGAGGGTGAGTAAATACTGACAGAATTTTCATTTTTTCATTTTTCATTACAAAAACAAAAAAAGAAACAAGCTTTAATGTTGTTAACACACACTCAATAACTGCACTGACCTGATATTGCATGAACACTGCATGTCTCCCATAGAAACGTTTTCTTAAAAAAAGTCACTGCAATTTAAAAAGATGAAGAAGTAGAACAAGGACAAGAAGAAAAGAATGCAAATGGGTTGAGGCCTGTAGTTGGCTTGAAAAGGAGCCGCTGCAGTATCATCATGAATTAATACTTCAGAGACCCCAAAATTAGTTACAAAAACTTTGATAATTATTAGTACACTGAAATAAATTATTATAAAAGCATTGAGGACAACCTCAGCCAGCGAGCCCTGAATATTTTTTTCTTGTTTCCTATGGCAAAGTATTATAGCTGTTTTGCACGTTTAAAGAATTTGAACTAGGCCTACTTGAAGCTGAATTTTATAAAACACTGTGCTGAAAAAGGGATTTTATTCCAAGCTAACAAAGTTTTATTATTATAACTTTTATTCATAGGTAAAGATTAGATTTCAGTGGAAATACATTTTTTTGGAGACGGCCATAGCCTGGCTAACGCCAGACCCAATCGCGCTGCGGGAAGGCAGCATGGGGAAACCCAGACTAAGACGGCCAAGGGATCTACATTGTATTGCGTGACAATGACAAATATTTCTCATACACATATTCATTTCTTATGTCTTTCTCATCTTTATTAAAGCAAGTCACCATTAATGAGATGGGTACTGTAGACCAGGTGCAAAACATCCAGAAGATGTTATTTAAAAACCACAAGTGGTGTGAACACAGGAAAATGTACCAAATGTTTGACCAGCCTGGATATTTCCGTAAAATAATTAATTTCTCAGCAACCGCTCTGTGAGTAACAAATCAATTATAAATTTGTACATCTGTTGATATCATAGTCAGAATGTTTACATCTGTTGATGTCATAGTGTAGCATCTGGACCAATCAGACACACAACTATTAATTTTACAGGGATTGACATCAACACCCGCCAACCCCGGTTTAATTTTTCAATTGTAGTCTTTTAAAAAGGCATCTGAAATAAACTAAGTGCAATCTAGTGTTGTCAAAAATATAGATTTTTCGATACATATCGATACTGAAATATCTGAAACTCTTCCGCAGAATACACAAGATACCAGCTGCGTTCTCTCTCTCTAATCTCTCCGATAGCGAGTTGACACAGAAACCCTTTACTCACTCATTTAATTTGCTCCGGATGAATATTGTTGGTGTTTCGGTGAGGGATTGCGCATATTGGGCATAATTTTACTCATTCCCGCAGATTTTGTGCTCAAACACAAAGTGAGTGCACATAAAGACAAGTATATTGGCTATATAAAACAGTTTAATGGGTCCGTGCGTCAGGTCTTAAAGCGACAGCAGCCTAATATACGAGCTGGCCAATTATGAGATAATATTAAAAATATCTATATGGTAGTTTTTCCCTTATGGTATCGATGTCACAATTGTGGCCAGTGAAAATTCTTAGTGGCTATTAACTTTGGAAAACCAATAGCCACAGTGGCTGGTGATCAAAGTTAATGTCAAGCCCTGATTATATTTAATGAATAATCCAACAGACACCTCAAGACAGTAACAAGTAAAGGTCCAAGCAGGCGTTGAGATATCTGCTCTGCCACTGATCATTATCAGTTTTTATTCCCCCTGACTAACATTAGTCCATCAACTTGTGGACATCAGAGACAATCCAGTTGGGGGAAGGTGGCCACATGCAAAAGCACAGGCCATAGAAAAGACACAAAGCCTGTAAACATATTTTGTTGATCCTGGAACAACATTCCTGTCCAAAAATGTAATCCTAACCACATCCCTACCCCTAACCCAACCCCTAAGTTATCCCTAAAATCAGAGGGAAATGATAGGTGAATAACACTGATGTAGAAGCACCTAATAGGGATGCGACAGTGAGGAAATTTTCCCACCGGTTAATTGATGTTTGAGTTTTTCCCTCTTTTCCAGCTCACTTTTAAATCGCTTACGAATGAACATGAAGCTGTGCGCATTTTACTTCCACTTAGCAGCAATTTGGGGTCAGCAATTGCTTGAATGGTGGGTTCATTATTATTATTAAACAAAATAACTTTTATTAACAAAACTTAATAAGACAGCTTTATTAACAACACAAATAAGCATGGCAGCTTCATTCTTGTGGTGCACTTGAAGGTGTGTGTGTAAATTAGTCATGATGCTGCCAGTTCCATCAGACAAACTTTACAGATTACCTCAATGTTTGCAGGTTCCATATTAGCATTGGGTTTAATTCCGAAATATTGCCAAATTGCGCTTTTACATTTTTCTTTGAAACCAAAACTTCCGCCATCGTCTTGTCAGTCAGCTCGCCTCACTCTTAGTCTTAGTCTTCATCTTCAGACGAAAATGCTTATTGGTCTTAATCACATTTTAGTCATTTTGGCTTTCATAGTTTTAGTTGACAAAAAGTCATTGCATTTTTTGCCAACTTTTAAAAGTTCACATCTGCAGTGTGGGAATTCTTAGGGTATCCGAAAAACGAACATAGGGTTGTCCTTGAAGATGGATATCCAGTTGTGTCCAGAAATGTGGACGAAGAGTGGCTGCAAGAAAGGAGGAAATACATTGAACATGTTCTCCCATATTCGAGAACACAATCCCTCCCTGCGGATAAAGTTCCATTTATAACTTCAGGCCGTATTATTTCCATGTTGCTGAGGCAATTTGCATTTTCAATAATATATTTGTATTAAATAATAGAATCCAGACAAATTATATCAGACAACCCAGAATTGAGGAAATAAAATACATTTCATTAGACTCTATTATCTTATAATTATCTTAAATAATAATTAATAAATTAAGAACCAAAATAAGTTAAGGTTTAATGAATTCAATTGATTAGACATGTTTGGTCAAATGGGAGATGTGCAGCTTTATTTTTTCTTTCTTATTTTTTCAAAAGGTAGACTAATACTTACATAGCCTATGTTTTTTTTTTTATTATTAAAAAAGTTTGTTTTAATAAACCATATGTTCAACCAAAAAACCCTATCTGTTTTCATTAATTTAAGGGTCATGGTTATGATGATAATAATAATAATGATTGTTTATATACCGTGAAACTGTGATATTTTCTGAGACGATTATCATACCGTTACAACCGTTACAAATCTATGCACATATCGAATCGAGATTCGATCGAGAATCGTGACCTCAAGAATCGGTTTGAATCGAATTGTGAGCCAAAAGATTCCCACCCCTAGTGATCAAACAACAAAAGAGAAAGAGAAAAGGACTTTTGTAGTTTGAACAAAGATATATTGTATTAATTAATTATATTTCATTATAGAGTGAAGACTGTTATTTTACATTCGATTAATCAATTTCTGTACCTGAATACTGTTAGATTTACCTAAAAACATGAAGCACTGCTTATTTCAATTGTATCTTTCTTCTATTGTATTTATCTATGCTTGTAATTTGTTTATAATTTTCTATGCAGATTCACTCCTCTACAAAATTACCCCAATTATTCTAGAATAATTCTTTTCAAATAGAGCTATTCAAATCATCTGGTGAAATATTTTTTAAATCACAAATTCGCAATATATAATCCCAAAACAAACTAAAAACAAACAAAAAAAAAAATCGCAATGTAAGTTTTTTCCAATATCGTGCAGCCCTAATCCAGGAACATGTTGCACTTGGTGAAATCAGTTTCTGCAAAATGAATAATACATTCTACGGAGCCCCTAAAGGGACATGGTTAGGCTTCGGAGGTCGGTTGCATTTTAGTGCATCAGATTTCACTTAGGCCTATTACATGAAGATAGTAAGGAGAGCCCGCAAATTATACCTACAATATAATTAATCACCCAACTATACAATTGCGAGAGAAAGCAAAAGTATTGAAAAATATTTTTTCCTGCCATCTTATATTTTTTTTTTACCATCACCATGTCCTTTTATTGGCTCCATAGAATGTGTCATTTCCTTCCCCAACATAATATTCAGCTTCTGGCACATCCCTGCTTTGTAGACTTTAAAACCATCTATCCCTCGGGGAATCCCTGCCACCATTTTGAAGTGCGTTCCACTTCGTTAAGTGGACGAGGGAAGTTTATATGGACAGACCCTCGCTCCCTCGATTTTGACCGAGGGAGCGAGTCTACTTCATATGTACACTTCAGGCAGTTCCATATACCACAATGCAACACGATTGTGACGTCACCGCAGATCTCGTCTAATCACCACCACCACAAACAACTCTATGGTATATTAATTATAATTTTTTTAAATTTAAAACAACCCAAACACACCTATATACATTTGGATGCTGCATTAAACAAGTTCTTAAAGGGAAAAAAAATATTATAATAAATCAACTCCATAGCTGATTCCAAGTGATCAAGGGCTTAGGACGTTCCAGTTCAGCCCATTGCAGTTTCCGCGAGTAGTGGGCACTCGTGCAACGTAAGCAATGACGCACATCCGAGTGAACGAGACGGAGGGAAGTTAGCGAGTGAAGGGCATGTCAATTTTGGACTGGAACGCAGCCATAGACATTCACAGTTTAGTCACTCACAACTTTTGAGTAATTATCTAGGCCTACTCATTTTAAAGCATTTCCTAATGTTTGTCATTCCTAATGACTCTTTGCATTAAATTCAAACAAAAAATGTCCTAAACGATCCCCAATCACTATACATTATGAAATCATAAAAGTCTGCTTTTGAAACTTGTTGGTCATGATGCAGTTTTATTAATCAAATGTGGATTCTAATTACTCAAATGTGATGTCTTTGATGATCTCCCTTTTTGAAAGTGCAGCTTTTAGATGAGATCTGTTTATGTCCTGAGATATTTAACACAAATCAGTACATGTAATCATACCGATTTAAGCTGAAAAGATGGATGGATGAATAACTATTAAAATACTGAGGTTTATACTGTTATGTCCTACTGTAAATTTGACAAATGGATATTCTAATTGACATTATATTGGAAATCTTTGTTCAGGAATGAAGTGTTTGAGTTTATCTTGATTCTTGACTTAAGATTGGAAAAAGTTATATTTCCAAAGTTCTATTACCATGATGGGCTTTTGCACCGGAGGAAACTTTTCATAGTACCCTCCCTAACCCCAACCATTGGCAGTAGTCCCCGGATTTTGGCGTGTTCGTACCACAGGAACTAGGAACGATTTTAGTTCTAGGAACTCCTTTTGGAGGAACTAATTTAGTTCCTTCTTCAGAGTAGGGTCTAAACCAGTACTATAGGAACTACCAGTGACGTTAATGTACGCTGATTGGCCGAATACACACAAAAGACCAGCATCCACCATTTAAAAAAAAAAAAAAAGTAAACGCACAGATTATAGCCTATTTATTTACACCACAAACTAACTCTACGAACATTGAAAACAGTGATGGATGTGCCTCTTAAACCTTTACGCTTAGGAGAAAGCGCTCTATGCTAGAACTACGTTTCTAGAACTACTTGGTGCGAAAGCCCCGATGGTTAGGCTACCACATAGGATTCTGAGTAAGAATTTGTTTCTCTTAGAAAGCCCCAGAACAGTTCTATTTTTCCCAGTGTACCGAAGATATCTTTTATGTGAGCTACATTTTCATTGTCCACTGATTTTTCCTCTTAGGCTGCACAACTGCATGAATAATGAATTATATTATCCTATGCAATTTCTAAACAGAAATTTTCACAATTTATGCAGAGAGATTTCAATCATCAACTTTAACTTCTCCAGTTACTTGGAGCACATTTGAATAATTCATTATAATATAATTCATCTCTGCAAAGAAATTCAGATGTCAAGACATCACCAGGGCTGGCCTTAAAAGAAACAAATGCTAATCTACACTGGCAGAGATTCAGTATCATGTAACAGTCAACACAGGTGATCGATTAATTCTTGCTGACATGTAGCAGATCTGTGTGATGTTATCAGAGCTAAAATTTAGAGATCTTAATACATCTGGGATTTTTAAATAAGTGCAAACTGCTAAATTATAAATAAATAAAATGCTTTTTATACTGTTAAAATGCTACTTTTTTTTCATGCTACAAGGCAATATACCACTGTGGCGAGCAGGACGAGATCGAGGGCCGTGAGAGAATGGCACGAGGCCGGTGGCGTGATTACTAATGAGCGACACCTGCGCGACACCACCGGCCTCGCACCATTCTCTCACGGCCCTCGACCTCGTCCTGCTCGCCACAACCACACTTTCACAATATAGAGCCTCGGGCAGTCTTTAGCAACAAAACATAAAATATTCTACAGTATGAATTATAGGCCTAGGTCTTGGCCAGTGAACTTACACAGGGAATGCGCCTGTCTGAAATGAATAAATGTCAAATGCCTGTCTTTCCAACACCTCAAGTCAACAGGTTCAGCATTTTATCAATTAATTTATCTGCATGCTTCTTACACCTACATTTTTACATCTTTATATTAAATATTATTTTAGGATAGAATGCCAGTCTTTAAGTTGATAACAGTCTTGAGAATATGTGTCCTTTCGTAAATTGAACAGGATTGAAGAACATCATGAAGTCTCATGAAGTCAAAAACTGCTTTTGAGCCAATCAAACTCATCTGCGGCTGTCTTCAGTCTTCTCTCCCCCACAGCGGCCAATGAATCAAATTCATACTCATTGTCTGAATGGATCACAAAATCATCTGAGGATGCCCTCCAGCCCAAAGTGCTCTCTGTCAAGCCTAAATTACCACTGTGGGCAGGGTGAAAGTGGTGTGTGTGTTTGTGTGTGTGTGTGTGTGTGTGTGTGTGTGTGTGTGTGTGTGTGTGTGTGTGTGTGTGTGTGTGTGTGTTTGTGTGTGTGTGTGTGTGTGTGTGTGTGTGTGTGTGTGTTTTCAGCGAATCAGCGAAGAAATAGCTAGGGTTGCCGAATGCCCCTTTAACATCGAGCCAACTGAGGCCCTGTCCCAAATGGCGCACTTCATGCGGACTTTCGGTCTCGTGGACTTAAATTGCGCGTGCTCGCCGAGTCTACGAGTCCGTAGGCCGTCCCATTTAGCATTTTAACGCTCTGAAGTGTGCTCAGCAGCGCCCCCTTTGTACCCTTGAAGCGGTCTTCCACGAAGCCCGCATAGATGCAGGCTCCACGCACTTTAACTACCCAGAAATCCTTGCAAAATGCCAATCAGAAAACGGATGGGAGGAGATTTCGCTCACGGACTGTTAACATGGCTTTATGATATAGGCGTACATTTTACCAGTTGTTACTTAGTTTATACAAACATTATCGACCAGTGGTTGATATATCAAACATAATAATAGCGTGTTAAATAATACGATCGCATTATGATTCATTACATAAATAGAACCGAATGTCATGGCTTTACTGAGTCATATAAACGTAGTATCGAATATTGAAACCTATACATTTTTCTTAAACTCATTTACATTTTAATTTTGTGTTAAAATTGAACATTAATGTATTAGTATGTACAACTGTATTGATCATTTACATAACCATGACATCTATTCTAATGCCCAGGTGGCATATACAATTATAGAACTGTAAAAGCAGGCTGTGTAGTTCACATGGACATAAGATTTGAGAAAATAAAATAAATCCTGTTCTCGATGCTAAAGACTGTAATTTTTTTTAATGTGCGATATTTTTGTGATATTTTTCTAATAAAGGGACTGATGAGATGACCTTTAAGTTTATTCAGCTTCAACGTCTAAGCTGAGACCTTCTTCCTGTTTCCGGCGTGACGATCGAGTCTGTCCCAAAAATACCTCTCAATGCGCCCTCGCGGACTCGCGCTAAGGGCCCTATAGGTCTGCACTACATGACGTCACCGAAGTGTGGACTCTGAGGAAGTCCACAAGTCCGGAGTGTGCCATTTGGGACAGGGCCTGAATAGACCAATCTCCTCCAGGTTCTCAGAAGTCATCAATAGGCCAACTACTACAATGACTGGTACTGTTTTTATTAGGACTGGGCATTAGTGTTGTCACGATACTGGAATTTCCAACGTCGATGCGATACCATGAAAAATATTGATATTCGATACCACGGCCATGCGGCCATATATAGCGGGTATTGTTATACCGAGATAGGTATTTGTTAAGGTTTTAATGTTATTACTACTCTTACCGATACTGCTTATTGATCTGGTACTTTAACTGTATTCTTTCTTATCAGTTATTTTTGTTATATTATATTGTTACATCCCTGCACATTTGATCATAAGAACGACAAAAAATATGCGTTACTCTATACTGCACAAAACTCTGCATTTGAACAGTCAATAGCAAACAGTTTAACAAATAATAAAACATACTTACAGGCTCTGATTTAGAAGCGCCAGATTGCCCTTGCAAAGTTGGAATTGCCCCATTTTTTAGAAATAGGGTTGTCACGATAACCGAAATATTGTAGTACCGCGATACTGACAAGCCAACCGCAGAGGAATGCAAGTAACCGCAGCAACAGCGATATTCGCGTGTTCTTTTTTCATAAGGCTATACCCTTCTTGTTTTGAACTTTGTGCATGTGTATTGAATGTTAAATAGAGGGAATGCATTAACGTCACTTTCCCGCCGGAACACGCCCCCTCACCGGACTGAGTGGCAGAAGAGCAGCTGCGTGACTGGATTTATTAGGGGAAACTGCGAAAACACAAGTAAAACAAACGATTATCAGTTTAAACTAAAGATTGGACTCAATATAGTGTTACTTACAACTTACTAAAGATCCAGTGATCCATGGATATTGACATTCAGCCAGGAATCGTGTTTCCTGACATTTATATGTGCCTGATTTTGACACCGGGTAAATAACGTTACATACAGCAAATTTGCCTGTGAACGCTTTATATAAATACAATATAGGCAGGTCTAAATCCAGGTGATCACTTATATCAATGTTATATATATCATCATATCGTCTAGACTTAAAACTTGTATAGTTTTTTGTCAGTGTTCATTTAAAAATGTCAAATTATACAGAATATACAGTGGTAAATATTTGATTGATGAGTTGTCACTGCAATATATAACAATACAATATATAGAGAATGATTTTACCACTAAATTCAGCATATTGACAAAAAAATGATAACAACTCGGTTACTAACGTAACCTCGGTTCCCTGAGAGGAGGGAACGAGTATTGCGTAAGTAGCTTACGCTATGGGAAAACTCCTTTTCTCGAGAATATTGAAGTCTTTATGTAAAACGCATTGCAGCTGCACAGCTCGGTCATTGGCTGTGCTGCGGCAACTTGCTCGAACCAATGACGGGGCGACTCTGAATGCGCGACCAATGAGCGCGCTTCGCGCCCGCGCGCGTCAGAGCCCGCCAAGATGGGCGTGGCCAAGCTATATATTGGGCGCCCCGTCAAGAGAGTTCTTTAGGTTAAAACGACTGAAGCGAACTAACCAAGCACAAGCATGGCAGCTTACGCAATACTCGTTCCCTCCTCTCAGGGAACCGAGGTTACGTTAGTAACCGACTCGTTCCCTTTCGAGAGGTCTCTCCTATTGCGTAAGTAGCTTATGCTATGGGAACACCATGCAAAACGCCGTGCGTGCCGAACTTCGCCTTATGATAGCCAGAGGCAGGTGCCTGCGCTGAAAAGCAAAGTTATCATCCAACTAGCCGGCAGAGGCGAGCTTTATATGTGGGAAAAAATACAGAGCGGCTAGAAGGCGCTCAGTGTGACACAAGCACATACATAATCTAGATGCGAACTCGCAGTTCAACTAGCATCATGCTGATAGCACATTGGAATGCAATGTCGGGACCTGTAGGTTGTAGAACCTGATAAATGTGGACGGTGAGGCCCAGCCTGCCGCCGCACAAATATCCTCGATCGGTATCCCGCTCGACCACTCCTGGTGGAGTGTGCTTTGACTCCCCAGGGGCATTGAAGTCCCTTAGCTTCGTAAGCCAGCGCTATAGCTTCAACTATCCAGTGAGAGATTCTCTGCTTTGAAACGGCGGAACCTTTCGTACGGCCGCCAAAGCATACAAACAGTTGTTCTGTCTGTCTGAATAGGGCAGAAAGCTCCAAATACACTCTGAGAGCCCTAATGGGGCAGAGTAGATTAGCGTCGTGTTCGTCTGCTGGAGACGAAAGCGCAGTTAGGGAGATAACCTGTGCTCTGAAGGGAGTGGTGAGCACTTTAGGAATATACCCCTGTTTCGGCCTAAGGACGACCCTTCAGTCGTTAGGACCGAATTCTAGGCAGGCAGCGCTTGTCGAAAGCGCGTGCAGGTCGCCCACTCTCTTGACCGAGGCGAGTGCCAGCAAGAGCGCAGTCTTGAGCGAGAGCTGTTTAAGGTGCACGGTTCAGAGTGGTTCGAACGGGGGCCCTTTAAGAGCGTCTAGGACAGTAGCTAGGTCCCAGATCGGCACTGATGGGGGGCGTGAAGGGTTCATCCTCCTAGCGCCCTTTAGGAAACGAATAATTAGGTCGTTTCTTCCCAATGGACGTTCCATTACAGGGTCGTGTGACGCTGTGATGGCCGCCACATATACTTTGAGCGTGGAGGGGGTGCGGCCCGCCTCCAGAAGCCCTTGTAGAAAAACGAGTACATTCGTAATCTCGCATGTCTCAGGGTTCAGGCCCTTGGCATTACACCAGTCACTGAACACTTTCCATTTCTGGGCATATAAGCGTCTCGTGGAGGGCGCCCAAGCCTCAGCGATGGTTTTTAGTGCTCCGCTCGCGAGGTTCCTGGGAACCCGTTGAGGGGCCATGCATGAAGGGCCCACAGATCGCTGGCCTGACTGAGGAGGTCTGGCCTCAGTGGAATCGGCCGTGGTGCAGATTGCATTTGCATCAGATCTGGAAACCATGTTTGGTTCTTCCAGAGTGGGGCTATCAGCAGCACTGCGTTTTTCTCCTCTCTGACCCGACTGATGACCTGTGGCAGCATCGCGATCGGGGGAAAGGCATATAAGGGGCGGCTCGGCCAGCTCTGGGCGAGCGCGTCCGTGCTTTTCGTGAAGAAAAGAGAGCAGTGCGCGTTCTCCTTGGAGGCGAAGAGGTCGATCTCCGCTTTACCAAAGGTTTTCCATAACCACTGAATCGTCAGCGGGTTGAGAGCCCATTCTCCTGGGAGAATCTTGTCTCTGGATAGCATGTCTGCCCCCAGAGCGCGAGCGGCGTCGAGCGTCAGCCTGAGGCGCGGGCTGAGAGGCGGTGGGAGCTGTTCTAGCCCGCTGCGGCTGTGGCGGTCTCTGTCTGCTCTGCGATGAGCTGGAGCGCTTTGGCAGGAAATGACGCATAGCTTGTGAAGCGTTCTGGGCCTCAGTGAAGCGTTCTGCGAAACCTTTAACCGCCGGTCCAAACAGCCCGCTGGTGGAGATAGGCGCGTCGAGAAATGGCGCCTTATCCGCGTCCTTCATCTCAGTCAGAGTCAGCCAGAGATGGCGCTCGAGAACAGTCAAATTAGCCATAGCACGGCCAATAGACTGGGCGGTGGCCTTCGTGGCTCGCAGAGCTATATCAGTTGCGCTGCGTAGGTCCCTGAAGGCTTCGGGTTCGGGGCCAGACTCGTCCATAGAGCGGAGAAGCTTGGCTTGGAACACTTGAAGTACCGCCATTGAGTGAAGCGCTGATGCAGCTTTGGACGGCGGCGGCGTAGGCGCGACCGGCGAGAGCAGAGATAGTGCGGCAGGGCTTCGAGGGGTGGGAAGCTTTGGCTTTCCATCCGGTGGTGCAGGGCGGGCAGAGATGATTGGCCACGGCCTCCTCGAGGGGCGGCGTTCCCTCGTAGCCTCTTTCCTTCGCGCCGTCCACTGAGGAGAGCGAAGAAGAAAAAGAAGGCTTTAGGCGCGCAGAGTGGGGGGCTTTCCATGACTTGGCGGAGAACACCAATCGAGCCCGAGGTCCTCCACGGCCTTCGAGAGGATGCGGATAATCTCCGTATCCATGGTGGAGCCCGCACTCCTGCTAGCTAGCGTCGACGGGGCGGGGTCGAAAGTGGAGCTCGGCCAGTCGTCAGATGCAGCTTCGATGGACAGGCTGTCATCCACTCCCCCGTCGTCCTCGGACGCGCCGAAAGTCACAAGGCCCACCGCTCTGCTAGAGGGGTGTGGGTCCGGCTGAGTGAACTGAACCGGCGGTGGGGAAGGCAAGAGCGGCGGTGAAGCACGCGGAGACTGGCTCGGCGTGACGTCACTGAGCTCAGGTTCAGGAAGCCTCTGTGAGCGGCGTTTTTTTTTTTTTTTTTTTTTTGCGCGGCTCAAACAGAGGGGTGGCGGCGATGGGCTCGCTCGTGGCGAAAGCGGCGAAGCAAGCCCGCAGTGTGGAGAGACCCAGGTCGTCACATTCCGGGCATCCGCCCTTGGTCAAAGCAGCTTCTGCGTGGTCCCGGCCCAGGCAGCGAGCGCAGATGATGTGACGATCCCCGTCCGGGAGAAGGTCTCTGCACGACGCGCAGGAAGGCATTTGAAACAACGAAGCGCGCTCATTGGTCGCGCATTCAGAGTCGCCCCGTCATTGGTTCGAGCAAGTTGCCGCAGCACAGCCAATGACCGAGCTCCTTCGTTCATTGCTGTCAGCTGTGCAGCTGCAATGCGTTTTACATAAAGACTTCAATATTCTCGAGAAAAGGAGTTTTCCCATAGCGTAAGCTACTTACGCAATAGGAGAGACCTCTCGAAAGGGAACTGCAAATCCACCTTTCGCTGCCTGGAGTCCAGTTGTTTCTATGAATTTCAGCGATCTATTTGCTTCTCTGTTCTGTAGCTTTAGGTAGTCTGTAAAAATATACCTCATATTTCTTGTCAAATCTAGTTGTACAGTCAGTCTCAAAGCTCTTTCCCGTTTTTAGATGCGTTTTTTATGTTTTTCCGCAGCATTCACGCTGTAAACCAATCATGCCGCTCAGTCTTTTTGCCACTTGTGGGCGTATTTGGTATTTACCATGAATGGCGTCAGCGCTGGTCAATGCATTGAATCAATGCCATTGGTCTCTATTAAGTGAAGCATCAGCTTCAGCGTTACCCATGCAACGTATTGTTGGTCAGCAGAGCCTTGAAAAGTGGAGCTCAACATTAAAATAATTAACACCTTGTTTCATTACATAATATCTTTTAATGAATCAGCGTTTTTGAACGTGTGCGTTGAATGAGCGGTTTAATGACTCACTCAAAGACGGTCCCTTGTCCCTTACGGCCTAACAATGTAACTGCGCTGAGTGACAGCCTGTCTATGCGCAGAGATGGAGATGAAGACGAAGATACTGGTGAAAAATCAGCAGAAAGCCTCTTGTTCAGTCAGATTCAAGGATCTGAACTAACTGTTATACATCAAAATAGCCTAACGAACATATTGTGGTTTCTTTTCTGTTATGTGGACCCTTATTTTGGCATTCTTTTCTGTTTACTTCACTTCCTGTTTCAACGCCGTTTAGTTTCGGTTACATTGGTTACTGAATGTCCTAATTTTTGTGCATGCTTACCACACCGTAACACTTATTTAAATAGCAACAAATTAATAGAAATAAATATAAATAAATAAATGGCGATAATACTGCATATCGCGCTATTGAGCCACTCAAAATTACGGCAAGGGAAATTACTTCACCGCGACAGCCCTAGAAATAGCTTTTGTGCACAGCCAGCCTTTTACTTTCCCAAGTTCAGTCCTCCATAAAATGGGCTGCACACACAAACAGTGATTATAGTTTATAAAGGAATAAATATGGATATTTTTCTTACAAAAAACGCATCGCTTTGCTTCAGAAGGCCTTTATTAACCCCCTTGAGCCGTATGGATTACTTTTATGATGAATGGATGTGCTTTTTTGGGCTTCAAAATCTGAGGTACCATTCACTCCCGTTATAAAGCTTGTAAGAACCAGGATATTTTTTTATACAAATCCAATTGTGTTTGGGTGAACACTTTAAACTTTCCCACACTCTACTGGTTTGGCTTCATTCACACTTCAAGGCGTTGTCTTCTTTTCTTGGATTGGATTCTTGGATTGGGAAGGGGTGCATTTTATTTATTGCGCTACAGCATCTCACTGGTCAAACCATGTTATTCCAAGCCCTTAAAATAGGTCTTATGAGATTAATAGACTATTCGACCGCAAAAATATTTGTTGACAAAAAAAATATATATTTTCTTGTTAAGAAGAAAGCATGATGCACATATTTACATATAATCTAAAAACTGCTCTCAGCAGCAAGGCTGGCGTCAGGATGTTCGCTAACAATAGGCCTAAACCTCTGCAAAGCTATTTCAAACTTCTTTTTACCACTAAGCAAGAAAAACTTTGCCGTGAATATATCGGGGCCTTAACCCATTTGCACATTCAGCTGCAAAGCTGAATTCCACAAACATCAAAACCACTGAATGCCGCAAGAACGTCAAAGACAGGGTGCACCACCAAAGATGCACAGAGTATATGTTCTTATCTGCAATACAATACCCCAAAACACACCAGGCAGCCACACAAAACTTCACTTTTATCTACATTCCTTTGGTCATAGAGATATAAGCCCAGACCTGAAATCCATCTCCCTGAAACAATATGTTTTTCCCTCTGAGAGATTACAGCTAAAGACAAACAATGGATGAGTCATGCGCACATTTGTCTCTCCATCCACCCACAGAAATACGGGACCTCTGTATTTCTCAGAGGATTCTAGGAAGAGCAGGTGAAAAGAAGGCAGACATAGTGTGAAATGTGTTTGAGAAAATGGAGCAGAGAGCCATGAATAATGTGTGTGAAGGGGTGTGTGTCTGCAATGTCATACTCCATCAGAGTGTGGCCACCTCATCGTGAGTCAAATCTCAGAGAGGTATATTAATGATATGTCATTCAAAGAAAGG
Source organism: Gila orcuttii (assembly GCA_026230005.1). Taxonomy (NCBI): domain Eukaryota; kingdom Metazoa; phylum Chordata; class Actinopteri; order Cypriniformes; family Leuciscidae; genus Gila; species Gila orcuttii. The sequence continues at coordinate 30,634,613 of JAPDVR010000013.1, read as the reverse complement.
TTTAATATTATGCTTCACCAAAGCAGCCTTGTGTTCTGGTTCAGATGTGCATAGAGATTGTCATCTCTCACCAACAAATTGAGGATGTTTTGTGCTGTTTTGATTAGAAAATCTCTCCTACAATAACAAGAGGCTGTCAAAAACATCTCTGTGCAGTTCTGATGCGTGAACACCGCTGATGTGTATCTTCGGAAGTCCTAATTTCCTCGGCATACAAAAACCAAAAGGAGAAAAGGGCTCAATGTAAGAATTGCCTGACATTTTTAGGTCAACTTACTGAACATTAAAAGGCTCTGTATAGCAATAGTGAATTTACAAGGTACTGGGCATCATTATTGCAGAAGAACATATAGGCTAAGCTTACAATGTTTTTGACCCTGTAAAGATTTTAAGATTTCTTCTTTTCTGTGTCTATTTAAGCACTCAGGGACCAGACATGCAAACTATAGTACAGTATTCTGTGTCAGTTGAATTGCTTAATACATATTGTCAAAAATATAATTAATATTGCCTCATCCCCAGGGATGGACTGGCCATCTAGCAGACTGGGCACTTTCCCGATGGGCCGACGTGCTTTTTGGGCCGATACTTAAAAAAAATTCTGAATGGCCCATAAAACTCGTACATCAGCGACCCATTCATTTAGTTTTGTTTTGCTTAATTGGCGGTGATGGGGTTTTTGTGCCGGTGTAATGCATTGGACAAAAAAAGTCAGCGTAGGTTTTTTTTTTTTTTTTCACAGACTGGCCCATGAAACACATGGATCAGCGGCCCATTGGTTATTTTCTTGATTGACACTGGGCTGATCTAATCACATCTTTAAACACCCTTTTGGGCTCTGAGTGAGCGTGCAGTGTCAGTGTGTATCTGTCAAAATAGTCAGGAGAGATGGAGAAGAAACGCAAGGAATGTGCAGAGAAAAAGCGTGAAAAAAAAGAAACAGGCCCTTCAAGTGGCGGATGAGTATAGTGAGGAGGATAAGAAGAGAAATAAGTGAGTGTAGAAAACTCCGGTAAGCAGAAATAGGCTACTTTCAGAACACTTAGGCTATGAGCGTAGGAACCCTTTACCCAGTTACGCATTATTTCCAGATCTGCATATTCGACCGAGGATTACGCATTTTACTAGAATTATATGAGACGTGTCTGTAAACCATGTTTTCCCCCGAAATAAAAGCTTGATGCAGTTTCCGTCAAAATAAAAATATCATGTGTTTATCTCTTTCAAGTATAGAAATTAGCCTAGTACAAAACTAATTATGAAAGTTTATTTTTATTTTTCAGTGCATTTGTTTTACAATATATGGCTATTACTGTCATGGGATTAATATTATAACTATTATTATGTAGTAATGTAATGTACTAGTAATGTAGACGGACACTATATCACAACTAAAAGAGTTTTGAGTTTTTCTTTGTTCAATTGTCACAGTGAATATGGGTTGGAGCTCTTCATTTTGAACTGTCAAAATGTACCAGATTGATGAATTTAATATTAAAAAGCACAAAATTTTCGTACGGGGGGAGCATGCCACCAATATTTGGTATTACTAAGTGGTTTGGTTTCTGGTACAGTTGCTGAGGCACCACAAGGTTTCTGATATTGTAAATTGGTCTTTTCTGCCCCCTAGTGGTGATAATGGTTGGAATTAAAACTGTAGGCTAAATCCTACCATAAAGAAGCACATCCTGCTTTTGCCAAGCAAGACATAGGTCAACATCAACATATTTTGTTGATCCTGGAACTACATTCCAGTCTGAAAATTCAGGTTCTGGCAAAATCCAAAGATTAAAATTCTGTGATCATTTACTCAACCTCAAGTTGTTTCAAACCTGTATGAATTTCTTTCTTCTGCTAAAAACAAAAGAAGATATTTTGAAAAATGTCTGTAACCGAACAGTTGATGGGCCCCATTGACTTCCAGAGTATTGCTCCATACTCTGGAAATCAATGGGGCCCCATCAACTGTTTGGTTACCCATATACTTCAAAATATCTTTATTTGTGTTCAGCAGAAGAAAGATATTAGGCCTACAGGTTTGGAACAACTTGAGGGCGAGTAAATTATGACAGAATTTTCTGTTTTGGAACTATCCCTTAACTACTCTAGGTCACCGAAAATGACAAAAATGCTAAACAAAATGTAGAGGCAAAATAAATAAATAAATATAAATAAGAATATACACTGCCACAGCCTGGCCTATAGCTGTAGGGGTAAAATCTTTGCGTGGCAGGGGGAGCTGCCACTCGACCAGTCACAGATATATGCGCCTGCCACTGCGTTATATGCGCCTGCCACTCGACCAGTCACGGATTATGTGCCTGCCACTGCGTTATATGCGCCTGCCACTCGACCAGTCACAGATATATGTGCCTGCCACTGCGTTATATGCGCCTGCCACTCGACCAGTCACAGATATATGTGCCTGCCACTGCGTTATATGCGCCTGCCACTCGACCAGTCACAGATATATGTGCCTGCCACTGCGTTATATGCGCCTGCCACTCGACCAGTCACAGATATATGCGCCTGCCACTGCGTTATATGCGCCTGCCACTCGACCAGTCACGGATTATGTGCCTGCCACTGCGTTATATGCGCCTGCCACTCGACCAGTCACAGATATATGTGCCTGCCACTGCGTTATATGCGCCTGCCACTCGACCAGTCACAGATATATGTGCCTGCCACTGCGTTATATGCGCCTGCCACTCGACCAGTCACAGATATATGTGCCTGCCACTGCGTTATATGCGCCTGCCACTCGACCAGTCACAGATATATGCGCCTGCCACTGCGTTATAGGCGCCTGCCACTCGACCAGTCACGGATATATGTGCCTGCCACTGCGTTATATGCGCCTGCCACTCGACCAGTCACAGATATACAGGTCCTTCTCAAAAAATTAGCATATTGTGATAAAGTTCATTATTTTCCATAATGTAATGATAAAAATTAAACTTTCATATATTTTTGATTCATTGCACACCAACTGAAATATTTCAGGTCTTTTATTGTTTTAATACTGATGATTTTGGCATACATGAAAACCCAAAATTCCTGTCTCAAAAAATTAGCATATTTCATCCGACCAATAAAAGAAGTGTTTTTAATACAAAAAAAGTCAACCTTCAAATAATTATGTTCAGTTATGCACTCAGTACTTGGTCGGGAATCCTTTTGCAGAAATGACTGCTTCAATGCGACGTGGCATGGAGGCAATCAGCCTGTGGCACTGCTGAGGTGTTATGGAGGGCCAGGATGCTTCGATAGCGGCCTTAAGCTCATCCAGAGTTTATTTACCCATTTTCTCACCTTATCTTATATTTTATTCGCTCTTTTTATCCGTATATGGGAGTGCGCTCGTGGCTCTATTAAGCCTCGCACCAGCCACCAGCCACACGATCTCTCACTGTTTACACCTATCAGACACTCCTAATGATAAACGAGAGCACACAGACAGTGCAATACAGATCTTATTTACCTATTTCTTATCTGATCTTATATTTTATTCGCTCTTTTTATCCGTATATGGGAGTGCGCTCGTGGCTCTATTGAGCCTCGCACCAGCCACACGATCTCTCACTGTTTTCATCTACCAGACACTCGGGATTGATACACGAAAACACACAGACAGTGCAATCCTGCTCTTATTTACCCATTTTCTCACCTTATCTTATATTTTATTCGCTCTTTTTATCCGTATATGGGAGTGCGCTCGTGGCTCTATTAAGCCTCGCACCAGCCACCAGCCACACGATCTCTCACTGTTTACACCTATCAGACACTGGCTCTACGGTCTACCCGACACTCGGATTGATACACGAAAACACACACACACAGTGCAATCCTGCTCTTATTTACCTTTTTGTCATCATATCTAATAATTTGATAAGCTCTTTTTGCCCGTGATGGAGCGCGTCTCGTGGCTCGTCGCGTCAGCCTCTCGCGTACTGCCACAAGATCTCTCACTGTTTTACAGCTGCCTGTCATCCAGGAATGGTGCAGGAGAACAAACTGTCAGTCACAGAACATGTCAAAGTCAAGTGAGTAAATTGAATATTTAAACATCACGTGGTTTATGAAATATTGTTTAAGTACCTTTTTAAGTAGTTAGGCTACCAGTATACACTTTTGGGTGGGGGTGGCTGATTTCAATTAATATACATTTTCTGCAACCAATACTCGTAACTCGACTACATTTTCTTAGCTTCAGATATCCAGTAATTAATAAGATAGGTTCTTTAGTGAGCGTGTGGGTGGCACGGGGTGACACAACCCACCTCCACCCATCCATAAAGTGTTTTCTGTGACAGTGTTGGCTACAAGGATGAAGTTGGACTCGCCATCTTCGCAGTAGTGAACGCGTGGAGAGAAATGCTCATTTCATATGGATTACATTGTCTGAAAGTAGCCTTTTTATTTTTGTTTTGAATTGTTTTGTTTAAAACTAGGCTAGACATTATTTCTCATGCATGTGAGGAACGTGCAATGCAAAAATGTCATGATTTTATTGTTATAGGACTATGTCTGCTATATTTGCTTCTTATTTATAAAATCCAGGGAATTGGTTGATCAAACATTGATTAAAATTAAGATACAATTTATACAAAACGAAATTCACTTTAAGGAAATGCTTTATACAAAACAAAACTGAATGGAGTGGTCAAAAACTCCTTCAGAAAATGTCAATCGGAGTATCAGGCGCTGTAACGTGAGAGATCTTGTGGGTGGCCACGAGACGCGCTCCATATTACGGGACAAAGGAGCTAATAAAAAATAAGATAAGATGTCAAATAGGTAAATAAGAGAAGGATTGCACTGTTTGTATGTCGAGTGTATCAATCCGAGTGTCTAAAACAGTGAGCGATCTTGTGGCTGGTGACGTAAGAGCCACGATCGAGACGCGCTTCATCACGGGCAAAAAGAGCACATAAAATATAAGATCAGATGAGAAATAGGTAAATAAGATCTGTATTGCACTGTCTGTGTGCTCTCGTGTATCATTAGGAGTGTCTGATAGGTGTAAACAGTGAGAGATCTTGTGGCTGGTGGCTGGTGCGAGGCTTAATAGAGCCACGAGCGCACTCCCATATACGGATAAAAAGAGCGAATAAAATATAAGATCAGATGAGAAATAGGTAAATAAGATCTGTATTGCAATTGTCTGTGTGGTCTCGTGTATCATTAGGAGTGTCTGATAGGTGTAAACAGTGAGAGATCGTGTGGCTGGTGGCTGGTGCGAGGCTTAATAGAGCCACGAGCGCACTCCCATATACGGATAAAAAGAGCGAATAAAATATAAGATCAGATAAGAAATAGGTAAATGAGATCTGCATTGCACTGTCTGTGTGCTCTCGTTTATCATTAGGAGTGTCTGATAGGTGTAAACAGTGAGAGATCGGTGGCTGGTGCGAGGCTTAGAGCCACGAGCGCACTCCCATATACGGATAAAAAGAGCGAATAAAATATAAGATAAGGTGAGAAAATGGGTAAATAAGAGCAGGATTGCACTGTCAGTGTGTTTTCGTGTATCAATTCCGAGTGTCTGGTAGATGAAAACAGTGAGAGATCGTGTGGCTGGTGGCTGGCGCCGCTTAATAGAGCCACGAGCGCACTCCCATATACGGATAAAAAGAGCGAATAAAATATAAGATCAGATAAGAAATAGGTAAATAAGATCTGTATTGCACTGTCTGTGTGCTCTCGTTTATCATTAGGAGTGTCTGATAGGTGTAAACAGTGAGAGATCGTGTGGCTGGTGGCTGGTAATAGAGCCACGAGCGCACTCCCATATACGGATAAAAAGAGCGAATAAAATATAAGATAAGGTGAGAAAATGGGTCTCACCTTTTTACAACATTAAAATTACATTTCAGTGACACCAGATGTCATTCACCCAGTACAATGTGCAGGATGGCTTTTGTGCTCCGTTTCCACAATCCTTTATATTGTCTTGTTTTATATTGAATATTAGGTGACGTTCTGACTTTTCAGGCAACAATTGGCCCTCTCATATTTTCCTTAGAGCTAAACTCTTAAAGATTAAAGCTATAACAGCCAAAACATTGACAGTACTGTTTTATTATTTGTTGTTGTTTTTAGTGTATATTATTACTTTATGCTGCCTTTTCTGTTTATGTATGCTTTAATTTTGTTAAAAAAAACCTTCCAGATCCATATAACGGATACATTAAATAAATCGTCTATTAATTTCTACATAATAATGGTTTATGTGAGTAGGCTATTGTAATGTGAAAGAAACAATATAATATAACTAAAATATGAATATGTTAAGACTGTCCTCTATCAGTGTGCCAAATTTCATAACTTTCCCGCAAGTGGTTCTGCCATAGACTTCCATACGGAAGAAGAACGCCAGCGATTTCAAGAGGTGCCTACGCACTTTCAGTGCTTGGCCCCTAATTACAACATTAAAATTACATTTCAGTGACACCAGATGTCATTCACCCAGTACAATGTGCAGGATGGCTTTTGTGCTCCGTTTCCACAATCCTTTATATTGTCTTGTTTTATATTGAATATTAGGTGACGTTCTGACTTTTCAGGCAACAATTGGCCCTCTCATATTTTCCTTAGAGCTAAACTCTTAAAGATTAAAGCTATAACAGCCAAAACATTGACAGTACTGTTTTATTATTTGTTGTTGTTTTTAGTGTATATTATTACTTTATGCTGCCTTTTCTGTTTATGTATGCTTTAATTTTATTTTGTTAAAAAAAACCTTCCAGATCCATATAACGGATACATTAAATAAATCGTCTATTAATTTACATAATAATGGTTTATGTGAGTAGGCTATTGTAATGTGAAAGAAACAATATAATATAACTAAAATATGAATATGGAGGATAGAAAGAGCATATCCAAAAAAAAGTGTAAGAAGAATAATATGATGTTGTTTATTTATGATGAACTATGCCTTTCACACCTGAGTCGATCGACCTGACGTTCTAAATTGTTCAAAGCGTTTACTGATTGTTAAAAGGCAGCTGTCTAACTCTGAAATGGCGAACGGGAACATGGTTTGTGTAACATTAGTAACACATCATTATCTGTTTGATAACGTAGTTAAGCAAAAGGCTAATCATATTAATAACCGTTGTGCGTCCGGCATTGTTAAGAGTGATACCATTGTACAGCATTTAGGCTACTTCAGTGAAGTTGTCTGAGTAGGCCTAGATCTCTTAGCTGGTGTGAGTGAGTGGAGGTGGGGCTAATTTGCATATTCATTGATCCTATACTAAATGAAACAAGGGTGTAGAGTTACAGTCAATCTATTTTAAGAGCTTTTTTTCACAGGAAATAAATGTTTAAATTAAATTGGTGATCAAAGATGAGTTTTATGGGAGAAAATTGACTACAGGGGGACTTAAAAAGTTGCTCAGCCCCACTTTGGACCTTAAGGGGTTCCGCGTGGAGAAGCTGAACACGTAGTGCCATCCGATACCTGAGCACTGAAGGATTTAGAGATAGAGCAGAACTACACAAAATATATTTAAGTGAATGCAAGTGTGTATGTATTGGGAAAAAAGAAAAAGAGAAAAAAAAGATCTTAAATAATCCCTGACTACATAACAGCACAGTAGGTGGCGATATGCACACAGGATGTGATGCGCCAAAAAAAACAAGAAGAAGAAAGTGGATTTGGTGAAGGACAGCAAAGGGCATCATGTGAACCAAAAAAATGTATGTTCCCTTGCTCCTCCATCCTCCAGCCCTATCCGAAAATCATCATCTGATGTCATGAAGGACATAGCATTTTATTAAATGCACTGAAGAGGTGAGAAATTACTTTTCTCCATTGATTGCCATTCGAAAGTAAACATATCGGTCTTGTATCACAGACAGTGCTTAGATTAAGCCAGGTTTAAGCTCTAGTTTAATTAGGGCATCTAAGTAGCTGTTAATGTGAAAACATTACTGGTCTGCATCTTGAGACAAAACAATGGCACTGAAGTTTCAAGTTGCTTTCAGTTAAAACAGCTCAAACATGCATTTTAGTCTGGGACTAGGCTGAAGCCTTGTCTGTGCAAATAGGGGATTGCCAATTATACAAAAATAAATTGCAAGCAGCATAAAGCCTAAAGCTAAATTACAAATATTTCATTATTATTAGTAGATTTTCACCAGTAACCATTTTTAAAAGTCTTATTCACAGTCTTTGTTAGGGTACTTTATTAATAATCTTACATCAACATTTCTGAAATATAGCATATGAGTGATAAATTATTGTAATCTATTGACAGCCTTGGAAAGTGTTGTATTAATATTAGTTTCCATGTATATTATCAGTGACTTTAATGATTTATGATTCATTTTACCATCACCGGTTCTTCTGAAAAATTATTGCGTTTTAGAGAAAAACTATTAAAAAACACTATTTATTGCAATTCAATCAGAAAATATCAAAGTTGAATCAAGTAGGAATTAATCTATTCTTGCCCTAATCTCTGTACAGTCACAATAACAGAATATAGCTGCAAGCAGCAATTATCGGTGCAAAGTGCAAAGACAATAAGACATGCCAACATGGCTGGGAGTGTCAGACCAACTGCAACAATGAGAAATTAAAGACATTTAAAGATGATTTTTGGGCAAAATGGCTGAAAAATCATATATACAGTAACTAAAAATATGATTTAATGGATTATCAAGACACATACCAAGTTTTGTAATGGTGCACCAATGCATTCGTAAAGTGTTGCATCTAATATCATGATATTATATTGTAATTAATGGCAATGTCCTTGTTTTGTTCTATTATAGTGCAGTTCCACCACTTTTTGTATGTGTTCTCAGAGTGAGCCTATACATGCGTGTGTCAAATTTGGTGAAAATATCTCATTTTGTTTTAGAGTTACAGACATTTGTGTGAGAGCATAAAAAATTACCCATGGGTGACTTTGATTGGATTTTTTTGCCACTTACTATAAAAATTTGGACATTAGGGCATTAGCAATTGGCCAACGAACTATGTTCCTGAACTTCCTACGGTGGTTTCCTAGATCGGTCTAACGGTTTCGAAGATATTGGCAAATGTTTTTTAAGCGCTAATTTACAACATTGCGCTTACCATAAGGCAAAACATAGCATGTTTGGTATCGTTAGACTCAGCAAGGATTCAGGAATGTAAGGAGATGACTCCCGTGAAAATATGTCAACCAAATCCAAAGTTATAAGCATATAAATATGTAAATATATGTGTTCATAAAATACAGCATTTTAGTACTAAATTCAAAATGGGCGATGCCCAAAATGGCCGGTATGCATTACGCCCCAAATCTAACAAAAATACTTATATGATTTTTGGACAAACCATTCAGAAGTTATACGCAAAAATAGTAATTTTTCGTATATCCGGACCAGTAGGTGGTGCTGCAGCATGTTGCCTCAGGTCATGCTTTTGATGACATGTACCAAGTTTGGTCTGAATGTGATAAAGCATTGCAGAGATACAGCCTTACGTCTGTTTTTGCAAGCGCTACGTAAAATTAGTTTGCGCAGTATTCAAGAACGGTTTGATGAATCAACTTGAATTCCATAACTTTTTGTCGCCATGGTCTGAAGATGATCTGGTTCCATTTTTGTGAAAATCGGAAAAACCGTCTAGGATTAGTTCGAAAAAGTAGTTTTTTTTAAATATTCAAAATGGCGGAAAGATTTACATGACGGAAAATGATGTCATAGGATGCAATCAAATCGCATTGAGCCAATGAATACATTTTGTTTCTAGCCCTTATGGTTCAAAAGTTATTAGCATAAACATGAGTTAAACTTTGGACAGTTGGTGGCGCTAGAGGGATTGAGTTAGTGACTCCAAATTTGCTATGGTGACTGTTAAGACTGTCCTCTATCAGTGTGCCAAATTTCATAACTTTCCCGCAAGTGGTTCTGCCATAGACTTCCATACGGAAGAAGAACGCCAGCGATTTCAAGAGGTGCCTACGCACTTTCAGTGCTTGGCCCCTAATTACAACATTAAAATTACATTTCAGTGACACCAGATGTCATTCACCCAGTACAATGTGCAGGATGGCTTTTGTGCTCCGTTTCCACAATCCTTTATATTGTCTTGTTTTATATTGAATATTAGGTGACGTTCTGACTTTTCAGGCAACAATTGGCCCTCTCATATTTTCCTTAGAGCTAAACTCTTAAAGATTAAAGCTATAACAGCCAAAACATTGACAGTACTGTTTTATTATTTGTTGTTGTTTTTAGTGTATATTATTACTTTATGCTGCCTTTTCTGTTTATGTATGCTTTAATTTTGTTAAAAAAAACCTTCCAGATCCATATAACGGATACATTAAATAAATCGTCTATTAATTTCTCAGTGGTCATACTGACTAAATAAATAGTTAATTTCTCAGTGGTCATTGTGACCAAATACTCTCAGAGTATCAAAGTGCAATAATGAAAGTGTCCAGCACCAATAACCAAAGAAAAATAAATAAATAAATAAATAAATAAAGTCAGTGGTATCACTATATAGAAGAAGTTTGCTTTAATTAAAATTTTGGCCAAGGTGATACCAGCCACCCAGTACCAGCCTACTTTTATCTATTACAATAATCCATGTCTGTTTATTCCCTCTTCCTCAGGGTTACGTCCAGAGAAAGGCAGGGTCCTTCAGCACCTGAGTCAGGCGCTGGTTAAAAGGCCTGTAGAAGTTCTGCAGGATCTCCTTGGTTATGGGCAGCATTGGGCCTAGATTTCGATTGGCTGGTCGTCTGGTGTTTGAGGCGGGACTCTTTGTGATGTCTGCTTCCTTCTGCAGAGTAAGGGGACCTGAAGGGTTGATGAAGCACAAACACACGGTCAGTGAAATAATAGATACTTGCACATGATGACAAATTTATGAAGACTTCAGTGGTTAAACAAACATACCCACATTATCATACTTTATGTATGTAGAAGCATGAAAACTACGAAACTCACCCAACTGAAGAAATTCAAAGACTCTCCGCATAGTGATTTTCCGGTTGGCAGCATGATCCTCCAGTCGTAGGATGAGAATTTGCTCTCTACTGAAAACATTCAGCCAGTCCAGCAGGTACATGACATACAGCCCCACCTGAAGCCTCACCTACAAATACAGAGGAGAAATACAGTGCCACACTCTTTGGAATTCATGACAGACACGATTAAACATACCAATTGTGCTAGTCATTGACAGGTAGCTCAAAAAGATTCAGAAATAGACAGTAAAGGGCACAGTTCCCAACACAGACCCAACAGTACATAGTATCAGTATAGTGGTTGTAATGCATACTCAAAATAGACACATTTACAGTAGAAAAATCTTTTGTCAGTCTCAACCTATTGTCCCCCTACTTCTGCTGTAAATATTACAACACTGCTTGTTTTCAAACCTTTTTATTGCTGGAAATTGAGACTGTTTTTGTTCCGTTTTGACTGTCTTATGTTCTTCAACATAATATATATATATATATATATATATATATATATATATATATATATATATGTATATATATATATATATATATGCAATAGGAGAGTTTGTTGAAGTGAATGCATTAGTTTCTTGTGTTCACCAACAGAGGGAACCAAAGGTTAAGTATAACAAGTATAAAAAATTCAGCCATCCAAAAAAAAAAAAATTACACCACGCAACTGTTTTCAGAAAACATTATACCAATAAATATTGGAATCTATCTATTGTTGTTTGCCTCCATTTTGAAGAGTATGGAGATCAGGGAATTATGGTGAAAAAAACAAAAAAACAATTAATTTAGTTATAATGAAATAATCATTCAAATGATACCTCAGTTCAGATTCAGTTTGGAATATAATATACATTCTTAATTCGATTCTGAATGGTGCACAACCCTCTATTTGTATTATATCGCATCCAATTTTCTAGACTATGCAGAAATGATGCAGCAATCCAGAGTTTTTCTGGTCAAACGTAAATCAAACCTCCATGACTTTAATCCCCAGATCAGTGCAGAAAAACAATGTACTTTTCAAAACACATTTAGATTTCTCTATATCTGCTTTCATTTCACCTTCCAACAGCTTTCTCCAGAGGAGAAGATCATCTAGTGGCTGCACAACTTTGGGGAAAAGCCAGAACAGCTCATCCCATATCTTATCTACACGGCTGCACCTGGTGGCTGAACCAATTACATCATATCACACTGAACAAAATCTGACTCTGACTCACACCAGCCGCCTTTGAGCCCCATCCCTAATGAGAATTACCAACTGTGATGCTTTGGTGAGACACATCCATCTATCGTTCAGAAGATAACATTTTAATGAGCTAAAGGAATCGTTTTAGGAACTTGACAGCCCCTGTTCACAATTCACTTTCAATGCATCGTTACTTCATCTCTTTTCAATCACACAGGTTTGGAACGACATGAGGTTGAGTAAATGATGGAATTTTCATTTTTAGGTGTACTATCCCTTTAAGATAGCAATATCATATTAAATATTTACATGTGAGGTAATGATTATGATTCATATTGCACTCACAGGCATCAGGTTGTTGAGAGTGGTGTTGTAAATGCAGGAACGGATGGACCTCTCAGCCAAACAGCCCTCAAACAGGTGCAGCGATTCTGATACTCCCTCATGAAAATCCTCCAAAGATTTATTAGCCATGCCAAAGTATAGATAGTCTGAGTAAAGCCTGCTCTCTCACACACAAATACACAAAGTGCACAGACAAACACAATAAAAGGTAAGAGGGCAATCTAAAGAGCATCTCTCACACAGTAGTCTAATACTGGTTATGATATCCGAACATAGTGATGCTGTTAAAAATACTGTAAATATAAAAATATTTGAACATTGGATTAGTACCTCTCTACTGGGTCTCTGAGCATCACAATGAATCTGGCATCTGGTTGGACAGCATGAATGAAGTCTTGCACCAGAAAAGGAGGCTCCACCCCCGTTCCATTGTCGTAAAAATAAACCCAAGCATTATTGTCCCACATTGTGGATGCGCTCGCTTCACCTGTCAATCAAAAAAATGTGTACGAGATTATTAGTAAAAGTTTACAATCCTGCTTGATCCTAACCAACTTGATATTTCATTTGAAGACAGGGATAATCTGATAAATGATATTAGTGTTTGTTTTTGACAGGGCTGTTTTTTGCTGATTTCATTTCTCAGGCCTCTAATTTTATTTTAATACGTCTGGTATGAGTCATAACAAGAGGAAAGACCTTGACTATAACATCTGGCACCTCTAATGAGAAAGTCTGGGTTTATAGACGATGTGAATTTAATTGGAGAACTTTCAGCAGCCTCAAAAACTATACAATAACTAAAACTGGGGTTTGTGAGTTGATGGAAAGCTAGTAATTCATTAAATTATAAAAATATAAAATTAAAATGAATAATCTTAAAATAAAAACAAATCAAAATAAAGCACTTACTAAAAAAATAAATATTTATTTGTTCATGTACCTGCATGTCATTTGACTATTAACCAACATCAGAGAACCATGAACATGCCATTGTGTTGTTAAATATTTGAAATATTAACTTAAATTTTCAGGGGGTACTTCAAGTAAATATTTTAGGTCAGAGAGGTTCGGCTTACAAATAGTTTGAGAATCCCTGCCTTAAAGAAAGGGCCTAAACAAGTAACTAAACCTAAAACACGATTGAAACGCAATAATTATTACCGGTTATGATGTTGACTTTTTTGTGGCTTTTGGAGGAGTTGCTCATCAAGTGATCTTGAATCTGATTGGCTGCTTGGTCAAAAAGATCCAGGTAGTCATTCAGTGGATAGGGGTTCTGAAAAGCATTACCTGACCTGATGATACCTTAAACCAGGGGAAAACAAAGTACAATTATTTCAAAGCTTGCGAACAGAATTAAATGGCATCTGTTCTGTAGCTGTAAAATTTGTGTCATAAAATAAATGTGATAGAACCCAATGATCTGTCTAAGCAGATGCTTTGCATTGTAAGAAAATGGGAGTGTTGAACATTTTCCTGACACAAAGACCAACCAGCATCATGAATTCACATTTTAAACTGATGGTCGAATTATCTTTTTTTGTGAAACTTACCAAACCTCTTTCGTGTCCACCAGTGTGGTTCCTTCATCGTGCTGAAATGGACCTCTGGATGTAGCCGTAAGCGGTCATAGAGATCTGTGGTGCCACACTTGGGCTGGCCGATGATGTAAAAGAAGGGCAGGCAGCGCAGGCGGAAATGTCTTCCTGCATGCTGATGCAGGTGAGCTGGAAACGCTCTGCGCAGGTGGTCATATATTGCTTGGAAGCGCTTTGAGTAAAGGGCATACAGGTTTTTCCCATATGAATCGGCTGTGATATTCCCAAAGAATTCTTCATACCAGCAGGGGTTCTTGAGATTGGGAAGAAATATTCGAGGAATTGCAGTGAATATCTGTGGACGAGAAAGACCAGAAGACTTATGATAGTAAACTAAGATTTGACAGAGTGTAGCTTGCACATCTTTATCTGTGAAGGTGTGTATTTGCTTTATACAATACCGTTCAAAAGTTTGGGGTCAGTAAGATTTTATTGATCTTTATTGAGATTTAATTAAGAAATGAATACATTTATTCTGTACGGAGGCATTAAATTGATCATAAGTGACAGTAAAAACATTTATCAGGTTATAAAAGATTTCTATTTCAAATAAATGCTGTTTGAACTTTCCAGTTCAACTCATGAACTCATTCAACGACATTTCCTTTGATTTTTAAAACTCTCTATGTAAATTAAGTTTCCTACCCATTTTTATAAAAGTGATACGGCATTATCATTAGCTATGAAATAGTTTTTGGTTTGGCATGATATTATTTACAGTGCTGGTCAGAACTATTTGCCCCCTTGGCAAATATGATCAAAGATGGCTGTAAAAAGTAATTCTGCATTGTTAATCCTTTTGATATTTTATTTTTTTTTTAAATAGCAAAAATATAACCTTTCATTGAAGTAAAAGAATTGAAAGTGGGGGGGAAATCACGTTATGAAATAAATGTTTTTCTCCAAAAGTTTTGGACCAAAACACGTTGGGAACAATTATTTGCCCCCTTTTATTGAATACTTTTTGCAACCTCCTTTTTCCAAGATAACAGCTCTGAGTCTTCTCCTATAATCCCGGATGAGTTTGGAGAACACCTGACAAGAGATCAGAGACCATTCCTCCATATAGAATCTCTCCAGATCCTTCAGATTCCCAGATCCATGTTGGCGCTGCTTCTCTTCAGTTCAGCCCATTATAAGATTTAGCAGAGGTTGTCAGGTTTTGATTTTTTATCTGTTGGTATTTGATCGAATCCATGATCCCATGTATCTGAATAAGATGTCCAGGACCTCTGGCAGACAATTAGGCCCACAGCATTAAAGATACAGCAGAGAATTTCATTTTACACATGGGGTACTTTTTTATCCCTGTGTGCACCAAACCCATCTTAAGTTTTTGCTGCCAAAAAAGCTAATTTTTTTGTTTCATCTGACCATAGAACCCGTCCCGTTTGAAGTTGTACAGATGAAACAGGTAGCAAACACTTAATATGGGTTTGGTTCATACAGGGATAAAAAAGTACCCCATGTGTAAAATAGAATACTCTGCTGTATCTTTAATGCTGTGGGCCAAATTTTCTGCCAGAGGTCCTGGACATCTTGTTCAGATACATGGCATCATGGAGTCGATAAAATACCAACAGATAAAAAAAATCAAAACCTGACAGCCTGTGCTAGAAATCTTATAACGGGCCATTTTGGATCTTCCAACAGGACAGTGATCCAAAAACAAACATCAAAATCAAAACAAAAATGGGTCACGGAACACAAAACCAAGCATCTGCAATGGCCAGCCCAGTCCCTGACCTGAACCCTACAGAAAATGAGTGGGCTGAACTGAAGAGAAGCAGCGCCAACATGGATCTGGGAATCTGAAGGATCTGGAGAGATTCTATATGGAGGAATGGTCTCAGATCTCTTGTCAGGTGTTCTCCAAACTCATCCGGGATTATAGGAGAAGACTCAGAGCTGTTATCTTGGAAAAAGGAGGTTGCAAAAGGTATTTAACAAAAGGGGGCAAATAATTGTTCCCAATGTGTTTTGGAGAAAAACTTTTTTTTCATAATGTGATTTTGCAATTATATATATATATAGCAATGTAACTCAAATGCACATACGTTTGCCTCTTTCTCTCTCACTTCTCCCAGGTCAGGCACTCTTCTACGACTGAAATCCACTTTGGCTACAATCCTCCTCACCACTTCTCTCACAACTGTGTTGTCAGTAGTGAAAGACAGATTAAGGGGTTGCTGTGCCAGATGAGACACTACAGTAAGGTGATACGGTGACGGCGTTAAAAAGAGCCCTTTCTGGTCCCTCGTCAAGATGTAAGACGCCATGATTAGAACGATGACTGCAAGTCCAAAAAGGAAGCTTAAGATTTTGATTTTCCGTACAGACCAGAGTGTCCATGGGCCCCATGCTTGATGTTGTGCTCTGTTGTTCTCTATGAAAGTCCATATACTCATCGACCTGTTGTTGGGCTTGTTTTTGCAGTACTCCAGTTTTTCATCAAAGGAATTTAGAAGGCCATGCTTGTGGTCCATTTTTGTATTATGTTAGTTGTGTTCCCTTTGCATATAAAGCGAATCCCATCGATGGGAGTTATTGTACGAGGTCTGCTCCATCATACCGTTCAGTGCACCATAACCCAAAAGAGCGGTGTTTTGCCAATGAAATCAACATCTTTTATGGAGCAGATGCTATATGGCTTCAGGTTACTGTTTATAATGGGATGTTTGTCGGCAGGAAGACAGACAGTGGAATGAGCAGGGCTTCCCGCACGCGTGGCGAGGGGCAAGACGATTGGAGCACTCCTTCAATTTAGCTGCAAATGACACGGCGGCAGCGGGGTTGACAGCGCACCAGCATAAACACAGTGCTGATTTGGTTGTCAAGGTCACAGATGCCCCAACAGAAGCTCAGATAACAGAAAGGTCTATTCCTGCAAGACAAAAAAGAGCAATAAACCGTAAATACACAAAGATGGTTCATTCATTTGAGTCTAGGAAGCAGTGGTTGTTGGTAATACTCTGTTTCTGTCTCTCACATATGCCAGTAACTCTGTGATGGGGTTTGGATAAGCATCAGAGAAAGGATGGCAGGAACATCATATAGGCCACAGACTGTGTGGCATATGGTGTGTGTGTGGGTATGTATGTATGGCTGCACAGTGTATGTGTGTTTTGGAGAGTTTAGGGCGTAATCCGTTTAGACATGATAGCCTCAGGACAGGCCTAATTAAGAACACAGTAGACCAGCTGCAAGCTAATAGATAAATTTATTTGACAACCTCCACTCCTTCTCTTTCTCTGTGTCTCTCTTACTTACGGTTTCTTCCATTCCTGGCAATGATACAAATGATACAAGAAATGTGTTGTGAAATTGAAGCAGAAATTCAGAGAAAAGAGATGGGAAAACAGGGAGGTTTGAGGGGGTCTGACCTCCTCTATTTAAGGCCTGAACACAAAGAAAACAAAATGTTTGGTGTCTTAGAAGTATCTATATATGGAGTATTTATATTAAAGGGGTGGTTGATTGCGATTTCACTTTTTTCATTTTAAATAGTGTGTAATGTTGCTGTTGGTGCATGAACAGTATCTGCAAAGTTTCTGCGCTGAAAGTTCAACGTTAGCAGAGATATCGTCTTTTAAAAATCAGGAAGTTTAATGCCTACAAAAACGACTCGAATGGGACTACAACGAGATACTTCCCGGGTTTTATACGTAACTAAACCATAATCAACCCTCCCTCCGGAATATGCAAAAAAGGGGACATGGCCATATTTCTGCGGCTTTGTCGAAGAGGAAGAGTTATAGTGGAGTGCAGTAGCCATGCCGTCGAAAGTGTGTTATTTTCACCCAGCTGTCAGGTCTTCTGTGTTCGGGCTTCCTACGGACGCTGTAGTTCGTCAACAATGGCTACAATTTATGTTTGATTATGTTCCAGAAAATTACAATCGTAATTTAGCTCTCTGTGCTGCGCATTTTATGGAAGACAGCTTCCAGAATCTCCACAAATTCAATGCCGGATTCAACAACAAACTGTTACTAAAGCATGAAGCAGTTCCAACTTTAAAACCAGAGGCAGCAGTTGTTGGGCCACAACCTAAGTTGTGTAAGACTTAATCATTTTAAATGTATTTGCATGTGTAATTTTAGACGTAATGTTTTAGTTTTTATCAAGGACGTAAACAAATGCCAGCGCTGGGTTTAGTAGCCACTTAGTTATGCTATTTCGTGTGTCTATGACAAACGCGTACAAACATTTTGGACCTGAATTTGTAATTATGTACTAATTTTGTAAATGTATTTTCCATGTATACTTTATGACGTAATTTTTCGATTTGATCAAGAACGTAAACCAATGCCAACGCTGTTTGTTTATAGTAGCCAGTTAGTTCGATGCTATTTTGTGTGTATAAGACAAACGTGTATAAAGTTAAAAAAATTATATGTAATCGCAACAGCAAACTTCAGCTGCTGTTATCAGATGTTTTCACGTTCTGTTGGCATTTTAACAGTTGCCACATGTACACCTAAAGAAAACGATACACCGAGTAAACTAAGTTTTGTGAATAGATAAACGGTTGTTCATTATATTGATAAAACAATAACTTTAAAAAACGGTATTACTCAGTCATTTATTCAGTTATATTAAATATTTAATCAGGAGAAAACCGTATCTCAAAAGCTAACATGCAGCAGTAGCATTTTCAAGTAACAGTGTATCGAAATTCTTATATAATAATAGTAGAATAGAATAATAATAATACAAAAATGTACCATTCAGAAACGTTTTGTAAGAGCCGTGTTTGGGGAGGTTCTGCTTGACTCTCTTCATTGCCGCATTTTGGGTCTGATTCTGGCTCAAACTGATACAGGAGTATTGACACCATTATTTACATTTGACCGAAGCACATGCAACTTTCGCCTGTAAAGGTAATGGGCGTGAAGTTTCCGGACAACGTGCGCTACGCAGTTTAGCCAATTGCAACACACCAGCCCAACTAACCAATCTGAGCCCATTGCCTGTTTCTGAGGGAGTGATTTCATAGAATCAGGAAGTCAACCGGTCATTCAAATGACAGAGGAGAAAGCGGCTTACAATAAAGGTGAAATTTATGAAAAATAAGGCTTTAAAAAAAAAACCCACGAAGACATGTTATATTGCACCCCATAAACACAATCATGCAAAGAAAAAAAGCAGTAAACCACCCCTTTAAGTATTTATGCATACAAGTATACATTATTTACACTACTGTTTAAAAGTTTGGGGTTGGTAAGATTTTTTTTTTAAACATTAAGGAAGTCTCTTATGTTCACTAAGGCTGCATTTATTTGATCAAAATGGTGTAAAACAGTAATATTGTAAATGATAGTAAAGTTTAAAATAACTGTTTACGGTCTTAATATATTTGAAAATGTAATTTATTCCTGTAATGGCAGAGCTAAATTATCAATCTAATATGCTGATTTGCCGTGCTGCTTAATATTTTTGTGGAAACTGATGGAGGACGTAGTGGCTCTAAATGCAGTAGTAACTTTATTACACAAAACAAAATGCCACAGTAAACACCAGACAAAGAACAACTGATACTGAGGACTATATATACTGAATAAACTAATGATCTAAATCAGGAACAGGTGTGTGAAATCAATGAATAACCACGACAACCAACAAAAACATATTTAGTATCCAAGACAACCAAGGAAACAATGAGGTACAAACTAAAAGTGCATGAAAACAAAAACAAAACAACAACTAAACAGCAAGACGCTTCATAACCATGAAATTAATTATTAGATAAAACATTGAAAAAATATAATGTATGTATATATGTACTATATGTACTTCATTATAATGTAGGTTTACATAAAAATCTATATCATGCAATATTAATGAATGTTATTTTAGGGGAATATCATTATTATGATAATAGTTTATGTTGGGTTTTCTTTGCTGAAACTTATGGCTTCATTCTTGATAAATGTGTGCAAGTGAATGTTTAGAACCAGCATGCTCTAATTATGCATCTTCCTTGTAATTGTGTGTTTGTATTAAACTCAAGGACACTTCCTTGCAATCTCTTCCTACAAATGTTGGAAGAGATTGTCAGGCTGGTTGGGGAAAAACACAAAACTGAACAACAAAGCATTTCTCCTCAATGTAGACCTAATGGCTTGTTTATTGCTGAATACGCGGGGTTGAAAATTCTAGAGCAGGGCTTTTAAAAAAAAAAATTGTTTTGCCTTATTTTGGTTTCTTCCTTTTATTTTGGCAAATTAAAGGGCCTCAAGGATCCTCTGGTGGAAGGTTTGCCTTCATCATTTCATCAGACAGTTCAGGGCTGTTATTTACCGCCTAATTGTGGTTAAATTTACCTTGGGGAGATCATTAACAGAAATGTGACTCTACCGAAGCTCACACAGACCACAGTGATCCATGCTGAACTAATAAATAGATGTGGGTCTCATAAATTATAGATAATTTCCTATTTCTGCACGAAATGGTTTGTATAACGCTGAGAGAGAGAGAGAGAAACAATTCACAAGGTATAAATTATCACAGCGAAAAAAATTATTTACAGAAAATGTATGAAAAAATAATTAATCTTCAAACATAGAACACAGTGCTCCTTTGCTACACCATTTTAGTTCAAAAGAAATAAGATCATCCATAGATTTATACAAATTAAAATCAAACAACACTCTAGACTTTATAAGCGTTGAAAACAACACAGTAACATTTTGTCCAAGCCTTTGTTCAATCTTATTTTTCCTACTTGAATAGATAGCTAATTTAGCTTGACCCGAGATAAAATGTACTAATTGACAATCAATTAGTCTTTTCTGCACATATTTAGCACCCAAAACAAATATTTCCTTGGAAAAAGTTTCATTAAAAGCATCAAGAAGACTTCTTAATACATCAAATAAGGGCTTTAATCTAGAGCACTCTACAAATGCATGAAAAACAGTCTCTTTTAAAACAAAAAGGACATTCAGAGCTCACCTCAGGATTTAAAACAGAAATAAAAGCATTGACAGCTATTTCTCCATGGAGAACCCTCCATTGTATATCTCCTACTCTCTTCGTTAACGGTGGATTAAATCTGAGAGCTGGATCACTCCTCCATAGGCTTTAAAGGGATTGAAACTTGTTCTCCGAAAAGTTATTAAAGATATCGTGAAAATAGTCCAAGTGACTACCGTGGCTCAATCTTAAGTTTATCAAATGACGAGAATACTTTTTGTGCACAAAAACAAACAAAAATAACGACTTGATTTCAACTATTCATTTCCTTCTCTGTGGGCCTCTAGTCAGTTAACGTAGTGTGATTGCGTAGAGCTACGTCACACGTAGACTCACTATTGGCCGACGCTGGTCATGTGGGTGATGCGTATGTGACGTATGACAACAGAAGCTTACGCTATTACACTAGTGAACTGACTCGAGGCCCACAGAAAAGGAAATGAATAGTTGAAATAAAGTTTTTTTCATTATTTTAGGTTTTTTGCGCACAAAAAGTATTCTTGTTGTTTGATAAACTTAAGATTGAGCCACTGTAGTCACTAGGGGTGTCGAAATTAATCGTTTCTACGGTGCAACGCGATGCAGACGAGGACGATTCGGTATCGGTTCAGTAATAGACCATAACCGGTTATAATGTACTGACGCTTTTCTGACGTCATTTATCGTGCATGTGCTTTGTCGCGGTAGCCGGTAGCATACACTGGCAGAGGGAGGCGAGACGCGAGTGCGAATTAAACATTCTTTCTTACATACATTTACATACATACATTACATGCGCATGCAAGTTACATCCGCTTCTTGAGGCACACACACGCAAGGTCTCGCTCTCTCCCTCTCTGCTGTGCGCGCGCTACACGGTTTGAACATACATTCACGTAGCCTTTCGGGAGAGTGGATACATTTCCCGGGACAGGTTATTAAAAGATAAATCGGGACAAACCGAGACAGATGGCAACCCTTCCGCACCCGATGGTCAAATTACAATTGTGTTGTTACGCGTGATTATAAATGGATGAGCGTCTTCAACAGCGGACTCGGTGACGGTTGATGCGCGCGTCTCCAGGGTAAAATTATACACTGATGAATGAGCGCTGCTTTTAAATGAACATTTCTTTAAAAAGAAATTGATTTGACAGAATTTTATTTTCTTAATGGCATAAACAGGCTTTAGTCCCATGAAACTTAAACTGGAATGTCTCTGTTTTTGTCACTGCGACTTCCCGAACAGGCGAACACACGCGCGCGCGCGCACGCACACATCACTTTTGAAGTAAAATTGAAAATTGAGGATGCGGTGCATCGCAATGCATCGCGATATCGAATTGAACCGAATCGATGACATGATAATCGTAATTGAACCGAACCGTGAGACCAGTGTAGGTTCACACCTCTAGTAGTCACTTGGACTATTTTAACGATGTCTTTAATAACTTTTCGGGGAACAAGTTTCAATCCCTTAGAAGCCTATGGAGGAGTGATCCAGCTCTCAGATTTAATCAAAAATATATTAATTCGTGTTCCGAAGATGAACGAAGGTCTTACGGGGTTGGAACAACATGAGGGTGAGTAATTACTGACAGAATTTTCATTTTGGGGTGAACTATCACTTTAACACAAAGACTTCCCGGGTTTTAAAAACAAACCCATACAATCATCTAGTTTGGGAGACAAGTATATAGTCGGAAAAAGGTCTTCAGCATTAGGAGTCTCTACTCCTGTACAATAGTCTGTTAATAACTGTCTCTCTTCATTTGTAAAAGCAGACTGCCACTTTGCCATCAGTTGAGCAACTATATGAGTTGAAAAAATTCCCAAATGAGATGCTGTTTGCTCAGTGTTCATGAAATTAGGTCCAGACACATTTAGCAGAAGTCTTAAGGTGGTGATCTTGGATTTGCAAAGGATGTAATTTAGTCCAGGAAAACTACGTTCAACTGCAGAAATATCTAAACGAGCTCCATGTATTATGGGTTATACAACAAGAAGAGTGATTTCGTGCACGGTGTCCTTTGTTGATTAAAAAGACTCCATACTTTAAAAAGATTTCGATAAAAAATTGGCATATTGGAGCCATCCAGTTTTAAGGGGCCTAACAAAAAGAGAGATTTATCCAT
Organism: Gila orcuttii; assembly: GCA_026230005.1. Classification (NCBI taxonomy): domain Eukaryota; kingdom Metazoa; phylum Chordata; class Actinopteri; order Cypriniformes; family Leuciscidae; genus Gila; species Gila orcuttii. Next base: position 30,611,395 of record JAPDVR010000013.1, on the reverse strand, counting down.
CTGTAGGCCTCCCAGACTCCGTAAAATAGCACATTTATCAGTTTATCAGTCCCTGTCTACCTTCTTCTTTAGACAAAAATAAAATTCTCTTAGTAATCTAGTGTAATTTATCCCAGAAAAAGTCCACCAGTAAGGCTTGAATTTCAGTCATCATTTTCACAGGTGGATCTATACATGCCAGCTTATACCAGAGAGAGGATGCAATTAAATTATTGATAATTAAAGTACGCCCTTTATGGGACATGTTTGGGGCCAGCCATTTCCATTTGGCTAATTGACCTTTAATTTTTTCAACAATCCCTTCCCAATTTTTCTGTACAGTGTCCTCGTCTCCTAAAAAGGACCCCCAAGTATTTTAAACGCCCTTTACTCCAAAGTAAACCATTAGGAATGCTTAGTTCCTCTCCTGTCCACATTCCACATACAAAAGCTTCACTTTTGTTCCAGTTTATTTTAGCAGAAGATAAAGCTCTAAAATCTTCATGTAATTTCTTTAAAATCTCTATATCTTTTTGACCATTGACTATTACAATCACATCATCAGTGTAAGCGGATAAATGAACGTTACAGTTAACCAGTTAAACCAAAAGCTGCTAAGGTTTTCCAGAGGTAATTATGTTCAACTCGATCAAACGCTTTCTCTTGATCCAGAGAAAGCAACGCACAATGTAAATTAAACAACTTGGAGACCACTATAATATCCCGCACTAAAGAAATATTATCAAAAATTGACCTACCAGGTATGCAGTAACTCTGGTCCGGATGAATAACTTGCTCCATTACCTCTGCCATTCTATTTGCCAAAATTTTAGAGAGCAGTTTGTAATCTGTGCAAAGCAGCGACACAGTTCTTAATATCAGTCAGTCTCCTTTTTTGGGAGGAGTGTAAGAACTGCTCTTCAGCAGCTCAATGGTAGCCGCCCTTCAGCCAAGCTTTCATTGCGCACCGCAAGCAAATCCTCTCCCAACACTGTCCAGAAAGACTTTTAAAAGTCTACAGGAAGACCATCGATGCCAGGAGCCTTCCCGGACTCCATGCCCTGAAGGGTCTTGTACAACTCCTCTAGGCTCATGGCCTTACGGAGTTTCGTGTTGGCATCCTCAGACACATGTGCCAAGTTTTCCAAAAAAATATTGTCAGTGTCAGGCTCTGCAACACATTCACAGCTATACAGCTTTTCATAAAAACAAACTGCTCTCTTTCTAATATCAATGGGGTCAGATAATAACATACCGGATTGAGCGCAGCGCGTGAATTAATCTTTTCTGTCCATTCTTTTTTCCAAATTAAAGAAAAATTTTGTTGGAGCATCCATTTGGTCAATATTCTGAAAACGGGACCGAACCAGAGCTCCTTGCACCTCAACCCCTAAAAGATCACCAAGTTGAGTTTTTTTCATTGTAAGAGCTTCCAAATTATTTTTTCAGTTGATTCAGCTAACTCTTGTAGTTTGACTATTGATGTCTCCAAGTTCTTCATAGATTTCGATAAGTGTACAGTAATATTTCAAGTATGCTGTTGACAAAACTGTTTCATTTGAACTTTACCAAAATCCCACCACTGCCTCAATGACTGGAATGTATTCATTGTAGCTCTGAACGTTTCCCAAAAATACACTCACCTAAAGGATTATTAGGAACACCTGTTCAATTTCTCATTAATGCAATTATCTAATCAACCAATCACATGGCAGTTGCTTCAATGCATTTAGGGGTGTGGTCCTGGTCAAGACAATCTCCTGAACTCCAAACTGAATGTCAGAATGGGAAAGGTGATTTAAGCAATTTTGAGCGTGGCATGGTTGTTGGTGCCAGACGGGCCGGTCTGAGTATTTCACAATCTGCTCAGTTACTGGGATTTTCATGCACAACCATTTCTAGGGTTTACAAAGAATGGTGTGAAAAGGGAAAAACATCCAGTATGCGGCAGTCCTGTGGGCGAAAATGCCTTGTTGATGCTAGAAGTCAGAGGAGAATGGGCTGACTGATTCAAGCTGATAGAAGAGCACCTTTGACTGAAATAACCACTCGTTACAACCGAGGTATGCAGCAAAGCATTTGTGAAGCCACAACACGCACAACCTTGAGGCGGATGGGCTACAACAGCAGAAGACCCCACCAGGTACCACTCATCTCCACTACAAATAGGAAAAAGAGGCTACAATTTGCAGTTCACCAAAATTGGACAGTTGAAGACTGGAAAAATGTTGCCTGGTCTGATGAGTCTCGATTTCTGTTGAGACATTCAGATGGTAGAGTCAGAATTTGGCGTAAACAGAATGAGAACATGGATCCATCATGCCTTGTTACCACTGTGCAGGCTGGTGGTGCTGGTGAAATGGTGTGGGGGATGTTTTCTTGGCACACTTTAGGCCCCTTAGTGCCAATTGGGCATTGTTTAAATGCCACGGCCTACCTGAGCATTGTTTCTGACCATGTCCATCCCTTTATGGCCACCATGTACCCATCCTCTGATGGCTACTTCCAGTAGGATAATGCACTATATCACAGAGCTCGAATCATTTCAAATTGGTTTCATGAACATGACAATGAGATCACTGTACTAAAATGGCCCCCACAGTCACCAGATCTCAACCCAATATAGCATCTTTGGGATGTGGTGGAACGGGAGCTTCGTGCCCTGGATGTGCATCCCACAAATCTCCATCAACTGCAAGATACTATCCTATCAATATGGGCCAACATTTCTAAAGAATGCTTTCAGCACCTTGTTGAATCAATGCCACGTAGAATTAAGGCAGTTCTGAAGGCGAAAGGGGGTCAAACACAGTATTAGTATGGTGTCCCTAATAATCCTTTAGGTGAGTGTATTTAAAATTGTCCTTAATTTTTATCATTTAGCAAAGAACTGTTAAAATGCCAATAAGCAGTTTTTGGTCTAATGGAGTTCAAAATAAAACAACACACCACCATGCTATGATCAGAAAAATGGGGCTCTATGTGATTCATATCAATAGTTTGTTCAGTGCATTTAAAATCTCCTCCCAAAAACAAAAACTCTTCATTGTCACAATTTTGCAGTGTTAAATTGAGAGTATTCAGAAACGGCATTTCAACTCCTGAGGTTGGGACATAAACACAAATAAAAACAAAAACATGATTTTCGAATAAAGCTCTAACTTTTAAAAGTCTGCCCTTTATAATCTCTTCAACCTCATATGAAACTGGTTTGAAGTTTTTAGAAAATAAAACAACTCCTCCACTGTAAGCAGTTGTGACTTAGAATAGAGATGCCATCCCAACGATGCCATCTTTCCCAATCTGCAGCGTTCTTGGAATCACTGTGAGTTTCTTGAAGAAAAATAATGTCTATTTTTTTCTGTTTAGACATAACATTACTCTTTTTTTTTCACATCTCTTGCTCCATTTACATTCACTGTGGCAACACTAACTTCACCCATAAAGAATAAAACAACAAAAACAAACCACTGATTATCATTAAATTAGCTTTTTCCACCTCCATCATTGTTTATTTCAGTAGGATTGAATTTTCTCACTAGCTTCTTTAACCTGTAAATTTCTTTGTTGGAAATAAAAAACATTCAGCCATCAGACACCTTGTCTTTTCAATAAACTGTTTAAGGTCAGGAAAATATTCGTTCACTCGTAGCCTACCAATCTTCTATTTTTTGTTGCTTTAAGAAACAGTTTTAGGCTATATCTTCCACTTCATAATTGCGACTCACGCATTTACTCTGTGAAAGAGAGGCTATATCTGATTCACTGTCGCTCTCTGTCTCCCTGGTCCTTCACGTTCACCTACATCTGTTTTCTTTACAGGTCTCAAGTCACAAGTAGTATCACTTTTCCTTCGTTTTAACGGTACCTTAAACAGAGTATGTTCTGCCTCTATGTCAATGCCATCATTCTCGCAATTTAGCTCTATCAAAGGCTGTTTTTCTCCCTCGCACTGTGAGATCTATAATACCTTGTTTAAGGCGTTACTGTCCAAACAAGTGACTATTCGATTTGTCAGGTTGAGTCCGTCATCAACAGACCCAGTGGACTCCGCATCATCTACCGCTTTGTTAAACGACCGCTTCGTTATAATAATCTAAGAATTAACTTGATTTATCCCTTGCAGCTCTGTTGCGATCGCCTCGGGTTCAGGTCGTACTGCCGCGATCGCGTCTGGCTCTGTACTGTCAGTGTCTGGTTGATTTGTCGCGTTGGGACGATTACATAATTTGCCCTGTTGCTAAGTTTCTCTTTTATCAGGGCAATCGCGAATCAAATGTCCCACTTTGCTGCAACCGAAACATTTAATTTTCCCTGTTGTTGCAAATAGCCTACATCCCTACAACATAGTCACATCGATACGGAAGTATAGGTCTAATTTAGCGTCATCTTTTTCACAATCATGTAGGCGAGTCGTCTAAATGAAACTTTGTTTTAACAATTTGGAGATCCACTGCCAATCGGTTTTTTTTTATCGGAGACACAATTTGCCGTAACGGGAAAGAGATTGTGTTAATAGCTGGTCACTAATAAACGGAGGAACATTAGATAATGTCACTTTTTTAGATAGCATTGATAAAGGTAGAACAGTTGTAAACAAACCATAATGATCCCACGCTCAACTAACTCATTTGCTTTGTCTACATTATTTAGAAATATGACATTAGCATTGTTCATTTTTGAGGCTGACAAAATGCACTCATGGCCCACAACTTCACCAGTAGCCAAACAACAATCCTCCACACTCACGGCAGCCGCCACCTTCAATGCATGACGTCGCGTGAGTGTGTTCAAAACGCGCGAATCCGGAACCGCAGGTAGCCTATGCAATGCAGACTACTTTCTTCAAATACAGGTAGCACACGGCCCGGATTAACACACCAAAAAAACTATTCTTAGTAACTAAAACAGACAAACAAAGAAGGAAAAATAGCTGAGGGTGAAATACTAGTTCTAGGTACGGCAGCCACGAAATTACATTCACACTCAAACAACGCTCAAAAACTCACCAAACGCTCTCCACACTCACTCAGCAATCGCTCACGCATGCGCACGCAGAGAAAGAGAAAGAGTTTAATAGACAGAGAAATGGGGAGAGATTAATGAAAGAAAATGAGAGGGAATGTAGTCAAAGGAGGACATGTGCGTTCCCATGGAGATGAAGGCAGGTGTCATTGATCAGTGTTGCTATGGAAAAATAGACACTGGGAGTGTTTGTATGTGTACGCTGACCTTAAATGACATCCTAGAGACAGATTGTGCTTCTGAAAGAAAGCAGCAGAGAAGCCTGATATAGAGGTGGATATTAAATACAGCAAAGCTGAAGTCAAAAGTATAATTAAAGCTAAAATTAATGAAAAATGACAGTTTTTATGGGATAATGAACAGTCTGGGAGACACCTGTATAGTATTCAAGGAAAAGTGGGAAAGAACAGGAATACATACATAAGTAAGCGAGAAGAAGATTAGATGTCCAGAATGAGGCTATGACATACAGGATTAAATAGAACTTTATTTATAATGAAAAAGCATGTTGATGGAATATGTGAATATTGCAATAGCCAAGAGACAGTAGATCATGTAATTATGTATTGTCCTAAATACCATCAAGCCAAACAAAGATTGATTTCACAACTTGGTGAGAACCAGATGACATTAAATTTATATGATATACTGCAAAGAGGATCTGGTGAATTTTTTTCCCATTTTTGTTTTCTTTTTTGAAGATAACTGGGTTATTAAAAAGAATTTAAGGAAGTGTAGGTTGACCTCTTGATCCACTCTCCAGTCCAGATGGTTGCCGGTTGCCAACCACCATAGAAAAAGAAGAAGAAGAAGATTGTGCGTCTGAGTCACGTTGATTGAAAATAAGTGAGGTCTCGCTATCTGTGCCGAAAATAAGAGTTTGAGGTAAAGCGTAGCAACCAGGACCTCCATCACTGTCAGCGTGGGTGTTTATTTTAAGCACAAGCGTTACATTTCTGATGACTTTAGCATGGGGTTGGGCTGACGTGTGCTGCCACTTTAAATATATTTCAGAATAACAAACCCAGCTCTAAGTGTGGGGAGGTGAGGCATTTGCGAGCATGTTTTCATTATGGATCTGACTGAAGTAGAGGAGGAGCCCGGACAGAGAGAGGATGCATTAGTGTTGAAATGAGCACTCGCTGCGGGAACGCCACAGCAGTCCACAGCTCAATGATTTATTACTGAGAAGCTCCATCATTATACCTGTCAATCAAAACCACAAGTGAGGAGCTCTACAAAGTGCGTGCCTATTGATGCTTTTGATGTTGTTTATGCAAAGCCGAAACAATTCAAGGGTCCTTACATGTTAAAGGGATAGTTCACCCAAAAATTAAAATTCTGTTATCATTTACAAAGTTATGTGTTTTAGTGTGTAATTTGTGCACAAATAAGTGTCTTTTTTTTTTTAAGTAATGATTTACCGTTTGGAAATTTTAAAGGCATGGTTCACAGGTGAATGATAAAGATGATGAACAATGAATGTAAGAATAACATTGCAACAAACGATGGTCATTCATTCATAATTTACACGAAACACTGTTATCCTGTCAATTATATGTGTTTTAACTCCAGGTACTTTATTTATTAGCCACTTCCCTACAAGTATCCGAAAAACAGTATGTGACAAAAGAAGTATGTCTGAATTCACAGTACTCATAAAACATTAGGCAAAAAGTACACAGCTGGCTAGCCCCCTCATAGTGGGTGAAAAGAGGAGCCGAGTGCATAAGTCTTCTCCGCCAGTACACAGCCTCTCCACCACCAAGACTCTCGCTGTGCCTTCTCGCGGCCACACATGGTAACTGGGTACCTCGTAGTCCCAGGCTAAACTGCAGGGGATCTCTGAGCAGCAGTGAGCCCCAGAGATGTGGTGTGCAGGCCCACCATATGGGGGACACACCCTGACGCCCGTCAACCACTGCCCCAGCTATGGGCAAATAGCCCCACTGCCTTGTGGGTTAGCCTCTTGAGGCAAGGCTAAGGGAGTACACCCCAACAGGAAAGCAATGCTATGGCGGCGCGCATTAGGCGGGCCTAAACACAGCAAGGTCCCGGCAGCCTCCTGCAGCCAGGATGAGGAGCTGGTCATCCTGGGCCCACCCATACCACCAGACCTACCTCATCATGGTGAAGTTAGTGCTACTGGGAGAGCGCACCCACTTTAGCACTTTAAAAAATTCTTTGCGCAGGTTTCCACCTCTGACCAACGGTGAATATTACCTGGAACTACTTATGGTTGAAGTCTGGCGGCGATGGGGTGTCTGACGACGGGGGCAGGTTTGAATAGACTGGGAGCTCTAAGTCAGAGCCCTGCACATCAGCGGCACAAGGTTTATGGTCGCTAACAGCTGGGGCTGAGTGGCAGCTGTTCTCGCCAGACCCTTGTGCGACTGAGCAGCCCTATTCAGGGACTGCACTGCTCACCTCAAGCTGAGGAAGGGCCTAGAAAAGGTGGCCTGAAAAATGCCCACTCAACTCAGACCTGGGCAGGATACCGCGCCTGTCGGGTCATTCCACTTATGCGGACGAAACAAAAGAAATAAATCCTACAACCTTAAACTGGCAACATGGAACAAAAGAACCCTCTTGGACTCCTACGGCAGGTCTGACCCCATAGAAGGACAGCCCTAGTTGCAGCTGACCTGAGCCGCAACAATATCGACATTGCTGCCCTGAGTGAAACCAGGCTCCATGATGAGGGGTCTCTAACAGAGGAGGGCATGGGTTACACCACCTACTGGAAAGGCTATCCCCCAGGTGGACAACATGTGCATGGTGTGGGACTGACCATTAAGAACACACTACTGCCAAGACTCACTGAAATACCAGTGGGCATCAGTGAAAGACTGATGACTCTCCGTATTCCCCTGGTGAAGAACCGCTATGCCACACTCCTAAGTGTGTATGCTCCAACTCTACCATCTGACAGTGAGTCTAAAGACTCCTTTTACCAGACACTGGATGAGGCTCTCCACCAGATCCCCAAGAACGACAAGATCTTCCTGCTTGGGGACTTCAACGCTCGTGTAGGGCAGAACAATGGGATATGGAAAGGAGTACTTGGCAGGCACGGTATTGGTCAGGTCAACCCAAATGTAATGAGGTTACTTACCCTCAGCTCTGAGCACAACTTGACCATAACCAACACCATCTTCCAGCAAAATACCAAATATAAAACATCATGGATGCACCCACGTTCCAAACATTGCACCTGATTGATTATGTCATCGTGAGATGTTGTGACATCAGAGATATTCTCATAACCCGGGCCATGAGAGGTGCGGAATGCTGGACAGATCACCGCATGATCATGACCAAGGTCTTCATGAAATTGCTGTCCGCTCCTTGAAGTACAACAAAACTCCTGACTCTGACCATATTCCTGCAGAACTGCTAAAACAGGAAGGGTATCTCTGCACAAGAACACTACACCATTACATCGCCAAGGTTTGGGCTGATGAATTCATCCCACAGCAATTGAGGGATGCTAGCCTTGTTCCCATATATAAAAGCAAAGGGGATAGGGCCATTTGTGACAACCATAGGGGCATATCACTTCTTGCTGTGGTAGGCGAGGTCCTGGCCAAGGTAATACTACAAAGACTGATCAATGACATCACAGAATCTATGCTACCCGAGTCACAGTGCGGGTTTAGAAAGAACAGGAGCACAGTCGACATGGTCTTCATAACCCGGCAACTCCAGGAAAAGTGCAGGGAGCAACATAAAGACCTGTTTATGGCTTTTGTTGAGCTTTCCAAAGCCTTCGACACTGTGCAGCGAGATCTCTTGTGGGAAGTCCTCCTCCGGTTCGGATGCTCCACTAAGTTTGTCAACCTCCTCCGTCAGTTCCATGATGGAATGATTGCTAGGGTGACAATAGGAGGGCAACAGTCTAGCCCTTTCCCTGCGCACAGGGGTAAGGCAGGGGTGTGTACTGGCACCAGTGCTTTTTAACATCTTCCTCATATGTGTCACCCAGCATCTCTATAAGGAGATTGAAGACAACAGTGGGGTGACAGTATCGTACAGGCTGGATGCTAACCTCTTTAATATCAGGAGACTGCAGGCAACCACCAAACTGCACAGAGTGAGGATACTTGAGCTGCAGTATGCCGATGACTGCGCTCTTGTATCTCACTCTTCACAAGGCTTCCAGTCCATCTTAGATGCAGCAGTGAGGGCATATAGCAGGATGGGGTTGACCATCAACACTGCCAAAACAGTGGTAATCTGCCAGTGGAGTGCAAACATCCCACCTGCACCACCCATCTTCTCTGTTGCAGATGAAAAACTGTCAGATGTTCCATCATTCAAATACCTGGGGAGCATTATCTCTGAAGACAATAGCATTGACAATGAGGTCCAGAACAGAATCAAACAAGTATCAGGGGCCCTTTGGAAGACTCCGGTGGCGGGTTTTTCAAAATAAGAATATTCATCTCAACACAAAAATCTGCGTCTACCAAGCGGTCTGCATCACCACCCTCCTCTACAGCTGTGAAGTCTGGGCTACTTACAGCCGCCACATCAAGTCCCTGGAACACTTCCACATCTGCTGTCTCCAGCGCATACTGGGAATCACTTGTCGTGACAGAGTGCCACACACTGAGAGTATTTTGGCCACAATCACCCAGCACCAACTGAGCTGGTTGGGGCATGTCATAAGGATGCCCTACAACCGTTTGCCCCACAGAGTGCTATATGGCCAGCTACAACAAGGCCAGCGCTCTGCTGGAGGCCAGAAGAAACACTTTAAAGACCAATTGAAGACAGTGCTTAAGAAGTGCAAAATAAAACTTGGGGACCTGGAGAACATGGCTGCTGACCGAAACATCTGGCGGCAGCTATGTCTAGATGGGAACCAAGCACCGGAGGAGGAAAGGACAGTCAGGAGACAACAAAGAAGGCTTCCGAGAAACACTCCCATAAATACTAGTAACACCAATACCATGTATATATGCCCCACCTGTAATAGAACCTGTGGATCCAGGATAGGACTTTTCAGCCATCAGAAAACTCACAATTAAAAGACAGAAGTGGACGTCATCATCGGATTCAATGGACAACTACAAGCATGTCTGAATTCACAGTACTCATAACACATTAGGTAAGTACCCTGACAAAAAGTACCCTGATGACCTACTTCCAGCGAGATTCTGAAGTGTGCATATGATGGATACTTTACCATCCCATGAGGCCACAGGAGAAGATTCATGAACGGCCTTGAAGCGACATAGCGGACGCTGATATAGGTCACATGATAATGACAACATGGCGGATCTAGTATCTATATTTATGAATTAAATTCATACTACACACATTCATACTATATAGAACATACTTTTTAGCGGTCATGAAGTAATTACTTATTAAAAAAAGTACCTACTCAAGAGAGTATGCGATTTTGGACGCAGCCTTTGTTGCTATGTCATTTTGCACATACATCTCTCTGAGCCCCCACCCTCACCCATTTCCAGAGTCATAAAAAGAGGGCAGTAGAGCTGTCAAGACCACTGCCTCCGCACATAGAGGCTACTCTGTCTGTGCCAGCCAGTGCCATGACTAATTGATCAGAGTATGCAGGAATGGATCCGGGTGGGAGTGGGCGGGGCTGGTGTTGTAGCTTAAGTTGTAGCCTACAATACACCATGAGTGAGGGAGGGAGGGAGGGGGCAATACTTGGAATATCGTGAGAAGCACAGCAGTAGAAGGGGCAGAATATGTGTCATAAGTTAGTGTGCTCTGTGGATGCTTTTGCATATACAGTGGCCATCAAATGAATATTTGGACAATCAAGCAACACTAAAAAAAAGTATAAATGGCAATAGATAACAAAAATATCAAACCAAGTGACATTTTCATTGCACAAACACAGTTTGTAAAACATTTTACAAAAGGTTTTGAAAGACAAATCAATAGATAACACTGATAAAAAATTTAAAAAAAGATTCTGTGGTTTAGTAAATACTATAGAAAAAACAAATGTATTTTTAGATTGAATAAGTTAGTTCAGGCAAGAATTAAATATTAGTTCTCAATTCAAGCTTGTAGAAATTAAAGCTTGAACTTTTTGTATTTACACAGTTTTATCGTTGCTTTGGTTGTTAGGATTAGCAACTTGCTGTTTTGCTGTGCTCCACTCTATCACTGTTACATTTATTGTGTGTTGTGTACCAAGTTTTGACGTCTCTGTGGTCGGTTGAGTACCTCATTACCTATATTTTGTAGATATGTAGTCTTACAAAGTGAAACAAGAAATCGAATGTGTAGTTTACTGAAATGTTTTTAAGTAAAGCATACACTTTAAAATCATGGCTTAATTCAGTGCTACATAGCTTGAGTAAATTTTACGAACAAAGAGTTAGTTAAATGAACTTGGAACAGAGTATTGCAAAGTAAACTTTGAATGAGTAAGTAGAGTGGAACATGTACATATGTGATGAACAAGCCTGTCTTTTTTGCAGATGGCAAATGGTTTGACATTTTGATTTTGAAGACACAGAAAGCAAAACGCTCGCTATCATCTCTTCCTGAGTGAATCTATATTCTCCTCTAATACCACACACTCAAACACAAACACGCATACAGACTAACAAGTACACATTCCATTTGTGCAGTGTCAATAGAGGGAAAACATGCAGGGATAACATCTATTCCACAGTCAGTACAAGTGAGAGGAAATGAATGAATGCGGCAGCCAATAGAGACGGATAATGAAGCTCAGTGGAGCCGAGTCTGAAATGGCATCAGTCAGTCACTTATATTAGTATACTGATAACATCAAACTGAATAACATTCAATGGATGCACTTATATATTCATTGAAGTCAACTATTCAAAGCATTGTGACAGTGTCAAATTTCTCTGTTAATACACTCACTCTTTTTCTTTTTCCCAAACTTTTTATAGACTCTCATCGTGAAAGGATAATCAGGCTTAGTTACCTGTTTGGTTAGCTGTACAAGTTTACACACAATGATTGTTAATGCGTTAAAGCTGAGCTGAAATATCAACATATATCCAAAAATGCTCAACACAAACATTTGGACAACTACAGTACATAGCAAGGTCAAAGAGGTCAAAATTTCTTCTATTTTGGTGAAGATATTCTTCTACTTTAAAAAAAATAAATAATAATAATCAGCTTAACAATCCGAGTGAAAAGAATTGAAAAATAAACACAAAAAGCTTATTCTGTTTGCCCTTTTTTTTCTTTTTTTTTTTACCAATTTATTTCCGGGTTAAAGTAAAAGAAAAAATCCAAGCTTTTCAATGTGGTCTCATGCATGAAATTTGTTTCCCAACTGACAAAGACAGTGTTGATTTAATACCTTGCAAATTAAATAGAAAAGAAAGACACAAGACATTATAAATGAAGGCTTTGGGTACAAGGATGTGACATCTGACAAACACAACCCAGAAAAAGCTAAGAGAGTGACAGTTCAATTAATAGTCACACTGTGGAAAAACCTCAGATGTTCTAGTTCCCTTGTCAACACTAGGCAGCATTTGAAAATGTCTCTATTTAAAGATATATAAAAATATATTTATAAATTAAAGCTCCAGTAGGTAGCTTTTGTAAACAAATATTTGTTAAAACTGTCATTATGTCCTCACAGTAGAATATGAGACAGATAATCTGTGGAAAAAATCGAGCTCCTCTGGCTCCTCCCTGTGGTCCTATTGCCATTTGCAGAAATACACCGCTCCCGGTCAGAAACAACCAATCAGAGCCAGGAGGAATGTCTTAGCAGTGTCAATCACGCTCGTGTACGCGCTGATCACCCCTCTCTTGCACAGCGCGAGCGCGTACCGTCGTTCGTGACTCTCCTGTTCGAACGCGTTCATCCAAATGAACGAATCTTTTTTCCGAGTCATTTCGTTCATTCAACGAACGAAATGATTCGAAAAAGATTTGTTCATTTTGATGAACGAGTTCAAACAGGAGAGTCACGAACGTGCATCACAGAACAGAGCAAGGCGAGCATTTGTGCTTATAAAACTTAAAGTTTTTTATTTATTTTTGAAATGACCGATCGTTTCGCTAGATAAGACCCTTATTCATCGTCTGGTATCGTTTAAAGCCCTTTGAAGCTGCACTGAAACTGTCATTTGGTCCTTGAAACGTTTGTGTCCTATTGAAGTCCATTATATGGAGAAAAAGCCTGGAATGTTTTCATCAAAAACCTTAATTTCTTTTCGACTGAAGAAAGAAAGACATGTACATCTTGGATGACATGGGGGTGAGTAAATTATCAGCAAAAGTTTTTTTTAAAAGTGAACTAATCCTTTAACATTATCTTACTAGCTATTTATAACTTATAGAAAGAGTGCAACGTTATAAAGTTACATGTATTGCAAAATACATAATGATTTGAGGACCAAGTTTGTAGTCAAAGTATGGGCAGGCCATAGTCAATGTAAAGCATATCGTTGATGTTTCGTCCCTATTAGTGAATGTTCCATAACTGTTTATAATCTGCCGTCATCGGTGGTCCTGTTTACTAGCCTGCGCGTTCACAGCAGGCTCCGCTGTGGGGGAGGAGCTGTGGAGGGAGGGCTGTAGCGCAGCAGAGAGCAAGGGGGTTGGACCTGGAAGTTGTGCTTGTTCAAATTAGCAGGCTAAGTCAACATTTTCTCAAAACTCCCTACTGCAACTTTAAGTCTAAATGTGAATGCAGGTGGTTTGTTATGGTGATAAAGTAGGATATGTGTAAATAGGTTAAAAATAGGTTAATATAATTTACTCATATTACAACATAACAAAAATGCTTTCCATGTGTTTTCCCTATAACAAAATTTTAATGTTTGATTGTAATCATAATGCAAAACCTGATACTTATCTAGGAAAATATCTAAACCTTGACAAAAAGTAGCCTTTTAGAATGTCTAAATATATAGCTAAATGCAAAACCTAATAAAATAAATTATGTCTAAAAAGCAACTATAGGGAATCCAAAAGCCTTATATATGTATAGGGAGCTATACAGGTGGTTACACCATGACATTACACAAGTTTGTTTTGTTTTTTTTGCCACTATTCTCACTTTTAAAGGCCTATTTTAATCTGAAAGATTGCATTTATTGAAACCTAATTTAAAACAAAAAATACTAAATGGAGAACAATTTTAAAAAAAAGTTCATAAAAATGTTCTAAATATTGCATAGTATCCTAAATTCCCTCACAATTCTAAATAATAATCAAAAAAATATTACTGAAAATATAATACACTGATTTTTCTAAAAAAAAGTTTAATTTCAAGGCTGTGAAGATACTAAGTATGACCCAAAAATTATGAGGCTCAGAGGGTTAAATGTATATATTTGGATGTTTTCTTTTAACTAGTCTGAAAGAATACATGTTATGGAAGCAAAATAGCCAAAAATCTTATAATAATAATAATAATAATTTATTTTCATTGCACTGATACAACGAGATTACATTAGAGCATAAATCGACAGTGCAATTTCATGAAGTGCAAGAGATCAACAATAGCATATTTTGTAACAGGCACAGCGACAAATAACAACCAAGGAAAATGGTATATCAGGCGGAGAATCACTAGTAACCAGGAAAATGAGTATACTTGTGTATGCTGCAGCGATGCAAAGTCCAGTCACAATTATTGCAATGAAAACTGACCAGTGCATGAAAAAACAATGTTTTCAGGCACGTGCACAGAAAGACCCCAAGTGGTGCATAAGGGCATGCTCTTTTGGCCTCTGACTTGATAAGTGCCCTTTTATATATATATATTTAGTTTATGTTTAAATTTGGCCCGTGACATCAATTCTCAATCGATTCTCAGCGTGTGCCTAACAACTTGTTCTTAATATCCCCCAAAAATGTCTGTGCGACTGAATGTTTTTGCCTGTTGTGTCTTGCCCTAAAGGACCAGTTCACCCAAAATAATGTTGTTCCAAACCAGTATGACTTGCTTATTTACTAAACAAAAAAATAAATTATTTTCAAAAATGTCTCAAAATGGTTCTGTGCGCACCGTGCCATCTATTACTAAATTTTTCTTTTTTCTTACAGATAAAGTGTTCTGTATATAATGGATTATATTCAGTGATGATTTTGTGTGCTAAATGTAATTTTGAATAAAACAATTGCTTAGAAATACATTTGTATCACATTAATCCATTCGAGCAGCACTGGGTACATCTATGTGTTCTCTGTTCTCAATGTCTCCGTTTTATCATAGTGACGGCAGCTGGTGCATAACCTGAATCAGATTAATACTTGTCATTCAGTCATGTTAATTTGCAGACACAGTTTCCATAATTAATTTCAGACTTGACAAATTACTTTGCAGGTGCAATGTAATTGTTTGCATTGACACTGCCCTTGATTGTGCACTTTTATAGAGACCCGCAAATTACATATTGAATCAAGGAACATCTACACTAACTGACAAGATATCCTATCTACACTAACTGACAAGATATCCTATTTTGTATCAATGATTTTTGTGTGCTGTTAAGTTTGCATGTTTTTTTTTTTTTTTGCAAACCTTTACTAAATCAGGGCCTAAATTATTATATTTGTCACCATGTGACACTAAATTATAGCACTGTGCACTTGGTATTTATCAGTGGAGTAGGTCAGTAAAGCCTGAGCTTTTCTCATTAAAATGCTATTTGTCTATTCCTAAGCTGATAAATTCAAGGGCATAAATAATACAGAAGTTATTATTAGCAACATCTTGTATAAATTGGGACCCATCTGGCAGACAGATGTGCTTAAGGTTGATGTTATATGAACTCCTGCTGAAGCAGGCCTTTCTCAGTGCCCCTTTATTCCCTCTGTGATACTCCAGCATGCATATATGTGATGACAGGCTCATGTTCAGTTGAGCAGATTTGTTCTGCGGTTTGAAGAAGATGTTTGCTTCTCGGTGCTTGAAACATGGGGCATGTGGTTTGCTGTTGATTTCAGGCTGTCAGTGCATTGATGGAAGGCTTTCTTGTCTTATTCAGTGCAGCGTGTGTAGCACCAAAGCAAGGAAGCTGGGGAGAACTGTTTATGTAATCCACACTGAAAAGAGCAGTAGCGCAGAAGAAAAGAAGTGTAATTAAACAACAGAGATGAGAGAAAGAGAAGTTCCCTCAGGTGCTTCACTCAGCCGCTTATGTGAATAAACACTTCTTACATATGAAAGACAGAAACCAGACAGAAAGAAAGAAAGAAAGAAAGAGAAAGAAAGAAAGAAAGGGATTGAACCATCTTTATAAAGATGATTGCACATTTATACATCAGTATCTTTCACATATTTTAGAATTAATTAAATTCAGATTTTATTTCTCAGATTTGCGACTTTATCAGAATTGCGAGTTTATATCTCAAAATTCAGACTTTATAACCCACAATTGTGAGTTTATAACCATAATTCTGGGAAAAAGTTAGAGGTTGTTAAGATATAATTCTGAATTGTTAAGATAAAAAGTCACAATTACCTTTTTTACTTTTTATTCAGTGGCAGAAACAAGCGTCCATACATATATAATAACCATTTAAAAATATATATATAAAATGAAAAAAAATATATATATATATGAATTAAATAACTAATATAATTAGTTTTATTTATTTTTATCAAAAAGACAAAAGAAAACTTCAGAATTATTAGAATAAAATTATGCAGATACCCGTGGTGTTACTAATTTACTTACTCTACTACTAGAGATGGACATTTTTGTAACATCTTCTACTTCCCCTTGGTCATGTGTTCAACTGTTACGTGTTTCCTGACAATGCTATTGTGTGCTTGACGGGCAACTCAGGACACCTCTTTCCAGACCTTTTATGTCCCAGATACCCACACAGTACAACAATAGATTCAAGTTCCTCTTGCCATTTAATCAATAGCCTGTTCTTTGTTACCATCCACAAGGAAAATTCACAAGGATAATATGTAGCAAATGTCAGCAGTGCAGTTGTGCATAAAAATGCTAAGTCACGCATATTCTGTCAGATAACAGCCACTTGAATTTATCTCATAAATAAATGATGTATTAGACTGGATTTTTAATTAGATCTGCTGCCTGGGACTTGCGATATAAAGAGTTGAGATACAAATTGAATATAGAAGGATTGGAGATTCAGTATAGAGCATCCGTTGTGCGAAGGAACAGACGTTAGCTACAAATAACTCCAAGAATCCTTTTTTCATTTGCTTTTTTTCTCTCTCTCTCATCCTATTCTTTTATGTTTCTCCACCTCCGAATGCAGGTTATGGAAGGCAGCTTTCATTTTCCTTAACACAAGGTTTTCCCTATCACAATATATTCTTGTTTTCTTCCTTCCTTTATGTGTTTCCATTGATCTTTTTGTATTTTTATAGTTTAGTAAAAACTAAAAGCCAGGGTTTTTCATTTACCTTTTGTTGCCAAAGAATTCTAAATTTAATGTGTTCTGTGCAAGAGATTCCTTTGCTAAAATATAAAGGCGGTATAAAGTATTTTCATGTGCAGTATTAAGTCCCATTAATATTATAAAGACAACATGCTGTTATTTAAATATCTTATAAAATCCTAAATTAAATAATTAGTTTATTTTCATGTCAAAAGATGATTAAAATATTATCTGGAAGTTCTTTTTATTTTATTTTTTTAAATAGTTATATTTGTACAGAGTAATGCTGCATGTATAATCATTTTTTCACAAACTATTTGCAATTTAATCATGATTTCTCATTTATATTTCTCATTTATCTTTTTTACTTTTTCAAACTTTTTTCTATCTATCTATTTATCGTATGTATCTTTAATGACATTTTTTAATGAAAAAGAATTTTTCAGCAGCCACCTGTGCTCTCCTGACCCCAATTTGAAAACCCCTTCTATAAATGAACATAATAGTGTAAATAAAATGTATAATTAAAAATGTCAAACTAAGTAAAATAAACCTGTATGTACTGTATCTATATTACTTCTAAACCCATCTGCTTTCCCATCGCTCCATACAATCATGGTAGAAATGTGCTTGAATATAAAATACCTAAAAATGTAATTTGTGACAATCACAAATTACGATTGTGGCAACAATTTTAGAAAACAAACTCGACAGACAGCACACTTTGTTCTCCCCTTTCTCAGTAGACCATGCTATTCTGAACCCAAACAATGCAGCCTCTTTTGACCAGAGAATGCCATCGGCCTCGTCCTATCTTTGGATAGTGGCTGGCTAATGTTCCATGCATCATTAAAGAGGGCAGCAGACCAATGCTCCTGGCACAGATGACCAGAAGAGAGAGGGGGAGAAGTAAACTCATTCAGCCCAGCATTCAGAGGCCGTCCTCCCTCCATTGATACTGGTCCACAATATTTATGTTTCTGCTCCAAATAGACATGAAAGCAAAACTGAGAATTGAGCCTCAGGGGGCCTGACGCCTCAAGTAAAATCATATTAGGACTTAATCTGATCTAATTCTATGCCTGTTGATAATACCTATTCACTAGTGCAGGTGCTATAAATACACTGTATTGGGGGAAGGGGGCACTGGGAAGGCCAATGTCTCGCTGTTTGTGGTTTGCATAGTTTTGTGTAGCCAGATCTCTGATTAAAAAGAGTTCTGGTCCTTATTACAGCTTATTATAGTGAAGAACAGTCTGAGAATGTCTGACCAATTTTGCTTGCTTTACTATCACAAAAAAAGAGGAAAAAAACAAAAACAATATATATATATATATATATATATATATATATATATATATATTACTATAGTAATAACAGTAATTTAAGCATAATTACATGCAACTAACCCCAAACCAAACCCTAATCCTAGCTCTATACTAAGTACATCTACTTAGGCTTTCCTGTAGATCAAACAGTAGAGCTTTGGCGCTTGCAACACCAAGGTCATGGGTTCGATTCCCATTCCCAGGAAAGCAAGAATTGATAAGAATGTAAATATGTACCTTAAAATGCAATGTAAGTCGCTTTGGATAATAGTGTTTGCCAAATGCATAAAAAAATGTAAATCTACTTAACTAATATATTACTCAGCACTTAAATGTACGAGAACACGTTAAAATAAAGTGTAACCTTATGTTACAATGTTTTGATGTCTACATTTAAATTTTAATTTACATGCCTAAACGTGTAGCATTTAAAAAGTTTTTTTAAGATTTGATCAACTTTGGCAAATCCTCAAAAAGCACTTGCTGAATCTGGTAACTTGTAAACATGACTGTTTGCAGGCGGACCGAGTTAAAAAAAAAAAAAAAACTGTGTGCCCTGAACTGCAAAAGGCCAGCCAGTCAGATAATAGCTTGCCAGATTGTGAAAGTACTTTCCAGGTTTGTGTCCAATATGCATCAGACGGTCAGTGAGTGGACTGTGGGCGGTCCGTGGGTGTGCCGTCTGTGGCTGAGACATGTTAGGGATGACAAGAGCATCGAAATGCACAGAAAAACTGCAAAACAAGCTCTATTTTTATTTATTTTTTTGGAATGAAATGATGAGCATTTAAGCCACTGAGCCAAATACTGGGTAGGGATATGCATAAATGAAATACTTTCCTCAGATTTACTCTTATACAGAAGCTATAGAGTAATGCAGCCAGGAAGTAGCCTACATTACATAATCTCACTAAAGTTTCTTTTTTTTACATTTAGTATGCACTTATGTAAGCTTATAATATGAAAACATTTTTTAGGAATAGATTTGCGTAAGAGTAAATGTATGTATTCATATTTTCAAAAAGTAAAGCAACCTAACCCTCGAGGCGCCCTGCATGATGAATCATTCTGGTGGAATGGGCCATCATCCTGAAAATTACTTCCCCTCATGCTTCTTTTCATCTCTCTGGTGAGAATCCATACTATCAAAGTCTTGAAGCAGTCCTTTCAAACCACTGTCTTTGACTTAATTAGTTTAAGCCCCAAATTAAGCAATTAGGCAATAAACAGGAAACAAGTATTGCATGGGTTAAGTAGCACGTCCATTACAGTAAATGTCACAAGGTCACTTAAGAGTTACCAGAAATATTTTATGACTGAACTCAGCAGACCATTAACACAAGCTCACTATAGCTCACTGAAGCAGGCAGACACATCTCCCTATTTGGCAGTTTCAGACAGACTTACACCATTATGACTGGCTAACACACCACAAGAAATTAATACCACTCAGGCCGACACCATTAAGACTAGCAAAAGCACTCATGCAAGTTAATGCTGCATATAAATGACTCCACAATAGCACTCACGGTCCTCTGTACTTGTAGGAATGTTAGCATGTCTGAAATACACTACATGGCTTGAGGCGACATCAGTTTATATTACCACGGATGGCCAAATATTTTGCTGACTAGGTTATCAATTAACAATTGGTGAAGTGTGGAGTGAAATATTTTAGTCAAACACCTTCATTGTTGCTGTGGGGTTCACTTTAACTGCAGTGACTGTGAGTCCTGCAAAGCAAAGAGGGCTAGCACAACAAAGAATGATTCCAGTTTAAGAAATCAAGTCCAGAATTTGTCATATGGATGAAGTGCATCTCAAATGACATAAATGAACTTTGACATTAATGCTGTCATTTTATTAAATTTATAGAATTGTATTATTTTATCTTAATATATTTACTTATTTTTATTTATAAATGTACATTTAAAAAAAAAAAAAAATATATATATATATATATATATATATATATATATATATATATATATATATATACACTCACCTAAAGGATTATTAGGAACACCATACTAATACTGTGTTTGCCTAATACTGTGTTTGCCTTCAGAACTGCCTTAATTCTACGTGGCATTGATTCAACAAGGTGCTGAAAGCATTCTTTAGAAATGTTGGCCCATATTGATAGGATAGTATCTTGCAGTTGATGGAGATTTGTGGGATGCACATCCAGGGCACGAAGCTCCCGTTCCACCACATCCCAAAGATGCTCTATTGGGTTGAGATCTGGTGACTGTGGGGGCCATTTTAGTACAGTGAACTCATTGTCATGTTCAAGAAACCAATTTGAAATGATTCGAGCTTTGTGACATGGTGCATTATCCTGCTGGAAGTAGCCATCAGAGGATGGGTACATGGTGGCTATAAAGGGATGGACATGGTCAGAAACAATGCTCAGGTAGGCCGTGGCATTTAAATGATGCCCAATTGGCACTAAGGGGCCTGAAGTGTGCCAAGAAAACATCCCCCACACCATTACACCACCACCACCAGCCTGCACAGTGGTAACAAGGCATGATGGATCCATGTTCTCATTCTGTTTACGCCAAATTCTGACTCTACCATCTGAATGTCTCAACAGAAATCGAGACTCATCAGACCAGGCAACATTTTTCCAGTCATCAACTGTCCAATTTCGGTGAGCTCTTGCAAATTGTAGCCTCTTTTTCCTATTTGTAGTGGAGATGAGTGGTACCCGGTGGGCCTTCTGCTGTTGTAACCCATCCGCCTCAAGGTTGTGCGTGTTGTGGCTTCACAAATGCTTTGCTGCATACCTCGGTTGTAACGAGTGGTTATTTCAGTCAAAGTTGCTCTTCTATCAGCTTGAATCAGTCGGCCCATTCTCCTCTGACCTCTAGCATCAACAAGGCATTTTCGCCTACAGGACTGCCGCATACTGGATGTTTTTCCCTTTTCACACCATTCTTTGTAAACCCTAGAAATGTTTGTGCGTGAAAATCCCAGTAACTGAGCAGATTGTGAAATACTCAGACCGGCCCGTCTGGGACCAACAACCATGCCACGCTCAAAATTGCTTAAATCACCTTTCTTTCCCATTCTGACATTCAGTTGGGAGTTCAGGAGATTGTCTTGACCAGGACCACACCCCTAAATGCATTGAAGCAACTGCCATGTGATTGGTTGATTAGATAATTGCATTAATGAGACATTGAACAGGTGTTCCTAATAATCCTTTAGGTGAGTGTATATATATATATATATATATATATATATATATATATATATATATATATATATATACACACTACTGAAAAATGTGGGGTTGGTAATGATATATAGTGTTTTTGAAAGACATTATGCTCACGAATGCTGAATTAACCATATTTACAAAGCAACCATGACAACTAATGGTGGCAGGAACATAGGAAAAAAAACAAGCGAACGAAACGTCAAAAAAGCCAAAACGTGACAGCACTCCCCTCATCCGGAAGGCAGCTCCTGATGCCGAAACAAGTCCAGTATATGCGGAGGGTAGAAGGAAGTAGAGGTCTTCTCAAAGGGAGTGTCAGGGCAGGTGGCAGGAGAATGTACCAAGGCGGATCAGATGGTGGGAGGAGCCAGGGCCAGACCGCCAGTGATTGACCCAAGATGTGAGGACAACGGTGGAGCCGAGGAGGCTTGGAGCCGACTGGTTAACGGCCAAGGTGGAGTAACAGGATCAATAGCTTGAGACGAAGCCAGGGGATCCACTCTCCAAGGCAGAGCTGGCGACCAAAAGATCCACGACGAATCCAACTTGAAGGGTGGAACCAATAGAGTAGGAGACGAGGGACTGGAGAGACCCAACAAAGGTGGGTCGAAGGACTGACTGGCTTAGGTAGAGGAGGCGGGAGTGGGAGGCATGGCGGGAGTTTCATCAATGACATAGTCTTTGCACTGGGCAACAAAACAGTCCTGGTGCTGAGCAATGCCACATGCTTAGTGATGATCGGAACCAGCAGCAATGAAGATATGAAGATGGGGGCTGAAACATATTTGGGACTGCCTGGGATCAGTGTTGGGAGATCATCCTCTTCTAACTCCACTAAAATCCCCACAGGCTCTGGCTCCGTAGCGGGCATCGACACTAGCTCTTTGTTTGTGGTGGGTATCAGCTCCGGCATCGGGTCTGTGGTGGGCTCAGGTTCTGTCACCGCAGTGAGGATGGGCTGTGTGTCTGCAGTGGCCATAAGAGATGTCATTATCTGGGGGTAGACCGCTCTGCCCATTTTTCCAGCATTTTTCAAATATTGTCAGTGGGTGGAGTCAGGCTCTGACCAGGGTTTGAGTTACCCTTTAATTTAATAATCATCTAAAATGGAATGTATACCTGTATGCTATTATACTGTAGCAACATTGGACCAGCGCAGTTTGGAAAATGGATGGGTGGAGGATTTAGCTGCGGTCGCCGTCTTCTGGTCAAACGCAGGACTTTGTTCGGCGCATGACTCTCATAGTCCATTATAGGTATTCTCTAGCCATTGGGCATTCGTCTTTTGTACACCCATAGTTGCGGTGCATTGTGGAATTGAATGAGTGCACTCGATAACGTCCACTATGATTTCGGACACCACTACAAATGGCTGTCCTCTCAAATAATGCCATAATTAAGGGTATAGGGGGCAATTTTGGACAGCCTGTGACAACTAATGATGTCAGGAACATAGGAACAAAGAAAAGCAAATTAAAATGTCCATAAAGAAAATGAACATGAAACAAAGTAATATTCTGAAATATTATTATAATTTAAAATAACTGTTTTCTGTTTTTTATATTTTACAATGTATTTAATTCCTGTGATGGCAGAGCTGAATTTTCAGCAGCTTTTACTTCAGTCTTCAGCGTCACATGAGCCTTCAGAAATCATTCTAATATACTGATTTTCTGATCATGAAACATTTGTTATTGTTGTAAACAGTGGTACTTCTTAATATCTTTGTAAAAACCATGCTAATTTTTTTTCTTCAGAATTCTTTGATGAATAGAAAGTTTAATAGAACAGCATTTATTTGTAACATTATAAATGTCTTTACTGTCACTTTTGATCAATTTAATGTGTCATTGCTGAATAAGAGTATTAATTTACATCATATGGTCACACTTTAGTTCAGGGTCCAATTCTCACTATTAACTACGACTTGTGCCTCAAAAAACTCCTAAATACTGCTTATTAATAGTTAGTAAAGTATTTGTTTAGTGTATGTATTGGGTAGGATTAAGGGATGAAGAATATGGTCATGCAGAATAAGTAATTAATATGTGCTTTATAAGTACTAATAAACAATATTCTAGTAATATGCATACTAATAAGCAAATACTTAATAGTGAGAATTGAACCAAACTAAAGTGTTACATATGCATGTATTCTAATTGATAAAGGGTTTGAACTGTTTGG
Organism: Gila orcuttii; assembly: GCA_026230005.1. Classification (NCBI taxonomy): domain Eukaryota; kingdom Metazoa; phylum Chordata; class Actinopteri; order Cypriniformes; family Leuciscidae; genus Gila; species Gila orcuttii. The sequence goes on along the minus strand of JAPDVR010000013.1, from coordinate 30,587,287 downwards.
AATCAACCATTTAGATTTTAGACTCAGAGCCTTAGTTCAGGAGATATCCATTGTTGCCCTTGTGACGACGAGCTCAGTTCTCCACACAGTACTGGATTGAATCTACTTTCAAAGTTTTTAAAAGATTATTCTTTCTCGTGTAGGCCTCACAATAATACAAATTCAAAGATGTGTAATATCTGATTTGCTGGGGTATGAAATTGCAAAAAGAGAGAATGGAGAGCCTTTATAGAGCATAAATTGTGCCAGTGAACAGATGACATGAGCCATAAATAACTGAATTGTTTCTCATTGGCTTTTTTTTTCTTCAACTTGTATCCCCTTTTATTTTCCCCTAAAGGTTATGGGGGACAGCTTTCATTTACTAAAAAAAATTAAAAAGGGGTTTGCCAGGGGCTGGGCACAAACAATCCACACACACACACATAGGTAGGATGAAGGAGGTATTCACAGAAATACACACAAACACACGCACAAACACAGCTCCATGTCAGAAGCCAAAGGGCATCTGTCTGCCTGTCTGGCCAAGTTTTGTGGCTCTCAGAAGAAAATGGAAGTGAAATGTTAATAAAGGCGGGCTCAAGGCCTACATTTCACTTCCCTTTTCTTCTGAGAGCCACAATAAATGTATAATAAATGTAAAAATTCAGAAAGTTTTCTGTGATGGGCAGGTTTCGTGGTAGGGTTATGGAATATAATATACAGTTTGTACAGTATAAAAATGATTATGTCTATGGAAAGTCCCCATAAAAAATGGAAACTGTGTGTGTGTGTGTGTGTGTGTGTGTGTGTGTGTGTGTGTGTGTGTGTGTGTGTGTGTGTGTGTGTGTGTGTGTGTGTGTGTGTGTGTGTGTGTGTGTGTGTGTGTGTGTGTGTGTGTGTGTGTGTGAAGGCAGACAGAGACAGTGGGTCAGAGCGACGAAGGGTTTGGTTGTTGGTATGGATAGCATGTTGACTCAGCACTGAGTTATTCTGCAGCTGTTATGATCTGGTGAATGTCTTTCTAAGGCAGAGACTCCAGCCTTTCAATACACACTCCTTTTGCCAACAATTACTAATACATCACAGCCTTAGACACTCCAGAGTGCAGTAGCCATGACAAACATGAAAGCTCTCCATGGCAATTGCTTGAGGTGATAGAGCAACTCTTTAATTTCTTACAAAATTAAATATATATATATATATATATATATATATATATATATATATATATATATATATATATATATATATATATATATATATATACCTTCACTTTAAATTGCTCTGAATTAGAGATGGTCCTCACTGCAGAACATGAAATCCACAGATCCAGATCCAACTCCTCCCACCTTACATATACCTAAACCTACCCATCTCCGCCCCCTGATCCCTAAACCCACCCCTAATCCTACCCATCTCCACCCCTTGGATCTTGATCCGACTCCTCCCTGTGGATCTCATGTACTGTAAATGGTTGTAAACTGTATCTGTTTAATGGTTGTATATTCCATATGTACATATGTTGTCTGTTTGTACATGTACATGACTTAATCGCATTAAATGCTGTGTGATTAATTATGGAAGTGTTTATTGTGCTGTAGGTACCTAGAAATAGCTCAAGTGCAATACCCTTCCAAAAATTTACCATGGTAGCACGCCCCTAGCATTCACAAAAATACTTGCTAACTTAGTGTTAGCCACCATCACCAACAAAAAAAAAGTTTTAAGGAAATTATAGAGTTAATTGCTGGGCCATTTGATGTCTCAAAACGTTTGCAGAGAATGTTTCACATTCATTGATTTTATTAAGATTGTATTAAGATTAAGATCAGAGATTAAACCCTGTGGAGGTGAGCACAACTTTTATTTATTTATTTTTAAAACAAAAATGAATCCCTTTAGCTAAAAATGTGATAAAAAAATTATCTAGAGAAACATGTTTAAAATGAATGTGGTTATGGGAACCAGTTACATTTTGATATAAGATTTAAAAGCATGTGATAAATTATGACGTCTGGCAATATACATTTGGTCAATTTTAAAATTCTGTGAATCTGTGAATTATGAATCATAGCTCATAATTGTTCAAGCTTTTTTTATCATGAAAATGATCATATAATGCAAAAGAATGTTGTTGAGTGATATTAATTCGATTTTTTTTTTATTATTATTATTTTTATATATATTGTCCTCATTCTGGTTTGTCTCCCTTATTGTGCCTGTCTCCAATCTCTCAACCTGAATTAGGGTGGTATAAATGCGCAACCAAACTTTAGTTATTAACAAAAGTTAATAGATAAATATTTGGTGACATTGAAATCGTCTGATGCCATTCAACAAAGAGTGAAAATCGCAGCCTACCAACCGACCTCTGAATTTACGATTTTAGAGTAGGCTAAAAATAACTATGGTATTTTAGCGTAAACTGTGGTTACCGTTGTAAATGTTTGTAAGGATAATAATGCCGTTGAACTTGCATGAGGTCGTAGGCTACACAGCGAATCGTCTGTCACAGCAGCATCTTCTGTCCGATCTCAATGAAACATTGTGCGTGTGAAAATCCTGATGACAGCCTCTATTTACGAACCGTTTCTCAATGGACTTGTTTTCGAAATCATCTTTTTTACGCTATAACATCCAGTCAGTGTCAGACGGAGCATCGCTATAAAGCGCCTCGCTCTCATCTAATGTTTGGGTAATCTATAAGCCTGATTCATACGTGTAACACGTAAACCCTAGAACAATCTTGTCAAAAAATACCTTCATATTACTCGCGTAGAAAACTTACCTTGACAACTTGTCCAGCTTCAATATTCCATTGACCGCTTGTGATTGCATTTGAGTCCGCGATATAGAGAACTTTCTGAGCGACTGAGTTGATAAAAGCCTTTCTGTCTCTGTTCAACCACGAATGCATCTCTCTCTCTCTCTCTCTCTCTCTCTCTCTCTCTCTCTCTCTCTCTCTCTCTCTCTCTCTCTCTCTCTCTCTCTCTCTCTTTCTATCTATCTCTCTCTCATCAGGGGTTCAGTCAGTAGAGATACGTTGCATGCTGCTGCTGCTACTACTGATGTGCCAACACAATCCCAACTATATATGAAATCAATCTATTTTAGATAAATTATAAAACAGAACAGAAGAGCAAAATATTAAATGGACTAAAACATTAAAACCTGGAGGTATAGGTAACCTTTGTTATTCTGTGAAAATATGATATTCATGTTTATAACAATGAGTGAGTTGAATAGCCTACGTGAATGTGAATTTTGTGACAGTTGGGCAAAACCCGTTGCCAACTCTGTATGAAATTAACATTGTTAATTGTTATTGTTGTTGTTTGATCCCGCCTTTGTGCCAGTAAACACGTCTTCAGAGAATTTATTTTCAAAAAATGTTTTATCTTTAAATATTTAAAAAGTATATTAGCATCATGCTTTTACCTATTTTCACTTTTAACACACTTTAAAATAATTGTTCTGGGGGCAGTCATGGCCTAATGGTAACAGAGTTGGACTGGTGACCCAAAGGTTGTTGGTTCGATTCCGGTACCAGCAGGAATATGACTGAGGTGTCCTTGAGCAAGGCACCCAACCCCAAATCGCTCTCAAGGCTGTTCAAGCCACTCAAGGCTGCCCGCTGCTCTGGGTTTTGTATCCATGTTTGCAGTGTGTGTGTGTTCACTACTCTGCTCCTAATGTGTGTGCACTTACTTGGATGGGTTAAATGCAGAGGTCAAATTCCAAGTATGGGTTACCATACTTGGCCATCACGTGTCACTTTCACTTTCATTGTAACAATGCATTGAAAGTATCCTTTCAAAATACATAATACAATAGTATTATGCAAAGTATAGCCAAGTATTATTTGTCTATAAATGAGAAAAATGGTGGGCAGGATTTGATTTTGTCCATGGGGAATTGATTGGATTTGGTCTCATGTGACAGGTTTTCCCACCCTCACGCCAGTAAACACGTCATCAGAGAAGAGATGTCACTGCAAGAGAGAGGGGAAGTTATTTGTAATAAAGTTTATGAGGACACATGAATTTTAAAAGTATAATGTGCACCGATAAATAATTTATAGTAAACAATAGGCCTATTCCATATTAAAAAAAGAATTGTCGATTTTTATTTCATGGCGGCTTTAAAGATGCCTCATATAAAGTGTGACAGAAGTATTTGCAAATTTTCAAAGTGTTGAATTTCTTGAAACGGGTGATATCTCCCCCATTCATTGGTTAACATTTTGACTGTCATGTAGCCTATTAGTTCATTGAGAAAAGGATGCAATTTTTTTTTTTTGCCAAGGGAACCAGCTTGAGCTTTGCACTGCACTAGTTATTTTTATACATCTTCAAACTCGTATAGCATTCAAATATATAATAAACACAGCCTTAATCCTCTTCACTTTGATGGATTCACAAAAGTCCATGGTTGAGCTTTGACATTGATGGTGTGTGTGGTCGTGCACATGATAAAACCAAAAACTCAAAACCTTTGGCAGGCCACAGATACTTTTTCCAATGGGAGGAAAAAATGATCACACAAGATAAATTCACTGCAGTAGGGATGCCAAAATAAATCAGTGGTAAAAAGAAGCATGGGCAGTTTGAACAGAAGTCATTGCATAATTGTTATTGATTGGTTCAAAATTGATTATTCTGTTTTCTGGCACTCAGACTGCAGTCATGGCAATTTGTCAGACCACAAATGTAAGACAATAACCAAGAATCAGAGTCTCTACAAAATATAGCTGTAATTAGCTGTACTATGTATTCATCGAGTCCAGAAGTTTTTGAGAAGAGACTTTTCATTTGTTAAACTGAATAAGGGGGGTGACAATATACCATACTCAATAAAAAAATAAATGTCTTCTCACTTTCAACTTCTTTTATTTCCAACAAATGTCTTAACGTGTAAAAATTTGTATGAACATAAGTTTCTACAATTTGATGAACATAAATGCAATAATGAGTCCCTGAACAAAGGGGGTAGGGGTCCAAATCAACAGTAGCAGTCAGTATCTGGTTAAGTACTACTCTGCCATGTGCTGGCAGTTTATTAAATGTAGGCCTATATGTGTTTTACCATTTTAATCCAATTACAGTAATAGGCTATACCTGAAAGTGTAATTGAGTTTCTAGTTCAGAAAGTAACAGTTTTGTTTAGCTGAATGCTCTTGTGTGTCACACTGAGCTTTTTTTTAGATATAGATATATTAGATATTTTTTTATATAAAACATTTACTGAAAAGTCAATACTGTAGTACACAAAAAAAAATTGAAGATTTTTATTTATACAGTACATTTATTGTAGAAATGTGTTACACGTAAACTAAAAATTCACATTAGTTTGTTCAATTTAAAACACACATTATGTCTTCCCCTAACACCACCACAAATTCTTACATATCTACATATTGCTCTTCCATTACAAGCGCAACTGTGGATTTTCAGATTACATGTAACACATTTCTATAAAAAAAAAAGTACTATAAATACAAATGCATTTTCATAGTACTGCTAGCTGTTGCTGTTTAGGGTTGTGGCATTCCTCTAAATTCAAAAATGTTAGTGGTGCTGAGCAAAATCAATATACAGGTCTTTCTCAAAAAAATAGCATATTGTGATAAAGTTAATTATTTTCCATAATGTAATGATAAAAATTAAACTTTCATATATTTTAGATTCATTGCACACCAACTGAAATATTTCAGGTCTTTTATTGTTTTAATACTGATGATTTTGGCATACAGCTCATGAAAACCCAAAATTCCTGTCTCAAAAAATTAGCATATCACGAAAAGGGTCTCTAAACAAGCTATTAACCTAATCATCTGAATCATATAACTAACTCTAAACACCTGCAAAAGATTCCTGAGGCTTTTAAAAACTCCCAGCCTGTTTCATTACTCAAAACCGCAATCATGGGTAAGACTGCAGACCTGACTGCTGTCCAGAAGGCCGTCATTGACACCCTCAAGCAAGAGGGTAAGACAGAAAGAAATTTCTGAACAAATAGGCTGTTCCCAGAGTGCTGTATCAAGGCACCTCAGTGGGAAGTCTGTGGGAAGGAAAAAGTGTGGCAAAAAACGCTGCACAACGAGAAGAGGTGACCGGACCCTGAGGAAGATTGTGGAGAAGGACCGATTCCAGACCTTGGGGGACCTGCGGAAGCAGTGGACTGAGTCTGGAGTACAAACATCCAGAGGCACCGTGCACAGGCGTGTGCAGGAAATAGGGTTGGGTACCGAAATGCGTTGCCAATAGGGAACCGGTTCCGAAGTAAACGGTATAACCAGACCGAATAAGAACGAAAATTTCGGTGCCTGATTTCGGTGCCTGACTCTCTGTATAATGAGGTACATGATCTCTCTCTCTCTCTCTCTCTCTCTCTCTCTCTCTCTCTCTCTCTCTCCGCCGTGCGCGCACAATACTGTTTGAAGCACAGTCTGTTATGTCTCGCATGCGCGCTCTTGCTCGCTCGCTCTAGATTGCGGGAGATTTTAACTGATTTGCGGGCATCAGGGAGCCGTTATCAATATGCGGGAGACTCCCGGAACGTCTGCCGATTGCGAGGGGATTAATGAAGATGCCGAAGACAAAACGCTCCAAGGTTTGGCTGCATTTCACGTGCAAAATTACGCGTCAGAACGCCCTCTCTGTGCCGATTGTCTGAAGCACATATAGAATCACGCCAGTCCATTGGCTGATGGCGCGGGCGCCGCCTCGACGCTCTTACGTCGTCTTATTATATTGGCACGCGCATCCTCTGCTCTTCAGATTTCTCTGCCGAAAAAGGAAGCTTGTCGGCAGTGCGAGGAGTTTGGCAGCGAACGCAGCGTTTCGTTCCCTATTCAGAGAACAGGTTACACCAGTAACCAGAGACGTTCTCTTTCATAGGTTCACTCAACGCTGCGTAGCTAAGACGCAGTGAGAATGAAATACCAAACTTGCCAAGCGCTGCCGTTCTAGTGCAACGACCAGATAATTTACATGACTGGATCAAGCAGACAAAGCATGGGAACCTGGAGCCATATCGAGATTAGATTACCCTGGTAGTAATCCCTATTAATCTCCAGTATTATTAAATTGTTTGATACAATATTGTTTGATATTATGTAAATGTGATTTTTTTTATTTTATATTGGTTTATTTATTATTACCATAAATGTTAATTGTATTTATATTGTTTAAAGATTTAAGTTAATATTGTGTCCAGTTTTGCCCTGTAAATAAAAGGGTATTATTTTTTGACAAAGTGTGTGCGGTTTCGTTTCCTTAAAGGGATAGTTCACCCAAAAGTGAAAATTCTGTCAGTTACTCACCCTCATGTTGTTCCAACCCCGTGAGACCTTCGTTCATCTTCAGGACACGAATTAAGATATTTTAAAGTTCGGGGCTGGCAAGTTTCAATCCCTGAAGAAGCCTATGGAGGAGTGATCCAGCTCTCAGATTAGGGTTGTGCGGATAGACGATAGTATCGTGTATCGACGATAGTCTGAGATTTCGCCGATGGCAGATGCCTTTGACGATATCAATACGATATTGGCTCGTTTTACCATGAACGTATTAAATGATTTTTATTATTATTATTATTATTATTATAAAGCTAGTATTGTTATTAAATGAATATTAGGAACTACAATTAATTTGCCTTGCCTAAATTCATAACGACATCACTTGCGACAACAGACCGACACGCGCGTATGAGGACTCCTCTAAGAAAACGTTTAAAACAGAATAAAAAACTAGGCCTACATCCCACATCAACATTGAATTGCAAGGTGATCCATTCACAAATTGTCAAGAGTGCTTGTTTTAACAGACGCACGCATATCTTATAGCCTACAGATCCAAGATGAAAACGGCATCGTTGTTCGTCGTCAGTATTTTGTTTCCATAGCACATTAACAAAAAGTTTAATGACACTAATAACACTAAAAACAATACAATTACTAAATATTAATAATAATAATAATAATAATAATATCACTAAAATGATATAGGCCAGTCTTTAGTTCACGAACACAGCACAACTCTGCCATCTGTGAAAATCAAAAGCAGCTTCAAACACATGTTTAACAAGAACTATTCTTGTAATTTTTTCACTGTCATCATATAGGTCCACAAGAGAAATATTAAGCCAGTAAATTAAGATTATATCGCTATACCGTTATATCCATCGTCGTCTCTGCAGAGCTGCGGGGAGAACGCGCTCATGAGAGAACGCGGCGTTAATGCAGAGACAGATGCTGAAAGCTAAGTCCGTTTCCACTTTCACTTTCAGGAATGAGCGCGTTTACATGTACGTTCTTAACCCGATTATTCTGAATAAACTGACAATGCATGTGGTCATGTAAACGCATTAGCCTGTTTTCTTTTATCGGAGTCAAGTCATACGTTTATGTATAAACCGATCGACTCAGCTAGATTTCTGCCCCCTACTCTGATTTCTCCCGGCATTTAAAACACATGAACCCGCGTTCTTGGGCTTATTGAAGTGCGCATATGTGAAGTGCATCCAAACGTGCAGAAGTACAGTCAAAATGCTGCATCTAATGGCATGAGAGGATAATGTGTGTCCGTAAATTTCCCGCTGACGTTGAAATACTCGAGTCAGATACAAAAATGATTAGGATCTGTTTTTACCTCACTATACCTGGAAATAACCTGATCTAGCCTATAAACACTCCACCTTTGATAGCAAAATAGAAAAATATTCTCGTATAAAATGAAGTAATAAAACAAGCAAATTAATGAGTAAATAATCAAGTTAATAATCAAATAAGTAAGCCCCGCCCCCTCACGATAATATCGTGTATCGCCGATCTCACAGGCTGACGATAGGACGATATGAAAATGGAGCATATCGCCCAACACTATCTCAGAATTAATCAAAAATATCTTAATTTGTGTTCCGAAGATGAACGAAGGTCTTACGGGGTTGGAACAACATGAGGGTGAGTAAATACTGACAGAATTTTCATTTTTGGGTGAACTATCCCTTTAAGTACCGTTTCAAGAACCGGAAACATTTAAAAAATACTGAGTAGGTACTGGTATCGGATAAAACCCAACCGATACCCAACCCTAGCAGGAAATGGGCTACAGGTGCCGCATTCCCCAGGTCAAGCCACTTTTGAACCAGAAACAGCGGCAGAAGCGCCTGACCTGGGCTACAGAGAAGCAGCACTGGACTGTTGCTCGGTTTTGCATGTCATTCGGAATTCAAGGTGCCAGAGTCTGGAGGAAGACTGGGGAGAAGGAAATGCCAAAATGCCTGAAGTCTAGTGTCAAGTACCCACAGTCAGTGATGGTCTGGGGTGCCATGTCAGCTGCTGGTGTTGGTGCACTGTGTTTTATCAAGGGCAGGGTCAATGCAGCTAGCTATCGGGAGATTTTGGAGAACTTCATGCTTCCATCTGCTGAAAAGCTTTATGGAGATGAAGATTTCATTTTTCAGCACGACCTGGCACCTGCTCACAGTGCCAAAACCACTGGTAAATGGTTTACTGACCATGGTATTACTGTGCTCAATTGGCCTGCCAACTCTCCTGACCTGAACCCCATAGAGAATCTGTGGGATATTGTGAAGAGAAAGTTGAGAGACGCAAGACCCAACACTCTGGATGAGCTTAAGGCCGCTATCGAAGCATCCTGGGCCTCCATAACACCTCAGCAGTGCCACAGGCTGATTGCCTCCATGCCACGCCGCATTGAAGCAGTCATTTCTGCAAAAGGATTCCCGACCAAGTATTGACTATTGAGTGCATAACTGAACATAATTATTTGAAGGTTGACTTTTTTTTTTTGTATTAAAAACACTTCTTTTATTGGTCGGATGAAATATGCTAATTTTTTGAGACAGGAATTTTGGGTTTTCATGAGCTGTATGCCAAAATCATCAGTATTAAAACAATAAAAGACCTGAAATATTTCAGTTGGTGTGCAATGAATCTAAAATATATGAAAGTTTAATTTTTGTCATTACATTATGGAAAATAATGAACTTTATCACAATATGCTAATTTTTTGAGAAGGACCTGTATATGATTCCAAACTTGATTAGTAAGATTGTGATTCTTAGCTGGCCATTTGCCAATATAACAGACATGAACATTGCATCTCATATATTTATGAAATATACAGTTAATGCATGTGTGAAAGATTTTGAGAACTGAATGGGTCATTTTGAATGTGATGGCTCACATGATGAAATAATGTTTAGAAGTTGTAAAAAGTTTGACAATTTCACTAAGAATCAACTCTTTTTTAGTTATTGGTTTTAGTTATTGTGCAAACTGTAGACAATTGTACTTACTCTTTTGCACACGTGCCAAAACACATGAATTTTGCTCAAATCAATAAGAAATACAAGTCTGATGTGAACAAGAGACAAATTGTGCAGAGATCTAAACTTATTGTTTTGAGAGAAAAAAACTAATTAAAGAATTGAGCCAAAGTGTAATTCAGTTCATTAGGCGGCGTTCTGAATACTTGATTTTGATTGGTCAGTCAGCATTCTGACCGCTAAATTCCGTGTACATTCTGAGATTGAACATTGGTTTTAAAGTTATCTTGACTCATTAGTCAAAATCTTGGATCTTTATTATATTTTCTGTGCTGATTGTGGGAGTATTTAAATATACCGCGCAGAGTAGGAAACTTATTGGTTGCTGAAAGTATAATCAAATGACCAAAAATATATGATTACAATTCAATGGACAATAAAATAATGTGTTGAGTTTTGAATTATGAAGAAATCTGCTGAGCTTTCTGCAGCAGCACACATCCGTTCTCACCTCTCACATTGCTTATTTTGCTGGGGAATTCCTATTTCACTGGAAAGGCACTATGCCGTGTGGGAATATGCACATTTGGTAAAATTCCCATAATGCCATAAATGAGTCAGAAATGAAGTCAATTTTGTCCAGAATTGGCTCATCAGCTACTGTACTTGCTTGTTTTACTTTTTATTCAGGAACTTTTATAGCATGATACATTTTGCATGAAGCAATCATTTTCAAATATGGATATACACACTGACAGAATTCTGTCTCTGTCAGTCCCCTGATTTTTTCCAATAGAGTGAATGTGTAGCAATAGCACAGTGATTCGGACGGTTGTGACAAAGACTGGAAAATGAGTCAGAGTTCAAACTTGAGTCCTAAGGCAGAGCATCATTCTTGTGATGCAACTATCTATAATTTTTGTTTAAAAGTTCTGCTTTTGTAAACATCAGTATAAATATGGAATGTTAATTTTTTGAAAAGCTACTCTGTAGGCTTAGCTAGCTTTCTCATATTTCAGTCATTTGGTGTGTTTGTTACAGCGGCATGATTCCGATGCCATGTCTCACAGCTAATCGCTCTCTCTCGCTCTCTGTCTATCTCTCCGTGTCGCCATCAGTGCCAGCAGCCCACCTCTTCAAAGAGAACTGCCCTCTGGGAAATCAAAATTTAATTTGCCGTAACGAATGGGATTTGACTAACACTGTCACATCCTTGTGTTTGTTCAATGGTCTGTTCTCAACTCAGAATCAGAGATTGAACAACTGGGTCTTGTCTCAAAGCAGAAACGGATGTTATTGATTGTGGCCGGGGCCCACTAGGGGTCCTTAACCAGAGGTGGAAATAGGACTGAAAAAATATACTCAAGTAGAAGTACCATTACTATCCCCCCAAAAAATGTAGTGTGAGTAGATTAAAAGTACTTGTCCAAAAAACTAGTGATGTGACGTTCGGCACCAAGGCTTTGAAGCTTGTATCAAAAATACGAAACATCTCACATTGAAGCAGTGTATCTTAGCTTGATTTGTTTTGCCATAACCATGTGATCTGTGACGTCAGAAGCTTTGTTTCCACACACAGTCACGTGACTGCTTCGTATTCAGATTCAAAAAGATGTTTTATTAACAAGGTTCGGGAGGAACACGTTCTAATGATCAAACAATCAAGTCATTCCAACCAGCTGTCAGCAATCAGTAATCAACAGGACCACTCAATCAGCATGAGTAAGGCCTATAAATATACGCAGTTGACTCACCCATTCCTCGACAGTTTTCAGCATCCCTCCACCACCCCATCTCCTCACACTTGCCTGGTTATCTTCCTAACCAGAGATACGGGGGGAGTACTCTGGGTTCGGGCCCAATTTCCGAGCTCGGAGCCCTCCCCCGGACAGCACGCCAAATACGCATAGGCCGTGTGTCCACCAAAGCGTTTTTTCACGCAGCTGGCGTAAAATTCCAATTGTTTTCAATGGGAGCGCCGCGTTTTTTAAACGCCATGAGCGTAACGAGGCGCTGAGCGTGTATTTAACGCTCAAGCGCTGAGCGTTCGTCGTTTTTTACTGGTCACCGAGAGTTGAAAAATGTTCAACTTTGGGAAAACGCAGCGCTCATCACTGTCACTTTTTACACAGCCGTCCAATCACAGTGGAGGAGGGGCGGGACAAATACCACACCGACCAACTGTCACAACATTCTTTCTGTACAACGACGTCAACCAGCAGAGCTAACCGAACAAATGGATGAAAAATAAATTTTTAGTATGAAACAAATTATCTGCGAAATCAGTTACAAGTAAACTTTGCTGCGGATATTCTGTATCATAGCAACGAATCGTCTCAACTGAAAAAACACAGCGCTGCCAAAACGCTCTCAAGAGCCCACAGCTAGGTGTTTTCAGCAGAGCGTCTACCGTTTTCAGCTGGCTAAAAACGCTTTGGTGGACACACGGCCTTACTCTCTGATCATTCGTAAGTGTGAACTCGTGAAAATAGCGCAAACCCCTTGAGCAGGTTTCGACTGTCATGCCCTTCGGTAGTAGTAAATAAAAAAAGAAATAGACTTAGCAGCTTTTCCACCTTTTGAGCACAAGATGTCGTTAGTGTGCATCATGTTTGAAAAGCGTCGAGTAATGAACCATTGTACGATACAGAGAGGGAAAGCACCGGTGCTTCACAAAGCTTAATTTCACCATCACTACAAAAAACGATTCAATGTTTCTCTGTAATGTCGGGTTGAACGAAAGCATGACGAGGCGGATCCAGATGCAGATCTATTAACAAAATTATGTAAATCAAACACGGGTAAACTAGGAAATACAGAGCTGGAGCACATCAGGAAAGCAACAAAAAAAAAAAAAGAGCATCTACAGAGAAACATCGACTGACAGTGAACAAGAGAAACACAGGTAAAAATACACAAGATAAGAAGGCTAACAAGGAGAGGGTTGAGCTAATGAATCACTATGACAAACTAATGAGGGTAACTATAGAGACAAACAAGGTGGCAATGGGCACTGAACAAGGAAGTAAACACAGTAACAATGAGAACAGAAGACACTTCAAACCAAGAAACAATGGGAACAGAAGACACTTCAAAACAAGAGTCCATAAACACAAAACTAAGATAGGTCTTGAAAGATAGATTGATAGATTTTAATAACAAAAAAGTTATATTTCTGACTAAATAGAAAGGCCCTTTTTAAACCAAAAGTGAAATGAATAAGCATCAGGCTGAAGGAAATGGAGGTCAAAAAATGGGAAAACAAATTAACTTAGATATTTTGTTGTAAATTTAAAAGTAATATGTTACTTTACTCGTTACTTTAAAAAAGTAATCTGATTACTTAACTCAAGTTACTTGTAATGCTTTACCCCCAACACTGTCAGCAGAAAACAAAATATTATATTCAAGTTTCCGCAAATGGTTAATAAAATCCTAAAATATGTGTAATCATCCAAACCCAGCTGGATTATTCTGTCAGTTTGACACAGTTGGTGAGTCAACAGGGGAATGTGGCAAAATTACGATAACGATTACATAAAAGTGTTTTTATTTTAATCCTTTTAAATGTTGCTCTTGGTAATTGTGTGATAAGATAAACGAGGGCTGTTGTCCAAGGCTTGTTATCTATACAATTCTTTCCTCATTCAGTCTAAACTGTTATGTTTGAAATCCTGGGGGACTGGGGGAGACATTGGGAATGCAACACAACATATCTATAAAGTAAGCAATCTTTTCTGAAAAAAATCATCGGATCAATCCCACAGTGCTTGTCTCTTTTTTTCCCTTTTTTGATTGAAAATTTTATTTGAATAAGCCAATTGCTCTTCATCCATATTCATGACAGAGACATGGATGGGTGAGTTGTGTTTATAAACAACTCATCTGAATGCTGATCAACTCACCACTCCACTCTGAAAAATCCTTTATGTCTTGATGAAGCTGATGATGTTAATTTAGTCAATGAGGAATATCAAATTACTTTTTGATATTTTATTCAGGTCATATCTCTAATTTGTCATCAGACAGGCATGCAGCCCACTCATTGCAAATGTTACCTGGGTGCTTGATGAAATGTCAAAACAGAACACCATAGAGACGACTGAATAAATGTCATCAAACCAACCTATATTTTTGCTCCTGCAAATGTATGATCAGAATTATTTTTTTTAAGCTTTCTACATAGTTCATACAGTCATCATTTGAAGCCTGCAACATCTGAATTCAGGTAGGTTGACCACACAGTACAATTTCCCTTCCAAACCACGGTTTCGGGGAATAGATATACAGTAGTATCAATATTCCCCTTCAGTTTTTGAAGATGCTTTTGTGATGTGAGTGTTTAATTTATCCTTCATCCATTGTTTCTAATGAGTCTCTTTTTATGTCAAACTGTTACAGATCTCAGCTGGGATTTATTTGTCTGGGGGCTTGAATCCATGCTAAATTTACTTTGTTTTGAAAACTGGAGCATGTTACATTTGGTAAAAGATATCAATGGAAAGTAGACATCTTACTTTAAAAAGTACCTGACCTCAAACCTCAGCCATCATTCTCCTGGTGTCTGAAAAATTGCAGATGTAGCAAAACAGACAAAATAACACCAAATAAATAATAAATATGTAGACATAAAATATTGATTTTATATTTTGGTTTCACTTTATTTTGATGAACCCTGTAACACATTCTGTTGACTATACAGGTCCTTCTCAAAAAATTAGCATATTGTGATAAAGTTAATTATTTTCCATAATGTAATGATAAAAATTAAACTTTCATATATTTTAGATTCATTGCACACCAACTGAAATATTTCAGGTCTTTTATTGTTTTAATACTGATGATTTTGGCATACAGCTCATGAAAACCCCAAATTCCTATCTCAAAAAATTAGCATATCATGAAAAGGTTCTCTAAACGAGCTATTAACCTAATCATCTGAATCAACTAATTAACTCTAAACACCTGCAAAAGATTCCTGAGGCTTGTTTCATTACTCAAAACCGCAATCATGGGTAAGACTGCCGACCTGACTGCTGTCCAGAAGGCCATCATTGACACCCTCAAGCAAGAGGGTAAGACACAGAAAGAAATTGCGGCGTGGCATGGAGGCAATCAGCCTGTGGCACTGCTGAGGTGTTATGGAGGCCCAGGATGCTTCGATAGCGGCCTTAAGAAGATGTTTCTACTCCAGACTAAGTCCACTGCTTCCGCAGGTCCCCCAAGGTCTGGAATCGGTCCTTCTCCACAATCTTCCTCAGGGTCCGGTCACCTCTTCTCGTTGTGCAGCATTTTTTGCCACACTTTTTCCTTCCCACAGACTTCCCACTGAGGTGCCTTGATACAGCACTCTGGGAACAGCCTATTTGTTCAGAAATTTCTTTCTGTGACTTACCCTCTTGCTTGAGGGTGTCAATGATGGCCTTCTGGACAGCAGTCTTACCCATGATTGCGGTTTTGAGTAATAAAACAGGCTGGGAGTTTTTAAAAGCCTCAGGAATCTTTTGCAGGTGTTTAGAGGTAATTAGTTGATTCAGATGATTAGGTTAATAGCTCGTTTAGAGAACCTTTTCATGATATGCTAATTTTTTTAGATAGGAATTTTGGGTTTTCATGAGCTCTATGCCAAAATCATCAGTATTAAAACAATAAAAGACCTGAAATATTTCAGTTGGTGTGCAATGAATCTAAAATATATGAAAGTTTAATTTTTATCATTACATTATCGAAAATAATGAACTTTATCACAATATGCTAATTTTTTGAGAAGGACCTGTAAGTAACGTTGCACCTACATGTCGAGTATTAGTAGACTGGTAGGGTTAGGGTTATAAGTTTACATCTAGTTGCAAAGTTACTTATAGTCAGTAGAATGTCTGTTGGGGAGCATCACAATAAAGTGTTAGAATAAATTAAGTAGACTGTCAGGAGCGTGGGTGGTGAAAGGAGCAAGGCCTCAGGTGGAGAGTTGATGGGCTTTTAATGATAATAAAATAAAACAAAACATACAACAAAAATCAGACAGACTTGAACGACTTGACTACACAGCAGGGAAACACACTGTTATGCTGAGGTTGAAACAAGGAGGAAGCAGGATCCAAATACAGCACACTTTATTCCATAAACTCAAAGCTAGACAAAGACTCAGACTAGGGAACAGGACTCGGGAACGAAACAACCATCATCAACGTTACAACATCAGCTTCAAACAAAACCAAGAACTCACAATGACTGAACTAAAACACAGGGCTTAAATACAAGGGCAAACAAGCTAAACAAGATAACAAGGGGACGTGGTTAATCTGAAACACCTGGGGAGACTAATAGACAGAACAGGGAACTGCTAAACATGAAAAGACAGGGGAACACAGACTGACATCACAACATCGGGGTCATAGGCTGGAGCAGGCATCGGTTTAGGAACAAACACCAGCTCACGAGGAACGAACACCGGCTCAGGAACAGACACCGGTTCAGGAGATATGGTTCGACGGCGGCCATCTTGTCTGGGGACACCGGCTTGGCAATGGCCATCTTGTCCGGGGACACTGGCTCGGCGAACATGACGTGAACGGACTCTGGCTCGGCAGACGAGACGTGAACGGTCTCTGGCTCGGCAGACGAGAATTGGACAGGCTCTGGCTGGACTGGCTCTGGCTGGACTGGCTCTGGCTGGACTGGCTCTGGCTGGACTCGCTCTGGCCGGACTCGCTCTGGCTGGACAGGCTCTGGGACGATGGCCCCCTTGGCAGCACGTGCTGACATCAGCGGGGGATCGGCCAAGCTGGAAACCAGTCCTGGACAGCCATAGACTGATCCGGTGGCTGGCTTGATGGTTGGCGTGATGTGAAAATTCTCAGGCTGGGCGGGCGAGACGTGAACTGACTCAGGCTCAGGGGGTACTGTGAGCTTGCGGGGTTCTTCATCAGCCAAGCCCACAGTAAATGCCAAACCACTCAAGAAAAGGGCCAGGTCGATATACTGTTCAAGGGTCCAGCCAGTACAGTCCTCCGGCATCATTTGAGCAATGTCCTCATCCAGCCCACTCCAAAACAGGTCCCTGAGCTGGATGTCATCTAACGATCCCAAATGACAGCAAGCCAAAAAGTCCCTCACATACCTCTCGATGGGCTGGCCATCCTGAAACATGGAGGAAAGAAATCTCCTAACACAAAATCTTACTTGCAGCTGCTGGATCCATTTTTTGGTGAGTTCTTCTGTTACGCTGCGGTTGAAACAAGGAGGAAGCAGTATCCAAATGCAGCACACTTTATTCCATAAACTCAAAGCTAGACAAAAACTCAGACTAGGTAACAGGACTTGGGAACGGAACAACCAACATCAACGTTACAACATCAGCTTCAAACAAAACCAAGAACTCACAATGACTGAACTAAAACACAGGGTTTAAATACAAGGGCAAACAAGCTAAACAAGTTAACAAGGGGGCGTGGTTAATCTGAAACACCTGGGGAGACTAATAGGCATAACAGGGAACTGCTAAACATGAAAAGACAGGGGAACACAGACTGACATCACAACACACACAGTGTACATACGACAACGAACCAGCACAGGACTGCAAACACAAGGAGAATAAATAAGAAGAGCAAACAAAGGAGGTAACGAGGGAGGACAGGTGGGGCAAATTAATCAATCAGGTAACAAGATGAGAGGGACTAGACCAGGGGTTCTCAAAGTCTATATTCAAAGGTCCAAATCAGAATTTTCATCAATGTCAAAGGTCCGAAACTATGGGGAGGGGGAGGGGGGCTTACATGCGCTTCATGAGGCACGTACGCACATTTGCGCACACACACGTAAGGTCGCTCTCTCCCTCTCTGCTGTGCGCGCGCTACACAGTTTTTACACGGTTGCGGGAGATTTTAACTAATTTGCTGGCATCAGAGAGCCGCTATCAATATGCGGGAGACTCCTGGAACTTCCGGGAGACTTGGGATATCTGTGAACGCATACCTCCCTGTCCAATCATCTTTGAAAACTCTATTTTCTTCATCAACTTTCTTTTCCTGGACAATGACATCCTCCACACCCATTCAAACGCTTACTGCGGTGAAGTGTCGCGTTGCGCCCGATTACGTCAAAAGTCATACGCTCACTGGATGTCATGGCAACTAAATCACGGAGGAAAACTTTAAATATCTCGCCTTCGTTTTAATTTCGGACCATCTCAAAAAATAAACAAATGATTTTAACATGCGTTTATCAAAGTAGGAAATCCACACTTTTAATCCCTTACACACAATTAGTGCTCTTGAAATACGAAATGGAGGCGGGTTCGGATTGAATTCCCTCCGGGTCCGGATCCGGACCGGCGTCTGGACTTTGAGAAGTACTGGACTAGACAATCGACAAGAGAGCACATGGCACAAGGAAACATACATGACAAGCCATGTGCTCACACCAAACATGACTTGAACAAGCACATGGCCAGTAAAACTAAATCACAAGCCATGTGCTAACACAAAAAGAGACATGAACACGAAGCCAATGAGAACACTCATAAGCCACGTGTTCACACAAAACATGACAACATGAAAGCACGCAGCCATTGATAAACACAAGCTGCATGCAACACAGCACAAGACAAAACATAACATGAAAGCACATGAAACAAGGCAGACAGACAATACAAAACAGGAGTGTCAGGGCTCTGTCACAAAACCAAGAAATAGACTAGACAGAAGTGACAGAACCCTGACACTACCCCTCCTCTAAAGGGACGCCACCTGGCGACCCTAACAAGGAACACCTCAAAACAACACAGGAACATGCCATGTCAACTCACCAACAGACAACACAAGACGGGAAGATCAAAACACAGAGACAAAGTGGGGAGGGAGGGGAGCCAAGACAGAGCCAGCATGACAAGGAGGGTTAAGCCAAGGAGGGTCAGGCAGTTCTGGATTCCTGGCCAGAGTCCAGGGCGGAACCGGAGTGACGGACCAGGTGGGCTCCAGCGGATCTGGAATCCTGGCTGAGGACCAGGGCGGTGCCGGAGGGACAGACCAGGGAGACTCCGGCGTGTCTGGAGTCCTGGCTGAGGGCCAGGGTGGTGCCGGCTGAGCAGGAGGCCAGGGCGGAGCAGGCTTGACAGGCATCCAGGGCGGAGCAGGCTGGGCAGGGGTCCAGGGCGGATCATGAGTCCAGGGCGGAGCAGGCCAGGCAGGCATCCAGGGCGGAGCATGAGTCCAGGGCGGAGCAGGCCGGGCAGGCGTCCAGGGCGGAGTAGGCGTCCAGGGCGGATCTGACGCTTCAGGGGGCCAGGGCGGATCGGACGCTTCAGGGACAGAGGCGGCCATCTTGTCCGAAGACACAGGCACGGCAGACCTGACGTGAATGGTCTTTGGCTTGGCAGGCATGATGTGAAGAAGCTCAGGCTCGGCAGGCCTAACTTGAAGAGGCTCTGGATGAGCGGCCACGACGAGACGAAACTCCAGAAGGGTGGCCTCCAGGGACCTTGAGCAGAGCCGGCATGACAGGCAGCATGGGCGGAGCCGGCAGGGCAAGGAGCTTGGGCACTATGAGAAAGTAAAGACAAGGTATGGGTTCTAAATGTTTCAAAGACTAATACATTGATGCACACACATTATATGGGCCTATGTAAACCAAGAATACTTGACAGTCATACTGTACTTTGTCAAAAGGATGGTTAATAATTCGACTGAAATCAATGAATTACTCCCTTCTGAGATCAATAAAGTTTTATTTTAAAGGTATAATAAATTTTAGGTCTTAGAATAGATCTGCTACATTGCTGCTGTTTCTGCTGCTGCTGCTGCAGAGCAAGTACGGGACTTGCTACTGCCAATACATACATGACACGCTTCTGTGAGCAAGTAAGACATGCTGCTGCTGTACAATATAGCGTGCATGAATTACCTGTAGCTGATCTATACAGGTGGAGCTGGGGAAGGTGGAGGGTTTCTGAAATCGCCCTGCAAACTGCTACAAATGGCGTGCAAATGCTGATGTATTTTAAGGTTGAGCAGCGAGCTCATTGGCTGCTGATACAGCAAGGAACCAATCAGCTGGGCCCTATAGAGAATAATGTAATTGAGTTAAAGAACTGTCAGTCTGTGCCATCTAGAGTTTCATGTCAGAACTTAGTATTTTATTCATGCCAGAGCAAAGAAACTGCATGCAATTTTTTTTTAATATCACTTTTTTAAATATTTTACGTTCATGTTTTTAAGTAAAACAGTTAACTTCTACAAAATGAAAAACTTGAAATTCAAACATTATACATTTTATATTATTATATAAATATTAAATATTGTGGGAAAAAATTGGCCATTCTTGATCCACTTGAGTTTTTTTTGTAAGGTCTCAGAACTTAATTGACTTGGTAGGTCTTAATCTAAGTCAGGTGATGACAATTCCAGAGCTTAATGAACACTGTTAGTCTGAGTCCCTCAGGATGTTGTGGAAACGCTCAACAACTTAGGGCTCCTCTAAAGCCTAGTTCACACTACATGATTTTAAAACGTCGGGCTGAACTGTGCGGTTCACACTACATGACTTGCTCTCTGAGAAATCAGGAGTGTTCACGTTGTTGAGCTGTTCACACCACACGACACAACGTGATTGATCCGCAACAGGAGGTAACGCACTACACAAGTCATCCAACGATTCTATCTTGTCTACAAATCTATCTGTCTAATGTCTATCTTGACGCGAAACAGCACGCGCGCCAATACACAGCGAAGAAGAACACAACACGCGAATATGGACGTCAGACAGAAACTAGTGCTGCAAACTGTTTGCACGATGATTTGCTCTGAGAAAAAACGCAAAAAAAGAAAAAATTAGAGAGTATGGGCGAAAGAGTGGATGTGCATACGCGAACAGCAGGTCTGTGCTACAGAGAGAGTTGGAGGTGAGTACAGCATATTTATATTGGAGATGTAGCTGCATGTTTATGTTTGGCTGACGGCAAAAATCACGTATTTACCCGCGTATTTACCCTTCGTATTTACCGCGTATTTATTTACTTGCTCTGATTGGCTGCTGCTCATGACATCAGTGAGATTGAGTCGTGCGACAGCTCTGGATATCTAGCATGCTAGATATTTTTCTAGGCTCGGCGACGCGTCTGCGAGGCGTCTGCGAGCGTCTTTGATGCGTTGTTGGCTCTTTCACACTAACAGATTGGCTCTGGGACCAAACCAAGCGTTCATCGCCCGCTAATCCCCCGCGATTTGCACGCGATAACACCCTGACCTGTCGGCGAGCTCAACGATTTGCAAATCGGGCTTAAAATCATGTAGTGTGAACTAGGCTTAAGGGGCTGGCAGAGGATGAGAAAAACAGACTCATACAGAGCAGAGGAAGCCCATCTGTATGCTTCCTGCTTGCAGTTTTCATGGTTTGTAATGTAATTATATACAGGGACTTTAAAAGGGAATTGTTCAAGTCCATTCAAAATCAGATTTTCAGATTTCTGCTTGTACGCTCATCAAGAACAAATCAATTCAAAGGACATACAGGAAGATTTAGGGGTTTATGAAAAGGAAAGGCATGGAGAAAACCAAATGCCCGTCATTCAGGAATGAGAGAAGGTTGGTTATGCTTGGCAGTTGCATGATAGCCTGTAGCAGAAGATATGCGGGAGGAAGGAATGAGTGGATTCCTCATGAACATATTTAGGAAGTAATGATAAGAAACAAGATATAACAAGACAAAAATCCAAAACATACCTCAACCAGTGTTTGAAGTGGAGAAAACAAAGTGCCGGGATTATGCCAGGGGGAGGATTAAAAAAACATGTAATATATTGTCATATTCATTAACATTAGTTTAGAATATAGACAAACCTTACATTCGTGTAATTGTCTAGATTGGCAATATGCTTAATCTATAAACCATTCCTTTTTTGTTTTTAATTTTATTAAAAAATAACAGGACATGAATCTATCAATTTGCCAATTCTATAATTCAAAGTGACATGGAACACCAAAAATCCCTTTACTCTAATGCTATAAATCTCACAATCAGCTGCTGGGTCATTATTTAGTTGACCAAAATAACTACATGATGTCTCTGTCTCATGTCATTCATTCTGATAAGCTGTTTAAATCAGTGCATTGAAAACAATAGTGTTATAAAGGGGTGAACGCAGCGAAATCTTTAAAGTGGATATGAAACTGTCTCGTATCGCTAATGCATCACATTTTGTAAACAGCAGAGAACTGCAGATGTTGATATCATGACAATCTATCGATAAACACATACCTTGTTCTCTGCTTCCTGTGCTGTTGCTGACTGAGTAGAAAAAGGGCCTAGTGATGCCCCTGGTACCAGCAACATGTCAGAAGTGCCAGTACTCAAGAAAAAGTGAGGGTACACTTTGCTTAAAATATAGAAGTGACTGTACTGCATACCGCTGCATACCGGCCCACTTCAAGCACTTACAGTACCTTAACCATGAACAACCACACATGAAAGATTGGAGGTTATGATGTCTGCTAAAATTAGTGTTACTAAAGCTGATATTGTATTCAAACATTTGCACATGCCACACTAAAAAAAAACAGTGGTAAGACTTTACAATAACAGGGCATAAATAATCATGTACTGATACATGAATTAATAGTTGCTTCAACATGAACTCAAGACCAATGAAGAGCTATCCTTAACTACGACAGGAGTCATAAGCATGAATTAGCAGACATCTGCAGAGCTACAGACTGGGCAACACCTAATACCTTAGTGAGATTCTACAATCTCCGGGTGGAGCAGGTTTATTCCTGTGGGTTGGGTACAAACAGGTAATGTGCCGGAAGGCTGGCTCTGTGTCTCTCTTGCAGATTGATTACCCTCTAAGGGGGGATAAAAGCACCTTCTTTGCTCTTCAGGGGAGTTCCCCACTTCACAAACCCTTGATTGAGTTTCCTCCGAGGATCCTTCGATCAGACAGAGGCATCCAACACCAGGCCCAGTACACTAAAATTAAAATTAAGTCATCATTTACTCACCTTGCTGTTGTGGTCCAAAAATGAAAGAAGGGCATACAGCTGTAGAACAACACAGGGGTAAGGGGAAATATGACTTTAGGGTGAACTATCCCTTTAAGGCTCTAATGTTGCTTTATTAAATGAACAATAGTTGATATAATGTCAATCCAGTGATAAGTACCTCCTATTTGTGCTGTATAGCTGCAGAAAATCGTAAAATTTATTCAAAACACAGACGTGAATATATTGGAATCTACTCAACATAACTAAGCTGAACTTTGACTAAGTATAAATAAAAATGTAGGCCTATGTAAAATTAAGATAAATTAACCACTTGTCTTAAAAGTATGTATCATTTGTTATATTTGATTATTTTAATATTGTTTAATATTTTATTTATTATAATATATTTTTTACTAATTCTTCCAATAACTGCATTGTAATTTGTGTAAATGTTTATTTTTCTTAGCCTGCAGAGGAAAAATCCGAAATCATGGTAAACATCTCGTTTTTTGTGTGTTTTCTTAGTTAGAGGGTGACATGAAATTATTATGGAGACAGGATGAGTTAGATACAGTGGAATCTGAAACCATCTATAATCTTTAACACAGATAATTGTCGCTGTTAATGTTTTGGATTTATAGTCTCACATTTTTTTCAACCGTCTATTCCAGGATGCATCCCATCTTTAATGACAGACCCCCACAGCATTTTCTTATAAGCATAAAATGTCCAAATGTCCAGGTGGAGAATAAGGACACCAAACATACTCATTCGTCCCTCCCTCTCTTGAGATCTCCACCCATTTTCGTTCCCTTCCCCATCTGCCTTTTTAAAAACACTTGTTTACCATCCCACTGCCCTCATTTCTCTCACCCAACCCCATACCAGCCAACTCATTAGTCTCATCTTCTTTTCCATCCTCTCTACATTCCTGTGGTTCCATCCTCAGATCACACGTCATGTTTATTTCCCCACAGACTCCAGTCATCATGCTTCCCCTCAGCTGCGGTTTTCCATCAAACCAGAGGGCCAAAAGGCCAAATGATCATCTCAAACCAAAATCACCTTTTCCTGTCCACACAAAACGCCATCGCTGTGGAAAAAAGATGGGCTGTGGAACAGAAAATGACCCCATGCATGGTTCAGATGGCATTTTATCACTTCACAACACTGTCCTCTGTTCACTGTCTCTCTTAACTGCACTTTTTCTGCTCAAATCAGCTTGATTGAGCTCAATGTAATTCTAAACTATTTTGAAAAGGAACCACAAATCTGGGTCTTGGGTTAATATTGCTATTTCAGTCCTACATTAATTTGAATGCTTGATTATTATATCAGAGCATGGTGACCCTGCTGTTTTAAATATTATGCATGCATGCATGCATTTCCATAATAGGCCTACATCTAGCAACAGAAACGCAGTCATGAACGGATGTTCATTATTATCATGGAAGTCCACAGAAATTAACAAAATAATTATCTTAATCAGTATGTTCACCTCTTGTTCCAGTAAAAAATATGTAAACATCCATAAAACGTGTGTGTGTGTGGGTGTGAGCCCGTGCATGCGTGCGTGTTTGTGTGTCTTTTATGTTCACCAAAGCTGCATTTATTTGAATTTTTTTTTTAAATGTAATTTTGTGAAACATTATTACAGTTTAAAATAACTATTTTCAATTTTAAATTACTTTTATGTTTTATTTATTCCTGTAATGACAAAGCTAAATTTTCAGCATCATTACTGCAGTCTTCAGTGTCACATGATCCTTCAGAAATCATTCTAATATATTGATTTGGTGCTCAAAAAACATTTCTTATTATTGTCAATGTTGAAAACATTTGTGCTGCTTAAAATATATGTGGAAACCTTGATAAAAGAAAAAAATCATGATTCTTAGATGAATAAAAAAGAACAAAAGAACAGCATCTTTTGTGACATTAATGACCATTTTGATTAATTTAATACATCCTTGCTGAATAAAAGTACTAACTTAAACATTTCACTAACGGGGTAAGAAAAATAAACAATTAAAGACATAGTCTCTGAAGACAAGTTGTAATGTCTCAAAACTCACAACAAAACTCAGATGATGCTCCATCTTAAATTCAAATTCATTGAGTGCTGGACTGGTTCTGCTTTGGATAAATGCATGTTTTGATCAACTAGTGAAAGGTTGTTTGTTTTTCCATCATCACAAATTGCTGTTGGGAAAATAGTTTGCCATTTCCTTTTAATCTAAACATGAAACAAACTTGGACATACGATATTCAAGATCTTTTCAATCAAAGCTTGTTTGATCTTCATTCTCTATCTCTCTCTCTCTCTCTCTCTCTCTCTCTCTCTCTCTCTCTTACACACACACACAAATCTCAGAGCTTCCAAATGTTTAGATTGTCTTTTTATCTTCTGTTGTTTGTTGAAACAAACTGCTTTATCTTCATCTTTTAAGCATTAAAAAAATTCACTAAGCTTACAGTCACATTACTCATTTAGATTACAGCTTTAGTTTTTGTTTATAATGTGTAATATTAAACATACAAAAACGTGTGTAATATTTGTGTTGCAAGATTTCCCAGACTTCTGTGGTGGATTTCTTCTTTCTAGCTCATCTAAAAATAGTTCAGCTTGGTGAAATCATCTGAGTTACAAAAAAAAAAAAGGATCACGATGAACTGTCATATTTGCACCAAGCATCGTCAGTCTGACTTGACATGAGGTCAGAATAACCAGTAGTTCCTCCTTGGCCTCTTTTCCTAAATAACAGTGCTGTAACAGTCATGCTCAGTGTCAGAGAATGAATCTCAGCACAACTCATAATATGTGTAATGGAAACCAAATGACTCAACACCTTTTAGTCAGTGTCCATATTTCATTTAGCAATGTGAAGAATTGCTATACTGCTGATATGTGAATTTGGCATCTTTCATATCCAAAAGAGCACAATTTAGCCTAAAATGCTTTATAAATAACGAAATTTAAAAGTTAAATGTAATATTAAATGTATTCATTTAAATTAAATCCATTTAATGTCTACATTTTAAACTGAGGAAAAGCAACTTTTACAACTTCACTGATATTAAAAAAAAAAAAAAAAATTTGCTCGTCACCCACAGCAAATCTATCAAATCTGCTCAAACAGGAGCTGCTTTGCTCCTGCTTTTCCACTTGGTGATAAATAAAATATGACTTTTTGTGTCTGGTAACACATTCAAACAAATACTAGCCCCAGGGTATTTTGAACATTGTGCATCAATGTCACTCCTGTATAGCAAATCATGACAGGCAACAGCAGCGTCCTGAGAGACTCCCATAATTCCTTGCAAACAGTCAGAAACAAAATAGAGGGGTGCTAAACCCAAGAAAAACTGCAACAGCACAACACTGAGATACATTAGAGAAAGTGCTGGTCTCAAAGGAATCGATGACAGCCAGGCCTGAGACCTAAGTGAGCATGTCCATCTAGTGGTCAAAAGTGTAACTGAAAATTCCATGAATCTTAGACCAATGTTACATTAGTTACATAAAAATTTGGGGTCAGTAAGATTTTTTTTTATATAGAAATGAATACTGTTGTGCAGAAAGTTTCAAATAAAATTCAGCTTTGCCACCACATGTATAAATTACATTTTAAAATATATTACAGTAGAAAGTTATTTTAAATTGTAATACTAATATTTCACAATATTAGCTTATAATTTTTTACTGTATTTTTGATCCAGTAGATGCAGCCTTGGAGAGCAAAATAGTTTTCCCCAAAAAACTTTTTTAAAACATCTTTGAACAGTAGTATACATTTCACTAAGCTTTGTCACTCACAACTGTTCTTTTATAATGAATAAACTCTTGTAATATTTGTTGCAAGATTTCCCAGACCTCTGTGGTGGATTTCTTCATTCTTTATCATCTAAAAATAGCCCAGGGGCCGGTTTCACAAAGCTATTTAAGACCGGTCTATAGTGTTAGACAAGTCTAAAATCTGCTCATAGACTAGTCTAATGCAAGTTAGACTGTTTCACAAAAATAAAGACTGACTTAATTTAGACACCTTACCCTAGGCTAACCCAGGTCTAAGACTCGGTTACCTTGGCAACCAGCAATAACAATCAGTTACATTACAAACAGCCAAAAGAAAAGGGAAAATGCTCATAATTTGTGGTTTGCTGACGGCGTTATGGAGAGAGCTATGAGAAGTGAAAGGGTTTTTTGGGACCGCAGTAATACTGGAAATATATAATAATGAAGACTTTTCTTTTCTGTACGTCTTTAACGTTCCGCTCAACGGTCGGATTAACGCTGTTAACTGTCGTATCTTTTTCCAAATTAAACATTTCTTCTTGTTACTACATTCTCCACTAAATTTCCCAAGTAAAATGTCCTTGTAACTGTTATACTCCTCCAACAAACACATGTTTTCCGCTGGGGTAAACTTCACTTGAATGTGCTTACTCGATCCGCCATGTTTTTGTTTTGAAAGGTGTCTTATTTTACCCAGAATGCATTGCAGTGTAGTCCTACTTAAGATAGTCAGAGTCTCAAGTACTTTGTGCAACGGTCTGATTTAGATGTCTATCTGAAGTCTGACTATCTACTATATCTAAGCCATAGTCAAAGTATATCTTTGTGAAACCGGCCCCTGCTCTATTGGTGAAATCATCCAAGATAGATCATGGATCGAATGATCATGTCGAAGTCAGTCTGACTTTACATGAGGTCAGAGTTAGTTCCTCCTTGGCCTCTTTTCCCAAATGCTGTAACAGTCATGCTCAGATTCCAAGAATGAATCTCTCAGCACAAATCAGAATAAGTGTAATGGAAACCAAATGACTCAACAGCATTTAGTGAGTGTCCATATTTCATATAACAATGTTAAGAATTAAGTTATACTTCTGATGAATTTTGTGAATTTGGTCTCATCTTTCATATCCAAAAGCCACAGAGCACAATTTAACCTAAAACGCTTAATGAATAATGAAAAATAAAAAGTTAAATGTAATATTAAATTTATTTATTTAAATATACAGTATATAAATTTAATGACTACATTTTAAACTGAGGAAAAACAACTTTTATAACTTCACTAATATTTGAAAAACATTCAAGAGCTTGTGTCTCCCACAGCAAATCAATAAAATCTGCACAAACAGAAGCTGCTTTACACCTGTCTTTTCCCATCATAAAAAATTTCGAGCTTGACAGCCCCTGGTCACCCTTCATTTTCATTGTAAAGAATAGATTACTGTATGAACACCCTGTGATCTACAGAAAAGAAGAAGAATAAAGAAGAAAAAAAAACAAATCACTGTTTTGGGTCAGGAATGGATATACTATACCATTATTAAATGAATCCTTTAAGAGTTAAATATACAAAAAACACTCGCTCCAACCAATTGCTCCTGCTGCCAGCCTTAACTTCCGGCCTCACACTTGTGATGACTTTGTAACAGGAATTCTCTCCATGTTTCTCTTAAGCACTTTGTTTAGCGTGTTTAAAATGACATCTTTGTTGTTCAGAATGTTGTAGGTGGAAAGGTTGGCCATCTTCTGGAAATCTTCAGGCTTGTAGGTAAGGTTCTGAGTGGCGAATGGACAGAACATACTGGTGAAGTCAATATCGAAATCTCCTTCCTTCATCTCCACCTTACCCTCTCTCTTCACTCCTACCACACAAACACACACATAAATGCTTTTAGTTTATATAAATACACTTCGAAATATACTGAGTATCTTCATGCAAAACCATAATCTCTATCTAAGATTTTTAAAAGAACCATCATTTATGCACTCTTCTGCCGTTCTAAACCTGTATGACTTGCTTTCTTTTGAGGAACACACTAGATATTTGAAAAATTGTATTCATACAATGAAAGTCAATGGGGTCCAAAGTTGTTTTGGACTCCATTGACTATCATTGCATGGAGAAAAAAAACTTTTAGCTACTTTTGGTGAGTAAATAATGACAGAATTTTCATTTTTTGGGTGAATTATCCCTTTAATAATTCAAACTTGGTTTACCATCAAAGTTGATGGTAAAATGATGGTAATAGTAAAGGTTACAAATGGCAGTACTCACCAGGAGCTTTGAACTGTTTGAATGAGAGATTGATCATGGGAAAGTGAATCACTATGGGAACCTCTGGATTATCTTTATCTTCAAACACATAAACTTCCCTAATCGGCTCAGACTCCAACTTTTTGAAATCGATCTCCAGAAATGGAATCTTCCGATCAGCACAGAACTCCTGAGTTTGCTTAATGGCCTATCGGACACACACAAACATCAAAATCACAATTTTAATCATAATTCTTCTCCATGTAATCTATTAAATCTTTCAGGGCTTCTCACCTTGAAGTGGTCCGGGTCCCAAGCGTAGTTCAGGGACAGAATGACATCCGCATGTCTGTTACACCGTAACACAGGAGGGAATCCTGACTTGAGGACAAAGGCAGAGTCCACCAGGCCAAGTGTGGCGTCTGCTGGTGTCAGAGAGTTCGGGAAGGCGTCTGGGTGCGTGTCTGCAGAAAGTCTATAATTAGTCCATTCCCAGTTTGATTGAACTTATCCAAAAGGGTAATGGTACAAGGTAGGCTAAACTTAACAACATAAATTATGTTCTGACCCTTCCATGCGGTAAAGTCACAGTTGTCACAGTAGTTCTTATGCAGCTGGAAGCCTTTCAGGAAGTTGAACACTTGGCTAATAATGGGGCGGCTGGTCAAAAAGTTGTTCAGCTTTTTTGCCATGTCAGTCATAGGGCTGACCTGAAGCGTGTCCGACGTTGTTGGGTTGTTGTCTGGATCTACAGATAAGAGAGAATGACATCTGTTCATTGTTTGCATAAATGTAGATAAAACAAATTTGAGCATAAAACTGAACATTTTGTATATACTGTAATCACAGCTGTTTATGTATTAGTTTTGCATAGTGGTATGTAGCCTATATTATGTGAAATGTCCAGTTTTAGAACATATTGCCAGATTGTGCTGTATTGTAGTTGTTTTAATGTGCAAAAATTTTACTTTTAGGGGTTTAACTTGAAGGGATACAATACAATTAAGCACACTTTTACACATGGGTATTCATTAATTAAGCCAAAAGTCAACCAAACTTTTGAGAAGCTACAAAGGGAACATTTGGTCAGGTATTCATACTCATTGATATTGCATTCCTCTTACCTGAGCGGTTCACTTCTTCCCCAATACTGCTGGCCCAGGATGGGATCACTCCAGTAACAATATTCCAAAGCTGAGTCAGACTCAGAGAGAAAACACTGCTCCATATCCCTGCAAACACAGCATATCACACACAATACATATCATTATCAAATGATCTTTAACTTAAAATTGTTTACCATTCATTAACCTTTGGAGTATTCACATTATTTACCCAATAGAGAGTATATCCCAGTTTCAGGGAGTTTCTTGACCATGTGGCCAAGGTAATATTCACTCCCAAAGTTCTGTGCAGGTATGAAGGCACCATACTTGGTAAATCCAACCTCATATGGGGTGAACTCACACCATTCTGAGAAGAAAGCAAAGAGAAGCATGGACAACATATCTACAGTAAGGACTTAAGTTGCTATCAGTACAAAGAATTGATCTGTTAAGGAACAAACATAATTAACTTATTGACCATAAAGGACCATTATCTTGTAGGACTAAAAGTAGAAGCCAAATTAAACCAGACAGAGTGAATTCAGTATTTACCGGTCTCTATGATACTTCCTGTCTTGCCATTCTTCATATTGAGAGCTGTGTAGATGGGTAGAGGGTTCTGGCCCATTGTTAGTGCCATCTGCTGGTCAGATAGCGTACCCATTTTTTTCTGAGGAAGAAAGAATTTATGAAGTTTCTGACAGAAAATTATTTGGAATTATTATTTTCAAAATGTATTTAACATCTGTGCAATGAAGAGTTTTATGTACCTTCCCTTGGATGAGATACTCTATAGACAGACCAAACATGTCGACAATAGATACGTGGCGTCCTTCTTTCGCTCTCTCTTCCATCTTCTCTTTATAATGACGTAGCTGCTCAATGGAATATACACTGAACACACCTTTAGAGATCTCCTTCTTTACAGACTCCATAGCCAAATTTAGGTCATTGTTTGACCAGTTAGCGTCATTATAAAGAGAAGCCATAGTCCTATGAGACAACGAGAGAAAGTTTGATGTTTAATTACATTTAATCCAAAGAAAACGTTGGGATTTGAACAAACCCTGATGAGAACCAGAACCACTAGAGTTAAACAAGTCAAACTGGAACCTAGTGCTCTTTATACACACCAGGTGGAGCCAGAAACCCCTGTGATGTAGCTGACTGCATCAAGAAGTTGGAGTTTTTGCAGGGCTCTTAGGCCTCCGAATGTGCCAATCATTGCTCGGCACCCGCCCCCAGAACACACCACAGCCACCAAAGGAACCTGAGAAGTCACATCAATCTTATAAATATACTAATCAAATAAGACTTTTCTGCATGAACAAGACATGCCATAAACAATATACTATTAAAATGTAATGTATATATATTATATATTTTTTATTTAACACTTAATTGTGTTTATTAATTCGTATTTAATAATTTAATTAATTATAATTATACAGATTATTACATAAATTGAATAAAAAATGGGATGGGAACACTAGTATGTCAGGTCACTATGGCAGGAGGTGTGAATCTGTTGAATGTGTTTATACTCATGTCTGTGTTTGTTTTCTTGCCTTGCTGGGCTCAGGTGCAGAGCTGAGATTCAGAGCCTTCTGAAGAGCTTGTGACACAACTTTTCTTCTCTTCACCAGAAAATGTTTTTCTTCCATTGGAATATCAAAACCCAGACGCACATCCAGCTTTTCATCAGAGCTTCAGAACACACACACACACGCACACACACGATTATTCTAAGGAATGAATGGAATCAGGTCAAAACTAATAGAGGAAATTTTGGTGGTATACGGTGTCATTTAACAACGATCAATTTCACACTTAAAATCATTCAGTTTTGGTTGAGATATTACATGCCATTATGCCAAAATAGTATCTTTGAAATGGTTCCTGAACAAGTCATTTAAATTGTTTACCGGCCCTCTGCTGTGCTTAGTTGCAGATCCACTTCACCCTAAAATGAGTTTATTCCTGCAGTTAGTGACTAGCTTATATTTTTATTGTGGGGAAAAAAACATTCAAATTTGATTTGACCAGTACTCACCTCTCCAACAGGCATGGAGAGTTGAATCTGCTGTTTTGCTTGAAACGGTTTCATGGAGACCGATGATATAATGCCTACAGTCTTTGGATTTACCCCATCCACTTCTGACACAGCCTGGACAAAAAACAAACAAACATCAACAAACAAACAACAACAAGCATCATATAGTCTCAGCTGGTCTAGTGATGTGCATGCTTTATTGTAAATCGTTTTAAGAAATCTTCTGCTAAGAATATCAGTTTAATCGATGACATACTTTTGGTGGGATGAGACTAAACTCAGTCTCCAGGTCTCGGTTGATGTAGAAGCATAACGTCTGTATGCCACTGGGGGTTTCAGAGCCTGAGATCATGCAGTCTTCCTTAAATGCACCTCGCAGTTTTAATATCATGTTTTTCTCCGCTGAAGTAAAAACAGACAAAAATATGAGAATTATTTTGCACTGGTTTTATTTCTGCAGTCCTATTTATTTAAAATCCAAAAAATAATTATTTTAGAAGACGTCCAGCTTTTCATCAGAGCTTCAGAACACATAAATTATTATTCTGAAAGATAAATGGAATCAGATCAAAACTAATTGAGGCAATTTTGGTGGTAAACAGCGTCATTTAACAACAATCAATTTCACAATTAAAAAAAAAAAAAAAAAAAAAAAAATTATTTTCATTTTAAAAGACTTGCTGTTATTTATACGTATGAAATGGATACTTCTTTCTCAAGCTTTCAGTGGTTATTATAAAGCGTCATGTATATTTAAAGTCCCCCTGTAGTCAATAATTGTATCCCTTAAAACTCATCTTTGATCACCAAAATTACATATTTAAACGTTTTTTCCTGTAAAAACACAACAACAACAATTCTTCAGGTCTTAAAATAGCTTGACTGTAACTACACCCTTGCTTCATTTACACATTAGCTCCGCCTTCACTTACTCACAACAGTTCATAGATCTGCTCTTTACAACGTCGGACACATAACGGTAATTAATATGATAAACCTTTTGCTTGACTATGATATTGTAAGACTTGAGAAATTAGAAAATGCCAGGCAGTCTACTTGAGGAACGACCACTCCCTGATGAGACAAAGGACCGCTGATCGGAAAACCTTATTTGGGCCGATCCAGCCGGGCCTTACAATATCAAACAGCTAATAATGTGTTGCTAATGTTACACAAACCATGTTCCCGTTCCCCATTTCAGAGTCAGACAGTGGCCTTCTAACAATTAGTATCCTTAGAAATGCTTTGAACAACTTACGTCAGTGGTGAAAGGCATAGGTTCATCATAACATAATAACCCGCTATATTGGTAAATCTACCCGATTTTTCATATCAACAGAAAAAATACCGGTATAACCTGGCTTCATTTGAGACTCCCTTGCTTCACGGAATAGTAAATGATATGCTAAAGCCCACCGGCACTTTCATTACAAGGTACTTTGTGACGTAAGAAACACCAGCTATTTCAGAGACCAGGGGCCTCATGTATCAATCTTGCGTACACACAAAAACTTTGCGTACGCCAGCTTTCACGCTCACGGTCGGATGTACTAACAGTGAAATTAACGTGAGAATGTGCGTTCCTCCAGGCCAATTTCATGTCTGGCGTACCTACATTTCTCATAGTTTTTGTTCGTTGGCGACTCTTACAGGCAATGAAGTTAAGTTGCAAACATTACACAACGAATTGTTCTACAAGTCTTTCGCACTACCACCTGTGGGATGCATTGCTATTAATTTGCAATTTATAAAATAATTTACATATATTGTCACACGAGCCTTATGGGAATATTCTATCAATTATGCAATTAAGTAAGAACAGATAAAAGCATATGCAAATTGATACAACCCTTAGTCTATGGCAATGGCAGCTTTGGCCTTATTAGAGGACATTGCTAATGACAGAATCCGAAGAGAACAAGTTTTTAGGGACCACAATGATTTTCTGGCCCAGGATGATGACTGGCTTATCAGCCGTTTCAGATTTCCAAGGGCTATCCTCTTGGAGCTCTTTGCTGAGTTGGGTCCGAATCTAGAGAGAGAGAGACAGTGAGGAGCCACGCAATACCCGTTCCCTTGGAGGTGCTGACAACACTTGGTTTCCTGGCAACTGGTTCTTTCCAAAGGGAACTGGCAGACCGCTCAGGAATAAGCCAGTCGTCTTTGAGCCGCGCAATGCCAGCGGTATGGGTCGGGATCATCCGCATGTCTACCAGGTATAAGGTTCCCATATGATGCAGTTGACCAGCCAAACATTAAAACGCAATTTGCAGCGATAGCCGGTTTTCCTAATGTAATCGGAGCAATCAACTGCACACGCATTGCTATAAAGGCGCCATCTGAAGAAGAATTTGCATATGTGAATCGGAAACATTTCCATTCAATAAATGTGCAGATAATATTGGTTACCTTCGTGGCAGTCCTGTAGTAAATCCGAGTCTCCCACAGCAGCGGATACTACTCCAGAGAGTAAAGTGTCACCCATAATTGAGGCAATTCTCTGACCCCGTTACCACTGCTTGTTCTGCCCACACTTTGACGGTGCGCAGCAGTTCTCCATTTAACGTCCACCTTTATATCAGACCATTTTTTTAAGGTCATTTACAGTGCGACTTTCAGATCCCACCGCATTGACGGCATCAGCCAAACTCTCCCACTCATATTTTTTCCTTTTGTTATTAATTCCGGAGGACAAAGTTCCAAATATTTTTTTTCTCTCGTTTCTACCTCCGATAGTAGCACCTCCGATTCACTTTCTGTAAAGTTTAGCCATTTTCTTACTCCTTTCTTTTGCCAAAGTGGGCTCATTACCATATTTAAATGTATTTAATTAAGGGAGGAGACTGGGTGGGGCGTTGTGCTCGTGCATGTGCGCTCATTTTTACGTTAATTGGGATGTACAAAGAGAATATGCGTGGGATCCTTCGTACGCAGAGATTCATACATCTGGGTTTTTTTTGTGCGTACGCACATTTACAGCTTTGTCCGTACGCAATGTTTTAGTATGAATTCAACGCAAGTCTTTGTACATGAGGCCCCTGAGACTGTCTTTAGATCACTGCAGTTTTAAAGAAAAAATACTCAGCAATGGTGTTGACAAATGAATTTGCACACGGTTTGTCTTAAAGCAATATTAAACATCACATAGAAATATAAACAACATTAAAAGCATGATTTTCATCACAGGGGGACTTTAAATATCTGATTGAGGGTCTGATAGCTATAGGACTACAGTATATATCTATTTACCATTAGTCTTTAGACGTTTTTGCACCTTCACATCCAATGCACAGAATGGACCAGCCTAAAAATTAAGGAAAAATTCAAAGTGCTTTCAGAGGTTTACTTAGTTCAACTAATATGTCCAATGTACAGTCAGTTTTGTTCTATAGCAACCTGAACTTGTTTCTTATGATGTTGCTAAAGATTTTTACATAATGTATGTGTAAAATATACAGTTAAAAAACATCAATGTCATATGATTTCAGTTTTATCGAATGAAAGTAAAGCATATAAGTGTTCTACTGAATAAAATGTGTACATTTATTTTGCAATATCATGTAAACATTTTATTAAGTGTAAGTGGGTTTAGCTGTATTTGAGCGTGTACTGAAATATAATATTAGGTTATATTGATAAAATATCATGATCATTTCTAATCTATTCTTTTTTTAATGTATCAAATCTCTCACCATCAGCACTCCATTAGAGAAGTATGGTTCAGGCTTCTCAGAGCTTTAAAAAGAAAAGGAAGAGATAAAATGACAGATTCATTCAAGGTTCAAGGTATTTTTATTGTCATTCTGTACATGTTGACACATGAGAATGAAATATGTACTCAGGACCAGCAGCATAATAAAACAGATAAATTATATACAATATACATACATACAATAAGTAAAACATAGTTCAATAGACTCAATTTAGAAATAACTTAGTAAACTAAAAATACCTGAAGAGTAAAACATATATAATGAATAACTAAGCAGCAAGTTTTTAAAAGCAGTGCATCAAATTCACATACAGTATAAACCAGAGCATCATTATGACACAGTGAATAAGAGGTATAAATGATAAGGAGAGATCAATCCCTAAGGCAGGGAATTCATGAGTCTCACATGCAGCCTCTGGAAAGAAGCTGCATTTGAGTCTTTTAATTCTGACTTTAACGCTTCTTAGCCTCCTGCCTGGGGGGAGGGGATCGAACAGTTTGTTTGCCGGGTGGGTGGGATCCTTCATAATACAGGATGCTCTGCTTCTGCACCTGCTGGTGTAAATGTCCTCAACAGAGGGAAGGCTGCTAGAAGTTATTTTTTGGGCAGATTTGACCACCCTCTGCAATTTCTTCTTGTCAGCAGCCGAACAGTTTCCATACCATTGATGGAAAAGGGGAGTGTACTCTCCACCACACACCGATAAAAAGCTAACAGAACCGGAGTGCTGAGACCAGCCCGCTTCAACCTCCTAAGAAAACAAAGGCGTTGTTGGGCCTTTTTTATAATGCTAGCTGTGTTGATGACCCATGTTAATCATTGAAAATGTGTATTCCAAGATACTTGAAGCTCGAGACCATTTCCACAGCCGCTCCTCTGATGAAGAGGGGAGAGGGGGTGTAACCTCTCCTCCTAAAGTCCATGAACATTTCCTTCGTCCTCCCCACATTAATGCAGAGATTGTTTGCTCTGCACCAGTCCTCAAGTTCTTCCACCTCCTGTCTGTAAAAGGACTCGTCGTCGTGGGATATCAATCCCACCACAGCAGTGTCATCAGCAAACTTCACAATATGACTGCCCGGATATTTAGCCGAGCAGTCATATGTTAATAGCGTATACACCAAGGGGCTCAGGACATATCCCTGGGGGGAGCCAGTGTTAAGGATGATAGACGAATATGAAATGCCATGGACTTTGACAGTCTGTGGCCTGTTTGTTAAGAAGTCATGGACCCAGTTACAAAGTGATGGTTTAAATCCAAGAATCAGCAGTTTATAAACTAGAGTCTTTGGAATAATTGAATTAAAGGCCGCACTGAAGTCCAGGAAGAGCAGCCTGACATAAGAGTCCCTGCTCTCCAGAAGAGTGAGAGCAGAGTGGATGACCGATGAAACTGCATCTGACGCAGACCGGTTCTCCCTGTAAGTATACTGATTTAACTCTTAATTACAACTCGTACTGTTGGCCAGACGCGTCTCAAGCCATTATACGGCTGGAACCGCAAATACGGTTGGAACATTGGTTGTTGGTCGTAGAGCGAGACACCGCTTCACTGCTGTTCGCCCTGCGATCGACTGCTTTTGTCAGCCTCGTTCCCCGCTGTGAGTTTGTTTGTTTTTGTTTGTTTGTTTGCGCAAATACGGTTTGAACATTGGTTGTTGGTCGTAGAGCGAGACACCGCTTCACTGCTGTTCGCCCTGCGATCGACTGCTTTTGTCAGCCTCGTTGCCCGCTGTGAGTTTGTTTGTTTGCGTTTGTTTGTTTGCGCAAATACGGTTTGAACATTGGTTGTTGGTCGTAGAGCGAGACACCGCTTCACTGCTGTTCGCCCTGCGATCGACTGCTTTTGTCAGCCTCGTTGCCTGCTGTGAGTTTGTTTGTTTTACCGTCTATCGTGCATCTACATTACACCCATACCACTAAAAATACGGTTTTTACCCAAGACTTGAGTCATAAATTAGTATAAATATTAATAGCATCACTGGTTGCATCATTGCTAACTTACTGTCCATCTGTTAAAATGGCGAATATATCAGGTGTATGTTATCTACCTTTTGGTGCAGATGAGAACAAATCTGAATTGCTCGCGGTGCAGTCTGAATTAGAAGCTGTAGAAAAGCAGATCCGTGACCTTCTAGAGAGACAAGCTGAGCTGAGAGACCGGCGTTTAGCTCTTGAAACATCACGCGTTGATGCACACGGATCAGTGATTAACGTTAGTAACCCGCTGACGCTGACCTCGTCTACTCCGTGCGTTTCTCAGCATTGGTCCCGAGCGTCCAGGTCACGATCAGCCATGATTTCATTCACTCCGGCTCCAACACACCACCACGAAGCCTGGGTGGTTCCGCGGAAGCCGCGAGCCAGGACAAGAATCTTTTCGCCCCTCCCGGTTTTCGAGATCTCCACTCAGAACCGCTTCTCCCCTCTTCGCGAAACGGAACACAATGCTGTGATCATCGGCGATTCCACCGTCCGACACGTCCACGCTGCGTTAGGTAAAAGTAAGGTGCACAGTCACTGCTTTCCTGGTGCTCGTGTTCTCGATATCACTGCGCGGGTAACTGACATCTTGAACGTTGAGGAGCGCGTCGGAGCTGTTGTGCTGCACGCGAGAGCTAACGACATTAGGCTGCGACAGACGGAGGTTCTGAAGAAAGACTTCAGGAGCCTTATCGATACGGTACGCAGCACATCACCTGAAACATCGATTATTGTGTCTGGACCGCTTCCTACGTACCGACGAGGGCATGAAAAGTTCAGTAGATTATTCGCGCTAAATGAATGGTTATTGTCATTGTGCAATGAGCAGAAACTGATTTTTGTAAATAATTGGAATCTATTTTGGGAGCGACCAAGGCTCTTCCGTGCTGATGGCTTACACCCAAGTAGAATCAGGGCAGATCTTCTGTCGGATAACATCTCCATGATGTTAAATACCATTTGACTAGTAACCAAAAATCCAAATCACAGTCTCTACTGCACCAATT
This sequence comes from Gila orcuttii, assembly GCA_026230005.1. NCBI lineage: Eukaryota > Metazoa > Chordata > Actinopteri > Cypriniformes > Leuciscidae > Gila > Gila orcuttii. The sequence goes on along the minus strand of JAPDVR010000013.1, from coordinate 30,548,123 downwards.
GAATTGATATTAATACTAGTGTAGAACATTGCATAGAAACTGTGTCTATTCCTCGTTTACTAAGATCAAATAATAAACCTACTGCGGGATCTAGAAAAAATCTAATTGTTATTAAAACAAAAAATCTCGCTATTAGTGAACAAAAACTATTTCTAAAGCTAGGTCTTCTAAACATTAGATCGCTCACACCTAAGGCGGTTATTGTAAATGAAATGGTCACAGATAATAATTTCAATGTTCTGTGCCTTACTGAAACCTGGCTTAAACCAAATGATTATTTCGGTCTAAATGAGTCTACTCCGCCAGGATACTGTTATAAGCATGAGCCCCGTCTGATCGGTCGTGGCGGTGGTGTTGCAACAATCTACAGAGATATCCTTAATGTTACTCAGAAATCTCGTCATAGGTTTAATCGTTTGAAGTGCTTGTGCTAAATGTTACACTCTTAGATGTAAGAAAAAAATCCCTATTATCTCTAGCATTGGCTACCATATATAGACCTCCAGGGCCTTACGCCAATTTCCTAAAAGAGTTTGCTGACTTTCTATCAGATCTTTTGGTCAACGTCGATAAAGCATTAATTGTTGGAGATTTTAACATACACGTAGATAATTTAAATGATGCGTTAGGGGCTGCGTTTACAGATTTATTAAACTCCTTCGGGGTCAAGCAAAACGTCACCGGACCAACTCATCGTCTTAATCATTCACTCGAATTAATTATATCATATGGAACCGATCCAACTGATATAGATATTCCACAAAGTGATGATGTCACTGACTACTACTTGGTAACTTGCATAGTACGCACTGCTGTAATATGTCATGCTGTGCCACGTTATCGACCAGGTAGAACAATTCGTCCATCCATCATAGATCATTTCTCAAATAGCTTATCTGATCTGTCTCAGCTGCTGCCTGAACCCAAACCAACAGATGAATTAGACTAACTAACTAGCACTATGAGCACCATTCTCTCTAGAACATTGGATATTGTTGCACCCATTAGATTAAAAAAGGTCAGAGAAAAAGAATAGCACCATGGTACAATAATACTACGTATGTTTTAAAGAGAGAAACCCGTAATTTAGAGCGTAAATGGAAAAAAACTAATTTAAAAGGTCTTTAGAATCGCGTGGAAAGACAGTATGTCACTTTATAAAAAGGCACTTAAAACGGTCAGGGCTGAGCACCTCAGCAAATTAATAGAAAACAACCGAAATAATCCAAGGTTTTTATTTAATACCGTGGCTAGACTAACAAATAAACAGACGTCGTCTGAACAAAATACCTTGTTACAGTTTAGTAGTAATGATTTCATGAACTTCTTCACCGAGAAAATTGAAAGCATCAGAATTAAAATCGTAAACGTTCGATCTTTGCTCGCGCCTTATAATTCGGCCACAATTATCACCCCGCAAGAACAATTACAATGCTTTACAACCATAGAACAAAAAGAGTTAAATAAACTTATCACTTCATCTAAAACAACAACATGTTTATTAGATCCTATACCAACTGAACTACTGAAAGAAGTGTTACCTATAGTGGAAAAGCCTCTTCTCAATATTATGAACTCATCTTTATCTTTAGGTCATGTTCCAAGAACGTTCAAGCTGGCAGTTATAAAACCTCCTATTAAGAAACCACAATTAGATCCAAATAACCTAGCAAATTACAGACCCATTTCGAATCTTCCATTTATGTCAAAAATATTAGAAAAAGTTGTGTCCGCTCAACTCAGCTCTTTCTTGCAAGAAAACGACATCTATGAAAAGTTTCAGTCTGGATTCAGGCCACATCATAGCACTGAAACTGCGCTTGTTAGAATCACAAATGATTTACTTTTAGCTTCGGACCAAGGCTGTATCTCAGTACTAGTTTTACTTGATCTTAGTGCTGCGTTCGATACTATAGATCACACAATACTCTTAGATCGACTACAAAATTACACTGGTGTTCAAGGACAAGCATTAAGGTGGTTCAGGTCATACTTATCTGACCGCTACCATTTCGTCTACTTAAATGGAGAAAAATCTATTATAACTTCAGCAAACTATGGAGTGCCGCAGGGATCTGTGTTAGGCCCTTTATTATTCTCAATATATGCTGCCACTTGGTAATATTCTAAGGAAACATGGGATTAGTTTCCATTGTTATGCTGATGACACTCAAATATATATTTCATCACGGCCAGATGAATACGCTAAGTTATCCAAATTGACAGATTGTGTTAAAGATATAAAAGATTGGATGACCCGTAATTTTCTTTTATTAAATCCAGACAAGACAGAGGTAATACTTATCGGTTCTAAAAACCGTCCACAAAACCTTTCACAGCACGACTTTAACATAGTAGGATGCCCTGTTACTTTATCCGCTACAGTAAAAGACCTGGGTGTTACATTAGACTGCAACCTGTCTTTTGAAAAGCATATTTCATATGTTACAAAAACTGTCTTTTTCCACCTTAGAAAAATTGCTAAGCTACGTAATATGCTATCAGTCTCTGATGCAGAAAAGTTAGTTCATGCATTCATGACCTCGAGACTAGATTACTGTAATGCTTTATTAGCTGGTTGTCCTGCATCTTCAATAAACAAGCTACAGTTAGTCCAAAATGCAGCCGCTAGAGTTCTTACTAGATCAAGAAAATATGATCATATAACACCGATTTTATCATCACTTCATTGGTTACCTATAAAGTTCCGTATTAAATACAAGGTATTGCTTTTGACTTATAAAGCTCTAAATGGTTTAGCTCCAGTCTATTTAACGGATCTTCTATCGCCTTACAATCCATCGCGCTCTTTAAGATCACTAAATTCAAGGTTTCTGGTCATTCCTAGGATATCCAGATCCACCAAAGGAGGCAGAGCATTTTCACATTTAGCTCCGAAGCTCTGGAATAGCCTTCCTGATATTGTTCGTAGCTCAGACTCGCTCTCCCAGTTTAAAACTAGACTGAAGACGCATCTATTTAGCCAGGCATTCATATAAATGTTTTATCTTACAGTTACTGTAAATTCGGCCTCTAGTTCATAAACGCCAGAGGAGAACTTGCCCCCGACTGAGCCTGGGTTCTCCCAAGGTTTTTTTTTTCTCCATTGGGTCATCTGATGGGGTGTTAGGACACCATTAGGTCACTGGATGGAGTTTTTCGGTTCCTTGCCACTGTTGCCTTTGGCTTGCTCAGTTGGGGATATTCAAATTAATTAACCAATCATACCATTGATCAGCTCTACCAAACTTGGATGTCTTTTTTCCAGTAATAAACAAACATTGTTAAGTTGTTTTGATTGATACTGTGAGGCAGCTTTGATACAATCTGTATTGTGAAAAGTGCTATATAAATATATTTGACTTGACTTGACTGATGGGGGTCCAGATTAATGTCAATGGTATCCTTCATGTGAGCCATAACCAGCCTTTCAAAGCATTTCATAATTATCGGAGTGAGAGCCACTGGACGGCAGTCATTCATGCACGTCACGGCCGAGCTTTTGGGAACGGGGATAATAGTAGATGTCTTGAGACACACTGGCACCACACCCTGGGAGAGTGAGGTGTTAAAGATGTCAGTCAGCACCCCAGCCAGTTCATGAGCACAGTCTTTCAGAGCCCTGCCTGGGATATTATCCGGACCTGCTGCTTTGCGTGTGTTAATTCTCAGCAATGTCCTCCTCACATCCTCAGCGGACACAGAGTGAGTCTAGAGAAGGGAGAGGGATTGGATGTCTCAAAGCGGGCATAAAATGTATTCAGGGCATCGGGAAGAGATGGTAACTGAGGGCAAACAGCATCTCTCTTGCTGTAATCAGTGATGCTCTTGATGCCCTTCCACATGCTCCGGTGGTCATTGGTGGAAAAGTGACCCTGTATCTTGTGTGCATACTTAGCCTTTGCCCTCTTAATCCCTACCTCTAGTTCTCTCCTCGCCGTTCTCAGTGTAGGTGTCTCCTGTCCTAAAGGCTTAGTCCCATGCCTTCAAAAGAAACCGCACCTCTTCAAAAGAAACCGCACCTCTCCATTCAGCCAGGGTTTCTGATTTGGACAGATCTTCCTGGTAGTAGTGACATCATCAATACATTTACTGATGAAGCCACAAACAGATGATGCATATTCCTCCAAGTCCACCCCACCAACGCTGGTTGCTGCTTCTCTGAAGATCTGCCAGTTGGTGCACTCAACAGTCCTGGAGCATGAAGGCAGGTCCACTTGGCCACACCGTGGTGGTTTTTATTGTGGGCTTGGTGTCTTTCAGCAAAGGACGATGAGTAGGAACCAGCAGGATGGATATGTGGTCAGAGAAGCCCAGGTGGGAGCGGGGCACCGCTCTGTATGCTTCCCGTCTGTTAGTATACACACGGTCCAGCGTGTTGTTTCCCCTGGTTGCTATGGAGACGTGCTGGTGGAGCCGGAGCAGAATATCTGTCAAATTAACATGGTTAAAATCACCTTCTACCACAAAGAAAGCATCTGGATGTTTGTTCTGTAACGCAAAGACATGGTCATGAAGTTCTCCGAGAGCCATGCTAGCGTTCGCACTCGGGGAGATGTAAACAGCCACAATAAACACAACTGTGAACTCCCGAGGCAAGTAGTATGGTCGGCATTTCAATGTCAAGTATTCCACCACTTCAGAACAGTGGCTGCTTACCAGAGAGCAGTTTGTAAACCAGTCTTTGTTTATGTAAAGACAGAGTCCTCCTCAGTGAGTTTTCCACGAGAGACGGTTTCGATCAGTTTGGAAGAGGAGTAACCCGTCAATATGGTAAACTGATTCTGGGATGTTGTTACATAGCCATGTCTCCGTTAACAGAAGTACATAACAGTTTCTCATTTCCTTATAGCTGTTTAGTCTGAGTCGCATTAAGTCCATCTTGTTGTCAAGCGAACGGACGTTTGCCAGAAAAAGCGTTGGAAAAATGGGTCTGTTATTAGCCTTTAGCCTGGCTATCAGACCAGCTCGATTACCCCTCTTCTGCCTTCGTGCACACTTTCTCCTTCCCTTTAGCCGGTAATCACTGCATTGCGATTAATAAGTTTAAGAAGTCCAGATAAACTGTACTTTACCACACAATTTCTCGTGTTGGTATTAATAAAAGGGATTTGTAGTACACGCGCCGGTAACTGAGATTGATGTAATAGTAATTCAAATTTATTTTTTTAATAAGGAGGAAGTGGACAATTACTAATTAGTCTGCATAACCACATACAGTACTTGGTAATGACACCACCATTGTTGTTTTTGCAGATTCTTTTCAACAGATTGTTAACATTTTCACTCACCTCTCCGTCATCTCAAACTCTACCCACAGCTCATTCTTTTTCTGGAAAAAAAAGTCAGCATAATCAAGCATATAGGACTATACTCACTCAACATTTGCAATGTTTAAAGTAATGGACACCAAAGGCCACTTCCACTCAGAAGCCTTAGTATAATAAAATAAAAATAAAAATGATTTAATCTTTAAAAATATATCTACCTTATCATCTGAAATGAAGCATTTTGTTTGCTTTTGTCCAGGTGTAAGGTTATTTATATCGAATAGGATGGTAGAGCAGTAGTCATCTTTCGTTAACACGTCAGCATCGAAAATGTGAAATTCCAGAATGTTCTGAGGAGACAAGAACATAGAGGTGAGGTCATCATGAGGCCCCCAAATATAAGGTCAAAATTCTGCCTAACCCATAATATCATATCACAGCCTATGGGACTTTTACACAAGTTCATATCAAAATATTTTTAAAAAGCTGTTAGTTTGTGTTTAATATTTTTTTTTCTACTTAATTCCCAGGGTAATGGAACAAATGTAGCCATTGGTTGGCAATTTATCATTTGGAAGCATGCCATTAGTTTTCACTGTTATGCTGATGATACTCAGCTCTATATTTCTTCACGCCCTGACGAAACTTACCAATTCACAAAATTATCAGAATGCATAGCTGATATAAAAAAATAGATGACAAGTAATTTCCTACGACTTAATTCTGTAAAAACAGATTCTAATTATTTGGGCAAAGAACTTCCTCACGTAATAACCTATTGTATTGTAACCTACTCTAGCCGCAGCTAGAGTTCTTACCAGAACCATGAAGTATGACCATATTATCCCGGTTCTGTCAACACTGCATTGACTCCCAATTAAACATATACATTTTAAAATATTGCTGATTACTTACAAAGCACTAAATGGTTTAGCTCCCCAGTACTTGAGCGAGCTCTTAACGCATTATAGTCCTTCACGTCTATTGCAATCTCAAAATTCCGGCCAGTTGATAATACCTAGAATATCACAATCGACTGCTGGCTGTAGATCCTATTCCTATTTAGCACCTAAACTCTGGCAGACACTCTGTTAGTTCAAATCTAGACTAAAAACACATCTATTTGACCTACATAACACATTATAAACTTCTATAATTCAATGTTAGGCTGCATAGATTAGGTCAACCGGAACCGGGAACACTTCCCATAAATCCTGATGTACTCATTACATCATAAGAAAAATGGCATCTACGCTAATATTAGTCTCTCTGTTTATCCCGACCCGAGGTTTACCACAGTCCACCGGATCCAGGCCTTATCCAGATCTGATGAAGGACTTGCGCCTGGACACCACGACAACGCAGTCCTGAAGTGTCCACTAGTCTCTCCCCTGTCATGGCCTCCTTCCCTTCCCTTTACCTCTGTACAGATAAAAACGCTGTCAAAATAATTCCAGTTCACGTGGCTATGCGGAAGCAATAAATAATTCTGTATTATAAATTTTAAAGGCCAGAGAAGTAATTTGTTGAGGTCAATTTGTAAAGAAAGACTACACGTCTGCTCACACATATATTTAAACACGCATACCTATTAGGGGTGTAACGATATTCGAACCGAAGAACCGCGATACAGAACCCACGATTCGAATCGTGATACTCTCATGGCGAACCGAACACACCCGGCCCCTGCTACCCCGGCCCCGCCCAGCCCGGCTCATTGGACCTGGAATGTGTACACAACGAATTCAGTTTTGTAGCCTAACCCACCATTAACACCAAATAGCAAGCTCCGTGTTTTGTTACTTTCGATAATAAGCAAGGTGTAATCTTCAAATTCTGACTATTTGATCACAAAAATCAAACAATAAATGCCGTTTTGGCGCACTATGATGTGGCGTGAGATCACTACTAGGTCCTCATTTCAAGTGGCAGCGCGGAGCGCGAGTAAACGCGATCATCTCTTCCTCAGTTACAGAATAAACATGAATGGACACCTGAAGGTATGTTGAAAAATACAGTATACTTACTGAAAGGCATCATAACTCGTGTAATCGCTCAATCAGTGTTTCAGCAGCGTGAAGACATCAATAAAACTGCATAGCTTGTCACTAGCATTATATTTACCTCAGCAGGCAAGATATTCAGTGTCCACAACTTGTTGGTTCCTAGAGAAATGAACTCTTGCACTAAATAAATGCACTATCCTATATATTATATTTTACTTAACCTGTTAATTATATCTTGATTATTTAATGTACGTTTAAAATATCTTTCATGAAAATGACAGCAACTGTGTAAATTATTATATTTCAATAACAAATTAGAGTAAAGTTAATGCAAAAACTGCCTTATGTTCAGTTTACATGTTTTCATACAATGTGTTGGGTGTTGATTATTATATCAAAAAAATTAATAGCATCTGAATTTAGGCTCTGTTGTTAACCTTTAATGTAGTAATGTGCGGCTCCCTATATAGTTTACAGCATTAGCAGATTTTTAATCCTTGCAAAACGTTTAATTGTAATTGAATTAATTTAAAGACAAAGACACCGTTTTTTCATTAAACCACTGTTTAAATTTTTTTTTTAGCTTTCTAAACCGAACCGAACCGAGACGTCAAAACCGTGGGAAAACCGAACCGTCAGTTTTGTGTATCGTTACACCCCTAATACCTATAGACTAAACACGTAATACGCATGTGCACACTGTCAGCATTTTCACAGGTTTGCGTTTTTGAAGTTTGCACAGAGATAACCTTTTTTAAAATAATTTTTCAAGACTTGCACCTTGGAACCTATTTCAAGGTTTGCGTTCTCGAGCAACCAGGCACTGTTTTGTGCAAATGAGCGGGCCGGAGCACGTTAAGAGTTTTCTGTTAGAAAGGTGTCGTGTTAGCGCTAATCATTAGTTAATAACTAATGATCTTTTCAATGGAAGTGAATCAATCAAAACTAACTTTAGCTGGACAATAAATTTATTCTAGAGCTGCTGTAAACCCAAACAATCTCTGTTACTTTAATTTCCTATTATCACTGTAAAGCTGCTTTGAAACAATCTATATTGTTAAAAGCGCTATATAAATGAAGGTGACTTGACTTGACTAAAGAATAACTTTGCTGTCAGTGACAGCAGGTTAGGGTAGAGAAATTACATCACTCATTTTTCAAGAAAAATTATGGTGGAGAATCTGAGGTTGGAAGTGCAATGCCCAGTTGCAATTAACCCTTTCAATTAAGAAAACCCTTAGAAATAAATGTAAAGGCGTTATTTATAAGAGTTTTCTTGCAACAGTCTGAAACAGATTTATTTACCTTGACACCGCTGTGCACTCTGAAACGGAACGTTTCATTCCATTTTGGTGCATCATTATTTTTCACGGTCTTGGTGCGATGGCAGCAGGCACAGGCCGTGGGTAACTTTAAGATGACGTAGCAGTCACATTTAGACACTGGAGAGAGAGCAAAGTTAGTCCACATGCACGCTTATTAGGTGGAGTATGTAGTATGCAGCAAATCAAAGTCAGCAAAGGCACAGAAACACATAAGGACCCCGTTGTAACGTCCTACAAGGTAAAAAAAAAAAGAAAAAAAAAAAGGATGAAATCTAGTCGAGAAGACTAGTAATAATATTCACGTCAGAAATTGGTTGTGTCAGAAATCGCCCCTATACCCTCATATCAATATCAAATGTATTTCTAGAAAACAGTTCCAGTAGTGGGATTGAATGTGAGATTGAATAAGTGCACTCAATAACGTCCACAGTGGTTTCGGACACTCAGATGGCTGTTCCCTAAAATAGTGCACTATTTAAAGTCTCTATGAAAAGTTTTTTGGCTTTTAGTATGAATATGTTAGCCTTACTGTTATCTAAGCTAGTCTGTCCGATGTCGGGTTCTGACGTCAACCCGACTTTCATTTCCATTCCAACCAAAATGCTACCCCTGCAACCAAAAGCATCCCCTGACTGAAGTGGAGTCATAGACGTAGCCACGGGTGGCACCATGCCACCCACTGTGGCAGTTGGCACCATGGTTGGCACACCTAAAAATTAGGGCTGTCAGTTAAACGCGTTATTAACGGCGTTAACGCAAAACCATTTTAACGCGATTAATTTTTTTATCGCGAGATTAACGGTCTTTTTGGCCTAGCAAACTTTGTAGTTTTTTTTCACATGCTTTTGCAACAGGACGCGGCATGCGCGCCGCTGCGCTATGAAACCCATTCATTTCAAGGGCTTGCGCCGTGCTCCAGTACCACCTCAATGCAGTACATGAGATCCACGGGGAGGAGTCGGATCAAGATCCATGGGGTGGAGATGGGTAGGATTAGGGTTGGGTTTACGGATTAGGGGTGGGTTTAGGGATCAGGGGGCGGAGTTGGGTAGGTTTAGGTGTATGTAAGGTGGGAGGAGTCGGATCTGGATCCGACTCCTCCCCGTGGATTTCATGTTCCGCAGTGAGAACCATCTCCCGTGCGAGGACGTTTTGTTGCTTCGTCGACCAAAGCGCAAATGGATCTAGCTAGACCGGAAACAAAACAACAGGCACGCGCACACACTTGTTTGGGCTTGCGAGCCGGCCAAATAGTTAACGTTACGTTTTGAGTGACGAGCGCGAGACGCCGAAATGGATGCCAATAAGATTCTGAATGGAAAGTTTACTTTTAAAAAGTTGCCGAATGGTTCCATTGACTAGACCAAAGTGATCTGTGTGTTTTGTCGTTATGAACTGAGCTATCATCATCGCAGCACGTCCAGTCTGAAATACCACTTGATGATGGCCAAGCACACACACACAGCTGATGCGAATTCTCCGCCCCCTCGTCAATATCAGTACCTCGTCAGTATTTCTTTCACCCTTTTATTGATGGACAGTGTTACATTGTGTTACAAAGAAATTATTTGCTCCAAGTGAGAATGTTAGTGTGAAATTGATCACAGTATTGCCAATGTTGTTTTCAATAAAAAAAAAAAAATGTGCACAAAGCAAGCAATCCACTTTTTTCATGTTGATAAGAGCATTAAAATGAGAAAAAATAATGAACAAAAAGAAATCAAGAGACATTTAGAATAGATAAAAATGTGCGATTAATCGCGAGTTAGCTATGACATTAATGCTATTAATCGCGATTAAATATTTTAATCGTTTGACATGACAGCACTACTAAAAATAGATGCAGAATTATTTTTTAAGTCTTGATAAAAAATGTTTTTCTAAACTTGGCCTATTGTTGTTTGCTTACAATTTGTTATTTAAAAATGTAATTTAATGTTTTAATTATTATCGTTAAAAAAAAATCTGCCGACATTCGGACTGCCAACCAATCCGCAAACAGCTGCTGACTGTCTGACGGTAACAATTTTGCACTGTTGAGGCTCGCGCAGCCTCATGAGGAGAAATGAAAACGAATGAGCGCAGATCACACAAAGAAACTTAATGAACATACAGCGGTAAAAATGTATGTGGAGTTCTTATATTTATAACATATATGATAATATGATACAATTAAGCAATATCACACGACCACGAGTGCTGAATACCATCGATTGAAAATGTGTCACTATGTCACATATGACAGTTTAATAAACAAGTAATTAATATTAAGTCACTTTTATTTTTGACACAATATTGACTGTTTTTGTTGAATTTGAACCGCAAAAATAGTTCCAAACAAAGATCACAGCAGAACCACAGCGCATATGTCACCGGAATTATTACTGAATGTTTCAGCGCTATGAACGAATCGGTTGAGTCAATGATTCGACGACCTATTAAACAACTGCCTCCTTCCTGAACGATTCAGCCATTTGAACAAATCGTTTGAACTAATGGCTCAATGACTCACACATTAAGACGGTGAGCTGCCGCCACCTATTGGTGGTTTAGTTTCGTGTTTAAAAGTATCCTTCTGTCCAATATTTCATATTTGTGTATTCAAAAAATATTTAAAACAATCCATAACATTATTTAATGCCGTTGTAATTTTTCACTGTCAATTATTTAATTTGATTGTTAGCAGCCATAGTGTCTTATTATTCTAATTTAATTTATTGATCAAATTTAAGAATTTAAAATGAAAGATGAAGCATATATTTAAAGCGATTAAGGAAAATGCTCTTTATAAAGGTTAAAATATAAATATATATATTTAATAAATATGCCCAGATTTTTCTGGACTAGCAATTTTTTTACTTGGACAAGTGTATTTGACCGATTTACTTGTTCAAAAGACAAGCACATGAAATGGCTTAATGTCGAGCCCTCAGTTATATTTTATATTATGGTTATGTGGCAAGCCTGAGTATAGTTTTACAGATCAGCCCGATCTATTCTGTAAAGTAAGTGATCAGGGTTTATTGCACATTAATCAGACAATAAATGTGGCACACCCAGTTTTTCTTATGCGCACCCAGAGACTCTTTTCTGGCTACACTAGTGAGTTGAGTATATAATCAAAATTGTTGTTATATCACACTGGAATAATCTATTCATTAACCCATCTAATCATTAAAATTATTACTGTACCTATATATACTATTATATCTATATATCTAACTGGCTTTCTTTTTTCTTTTCTCCCCTCTATGTGTACTTGTTTGTATGTCATTGGTCTATTTCTTTGTATATGAAGCTTTGTCTTGTTAATAATAAAAATAATAAAAAGTTTCCAGAAAAAATAATACTCAAGTAAAGTACAGATACTCAAAAAGCTTCCTTAAGTAGTATTCAAGTAAATGTACATTATAAAACAAGTCACAATGTTTTTGAGGGCTGCTCTACTCACAAACGTCATATGACTGATTGAATTTTCCCTGCAACACTGTGACACTCAGGTTCCAGTACGGCATGAACTCTTTCTGTGAGACAGAAGCAAAATGAAACTGGTTTAAACAGACATTTTGATTGGAATTTGTAACAGCAACATACATGTTTCATACAGAAGATGTAAGAAATATGTGATTTCATTTCACTCATTTGAACTGAACTCTTGAGACTAAACTTCACAACAAATGAAAATATAGGATGACATAAATAAAAAGACATATCAGTTTAGTATTGCTTGTATGTAAAAAATTTATTCATTATCATCACAGGTATTGTTGTTTTTTGTAAATTGTCATATGGACATTTAATGTTGCATACTATTTTAAAATTATATTTACATAAAATTAACATTTAACAACAAGCATAGCAAAACAAGCATTTACTTTCTAGCAAAAAAACAAATAAATAAATCAGTTTCTAGTGACACAAAGAGTATTTCACAATAATCACAAAAGTAAAATCACAAATTATTATCCAAATAGTTTTGTATTACAATACAATACAAATATCTATTTTACTAAAGAGAAAAACTCTTTTCTCCTTTCTAAAAAGCTGAATGAGTTAACACATTAACTAAAACTATTAACAACTTCTTTCCATGAAACACTCCCAATAACTTGCTACTTGGGAATCACATTTATTATGAATCCTTGATCAAGCTCCCTCAGGTTTGTTATTTGATAAATCTGATATTTGTGGTTTTAAGCTAAGATAGCAATGCTATGAAACAAGTAGGTTAATTTTTCACTGTCAAATATCTGCGAGCTAAAGTAGTACCTTCAGCATTGTTGTCATCTCAGCAAGCCAACAGTGAAGTCTTGAAGGCAGAAGATCAAATGAAGATCTCACTTGTCAAAGTGAGATATACAGTAACACAGAGCAACCTGAGGAACTTGTTTCCAGCCCTTCGCGCCCTGACAAAATATTTGATTGTGTCTTGTGTTTAAAGTATTGAGGATGGGTTACACAAACTACACCTCAAACTACACTCAATAAATGTTATTTCAACCCACGTTTGGGAAAAATATGGACAAACTCAACTATTGGGTTTAAAATGTAATTAAAAAATTTGGTCACACTTTAGTTAGGGTCCAATTCTTACTATTTACTAACTATTACGACTTTTGCCTCAGTAAACTCCAAATTACTGCTTATTAATAGTTAGTAAGGTAGTTGTTAAGTTAGGTATTGAGTAGGATTAAGGGATGTACAGTAGAATATGGTCATGCAGAATAAGGCATTATTATGTGCTTTATAAATACTAATAAACACCAAGTAATATGCATGCTACAAGCAACAACTTAATAGTGAGAACTGGACCCTAAACTAAAGTGTTACCAAAAATTTCAACCTACGGTTGGGTTTGTCCATATTTGGCCCAAACATGTTTTGAAACAACCTAGCATTTAGAAAAAATAAGTTGACAGAGGCTGCATGTCAACTTTACACACCTTATTGTCTTTGATTATGACTGTGAAAATTAAAGTGATTAATCATAATGGAGATTTACATTTCGGTTATATTAAAAAGACGTTGTGTAGAAGAAAACCCTCCCATTCCCATGAATACCAGCCTAGCCCTCTTTCATTCCAATGCACTGAGATCATCACAGTCATCTGAAATAAAAAAAAGGTTCTGATCTCAGAAAATTGAACCATTATAAACCATTAACGCTGCATTGTTTCCTTGTAAATCTAATGCAGTACATTGTTAGACTTTTCAAGGGTTTTTTTTACAGTAACTTACTGGCAACAAAGTTACTGTAATTAAGATTTAGAGTACCATAACGTATTTCAATTTTACAGTAACTACATGGTACTGTAATGGTGTAATACAGTGCATTACTGTAAAAATCAAGCTAATCAGTACACTACTGTAATTGTTTTTATTTGTACTAAATATAAATTAGATTTCATAATTTTGATATAGAATTAATTTTTATTTTTAACCTACATAAGTACTACTGACATTCAAATCAATTAGACAGAATTATTACAAAATACCATTTTTTTTTTTACATTTCATTTACATTCCAAAATAAACAGTCTGCCAATGCTGGAAATTATGTGTTACATTTTTACACAAATTAATGGGTGAGTTTAGGATTTTGTGTTAATTTTAAGAAAGTAAATATGTCAGAAAGGTTAGCCCAAAGATGTGTAAACATGTTAAACACATCACTGCACACATTGTTAATAAAAAGTACATAAAATCCTAAACAAAACGTTAGCATTTGACAAAATGATTGTAGAGGCATTGGTTCATTTACAATTAGCTCATTTACGTAGCTTATACAATTATTATAATGAAATAGCACCCATTACATTCATAAAACTGCAGAATATAAATACATTAAGCAGTCAAAAAGGAAATGTCCAACACAGGGCAAAACACAGTTCTTTTCACAATACATGACACATAACCCCACCTTCAAAATAATTATTTCCAAAGATTTGTTGGAGTCATGTACACTGGTGGCCAAAAGAAGTATTTAAGTGTCCTAATGTTTTTGAAAGAAGTCTCTTTGATGCTCAAGAAAGATTTCTTATTATTATCAATGTCTGACTGTCTACTCCTCCATCTTTTCCACAGCATAGGAGTAAAAGTCATCATCAAAATATTCTTTAAAAAGCCAACACAATGTTTTTGTCCACCTTTGTGAATAAATTAACTTCTCCAAAGATTGGTTCCTGTTCAGAACTTGACTGACAACATCAGAATGTTCTGTATATGTACTCAGTCCTTCAGAGGAGATCCCGGTTCCAACACTATATGAGTGAGTGAGTGAGTGAGAGAATTCCATATTAGGTTTTTTTTTTACATTTTTATTATTATTTACTAAAACTTAAGAATATATATTTGTAAGATTAACTAAATTAAATTATGCCAGATTAAATTTTAATACTTACATATCCTAAATTCTGTCCAAAAATGCTGAGATCCATAGAGAGAAAGACTGAAATCGATGTTTAAGCCCATTTCAGCTTGTCTGCAGTGAAGGGGTTCCTGTTTGAGACAAATACACAGTAAGACACATGCAAGAAATCACTGAGTGATGATCGTTCTCCTTCCAATAGTTAATACTGGGTGATTTAAAGTAAATAACTGTAGAAATTGCAGAGATGTCTAACAGTGTATGTTTTTGTTTATCATAAGATTGTGTATGTGTGACTGTGTGTGTTTGTGTGGATGGAATCACACTGGAAGCAGGTGGATGGTTACTCAAGATCTCTTTACTGGGTCTGGAACAGACAGACTGGGACAAACACGACCAAAGGCAGGTTAACATACACTGCATCACGCTGCTCAAGACATCAGCAGGAGAGATGTGAAACTCTGCTCGATGTACATTTTTACAAAGTGATCGTGAACATATAGTGGAATAAAACTCAAAATAAAACATACATTAAAGAAAATATAAATCACTGTCTCTGTTCTCATTTCTCTTATCACTTCACATAAATACAGAGAAACTATAAACTTAAGTAACCATCACTTTACATAGTTAAATGAAACACAGAAAATGAGCACAGACCCTAAATGGCGCAGTTACACAGATCAGCACGTGCAAGCACGTGTGCCGACACGTGAGTTAGGGCTAACACTCAATTTAGCGAACATAACTCTAC
Source organism: Gila orcuttii (assembly GCA_026230005.1). Taxonomy (NCBI): domain Eukaryota; kingdom Metazoa; phylum Chordata; class Actinopteri; order Cypriniformes; family Leuciscidae; genus Gila; species Gila orcuttii. The sequence goes on along the minus strand of JAPDVR010000013.1, from coordinate 30,532,401 downwards.
ACAGAACATGACAAATCTTAATAAAACATACCTGGGACAAACACGACCAAAGGCTGGTTAACATACACTGCATCACGCTGCTCAAGACATCTTCTTAAATGAGAATAAACAGAGTTCGTTAGAAGATTACCACACACTCTTCATTTTATCACCGCAAATAACACATTTGACTCGACTGACAGATACATGAAGTAAACTTGTGTGCAGTATTAAAGTCCATCCTTGCACTTTAAAACATAAACTCCGTTTTTAATGACGCAGCGCTTTTTGATGCGACTTACCAGCAGGAGAGATGTGAAACTCTGCTGGTGGTGACGTAACTCCGCCCGCAATATCACGCACACAATTGCGAGTGACGCAACAGCCAATTGCAAGTTTGCCCATTTAAAGCATGAATTTATAAACATTATTTTAAACTCTGTTACATACACCCCCCTAAATTCTGCTAAATTGGGCTAGAACCAGCATATGTAACAAACTAAATATACAGTAGAGATTGCACAAAAAACAGGTGTGAGTAAAAGAGCTTTACAATACAGTATGTCAGAATTTATCTCTTCCCCAGGAAGTGTGAAAGAATGGAATGGTACCAGGTTCCACACTTAAAACAGACTATAGGAGGTGCAGTCTACACGCTCCTAGTGATTTCAAATGCATCTCTGCTCTTCAAATATCTTTTGATGCAAACAACGAACTCAGACTCTTTTTTAGAGAAGAAAAACTCACTTCAAAGTCATACTCTAAACAGCTAACTCTTAGATATTAATCCTTATTCAGACATCTCACATTAAACAAAAATGTTCCTTAACAACTCCACTACAAAGTTAGTTCCTTGAAAAATAACTTGTGCATCACTGTGTGAATCACTTTCCACAATTTTCTGACTGTCAATTTCACAAATAAGTCTGTTAGGGGGCTTAACTGATCTCCCTAATCGTGTAGTGATGTTGCCTCTATGTGTACTTGTAGGTTGACTGCAAATGACAGGGTCAAGTCTATTATCAGGTTCAGGCAAACAACTGGGGTACTCATTTGGTATGGTCGCAGGCAAACTTTCTGCACTTTCAGCAGGTTGAGGAACATGCTGAGGTTCTGGACTGTACTGATCATTGCCAAGGCACTCAGGAGTTATCTCATCAGAAATGTCTGAAACTCCACCACAACTGGCATCCTGCATATCGTCACTGGCATGCGTTCCATCCATCTGCAATAACCATTCTGATGTCTTTGAAACGGGATCAGGATCATCCATCAGAGCGGAGTCAAGAGCGCTTCCACGGGTAGCATCAGTTGAATCTGATCGAACTGATTCTTCACCATCATCCCAGGATAAGAAATTAACTGGAAGCAACAGATTTCTGTGTACCACTTTTTCTTTGCCACTCTGAACATCTTTAATCCTGTACACATTAATCTCTGGTCTCACTGATTGAACCTCATACAAAACAGAGTCCCACTTGTCCGCGACTTTCCTCTTGCCTTTCTCTCCACGGTTAGCCAGCAAAACTCTATCTCCCACTGCTAAGGGTAAACCTCTGACCTTCCGATTGTAAAGAATGGCATGACGGTTCTGCTCTTTGAGACTGTGTTTCCGGGCAATTTCTCCAGCTGCGCTCAGATCTCTTCTCAGTGCAGTGACAAACTCATGGTGGCTGACCACCTTCTCATCGCAAAGGACATGCTGAAACATGATGTCGATAGGCAGCCTCGGGATACGCCCAAACATAAGATAAAAAGCGGCGAACCCGGTCATTTCATGCACAGTACAATTGTAACTGAAGGTTAATGTTCTCAGAAGCTGTGGCGACCTCGCCTTGGATTTCACTGGGAGAGCTCTTATCATGTTACCCAAGGTCCTATTGAAACGTTCTGCCTGACCGTTACCCATAGGGTGGTACGGTGTGGTGTGCGATTTTTTAACACCAGCCATCTCAAGCAAGTTCTTATCTCAAGCAAGTTCGAATGTATTCTCTTTGGAAATCCATAAATGCAGAAGAGGTCATTCCAAAGGCGATGGGCAACTTGTTTAGCTGACTGGTTGTGACAGGGGAAGGCGTGTGCCATCTTAGAAAAATGATCTGTCACTACTAGGACATCAACGACCTTTCCTGAAGTCTGTTCAGCACTCCAGAAATCTATGCATACTAGTTCCATAGGTTCAAAGGTGCGAATATGCTCGAGGGGCGCACGAGCATTCGGCTCTAAAGTTTTTCCAACAACACACCTCTGGCAGTTTTTCACATAGAGCTTGATGTCTTTATTCATTCCTGGCCAAAAGAACCTTTCAACTGCAAGGGAGAGAGTTCTTGCACTACCCTGATGTCCAGCTGAGTCATGAACACCACAAAGAACGTCACGCTTTAGAGAATCTGGTACAACGTATTGGAACAGTTTCTTATTTATCAGTCGATCTTTCTTTACTCTGTACAGCACACGATTACGGATCTTTAGCTTCTTCCAGTGCTTCAAAAGGTTTTTCACAGGGCTAGGCTCCTTTGCTTTCTCACTCTTTGAAGGACGTTTATGTCTCAGAACATAGTTGATGACTCTACTGACTATGTTGTCCTGCTCTTGGAGATTTGCAAGTCTGGAAAACGGGATTGCAACAGATGGATCTTCATCAGGGAGCCGGAGTGACTTTGGACTTGACACGGGCAACGGACTAACTCCACCATCGCAGTGAGCACCCAGAAAAGCAGAAACTTCAGCAGCATTAATAGATCCTGGACATGAGTCATTCAGGTCATCCAGCATCTCGTTCTCAGTATCGTCATCACTGCTAGACTGCACATTCTGACAGTTGTTAGTGACACGAAAGGCATCCTGCACGGTTCCAGTAACAACACCATTTACCTCATCCAAAAGAGAAATGTATGGTTCTTTCAACAGACGATGGCTAACACAAGACTTGACAAAGGGTTCTCTGCTCAAGGCATCTGCAACAATGTTCTTTGTGCCTGGCACATACTTCAGGTCAAAGTCGTATGCGGCGAGCTTCGCCACCCATCGCTGTTCACACGCATCCAGTCTGGGTTTGGTTAGAATATAGGTCCAAGGATTATTATCAGACCATGCAGTGAAATGTCTCCCTTTTAGCCAGTGGCTAAACTTCTCACAAACAGCCCACTTTAAAGCCAGGAATTCGAGTCGATGTGCTGGGTAGTTTATCTGAGACTTGGAGAGTGTTTTGCTGGCAAAAGCAACTGGACGTGCAATTTTCTCACCAGGGGGCACCTGAGATAACACAGCTCCTATGCCATCAAATGAAGCATCAACAGAGAGAATAAAGGGATGACTGAAATCTGGGTGTGCTAGAGTTACACTGTGCAGTAGGTCTTGCTTTAGAGTCTCAAGAGCAGTACAACACTCACTAGTCCAATCCTCGGGTGAAAGCTTCACGACACTGAGTGGCTTCCTCATCCGACCACACTTCCTCTGAGTTCTTTTCTGTGACCGATCTGATAGAAGACTGAAAAGAGGTTTTGCCTTAGCGGAACAGTCTATAATGAAATGCTGATAATACAAGATCATACCCAGGAAAGAACGAATCTTCTTCTGAGAAGGAGTTACGCCATCCGCTTCCATGAGGTCGGTAGTCTGAATGTCACTAATCACCTTCACCTTTTCTGGGTCAGTCTGGACACCATTCCCAGTGACAATGTGTCCCAAGAATCTGACAGATCTCCTGAGGAACATGCACTTCTTTGGCGCTAGCTTTGAGTTGTGCTTGGACAGACGAGAGAAGACCAGTTCCAATCGGTCAAGAGCTATTTGTTCACTTGAAGCAAAAACCATCAGATCGTCCAAGTAGCAGAGAAGACTCGTAAAATTTTCATCCCCGAAAATGGACATCATCATCCTCATAAAGGTTGCTGGACTGTTGGTCAAACCCTGAGGTAGACGATTGTACTCATGAAGGCCGAACGGAGAGGAAAAGGCAGTGTACTTCTTATGCTCTTCAAACAAAGGTACATTATAAAAGCCAGAAGTCAAGTCCATGGTCGAAAAGAAAACGTTGCCTCCCAAAGCTGCGAGTGCATCCACTTGATGTGGGAGTGGGTGAGCGTCCTTCACTTTCTTCGCATTCAGCCATCTGAAATCTATACAAATACGAAGGTCACTATTCTTTTTCCACACTAAAACTAGCGGAGATGCATATTCACTCTGAGACTTTCTTATAATGCCCTTAACTTCCATCTCATTCAAGGCAGTGCGTAGCTTGTCATACTGACTGGGAGCTACACGACGATAAGGGAGTCGAAGCGGCTTCTCGTCCACTAAGTGAATTTTGTGAACAAAGTCAGTGGCTTCTATGCAATCCATTTTTCCACGTGAAAAGGTTGACTCGTACTTCTCAATGAGATTCAAAAGCCTATCCTTCCATCCCTCTGACACTTCACAAGCATCCAGATTCAGATCCTGCAGTCCTAATTTATCCAGCACGTTTCTTCTCTAATCAGTGGTCCGCACATGACTTATAGAACTTGCAGCACACTGAACGTTACTCTGCAGGGACTCAGGTGCAGACAATTCTTCAACAGCAATACAAGTGAAGACATCTACGATCTTCGTGTTTTTTTTAAGAATGATTACTTTGTCTGTAGGGTTCATTATTTTGAATGGCACCCATCTGCTGCCCCACATAGGTGTGAGGACTCTCCCTATGATCACGTTCCTTGGACGGCATTTACAGAGGGTTGGCTCAACAATGACTGTGCTCCCCACAGAAACAGCTGTAGACTCCGGGAGCTGAGCCCAAGCGATATGCTCATGGTGCGGTTCTAGGGTTATTTTCTCTTAACTTAGCTGTCCCCACTCTATCAGGCATGTCTTCACCTTTCCATCGTTCAACATTTGAAAGTAGAGAGAGGAATTGGTGACATTCAACGTCATCAGAGTTAACTGGCCCGGACACAAGTCTCCAGTATCCGTCTGTCTCTTTCATTTTCTGAATCAGCCACTTGATAGCATTGCTGCCCAGGATCAAATCGTCGGTTTGGCCTGGAACTACTAAAACTGGGACTACCATCTTGCAGGCATAAACTGAAAGCTCAAGTTCATACATCAATTTTGGGGTAACACGCTGTCCGCCACACCCAATTATGACAACATCACTTGCAGGGAACTTTTGTAAATTTGGCTTGTGCTGTAACAAGAGACGTTCAGCAGCTTCACTCATCGTGCATGCCATGGAGCCACTGTCAACCATAGCTTTCAGTTGAAGGTGGCCCAAAACTGTTGCTGGAGTGTAAAACAGACTATCAATTCGCTGTACTCTGTGCGTGTTCTGAAAAATTATAGTTTTCCCTGCAGGCTCAACAGAACTAGTAAGACTATAAACTGAGGTTGGGTCATTCATACAACACTGGTTTGGAGGAATTAACTCACAATCCACACTGTCCTCCCTTGAGTGCAGATCTTCTAGTTTCCCAGCCCCTGAGAAGACGGAGATTTCGTTCTCTCAGGACAGACAAAGTGGGAATGGTCAGGAGAGTGACACTGGAAGCACAGCTTTTTCACAAGACAATGCGTGAGGCCAGAATGATCAGGGCTCGAACAGACAGTGCATGGGAGTTCATTGAGGCCTTTTACTCTAGGTAGACTCACTTTGGTCTTCAAACGTGCACCTGGCTCTTTGCTGGCAGATTCTTTTAACAGGACTTTCTCCAATAAGCTCATGACTCGCTCCAATGCAGACGCTTCCAGAGACCTGGACTGCTGGACATCAGAAGAAGCTGGAAGTGCTGCAGACGACAGTTCCACTTCAGTTCTGTTCACAGGAATTTTAGTGGGTGCTGTTTTTCTTACTGCAGACACAAGACTGGAATCTGAGAGATATTCATTCAAAATATCTTGAACTTCTCGTACAGACCATGCGCCAATTGTTTTAGATCGAAAGGTGATGGCAAGCTCTTTACATGGGCAGTGTCTGATGAACATGCGGGTTACCTCTGTTCCTGGACAATCCAGTACTTTACCCTGTTCTTTCAAACGCTCAGCAGCGATGTCAACTGCACGGTTTAGCCTGATCCAGTACTCGAAGGGATCCTCATCTGGTCTGGGTAAGGTGGTATAAAAGTCAGCCAGTGGGAGAGGAGAGCAAGGAGCAGCTTCTAAGTGTTTCCTGAGAATACTAAAGATTGCATCAGGGTTATGCACAATGTAAATGTCACAGTTTCTTATGCCAAACTTGACCACATCCCTTGCTTTGCCTCTTAGGTGAACCATAATCTCCTCCGCTTGATGCTCTTTTCTCAAATTATTGCGTTTAATATAGTCTCTCATGATATCTATCCACTCATTTAAGTCAACAGCATCAGAAACTTCTCCCCTGAAGCTAGGAGGTTCTCTCACATTTTTGGAAAAGGACAACTGGCTTCGCATCAGGTCCATCATTTGTGAAGCTGCAATATCTGCAGTCACATACCTGGTGGAATCATCAACTGAATGTGAGTCAACTTTATGTGTTGGGCTTAGTCTGTTGACTATGCTATCAGCAATTTGCTGACCAACCTGGCTGATTATGTCAGTCATTGCAGTGACTACATGTGGCGGCTGTGCATTAGGGTATGGAGTAGACGAAAACACACCCTGTTGCTGTCTTGAAGCATCTGAATCATAACTCGTAAATGGGCCCTCAAAACCTAATGGATCTGAATTGGGGCTGTGACTATCTGCGACTACATGAGCATCACTCTGTACATCAGGCCCACTGAACTGTAATGACTTTGGCACTTTCAATAAACCCCATCCTCTACCTTTACTACCACAGACTGGAGTGTGACAGTTATCAGAACCACTCATGATGAATAACAGTATAGTAAAAACAATTTATACAATAAATCAAAAACTCAGAATTTGCAGTTCACTGTATAGCAAATTGTCCTTAGCAAATTTTGCAAATTGCTTAAGTGCAGACACATAATAAAAAATAAAGTGTCTCTTCTTTTTTTCTTTACAAAAAAAAAAAAAAAAAAAAAAAAAACTGTTCCTGAGCAAAATTGTGTCCACCTGACTCCAGCAGAAGCTTTAAGACAGGGCTATTCAATTAGCTTCATTCGAGGGCCGGATTATTAAATCGAAAAGTTGAGGAGGGCCGATGGGTTTAGCTTATTTATTGAAACATAACAGTATCAATAAGTAAGCTAAAGTAAACATAAAAGTATTGTTTTTACTTGAAAATGTGGTACCCAACAGTATGCATATTTATAAGACCATAATAAATAACTTATTTACAGCTATGTACAAATATATGAATTATACAAGATCAGAGCTATTGGTAAGAATTATTTTATTAAAAATTATTATAGGCATAAATTAAAATATTCTGACAGTGAGACTTCGTAACCATAGGTAAAACCATGCATGGCTACTCACTCACTCCCACTGTATAAAAAATGCCTAAACAGGTAAAGACTATACACACAATTAATTATATATTCCTCTAGCCCCCTAATCAATCTAATGCAATATAAATGACTATAACATATATTCAATATAAATATTCCACATTTCTGCCCAAACCATGATAAATTACTACAGTACATTCACGGTAAATGTTTGTAAGGGTGATTAGGGATTTATAGTCTTATAACTTCGTTCATGGCACAATGTTTCTGCTATTTACCTCATCAGTCGTGTTGGGAATGTTGAGGCTGTTTCATCAGATTTAAAACTAGTTAAAATCATTGAGTGATTTGTGGTTTGTAACAGAGAGATGTGTCAAATTGAAACGCTTCTCACTGGATGCCGCAACGCTGTTTAATAATAGTGTCCGGGACCGGGAGTAAACGCAACTCCTTTAAGCTTGCGTTCCGTTATCCACTGGGCCGCGCTGCGTAGTTCAAAGTAAACTAGTGAAACAACTGAAAAACAGCGCTTTTTGTTGTTACTGACCAAGAAACCGCTTCAGATGATTCAGGGACAGAACGGTCCGAACGAATCCGAATCGTTTCAGACCGTTATGCAAGCGCGTTTGGCCAATTCATGGAAAGGAAATAATCGAACCAAAGAATGATTAATTCACGAATGATTGATATCGCTGGTTCAGTCGACAGAAATACAGGACACACATAATAACTGCTGAAATATTCGGACTGAAAACGTTTCTCAGGTCAGTCATGGTACACACACAGTGCTGCAGGCGCCACTGCGGCCACGCGCATATCTAACCAAATTTAGCCGCACCGCCAGGAAAAGAGGAGTGGGGTGCCCTCGGGCCGGATGGAGATGATTGGCGGGCCGGACCTGGCCCGCGGGCCGCCAATTGAATAGCCCGGCTTTAAGATGAACCCTCGGCCGCTTCAGGAGCCATCTTGATTGAAGAAACAACGGGTCACGGCACCAATGTGACTGTGTGTGTTTGTGCGGATGGAATCACACTGGAAGCAGGTGGATGGTTACTCAAGATCTCTTTACTGGGTCTGGAACAGACAGACTGGGACAAACACGACCAAAGGCAGGTTAACATACACTGCATCACGCTGCTCAAGACATCAGCAGGAGAGATGTGAAACTCTGCTCGATATACATTTTTACAAAGTGATCGTGAACATATAGTGGAATAAAACTCAAAATAAAACATACATTAAAGAAAATATAAATCACTGTCTCTGTTCTCATTTCTCTTATCACTTCACATAAATACAGAGAAACTATAAACTTAAGTAACCATCACTTTACATAGTTAAATGAAACACAGAAAATGAGCACAGACCCTAAATGGCGCAGTTACACAGATCAGCACGTGCGAGCACGTGTGCCGACACGCGAGTTAGGGCTAACACTCAATTTAGCGAACATAACTCTACACAGAACATGACAAATCTTAATAAAACATACCTGGGACAAACACGACCAAAGGCAGGTTAACATACACTGCATCACGCTGCTCAAGACATCTTCTTAAATGAGAATAAACAGAGTTCGTTAGAAGATTACCACACACTCTTCATTTTATCACCGCAAATAACACATTTGACTCGACTGACAGATACATGAAGTAAACTTGTGTGCAGTATTAAAGTCCATCCTTGCACTTTAAAACATAAACTCCGTTTTTAATGACGCAGCGCTTTTTGATGCGACTTACCAGCAGGAGAGATGTGAAACTCTGCTGGTGGTGACGTAACTCCGCCCGCAATATCACGCACACAATTGCGAGTGACGCAACAGCCAATTGCAAGTTTGCCCATTTAAAGCATGAATTTATAAACATTATTTTAAACTCCATTACATATGCAATGCAGAAAAAAGTTATAAAATAACATTTTCTTGATGACAGAATGATTATCCAATAATATGTTTAAGTTGGCTACTTTAATCATACATGGCTCAGCATGTGTGTTAAGTGTCAAGGCTGCCCTTGTGAAAAGAAGTGTGCTTAATTGTATTGAAAGCGTACTTTTTGTGTGCTTCAAATCATAAAAGTATACTTTTTGAAAAGTGCACTTGCAGATAATATAATATAAGACCACTTAAGTGTACTTAAAGGAATACACTTTAATGACAACATTTCTAAACGCACTTAAGTGCACTTTTTAAAAATGCACTTTGTAATAATGTCAAATTAAGTTTCACTTAAAGAAAGTAAACTTTCATGACAATATTTCTAAGTGCACTTTTTACAAATGCACTTTGTAATAATATCTAATTAAGCTTAACTTACAGTATGTACACTTTCATGACAATATTTCGAAACACGCTTAAGTGCACTTTTTAAAAATGCACTTTGTAATAATGTCTAATTAAGAAATTTTCATGACAATTTTTCTAAACACACTTAAGTGCATGTTATAAAAACGCACTTTGTAATAATGTGTACTTAAGTTTCCACTTCCCTTTTATCCAAAGAGATGAACTATTTGCACTGTGTTTATCAATGGGAAATACATCTTGCTAATAAACTGTCATGTAGGCCCACTGTGGCTCACATTAAGGTCGCTTGCAAATCGCAGCAGCACGAATTACGTGACCATCAGCATACTGCTGCTTCAAATACTGTGCGTAGTACAGTGAGTGGTGGTTTCAGACATTATTTTATTAAAGTGCATTTGTAAGTGCCGCACTCGTATTGACTCTGCCTGACAGAAAGAAAAGCTCGTACTGAAGGCGGAGCGGTTTGACCAATCAGATGAAAGGGGCGTGTCAGCACCGCCCACATGTGCAAAATAAAATATCGAACCCAGAAACCGATTTGTAAACCACAAAGGAAAAAGGAAAAATCGAGCCAAAATCGAATTTTTTCGTTTTTTAAACTAACTAAAAAACGAATAAACGAGCTGGTTTTCATTTCTCGTTGTTCCATTCCAAGCAGGAAATGAATTGATCATAAAGTACATGGACCTAAGCATCATAAATACTTAATATATCACCCAACTCTAGAAATAATCCTTGTAAGGTATTTTTTTCTTTTTGTATTTGAAGAGTGAGTTGTTCAGTTACAATTAGTTTTGGAATATGTAATAGGCCTATCTGTGCTTATCTGGAGTTAAACATTCATTTTGCAGGATCAGTTCATATTTGTTTTTGGAGATACAGTGCAAGCTGTGTGGAATCACAGACCCCGTATTGATGAGGTGATGTTACCAGATTTGTCAGGAATTGTTGCACAGCCAGAACACCCTGATCAAGCTAAAACACTGCTATCAAGTCACTAACTATCCCTATAGCTTTTAAATGCTTTGAATCTTTTCCATTTGCAAGTAATACACTCCCATCTGCATGTGCATTTACAGATCCCCCTCTAATCCTCATATATTTTACAGGTAATAAACAAAGGGAATAAGGCAGGAGCATTGCTGTGTCAACCGTGGTAAATACAGGAACCTTCATGATGTCTCAGTGCTGTTTGGGTTACCGGTAGTTTGTTTTCATTTGGACTTTTCTGCTTGTATTCATATGTCACCTGTCATCTTCACTGTCATTAACAGTTCATCTGTATGACTTGTGTTTAGTCAATCATCGTCATCTGCATCATCTGTGTTTGTATTTAAGTTCCGTCTGTTCAGTCAGTCTTTGTCCGATCTCCACTGTAGTGTGTGTTGCTGCCTGTTCTGTATATTACTCCCATTAAACCTTTGTGTTGGAAAAGATACCTTCATCTTCTTCTGTCTTCCTGCAACCACCCGTGACAAATGAAGCCAATTTTGCACATACTGCAAGGTGTAGCGATATAAACTTTGGAGCGCAACTGTATATCTATCACTTTCATTCAATTGAACCAAATATAATGGACTGGATCTGTTTTATAAACATTTGGGGTTTTTTTTCTTTCCTCAAGGTATTTTTTCTGACTTTTTCTGCCTCTTTGGAATATTTCCATTCACATATATTGTGGAGAGACGCTGCTGGAGAGCTGCTGGGACATTGACATAAACAGCACTTTCCAACAACTTGGTTTTTCCAAAAGAAAATTCCAACACCAAAAATTTGGTGACAAACGAATTTGGTTTTCTTGTTTTTGTGCCTTTGAAGTTACTCAAACTTACATTCACTGTAATGCTGGAGTAAGATTTTAGAACAAACCTTTTGGCCCTGTTTAATGTTGGTGCTAGTAAAGATTTAAGAGCTTATAAGTAACAAGATTTGGTAACACTTTACAATTAGGTATAATTTGTTAACGTTAGTGTATGTATTATCCAACATGATCTAACTGTAATGAATCTTCAGGAGAACGAGGATCCATTTGCAGTTTTGTTATAATCGTGGTCGTACAACCAGGGTCAATCACCAGCAAACACAACAGTAGAGATAAGGCAACTCATCCAGAAACAGGGATAAGGTCAGGGCAGGCGGCAAACATACATAAATCAGTCCAGTAGAGAATATAGTCCAGGGCAGGCAGCAAAGAATCAAGACGAGAATAGACAGTTCAAAAGTAATCCATGGGAAGACAAAACACGGGAAGAAACGTTCAGAGATGATCACCAGGGTAAATACAAAACTTCACAATGAGGGTGAGTCTGAGAGCACCTTAAATAGCCCATTGATGAAAGTCAGGTGCAAGGTAATCAGTGCCAGGTATGTGGGAAATGTGGTTCAAATGGTTTAATATTCAGGAGAGGGTTCCCTCTGGTGGTGAGCAGGAGGAACCGTGGGAGTCTCGTTTGTGACAGAGCCCCCCCTGCGAGCGGCTCATGATGCGAAGAGGCGAACAACACCGGGGTCTTCCTCAAGGTCGAGGGGCCGGTTTTTCCGGGTGCGTCCTATGGAACTCAGTCACGAGTGTGGGATCGAGTATGTCCTCTGCATTAACCCAGGATCGCTCGTCCGGTCCGTACCCCTCCCAATCCACCAGATATTGGAGGAGCCTGCCCCCGGCGTCTGGAATCGAGTAGATCTCGAACCTGATATGCCTCCTCGCCGTCCACCAAGATGGGTGAGGGGCCCTGGTCACTGGTCTGCTCCTCCTCCTCCTGCTCCGCTCTCGGACAACCAGCGGGTTTGAGAAGTGATACATGAAAAGTGGGAGAGATACGATGATTAGAGGGTAATGCCAAACGAAAGGAAACTGGTGAAGTTTCTTGCAAGGAAGTCTGAGGCGCAGGTCTCGAGTGGATAGCCAGACCAATTGACCTGGAGTATATTCAGGATTGGGGCGATGGTGACAATTGGCCTGCAACTTCTGTCTCCTGACAGCATGTAGAAAGTGGGTGTGAGCCTGATTTTAGATGTCTTCGCTTCTCTGGAGCCAGTCATTGACAAAGGGTACCTCGGTAGGTTCCCCTGACCATGGAAATAGGGGAGGTTGGAAGCCCATTACACATTGGAATGGGGTTAGTCCGGTGGAGGGTTTCTGGAGTGACTTCTGTGCATACTCAGCCCACATGAGGAATTAGCTCCAATCTGCTTGGTTCTGATGACAATAGGATCTGAGGAACCGGGTGATCTCCTGATTGAGACGTTCTGTTTGACCATTCGATTGTGGATGATATGCTGAAGTGAGGCTAATGTTGATGTTGAGTTGTTGGAAGAATGCTGACCATACTCTGGATGTGAATTGGGGCCCTCGGTCCGACACGATGTCCTCAGGAAGGCCATAAAAGCGAAACACAAAGTTGCACATGAGTTCGGCAGTCTCAAATGCTGTAGGCAGCTTGGGAAGTGGAATTAAACGGCAGGCCTTGGAGAAGCGATCTATGACAGTGAGTATTGTAGTATTCCCATTGGACGTGGGGAGATCGATAATAAAGTCCATGGCAAGATGGGACCATGGTCGGTGGGGAACTGGCAATGGTTGCAGTAGGCCAGATGGTAAGTGTCTGAGATGTTTGCTTGTGTTACAGGTGATGCATTCATTAATGAATTTTACTGTGTCTGCCCGCAATGTTGGCCACCAAAAGCTGTTCTGAAGCAGGTGAATAGTGGCAGCAATTCCAGGGTGACCGGAGCTGAGTAAGGAGTGAACTTGCTGTAGTACTTTCTGACAGAGATCCTGAGGTACAAAAGTTTTGTCAGAGGGGCATTCGGGAGTAGGGGTCTTTTGTGAATTGGCTTGAGTGAGCTCTGTCATGATGTCCCACTGAATTGGGGCCACGATTAATGACTCTGGAAGAAGGGTTTCCTTGGATTTAATGGGAGTTAAACAGTCGTGTTGGCGTGATTGTCACAGTGTCTGGTTGTGTTCCCTTGTCTATCACTAGAGGTCCTCATTTTCACTGTGTCCTTCACATTTGACTTCAATTCCCAGCATTATGTCTGTCACTGTCACTCATCAGTTCATTGCACTCAGCTGTTCCCCGTAATCATTGTTCCCAGCTGTTCTGTGTTAGGCTTGTTAGATATGTGTATATATTCCCTGTCTGTGTTAGTATGTGTACGGAGTCGTTGTTTTATGTCCACACTTCCAGTCTGTATCTGCCCGTTCTTGTTTTGTCTTGTGCTTTGAATTGCCTATTTGGATTTTGACCCTATGCCTGAATTACTACGAGTTTGGATTACCCTTTATTTAATAAATTACTGCACTTGGATTTTTCCGCCTCCTGTGTGTGTTCCGTGACAGAACGACTCCGTCCTCAGAAATCCAGCGGTAATTTCCAGTTTTCATTTATTTTTTTATTTTTATTTTTTTGGAAGATCTTGTCCCCAGTCACCATGTGGATTCCACGTAACGAGCTTTCTACCGCAGAGAGAGAGAATGGCATCTCGTTACTAGAGTATTTTTCTAGATGCGCACAAAGGCATGAGGAGATCAGGGCAGTTGAGGCTTCACCACTGGTCTCATCGAGCGCTGGGACTTCGTTGATGGTTTCGTCCAGTTCAGAGTCGGCAGAAATCTGTCTGAAGGGACGGAGGAGGAGAAGGAGACCTCTGTCTGCCCAGTCAGAGATTGTTCACGTCCCGTCTGCTCAGTCAGAGACTGTTGACGTCCCGTCTGCCCAGTCAGAGACTGTTGACGTCCCGTCTGCCCAGTCAGAGACTGTTGACGTCCCATCTGCCCAGTCAGAGACTGTTGACGTCCCGTCTGCCCAGTCAGAGACTGTTCACGTTCCATCTGCCCAGTCAGAGAATGGTCATGTCCCGTCTGCCCAGTCAGAGACTGTTCACGTACCGTCTGCCCAGTCAGAGACTGTTCACGTACCGTCTGCCTTCATGGACCTGGACTATCTGGAGCGTCTGGCTCGGATCCTGGACATGCCCGTGTCTGCTGTTCCAGAGCCGGAGCCAGTGTCTCCTGTTCCAGAGCCGGAGCCAGTGTCTGCTGTTCCAGAGCCGGAGGCAGAGCCAGTGCCCGTTCCAGAGCCGGAGGCAGAGCCAGTACCCGTTCCAGAGCCGGAGGCAGAGGCAGAGCCAGTGCCATCTGCCTTCATGGACCTGGACTATCTGGAGCGTCTGGCTCGGATCCTGGACATGTCCGTGTCTGCTGTTCCAGGGCCGGAGCCAGTGTCTGTTCCAGGGCCGGAGCCAGTGTCTGTTCCAGAGCCAGAGCCAGTGTCTGCTGTTCCAGAGCCGGAGGCAGAGCCAGTGCCTGTTCCAGAGCCGGAGGCAGAGCCAAGGCCTGTTCCAGAGCTGGAGCCAATGTCTGCGCCAGAGCCAGTGTTTGTTTCTGTGTTTGTGTCTGTTTTTGTGACTATTACAGTTCTTGTGTCTGTTCCTAAGCCGTTGTCTGTTGTTCCTGAGCCGGTGTCTGCTGTACCTGAGCCGGTGTCTGCTGTACCTGAGCCGGTGGAGCCGGTGTCTGCTGTACCTGAGACGGTGTCTGCTGTACCTGAGCCGGTGTCTGCTGTACCTGAGCCGGTGTCTGCTGTACCTGAGCCGGTGTCTGCTGTTCCTGCGCCTGAGTCACTGCCCTGGCCGCCCGAGGGGTCTGCTCCGCCCTGGCCGCCCGAGGGGTCTGCCTTCATGGACCCCGAGGGGTCTGCTTTGGCCTCGGGGGGTCTCACCGCCCTGGCCGCCCGAGGGGTCTTCACCGCCCTGGCCGCCCGAGGGGTCTTCACCGCCCTGGCCGCCCGAGGGGTCTTCACCGCCCTGGCCGCCCGAGGGGTCTTCACCGCCCTGGCCGCCCGATGGACTCTGTGTTTCGCCCTGGATGCCCGATAGACTTTCTGTTTTGCCCTGGTTCCCGGTTAAGCCCTCACCCCTTGCTCCTGTCTCCCTTCACGGACCTGGCCCACCATCCCTCCCCCTGATCCTCCACCGTTCCACCTCCCTCCTGAACTCTTGTATCGTGTTTTAATGTTGTCGTGGAGCGTCTGGTAGCCGCTCCGTAGAGGGGGGGTTATGTCACAGTGTCTGGTTGTGTTCCCTTGTCTATCACTAGAGGTCCTCGTTCTCACGGTGTCCTTCACATTTGACTTCAATTCCCAGCATTCTGTCTGTCACTGTCACTCATCAGTTCATTGCACTCAGCTGTTCCCCGTAATCATTGTTCCCAGCTGTTCTGTGTTAGGCTTGTTAGATATGTGTATATATTCCCTGTCTGTGTTAGTATGTGTACGGAGTCGTTGTTTTATGTCCACACTTCCAGTCTGTATCTGCCCGTTCTTGTTTTGCCTTGTGCTTTGAATTGCCTATTTGGATTTGGACCCTATGCCTGAATTACTACGAGTTTGGATTACCCTTTATTTAATAAATTACTGCACTTGGATTTTTCCGCCTCCTGTGTGTGTTCCGTGACAGTGATAAGGCGTCTGCTTTGGTGTTCTTTGAACCGGGACGATAGTGTAGCGACAACGAGAATGAACCAAACACAATTGAAGCTTTTAGGTGACTGTTCATACATAATTCCACAAAGAGTCTTCACATTCCAAATCAAATCACCAGAGCCATAGGCTCCGGAGAATCTGCAACCGGAAGGACCTTTTTAACTAGAGGAAGAACGTTGTCAATGTTTTCTAATTAGGCAAAACAGATCTGTTCAGAAATGGTGAAACAAGAGGCCCTAACAAGAGGTCACCCAACCCCTGCGACTAACAGACTACGTATTTCTTAAGGACCAAGGTCCCATGACAGAGATGTAAAACAGACTTCCCCCTTCTTGAAGACCTTTGAATGACCTCATAGTTGAGACCTCTTAAAAACCCCAGAGACAAGAGACTTTTTCATATAAAAATGCATACAATCATCACAAAACAATTCTTGACGAACTTATAATCAAACATCGTTCAACTACATAATTCTATATTGTGTCTATGACCCCTGTATGTATCTATTATGCTTAATCACATATAAGTCATCTAATTGTTGTAACTATTACCTGTGTGAATGAAAGTGTATCGTGTCTCCTATCAATGCGACCACATATTCTTAATTCAGACGATGGCTTGATTTGAAATCTGTGTAAAAATGTTTGTTCTTAAAATTGAAATTATGTCTAAACTGAATCCTCTGTTCGAGCTGATGAGTAAGCAGACCACAGATAACACATGATTCACGATGAGAGAAGGGGGGGGGGGATAGAAAAGACCCCCTTCTCAAATAACCATATAGTATCTTATTGTCCGAATTCCAAATTCCTCCAGGAGGCGGGACAAAACACTTGAGTTTAAAACCTTAGACCAAAACAGGACTTTGGTAGAATAATGCGCTAGAAGAATAGAACAGAAGTCGGGCGGGCTCTCTCTCGAAAAAGGTCTCGGCAGAACAAGAAGTCGGGTGGAGCAGACATGATTATAGACGCGTAGAGACAAAGAACCCAAATTAAGATCAGAAGAACATGGGTTAAAACAGATTTATTCAAGCCATCTAACTCGTTTCACCTTCCTTTCTTTTCCTTTGTTTTATTTTCTCGTTAAAAGTCTCGGTTCTAAGTCAAGTTTTGCTGCAAAGTTTCGTTTTAACGTTTCAACTGCAAAACCAGCTTCCAACTTCAAAGACTTTCATTCATCCGCGCCAACACACCACGTGACTGGCTGTCCAAGATCTATCCAGGCACGAGAAGACCAGCCATGCAACGGACCCGGGGAACCCCTTTACACATACAAACGGGAACCCCAAAGCAAGGACAAGCAAGTAGCCTCCAGACTCTTAGCTGAACTGGTGTTTAATATGAAATTGAATAACCTGCCTAAGAAATGATAGAAGGGTTAAATTAATGATTGATGGTTCGTTCAGGTCAAGTCTTATAAGTGCATATAGAAACTGCGGATTTCACCATCTCACTCTTAAAACTCATTTCTTTCCTCACTCTCTTTCTTTCTGCAACTCGTATGAATGTATGTGTGCGTGTGTTTGTGTTAGATATTATTTTTATGTTCTAGGATAATCAATAAAGTCTTGTTTATATTTTAAAGATAATTGTCTTGTGTTATGTGCTTACAGATTTATTGTCTTGAACTGCGATTTAAAGCTACCTATGCTTTTACCCTTGAATTATTTCTAAATTTAGCTGTTAGCTGGGAATTAGTCTTTCTTGGCCAGGAAGATATTATATTTCCTAAAATTAATAATTGTTTATGCTTTCCGTTCATTGGATGAACTGATAAATGATCATACTATTGATTCTGCTACAGTAAATTCTGAAAATAATTAAACTATTAATTATTGATCATAATCCGTTATGAATAATAATTAGTTATATTTATACGGGCGTATAAACGCTACAATAGGTAACGGTGAAGTCAAATCGTGTAAAGAAGAGAGCCCACCTCGCTTGTCTGGGATTCAGTCTTTTGGCAGATCGTAAGTATTCCAAATTATTGTGGTCAGTTAGAATCACAAACGGATGTTTAGACCCTCCAGCCAATGACGCCACTCCTCCATAGCTGCTTTCATGGCCAACAATTCCCGGTTTCCGACGTCAAAGTTCTGTTTCGGCTGGGGGCTGGCAATGAGGGTGACTGAGAGCACCTTAAAAAGTCCACTGATGAAAGTCAGGTGCAAGGTAATCAGTGCCAGGTATGTGGGAAATGTGGTTCAAATGGTTTAATATTCAGGAGAGGGTTTCCTCTGGTGGTGAGCAGGAGGAACCACGGGAGTCTCGTTTGTGACACTAACAATGAGGTTTTTTTTTTTACAGTATTTATTCATCTTTGTTAATAAAAAATATAGTTTGTTAAAGTTAGTTAATACAATTTATAGTCATTATTCATGTTAGTTCACGGTGCATTAACTAAATTTAATACACCATTTTTGAATATAGTAATGCATTATTAAATGTTGAAATTAACATTAATATTAATAAATGCTAGATTAATAAAGTATTAATAAAGATTAATAAAGCTAAGATTAATTAAGTATTATGCATTATTAGTTCATGTTAACAGAAGTAGAGAGAGAGTGTGTGTGTGTCTGTGAGAGAGATATATGTGTACTGGTAATCCCTATGGGGACCATATGACCCCACAAGTATAGTAACACCAGTAAATTACATGGAAAAAGTCTTATAAAACATATAGAATAATGTTTTCTGAAAATATAAAAATGCAGAATGTTTTCTGTGATGGATAGGTTTAGGTACCTTTGTATGTGAGGGAGAAAATGATTGTGCATATAAGCCTCATTGTCCTCCGGACTCTTTCTAAATGAGAGTTAAAGTGTTCCTAAATGAGAGAAAAAAGTATACTTTATTGTATTTGAAATATATTCCCTTTTTCAATAGTACATTGCAAATATACTAACAAAAATTGTACTATCTTTAAATATATTAAAAGTATATTAGCATCATGCTTCTACATATTTTCACAATACAACTTTTAACACACTTTAAAATAATTGTTCTTTAGTATATTTTCAAAAAAGTAAAACTAAAAGTAAAAATTCTGTTTATTTTTTAAAAGTGATATTTATTTGCACTTTATTAAAAATATATTTTAGGTATATTTTAAATGTGTGCAGGAAAGGATCACTGTAACAATGCATTGAAAGTATACTTTCAAAATACATTATAGTGAGCAAGTGCGCTGCTGTGCTTCGGTAGATCCGAGTTCGAGTCCTGGCTCGTGGACCTTTCCTGATCCCATCCCATCCCATCCCCCCCCCCCCCCTCTCTCTCTCTCTCTCTCTCTCTCTCTCTCTCGCACCTCACTTCCTGTCTAGCTACTGTCCTATCTTAAAAGACGAAAACGGCAAAAATTATTAATGTATATAAAAATAAATAAATACACTTGGTATATTGCTTGTATGTTTCGAAGACACTTGTAATGAATTTGTAATATACTTGTAAAACAAATAAAGTACCCTTTAATATCACTAATCAAGCATGTAATTAGTCCCTACACAGGCATATACTTAAAGTATACTAAGTATACTTGAAGTCGTTCCAATTTAGTACACAAAAGTAGGCTACACTAAATACACTTAAAGTTATGCTTTACTACAATTTAATTACTGCTAAAATATACTTAGTACAAAATTAGTTGTTTCAAAATAGCACACTTCATTAATCATTCACTAATCTGGCTGCAAGTATACTTAGCTTCTTTTTCTTCCACCAGGGTGCATCAACAGAAAGGTTTTGTGTATTTATTTTAGAGATTGTTTTGTCAGTAAATGTGGAGGGTTTCAATTTGAATTTGTGTTGATTATAAATAGGTTATTAAGATATTTTTTTATTTAAATTTGAAATATTCTAAATTGCAACTTTATTATTAAAAAAATTCAATTACAAATGTATTTAATTATATAATAGTCTACATGTATATTAAATTAAAGTATATTTTAAAAATGTATTAAAGTCCCACTTAAATTCTTCCAAAAAAATCACTCTTAATTTCAATTTATTGCATTTAATTAGAACTTAATCTGTGATACATTTGAAATCAATGCATATAAAATGCAATACGTCTGTCGAAAACATTACACTTAATTCACACTTAAGTGTATTGTTAACTGACATTAAAGTATATTTTAGTTCACATGAATTACTTGTCAGTACATTAAGCAGTGTACTTTAATTATATTTTAAAGACATTAGAAGCAATTATGAAAGTGCATTTAAAGTTGTATTAAAGTCCCACTTAAATTGTTCCAAAACATCTCTCTTAATTTCAACTAATTGCATTTAATTTGAACTTAATCTGTGATACATTTGAAATCAGTTACATATGCAATAAGTTTGTCGAAACATTACATAAAGTATATTTTAGTTCACATTAATTGCTTGTCAGTAAATTCAACAGTGCACTTTAACTATATTTTAAAGACACTTGAAGCAATTATGAACATATAAAGTTGTATTTAAGTCCCACTTAAAGGGCCGGCGCGTGCACTTCTACCGCTCTAGGCGAAAAACAATTGTGCCGCCCCTCTATTTGAACGTATACCAGCAACAACACACAAAGACCAATATAACGCAAAACCAGAAACAACCCACAAAGACCAATAAGCCATAGGCCTACATATAATGCAAATAGTGCGCAACGCGCGTGTGCCCAAAATGTCAACAATATTAAAGTTTTTTGTAGGAGGCAAATGCCTGCTGGCATTTTTCCTTTAAGCAGTCATGACAGGACTTTTCCAAATAATCACATTTCACCTCCTCAAATCACTGTTGCAAATCTCTTTACACCACTTTCTTATGTGCGTAAAACACACAAATGAAATGACTGCAAGCACATTATATCATCAGCAGGTTCAGCATCTTAAATAACGACTAAAGAGCAAATAAAGCTTAACTTACGCTTCAGAAGCGCGCACGGCGGGCCTTCATCGCACCAAAGGTCTTAAGTGCATCCTCTATTTCGATTCTCTGTGCCAGTTCATGTTCTATGGAGATTGTTGCCAGTCCATTAAGTCTGTTCCCTGTTCACAAAACGTTCCCCATTCAAAGCAATCGGGACGTCACGTATGAAACAGCCAGCCACCACTGTCAGCGAGCCGCCGTATTCAAGCACTGAGGGCGCGCGCGCCGTGCCCATTTCTCCGGTTCAGTTTCCCAAGCCCACGAAGTGCCGCGATCGGAACCCGGAGGCCATTCTGCCCCTAGCTGTAGGCCTACATGTAAAAGCATGGGAAGCGATTCCAGGGATATCAGAATGCAAAGGGCCCATAGAACCGGTACCTCCTTCTCTGAGCGAGTGAGGCTTTTACAGCCGGTGTAGCAGTCGATTCTGTTCCCTACAGGAATTTGTGTTCCCCCTCAAAGAAGCATGTCTGGGCGTAGCAGATGCATCAAAGCACAACTGGAAGTACGGAAAGCGTAGATAAATATAAGCTAGATTGAAATGACTGCTAGAGCAAGAAAAACTCGCTTATAATAATAATTTTTTTTTATTAAAAAATAATACTTTTTTTAACCTTTTGGCTTCGCGTTCATCCAGTTGTGCTTCTTGTCGTATTCAATTCTGATGGTAGGCTACGTATGGTAACCTGATGGTAAAGCGGCAACTACGCACGATTTGTAGTAGGCTATAGCAAGAAAAACTCGCTTATAATAATAACTTTTTTTATTAAAAAATAATACTTTTTTTAACCTTTTGGCTTCGCGTTCATCCAGTTGTGCTTCTTGTATTCAATTCTGATGGTAGGCTACGTATGGTAACCTGATGGTAAAGCGGCAACTACGCACGATTTGTAGTATGATTGCGTAAAGGGAACAGGAATTCCGGAAGGGAACAGAATCGACTGCTACACCGGTTCTATGGCCCCTTTACACAACAGTTTCGCTATTTCTGCGCGGAGTAGATGTGCTACTTCCGTATTCGCTTTCGTCGCGTCCGTGCTCGAAAGCGCGGGAGACGGCAAGCGAACTGTAGTGCCCTGTCTTTTGTGCTCAGCACCCATTCTGATATCCCTGGGATCGCTTCCCATGCTTTCACGTGTACAGCTAGGGGCAGAATGGCCTCCGGGTTCCGATCGCAGCACTTCGTGACGAAGTTACGAAATGAAATAGGCTAAACGAAATGACTCGAATGACTCAAGAGAATCAGTAAAATGATCCGAACTTCCCATCACCCAGTCATGACTTGTGAGAGCAGGGGCGCGCCGGCGCTGCGTGGCGTCAGCAGCTCAGTAAAGCATATAAATAACCTATTTTGTGAATTGTTCATTCCCGGTTGGCACACATTTTGCCGCCCTTACAAAAGTGCCGCTCTAGGGAATTGCCTAGTTCGCCAATATGGACGCGCCGGCCCTGAGTGTGCCGAAAACATTGCATTTAATTCACACTTAAGTGTATTATTTGTTTAACAAGTACACTTTATAAAAGTACACTAAAGTGCACATTGTTTCACAAGAGTGTAGAAAGCGCTTGACGAAGGATATGAAGAAATACAAAGTCTTTAATAGTAGTAAACTCGGGAGTAACGTACAGGTTCACACAAACAATAGGCTAACCGACAAGGGATAGAACAAAACAGGGAGTCGGCTATAAATACACAAGCAGACTAAACAAGGAACAGCTGACAAAACTTAACTGCTTGGAACCCATATAGACTATGAGAACAGGTGCAGACGAGACAGAACATAAATGTGACAATATTCACATCAGAACGCACACATTTGTTTAGTTTTGTATAGTAAATCTAACACTTTCATTTATTGGTCTCCAATGTTATCTGCAACTAGAGTAAAGGCTCAGGAAAGAAGGATGCTGGAACTGGCGAACATTCCACTAAACATTTATTTCAAATTTCTTTATTGTTTTTTTTTTCTGCATGGAACATCAAATAAAAAGATAACAACACTGATTTTATGAAATTATAGTTCCACACTGTTAATGCCCCAGTAAGAACCTCCCTCAAATCAGCAACCTACAACTTCCAATAAGGAAAAGAAAAGAAAAGCAACAACACAATATTGATATCTTAACAAACAAAACACTTTACAAAAAAAAAAATCAAATAAATTAATTTAAAGGGGGGGGGGGAGTGGGGCTCAGTTTAAGTGTCTTGAGAGTTAGCCAGCAAATCATCTAAAAAGGTGCGCCACAGTTTGTCAAAGGTCCTTAAAGAACCAGTGATTTACAGTCTGATTTTTTCCAATTGAATGCAAGTGCAAATGTATCAAAAGAAGGGGGTGAGGCATGTTTCTGCATGAGAAGTCTCGCCAGTAGGCCTACTGAAAAGGTTAACATCAACGGTCATCACAAAAATGACCAGAAGTGGGCTATTATCAATATCTATGGCAAAGGCGTCCCTCAAACTTTTAAATATTTTAGTCCAGTAATCAAATGATATAGGGCATCCCCGCAACATGAATGAGATCTGCTGGTGATTGCTTGCACCTATTACATGCATCGGTGACAGAGGGGTATATTTTAGTAAGTTTAGCATTAGTATAGGCTAGTAAATCCTATGTAGAATTTTACTCTGTATCGGGCTATGTCTTGCGCATATAGATGATGTGTGAGTGAGATCAAGAATACACTTCCAGTGTTCATCAGAGAACTCAAATCCCAAGTCCCCATACCACGCACCCCTGGCCCTACTTGCAGAGCCTGGATTGATATTGTGAATCAGATTATAAATGACAGAAATACAATGTTTTGAATGTGGTTCAAGCTTTAAGAATTCATCCGATGGAGATTCAGGGGAACGATTCGGAAAGTGAGGGAATGAGATTTGGAAAGTGCCTGACTTGAAATAAATGAAATAAGTGAGAATTGGGTAGGTCAAATGAAATCTCATGGAAAGGTTTTTAAAGGATGAGAAAACTCCACTCTCATAGAGATCCTCAGTCTTTATGACTTTTTCAAATCAAATTTCAACGTAAAATTTTAATCATAAAATAAACAACAAAACGAAAGCATATAAACATAATAAAACACAACATAAATCGCCCAGGCCTGGTCCTCTCTTGTCTTGCACTGTCGCCACTCCTCCTTTTATCCTTCCAGAGCTCCTCTGTGAGACTTGAGACCGGTGTGGCACACAGGTGTGCCAACGGACTCGCTCCCTTCCCACAGCTCTTTGCCCAGCCCTGCTTGCAACATTGTCATTATACATCCGTTCATGCCCCTGCAAAGCCGGCTTCTAATCCAGGGAAGACTATTTTTTTATCCTACAGTGTTGTACTGAAACTCTTTAGTCAAGTCATAGACATGCAGTGTATACACCCCAACGACACTCTATAGTGAAACAATAGGGAATCACAGCAACAACAAAAAAAGGGCATAAACATCAGTCTATCCAGTGTAAGGCTGGAAGCTATACGCTGCTATTTTGAACCAATAATCGGAACAAAAGGCAGTTGAAGGATGATGACGTGTATAATTCAAATATTTATCTGACAATATAATTAATCTGACTCCATTAAAGTTGTTATTCTTTAACCTCTTATTCTTTAAAGGTAAAGGTCTTTCTTAGAACTGATAGGAAAAACGTAGGATTTAACCTGAACGTTTAGATAACAAAAGTTATAATCACTTTAGCTTTCAACATCCTAAGTGATAAAAGGAAAGATTCTCAAAGCCTTTAAAGCAGGCAAAGTTATTTATTAAGTTACATGCTTAAATATACAGACAGTAGAATGGAACAACATACTGTACAGAAAACTTCAGAGTATGAGGTTACGCACCGGTGTGCGGGAGGCGGGGTTAAAGCCTTTCTCCAAGATCAACAGTTACCTTTCCTTCTTATACCCTGAGCAAAGCATTGTTAAACATGAGTGGAATACCAACACAGAAACCGACCGACAGGAAACCAAAAGAGGAGACAAATGGGTGGTGATCAAGAGGGGGAGAAGAATATTAATATACAGGTCCTTCTCAAAAAATTAGCATATTGTGATAAAGTTCATTATTTTCCATAATGTAATGATAAAAATTAAACTTTCATATATTTTAGATTCATTGCACATCAACTGAAATATTTCAGGTCTTTTATTGTTTTAATACTGATGATTTTGGCATACAGCTCATGAAAACCCAAAATTCCTGTCTCAAAAAATTAGCATATCATGAAAAGGGTCTCTAAACAAGCTATTAACCTAATCATCTGGATCAACTAATTAATTCTAAACACCTGCAAAAGATTCCTGAGGCTTTTAAAAACTCCCAGCCTGTTTCATTACTCAAAACCGCAATCATGGGTAAACTGCCGACCTGACTGCTGTCCAGAAGGCCATCATTGACACCCTCAAGCAAGAGGGTAAGACACAGAAAGAAATTTCTGAACAAATAGGCTGTTCCCAGAGTGCTGTATCAAGGCACCTCAGTGGGAAGTCTGTGGGAAGGAGAAAGTGTGTCAAAAAACGCTGCACAACGAGAAGAGGTGACCGGACCCTGAGGAAGATTATGGAGAAGGACCGATTCCAGACCTTGGGGGACCTGCGGAAGCAGTGGACTGAGTCTGGAATAGAAACATCCAGAGCCACCGTGCACAGGCGTGTGCAGGAAATGGGCTACAGGTGCCGCATTCCCCAGGTCAAGCCACTTTTGAACCAGAAACAGCGGCAGAAGCGCCTGACCTGGGCTACATTGAAGCAGCACTGGACTGTTGCTCAGTTTTGCATGTCATTCGGAAATCAAGGTGCCAGAGTCTGGAGGAAGACTGGGGAGAAGGAAATGCCAAAATGCCTGAAGTCCAGTGTCAAGTACCCACAGTCAGTGATGGTCTGGGGTGCCATGTCAGCTGCTGGTGTTGATCCACTGTGTTTTATCAAGGGCAGGGTCAATCCAGCTAGCTATCAGGAGATTTTGGAGCACTTCATGCTTCCATCTGCTTAAAAGCTTTATGGAGATGAAGATTTCATTTTTCAGCACGACCTGGCACCTGCTCACAGTGCCAAAACCACTGGTAAATGGTTTACTGACCATGGTATTATTGTGCTCAATTGGCCTGCCAACTCTCCTGACCTGAACCCCATAGAGAATCTGTGGGATATTGTGAAGAGAAAGTTGAGAGACGCAAGACCCAACACTCTGGATGAGCTTAAGGCCGCTATCGAAGCATCCTGGGCCTCCATAACACCTCAGCAGTGCCACAGGCTGATTGCCTCCATGCCACGCCGCATTGAAGCAGTCATTTCTGCAAAAGGATTCCCGACCAAGTATTGACTATTGAGTGCATAACTGAACATAATTATTTGAAGGTTGACTTTTTTTTTTTGTATTAAAAACACTTATTTTATTGGTCGGATGAAATATGCTAATTTTTTTAGACAGGAATTTTTGGTTTTCGTGAGTTGTATGCCAAAATCATCAGTATTAAAACAATAAAAGACCTGAAATATTTCAGTTGGTGAGCAATGAATCTAAAATATATGAAAGTTTAATTTTTATCATTACATTATGGAAAATAATGAACTTTATCCCAATATGCTAATTTTTTGAGAAGGACCTGTATTCTCCTCAATGCATGTTTAACCAATAGTACCTATATTGTACATTAGGATCCTTTAATATGTCTATTAAGTTCACTACCATTCATTTCAGTGTATAAGCTGTCAGATAAGACCAAACATGACATAATTATGACATATTAGAACACACTAATATCCACACTAATGCATATGTCCTGTGAAGCAAATGGTACAGACGTGTCATTGAGGTGCAAATGACTCTGCCTCTCTCGACAGAACAATCCTGTGCCTGGAGTGTCCCAAAAGTCCTCAATCTGCATATTGATGAAATCCCTTGCACTAGATAGGCATTAACATACTGTGATGATGAAGGCCATTGTGCCACGTTTAACTCACATGTATACCTTTAAAAGGCTTTTTGAAGTACTAGGGCAGTAAAGAGTTCTGCCCATATTTGCTCAGCCCTACACCAGTAAATGACCATTATTTGCCAAAAGAACTTGCCAGATATTTTGTGAGTGGAACACCTTAATATGTCTTCACTACCATTGTTAAAATCCTGAGTGTTCTGTCAGTTCTGTGATTAGCCAATCAGAAATGAATCATTTTGTACACTATCCACCTTATTCCTGACGACCTTACTGCGTTTTGAATTATGGGTGGCACTTCTAGCCTCGTGAGACCATCCTGATCTCGCGAGCTGTCAAGAGGCTTGTTTGAGATGCGCCTTGCCTCGCCTGAAATGTAGGCGAGAGTAGGCGGCTGCAGTGAAAGGAGGAGTGAAAAAAGCGCAGGCAAGCCGGACAGTTCTCGCTTCTCGCAGTGGATCTGACACCTGTGAGATCAATGATGGATATCGCGGGATTCACGGGATTCACGCTCGTGCACAGTGTTGCTAATAAACTGGATGTAATTTAAGTTCTGTTGCTTTTATATGAAAATAAATATAATGAACAAGACACCCAAAGTACTTGTTATTTATTTCCATTCCAAATAAGTGTTTATCAATATTTTTTTCTTTAATACAGACATAGGCTATGTGTTTTTTTATATATATAATAGAATGAAATTGCATAACCCATAGAGATTGCACTGTCCGAGAGTTTGGGAATATTCACACATAACATATACACATAAAACATGATATCCGAGTTTTAAAATCAAACATTTTAAAAGAGAACAAGACATCACGGTTGTTTAAACCAATCAACATTAAGCTGTGTCGTCAGCAAGTCGTTTCCCATCATGCTTTGATCAGCGCAGTCGGTGGAGAGCAACTGCG
Organism: Gila orcuttii; assembly: GCA_026230005.1. Classification (NCBI taxonomy): domain Eukaryota; kingdom Metazoa; phylum Chordata; class Actinopteri; order Cypriniformes; family Leuciscidae; genus Gila; species Gila orcuttii. The sequence goes on along the minus strand of JAPDVR010000013.1, from coordinate 30,504,500 downwards.
CGCGACTACAGAATCCGACATGTGCGCCTTGCGCTCGCGAGAGCTTTTTGACACACGTAAGCATGACATCAGAGCAAGGCGGACCGCACTCGACACATTTCTAACCGGCATGCATTACGCGCTGATCACCGGTGATCGGTTCTGCGCAGATTTTGCTCATCTCAAACAAGCCTAAGGTTTCAATCGCAGATCAGTCTGGATACTTTCCGTTAAAGAAAATTTGGGAGCAGTTCACCAAACGAACGTCCAATCAGCGTTGGCTTTGAGGCGGGTTGAGGTGTGACGCAACGAGAAGCGCGACAGTTCAGTCTAAAGAACATGGCGGCTTCAGCGGATGAAACTAGCATCAGCGTGGCTATCGAGCAAGTTTTATCGGAATTACAGAGTATTTCTTCACTGAAAGAAGAGCAAAACACTGCTCTGGAGGCTTTTCTCAGAGGAAAAGATGTTTTTGCTCTTCTCCCGACTGGTTTCGGCAAGAGTTTGATCTATCAATTGGCTCCTCTTGTCGTGAAGAAAATAGGAAAGGTGAAAAATCCCATAATAGTGGTAGTATCTCCGTTGGTTGCCCTGATGGAAGATCAGATCAGAGAGGCTGGGAAGCTAGGAGTCTCTGCCATGCAGCTCGGAGGAATCAACGATACAGACATCCTCCATGGCCGAATACAGTTGGTGTTTGGTAGCCCTGAGTCTTGGTTACTTAATGAGAAATGGAGGGATATGCTTTCCTCCGAAGTATACCGTGAAGACTTGGTGGGGATTGTCGTTGATGAGGTGCATGTCACATATAAATGGTAAGTTTAAAAACGTTAACGTTAGTTACGTTACCTAACTTAATTGTATGTTAAACAATGCGGAGTCAGGTTATGGCACTTCCGGTTTGGGCAACTTCCATTCAAAAAGGCTGAAACGAATCATTTCAAATTATAAGGTTGTCCAACAAATAAAGCTGATCCGTCAGTTTGACTGGATGAGCTGTCAATTTTCTTTCATGATTTATTTTCAGACATCATGAGAATAACGTTTTACTTGGTATTTTAACGTGACATGTTATTACAAGAATATCTATGGCAAGAGCTCTTTGCTGCTTTTTCCCTCATGATTATTTTCTTTTTTCCCTTTGCAATCCGATTTAAAAGTATGAAAAAGGACAACATATACTGCACATTTGTGGTCTGTTCTCCCGAATTTAATTTACGATTCCATTAATAATTCACTGGAATGCATGAAGAATCTCTCGTTATTCTCCTCAAATCCTCACGTCTCTTTCCAGGTTTGTTTTCACAGGTAAATGCAATTTATAATCTCTTAAAATAACGGAAATTACTTTGAAATAGTATCACGTTATGCTGAAGTTAATGAACATTTTTGATTAAGGTAACATATTTTTTTTTATTTAACCAAAGACTCGCGCTTGTGGGTTTATTTGGTCTGTTGAACGTACCTTGTTGATGCTTTTACACTTTTAAATTCTCTTTTAATGTTCGATGGTTGAAGGGTAAGTAGATTAATGTCATCTCATTGTGACACTTTTTTTAACCTATTGTGTTCATAGAGCGAGCCTTTAACTGATTGTTTACAGCTTAACGGAAGTTACACCCATAATTTGCGCAAAGCGTCGTGGGGCGTAGGAATACTGGATAGATTGCTGGGTTGGCTGGCATGTTGGGACAGAGAAATGCTCATACAGTAATATGTACAGCTCATACTGTAAGTGTATCATTGCAAACTATTTTTCATTTAATAATATGATTGACAAAAGATAAGACTACTGCACAAACATAAAAAAATAAAATAAAGGCTTTAATTAGGGATGCAGAAGAGAGACTGTCTGTTCTGAAATGTACTGTACAGTAACACTGTTGCAGATCACCTTGCCTTATTCTTTCTTCTTTTATGTGATCCTGGTTTTGGTCTAGAGCCTGAACTGGTCTTTCCTACTGCCGCCTCCTTCACCTGACTTTCTCTGTTTCGGTTTAGTGCTTTGTTTAGCACATTTAAAATGACATCTTTGTTGTTTTGAATGTTGTAGGAAGTGAGGTTGATAAGCTTCTGGAAGTCCTCCGGTGTGTAAGTCAGGTTTTGAGTGAGATATGGAGAGGAGGTACTGTTTAACTCAACATTAACGGCTCCCTCTTTCCGCTCCTTCTTGCCTTCTCTCTTCACTCCTACACCACACATATACAGATCATTTTACATTATCATTGATTATTTGAACATTTGAGCTGACGTAGGCTACCGAAAGATGGCAATGTTTAATCACAATAAACTGCAATCCAACCGGTAATACATAGAATATCAACTAAAACCTAGATTTGCATTTCCTGAAGAAAATCCGAAGTAGCAAAAGAATATTGTTAAAGTTTTAGCTTTAAGATGCTTTGCCATTAATGACAGTCTGTGCATTGTAAAAGTATAAATGGGTTAATAAATGCAAAGAAGACAAGACCGATCACAACTCAGTATGCAAGTAGTATAAGAAAGAACAATTAGGGGTGCAAAAATTATAGTGTTGTCATCATCAGTTACAAATCGAATGCATTCTAGCAATATAAGTAAATTGAAGATTTTTAAACTTGAAGCTTTAATTTCTCTAAAATTTCACTGCCATTCAGTGAGTCTGTTATATTGTTTTAAATAAATATTTTGTTTAAAAACTTTCTAATCATCAAAGAATCCTAGGAAAAAATGTATTACAGTTTTCATAAAAATACTAAGCAGCACCACTGTTATCAACATTTGATAATAAGAAGAAATGTTTCTTCAGCAACAAATCAGAATATTAAAATTGATTTCTGAAGGACCATGTGACACTGAAGACTGGAGTAATGATGCTGAAAATTCAGCTTTGCATCACAGGAATAAATTACATTTTAAAATATATTAAATTTAAATTTTAAGTGTAAACATTTTCTCTACATTACTGTTTTTACTGTATTACTGTATTTAATGATCAAATAACCCAAGTTTTGAAGTGTATTGATTACATGTTTGGTTTAAAAAATGTATATAATGTATAACCAGAATATCTAACATGAATTTCTGAGGAACATACAGTTCTGCCTTACATGCACTGTAATTTCTATTAAGAATTTGGCATTAGGTTTGGCCTATTGGTTGGTAGTGCTTACCAGGAGCTTTGAACTGTTTGAATGAGACATTGACCATGGGAAAGTGAAGCACTATGGGTGCTTCTGGATTCTCTTTGTCCTCAAACACATAGACTTCCTTCAGCGGCTCTGACTCCACTTTCTTGAAATCGATCTTCGGAAATGGAATCTTGCGATCAGTGCAGTACTCCTGAGTTTGCTTTATGACCTACTGGACACAAACAATGCATAAATATATATAAAGTTTTTTCTAATTTTCTCAAGTTCCTGACGTATGCATTTCAACCAAAGCTTACATAATCTTCCTGGTCTCCCTCACCTTAAACTGATCCAGTTCCCAGGAGTAGTTTAGAGACAGAATAACATCTGCATGTCTGTGGGTGCGAACCACAGGAGGAAATCCTGAATTTAAGGCTAATCCAGCATCTACTAAACTCAGCACAGGATCAGTTGGTGTCAGAGTGTTGGGAAAGGCATCTGGGTGTGTGTCTGTAGACAGTAAGAATCTAATGGAAGACTGCAAACACTATCAGCTGTTCATAAGTAAAAGGCCCTGATTATATTTCATGCAATAACAGACATCAATTACATAAACATGAAATAAGATATACTGTAGTAGAATAAAACAGTTGAAATCCCACCAAAACTACAAAAGGAGGGTGAAAAAAACAGAATCACACTTGGAGTGGTCAATGGAATAAGTAGAGCTCTAGACCTTTCCATGAGATGAAGCCCGTGTTCTCATTGTAGTTCCTGTGCAGGTTGAAGCCTCTCAGGAAGTTGTACATCTGGCTGACAATGGGGCGGTTGGTCATGAAGCCACACAGAATTTTAGCAAAGTCAGTCACGGGACTGATCAGGTATGTGCCAAGTGCTGTTGGTTTACTATCAGTCTCTTTATGGAAGAGGACAAGAAGACAATTATGTCATGTCAATGTATAATCATAAAATACTTTTTACTACCACAAATGTTCAAAAATTTGGGGTCTGTAAGATATTTTTTCTCTTATGTTCACCAAGTCTGCATTTATTTGATCAAAAATACAGTAAAAACAATAACATTGTGAAATATCGTTACAATATACAACACTGTATTTTAAATAATAATATATTTTAAAATGTAAAAAATTCCTGTGAATTTATTCCTGAATTTTCAGCATCATTACTCCAGTCTTCAGTGTCACATGATCCTTCAAAAATCATTCTAATATGCTGATTTGGTGCTCAAGAAAAAAATCGTATTATAATCAGTAATCAACGTTGAAAACAGTTACACGAGTTCCTTTGCCCATATAATCTTTAAGCTAATAAGGTTAAGCGTATTTGGCTTGCTGTCCGCAGTGGAGGGGCTCAAGGAAGCAGCTTCACCTCAAGATATACCTCACAGTGGGAGTACTAATGCTTTGATAATGAGTATGGTAGCAGGCCTAAATTATGTTGGTGGAGTTGGAGGGATGCCAAAACAGCTGATGCCAGAGCAAGGTGAGTGGCTGCTTATATGCTCCGGCAGTTAATTGAAAGATTAGATGGGTTCACTCCTCCCAAAATTACGTTGTGAACTTCACTTAAAAAAACTGTTATTATTTTTGTGGATTTTTAGGATTCTTTGATGGCCAAAAAAGAGGAATCGATAAAAAAGGAATCAATTATAAATGTATTTACAGTCACTTTTGATCACTTTAATGCATCCTTGCAGAAAAAAAGTAGTAAAAACTAGTCTATTTTCCATATGTACATTGGGTTTAAAATCACCTGTGTTACTCACTCCTCCTCCAAACCAAGGGGTCCAGGAGGGGGCGACTCCTGTGGCAAGACCCCAGATCTCAGTCAGATTTATAGAGAAAATGCTGCTCCACATTCCTTCATAAACACACACAGAGTTTGGACTTACTAAAGGTGACTGGATCCAGTTTACATTGTTTGCTTACAGCACGGGATCGGGGCCAGTATCCCCCTAGTGGCCATTACACATGCCACTTTCTCTTTCTCTTCCTTATGGCATTCAGTTCTATTTCATGTCTTCATTATGTGCAAAAACACACATGCACTCACCCACAAGAAAGGACAACCTAGTTTCAGGGAGTTTCTTGATCATGTGACCAAGATAATATTCACTCCCAAAGTTCTGTGCAGGTATAAAGGCACCATATTTGGGAATCCCAACCTCATATGGGGTGAACTCACACCATTCTAAACAGAGAACAGAAATAAACAAAGCACTTCAGTCGCAACACTATCAAGCTACAAGCTAGTTGTTTATTATCTCCTTTCTTAACCAAACAGTGAACCTATTATAAAAAATGTTCTGTAAGTCTTTGGATAAGAAAATCATTTGCATGCGTTTATATCTTTGGAAGTTGTTGCTGAATAGGCTTGTATAGCCATCGATATATCATTTCACAGGAAACTGAGAGGGAAATTTACCCAACAGCCATTGCGGATCATTACTCCAGCACATAAAGAAGTTTGAATAAAGGTGGTGAAAAGCAGGTGTGGATTGTACTCAACTGTTCAAGGGTATAAAGTGCGTGAGATGCTACAGTTACAATGCACCTCTCACCATTATAATTATATAGTATAAATGACACATGTAATATAACCCAATTCCGTTTATTTTCATATTAAACATTGCAACAGCATATTATCAATCAATTTAGCCTTTTTAAATATGACAATTAATATTATTTAAATTTAAAATAACATTTATATAAATACACATGGATGTATTGCATTATACTGTATACACAAGTATATTACACGAACATATGGTAATTTATATTATATAATATGCGGGACTCAAGTGTTATCTATGTTTGACGACGTTGAAGGCTGTTCCGAATGAATGCGTTTTATTAAGTGGAGGGAACTTCAACACCAGACTTTTGACTATCAGAATCAGATACAAAGTCACAGTTGACGGTAGCCATTGACTTCCATAGTTTTGTTTTTCTAATAAGTCAATGGGTGCCATCACCTGTCTGGTAACCACCATTCTTCAAAATATCTTCTTTCTAATTCAACAGAAGATAGAAACTCATACAGGTTTGGAATGACATGAGAGTGAGTAAATTATGACAAAATTTTCATTTTTGGGTGAACTACACCTGTGAGTACTGCCCCCTAAAATGTGTATGAAACTACAATGTATAGCTTCCTTAGTTTGACTTTTATGACTACAGAGCCATACAGCACATTCGCAATAAAGATTTCTACTGAAGATACACCAGAGTCTCCCAGTTTTCGCTTCTGCGTTTCCTTCACATGTAAACTTGGTACACGACTAACTAGTGTGACCAGTGTAGTAGGCAGGATGTTCAGAAAAGAGATTTGTTTGACACAATTAACATAGCTGTATTACAAAATTGTTGCCCGTGGGATGTTTATTTCCTTATGTCTTAATCTGAGAATAGAAGCTGAATGGCCATTATCTTTTACATACCTGCATCTACTATACTTTCTGTCTTGCCATTCTTCAGGTTGACAGCTGTGAAGATTGGTAGAGGGTTCTGGCCGTCGGACACTGTCCTCTGCATTTCAGATAGTGTACCCATGCGTTTCTATAAAAGGAAAGTATATTATATATATTGTACCAAATGTTAATACTGAGCCAAAACTGTCGGCAAACACCTGCTTCTTTTTACCTTTCCTTGGAAAAGATACTCTAAAGCCAGACCCCACATATCGATGAGAGACACGAGGTGTCCTTCTTTCACTCGCTCTTCCACCTTCTCTTTGTATTCCTGTAGCTGCTCCAGGGAAAACATACTGAGCACATTTTTAGAGATTTCCTTCTTTACAGACTCCATAGACTTATCAAGCCCCCCTTTTGACCAGTTAGGGTCTTCATAAAGAGAGGTTAAAGCCCTGAAATACAAAAATTACACAAAGGATTTTTAGCCATATGACACTGTGGCAGTGTTATACAGTCATTCAGATCAAGGAGGTGACCCATCAATTCATTTTGTTCTGAAATTAGGGTAATTATATGACTTAAAACTATGTTTCCAGTCTGTCTGATGCATCCTACACACAAAACTGGTACTCTTGATCTGACTGGCTGACTGATCTGAAAATTAGCTTGCTGTGTTTTGATCAGTCTAGATACTGTATAAAGTCATGTTTAAAAGTACATTGAGGCTCCTCGATCTCACCAAGTGGCACCTGAAACCCCTGTGATGTAGCTGACTGCATCAAGAAGTTGGATCTTCCGGAGACCTTGAAGGCTACCGTACGTGCATGTTAATGCTCTGCTCCCGCCCCCAGAACACACCACAGCCATCAAAGGGACCTGAGGAGTTACATCAAACATAGATCTGAAATCAAAATTCTATTTTTGTGTATATACTGTAGTAAAACATCACAATCTCTTCAGTTCTTTGCTGAGTGTCTGGATTTTTTGTGCTTGCATCTACAGTACCTTGCTGGGCTCAGGTGCAGAGCTGAGATTTAGAGCTTTCTGAAGAGCTTGTGACACGACTTTTCTTCTCTTCACCAGAAAATTATTTTCCTTCTCTGGGATATCAAAATCCAGACGCACATCCAGCTCTTCATCAGAGCTTCAGAACAAAACACAAAAATATCCTTACTCTAAGATTAGGATGGATTTTAAATGAAAGGTGATAAATAGTATGAAGCTTACAATGTTTTGTTTTATACTTCCAAATAACAATTTACTATTAAACTATTACTAAGGATAGGTGTGAATGAATTAACGGTTACCGATCATCTGTTTTCAGTTGCAGATCAACTTTATTCTTTAAAAAAAGAAAGAAAGGTCCACTTAGATAAATGCACAGAATATGAATACAAATACAGGATTGTTTAATTATTATATTATATTATGAGAAAAGATGGAAAGCAATTTATAATACTCATTTAAGTTACTATGTTATCAATAAACCATTTTTGGAAAGCCACATTCAGATATATTTATAATAATAATACAATAATAATAATTATAATTAATTAACCAACTACACGCAAAGTTTATTTTTTTACAGTACTCACCTCTCCTAGAGGCACAGAGACAGTAAGCTGGTGTTTGGCTGGTGGTGGTTTTAAAGGGAAAGAAGTCAATTCAGTGCCTACATGGTTTGGAACAGCAGCATCAACTACTACTGTCCCAGCCTGGAGAAAAGTATGTTTAAACAAACATTTAAAACCTTCTTGATGCGCACTTTCTGTTTTAGAAAGTGTGCATCCCCAAATGTGAGGCATGCATATACATACTGTTCCTCTTCAGTCGGTCAGTTGACGCCTCGTCGAGGACCGACTTAAGGCGGGCATACACTGTGCGATGTCTGTGCGATTTCAGCAAGGTACCTACTCACACTGAACGAGTAAATCGCATGCAATGTAAAGCCAAAGCTCAGGATTTTTGTGCTTACACTATACGGTCCGAACGTCGAGCTGCGACTTGACTGCTCACACTATACGTGAAATATGTGCGATAATCCGCTGGGTTGCGCCTACGATATCGTGTATCCAGAGATATTGTCAAAACAAGCATCAGCTATCAATATCAAGATGATTTAGCACTTCCAATTTATGTATTAAATTGTTATTAGTATTATTGTATTAGGAAAGGCTAATTTTATTATTCAATTGATCTGCTATTATAATTAATTTGCCACGCAATAATTTCACAGCACATCACCACAATGCGCTGTGAGGATAATAAAATATTACATAGAAGCTTAATCCTCGAGGAATAATAAAATAATAATAATATAATTATATGCCTATAATTCATTGTAATCTCTAAATGTTTTAGACAATTTTCAATGAGGATCCTCATTGAAAATTGCCTTAACATTTAGGTCGATTACAATGAATTATAGGCATATCATTATATTAACAGTCTAATATGTCCGAACACTGCAGTAATTAGTCATCAATGAAAATTAAAAACAGGTTTATTTCAAAAACATTGTTTGACAAATGAATAAAAGAGGCACGGTGCTACATTGCAGCTTGGAAGACGTGGGTAATAACTGGACAAACTGTAGGTAAGCAACAGTAATTTGAGGTAAGCAACAGTAATTTGAGGTAAGCAACAGTAATTTGTAGCTAGTTTGAACTACAGAACTTAAAGAGTTCCCTCTGTTCGTTTTATTTATTTTCTGCAGATTGAAATGGTTCAATTCTGTTTTCGCGCAGGCGCAGTGAGGGAAAAAACACTGAGTTTAGGGCAATCGCTTCGTAGCTCTGCTTCAACTGTGCGATATAGTCACGAGGAGCGACCAAAATTTCTGACATGCCGGAAATTCATCCGAACATCCGATTGCGGATCGGGAGAGGTTAATCGCCTCTCCTCTCTCCCTGTACACTGCACGAACACTGCACGACAAACGACGCATGACAAAGCTGAAAATCGGCCCGACCCGAAAAAGAGTCGCACAAGTCAGAATTCGGCTCAAAATTGGATGAAATGTATGCCCGCCTTAATAGGAATCTCGCTAGAGAGGCCAATCTACTTCGAGTGAAACTAAACAAGCCAATGCACATTGGCGTGCAATCATTTGCATCAGCTGCGCAGCCTCGCAGTGCGGGTATATAATGAGCAGCTGGTGCGATTGCACTTCAGCTTTTTGCTTCCGAGCCAAGCACTTCGATGCTCTATACAAACTCTCAGGAGATTGGGAAACCTTCAAGCAAGCCTTTTTCTCTGACCTCTCCACCCTGGTGCGGGCGTGACAGCACATCAGCGCGAGCGGTCTTCTCTTATCTCTTCCTTTTTTGTTTTTTTGAATACTGAGCAAAACAAAAAAGCGGTTGTCACAGCTGGTAAGGTGCGCAGTGAGAGCGCTCAACAGCAGTTTTCACGGCTGGTAAGACCAGCGTGAGAGAGACAGCGCACAGATAGGTGCACATTCCTGTCTGTGTTCGTGGTGACCGTTCCCCTGCGTGCTTCAGCACCAGTGACAGCAGTCCCTAAAATAGCTTACACAGATAAATTGCGATAGAACCGGTCCCTCCATGCTGATATGAGGTCAGGACACTACAGTCCCTACTTCATTTTACCCAAGAAAAGTGGTGGGTTACGACCGATCTTGGATCTGCGGGTTTTGAACCGGAGTCTCCACAACTTACCGTTCAAAATGCTCACGCAGAGATGCATTTTCTAATGCATCCGTCCCCAAGAGTGGTTTGCAGCGATCGACCTGAAGGACGCGTACTTTCATGTCTCGATTCTTCCTCGACACAGGCCGTTTCTGCGTTTTGCGTTCGAGGGTTGAGCATATTAGTACAAAGCCCTACCCTTCAGCCTGTCCCTGTCCCCCCGTGTTTTCACGAAAGTCACGGAAGGGGGCACTTGTTCCCATGAGAGAACAGGGCGTTCGCATCCTCAACTATCTCGACGACTGGCTCATACTAGCACACTCTTGAGATCAGCTATGCAAACACAGGGACCTCGTGCTCAGGCACCTCAGCCCCTTCAGGTCAACTGGGAAAAGAGCAAACTCTCGCCTGTGTAGAGGATCTCTTTTTTCGGTATGGAGTTGAATTCAGTCGCACACACAGCGCGCCTTACAGAGCAGCGCGCTCAGTTGGTGCTGAACTGCTTGAACACGTTCAAAGGCAGGATGGCGGTCCCACTGAAATTCTTTCAGAGGCTCCTGGGGCATATGGCAGCGGCAGCAGCGGTAACCCTGCTAGGCCTGCTTCATATGAGACCGCTTCAGCACTGGCTTCACTCACCGGGTGGCAATCACACTGGCGTGCCGCCAGACCTTCAGCCCGTGGTCAGATCCCTCGTTCCTGCGGGCAGGAGTCCCCTTGGTACAGGTGTCCAGGCATGCTGTAGTATTCACAGATGCCTCTGCCACCGGCTGGGGTGCCACGTACAATGGGCATGCAGTGTCAGGGGTGTGGACGGACCCCCAACTGCATTGGCACATCAATTGCCTCGAGTTGGTAGCAGTACATCTCGCTCTGAGCCCCTTGAAAAGGCCGCTACAGGGCAGGGACGTGCTGCGACCGTTGCGTACATCAACCGACAAGGTGGTCTACGCTCTAGTCGCATGTCGCAACTTGCCTGCCATCTCCTCCTCTGGAGTCAAAAGCATCTGAAGTCGCTTCGAGCCATGTATGTCCCCAGCGTGCTCAACCGTGTGGCCGACGAGCTATCACGAGCTGTGCTTCCGGGAGAATGGCGACTCCACCCCCAGGTGGTTCAGCTGATCTGGGGAGAGTTTGGGGAGGCTCAGGTAGACCTGTTTGCCTCCTCAGAGACCTCCCACTGCCAGCTGTTTTACACCCTGACCGAGGGAACACTCGGCACAGATGCACTGGCACACAGCTGGGCCCTGGGCCCGGGGCCTCCGCAAATATGCGTTTCCCCCAGTGAGCCTACTTGCGCAGAACCTGTGCAAAGTCAGGAAGGACGAGGAGCAGGTCCTTCTGGTGGCTTCCTATTGGCCCACCTGAACTTGGTTCCCAGAACTCATGCTCCTTGTGACAGTCCCTCCCTGGACCATCCCTCTGAGGGAGAATCTTCTGACTCAGAGACGGGGCACCCTATGGGACACGCGTCCGGACCTCTGGAAACTCCATGTCTGGTACCTGGATGGGACGCAGAGGTTCTAGGTGACTTACCCCCAGAGGTACTTAACACCGTCACTTTAGCACAGGCGCCGTCCACGAGACGTGTGTACGCCCTGAAGTGGAACCTGTTCATCAAGTGGTGTTCTTCTCACTGAGAAGACCCCTGAAGATGTTCGATAGGGTCTGTGCTTTCCTTCTTGCAGCAAGTGTTGGAACGAAGGCTGTTTCCCAGCTGTTTCTAGAGGTCGGGCCAGGTGACAACCACATATAATAGTACTAAGACCCTGGTCTGGCTATGTGCCCAAGGTTCCTACCAGTCCCTTCAGGGACCAGGTAGTGAACCTGCAAGCGCTGCCCTTGGAGGAGGCAGACCCAGCCCTGACTTTGCTCTGTCCCGTTCACGCTCTGTGTTTGTACGTGGACCGAACTCAAAGTCTCAGGACCTCAGACCAGCTCTTTGTCTGTTACGGAGGCCAGCAGAAGGGAAAGGCTGTCTCCAAACAGAGGATGGCCCACTGGATAGTGGATGCCATCGCCTTGGCTTACCAAGCACAAGGCGTGCCCTGTCCACTCAGGTTGCATGCTCACTCCACGAGAGGCGTTGCGTCCTCCTGGGCGGAGAACAGAAAGGACAGGCTTTCCCAGTGTTATCCAATGTCTCACTGTATGGGTTATCACGGAACAACAGTGACAGATTCACTCTGTGTAAGCCTCCTCCTATCGTCCTTCCAGGCAAGAAGGGGTAGAGGCTTGCACAAGGCGCTGGATGGGGTGCAGCAGCTGTGGCCCTTTGGTTGGGATTCCTATTAGTCGGTCCTCGACGAGGTGTCGACTGACCGACTGAAGAGGAACGTCTCTTACATATGGTAACCCTCGTTCCCTGAAGAAGGGAACGGAGACACCTCGTCCCGTTGCCACATCTGCTGCCACCCGCCGGGGCGGCCAGATTATTAGGCTTGGCTCCTCAGCAAAAAACTGAAGTGCAATCGCACCAGCTGCTCATTATATACCCGCACTGCGAGGCTGCGCAGCTGATGCAAATGATTCCACGCCAATGTGCATTGGCTTGTTTAGTTTCACTCGAAGTAGATTGGCCTCCCTAGCGAGATTCCTATTAGTCGGTCCTCGACGAGGCGTCTCCGTTCCCTCCTTCAGGGAACGAGGGTTACCATATGTAACCGAGACATTTCTTATGGCACCAAATATCGAGAATGAATGTGTATTTTTTCCAGTAATTTTCAATTAACAATGTGAGTCAGGAATGCCTCTTGCACATCAATGACCTACATTTTCTGTGCTGACAACAGTCTCAGAGGTCAGATTAAGTTCAGTTTTCAGGTCTCGGTTGATGTAGTAACGTAATGTTTTCAGGAAGCCGGAGCTTTCCTCAGAATTTGAGATCACAAAATCCTCTTTGTAGGCTCCTTTAATCTTTAACACCATGTTTTGCGTTGCTGGAACACAAAGAGAATAGGCAAAAATCACCCAATACTGTGATTATATCACACTTTCTTGTGTTTATTTTTACACTGCTTATTTTTCAAAATTAACGTAAAGAATAGAGTAATTTAACACTTTATTTTCTATTACATCTATTTCTGAATATCGAATTCCGGTGTGTTTTCAGTAGCCATCTGTTATCTATGCAAATTTTGGATGAAAATGTCTTTATTTACCTTCAGACTTATTGAGAAGCTTGTCTATCTCCACATTCAGCTCACAAAAAGGACCTGTCTGATTTCATGAGAAAGCATAAAGCTCATCTGATTAATTTTATCTAGTATTTGATTTGATTTTTTTACTAATTTAGTGGTAAGAGTAAACATAGCCTTTAGCCCCTCTTTTAGTTCAGAACTCATATAAGTGATTCTTGTACACCTTGCAAAACAAAAATCCTCCATTCCCTTTCAGATTTTACAGAATAATGTCTACTTTTAAATATTCTGACTGTAACCCATGATACAGATAAGAAAGCTGTAGTAAAGGTTCGTACCACCAATACTCCATTAGATACACATGGCCTTGGTGTATCGGAGCTGCAATACATATACAAACACAAAACAGACAGTTCATATTTATTGTGTATGGACATGCACATGCATTCGTAAAACAGGCTCTCACTAGCACCTTTTTTTTCAAATGTTAATGAAAAGGGCAATCTCCCTTACCTCTCAGTGACCTCAAACTCTACCCACAGTTCATCCTTGGTCTGAGAAAGAAAAGTATAATAGTCACAAATTCACAATCAAATATCAAGTGCTTTGTCAAGTGTCCATTTTATTGTGCTGGAATGTCAGTTTAGATTGAAGATCTCAAAATAGCACTGACCGTATCATTTACAATAAAGCATTTAGTCTCCTTTTTCCCGAGTGTAAGATTATTAATGTCAAAATAGATAGTGGCACACTGGTCATCTCTCATAAACAGGTCTTCATCATAGATCAAGATCTCCAGAATATTCTGTGTAGGAGAACAGAAGAAAGATCTGAAAGTGTGCTGTAACATAGGAGAACAGAAGAAAGATCTGAAAGTGTGCTGTAACATTTTTTTGGTTCATATGACACATTTTTAGTTCATACGACACATCCTACTGGAGAGATAAATAGTGAAAGCTAGAAACAGGAGACAGTATAAGAAAACAATCTTAGATCAGATAAATATTTTAGTGGTTTACCTTGACGTTGCTGTGGACCCTGAAGTTAAACGTTTCGTTCCATTCAGGATTGTCGTTATTTGGAATAGTCTTGGTGCGATTTGTAAGGACCGATGCTGTGGGTAAGTTCAGGATGACATAGCAGTCAGATGCAGACACTAAAGAAAATGGGGGGGGGGGGGGTTGAAAAGTCGGCAGTGAGAAATAAACCTTGATCCATTTATACAGTATACAGCCCTTAATAATAATGAAGAGAGATTTTTGTTGTGTTAGTTGTCAGATTGTAGGGCTAAAGTCCCAGAAATGCCTTTAAAAATATGTTATGTGGGTAAAGGATTATACTGTATACATACATAGAATTTGAGATTGGAAAAATGATTGTACCCTATATATTACATTAAAAGAGAATGCTCTATAATAAACAGGCACATGTAACCAGCAGAGAAAGTCCACACGAAAACACAATTTTCTTTCATCAAAACTGCAAACAGGTTTAGACATGTTTGCTGTAAGCTTTACACTTCTGGTAAATGTGTAAAATTAATATATTTGGCTGCTGTTAATAGGATGGATTGTCTCACAGTAGTCATAGGACCGATGGATCTTCGCATGTAAAACTTTGACAGACAGATTCCAGTATGGCTTGACTTCTCTCTGTTGAAAGAAACAGAAAACTAAGTAGTTGAGAAATAATGCCATTTGATTACAAAAGTGAATAACACAATCTATGATCCCAAGATCTGCACTGTTTACTCACACAGACGGGTAAAATGAAGTCAATCATTACAACTCCCTCAAGTAAGTAAAGTCAACACTATTGTTTGTTGCAAATCTCATTACAAAAATATCAATTACAAGTCAAGCCTTTTACAAAAATTCAGAGAGGAAAGACCAGCTAACCTTAAGCATGGTTGAGGGTTTGTGCGGAGATCTGGATCCAGCAGCTTTGCAAAAACAAATGAGAGTGCATGTAAGAGCCAAATGTGGTACAGTAGAGCTTGAAAAGCTAGTTTTCCTGCTTATCTATCCATCGTACTATGTTCCAAGAACTAGGCCTACCTCAAACTAACAAAACCTTTTCGACTCCATACCAAAGACAGGTTTTAATGAAAGCATAAATATTGATAAGACATGTCATGACAATGTGAATTGATAAAAATGTAGCAGGAGGGCATACAACATCAAATTCCTCTACACTGCATGGCTGTCATCCAGGTTTCACCCAGGTGAGTCTTATTTTTAAAATTATGTAAGTGTTCATATTGCAATGTTTTTCCCCTCTTCTATTGTATTTCTAAAATGGTTTGCTTGTAAGTTGCATTATTTCAGTCTTCAGTATCTAGATTGGTATATTCATTTGCTGACTTATTTTTCTATGGATTTTAAGTAGGCTAGACACTCACCAGGTAAATAGATGCAAGGTTGCTTTAGAAGAATATCGTCAGTGAGTCTGCCTCACTAAGCATATATCACAAGTTAAGAGGTCATGGTTGTCAACCTATTCAGCTAAATCTTTTTCTGAGTCATTAAAATGCACATCCCACTTCCCTGAATGAGTTTATTTAGCATGAATAGATTTAAATGAAAAGAGAAAATGAGAATGAAGAGCCAGGGTTTTTCCTGCAGACAATTATGAGGCGGCCGCCTCCGTCAAATTTCGGGCCGCCTCCGCCTCTAGACAAAACTCAAGTCAGGGAATCACATGATTAGATACCTCTTTTCCACCGACACGGTTCCGCTGCGGGTTCACGGCCTGTGTCCATTCTCAAACCGTTCTGCGCATTTCGACGGCATCAGAAAAAGCATTTAAACTTCCTGGTCACGAACGGAGCAAGGTCAATTTCTGTGAAACCACACGAGCCGCTGCCCCTCCCCTTTTCAACATGGAGTAAAGATAGATTGCGGTTTGATCTTCAGATTTCGTTTCGCTGTGGTCCCGCAGTGCGGTGTCGTAGACATGCAAATAATATCTCATGTCGTTATTTATGATTTGTGAATTCGTGTAACGGTGTTACTCCGGTCCGAAATCAGTTTTTTTTTTCTTCTGAATTTTAATTTTAAATTGGGTATAGCTCCAAAAGTCGGTCACTTAGAAGTCTGAACCCAGTGTCATCTTGACATGCTAGATTTGTGAATTTTTTCACAGCAAAGCTCTTGTCTGTAAACCGGTCGCTAAGTCCGGTTAGACAGAAATGTGGAAAATAGGCGTTTTTAATGTTTAACAATGTATAATAACAATTTATAATAAACACAAACACCGCTGGTTTACAAAAACACTTGTTTTAGATTGAGCCTGATTTGTGAAAACTTTCACAGATCAGTTTGGGTCAGTTAACCCTTCCCTGAGTGGTTAACTAGGTCAATCTGATTTGTGAAAACTTTCACAGATCAGTTTGGGTCAGTTAACCCTTCCCTGAGTGGTTAACTAGGTCAATCTGATTTGTGAAAACTTTCATAGATCAGTTTGGGTCAGTTAACCCTTCCCTGAGTGGTTAACTAGGTCAATCTGATTTGTGAAAACTACCGTAGGTCAGTTTGGGTCAGTTAACCCTTCCCTGAGTGCTTAACTAGGTCATTCTGATTTGTGAAAACTTTCACAGATCAGTTTGGGTCAGTTAACCATTCCCTGAGTGGTTAACATGGTCATTTTGATTTGTGAAAACTTTCACAGATCAGTTTGGGTCAGTTAACCCTTCCCTGAGTGTTTAACTAGGTCAATCTGATTTGTGAAAACTACGGTAGGTCAGTTTGGGTCAGTTAACCCTTCCCTGAGTGCTTAACTAGGTCATTCTGATTTGTGAAAACTTTCACAGATCAGTTTGGGTCAGTTAACTCTTCCCTGAGTGGTTAACTAGGTCAATCTGATTTGTGAAAACTTTCACAGATCAGTTTGGGTCAGTTAACCCTTCCCTGAGTGGTTAACTAGGTCAATCCGATTTGTGAAAACTTTCACAGATCAGTTTGGGTCAGTTAACCCATCCCTGAGTGGGTAACTTGGTCATTCTGATTTGTGAAAACTTTCACAGGTCAGTTTGGGTCAGTTAACCCTTCCCTGAGTGGTTAACTTGGTCATTCTGATTTGTGAAAACTTTCACAGGTCAGTTTGGGTCAGTTAACCCTTCCCTGAGTGTTTAACTAGGTCAATCTGATTTGTGAAAACTACCGTAGGTCAGTTAACCCTTCCCTGAGTGCTTAACTAGGTCATTCTGATTTGTGAAAACTTTCACAGATCAGTTTGGGTCAGTTAACCCTTCCCTGAGTGGTTAACATGGTCATTTTGATTTCTGAAAAATTTCACAGATCAGTTTGGGTCAGTTAACCCTTCCCTGAGTGTTTAACTAGGTCAATCTGATTTGTGAAAACTACCGTAGGTCAGTTTGGGTCAGTTAACCCTTCCCTGAGTGTTTAACTAGGTCATTCTGATTTGTGAAAACTTTCACAGATCAGTTTGGGTCAGTTAACCCTTCCCTGAGTGGTTAACATGGTCATTTTGATTTGTGAAAACTTTCACAGATAAGTTTGGATCAGTTAACCCTTCCCTGAGTGGTTAACTAGGTCATTCTGATTTGTGAAAACTTTCACAGATCAGTTTGGGTCAGTTAACCCTTCCCTGAGTGGTTAACATGGTACTTTTGATTTGTGAACACTTTCACAGATCAGTTTGGATCAGTTAACCCTTCCCTTAGTGGTTAACTAGGTCATTCTGATTTGTGAAAACTTTCACAGGTCAGTTTGGGTAAGTTAACCCTTCCCTGAGTGGTTAACTAGGTCAGTCTGATTTGTGAAAACTTTCACAGATCAGTTTGGGTCAGTTAACCCTTCCCTGAGTGGTTAACTAGGTCAATCTGATTTGTGGAAACTACCGTAGGTCAGTTTGGGTCAGTTAACTCTTCCCTGAGTGGTTAACTAGGTCAATCTGATTTGTGAAAACTTTCACAGATCAGTTTGGGTCAGTTAACCCTTCCCTGAGTGGTTAACTAGGTCAATTCGATTTGTGAAAACTTTCACAGGTCAGTTTGGGTCAGTTAACCCTTCCCTGAGTGGTTAACTTGGTCATTCTGATTTGTGAAAACTTTCACAGATAAGTTTGGGTCAGTTAACCCATCCCTGAGTGGTTAACTTGGTTATTCTGATTTGTGAAAACTTTCACAGGTCAGTTTGGGTCAGTTAATCCTTCCCTGAGTGGTTAACTTGGTCATTCTGATTTGTGAAAACTTTCACAGGTCAGTTTGGGTCAGTTAACCCTTCCCTGAGTGTTTAACTAGGTCAATCTGATTTGTGAAAACTACCGTAGGTCAGTTTGGGTCAGTTAACCCTTCCCTGAGTGCTTAACTAGGTCATTCTGATTTGTGAAAACTTTCACAGATCAGTTTGGGTCAGTTAACCCATCCCTGAGTGGTTAACTTGGTCATTCTGATTTGTGAAAACTTTCACAGATCAGTTTGGGTCAGTTAACCCATCCCTGAGTGGTTAACTTGGTCATTCTGATTTGTGAAAACTTTCACAGGTCAGTTTGGGTCAGTTAACCCTTCCCTGAGTGGTTAACTTAATCATTCTTATTTGTGAAAACTTTCACAGGTCAGTTTGGGTCAGTTAACCCTTCCCTGAGTGTTTAACTAGGTCAATCTGATTTGTGAAAACTACCGTAGGTCAGTTTGGGTCAGTTAACCCTTCCCTGAGTGCTGCTTAACTAGGTCATTCTGATTTGTGAAAACTTTCACAGATCATTTTGGGTCAGTTAACCCTTCCCTGAGTGGTTAACATGGTCATTTTGATTTGTGAAAACTTTCACAGATCAGTTTGGGTCAGTTAACCCTTCCCTGAGTGTTTAACTAGGTCAATCTGATTTGTGAAAACTTGGTCATTCTGATTTGTGAAAACTTTCACAGGTCAGTTTGGGTCAGTTAACCCTTCCCTGAGTGTTTAACTAGGTCAATCTGATTTGTGAAAACTACCGTAGGTCAGTTAACCCTTCCCTGAGTGCTTAACTAGGTCATTCTGATTTGTGAAAACTTTCACAGATCAGTTTGGGTCAGTTAACCCTTCCGTGAGTGGTTAACATGGTCATTTTGATTTGTGAAAACTTTCACAGATCAGTTTGGGTCAGTTAACCCTTCCCTGAGTGTTTAACTAGGTCAATCTGATTTGTGAAAACTACCGTAGGTCAGTTTGGGTCAGTTAACCCTTCCCTGAGTGTTTAACTAGGTCATTCTGATTTGTGAAAACTTTCACAGATCAGTTTGGGTCAGTTAACCCTTCCCTGAGTGGTTAACATGGTCATTTTGATTTGTGAAAACTTTCACAGATAAGTTTGGATCAGTTAACCCTTCCCTTAGTGGTTAACTAGGTCATTCTGATTTGTGAAAACTTTCACAGGTCAGTTTGGGTCAGTTAACCCTTCCCTGAGTGGTTAACTAGGTCATTCTAATTTGTGAAAACTTTCACAGATCAGTTTGGGTCAGTTAACCCTTCCCTGAGTGGTTAACATGGTCATTTTGATTTGTGAAAACTTTCACTGATCAGTTTTGATCAGTTAACCCTTCCCTTAGTGGTTAACTAGGTCATTCTGATTTGTGAAAACTTTCACAGGTCAGTTTGGGTAAGTTAACCCTTCCCTGAGTGGTTAACTAGGTCAGTCTGATTTGTGAAAACTTTCACAGATCAGTTTGGGTCAGTTAACCCTTCCCTGAGTGGTTAACTAGGTCAATCTGATTTGTGGAAACTACCGTAGGTCAGTTTGGGTCAGTTAACTCTTCCCTGAGTGGTTAACTAGGTCAATCTGATTTGTGAAAACTTTCACAGATCAGTTTGGGTCAGTTAACCCTTCCCTGAGTGGTTAACTAGGTCAATTCGATTTGTGAAAACTTTCACAGATCAGTTTGGGTCAGTTAACCCATCCCTGAGTGGTTAACTTGGTCATTCTGATTTGTGAAAACTTTCACAGGTCAGTTTGGGTCAGTTAACCCTTCCCTGAGTGGTTAACTTGGTCATTCTGATTTGTGAAAACTTTCACAGATAAGTTTGGGTCAGTTAACCCATCCCTGAGTGGTTAACTTGGTTATTCTGATTTGTGAAAACTTTCACAGGTCAGTTTGGGTCAGTTAACCCTTCCCTGAGTGGTTAACTTGGTCATTCTAATTTGTGAAAACTTTCACAGGTCAGTTTGGGTCAGTTAAGCCTTCCCTGAGTGTTTAACTAGGTCAATCTGATTTGTGAAAACTACCGTAGGTCAGTTTGGGTCAGTTAACCCTTCCCTGAGTGCTTAACTAGGTCATTCTGATTTGTGAAAACTTTCACAGATCAGTTTGGGTCAGTTAACCCATCCCTGAGTGGTTAACTTGGTCATTCTGATTTGTGAAAACTTTCACAGATCAGTTTGGGTCAGTTAACCCATCCCTGAGTGGTTAACTTGGTCATTCTGATTTGTGAAAACTTTCACAGGTCAGTTTGGGTCAGTTAACCCTTCCCTGAGTGGTTAACTTAGTCATTCTTATTTGTGAAAACTTTCACAGGTCAGTTTGGGTCAGTTAACCCTTCCCTGAGTGTTTAACTAGGTCAATCTGATTTGTGAAAACTACCGTAGGTCAGTTTGGGTCAGTTAACCCTTCCCTGAGTGCTGCTTAACTAGGTCATTCTGATTTGTGAAAACTTTCACAGATCAGTTTGGGTCAGTTAACCCTTCCCTGAGTGGTTAACATGGTCATTTTGATTTGTGAAAACTTTCACAGATCAGTTTGGGTCAGTTAACCCTTCCCTGAGTGTTTAACTAGGTCAATCTGATTTGTGAAAACTACCGTAGGTCAGTTTGGGTCAGTTAACCCTTCCCTGAGTGTTTAACTAGGTCATTCTGATTTGTGAAAACTTTCACAGATCAGTTTGGATCAGTTAACCCTTCCCTTAGTGGTTAACTAGGTCATTCTGATTTGTGAAAACTTTCACAGGTCAGTTTGGGTCAGTTAACCCTTCCCTGAGTGGTTAACTTGGTCATTCTGATTTGTGAAAACTTTCACAGATCAGTTTGGGTCAGTTAGCCCTTCCCTGAGTGTTTAACTAGGTCAATCTGATTTGTGAAAACTACCGTAGGTCAGTTTGGGTCAGTTAACCCTTCCCTGAGTGTTTAACTAGGTCATTCTGATTTGTGAAAACTTTCACAGATCAGTTTGGGTCAGTTAACCTGTTTCCCTGAGTGGTTAACTTGGTCATTCTGATTTGTGAAAACTTTCACAGATCAGTTTGGGTCAGTTAACCCTTCCCTGAGTGGTTAATATGGTCATTCTGATTTGTGAAAACTTTCACAGGTCAGTTTGGGTCAGTTAACCCTTCCCTGAGTGGTTAACTTGGTCATTCTGATTTGTGAAAACTTTCACAGATCAGTTTGGGTCAGTTAACCCATCCCTGAGTGGTTAACTTGGTCATTCTGATTTGTGAAAACTTTCACAGGTCAGTTTGGGTCAGTTAACCCTTCCCTGAGTGGTTAACTTGGTCATTCTTATTTGTGAAAACTTTCACAGGTCAGTTTGGGTCAGTTAACCCTTCCCTGAGTGTTTAACTAGGTCAATCTGATTTGTGAAAACTACCGTAGGTCAGTTTGGGTCAGTTAACCCTTCCCTGAGTGCTGCTTAACTAGGTCATTCTGATTTGTGAAAACTTTCACAGATCAGTTTGGGTCAGTTAACCCTCCCTGAGTGGTTAACATGGTCATTTTGATTTGTGAAAACTTTCACAGATCAGTTTGGGTCAGTTAACCCTTCCCTGAGTGTTTAACTAGGTCAATCTGATTTGTGAAAACTACCGTAGGTCAGTTTGGGTCAGTTAACCCTTCCCTGAGTGTTTAACTAGGTCATTCTGATTTGTGAAAACTTTCACAGATCAGTTTGGATCAGTTAACCCTTCCCTTAGTGGTTAACTAGGTCATTCTGATTTGTGAAAACTTTCACAGGTCAGTTTGGGTCAGTTAACCCTTCCCTGAGTGGTTAACTAGGTCATTCTGATTTGTGAAAACTTTCACAGGTCAGTTTGGGTCAGTTAACCCTTCCCTGAGTGGTTAACTTGGTCATTCTGATTTGTGAAAACTTTCACAGATCAGTTTGGGTCAGTTAGCCCTTCCCTGAGTGTTTAACTAGGTCAATCTGATTTGTGAAAACTACCGTAGGTCAGTTTGGGTCAGTTAACCCTTCCCTGAGTGTTTAACTAGGTCATTCTGATTTGTGAAAACTTTCACAGATCAGTTTGGGTCAGTTAACCCTTCCCTGAGTGGTTAACATGGTCATTTTGATTTGTGAAAACTTTCACAGATCAGTTTGGATCAGTTAACCCTTCCCTTAGTGGTTAACTAGGTCATTCTGATTTGTGACAACTTTCACAGGTCAGTTTGGGTCAGTTAACCCTTCCCTGAGTGGTTAACTAGGTCATTCTGATTTGTGAAAACTTTCACAGATCAGTTTGGGTCAGTTAACCCTTCCCTGAGTGGTTAACTAGGTCAATCTGATTTGTGAAAACTTTCACAGGTCAGTTTGGGTCAGTTAACCCTTCCCTGAGTGTTTAACTAGGTCAATCTGATTTGTGGAAACTACCGTAGGTCAGTTTGGGTCAGTTAACTCTTCCCTGAGTGGTTAACTAGGTCAATCTGATTTGTGAAAACATTCACAGATATGTTTGGGTCAGTTAACCCATCCCTGAGTGGTTAACTTGGTCATTCTGATTTGTGAAAACTTTCACAGATCAGTTTGGGTCAGTTAACCCATCCCTGAGTGGTTAACTTGGTCATTCTGATTTGTGAAAACTTTCACAGGTCAGTTTGTGTCAGTTAACCCTTCCCTGAGTGGTTAACTTGGTCATTCTGATTTGTGAAAACTTTCACAGGTCAGTTTGGGTCAGTTAACCCTTCCCTGAGTGTTTAACTAGGTCAATCTGATTTGTGAAAACTACCGTAGGTCAGTTTGGGTCAGTTAACCCTTCCCTGAGTGCTGCTTAACTAGGTCATTCTGATTTGTGAAAACTTTCACAGATCAGTTTGGGTCAGTTAACCCTTCCCTGAGTGGTTAATATGGTCATTTTGATTTGTGAAAACTTTCACAGATCAGTTTGGGTCAGTTAACCCTTCCCTGAGTGTTTAACTAGGTCAATCTGATTTGTGAAAACTACCGTAGGTCAGTTTGGGTCAGTTAAACCTTCCCTGAGTGTTTAACTAGGTCATTCTGATTTGTGAAAACTTTCACAGATCAGTTTGGATCAGTTAACCCTTCCCTTAGTGGTTAACTAGGTCATTCTGATTTGTGAAAACTACCGTAGGTCAGTTTGGGTCAGTTAACTCTACCCTGAGTGGTTAACTAGGTCATTCTGATTTGTGAAAACTTTCACAGATCAGTTTGGGTCAGTTAACCCTTCCCTGAGTGGTTAACTAGGTCAATCTGATTTGTGAAAACTTTCACAGGTCAGTTTGGGTCAGTTAACCCTTCCCTAAGTGTTTAACTAGGTCAATCTGATTTGTGGAAACTACAGTAGGTCAGTTTGGGTCAGTTAACTCTTCCCTGAGTGGTTAACTAGATCAATCCGATTTGTGAAAACTTTCACAGATCAGTTTGGGTCAGTTAACCCATCCCTGAGTGGTTAACTTGGTCATTCTGATTTGTGAAAACTTTCACAGATCAGTTTGGGTCAGTTAGCCCTTCCCTGAGTGTTTAACTAGGTCAATCTGATTTGTGAAAACTACCGTAGGTCAGTTTGGGTCAGTTAACCCTTCACTGAGTGTTTAACTAGGTCATTCTGATTTGTGAAAACTTTCACAGATCAGTTTGGGTCAGTTAACCCTTCCCTGAGTGGTTAACATGGTCATTCTGATTTGTGAAAACTACCGTAGGTCAGTTTGGGTCAGTTAACCCTTCCCTGAGTGGTTAACTAGGTCATTCTGATTTGTGAAAACTTTCACAGATCAGTTTGGGTCAGTTAAGGTTTTCACAAATCAGATTGACCTAGTTAACCACTCAGGGAAGGATTAACTGACCCAAACTGACCTGTGAAAGTTTTCACAAATCAGAATGACCAAGTTAACCACTCAGGGAAACAGTTAACTGACCTGTGAAAGCTTTCACAAATCAGAATGACCTAGTTAACCACTAAGGGAAGGGTTAACTGACCTGTGAAGGTTTTCACAAATCAGAATGACCAAGTTAACCACTCAGGGAAACAGGTTAACTGACCCAAACTGATCTGTGAAAGTTTTCACAAATCGGATTGACCTAGTTAACCACTCAGGGAAGGGTTAACTGACCTAAACTAGTTAACCACTCAGGGAAGGGTTAACTGACCTAAACTGACCTGTGAAGTTTTTCACAAATCAGATTGACCTAGTTAACCACTCAGGGAAGTGTTAACTGACCCAAACTGACCTGTGAAAGTTTTCACAAATCAGATTGACCAAGTTAACCACTCAGGGAAACGGTTAACTGACCTGTGAAAGTTTTCACAAATCAGAATGACCTAGTTAACCACTAAGGGAAGGGTTAACTGACCTGTGAAGGTTTTCACAAATCAGAATGACCAAGTTAACCACTCAGGGAAACAGGTTAACTGACCCAAACTGATCTGTGAAAGTTTTCACAAATCGGATTGACCTAGTTAACCACTCAGGGAAGGGTTAACTGACCTAAACTGACCTGTGAAGGTTTTCACAAATCAGATTGACCTAGTTAACCACTCAGGGAAGTGTTAACTGACCCAAACTGACCTGTGAAAGTTTTCACAAATCAGATTGACCAAGTTAACCACTCAGGGAAACGGTTAACTGACCCAAACTGATCTGTGAAAGTTTTCACAAATCAGAATGACCTAGTTAACCACTAAGGGAAGGGTTAACTGACCTGTGAAGGTTTTCACAAATCAGAATGACCAAGTTAACCACTCAGGGAAACAGGTTAACTGACCCAAACTGATCTGTGAAAGTTTTCACAAATCGGATTGACCTAGTTAACCACTCAGGGAAGGGTTAACTGACCTAAACTGACCTGTGAAGGTTTTCACAAATCAGATTGACCTAGTTAACCACTCAGGGAAGTGTTAACTGACCCAAACTGACCTGTGAAAGTTTTCACAAATCAGATTGACATAGTTAACCACTCAGGGAAGTGTTAACTGACCCAAACTGACCTACGGTAATTTTCACATATCAGAATGACCATGTTAACCACTCAGGGAAGGGTTAACTGACCCAAACTGATCTGTGAAAGTTTTCACAAATCAGAATGACCTAGTTAACCACTCAGGGAAGGGTTAACTGACCCAAACTGACCTACGGTAGTTTTCACAAATCAGATTGACCTAGTTAAACACTCTGGGAAGGGTTAACTGACCCAAACTGACCTGTGAAAATTTTCACAAATCAGAATGACCAAGTTAACCACTCAGGGAAGGGTTAACTGACCCAAATTGATCTGTGAAAGTTTTCACAAATCAGATTGACCAAGTTAACCACTCAGGGAAGGGTTAACTGACCCAAACTGATCTGTGAAAGTTTTCACAAATCAGAATGACCTAGTTAACCACTCAGGGAAGGGTTAACTGACCCAAACTAACCTACGGTAGTTTTCACAAATCAGATTGACCTTGTTAAACACTCAGGGAAGGGTTAACTGACCCAAACTTACCTGTGAAAGTTTTCACAAATCAGAATGACCAAGTTAACCACTCAGGGAAGGGTTAACTGACCCAAACTGATCTGTGAAAGGTTTCACAAATCAGATTGACCTAGTTAACCACTCAGGGAAGAGTTAACTGACCCAAACTGACCTACGGTAGTTTTCAAAAATCAGATTGACCTAGTTAAACACTCAGGGAAGGGTTAACTCACACAAACTGATCTGTGAAAGTTTTCACAAATCAGATTGACCTAGTTAACCACTCAGGGAAGATTTAACTGACCCAAACTGACCTACGGTAGTTTTCACAAATCAGATTTACCTACTTAAACACTCAGGGAAGGGTTAACTGACCCAAACTGACCTGTGAAAGTTTTCACAAATCAGATTGACCTAGTTAACCACTCAGGGAAGGGTTAACTGACCCAAACTGATCTGTGAAAGTTTTCACAAATCAGAATGACCTAGTTAACCACTCAGGGAAGGGTTAACTGACCCAACTGACCTGTGAAAGTTTTCACAAGTCAGAATGACCTAGTTAACCACTAAGGGAAGAGTTAACTGACCCAAACTGACCTGTGAAGGTTTTCACAAATCAGATTGACCAAGTTAACCACTCAGGGAAGGGTTAACTGACCCAAACTGATCTGTGAAAGTTTTCACAAATCGGATTGACCTAGTTAACCACTCAGGGAAGGGTTAACTGACCCAAACTGATCTGTGAAAGGTTTCACAAGTCAGATTGACCAATTTAACCACTCAGGGAAGGGTTAACTGACCCAAACTGATCTGTGAAAGTTTTCACAAATCAGATTGATCAAGTTAACCACTCAGGGAAGGGTTAACTGACCCAAACTGACCTATGGTAGCTTTCACAAATCGGAATGACCAAGTTAAACACTCATGGAAGGGTTAACTGACCCAAACTGACCTGTGAAAGTTTTCACAAATCAGAATGACCAAGTTAACCACTCAGGGAAACGGTTAGCTGACCCAAACTGACCTGTGAAAGTTTTCACAAATCAGATTGACCTAGTTAACCGCTCAGGGAAGGGTTAACTGACCCAAACTGATCTGTCAAAGTTTTCACAAATCAGGATGACCAAGTTAACCACTCAGGGAAACGGTTAACTGACCCAACCTGACCTACGGTAGTTTTCACAAATCAGATTGACCTAGTTAAACACTCAGGGAAGGGTTAACTGACCCAAACTGACCTGTGAAAGTTTTCACAAATCAGAATGACCAAGTTAACCACTAGGGGAAACGGTTAGCTGACCCAAACTGACCTGTGAAAGTTTTCACAAATCAGATTCACCTAGTTAACCGCTCAGGGAAACGGTTAACTGACCCAACCTGACCTACGGTAGTTTTCACAAATCAGATTGACCTAGTTAAACACTCAGGGAAGGGTTAACTGACCCAAACTGACCTGTCAAAGTTTTCACAAATCAGAATGACCAAGTTAACCACTCAGGGAAACGGTTAGCTGACCCAAACTGACCTGTGAAAGTTTTCACAAATCAGATTGACCTAGTTAACCGCTCAGGGAAGGGTTAACTGACCCAAACTGATCTGTCAAAGTTTTCACAAATCAGAATGACCAAGTTAACCACTCAGGGAAACGGTTAACTGACCCAACCTGACCTACGGTAGTTTTCACAAATCAGATTGACCTAGTTAAACACTCAGGGAAGGGTTAACTGACCCAAACTGACCTGTGAAAGTTTTCACAAATCAGAATGACCAAGTTAACCACTCAGGGAAGGGTTAACTGACCCAAACTGATCTGTGAAAGTTTTCACAAATCCGGCTCAATCTAAAACAAGTGTTTTTGTAAACCAGCGGTGTTTGTTTTTATTATAAATTTTTATTATACATTGTTAAACATTAAAAACGCCTATTTTCCACATTCCTGTCTAACCGGACTTAGCGACCGGTTTACAGACAAGAGCTTTGCTGTGAAAAAATTCACAAATCTAGCATGTCAAGATGACACTGGGTTCAGACTTCTAAGTGACCGATTTTTGGAGCTATAACCAATTAAAAAAAAAAAAAAAAAAAAAAAAAAAACTGATTTCGGACCGGAGTAACACCGTTACACGAATTCACAAATCATAAATAACGACATGAGATATTATTTGCATGTCTATGACACCGCACTGCGGGACCACAGCGAAATGAAATCTGAAGATCAAACCGCAAACTATCTTTACTCCGGTCATCTCCCGTCAGTCATCACAACCACCACAGGCGCACGCAAGTCAAGAAGCACCTTCCTTCCGTAGCATCGAAGTGCCTTCACTTGTCACAGCCAGGTACCGATAGTGTTTTCTTAAGCTTTGGCTTTGTTGTGAAATTAAAACACTTAGTTACTTAAAATATATCCATAGAGCCAGCCTGACTTACTGTGCGTTCACACCGGACGCGAATAGCGCGTCAAATTCGCGTCTACCGCGTCTAGTTTGACGCTTGACCACTTTGTGTTAATTCGCGCGACAAGAGTGAAACTGACGCGCGTAAAAACAAAAGTTTGAAGCGAAATTTGAAGCCAGTTGAAGGCGCGGTACACTTTCATGTGTACACATGATCTGGATTTTTTTTACCACCTAATTTTGAGCCAGAAAACGTTCCATAATGACGTGCGGAGTGCACCAGATTAATGCATTTATCTTTAAAATGTGCAAAATCTTCTCCCGGGGGGGGCATGCCACCGGACCCCCCTAGTGTTACGGATTTTACCAGCTCCGCCTCATTTTGAGCCAGGAAAAACCCTGAGAGCTTTACAATTATACCTATTATATTTGTTCATTCAGCATTTGATAGTAATTGAACAAATACAAAAACTTAATAATGCCTAATTAACTTTGACTAGACCTTCCTAATTCCATAAAAGGCAATTAAATTACATACTGTAACAGACATGTTATCATTGTTAATGTTGCCAGTATTGTCATTGTTGTCTGCATGTGCCAAATCTGCCCAAGGTGTCCCAAGTCAGTGGGTGTGGTGACCTCACCTGAATATGTTTCATATTTAGTATTTAGTACATACAAAAGGAGTGCTGTCTCAGTCAACTGACTCCACCAGTTGGGCAACGTCTAATTCTTGTCTTTCACATGTCCATATAAAACTATTGTCTATTAAACGTTTTGTCTGATTCTTTTATAATTAGGCCTATTCTACATTTCATGACTTCCTCAGAGACTACATGGAATATCTGTCAGGGTTCTGTCACTTCTGTCTAGTGTATTTCTTGGTTCTGTGACAGAGCTCTGACACTCCTGTTTTGTCATGTACAGGTCCTTCTAAAAAAATTAGTATATTGTGATAAAGTTCATTATTTTCCCTAATGTAATGATAAAAATTAAACTTTCATATATTTTAGATTCATTGCACACCATCTGAAATATTTCAGGTCTTTTATTGTTTTTAATACTGATGATTTTGGCATACAGCTCATGAAAACCCAAAATTCCTATCTCAAAAAATTAGCATATCATGAAAAGGTTCTCTAAACGAGCTATTAACCTAATCATCTGAATCAACTAATTAACTCTAAACACCTGCAAAAGATTCCTGAGGCTTTTAAAAACTCCCAGCCTGTTTCATTACTCAAAACCGCAATCATGGGTAAGACTGCCGAACTGACTGCTGTCCAGAAGGCCATCATTGACACCCTCAAGCAAGAGGGTAAGACACAGAAAGAAATTTCTGAACAAATAGGCTGTTCCCAGAGTGCTGTATCAAGGCACCTCAGTGGAAAGTCTGTGTGAAGGAAAAAGTGTGGCAAAAAACGCTGCACAACGAGAAGAGGTAACCGGACCCTGAGGAAGATTGTGGAGAAGGACCGATTCCAGACCTTGGGGGACCTGCGGAAGCAGTGGACTGAGTCTGGAGTAGAAACATCCAGAGCCCCCGTGCACAGGCGTGTGCAGGAAATGGGCTACAGGTGCCGCATTCCCCAGGTCAAGCCACTTTTGAACCAGAAACAGCGGCAGAAGCGCCTGACCTGGGCTACAGAGAAGCAGCACTGGAGTACCCACAGTCAGTGATGGTCTGGGGTGCCATGTCAGCTGCTGGTGTTGGTCTGCTGTGTTTTATCAAGGGCAGGGTCAATGCAGCTAGCTATCAGGAGATTTTGGAGCACTTCATGCTTCCATCTGCTGAAAAGCTTTATGGAGATGAAGATTTCATTTTTCAGCACGACCTGGCACCTGCTCACAGTGCCAAAACCACTGGTAAATGGTTTACTGACCATGGTATTACTGTGCTCAATTGGCCTGCCAACTCTCCTGACCTGAACCCCATAGAGAATCTGTGGGATATTGTGAAGAGAAAGTTGAGAGACGCAAGACCCAACACTCTGGATGAGCTTAAGGCCGCTATCGAAGTATCCTGGGCCTCCATAACACCTCAGCAGTGCCACAGGCTGATTGCCTCCATGCCACGCCGCAATTTCTTTCTGTGTCTTACCCTCTTGCTTGAGGATGTCAATGATGGCCTTCTGTACAGCAGTCAGGTCGGCAGTCTTACCCATGATTGCGGTTTTGAGTAATGAAACAGGCTGGGAGTTTTTAAAAGCCTCAGGAATCTTTTGCAGGTGTTTAGAGTTAATTAGTTGATTCAGATGATTAGGTTAATAGCTCGTTTAGAGAACCTTTTCATGATATGCTAATTTTTTTAGATAGGAATTTTGGGTTTTCATGAGCTGTATGCCAAAATCATCAGTAGCCTATTAAAACAATAAAAGACCTGAAATATTTCAGTTGGTGTGCAATGAATCTAAAATATATGAAAGTTTAATTTTTATCATTACATTTTGGAAAATAATTAACTTTATCACAATATGCTAATTTTTTGAGAAGGACCTGTATTTGTGTGAGCGTGCGGTTTCGAGTTCGCTCGGACAGTACCCTTTTCTGTCTGCAGGGGTTGTTGTGTTCTCTGTGACGCGGTTCGTGTTGTCATCGGCCGCGTGCTTCCATGTCATGTTTTGTCTTGTACTGTTTAGCACGCAGCTCATGTTTTTTCACTAGCTGTTTGATTTCATGTTGTCATGATTTGTGTGGCTTATGAGTGTTCTCATTGGCTGCATGTTCTGTCTCGTTTTGTGTGAGCGCATGCGATTTGTTTTACTGGCCATGTGCTTGTGTTTTGTTTTTTTGTGTGTGTGCCATGTTTGGTGTGAGCACATGGCTTGTCATGTGTTTCCTTGTGCCATGTGTGCTCTCCTGTCTGTTGTCTAACCCCGCCCCGCCCATCGTGTTACCTGATTATTGGTTAATTTGTTTGGCGTGCTCCCTATTTATTAACCTTGTGTTTTCAGTCCTGTGCTGGTTCGTTGTCATATGTAGGTTACGTTGTATGTTTGAAGTAAAGTGAAGTGTAATTTTTGTATGAATAAAAGCCTTCATTTCTTCTGCGTTTGAGTCCTTGCCTCATCTCCACAACCATGTCAATATCAGTGCATCTAAAATTACAAAACAATTATTTGTCAACTACACATAATGGCCTACATGTTTTCTACAATGTCAGATTAGATATATGACCCTGTTATTTTGGTGTCAACTTACACATATTTATTAGGCTACCATAAAAACACAGATTTGAACCTCATAATCATCCACCAAAGTGTTGAGAACGTTTTCTCTGCAACTCCCTCATTGCATGACCACTGATCTGTAGCCAGTAGCCACAGTTACACACTACAAAACACTGGTTTTGACTGTATGAGGACATTGACTTACAAAATTTGTATGAGGTTAATGGTTATTTGTACGATTTTTCCCGAATTATAAGCATTACTAGTGAGGATACATTAATTGTCATCACAAGGTGTTTATTATGATATTTCACTTTATTAATTGGCCCTCACAAGGTCCTGTACACATAGGCTTAACGTTACTGTAAACCGACTATTTATTTTCAAATTCAGTTCAATTTATTAATCCCAATATACTGACCAAAACAATGGTTCGTTGGCTCTTTTTTGCGCGAGCGTTTCATAAACATTTAAATTTAGCTGACAAGCCATACGGCTGATAGACTGACAGGCTCCAATAGCCAGTGAACTGTATCTTTTTTACTGGGCGAAAAAATGGAAATGTTCAAAATGTTTTTTTAGCCAAGACTTTAAGGGATGTGATAATAGGCCTACAATAAATATTTTCTTTTAGTGATAATAAAAGAAAAATACTTACACTAAGAAATAGTCACCCGTGGAAAAAGTGTCAACTAGCCTCGTCAGTCGTCACTAGCATGTGATGTCGTTAAACCACCAGAAGATGGCGTCAGTCGCTAAACCATAGGAGACTGTGAGGAAGCGTCGCTTTGCCCTCAAACACTTTGGGAACACAGTGGCTAATGTGATGATGGTCTGTTTCCATTTTACACAGATTTGTAAACCAGTTTTATCATATATGTAATCCTCATCTGACTACATTTAATTTCTAGATACTTGTCAGGCCTATCCAGTCAGTGGCTCAATTAACCAATCTTTGTGGGGAAATGGCCGGACGCTACCCATGGTATGTGTTCCCAGTGCTTACGTGCATAGCTAGAAGAAATATTAGAATTTATGTGCAGTAAATGTGTTTTGACCAGACTTTGCATTTGACGTAAATATAGCCTATTTTTTTTTTTTTTTTTTTGCACAAGAGATTCACATAGCCTACATATCCCCTCCTCCCCAAATGCCGACCACACCTGCAAAATTTCTGTGCATTATATTCCACAACGTGCCGCATTAATTTACACTCAGACTCATAGCGCTGGTGTAACAGATTGAAGTCTTCAGCATGCTCCTATAAGTAGAGCTTTGTGGATGAAATCCTGAAACCAATCTAAAGTGGGACACTGGAGGGGGAAGGGAAGTCTTTATCCTAAAAAGCCTAAATTCTGCATGACATTTTATAACTGCACATTGTTCCACTGAACATAATATTTCTGCATAATATTTTGTCAGGTTAAAATTATTTTAGTTAAAAGATGATGCATTTATCAGTGCAAACATCATGGTTGATTTCCTTTGTGTGAGAGAAAAGAAAATAATTAAATGTTTGTAATAATGTTTACAGTTTCT
This sequence comes from Gila orcuttii, assembly GCA_026230005.1. Classification (NCBI taxonomy): domain Eukaryota; kingdom Metazoa; phylum Chordata; class Actinopteri; order Cypriniformes; family Leuciscidae; genus Gila; species Gila orcuttii. The sequence goes on along the minus strand of JAPDVR010000013.1, from coordinate 30,471,473 downwards.
TTTAAATGATTAAATTGTTTTTCTTTCATATTTTTTCTAAGACTGCATAGCTTTGGTGTGCTTTTTGAATTCTTTATAAACTTTTAATAACTTTTTAATTTTACAGGACGCGTTTGCCTTTGTTAAAACTTCCATTGAACATAAAAGAAAACCAAAAACATGAACAAATTCCGCATCTCTTTGTAGCCCAGCTCATTTAATTGAAATTGGAGTGATTGTCTGAGATTATGTCTCAAAGATGAGAGTGATGGCTATAAACACCCCTCCTTTTCCACCTGTAATGGCTCTGAACCCGACATCAGACTTTAACAAAATGTGCTCTGATGAGAAACCTTAGCCCGTGTACACACACACACACACACACACACACACACACACACACACACACACACACGTAAACACGCCTGTGTAGCCTACTTACACACACACACACACACACTCACGTAATCAATCCTACTTAAACGCACACAGACTCCAGGTCAGACAGGTTTCTGCTGGTATTATGTGGTTTATTATGATTTGAAGATGGTCCCTACACTGTTTTGAACAGGAGAACAAAGGCTGAGAGATATTGATTTGTTAAATCTGAATGAGAGGCTTTACTTTAGGTAACATGATGGAAGAGAAAGAGAAGAAAATATTGGCCACATGCTCTCCAGAACAATTATCTGAAAATCACTTGTTTAAAAACAGTCAGGTCTTTTTCTAATCCTTGCGAATATAAATAAAAAAACCTCTGATGATTTTAAGCCGTTGCATGTAAGAATATGTGACCTGCCTGAATACCAGACTTCAAATAATTATTTAGTTGATCGTTAGCCACTATAGCATATTTTATTAAATATGTTATTTTTGTAGCATATACTATTCTGTTGAGGTGAGCCAGATATTGTATGCTGTTTAATATAATTTATATAAATATTTACAATTTTATATATAACTAATCAATCAATACGAATTAAATGTGAGTGAATGTTTTTATGAATTTTAATATGTATTATCCCTGCTCTTCTGATTATGCTGCATGTACTAGATACAAACACCTCTATTCAGTTCATTTATTTGAATTCGCTTTCAATGCATTCTGTCTTTTTGCGGAAAGTAAAATTTCCTGTTATGTGCTCATAAATCATGCAGCAATGGCGTATTATTACGCCGTGGATTTATTAGACATTGCATTGGTCATGCACCTCATGGTGTTGAGTTTAAGAGCAGGCCGTGTTTACATGTCATGTGAGGGTTGAAACTCCTGAACTTTCTTTCTTAGACTAGACAGAAGCTGCTGCCTATTTCACCCCCCCCCCCCCCCCCAACACAAACAACAATCCACCTTTGTGCAAGAGGATGAGCTTTTCAAAATATCATTTCAGATCAACCCCTCTCTGATAGTAGCGTGGTATCTTTTGAAACCGTTCCCAGGTTTTGGCTCTATACTTGCCTCCATGCACATTTGACGTGTTGTAGATGGCAGAAAGAGGTACGGGGAACATTAGCAGAATAAAGGTGCTAGCGATACAGAAGAGAGCCTGCTTAGCTCTACTAATGAGCTATTAAGAGCAAGATAGGGCTCAAGTCTCTCCCCCCTCAACCTCTTTTACAGCCAAAACACACTTTGTCTAGTAATGGGTGTATCAGCAGAGTAAGAATGCACGGGTGTTAGTTGGAAGTGGCAGGTGGAATCTGCTATTGATGTATGTTTTACCCTATTACAGTAATATATTTTAAGGTTTATTCATTGCTGAAACAGGGGAATAGATTTAGTTTATTATGAATAGTACCTAGACTTTTGTGCCTTTATTTTTATTTTAGCACATGTATTTAACTGTAGCAAGTACACTGACCAGTCACAGATTTGTGATGTAGTTTTACAAACTAATTAGTAATTAGAGAAGCATATCACTACGATATCAGTTTAAAGGCCAATATTAGAGATTTTTGTCATTTTATTTATATTGATATTTAGTTCTGCATGCTTATTTTAATTTACTCTCTTAAAGTACACATTTTTAACACTGATGATTTAATAACACTGTTAAATGCCATACTTTTTATACTGTATATATTAAATTATGATGCCTAAATTCACTTGCAGCATTTAAAATGAGTTTTTAAAAAATGTATGTTTTTTTTTTTTTTTTATAATTCTGAATGTTGAATTCTAGGAGTCTGATTAGTTCCAGATATTCATAACGTCACCCACAGAGACATTTTATGAAACAGGTATTCTATATTTAAAATGAAAGTAGTGATCATAGTTCTGGCTTTTTGCCATCCTTCTTATGCATGCCTGTTTTGTTTCTCCATAATCCACAGTAGGTCTTTAAAATCTTGGAGTTCTGATAGCTGTGTAACCCAAATGCTGCATTGCCTAGACTCAAAGGACCTGCTCAAAATGTGTTTTCCCATCTTCAGGTATTGTCATGTCATGCCTTGTTTCTTATTTATCTATTGATATGTCTCACCATCTGTCTTTTTGTCTCTATCTATGTGTTTTTCCGCACATCTCCCCTTTGTCCCTCTTCTCTTTTGACGCTGAAGTGTTTTGTTGTCTCTAAATAAATGAGGTGGGTGAGTTTTGCCATTCTGACACTGTGGGCTTTACTTACCATATGATGGGAGGCTTTACCGGCAGTGACACAATAGAGACAAATAGAGTAAGGGGAAAAGGCACTCATATTGTCCTAGGATCCTCACAGCTAATTCATTAAAGAAATATCTGAATAACCTTCACACAGAAATGTAAAATAAAATAAAAAACATGATGAAAGCCCAAAAATGTCATATCGAAAATATTAGCATTTCACAATGTTATGACTGCTTTTGTTAATGACAGAAATGTCTAAACTGAAGGTCAGGTCTTGTATTTAGTTTGACTTCAGATAATGCTTCCCTTATACCACATACTTTAAATACTTATAATTTATAACTATCAAAAGGATGTTTAGTAATTTGCATGACTACAGGGTCAAACATTTTCTGACATGTTGCTAGGTGCACTGGACTGTGCACATGCTCATGCTAAGAACTGATGGCTCTCTACTAGATTTGAGTCCGATCCCATTCTCAGCAGTACACTCTACTATAAGACTTTGTCATATTGTCTGCCCAGCATCTAGTTATTGGACCAGCATAGAAGTTGTGTTGTTTAGCCATGTTGGAAACTTGTATATAAGTGATTCTTGGTTAAGCAAGTTGAAAAGCCTACCCCTAACGTATACATACTAATACTTCAAAGGGTTAGTTCACCCAAAAAATAAAATTCTGTCATTAATTACTCTCCATTGTGTCGTTGTGTCGTTCATCTTCAGAACACAAATGAAGATTGAAGATCTTTTTAAGGAAATCTGAGAGATTTCTGTCTCTCTATTGACAGTCTACGCAACTACCACTTTGATGATTCAAAACGTTCATAAAGAGATCATAAAACTAATCCATGTGAATTGAGCGGTTAAGTCCAAATTTTCTGAAGAGATGTGATCGCCTTATATGATGAACAGATTGAATTCAGGCTTTTATTCACATATAAACTATAATCAACACACAGTTATGGTAAACTGAAACTCAAACCTGTTCACTTGACATGTGAGAACCAATGAGGTTCATTCTTGTGTTACGCAGCACGTTTGAGCTTCTGTTTATGTTTGCTGATCAATGTTTATATGTGAATAAAAGCCTAATATGTTCATCATATAAAGTGATCGTGTCTCTTCAGAAATTTCCAGAATTTGGAATAAACCGCTCATTTCATATGGTTTAGTTTTAATAAAATAAAAGAACCATTAATATGGTTCTTTCTCATGACTAAAAAGAGAGCAAGAGAGATTATCCTTCTGTTCATAAAACGTTCTAGGCTTAAAGGAGATACTGTATACCCACCCAGTTTAGATGGAGAGGATCTCAAGCTGACTAGCTGAATACGTTACAGTAGCTACACCAATTAATAGACACAGTACTTCCTTGAAAATAAATTTCAGCACAGCGCTACAAAGATCCAAATGGAATGACCCTTAATGTTTACAATGAACTCCATTAGAGAGCTACATATTTATATACATATAGAGCAACAATTTATCTGTTGAGTATAAATACGCTATCTCCACAGCACTTTTACAATTCAAATCCCTCAGTACTCGCCATCTCCAAAACGCCAAGCCAATGTTGATTCTTGTTTTATTACGAGCTCTGTCACGTTCTCTGTTTGCCAGCAGACTCTCCTCTGTTCGAGGTTTTTTTAAAACAGGAGATTCTCCGGAGGTTTGAGATTTAGCCTGCTCCATGTCAACTTTTCTCACTCGTTGTGACAACTAACCTATGCCTTTCCCACATCATACATGTGTCAAAGCAGCTGGAGCAACTTTTCTCTATTTACGGATATGATGAGACACGCACAGGTGAGTGATGTACAGTTTGTACACAATTTTCTGTGATAACCGTCCTGCCCAGTCTAAATTATAAACACTTATAATAGGCTTACCAAAGTGAATCATGGTAAGACAAAAACATATTTTGGAAGAAGGATGCAATGATCTATTATTACATTATTTAAATTTTGTTAATTTTGAACCAGAAAAAATCATAATATTTTAAAGGGTTGGTATTCTTAACTTAAGGGAACATATTTGTTCCTTAAGGCTTGACTTTTGTAACTTAAGGATACATATTAGTATCTTTAGGGATGATATTAGTAACTTAAGGATACATATTAGTATCTCAAGGGTTGATATCCATAACTTAAGGCTTTATATTAGTATCTTATGGGTTGATATTCGTACCTTAAATAACATATTAGTACTTTAAGAGGTAATTTTATAAACCTGCATCCCAAACTTAAAATTTGTTGTTCTTTTCAACAGGTATTACACAGTACTGACAGTTTTAAGAAGCATCAGATATTTGAAGATGCCTCTGTACCAAGACAGTTTCGTGTCCTACGGTCTCCGTGCAGGACATCTTCATCTTTTGTTGACCTGGAACGTCTCGGATCACAGCTGGTACGCGTCCCACCAAACTCTTTTTCCCAAGCTCGGCGTAGAATTGCCCCTCTGCCCCTGCAGCCCCTTCTCGTAGCCTCCTCTTACCTTTTCTTTAAACAATCCCTCCCTCTCATCTTTTCTTTAAACAACCTTTCCCTCTCTCCAACAGGCTGCCCCACACACTCGCTAAATGAAGTTAGTCCAGCACCCCCCTCCCCATCCTCTTCTGCTCCCTAGCAGACACACTCACAGAATTGTTTGTTAATAGTCCAATTAGATAATTGCCATCTTTCACTCCTTTTGCTCTCCGTTTCCCATAAAGGACTGAATGGTTTCGGGAGGGGGGAGTTCAACATGAAGAGGGCCTCTGGCCCCTGCAAGGTGACAAGAAGGGTCCGAGCCTGTTCCATGCTCACAACCATTGGCTTGAATTGAATCATTGTAGCCTAATCAATGGTCTTATTGGATTACAGACCACTGCTGTTCCCCCAGATATTGTTGCTTTGACAATGAAAATAGGCGAGACTGAGTGGGTGGGTGTGTAGTGGTGTGGAAGGAGTGGGAGAGGGGAGGAGGAGGGGGCCGCTTTGGATTTTAGCGTTGGTATCTCAGACAGGTTGAGTTTTTTAGCGGTGCTTCAGCAGGTTTCTTTTAGGGTAAGGGGGCTGAGTGATCGTAGCATTTGGTTGGGGTTTGTATTTGAGGTGCTGGATAACTCTGGGTGGTTGTTGCACACTGTCCTCGGCTTGACAGAGTTCCCTTGTGTTCATCTCCTTTCTTTTGTGAATCCGTGTTCATTACCACTACAGATTCCGAGCGAAGTGGATTCCATTTTTTTTTCGTATTTCAGGTTTCTCCGCCTCCCTCATTCTTTTTCTCTCTCTCTCTCTTTGCTCTCCACCGATCTTTCCCTCTCTCTCTTTTCGCTCTTTGCTTGTATTAGCTCAGAGGGTGCAGTGTGTGTTATCGGGCCGTTATCCGGGGGAGATTCACAGCCTGCATGTAAAGTTAGCCCGACCGAACTACAACCTGAGAGCAGAGGAACAGCCAGTGCCGGGGCATCGAGGAATGAAGTGGAACTTTTCTGGTTGTCCTTTGGCTCCGTAATTGTGCGTGGTGGCGATTCGAGGCGAATCATCTCCCTTGATCCTGTGTGAACGAGGGCGGAGAGGGGGGTCGGAGTGAGTGGACCCCTCTATCAGGACAATGTGTATTTCCCAAACAGTTTAGAGTATTCATGAGGTTACGCAAATGTGGAGGCAGCAAAATTACCGTAATCAATTGAAGCGGCGAGCATGCGTCCGTCCACAGCTCTGATTACCCGGAGATCAGCCTGATGTGAATGTTACAAAGAGAGGAGCTGTTAAATTGCGGTTGAATTTGGGTGAGAAGTCTATGATCATTGGGCAAGTGAGTCTGCACAGAGATAATAGGGCAGATCAGTGGACTGGGCAAGTGCTGGTGGCACATTAGCTATCTGACTCCAACTCCAAGCTGCTGTTTTACAGAAAGACCAAACCTATATTACCCAGAATAAGCAGTGTGTGTCCAAACCCGAGCAGTTATTTCTTCCCAACAAGGAGAAAAAGGAGAAATCTTCGCAGAGGATAAGCGACTATGGAAGTCCGCTACAGCCAAGACTCGGAGTCCGGAATGCTGCTGAAGAATGGACTAAAAGAGGGGAAAGAGGGAAAGGATTCTCAGGGGAACATTTCAAAAACATTCCTGAAGGACCAGCAGGAGTCCTTCTCTCCATCCGGACCAGTGGAAAACTGCGAAAAGAGCCGGACGAGCTCAGGAGATCCTGACTACTGCCGAAGGATTCTAGTTCGAGGTAAGTTTACAAACACTCCTTTGGAGCTTTCAGTACATTCTGCACTCGAGAAAAAAAAACAAGAAATCGACTTAACTTTTAATTTTACTTTTAGTGCTAGTTCTTCTGTGTCGCTGGTTTTGTTTTCTTCCATGAGTGAGAATGTATAGATTTGAGCATTCACAAGTGTAAATTGATGTACACTGAATTGAGAACAGGGAAAAATGTGTTCTGTGTCATAGAAAAAGAATTATGCTTGTTATTTTATCAGCTGTTATAGTGTGTCTCATAGCTCAATGATAAAAAAAATTCTGCTGCCTTTTAGTTTTTCAAATATTTGCAAATGCTATTTAGAGTCATTTCAACTGTATATTACCATTATAGACATAAACACTAAAATTAATAGAATAATTATCAAAGCTGGAAAATACTTTAGCACTGGTATTATATGATTGACAAAGCTTTATTTGTTTAAAGTACATTTTCTGTGATTGTGATGTTTAAGGATAAATTTAGTTATTTTTATATATAAGGGATAATTTAACTTTTTATTTACACAACTGATTATGTTGATTATCATTTTTAGATGATCTTATGATGTCTGCTTTTGCTTTTTGTCCTTCATTGGAAAAATTACTAAGGTATCGGAATGGAGATCTGAATGTCAGAATTTTTTCTTTTTTCTTTCAGAAACAATGTGATTGAGATTGTGGAGCATGCACAACAATTTATTTATAAATTTAAAATGTTTCACATTAAGTTTTCAGAAAAGCTATTATAATGTTTTTTGCGATCAGTTGGCTAAAAACTGTTTGTCAATTTGTGTCAAATTACTAACATAGTTGTGAAGCCCCTCCTGCTACTGTCAGCTGATTGTAAAATTCTGGAGAGCAATCAGCTCCATTAATTTATTTAGGTTGTGAAGCTAAATCTAGGTCAGTCTCAGAGGCCTGTTGAAATATGAGGAAATTAACCTTATGAAATGATTGTGTCATTTCTTCAGTCACAATTCAGCAGCCAATACAATAATAGTTCAGTATCTGGATTTTAATAATTTTGTAGACCAGTGTGTGTGTGTATGTGTGTGTGTGTGTGTGTTTTAATGATTTTGAAGTAGTCACAAAGCTTAATTTTTTTTAAAAGGAATGTATTTATTGATAAAAAAAATAAATAATTGATAAGCATGCTGGTGCATGGTTCTCCGACATTATTAACAAAAAAGAAAAAAGACTGTTGATTTTAAATATAAAAAAACAGCTAACGTGTTTGGTGTATGTTTTTAAATATTTTAGTTTTTTAGTTTTCAAATCACACATTTCTCTTCCTCTTTTCATTTACTTTATTAATTTTATTACAAAAAGTTATTAGTAATCCTTTAATCTGTCCTGTGATAAAAATGTGAAATATTTATAACTAAAATGTGAAAGACAGAAAAATCGAAAATTTGTATGCTGGTTGATTTGATCGATTTTCGTGTATTTGTGATTTATGCAACTTATTAGCTTTTTATTTCACTCAACACTATTTTAGTACATAATAAGTTGTTAGTATTTAAAAGCACAGACCATTTTTATATTAATAAAATAATAAGTACTAGTCGGCATTTGTTTGGCATTTATATGCCACGACATACCTACAAAAACATGACGGTCTTTGGGGAAAAAGGTTTTCTTGATTAAAACGCCAAGTTTTGTACAGTTTAATCTGTTTTGCATCACTATCTATATTAATTTCTCAAAAAAGTTACTCTTTTAGCATGTTTTTATTATATAGTGATTTCTGCTTATTGTATGAACAAATATTTCATTGATAATTTGGTAACCCTTTACAATAAGGTTTCATTTGTTAACATTAGTTAACTACATTAATTAACATGAACTAACAATGAAGAATACTTCTACAGAATTTATTGATCGTATATGTTTATTTCAACATTTAATACATTTTTAAAATCAAAAGTTGTATTTGTTAACCTTAGTTAATGCACTGTGAACTAACATGAACAAACAATAAACAACTCTATTTTTATTAACTAACATTAATTAAGATTAATTAATTAAGATTAATAAATGTTGTAAGAAATATATTGCTCACTGTTAGTTCATGTTAGTTAATACATTAACTAATGTTAACAAATGAGACCTTATTGTAAAGTGTTATCTTATAGCAGGTATACTGTAATTTACTGAAAACATTTTCCCCTTGACATTTAGATGCCAAAGGTTCGATTCGAGAGATTATTCTCCCCAAGGGTTTGGATCTAGACCGACCAAAGCGTACTAGGACCTCGTTCACCGCAGAACAGCTGTACAGACTGGAGATGGAGTTCCAGCGGTGCCAGTATGTTGTGGGACGAGAACGAACCGAACTTGCCCGACAACTTAACCTTTCTGAAACTCAGGTACACACTCAAATACACATATCGATACACACAAATACAATTACAAATACACAAAACAATCAATTATGAAGACCACTGAAAAACAAGACAAACTCAAAAATAATCACAAACATGTATTCAGCTCTCCCAGAAATATTTATCCTTTTTATGTGTAAAAATGCATTTTTGATTCTCTGTACCATCTTAAAAGGCACAGCTACCTGGTAACAATTTGTTCTTACTATATGATTTTGATCTTTATTTTATTTGTATTTTGATCATCCTGTGGCATCCCTTCAGGGCACCTAAAACATCAATGGTCCGATCGCATCTCCCTGACATTTTCCTGGATAATTCCCTTTTGCAATAGTTTGATGGTTTGTTAGTGGTATACAGGGCCGCTTTACAAAAATAAGCCCAGCGATGCATTTGCAGCACATGCTTTGCGCAGGGGTCAGCAAGAGGTCACAAGCTTGAGATTACATGACTGAACTGTACATGCACTCTCTCTCTCTCTCTCTCTCTCTCTCCCTCTCTCCCTGCTTCTCTGTCCTTTTTTTATCCCTCTCTCTCTCTCTTTCTCTCTCTCTCTGCGTGTCTCCCTGGATAATCTGCAGCGCGGGGAAACTATGACTTCAGTAGTAAGGCTAATTTTGGAGCCCACGTTTTTTATTTGTTTATTCATCAGTGAACATGTTCATTATACCACATGCTTGCATGACCAATTACTGCATTTATTAAAATGAAATCATATAGCTGATTTTTTCTATTTTAGCAAATTTAAAAAAAAATTCTCAATTATTCAATCATATGTCGTTACTATTGATCGGGCCTCCCCTAATTAAACTCCCTGAACACCTGCAAACCGACAAAGCTGTCTCAATGTTCCTAATTCTGTTGGCCATTTGAACTGTGTCACATTCTATCACATCATCACCCCTCTAACGACTTTAAAATTCTTCTGCTCTCCTGTGGGGCGAAATTACGACATTTGAAGCCCCGAGGCAGATCGGTGCTGCTAACACAGGGAGCACAATAGAGTTAGCTTCACTAATGCCCTCTCTAATGCCCCGTGCTGCAGTGCAGTTCAAATCCATGCCTTGATTACATTAAAGCTTCCCGTGTCTCTTCTTGGCCGCCTGATGAGGACGGTGAAGTGCTCCTTAATGATGGCATCATGAAATTAACATTGTGTTCAGAGACGCGAAATGTTCTGTGGAAAGATCAAACAAGGAAAGTCATCCATTTGTGAAAGTGTTCCTGCAATGCATTTTTTATTTCTCAAAGACAAAAACAAGAATGAGAGAGAAAATATAGTTTTTTTTAGAATTGCTGGTAATTCAATGTTTTCCTTGACCTTCCGGTTCATTTTATCAACAAAATACTGTGAGATTTAACAGATACAAATGACAAATGTACATGTTACAAATTTATAGACTATGGGTTTAATCTGATAACTCAATAATTAGCGTGTCATTACAACACTGATGAAACTGTTAAGGTATGTACTTATGTAAGTAACAGCTTTGTTAAACTGAGCTGCATATTTTTTCTTTAATAATTTTGCACGAAACATTTAAATAGTATGACCGCCATTGTGATGCCTTTAATGTGACAGTTAAACTGTGTGACACAATTCTGAGATGTTAGTCATTCTTCATTGTTCTTATTTCTCTGAATCTATTGATCACTTGAAGTACAGTGAATATGAAGCGGACCTCCTTTTCTCTATAGAAAATAAATATATATTATGACTTTGTTTTGCTATTGGAGCTTGAGCTAAACATGTATTATCTGGAAATTGCCATTCCTCTTTCTTTGTAAACCTAAATTAAATGGATCCGATACAATTATGTGGTTCAAAACAGTATTGATCCATCCATCCTTGCAAAAGGAGCTTGTGTTGTGCTGTTTTTCAAAAGAAAAGCACACATTTTTTTTCATTAAATAAGTCTTTATCAAAACTTACATTTACCTTTTTTTATTTCAAAATAAGTTTCACTTACACTATTCATTTTAATTTTAGCTTTACATGCACCGGACACTTTTGCCCTTTTTACAGAGTTTTTACTTTTTTACTGCTCCAAAATTGAATCAGATTTACCTTAGACATATATAATCTAATCACATTTTAGCTTATTTAGTTTCTACAAATAGACTTTTACATACCAATAATCATGATAAGTAAAATATCAAAGAATTGTTTTACTTTTTTGTCTTTATATTTTACATTTGTAACCAATTCTAAGTAGCATTATAGTGGTATTATGCAAGATCACACAATTTACCTTATTATTTTGTTTGTTGTGTTCTATTTTAAGCTGTTTTCTCTCTTTCCGTCCTTCGGCAGGTGAAGGTTTGGTTCCAGAATCGGCGCACTAAGCAGAAGAAGGATCAGGGGAAGGATTCAGAGCTGCGTTCTGTGGTCTCTGAGACAGCCGCCACATGCAGCGTCCTCCGTCTCCTGGAGCAGGGCCGGCTCCTCACTCCCCCTGGCCTGCCAGGGTTGCTGCCCCACTGCGGGAGCTCGTCACTAAGCTCAGCCCTGCGTGGGCCGTCTCTGGGCATCACTGCTAATGGAGGCTCCTCCAGCAGCAGTAGCAGCAGCGCGGCTAGCTCAGGCACAGCTGGGGGGAGCCCGCCGCTGCCAGCGGTGACCAGTTCGGGGACAGTCACGGGGCTGCAGGGATCTCCGCCTGCCCACGGGCTGTTTAGCTTTCCTATGCCCTCTCTACTTGGGTCGGTCGCCTCACGCATCTCCTCCACCCCGCTCGGCATGGCCGGATCCCTCGCAGGGAACTTGCAGGAACTTTCTGCCCGCTACCTGAGCTCCTCCGCCTTTGAGCCCTACTCGCGGACCAATGGCAAAGAAGTGCTAGACAAGAAAGTTTTGGAATGATCACTAGGGGTTTCTTTTTGTCTTTGTTGTTGTTGTTGTTTTGAAATTTAGTTTGAGCTCTGATTATCTCTCTTTTTTTATTAACCTTCGCCCCTTTTGTCCCATCAGTGCTGTTGTATTTTTAATCTTGCAGTTTTTTTTTTTCTCATGTCATCAACCTGCACACTTGATTCCTCTCAGAACTGTAAAAAGGTGGATTTTCAGAGCTTTTTGCACTAAATCGAAGTTTCTCCAAATTTGACACAAACGAGAGCTTGAGGAAGGAATGTAGCAAGAGATTATGGAGGGGAAGAGAGATAAAAATGCTTTCTGAGGCAATATTTTCGGGGCACTTTTTTTCCCGTTCACCTTTTTTCGGAGCTGGACAGTTGTATTCAGATTAAAAACTAATCTGAAAACTGCTGGGTATTAAATCAGCAGTACAGAACATAGACCCCCTGATAAAAACTGAACTGTTGAACATGTTTTCAGTTTGAAGAGCGATCTAAATGTGATTTTTACATAGTTGCGTTTGCCAAGTCTCAAATAATGAAATATATATATTATATCGGAATTCATTTCGAAAGGTTAGCATACAATACAGTCATACTGTGGCTTTATATACACAGTTCGCTTACAGAGGTCATGAATTTGCTGTACCAAGCTATAAGATCGGATGTCTATACCATTTTGTATTCGTTTGGTTAAAGATGTTCTGACTAAATCGAAGGAAAACGCTGTCAGACCGTTAAATAGTCCAATAGTTCTGTGTTGTTCTCTAAATGGTTTCTGTGAGGGTGCTCCCCAAAATGAGTTTTGAAGGCAGTCCCAGTTTGTGAGTTTGTATGTCTTAAATATGCAGTTTTTCTCCTCTGTGTGTGTGTGTGTGCTGGTACTAAAGTTGTAGTCCTGGTTTCCATGTGTAGGTGCTTGTTTAATTGAAAACCTTACGAGAAAATTTTAAATGTCATTGCCTGGGATAAAGCTCCTGAGTATCAACAAGACCCTCGCATTATTGGACTAGACGATTTGCCGTGAGCAGCAACCCCTGTACCAATACGGCAAAGTTTTCAAGAAGAATTCAACGCCCTTTCTATTATCAGACCTGAAACGAGGCAGATCTCTGATGGACGAACAGGGTACGATTACTGTAGTATAAAAGCAAGAATTAAGATTGAATAACTAAAATTGTTATTTTATTGTAAATTATTCACGTCTGTAATAAATAGATCATTAGTATATCTGTAAATAATGAAAGAATGAATGTATGGGGGGGGGGGTGTTTCTGACTGAACAGCCAATCAAAGCTCGGGTGGTGTTGTTGTTAAATATCTTGAAGTTTGTGAACCGTGGTATGAGTGTGGATATATATTATATATAACTAAAAAGTCAAAACAAAACAAATCTCTTCAGTCTTTCATTCCATCTTTCTTAGCTGTGTAAATTCTAAATGATGTGACGGTTTCTTCATGTGGCGTTCTTAGCATCAGTGTAAATCGTCCAAGGTCACTTAACACTGCCAGTTCTGTCACAGCGCTGGCTGACATTGTGTGCTGTGGTGATGTTTGAGAGACATACAGGAGTTCAGCCTTGCATGAATGAATGTGTCTGGACATCCTGGAATTACTCTTAATAGATTCTACCTGATTTCATTTGGACAGAAATATCTCCCAGAGTTACTCCTTGATTTGGTTTTGGACATAGAAACAATCGTAGCAAACACAATAGGAAGACGTTTATGGGAAATCTACTGGTCCAACTGTGATATTACAGGAAGGAAAGTGTTGAATTTCAAAGGTTGGAAATCTGAAATATCTAGTATTTTTGCATTTCTTTACAACACAATTAAGACTTTTAAATATGGATGATGAGTGAGACAGTGATTTTAAATGAGAAAAGTGAGATGAGGTGAATTTAATAATTTATTGAGGGGTGGGATGGAAGGTAGACCAGACACCTCTGTTTTTCAAAGAAGAAAAAAGAAAAATCTGTCCTTGTAATTGGATGAACATTATGATGTTGTTGCATTTTATAAAAGGGACAGACTATTGAAAAGATGTTGGGATACACAGAGTAGGGAGAGTTAATTTTTTATTTGTAAAAATTTTTTGTAAATGTATGCTTGAGCAAAGTCTGAAGGTTGTAGAATGGCAATGAGCCAAACAAAAGCAGAACTTCTCAGTGCAGATGAAGTTCCTCAAGGGCAAATAAACACAAGAAATGAAAAGCAGGATATTAGTTTTAAAAATTATTTGTTAATTATAACATTTGATTTATTATTTTAAGCGTCACCAATTTTTTTTCAATGATGATTTCTGGCAGATATGATGGGGTTAAATCATCATTGAAAATCTTTACATCTGCCAGAAATCATCATAAGCCGTTCACACTGAAAATCTTTCATTTAAAAATAAATAAAAATTTGGTTAATATTTATTCAAAATAACTTTTGTTTCATTTATTTTATTTTGTATTACTTTGTTTTGCTACAATTTGAAAAGAAATAAGTTTGATATTTCTTTGATTACATGCCATTTTAGCTTTCAGGTTTGAGCTATCACATGTTTGTGTGCGTGTTTATATGTGTGCACTGATTGGAGGCTTCTAACTAAAGGCCTTTGTCACTTTGCTACTCGGAGTGTTTTGCAGTCTTTGCCTTTCTGAGTCTTGGGAATCTTCCTTAAAAAAAAACACAACGGTCTTGGCCTCCTCTCCCCCTCGCTCTATTTCTCCTCCCTCACAGCCCAATTAGGCTGAAGGTCGAGCTGCATTGTGGTTGGGGGTGAGGGAACGGGTGGAGACGATGGGGGAGAGTGTGAAAGAGGGAAGGGGGGATTGTGTGAGACCACCAACACGTTCCCCGCGTCACATGACTAGCCCTTAAACACCGGCCTACGGTGGGAGGAAAGGCAGCATCCTGTGGGTGTTTTGTGCTCTTTGTGCGTCCCTCACTTCCTCTTTTATTTGTGCTTACATATGGTGATCAGAGCGTAAACACACGCTGTGAAAGAACCTTGTACAAGAGTAGAGTGGACTCGTGACCCCGATGGTCCTGGAGAGCGTTAAATCCTGTCATGGCTTTCCCGGCCTTTCCCTGAAGTGTCATACATGCTGACAGGCTTTTCCAACTAAATGATCCAATAAACCAATCAGGGGATTTTGAAAAGCTGAGCAGCTACACGCTGGTACCTTTGGCACATAGACTTGTCTGGGCCCTTAAAGGTATATACCTTATGCTGACTGACAATTAGTTTAGAAAATGCAAAAGAAAACACGTTTAGATATCTATCACCTGATGATGAATAATCCACATTCTGAAGCATAATCAGGGGCAAATAATAGTTACAAAGAGTAATAGAGGGTTTTGAGCTTTGAAACTGGTTTTACAAAAGTGAAACTTTCCTTGAATTGGATTTCATGAAAAATTCGAATTGACCCTATAGTTTTTAATGCAAATGTCTGGTCTTGTTTTGAAATGAAAGAAAAAATACTTCATCAACACACTCCGCCTCTGAAACAAATTTCCAATTTGCTGACATCATTGAGTCCTTTATTTTTCAACCCACCACTTTTCACGATTCAATCAATTATAGTATACACAAAACATTAAAATTGAACTAAAACTTTAACAATAAAATCAAGTTCCATCCTCGAAGCATCCTTCTCGCTCAGAAATGCTTCATATTTTATAAATAAAATGGGCTGTGAATGTAGTTTTGTGTTAACGTTAAGCAATCTAATCATTTACTGATTGACTGCCTACAGATGCATATGGCGGTTTATGACAGAAACCTGCTGACTAGCATATCACTAAGCCTATTAGTACATATCTGACACAGCAGAAGTCTCGAAACGATAATAATCAGTGATGCCAGTGATGGCCCCTGCTGTGGTAGATTAAATACAGATGTTGTCATCAAATCTCACAGGTTTCAAACAACAATTATGCAGGTGGTATAAACACCATTAATCGCCACATTAGAATCAACAAGCATCTCATTGAGGCGTTAGAGAGCCAAATCGGTTTGGTTGGCCCGTGTGAGTGGCACTACACCAAAATAGCCCATTTCATAATGTTTTCGCATTGTTGTGTAATATTTAATGCAATTAAAAATCACTTGTTTTTTTAACAATAGCACATTTGTCTAGCAGAGGATTTGTTTCCCACAGCGTTTCGATTCAATTTGCGTTTGCATGGAGCAAGGTCGCTTCAAACGAACAATAATAAATACATCAACAATCCAACCTCCCTCCACCTGGACCAAACCGCACCACAAAGCCTTGATGTTTTTTTTTTTTTTTGTGGACGGATTGTGAAACAGATGATGTATTTTAAGCGAGGGCACGACTCCAGTGGGTGGGTACACTTCAGGGGCATTAATTTGCTATTTTTTGCATTCTGTCTGAAACATTTGGATTGACTCTCAAGAGACTTCACAAACGGCAGCATCACCACTGCAACACCCACCCACTCCAAACTCTAGTGCTTTTCCCTGCCAACATGTTTCACACTGGAGAGTGTGTATGTGTGTATACTCATATCCATACAGTGTGTGTGTGTGTGTGTGTGTGTGTGTGTGTGTGTGTGTGTGTGTGTGTGTGTGTGTGTGTGTGTGTGTGTGTGTGTGTGTGTGTGTGTGTGTGTGTGTGTTTGTGTGTGTTTGTGTGTGTTTGTGTGTGTTTGTGTGTGTGTGTGTGTGTGTGTGTGTGTGTGTGTGTGTGTGTGTGTGTGTGTGTGTGTGTGTGTGTGTTTGTGTGTGTTTGTGTGTGTGTCTGTGTGTGTGTCTGTGTGTGTCTGTGTGTGTGTGTGTGTTAGGGCAGAGGTTCAAATCTTCAAATCTCAAACATTAGATTTGAGTTTTGGACCTATTGTACTTGCTGCATGTAGAGGGAGACGAATTCAGTGGGAGAATGAAAATCAGATAAGTGTGTTCAAACATCTAGTGTAGCTGTCAGTAAGGAGGAGTGATACGGTAATAATAGTTGAGTGGAAAGTTACACATGCAGATGAAGATCCAAATGGATTCCACAAAAGTACAACTATCCTTGAATTGACCATCATGGAAAAAAAGGAAAATAAATGAAAATGAACCCTATTTTCAGTTTTTAATGCAAATTTTTGGTCTTATTTTGAATGACAGAAAAAAGTTTCATCAACACACACACCACATACACACACACACACACACACACACACACGTTGTGTTTCATTTTTTATGGGGACTTCCATAGACATAATGATTTTTATACTGTACAAACTGTATATTCGATCCCCTAACCCTAAACCTACCCATTACAGAATTGGGGTTTTTTTCTCTATTTTTACATTTTCAAAAAACATAATTTAGTCTGATTTATAAGCTGTTTTCTTCATGGGGACCAAACAAAAAAAAATCGGATATTGCCATCTTTCAGGGGCATTTTGTCCTCCACACCACATACACACACACACACACACACACACACACACACACACACACACACACACACACACACACACACACGCACGCACACACACACACACACACACACACACACACACACACACACACACACACACACACACACACACACACACACACACACACATTCAAAACTTGCTTAGCTTGAAACAAATTTCCAAATGGATGACATCATCAAGTCCTCTTATTTTTTCACACTACCTTTGACAATTCAGTCAATTCACAAAATATCAAAAATGAAACTAACAAAATGAACAATAAAATCATTTCCCAGCCTACAATTCTTTCCTCTGATCATCCCTTTTTGCTCAGAAATACATCACATTTCATAAGTAAAATGGATAAAAAAATTGTTTTGTGTTGATTATAAACAATCTGATCATTAATACACCCATTAAAATCATTTACTCACCAAATGTTTTTCTTAGAATCCTTCTAAATATTTTATTTTATGTCCCACAGAAGAAAGTCAAGCCAAGTCACCTTTATTTATATTGCGTTTTATACAATATAGATTGTTCAAAGCAGCTTTACAAATGATGCATTTCTGCTGTTATTCAGCTGAAGTCAGTTCAGTGTTGATTCAGTTCCTTTGTAAAGATCATCAATTATTAAATTAGTTCATTGCATGAATGAAAGTCAAACAGATTTGGAACAACATGCATTCCGTTTAAGTAAGCAGAACTGACAGATTTTTATTTTGTACTCATACATTTAAGTTGCTCTTAATTTGAAATATTTGAGTAAGCTTCATATCTTCATATCAACCTAAATATTTTTTTTATTAAATATTTTAATAAGTTTTAACTTGCTTATTAAGTAAATGCTAATTTGTCAATTGGTAACACCATGCTTTGAACCATAGCATAGCTTAGCATGGTATAGCAATTGCTGAATGAGTAAGGCAATATAATTCATTTACCATAACTGTTCTCAAACTAAGCTCATGTGCACTCGTCACCATGATGGTACCCAAACATAACAGAAACTCTTCTTAATTAGCATAGCAAAACATTAAACATGACTAAATCTCCCACTTAACATTCTTGCACACACAACAACAACCAAAAAAAAAAACATTATATATAACACTTAATTTTAGCATTTACTCTCCCATTTGAGTGTTATGGCAGAGAATGTTGAGAAACAGAAATCCTAGCCCAAATTTCTGTAATTTTTCTAAATTAAAAGAAAAAAGTTCATAAAACTCAAAACATTGAAACAATTCAGATTTTTGTGAACTCAAAAGAAAGTTTTATATACTTTATAGTTTTATTAAAGTTTATAAGATAATTTTATTTATTAAAGTTGATAAACTAATTTGTTTAATTTAAGTTTAATTAATTTTAGTGTAATTTACCCTATACTCAAAACAATTAATTATTTTAGCATTAGGGTTTACAGTGAGTAAATCATTGGTTGTAATAATGAAAAAGGGATCTAAATGCAGCGGTCTTATTAACAAAGAGAACTCAGAAACAGACTAACTGAACATAGAGAAATGAGAGAAAAATGAGGCACAGTGTAACTCTGTGGTTCTCTCAGGAACAGGCAGGAGACTCAGTTTGATGGAACAAACTTAAACTTTTAATATACAGAAGCAGGTTAAACCAACACACGTTACACATCACATAGATCGGACAAACACTGACTGAACTGAAGGAACTTAAATGCAAACACAGATGATGATAATTAAGTGAACACATGGTGACAGATGAACCGATAATGACGGTGATGAAGACACGTGACAACTGAAGACAGGCAGACAAGTCCAATGAAAACAAACTAAACAGAACACAACTGTGACACAGAACTGAAACATAATACAAAACACATCCAAAATCACAAACTCAGATTATCCCTGACTAAAAAATAACAAAATGTTCATTTTGGGAAGATTTTTACAGATTTTTTTTTTTTTTAAAGTTTGAGCTTTAGGGATTAGAAAAACTTTCGGTTACACTTTATTTTAAGGTGTCTTTGTTATAGTGTAATTATATATTTAAGTACTTAGTAATAGTAATTAACAACATGTGCTTACTAGGGTTAGGTTAGGATTAGGATTTGGTTGAGAGTTAGTTGATTGTAATTATGCATAATTTACTGTTATTACTATGGTAAGTACATGTAACATGTAACAAGTACACTGTAAAATAAAGTGTTAACAAACTTTCAAACCAGATTTCTGGATTAAAAAAGAATTGACTATAACTCTCTCATAATATGCACCGCAAAAACACAGAGCAAAGCTCTTAAAGCCTGTATAGAGCTGGGCAATTTTTTTATATTCCTGCCATATAAAAGTCCCCTCACTGAGATCTTTACTTTTAGGTGTTATTCTGTGCCAAGTTCTTAAAACTGTGCATTCTTAATGGAAAGACAGTGATAGAGCTGGATCTCTATGTCCCTGAAAGTGTCAGTATAGAGAAAAAGTCTCTTACAATGATTCTTACATAGATACATGTAAGATTCTTAAAAGAAAATCCACCATTCTGAGTAACTTGTAACCTTGATAAACTGCTCCAGGTATGCTTTTATATAATTAGATGATTGATTCCAGGTGTGAGTGAGGTTTCAATATAGAAAGAATTGTAGACTATGTGATCCAATGTGCTCAGAATAAAAGAGCTGGATGAAAAAGGATAAAGCTTTAAGGATGTCTCAAAATACTCGATTCATAAGGCTTTGTATCTTTGTACATCAGTCCAAATAGAATAGTTTTAACGTGATGTTGTGTGAGCATGCATTTAAAATAAAATAGTCTTTAAAACAAAGTTATGTTGTTATGGTTACCTTTTTTAGTCTAATTGGATTTCATATTATCATGAGTAGATGACCATTGGTTTTACTAGCCAGAAATTGTTTTAAGTGCTTCTAAAAAACTGATACAGCTTTTGATGAACAAGTATGACAAAAGTCTCATAATGGCACACGTGTCCCTTTTTTTTCCACCAAGGCCATGCACCTGTGAGTCACACTATGAGAGGCAAGCAGATATTTTATGAATAATCTGTGTAATTCTGTATTAGTACATTCTCCACAAAATAATATAGTGACCGTCCACTTTTTCATTTGTTTTCTCCATAAACCTAATCAACCAGCTCTGAGATGGATCAAATTACACATTTTGAATTTAGGGAAGAACTATTTGCTTCATGGAGCACTGCAAATTAGGATGTAATCGAATCAAAGTGCTAAAATATGTCAAATATAAAAATACTGATTTGCAGTCAATGATTAGTATAAAAACAATAGATTTAAAGTTGATTATGTCATTCACGTGCTTTTTAGGAGTGGGCGGTTCTAGCTGAGCTCTTTTGCTGCCATTTGCATTTCCATGGTAACAGTGTTCTGGTGGAGCTTTTTTTAGGATTATGGGTAATGTAATTCATCACAATTTTTTTTTAACAATTTATCATTCACATCTCAACAATTTATCACATCACATCTCATCTCATCAAAGGTTTGTTTTGATTAATGTCCATGAAAAGATTTAATGGCACTTTGTACTTCTGGAATGCGGTTGCAATTTATTGTGTTAGATTTATTGGAGTAAATAAGAAACCTTGCTGACTATAGCAATGAAGAAGTTGCCAGTTGTGTTTTCTAAACAACAAGATATCACATATTTTATGTGTGTGTGTGTGTGTGTGTGTGTGTGTGTGTGTGTGTGTGTGTGTGTGTGTGTGTGTGTGTGTGTGTGTGTGTGTGTGTGTGTGTGTGTGTGTGTGTGTGTGTGTGTGTGTTCCTTATAAAATGTACAGATGTATTTTTCATTAACGCATAGTAAATCAAAAGAGGTGTTTGTGCAAATATTATACAATTATAAGCCTGAGTTTCACTTATAAAAACACATGTAAATGGATGGGAATGTCAATGAAGTTCTGAATACTGTAAGAACAATTTAAATCAATTTAATATAAAAAACGAAGAACCTTTGCTCGTCTACTTTTCAAATGTTCAAGCCTTAATTAACAATTTGCAGCAATTTCATACGAAAGGCCTTCACCTTACAAAAATTAGGTGCTTCGTGATTCATTCATTCTCAATTCACTTAGTGTCTATAAAAAGTATTCACCCGCTATAAGTTTTATTGTTTTACAACATTGACCCACAGGATTTAATTAGACTTTTCTGACACTAATCACCAGAACAATTTTCATTAATGACAAAGTAATTACATTTTTTTACACATTGGTCAAAATTTATTACAGATTCATTGTCCTACATATTCATCCCCTTTTCAT
This sequence comes from Gila orcuttii, assembly GCA_026230005.1. Taxonomy (NCBI): domain Eukaryota; kingdom Metazoa; phylum Chordata; class Actinopteri; order Cypriniformes; family Leuciscidae; genus Gila; species Gila orcuttii. The sequence goes on along the minus strand of JAPDVR010000013.1, from coordinate 30,449,720 downwards.
TTAGTATTTAAATGCACTCTTGTCAGCGATTGCAGCCTTGAATCTGTGTGGTTTTAATATTTATGTGATTTCTTAAACCAAATAACACCAGCGATGACTGAGGGGGTGAATACCTATGAAATAAATTATTTGTAATTATTTTAGATAATTATGTTGAGATCTATTTTTCTTTTCACTTTGGCATTAAAGTTTTTTTTTCCCATCAGTGTCAGGAAGTCAAATTATGTCCATTATGTGATTCAATGCTGTGAAACAACAAAAATAGGAAAAGGGCTAAAGGGGGGTGAATCTTTTATCAAATAATTGTTTTTAATTTTTTTATATTTTTACCTTAAAATCTAAAACTCTTACATCTCTTAAAATGTTAAGCTAGGCCTACTTGTCATGTTAGGTTAATTTTATGTTAGATATGGGCTAGTCTATCATTATTGTTCTCACAACAACATAAAAAATAACAACGGGGGATTTGTGTCAAAAGGCTGTTAAAAAAAAAAAAAAAAAATCATGTGACACCAAAGTGTAATTTGTAGAAATTGTCCATTCATCGGCACTACTATGACTCTTGCTGACTCATGCACGCGCTCGTAAAACTCACGTCTTTTACGTGAGCATGCACGAGTGCTACTTCCTGATCACGCTGTCATATGACTCCGTCTGTTCATCCGCTCTCCGCGTAGATCTGTTTACACATAGACAGTTTAATTTAGTTAAGAAAAATAACAACAATGTCTACATTAGTAGCCAATCGACCCGTGGATCTGAACGGCCCTGAAGCAGCGGCACGGCAGCACGCGCAAGCCGTAGTCAGAAACTACATCTCCCAGCCCAGACTGAGTGAGTGACATTTACATTTCATTCATACAGCTAACAGCAGCAATACATCTGGCGTTTCTCTCTCTCTCGTCTAGTTCTCTGCACTGCTCTTTAATATGTATTGGGTTTGATCAGAGGTTAAACAACGCCCGGACGGAGCTGATCTACCGCTAGTGTTGTCAAATGTCAGATTTGAGTCAATGGAGCACAGTTGTCGTGCTAAAACTAGCTTGAGCTGTTCATAGGACATCGCTCATCACTTTTGCTCTTTTTTTTTTTTTTACTAATTTGAACGGCCGTTTTGTAAATAAACAAATTAAATGTGTTATTTAAATGCTAATTTTAATAAGAAAGTGGATAACCTTTTGTGTCTTTGAAGGTCTAAGCGTAAACATGCTAGCTAGCCAAGCAGGGCTAAATCTGGTTATTTATTGGCAGAACGGTTAATCTGATCTGGAATATGCATCCAAAACTACAATAAACCGTACTTTTATGTCATAGATTGCTTAGGTGTGGTATTTAACTGTGCTAGATGTAACGTTAAGTGTTTTAAGGCTCCATCTATGAGTGGCTTATTAAGCTTAATTAGTTTAATACAGATAGTATGACTGAATTTATATAAATATGCAGTTTAGGCCTGTATTTAGTGTTCGGAACGGACGTTTTTATGAATTTGTTTTCGATTCTTACGCAGTAGGTAATGCAATGAGATACAGATGGTGTGATGATCCCTCTCATGTGACATGATCACGTGACACCCAGCTGAGCTGGTGAATAATGTGCAATGAGGAACCTTCAGCTCCACACAAATCATGTGACTTGTTTTGTAACAGAAAAAGTTGCACATATTTTTTTATTTAAAATCTTGTTACTGAAGTGGTAACATATTGTTATATTTTAAATAATTGTTCATACTCTTTTAATTCAAATGCTGCAGTGAGAGTTTTCTTCTCTGCATTATGGTCATCTGAAATAACGTCAGTATATTCCATCTGCCAGGTCGCAGAATAGTGTTTTTCATAATGTTTCTGTTTGAAAGTTAATTAACAGTTATACATCAGAAAGTGTTTGTTTGCCGGGCTCTTAATTTTACAGTGGTATGTGATACTGGTACAGACAGATCCATCTTTGAATCTGCTGATGCTGTTTTATTCTATTAAGGAGTGATTTTCATTCCTTTCCATTGTGTCTATTTAAATTGACTCTTGTCATTTCCATTTCTTGTCAAGGGTTTCGTTGTCAAGTTGTTTGCCTTGTAAGCCGCCACCTAATAGCACATTGCAAATCGTTTAAAACCCTATGAAAAGCGCAGTTTCTTTCCTGTGTTGACATATTTCCTATTAAGTTTGAATCTGACATATTTACCTGTTTTCCTATTTGGTGGTAGGTGGTATTAGGGGGAGGGGCATTCTCATTCTTGAGTGTTTGATTGGACAAAGTGCTGTAGTGCAGGATGACTCATCAACATTTTTAGTGTGACCTCTCAGACTGTAAATTTTAAGTCTTAATAATAATATATGCTAAAAGTGTATTTTGTCAATGTTTAGAAGTTTACTGGATACAGATGTCTGATCTGAAATCTAATTTTAATTTTATGTAGTGCAGTGCAACATGTTTGGTCAGTTTTGAACCTGGCATTTGCAGTGATATGGAAAACCCATTGAGATGCAATAGTTGGTCAAATAGAGGAAGTAGAGCTTAGGTATACTGCTGATGAACATATTTTTGTATTCCAGTTGCAAAATTGTGTATTTTCCTCCCCTTTTTTGTCGTTCACTTACACTAGCGTTCACAACATTTGGTCTTGCTATGATTTTTTTAAAAATGTTTTTTAAAAAGAAGTCTTTCATGCTCACCAAGGTTGCATTTATTTGATCAAAATACAACAAAACAATATGGAATAGTATTAAAATTTAAAATAACTGGTTTCTATTTGAATATATGTTAAAATGTAATTTATTCCTGTGATGGCACTGCTCTGAATTTTCAGCATCATTACTCCAGTCTTCAGTGTCACATGATCCTTCAGAAATCATTCTAACATTCTGATTTGGTGCTCAAGAAACATTTCTTAATATTATTAATGTTGAAAAGAGTTGTCCTACTTGATATTTTTGTAGAGACTCTGATACTTTTTATATTATATCAATACATTTTTTTTTCATGAATTGCTTTTTTTTTTTTTTTCAATGGCCTTAAACTGCTATTGAGATTTTTTCGTGTTCTCGTGATTTAGTCCTGCTTAAAATTGCGGAGGAAGTGTATATTTCTCTAATGGGGAAGTAGGCATCAAATGAGCCAAACATTCAGGCTGAGAAGATCTGAACACTGAAGGTTTTTTCCTATTCTATCTCTATATGTATGTGTAGATTTGTCATTGTTTTTTTCTTCTAATAAATAATAGCCTACCTACATTTTATTCTCTCAATTTTTCTTGAAACCTCGAAATATCCTGCATTCAACCTGCTGAAACATCAGATGACTCCGCACAGTCACAATGTGTTACCGGCATCTCTTCAATAACATAATTTGACTCTTGTGTATGATGTTTCAGCAGTTGAGTAGTTAATTTTGTTTACCCCTTTAATGGAGAACCTTGCAAAAATTACAGCTCGTCTGGCATCTTTCTCTCATTTTTTCCCCCCTTCATGTGTATTATTGATGTTATTCAGTGTAAATCTCATTAATTTAGACCTCGAAAAAACACACTGTCTCACAGAGGAGCACAGGTAGCTTGTTTTATTTTTTTCTAAGAGTGTCAAAGAAAAGCTCAGGCTGAAAGCCTCTTAGCAAACCAGGAAGAAAATAAATGACTTAATGGAAGAATTGAAGCCTTCCCTTCTGAAAGCCAAAGAAGCTGCATGCGTAAAGACCCCCGATCTGATCCGCCCCCCAGCATACTGTTAAAAAAAGCCTCTCTAATGTAGGCATGCCAGATAGCAGCACCATTTTGTGCCTCATCAGTGGCAGAGTGCATGCTGATAGTGGGCTGTGATTGAAGGCAATGAAGACTGATGGGAAGGCAAACACATAGATCTGTACCCATGAGTCCTTGCAACGCCTGATATGCCGTCACAGTCAAGAGGCCGTGTCCGTCACCGCAGGTCTGATTGGTCCTGCTTTGTCCTTAGAAAAGGCTGAAAAACACAGAGAAAAGACCTTCAAGTTTAAAACTTTTAAATCTCAAATGAAAAAAAAAAAGAAACTAAAATTGAGGCCATTGAAAGGGAGCCGCAGCCGGAAAGTATTTTGCCATTTTGTTACCAAATGTTTGGTATGTAGAGAATACAGATTTAAAGTATATCAAATATTTGCAATTCAATTACTTTTTTTTTTTCTTCCTGTTTCCTAACACTTTCGTCGGCTGGTGTGTTTAAATACTTTATTAGCATTCTTATGCCCAGTCAAATTTCTGAGATGCCTGAAGAAACAAACAAACAAAGTAAACGTACAGTGCATTCATCTTTTCTGTGGAAGTAAAGGCCTTTTTTGTCTTAATCACGTCATTTGCAACAAAAGCAATTAACCCAGACTGTCTGTTCGCTTTGTTTTAATGCTGAATAGACGTTTAAATGTGCTGAAAAGACATTCAGCACGGTAATGGTATTTCTGTGAAGAAACAATTACCCGTAATGACATGGTTATAAACAAATCTTTCAGATGTCACAGCCCTCCTTTATTTTATCCACTGTTTCCTGTTGCTAATCCTTTTGTCCGCCTGTAATTAATCAATTGTCGTGACAGTGAAAAAGAAAGACCGCGGTGGGCGTTCGACTTCATCTTGCCATCAAAGAAAAGTAAATGAAAGACGAGTATAGAACAGTCAACTTTCAAAAATAGTATCCAAGTATATAAAATTATGGACTACTTAAATTGAATAGGGGGGAAAAAAATCCTTTTTATTCCATTATGCACGTCACATATGACACACTATTTTTCTTTACCGAACTTTGGTTCTATCTTAAATGCATATTATTATTATTATTTTTGTTCTTGTGTGTTTCTATGAAAAATGTTGCTTTTATCAAAATTTTATCAAGATTTTTTATCAAAATCTATCTATCTATCTATCTATCTATCTATCTATCTATCTATCTATCTATCTATCTATCTATCTATCTATCTATCTATCTATCTATCTATCTATCTATCTATCTATCTATCTATCTATCTATCTATCTATCTATGTATCTATGTATCTATGTATCTATGTATCTATCTATCTATCTATCTATCTATCTTTTCTAAGTATGTGTAATACTTGTTCTTTATTTTAACTAAAATATATGAAATATATCATTATTTATTTATAATTATTTTAATTTATAATTATATTTTAATTTATATTATTTCAGATATTAAGATGTTTACATTTTGGATAATGATTTATATTAAATATTTACATAAAAATGACTGATGAGATGCAGAAAGCCTGCTAATTGTCTATCGTTGTCTTATGCATTTTTAAATGTGCGTTTTATTGCACAGCGTATTACATGTGCATAAAATAATAGCTGTCAAATGCGCTATTAACCCGTGAACTTTTGTTTGTTTTATGTATCTATGTTTTAAAATATGGAGATTCTGAGATATTAGAAAGTTTTTTGATTTAAAATCTCGTCTTGTTTCCAACATCAAAGTAACTTGAGTACGCCATCCACATCAGCTCTAACATGATATATAACAAACAAGTGTAAACTTGGCTTGTCCTAGGGGGCCCGCTATGGACTTTTGTTATAGATCTGTTGCTAGGCAGCGTACGGGTGAAAACCCGCCTATCCCTGCAAATCACTCTCAAACTGTTGCAGTAGCATTACGGCTGTTTCGATCTATTGTAACTGCACCACTTTGCAACCTCTCCTCGAGAGGCAGTGGGGTTAACCAGCTGTCTCAGTTTAGCTGTCACCCCTTCAGTCAGCATCCCGCCAGGAAACACACACAGATTACAGCTCTTCCCACCGTTACCCCCCCCCTCATACACACACACGCACACACACACGCAGTCGTCTGATTACACACGACCCAATCAGTGCATGCGTGTGGGGAGTCCTCCGTTACAGCCTCTGCTTCTACCTGTGGGGTTAAAAGCATTCCTGTTTGATGGGGGTGTCATCACTGTGGAGGTCTTTGTTAGGACAGATGAACAGCCACAATTGTGTGTGCCTGTCTTTATCAGACTGTCTGTGTGTTGCATGCAGGTCTTGCTTTTGTTTATTTTTGTAGGGGACTTTTTTTGTTTGGTAGCTTAGCTTTGATAGCATGTCAAGTTAATTCCTTTTCTCTCGTCCCATTTAATCCTGATGTCATTGTCACTTTATTCCCAACATTCCAACTTCAGACGGACTCTTTGAATCTCTTAAATGGAGCTAAAAGAGGGTATTACATTATTATTTTGGTAGCACTTTACAATAAGGTTTCATTTGTTAGCATTAGTTAACTACATTAATGTTAATCTCAACATTTTCTTAAATGTGATTTAAAATCAAAAGTTGTATCTGTTAACTAACATGAACTAACAATTATAATTAATGTTAACAAAGATTAATAAGCACTGTAACGAATGTTTTGCTGATTGTTAGTTAATATTAATGCATTGGTTAATGCACTAACCTTAACTTATGGTACGTTACTGTAAATTGTTACCATTATTTTTTATTAACAGAGCCTGAACTGAATGAAAAACATGGCAAACTTTGATTTCTTGCATTTTTATATTATAGTGAATTTATTTGTTATTTTATAATTTAACGTTTCAATTTCAATAATTAATACTTTTTACATTTTGTAATTTTTTTTAGTTTTAGTTTTTTTCTCCATTTTTTTTCTTTTAGTAACTTTTCAGTTCACTATGGGTTATTCAAAAAGGCTATAATCATGTGTTTGTGCGTAAAGTCATGAAAGCCCTCCAAACACTATCTTTAGTTTGTCATTAATATTTTATGCATTGGAAATGATCATCTTTCATTTTTCGATTTTGCTCAATTTATTTTGATACGTAGTCTACTAAATCCCAAAACTGCCCTTTTGAGTGTGTTGCACATTGTGCTGTCAGTGCCATAATTGGATTCCCTCTGTTAGCATTGAAGTTCTAAAGAATACCATCAAGGTCCCCTGTGAGCTCTGATTCACTGTCTTTCATATGTCTATCTATTGGTCATCCAACGTTTCTCTTTTTTTTTTCTTCAAAAATCATTTTATTGTTCCCACAGTTTTTACATTTGTTCAGTGCAGCGTGTTTCTGAATAGGCATAACATTGAGTTTAGAATCTAGCAGCTATTATATGTCTTTACAGGACTGCAGCCCCAATTATTGTCATGAAAATAATTTTTATTTTCACAGAAATGTGCTAATGTCTGTTTAATCAAAAGCACAGTACGTACGTTTTGTGCTATTTATGTTGGCGGTGACAGGTCGTATTGAACATTGTCCGTACTTGCAGAATAGCTACGTAATTTGTAGTGTTTTGGCAGGCGGTTTGTTTAATTCTACCATTGAACATTTGCTCACTTATACAGTTTAAACAGTCTGTTTGTTATTCTCTCAGTCAGAAAGAAAAGGTGTCATATTATTAGTCATTTCAGAGTCTCCAAATTATGAATGTGAGTTAAGAAGCCATTGCCAACATTTCAGGTCTGCAACAAAAAACACTTTCAGTAGCTGATTTCGGATTTTGTGTCCACAATTTCAATTTCCTAAATGAGATTTTTTTTTCTTCTTAGAATTTCTTTAGAAAAAATAAAATCGTTCCTGTCTTGTCAGTCTACATTTTAAAACTTTGAATGGATATCACTCTCCCCTCCGACAGGATCAGTCTTTTTCAGTTACGGTATCAAAGACACCCAATGTCTCCGAATTCATTATCAAATCTTAATATGTGGGCCTTACAGGGTAAGTTTAGTGGGTGTCATGGTGGAATTGTGTGAGGCTTGTTTGTCTGTTTAATGACAGTTGCATTTGTGTCCACCTGATCCCAAACATGGGGCAATTAGCACTCTCTTTTATAGGGTCTTATGGGAAACCACCATGTGGATGCTCTGCAAAAAAAGAAAAAGAAGAAATGCAGGAGGATGTGCGTGAATGAGAGAAGCCTGGCACCTTTGCCTACGCTTTTGTATCGTTAATTCAGTTTCAGCGCAACGCTACCGGCCGGCCCAAAAAACGCCTGTCCCACCGTGTACCCCCTCCCTCTCCGTCAGCGCTTCTCTTTCACAGCAGAAATGGAAATGTGTTGGAATGCTCCATGCCTCCTTTCAGCACCACTTGAATGGGCCCTTTAGTATTTCACACCAAGGTGTCCTTCAGGGCGCGGGGTCAGGCTACCAAAACAGCTTCTACCGCCGGATTAGAACCAATTAACATCTCGGCACACAATAGGGCCTGGCAGCTCCACAGGCCTCACGTTGACCCGCGCTGGTGTTGCATGCCTAGCCCTCGGACCGGCGCACTCAAACTCAAGTGTCCTGGGAGGGGTGGGGAAAGTTTTTCAAGCCTAATGGGAAATGTTGCTACTTCACACCATGTGAATGTATAGCTATTTTTTAATCTTTATTTTACAAGGCCTCTTATGCGGCACTGAGTCCTCTGTGTGTGGAGTTGAAGTGGGCCGCCATCTTCATCATAGAGCTGGAAGGCGATTGGCTCATGGTTCGGCAGGGTTGTTTCATCGCCCTATTTTTTTTTTTGTTTTATTTTTTTGTGATCAGATTTTCCTACTCTGTGTATTTGTTTTGTACAGCTCGTTTTGTGCCTTTTTTCCAGAGTACATAACAAATTAAAATTTTTGCTTCCATTGTTTGACTAAAAACTAGCTGCGTCCTGCTTTGGCAGTGCATATTAGCACCTGCGTGTCTTCATTTAGCGTCCGTCTAATGTTGTGCACAATATCGGAGTATATCATGAGCTTTGTTTGAGTAAAGATTTCATCTCCTTACTATTTTCCATTAGCAGTTTGCGTTGCGTTCGAGTGACTTTTAAGGGGTTGATGTACAATTATAAGGCCGCAATTTTCCAGCCTCGTAATTATGATCACCTCTCAGTAAATAGACATATGCATCTCCTTTGAAACATATGGGCAATTTGTAGGGTAAGTGTAGCTATTAAATCCATTTTATAAGCACCTCCCTGTGAAGCACATACTGCAATTTGTCTGGGCTGAGGCAAAAAGGACGGAGGGAAGGAAAAGCCATAATGTCTTGAAAAATGATGGAATTTGCAGGAAGCCTGCATTTTAGTGTGCTCGCAAATTTGCCAAACGCATCTGTTTTTGTGTGTTTTGAGAGAGCGAATATTCAGTGTTAGGCTGATTTGACTACTGTTTTTCTTTCACCGTAATAACGGCAATTATGAGACTAATCATTTATTTAGGGAAGACGTGTCGCTCAGGGAATCACAATAATGGGAGCTCAAGTCTTTCACCTGCCCAGCAAATATCTTTTTTTGTGAGATTTCTAGTTTTATTACACATATTTAAAAAAATGTTTTTGGTATAATAGGATTTTGGATAACCATATTAAAATTTAAATAATTGAATTTCAATATAAGTAAATTAAAGTTGCAAGTAACCGTTTTATTGGGGGGTGACCAGTCCAAAACTAGTTGCAAAAGTCAGGTGGTGCAACCAGGAAGTCTGGTGGTGCAACTGCAATGAAATAAAAAACATTATTTTAGCTAAGTACATAATACATGTAAGATTGTCTATTATTATTTCTAATAATTATTATTATTATTATTGTTTTAAAATGTTAGTTTTAAATGAAAGATGTTTTACACTTATTAATAATTACAATTATCTTCATGATAATGTTTTAATAGATGCCACTATCATATCAAGTAAAGAAAAATCCGTCACACTTTTTTATACTGGGTGTCACACTTTATATTAGGTGTACTCACATAAAAAAGTACAGTAAGGATACAGGGAGCACTTTAAAATGATCTGGCTGCAAAATCATATTTTGCAAAAAGAAAAGAGAGGTCATGATCTTTAGTAGGTATTATATAATGTTCCATTAAAGTTGCTATGAATTTAATGTTTTGACATTTGATGAATGCATTTTTGATATTTTAATTTAAAGTCAGCTTAAACTGATTAAGCTGATTATTTTTTTTTTGTGTGTGTGTGTGTGTGTGTGTGTGTGTGTGTGTGTGTGTGTGTGTGTGTGTGTGTGTGTGTGTGTGTGTGTGTGTGTGTGTGTGTGTGTGTGTGTGTGTGTGTGTGTGTGTGTGTGTGTGTGTGTGTTTATTAATTAATAATGACAGTGAATATGCTGAATGCTGGATTTTTTTCCTTTCATTTCAATGTTGTCAGGAGGCACAACTGATATTCATCAGGTGGTGCAACCATGTAGCCTACATTTTTTTATTTAAACCAACAAATAACAGGTCAAAGTGAACAAATGTCTGAACTAGATTGTGAACTAGATTGTTATTGTATTTAATGCATTTACTGGTATACTTGTATAATGTATACTTGTATTATGTATAATTTTTTTATGAGAACAAAGATAGAACACAAATATAAAGCCATAAAGAAAAATAACTGAAAAGGGTAACAACAACAAAAAGGATGGAACCACATTTCTCTCTTTTACTCTTCCTTTTCTCCTCAGCCAGTAAGGAAAGTCACGATATGCAGGTGTGTGTGTGGGAAACGGCAATAGTGCATTGACAAATGATTCTGCTTTCTGAAGCCCTAATTAGTGGCATAGTGTCTGCTCCCCGTGGGGCTGCTGTGCTGGGCGTTAGAGACGGTCCATTCTTATTTCCTACTGCCTTTGATATCAGACCGCAGTCTGATGGCGTACACAAAACCGACACACTGGGGCGTGATGGACGACCCAGAGCAGACAAAGGCGACTCTTCTCCATCTAGCATGCACTATCTCTCTCTTTCACACGTATACACACACACTGAAACAAAGTGAAAGGACACACACCAAATTGGCTCCTGTGACAAGGCGGCTAATGTTTTCCCATGCAAAGTAAAAGGCCAAAGTAGGAGACCACACCCTCTGCTCCTAATGATGGCCCACCCTGAGCATGCACCTGGACCCTGGACCAAAAACAAAAATACATAGGGGTGTGTGATATCACGATTTTTGATCTTCAACGATCTGCTTTTGAAGAAATTTCGTATTATTGGTCTACAATGTACATTCTCTCAGTTGCAGTTCTGGAGCCTCCGTCCCAATGTACTGTACAACGCGACGTACATTCACATCTCATGTTAATGCATAGGTAGGGTTACACTCCCATGACATAAAAGTGTATTATTTGCATGCGTTTTAAAGCCTTGCCGGTTTTATTCATTTAATTCGCAGGCTGTTCTGACAAGCTTTTCACAGCGTACACACTAAATGCCTGTCAAACAGCGCGTGAGTACTAAACTAAGTTATCTTTCGCGTCTTATTGTGCTAAAACTGTCAAATACACACAAGGTTTACATAAACACAATCGAATATGTCTTAAGTGAAGGTAAACAGTTCAGACAAATCCAAATATGCGTTTGTATATTTGATCCACGTGACAAAGTGACAGCAGCCTAATAAACCTACTGCCGCTTGTCATTAATGTTAAACAAACAACAAAAGACTAAGAGAAAATCACTTACTGCTCTTCACTGTATAACTTTTTTTAATAATATTTTTGACATTTATTCAATTTCTTACTTGAATACTACTGTTAAATACACCTACTCTAAAAAATAACATGTTTTATTTAATTTGTATATAATATTGTATCTGTATTTTTAATAACAAAGATAAAATAATGAAATAAAGATTTTCATCTTCGCCCAGCCCTACTTTGGCCTTAATTGTCTGTCATTCTTTTATGTTACCTTGTAAAACTACATTTGTAAAATAGGAAAATTAGTTTGGCTGTACTGCTTAGTCAGTTGCAAAGTAGTAAAACCAAAATAAAAAAATCGGGATTGAATCACGATTTTCCTGAAAGAAAAATTGCGACATGATATTTTTGCCTTATCACCCATCCCTACTTGATCATACTGATCTGGAATGGTTGGGGAGAGATTGTAAAAAATTTAAAAACAAAAAACAAAAAACGTGTCTCTGTACAAATAATTACATCGGTCCTTAAAATAAAAAAATAATAAAAAAGCTCATATTGATGAAATTAAAAATCAAGACTAGTTTTTATTTTCTTGCTTATGCATGATTACACAAATAGATTGGGCTCTGAAAAGAATGTATTGTGACATGTTGCAGGTCAGACTAGAACCTGCTTTACTCATATGAGCACCACAACTCAGTAAGAGTGTGTGCACCACAGCTCCAAGAATTAGCAGATTTTCTTCCCTCCATCTGATGTATTTGTTGTTATATTTGGGGCATACTATGCCTGATCTCTGAGTCATAGTTTGTTAAAGACAGACTGTCCAAGAGTGATTCAGGAGTCACATGAACCCCGGTCATGTTGGAAAAAAGAGTGTCATTTTAAAGTCACTTCTGTGCCCCACTCTGCTTGGCCTGTTCGACCCAAAGATAGTTATTTCTGTCTCCCTAAAATGAATGCAATTGTTTATATAGGCTGTATGAGACTTTTTGGGCTCCTCGAACCATCATAAATTACCATAGCCTGAGGCAAGTAATTGTCCCTCACGGAACAGAGTGAAGATGTCGTCCCCCATCGTGACATCTGCCGAAAAAGCTGCCTTGAATGTGCTAACTATGTTCTTGTAGCCCTGACATTTGGACATGGAAATTTATGAAAGCCATTTAGAATGCTCTAGTAAAGGTCACTGTGTACAATTAGATGCACAGGTGTCAAGAGAAAGAGTCCTCGTTTCCATGTGATTGTGGGCTTTTGTAGCAAATATCATGCACTTTATTGGTGTGTGTGTGTGTGTGTGCGCAGTGCACTCATGCCTGTCAAGAAGACATGCAGAAACCTAGAATCAATAAAAATTTCCCATATATTTGTTTAGTAATTAGTGGGTGCTTCCCAAAGGCAAAGCCCCAACTATTACTATTCCTTTTTATTATTTCGCCAAAAGTTTGATGCGCAACTCCTCCTGCAGCTTTTGTCACAGACCCACGAATGAGGCATCAAATCGTGCGGATTATTCGAGAATGGTGTGCTATGACTTTTATAAGCGATCGGGGGTACGATGTTCACCCCAGGGGCAAAAAAGCGGCCGAAAAATCCCATAGACTTAACATTGCGACAAACTTTGACGATTCATAGCTCTGAGCGAGGATTTCGCAGAAACATGCGGTTTACCACATTTGAAGAGGCTGGCAGGCTCTGTAAGAACATGCCTCACAATGGGGTAAAAGTTGCACCCCTGGGGGGCAGGAGCTGCCCAAATTTTCCCCATTGCTCATAATGGTTTTTTATTATTAGTGGGTGCTTGCCAAAGGCAAAGCCCCAACTATTATTATTGCGTTTTTTATTCCGCCAAAAGTTTGACGCGCTACTCCTCCCGCAGCTTTTGTCACAAACCCACAAATGAGGCGTCAAATCGTGCGGATTATTGAGAAATGGTGTGCTATGACTTTTATAAGCGATCGGGGGTACGGTGTTCGCCCCAGGGGGCGAAAAAGCGGCCGAAAAATCCCATAGACTTTGACGAGTCGTAGCTCCGAGCGAGGATTTCACAGAAACGTGTAATTTGCACCATTTGAAGAGGCTGACAGGCTCTGTAAGAAAATACCTCACAATGGGGTAAAAGTTGCACCCCTGGGGGGCAGGAGCGGCCCAAATTTTCCCCATTGACTTACTATGGCGAAGGTCGGCATGTTTCTCCTACTATGGTAAATTACATAGGGATTTTGTATCTAACATAACTCTGGATCACAGTGTCATAGAGACAAGGGGATGGGCTCATTTTACTCAGACGACCAATCAGCCTCTCAGGGCCATTGTTAGGCTATCAAGCCAGGCCCTAGCAACCATTTAGAGCACCCTAACAACAAGTTCCATAGACTTGCTTTGAAAGAGATCAAAGGGATATCGTTGGATAGAAGTGTCATAGGAACATGAGGATGGTCTCGTTTGACTCGAGGCAGCAAACAGCCAATCCTGAATCACCTCAACACTTACTGGCCATGCCCTAGCAACCATTGTCGAGCACCCTAGCAACCAAAATCCAAAGAGGGATATCTTCCATTCTGAATGTCACAGAGTCATTGGAGTTGGTTTATATCATTCATACTTACAAGCAGCCTTTGGAGTTTCATCATTGGCATCTCTCAAGCCCCTCGCTAGCAACTAAACAGAGTACCCTAGCAACCGTTTAGCAAGACCTATATCTCTGCATCAGAACATCATATAGAGATGGGGGTTGGCTCGTTTGTTTTGGTTGGGAAACAGTCTGTAAATATCACCATGGTAACTGTGTAGACACACCCTGGCAACCGTTTAGAGCTACCTAGCAACCATATTGCAACATATAAAAGTCATATTTCAGCTCCACATCATCGTACAGACATGTTTGTTGGTTAATATGCAATCATGTACAACACCCTAGCAACCGAGTGGCGAGTTTTGCCACTGCAAGCACCCACTCACATTTTCTTCAGGAAATGTACATTCTAGTTGCATGTTTACTATTCGGGGCGTCTCAAATGGTCAAATAAAAATGCAAATTGAAGGTGTACATTTTAATATTAATTATGAGGTGTTTATATATATATATATATATATATATATATATATATATATATATATATATATATATATATATATATATATATATATATATATATATATATATATATATAGCATCCTTTCCAAGCAGTACAGATTCTGTAAAAAGGTTTATTGTGTATATTTTTATGTTTTGTGTTGTTTTTGTCATCCTCAGCTTACTCTACTGTGTCTGGTGTAAATGGGCCACTGGTTATCTTGGACAATGTCAAAGTAAGACCTATTTCCATGTTTTAACATGTAAAGTATCTCAAAATATAAATATATATAATATAAATAAGATTTATTCTTTCTTTTGTTTTAAACTTCTTAAAGTGACTATTGGGGATATTCAAATTAATTAACCAATCATACCATTGATCAGCTCTACCAAACTTGGATGTCTTTTTTCCAGTAATAAACAAACATTGTTAAGTTGTTTTGATTGATACTGTGAAGCAGCTTTGATACAATCTGTATTGTGAAAAGCGCTATATAAATATATTTGACATGACTTGACTTGACTATAGAGAAAAAATAATAATAGTTATTCCTATTTTGCCTTTTAATTTGTAACATTTAACACTCTAATTTTTAGTCAAGACAATAAAAAATAAATAGTCCTAGCTTTCCTTTTGTAAAAGAAAAAGGAAAGAAGGAAATTTTTTCCAACTGTAGTAAAGAAAAGAAAAAAGAATAATTTTATAGTTAAACTTTTGAACATTAGATTTTGGATCAGATTATTTATTCCTTTTTATTGGTCATTTATGTTTAAGAAAGAACATTCATTACTGTTACTTCAGTCTTCAGTGTCACATAATCCTTCAGAAATCAGTATAATATGGGGATTTGCTGCTCATGAAATATTTCTGATTATTATCGTTAAAAACAATTTTTTTGTAACAATGTACGTCTTTACTGTCACTTTTGATTAATGAATCATTGTTAAATAAAATATTTTATTTTTATAATATTTTCTTTTCCCTAAAACAACTGAAGGGGTTTGAATGGTAGTATCTATTGATCCTCTTCTTCATCTTTCTTTGTTGTCCTCCTCTAGTTCCCACGTTATGCAGAGATTGTGCACCTCACCTTACCTGATGGGACCAAGAGGAGCGGGCAGGTTCTGGAGGTCGTTGGCACCAAAGCTGTCGTCCAGGTGCACTGAAATCATGTTTTTCTTTTAAAATCGAATTATTCTCTATAAATATTTGTTAGAGTCAGTACTTACAGTATCTCAAGTTAAGTTTAGATCATTACTGAAAAATATTTAAATTTTGTGCCCATCAGGTGTTTGAAGGAACCTCAGGTATTGATGCTAAGAAGACCGCATGTGAATTCACTGGTGACATCTTGCGCACACCTGTGTCTGAGGATATGCTTGGTAAGCATGTGACTAATGCTCATGCAGCCTATGTAATCATTGTCTTTATGTGTCTTCTACATAACCCATACAGATGTCATGAAGAACTTGTCATTTTATTTCAGGACGTGTTTTCAACGGGTCAGGTAAACCCATTGACCGGGGTCCTACTGTTCTGGCTGAGGACTATTTGGACATCATGGGTAAGAGGCTTCTTTTTTTAGGCTTTATATAACATTTGCAGGAACAAGTGTCCTCTTGAGAGGCGCATAGATGACTGAGCAATACTGTGATCTCATTTACTCTAAATGTTGGGTCTTTTTGGTATCAAACTGATTTTAAAATTTAGCAGCACAGCTTTACCAATTAGGCTAAATTTTCTTTGTCAGCGTGTGCTCAGTTTGTCTGCAGCTTAGTTGAAAGGCCAGTAAAATGTTTATAAAAGCCTAAAATTCCTCCTTGTTAGTATTTGAATATTTTGAGATTGAAGGGGAATTTTTGTGTGCTTTTTAAGCCATTTACTGACCTCATGACCCTGATCTCTGCTAAGCTGAAATGGCAAAGGTGAGCCTTTGAGCTATCAAAGGTATACAATGGGGACTCAAAGCTACGTTTGAATGAGCCAAACGGATAAGAGGTGGCTTAATAAAAGGTTGATCAGGCTTCAAGGTCACACCACTCCAAATGGTGTGTAAAATGCTGATATGCCTTAACGAGAATTGGTTTTCTAAAATATAAGCCATGATCATTTGCCATGAGTGGTCAATGTGGATAGTTTTGCCTTTAGAAATAGAAGTTGTACTTTGTAGACTCTAAGTACCAGATAAGTTTTCTGCTCATGTGAGATCACTGTTCTCACTTTGATTCCTCTTAGGTCAGCCCATCAACCCTCAGTGTCGTATCTACCCTGAGGAGATGATTCAGACTGGCATCTCTGCTATTGATGGCATGAACAGTATTGCCCGTGGGCAGAAGATCCCCATCTTTAGTGCTGCTGGACTACCACATAATGAGGTGTGTTGAACTCATTACACAACAGAAATGATTGCTCTGCAGGTTGTCTGCTGTCGTCCAATATGGACTTTTCTTAGGCCAATATCTAGATTATGTAAAATATTAAATTGATAATTGATTGTGTAAAATAAATAAATGATACAATTTAATATCATTCCCTGACACCATTATAGTTTACAACTAGCATACATTTCTGGTGTTTAAGCAGGACTTAGATTCACCTTGTTTTTGACATTCATCCAACCAGATTTTTAACTTTCTTCGAAATGCTCCACAGGAATCTGTCTTTATCCAGAGCCCAATTCAGGAACTGATGATACAATACAGACCATGCTGCTTGCCAGTGTGTTTTAATTATTTTAATGAAACCTAGAGGGATTTATTTAAATTCCCTCATTTGAAGTGTTGTGATCAAATTTAGCACTTTATTGTGTAGCACTGAGGCAGCCACAGTTCCATTTTCTGTATTATGCTCGCGAGCGAGACAAGGCTGTGTGATTAATGTTAATTTGAGAAGGATCTGTAATTGATTTCTGCCTGTGGTGTTTCTGTGGAAACAGTGAGGTGGGTCAGGGTTCGTTTCATCACATTCTCCTCTCGTGTGAATGTGGGAAGAACCGGTATGATTTTGAGAGCTCTAGAGTACGCAAACAAAACCAACCACTTAGTAATGATCAATTACGTCCAGAACCTGCTTGAGGTCACATGGTTTGTTTAGTTCTAAGATAAGTGTAATGTCTTGGCTAAACTAAATGATGAGAACTACAAATGATTCTTGAACTCTGAATTTGTTCCTCAATCTTTCAAAGAACATTGGTAGAGGTCACAGTCAATATCTTTGCCACCAGCTTTTTATCACATAAACAATGGAGATAAATACACACATATGGAACCATACTTTTTTAGAACCTTTAGTGTGGTTTTACAAGGGCTTTCTAAGCATACAACACCACATAGTTCATAGGTTGCTTGTGCTTTAGTAATTTCTGTCCCAAGGTTGCTTGTGCTTTAGTAATTTCTGTCCCAAAGATCATAAATTAGCTTTTGTAGTAGGTTATGCCCACTACTACATATACCACTATGACTGTAAGTGACTCAGCTGCCAAACTTATCTGCTGTCAGGCTGGAAAATGAACGTTGTAACCCACGACATGAGCTATTAAGAATATAAGTAGGCTGCCTTGTATAGAGTGCTGCAGGGATGACGTAAATTTGTAGGCCAAACCCGGAAGTTAGCATCACACTGGTTCCCTCGACAAAAACCCAATATGATTTTTCCAAAGGTTTTTGAATTATCACAAAAAATAAGTTCTGTGTTCAACAAAAGTTTATGATAGCTGCATGTTTTGCCCATCAAGATAATTTTCACAACTTTTATGAATTTTGCACCATGGTTGCTCGACTTCGATGTTACAAGTGGGGTGTAACTGGTGTGTTTTATTATAGAATGAAACGTGAAAATATTTCGATCTTGTGTTCACCGACCACACAACTTATTTAATTCTTTTAACCAAAATCCCATTGACTTCGGAACGATGGAACTAGGTTTGTAACGGTATGAGATTTTCACTGAATGATAATCGTCTCAGAAAATATCACGGTTTTGCGGTATACGGTAATAAACAATCATTATTAATATTATTGTAGTCATCAGCTACAATGACCCTTAAATGAATGAAAACAGATAGGGTTTTTTGGTTGAACATATGGTTTATAAAAACAAACTTTTTTAATGAAAAAAAAAAACCTTATGGAAGTATGAGTCTACCTTTTGAAAAAATAAGAAAAAAAATAAAGCTGCACATCTCCTATTTGACCAAACATGTCTAATCAATTGAATTCATAAAACCTTAACTTATTTTTATTTTTAATTTATTAATTATTATTTAAGATAATTATAATAGAGTCTTATGAAATGTATTTTATTTCCTCAAATCTGGGTTGTCTGATATAATTTGTCTGGATTCTATTACAAATATATTATTGAAAATGCAATCAGATGAAATGTAACAACATTTGTTTGTCTGCAGATCTGCTCAACAGAGGTTTGCTAAATTAAAACACAGACAAAAAACTATATTTCTCAAATAATGTTTAAATAAACTTTATTATTATTGTTGTTGTTATAACTTTAAGTTGGCTACATTCTATTGTACAATAGTAATATATTTCTTTCTAAACCGAACTTTTATTTTGACAGGTTGTACTAAATTCCTATGAGTTTCAGTCAGAAGCTGTGTCCCAATGTGAAGGCTGCATCCTCCAAAGGCCGTATTCGAAGGCCGATTGGCCGCATCAGATTGCGTCACAGCGGCGCGACGAAGGATGTCTCAATTCAAAGGCTGCACTCTTCGAAGGTCGCATTTGACGGACGATTGCGTCACCGCGGCACGATAAAGGCTGTCCCAATTCAATTCTCCCCCCTTCGAAGGCCGTATTTAAAGGCCGGTTGCGTCATCGCGGCGCGACAAAGGCTACCCTGATTCAAAAGTGACGCCAAATGCACCCTTCGTTTCCCCGTGAAAGGAAGGATACATAAATGGATCCTTAGCGGCCTATCCTAGCCCATAAGTCATTGCGCGCTGGTGACAACAGCATTTTTATTAGAAAAAATGACTGACGATTGTTCTTGTCACCTAGCAACTGTGACAGCTACTGATGACAAGTGGGAGTAACATTTGAACTGCACTTTTTTATATTCAACTGGGTTTTATATTCCCGTAGTACGGAGCTCGGGAAGTCACCTGTGGGGGAAAAAAAAAATCTGTGGCGACGGTTGTGCAATCCGTCCCCTCAGTTTATAAACTGTACTCACAAATTCTTAAACTGTTCCCTCGGTTTAACAAATCGTGCACACGGATTAATAAACCGTACCCACGAGTTCCTAATCCGCTCTCTCAGATTCGTAAACCGTGCCTTCAGTTTTTGCAATCTGTACCCACGCTTTCGCAATCCGTTCCCACGGGTTTGTAAACTGTACTCACGGTTTTTTGGCCCCTCCCCCAGTCCTAGTCGGCTGATTCAACCAGGCCACCTGTTTAGGTGCGGGATGCATTGCATTGTGTTTAAACTTCATTTTTTAAAATGTATAATTTCTTGAATTTTCTAAAAAACGACATTTACTTCCATTTTTTTGGGGAGGAAAAAGCTCAGTATAATAGAATAAGCAAAAAAAAACTTCACATATAAAAAAGAAATATAACACAAACACAAGGTTAGGTTATATAAAAATAAAACATTCATAAATTATTTTATGATTAACATATTACTGCCTTCAGTCAATTCATTTATAGTTATAAACGCAAATAATAATAATAATTATCATTATTATTATTACTTTTAGGCTACATATTTAGAAGACGCTTTTATCCAAAAAAGGAACAAAGCAATTTGTCAAATGTCAGTCATAATACAGGTTAGACAATAATAATACAGGGCTAAGATTATCCCAAATAAACAAGATTTTGAGCACATCCAAGTGTTTGTGCGGAGTGTAGCACAATAGCACGGATTTCCTGTGAAAATCATTCAAAACACTATCATCGCAATTTCTTCCTGCATATCGTCCGCTACGCTTATTCTGAAGTCTCGTGAGATTTCCCGTGTTCACAGTCAAGACTCTGGTGGAAAATCTGTTCGTGTGGGGTGTGCTGTCTTTGTCACACCATGGCACACCACACACTATAGGAGCAAAACGCTTAAATCTAGGATTTTTTTGTCCTCATGTTTGTGGTCTATCATATTTTGAAAATCTTATAAGATGTAAAACATCTTTTGGTGTGTACCCAGCATTAGCAGTTAAGTGGTTGTATATGCGGTTGTGCAGGTGAGATCTGGTTGAATTCTTTTTCCAAAACCGTGGATAAGCAAATGTTCACGATCTGATAATCGTACATGTTAATCCACCATACCGGTATACCGTTACAACCCTAGATGAAACCATAAGTGCTTAAATGCTAACATGTTTCTGGTTTTTGGCCTACAAAAATACGTCATCCCTACAGCACTCTATTGAGCAAGAAGGTCGATCATTACTATTTTCTACTATTTTGTGTCATAGTCAAGTTCAATAGTCCTTAGACTCTGGTTTAGTTTCATAATTATAATTAATTAATTAATTTTGTATGATGATGGTTTTGTCAAGTAGTTTGTTAGTAATTCAAGGTCAAATAATTTCTAAACCTCAGTGCCATCATTTCACCCTCAGTTTAGGTGCTGTTTTGAGATATTCTTTAGAATTATAAAATTACTGCGCCCAACTTTGGTCAAGTGCTTTAAACATTCAAACGTCTCATTTGCCAAGTAAATGCTCTGAACTCTAAGGAAGAAAATGAATGATTCTCAAAGCATGGTCTATTATTTGTATTATGTGTGTTTTAATTTGTCTGCATATTTTGCAGTGTTTTAAGGGCTTTGTGCAAAGTGCATGAGGACTTCTTGAGTTATTTATTTAGTTATTTTTTTTTCCTTAAAGGGATATTTCTCCCAAAAATGAAAATTTCTTTCATTAATTACTCACCCTGAAATTAAATCTGAGAGATGAAATCTCAGAGCTTTAGGTCCCTCCATAGACAGCAATGCAACTGACACTTTGACACTTCAAAAAGTTCCTAAAGAGATCATAAAACTAATCCATATGAATTGAGCGGTTTAGTCCAAACATTTCTGAAGAGACACGATCACTTTATATGATGAACAGATTGAATTCAGGCTTTAAATTCTCTTTATGAACTTTTTGACGTGTCAAAGTGTCAGTTGCGTTGCTGTCAATGGAGGGACATAAATCTCTTAGATTTCATCAAAAATATCTTTATTTGTGTTCTGGAGATGAACGAAAGTCTTACGACTTTGGAACGGCATAAGGGTGAGTAATTAATGACAGAATTTAATTTTTTTTGGTGAACTATTCCTTTAATGCTTTTGTTACATGAACAGGACATTTATTTAGTAAATGTTGTCTTGTCCGACAGTAATAAATAAATAGTACATAATCATTTTGAAATATGTATAAAATATATACCATATGTACAATGTTTTATCTAAATAGCATAACTTATTTTCTTTTAAAATATGTTTGTCATTTTAAACCTCGTATTAAGACAACGTTTGACCCTGGGTAAAGAAAGTAGGTTATGAAAACCGGCTCCAGACCAGGGTTAGTCCTGCCCTTGCAGTGCTAACCCTGAATTTAATGGTATACAATGTGAAACTGCTGTGCTAGAATGTTAAAGTGAGTTGAATTAAAGGAACAGGAATACAGTAGCTTCACGGGTTAACAGTTACAAGTGTGAAAAGCCCATCTGAAATGTTCGAGGCCATCTGAGGGAGCGAACCATCAAATACATGCTTCAAGGAAGGAAGACTCATGAACTCTGTCATGACAACAAGATAAAGAATGTTAAAGAATAGTTTCGGACAATAGTTTTTCCAGTATATAGGCTGTGAAGAGAGAATAAAGCTCTCGTGATTGTCAGTTATGAAAATATATGATCAAAAGCCAAGGTTGAATGGTGTGAACTTCCACCAGCCCAAGTGTAAAGTGAGTTTCAGTGTCCCACTAATGAAGGCGCTGTGCTGTGATATAAAAGTTTCTCGTTTCATTAAACAGGAGTCATGGGGTCACAGTCAGCTTTATCCACTCAGAGAAACAGGTGTTCAGGGTCAGAGTTCAGTCAGGGGTCAGGCCGGATTAGACATCCAGGACCATTACATTAAGTGATAAGCGTGAAATTCCTCATGCTTAGTCTTAATCTCTTTGTTGCAAATGCACACACAAATAGGCATCCGCACCCATATACAGTACATTACATATGTAACAAAAGTTTCCCTTTTAATTAAATTCTGTTCTTTTGAACTTTCCATTCATCAAAGAATACTGAGAATTTTTTTTTTATCATGGTTTCCACACAAATATTAAGCCGCACTACTTTTTTTAACATTTATTTTTGGTGTATTTGGTGCTGAAAATACAGCTTAGCCATCACAGGAATAAATTACATTTTAAAATATATTAAAATAGTAAACCGTTTGAAATGTAATTATTTCACAGTATTACTGTTTTTTAATCAAATAATTGCAGCCTTGGTGAAGATAAGGAAGTTCTTTAAAAAATATTGAACACTAGTGTTGATTATTTTAACTAATAATAAATTAAAATAATTATAGCTTGTGAATCAACTAGTACAGTAGTGTTATGACATGTACTTGTTGATGAACTGAATGTGCCTAATTTCTGTGTATTTTAACGTTATTCCAAAATAATTTTTAAATTGGGTTCCAAGATAAAACCGATAATGTACGGGGCTAATTAATTTTGGTTCTGTGATTTTTTTTTTTTTTGACTGATAGATTGCTGCCCAGATCTGTCGTCAGGCTGGTTTGGTTCAGAAATCCAAAGATGTGATGGACTACACTTCAGAAAACTTTGCCATCGTCTTTGCTGCTATGGGGGTGAGTCTTATGTGTTTTCTTGTGTTTTTCGTGCTTGTTTTACTCAAGCTTCCTTGTGTGTTCATTATCTTTACAATAGTAAATCCTGCTTTACATATAGGTCTGTATACATGAGTCAAATTTTTGCATGAATTTCAGGATGCTTGTGTTAAATGATCCTCTCAGTGGGTGGAATGTAAAATTGTGTCCGTTTTGTGTGAGTGGATGAATGTTGGTCCTCATAGGTGACTTAATCCTGCTCTTCAGCACCACCTTAACCTTCTGCCCTCAGCTGTCTGCTTCCTCTCCAAACCTTTGTTATTGTCACCTGAGTGGCGGCGCTCTGTCCTCTCAGACTGGTATTACCTGCGTCAGGTGTCAGGTTCACCTGTGTATTCAAGTGTGGAGGGCTTCCATTAACCCATGCTTGAAATGTCACTGACCCAGCCTTGTGTCCTGTGCCCGGTGGGCTCCCGGTGCGGACTCAAGGCTAATGCATTCGCTTTTGACACCTTGTAACTCTATATCTTGATTTTATGTGCAGGGTGGTCAAAATATAAAGGGAAAAGGATTTTCCTTCCTAGCAGGAAGTGTACTTCAAGAGGTCATTTTGGACTAAATAGTGGAGATTTTGTTTTAACAATGAACAAGAAATACCTGACATTGTCTGTTTCTCCAGTCTCTAATGAAATTACAGTGACTTTGGGTTTGTTTGGTGTTTCAGATGTTTTTTTTTTTTTTTTTATTCCAGGTCAACATGGAGACAGCACGCTTCTTCAAGTCAGACTTTGAGGAGAACGGTTCTATGGACAATGTGTGCTTGTTTCTGAACCTGGCCAACGATCCTACGTGAGAATTCATTTAAATGACCTCCATCCTCTTATGTAATGCATTTTGTGTAACGTATTGACTATTTTAATGTTTTCTACATAGCATTGAACGCATCATCACCCCGCGTCTGGCTTTGACCACAGCGGAGTATCTGGCTTATCAGTGTGAGAAGCACGTGTTGGTCATCCTCACGGACATGAGCTCCTATGCAGAGGCTCTGAGAGAGGTGAGGACCATATTATATTGATATGCTAGAAGCAAGGGCCTTTTACTTTACCAAAAAAAAAAAAAAAAAACTATTTCAAATAAATGCTGTGTACTTTCTAATCATCAAATAATCCTGAAAAAAATGTATCATCGTGTCTGCAAAAATAATAATCAGCACAACTTTTTTCAACATTGATAATTCTTGAGCACCAAAACCACATATTAGAAAGATTTCTGAAGGATCATAGAATGATGTCTGAGCTACACCAATAACTGGAGTAATGGCTGCTAAAAATTCAGCTTTGCCATCAAAAATTAATTACACTTTAAAATACACTATATTGACACAAGTTTTGGGACACTTGACCATCACACCACAGCTTCCACTCATATGGGAAGGCTTTCCACAAGATTTTGTGTTCCTGTAGGAATTTTTAGCATTTGTTAAGTCAGGCACTGTTGGACAAACAGAGAAGTGTGATTTGTCACTCCACAGAACACGTTTCCACTGCAGTAGCGGTGTGCTTTACACCACTCCATCTGACGCTTGGCAATTGTACTTGATGTGAGGCTGGCATGCAGCTGCTCGGCCATGAAAACCCATTCTATGAAGCTCCTGCTGCACAGTTTTTGTGCTGGTCTTAATGCCAGTGGAAGTTTAGAACTTTTCATCTATGGAATCAGCAGAGCATTGGTAACTTTCACGCACCATGCGCCTCAGCACTCTGTAATCTCGCTCTGTGACTTTAAGTGGTCTTCGGTTCCGCTTCGTGGCCGAGTTTCTGCTGTTCCTAAATGCTTCCGCTTTCCGATAATGCCACTTACAGTTGACTGTGAAATATCTAACAGGGATGAAATTTCACAAACTGACTTTGTGAAGGTGGCATCCGATCACAGTACCATACTTGAATTCAATGAGCTCTTTAAAACGACCAATTTTTTTCACAAATGTTTGTAAATGCAGACCATAGCTAGGTGTTTGATTTTACACTTTGGTGGCAATGGATTGAATTCACTCGAATTCAATCATTTTGAGGTGTGTCCCAATACTTGTCCATATGGTGTCTATTAAAATAAAAAACAGTTATTTCAAATTGTAATAATATTTCACAATATTACTGTACTTGCTGCTTTTTTGATCTTTTTTGATCAAAATAAATGCAGCCTTACTGAGCATAGAAGTTGTCCTTTACAATTGTTTTTGAAATAAGTCCTGTCTTTTTCCTTCTGGTCACATTTAATCTCGCTTGTGGCATCCACCTGATTCAGGGCTTCCACCAGCACCCCTTAAAAAAAATAAGTATGTGACATCCCAATGAACGCTGCTCTAGTACGCAAAACTGCCCCTATAGACTCTAGTGACCATAAATGAATAAACTGAAGGAATTTCAGTGTTCCAGTAGGTTTATATTGGTAAGCGGACAAGCTATAAGAACTCTTTCAGTGCGTTTTCTAACCATGTATGTCTTTTATTTATCTAATAAATCTTATGATGAATTCAGCCTTTTCAACAAACATGGTGGAAGGTCTCTTTTACAGAGGTATAATGCACATTTACCTCATATAAACAGTTCCTGTTGATATGAAAGCTTTCAAGGGACAAGTAGGTTTTTCTATTAGTTGCAAGGGCAGACAAATCTGCAACATATTCTCTGCTTTGTGGGGATTTTTCCAGTGCCCTTTTTTATGATGTATCATGTTGTTAGCCATTTAAATTTCATATCTGCTTAAGCATAATTGACCTTGTCATGTAAATAATCCTAAGTCTCTCTGTCTGGTTTTCTTCCCAGCCATTATACTTTGCACTTCTTAGACTAAATGCACTGCAACAAATTGATATTGCATTATATGCATGTATATAGCAACCTTACTTGGAGCCTCTCAACTCACATTAGCAATACGAGTTGTTGACTTTGCATGTACAGAGCCATTTCCATCATATCACATTCCAAATGTTTGGGAGTGAAAACTGCTCAAACAGAAAACCGCTATGACGGCTATAAAAGAGCACAATCTCGTGTAACAAAAGGACCGTAACCCCCTCCTGACATTTGGAACCGTATTGGAGCAATGGCCAGCGTTACGGTTAGTATCTTGTTTCCTGTGTGGCTTATGTTGAAGAGCCACTGTGTCCAATCGTAATGAATGGGTTTCAGCACCATCTGCCAAAGTGTAAGAATCATGTTTTAAACCAAACCCGATGTAAAACCAAGTCATTGGCTTTGTTCCGGATAGCATATTGGCATACAACTAATATTGTTTCTGCTGTAAATTGTGTATATACACTGTGCAAAGTATGCAAATTTTCTGTATGCATAAAATCCGTCAAGGACCTTACAGTAACACATTTGGCAAAATGTGTAGCATAAACTAGAGGAAGGACAGCAAGTTGAGCACATTGCGTTTCAAAATAGTATGCTCTAGAGCACACTCTTTCGAAATGCAATGTGCTCAACTTGCTGACCTTCCACTTGCTGTGTGATGAATGAACCAGAAGTAATATCTGACTAATATTTCATAAATCTTTCTTGACTCATGATTGGATCAGACTGGTGAGAGAGAACGTTTTTACAAGGGAAAAAAAAGAAAAATCATTAAATCACGAGTGAAGATGGGGATGTTTTTAATAAAAAAAAATCAAGGTTGATGTTGCTTTTGATTTATTTGTCACACTGGAAGGGTAAGGGAAATGGAGTGTGTTGCTTTAGGAATATTGCATTCCATACAGTGTGCTCTGAATGTATACGGAACAGTTTGGTAAATCTATTAGGTCACTACTAAAAATATACATATTATGTAGTAAGGTAGTATGCCATTCCAAATATACCAGTGGGGCATTATATAAACAGAAGATTAGTACAAAATAACATTTGTGTATACTTCATTCCAATCTGTTCCTTATCCTCCTTAAGATACTTTTTTTGGCAGCATCTCCTTTCTTCCCCCCTCATGCCATTGATTATGGTTTTTCTACCACAAACATGTTTTGATGTCTAAACGTGTCAAATGCATAATGCTCATTCTAAATAGTTATGCGTGCATGTGAAAGGACCATTCTCTCCTGCCTTTGTGCCTCTGTAACCTTGGGATACATTAGTCCTATCAAAGCTGCCTGCTTTGGCTTCTACGGTTGGCAGCCACTTCCAAAGAGCTACGGGAGCATTAACATTTTACTCCCTCTCCCATTCAGCCTGGTAAAGGTTAGGCTCAGAACAGTGTCTATACTCGTTTTAACCTTGGGAGAAGATCTGAGTGTATTTTCTGCTTATAAATGTGACTGTGTAGATGCACCAAGCAGAAAACCGATTAACCTCATTAGACTGACTTGAAATGGCTGTCATTGATCGCTTGTTGTGGAACAGATGCTACTCTTCGTTTTTTGTAACTCCATTGATATAAGATGCTTCTGTGGAACTTCACAGGAGACAATGGAAAACTTTTGCACACACATCACACACAGAAACCTCTCTTGTCAAGATGTTAAACACCAATTTTATCCTGATGTGTTGCGGGTTGTAGGTGTCTGCTGCTCGTGAAGAAGTGCCAGGTCGTCGTGGTTTCCCAGGTTACATGTACACTGATCTTGCTACAATCTATGAGCGTGCTGGAAGAGTGGAGGGCAGAAATGGATCAATCACCCAGATCCCAATTCTAACCATGCCTAATGATGGTACAAGCACATACACATTTATTTAGCTTCCTAAATTAGACCATAGACCTATTTTATATAACATTAATTAATATTATAATGTACTATAAAATACTATAAACTTCAGTGTGAATCTCATCCTATAGACCTTATGCGCCAGAGAAACGAGGGCGCAGCCATCTTTAGAATATTGTCTTTGAACTTCCGTTTTTGCGGTCGCTCTGCATTACTGCGGCATTACTGTCCAGGAGTAATTAGCTTTTGAAGTGGATTTACTTAATGTAAAGTTAACAAAAGTTATCATGAGGATTGTAATGTTTAAAGCAGATGTCTTAACAAATGTCAGTAGACCGGGAAAATTTTAAAACGAGCCGTTCATTCATAAATACGCAGGATCGCTGTGAAAATACAGACCGGAAGACAAAAGACAACAAGCGCAGTGCTGAAAAGGGGCGGGGCTACATAAGGTCTTTATTTGAGCTATGAAACTGCAATTTGTTTAGAAGTGTGCTATTACTTTTTTATGAAATCAAACTTAGAATTCAGCCTGATGGAAACAATTAATAAATAAAAAAAATATATATACACACACATTTGTGTGTGCATGTCTGTGTATATCTACATACCCACGTATATTTATACACATATATGCTTTATATGTGTATGTGTATATACAATACACACACACACAGACATACACATTTAATTATATATATATATGTTTATGTAATAATATACAACATGTTCTGTAAAAAAAAAATTATGCTAATGCAATTTATCGATTTGATAGCACTAATATTTAATTATTTCGATATTTTGGGTCTTTATTTTGTATGCTGGCCGGACACAGCAACTGCGCCCAGTAACTAGCACTCTTGATAGGCTTTGGTTACTATAGAAACATCCTTGTGAAGGACCAGTGTGTGTTTCTGAATGGGTGTTCCCCATTATAGCAGCACCAGGAAACCTCCATCTCGTTTCACTTTCTTTGCCCTTTTATCTCGGGCATTACAACATCACAATATTAATACACCACTTAATATCTTCAGATGCTGCAAATGAAATGAACAACTAATAAATCTCATAATTTCTGACTAGAATGAGCAAATTACTGAATTATAAAAATGAAAGAAAAAAAGATAAATGCTCAAATCCGCTAATTTCTCATTTTCTCCCCGTTTCACACAGATATCACCCATCCGATCCCTGATTTGACTGGATACATCACAGAGGGACAGGTGTATGTAGACAGACAGCTGCATAACAGACAGGTGATAAGTTTTGCCAGTCATAACAAACAGCTGAAAAGCTTTGTGATTAGGAAATAAGATAAAAGGGGTACATAATCCACTTTAGAATCTGCGAAAGTACAGAAGGACCATTAATGTTTCATACACATTAATTTATTGGAACTAATATTTAATACTTCACCTTTTAGGTCTTCTTTTGTGAAGTTGAAATACAGTTTCTTTGAAACTTTTTATTGTTCTTTAGTTAAAGCTGCAGTCTGTAACTTTTTCTGTTTAAAATTGACAGAATTTATATAATAAGCAAGTACATCATGAATCAATTTTCCAAACCTTGTTTTTGTCTTATCCTAAATCTCTACAGTACACCTATAATAAGTGTATATATTCAGACTATTTTAGAGAGAAGTACCTCTGGCTACAATGTTCTTTTGCAAGACACATGCAGTTCTGTTAATTAGAGCGGCAAAAGTTACGGACTGTGGCTTTAATTTAGTTTTTTTGTTTTTTTTTGTTATTTCAGTTGGTATTTCAATTATTTATTTCGACATATATTTAATTATTTAGATATTTTAGTTAGTTAGTTAGTCAGTCTCCAAAGTATACATTCTATGTACATTCACACATTCTTGCACACTTGATTCCCAGATGAATATGAATGTATAATTCTTCAAAACTGTACACTTTGGTGTTCTTTTTTTCCCCACTTAAAGATCTATCCTCCCATCAATGTACTGCCATCTCTCTCTCGATTGATGAAATCCGCTATCGGAGAGGGCATGACCCGCAAAGATCACGCTGATGTCTCTAACCAGCTGGTAAAGAAGTTAAATGTTCTTACAACAGAATTCCATTCAATGTGATTTTTTTTTCTTCAGGCTAATTCTCGCTCTGTTTCTTTGTCAAACCCATAGTATGCATGTTATGCCATTGGTAAAGATGTTCAGGCCATGAAGGCTGTGGTGGGTGAGGAAGCTTTGACCTCAGATGACCTGCTGTACCTGGAGTTCTTGCAGAAGTTCGAAAAGAATTTCATTGCTCAAGGTACAAACCCCTAGTGTGCGGTTCTCAATAATGCATAGGCACATTCACTCTAGATGGGTCTGTAATAAGCAGGAATGTTTAAACTCCCATTTTAACCAGGTTTTTTTTTTCATGTCAAGAAAACTTTGGGAAGACCTTTATCTCTGATAAATGGAACTTTTTTTTCTTTTTTTTTAAGCAGAGTTCACCACATTAGAGCAGTTTTATTGACTTTTTTTTTTTTCTCCAAATTTCAAGGTTCTGCAGACTCGCACGTGTACACTCTTATGCCATTTTACATTGGAAACCACTAGACAATATTTCAGCCACTGCTCTTGCTCTGCCGCAAAGCACTTTTACCTCAGTGAATGTTCTTCTCAATGCTGCTGCTCTATAGTGTGGCACAAGGTGCAGTGCCCTCTGTCTCCATCAAATCCTTCAATTAAAAAGAAGTATGCACATCTATCATATTGATCGCAGCCCTATTTTTGGGATGAAATCTTCCTTTGTGTCTGTCACACAATCGCTCTGTCATTGGTAGAAAAGGACATTGTCTAAGTTCTTCAGACACAGATGGATCTCACTCAGTTATTCCTTCTATTTACAGAGAACCAAACATGCATTTACTCCTTTTCCCATTGGATTTGTAGAACAATACAGTGTTTCCTTCAAGTAAATAATTTTTCTGTTTAACTGAAATTCGCCCTTTAAAGATACTATGTGTCAGTCAGGGGTTTTGATAGGATATTTCTTTCAAACACTGTGAAGCCAAATACATATGGGGTTAGAATTCGGTCACAATTCTGCACGCGCAAGATCACATTTTGAGTGCGCAAAAGGGCATTTCGCACGCGCGTGACCTGAGTTTTGCAGAGAAATGTTCGTCTCGCAGATAAGAAAATATTTAGAGTGAACGGAAATCAATTTTGCATTTAAATTAAGTATTTGGATGTGCGCAGACATTTTCTTTCGCATGTGCAAAGTTTCAATTTATTGCTCCTTTCATACCAGCCGTAAGCGCTCTCTAAGCGCAGACTGCTCGCTTGCTCAACTCAACCCAGCGTTACAATATGCCATAATTCCAGCCAATCAGAGATGAGGCTGCTAAATTCTGATGGGCTGGCTTGAAAACCAATCACAAGACTCCCTGCATCACCGACTGTGGAAGAGGAAAAATACATGGTGGAAGATGTTGGTTTAATTTGTTTAATGGATTGAACACTTCAGTTTAAGTTCAAGTAAACAAAAACATTCACAGCAGAGATGTTCTGTAAAAACAACTATCATACTAAAAAAATATACTGTATTTTCTTATATACTATTTTAGGATGGATAGTGTGCACATTGGGATGCAGGCTTGTTCCTCTCACTGCAAAGAAAAAAGAAAGACATGTGGGTAACAATGCAAACATATATGCAAATGAAAATCTTCACTTATATGTAAGTGAAAATCTTGGGTGTGTGACCCACAAGAATATAATTACTCGCATAATTAGATATTTATTTTTTTGCAGTGAGGGGAACAAGCCTGCATCCCAATGTGCACACTATCCATCCTAAAATAGTACATAAGAAAATACAGTATATTTTTTTTTAGTGTGATAGTTGTTTTTACAGAACATCTCTGCTGTGAATGTTTTTGTTGAAATAATTCCAAGGATATGAAGTAGATTCATTATTGTTTTAACGTTATTACGTTGCATTTCTACGATTATTTGATGGCTTTTTTTATTCTGATGTGAGTGATGTACCGTTTTTACACACTTATTTCATTAAAAGGGGAAAAGTCTGTCCATCTTCATTTCTGAAAATGTGTAACATTTGAGACCAGCTCGGTCACATTCATATTTCACTAATGTTAATTACATAACTTGCAGTTCAGAAAGAAGTTAGAACTACCACTCGAGGTGCAGCAAACACTGGGACATGCCATTATGTACAGTAATAGTACGATTTGATTTTGATCAAAATATTTAGCTTAAAAATAAGCTAAAAAATAAACTGTGGTCGTCGAGTGGTAGACATTTGATCTTAAATGGAAGTGTTCAAGCCATTAAACAAATTAAACATAAACATCTTCCACCATGTATTTTTCCTCTTCAACAGTCAGTGATGCAGGGAGTCTTGTGATTGGTTTTCAAGCCAGCCCATCAGAATTTAGCAGCCTCATCTCTGATTGACTGGAATTATGGCATATTGTAACGCTGGGTTGAGTTGAGCAAGCGAGCAGTCTGCGCTTAGAGAGCGCTTACGGCTGGTATGAAAGGAGCAAGAAAGTGAAACTTTGCACATGCGAAAGAGAACGTCTGCGCACATCCAAATACTTATTTTAAATGCAAAATTGATTTTCGTTCGCTCTAAATATTTTCTTATCTGCGAGACAAACATTTCTCCGCAAAACTCAGTTCACGCGCATGCGAAATGCCCTTTTGCAGAATTGTGACCGAAATCTAATCCCATAAATGCAAGGCTATAAAGTCGATTTCTTTAAGACATTCCTTTGCATTCGCTTTTTTCTTTTTCTTTGCTTCAAAGCTTAAACATTGAAGCTTCTGATTGTAATTCCTATATTGTATCATTTACCATTAAAACATATATATATTCTATGTACAGTACCACTCGAACGTTTTGGCAGGTATTATTTTTTAAATAACTGTTCCTATGATGCAAAGCAGAATTTTTTAGCAGCCATTACTCCAGTCTTCAGTGTCACGTGATCCTAGAAAGCTAAAAAAATAAAAGTATAAGGATTCAAAAGGAGAATAAAAGTATAAATTTTCTTCTATATATATTTGTGTGTATATGTATATATATATATATATATCAGTGGCGGCTGCTGTACTTTCAAAGAGGGTAAGCTGTATTAATGAATGAATGAACAAACAATCTAAAAAAAAGATATTAAACTCAACGGAGGAAATGTGGGAATTAGGTTAAACTAAAACAAGGATTGTGTTGTATAATTGTGTGAAATTTATGATGAAAATTGGTTAGCAATTTCGCCAAGCAAATACCAAGAAATAGGTTGCAGCAGTTTGTCTTTCGACTACACTTGCAAAATCCGTGATGGGACTGAGCTCGAATAGCTTCAGCAACTTTTTAAAGTACAAAATCGCTGCCCATCAAAAAGAGATGCAGTCTTTCGACAGACCCTCCAATCATCACGCAGAAGCCCGGAGTTCAGGTCACCCCACTCCTGAGAGACGCTGAGCGTCCGTGGGCGGGACATAATCGCAGATTTATCCAATGACTGTCTAGTTTCGAAGCACTGAAAAAAACTGTTCAAAGCAGCCCCATTGAAGTCAATGGATGCTAGGCTTCAACAGGAAAATGCACTGTGACGCTACGGGAATGTATGAGAAGGAAATCAAGTCAGCCGATCTGATATATGTATGTCTTTGAGATGAACGTGTTCTAGCGCGTTTTTAGTCAATAAATGTTAACACAATAGTACATATTTGACCATTCATTTTGTAACACTATAGGGGAAGCCGAGCTTCCCTTGCAGTCCTAAAGAAATCCCCACTGAATCCTACACTGATATGATGCATAACTGAAACTTGTGTGTTATGTCATGTGACTTAGATGAGGTTATGAGATATGTGTCCATTTCTCTAGGTCCGTATGACAACAGAACTGTTTTCGAGACGCTGGATATTGGTTGGCAGTTGCTCCGAATCTTCCCCAAAGAAATGCTGAAGAGAATTCCTCAGAGCACACTGGCCGAGTTCTACCCGAGAGAGTCCGCTGCCCGCCACTGAGCCTCCTAAGACCACCACACCTTCTGGAGGCATGGGGTAAAGGTCACCATGACCTGTCTCCCTCAAAAAATCTCATCCCTTGTATCCACCTTTAGCCTGAGAAGTGATATTTAGGATTACAGGGCATAACTCTGGGATAATACACATTTATCATGCATAAAATTGTTTCATAAACATGTGTGTTGTCGTCTCATGTGTTATGACCACCAGAGATTATTCCAGTGTCCCCCATTATTGTGTTATACATGTTTGTGTGTACTGTATCATGTGGATAGGATGTGTAATTGTGCTGAAGATGCATACTGTCCTGTTGTTCATTCCTTTTCTTTTTGTTCAAGTTATTTCACTGTCTGCAGCCTAAAGAGAATATTAAAAGCAGTTGCGCTCAAAGGGAAATATTCAGGGCTCACTTGCACATGTGTGTGCTTGCTCACATCCTCCATTCATCACTATAACAAGCGTAAAAATAATGTTTCCAAACATTCCAATGTAAGTAATAAGAATATTTGATTTACAAATTCATTTATGGCCCTTATTCCCAATATGCTTTTATTTATTTTAATATAAAAAAAAACAAATTTAAATGAATACTTGCAAACCAAACTTAGTTTCTGTTATTCTGATAGACAGGTAGTTTTTGTTATGCTGATAGACAGGTAATTATAGGTGTTGAATGATCATATAGTGTGTGCTTGTCACTGACAGCTGTTATTTCCCTTTTAGAGGAGGATGTTTACAGCATCTGTGCTTTGAAATATGTTCTGCAATGTAAGACTGATTAAACATTCCCCTCTAATTCTGTATGTGTAAATGTGTTTTACCTGTTTTGTTTGCTGTTTAAACCTGTCAAACCTCTCAGATGAATTAAATTATATTGTTATATTGTGATTGGCTGACTGCTTCATTTTTTTGTCATAATAACAGTAACATTAATTTGTGTGTGGCGGGACTTTCTACCAAGATAACCGTTTTCACATCAATATATAGTACTTTCAGTTATTCTGTTTTTCTTTCACCTCAGGCAATTCTTTGCACCAGGGATTGATTTTACTAAAAGTAAAAGATGTCATGTTTAAGGTCAAATTACAATTTGTTCTGCTATTGTCTGCTGATTCTTTTTTTTAGGCAAATCACTGGTGGCCTCATTTTCACCTTTATTAGAGGGTCCCTTATAAAAGTGTTGAGTGTTAAATGTTAGTGTTCTTGTTAGGAAAGGAGTCAGTGAAGAACATGCTTGAGATTACATATGAGACCTGATGGGTAAAGAAGACGAAGAAAAATCAAGGTACATATACATTTTTAACTTTGTTTTTTAATTTGTGTACTTATGTGATTTTACAATTTAGCAATAAAATTGTTTATTAGCATATATAAAATGGCTGTCACTTTTACACCGCCATAAATGTTAACGTCATTTCCGACACAGACTGCTGTTAAAGCATTGTGTAATTATATTGATATTTTGGAAATAGTTTTCTATAATTTTTATTTTTTTATACAAAATTATCCTGTTATACATTTATATAACCACTGTGGATTATTTAACTATAGTAAATTAACTTGTGAGAGTTAGAAACTTTAGTTGACTGGCCGTAGTTGAAGAAACACTATAGTAAAATCGTAAAGAGTGTAATTTTTAATTCATTATTTTAATGCCATTTTGCTAATACAATGTTAATGTGTTTTTTTTTTTTTTTTAAACTGGAATAGGGCTAACTATAGCATTCGAGTGAAAACTATCGTTAACATGTTGAATGTTTACTTTAACGGTGCGCGCGAGTGACAGTAGGTGTGTCCAGGTATCATTTCCTGTGTCGCTCGGGCTGTGATTAATCGGACTTTTGAATCAGTAACCTCAGGAACTCTCAATGGCGTCAACGGGACAGCAAAAAGAAGTGAAAATGGTTTCAGAACGGTCCAACCAAGGTAAGGGTGATGGTGTCAAATGCATAAATATTGCAGGTATCTCATGGGAACTGTGTTGCTTGCTGTAACTGTTTGTAACTGTCTACACACACAGGTATAGTAGGCCTACATGAAGTCTATTTGTTTCTTGTTAAATCAGTCATTTCGATATCAACTTGATTTTATCCTTATTCCCTGAAAGAAAAATCCATAATAGTTATGTAGAAATCTGGAAAACAATCTCATATTTTACCAACCAACAAATTCTGAAGTGAAACACAAATTGTGTAACATTCTCTGACCGTGTAGTTTTAATCCCCTCTGCATGCAGAGGAAAACATTGTAAAGCCTTTTAATTCTGTAAACTCTTGCGTTGAGAGGCTTGTTTGGACATGCACACACATTTTTGGTGATCATCCTGGCATTTCTTTTGTTTTTCATGTAAATATATGTGTGCAGTGGCAGTCTGTCTTAAAAGACAGCTATCTTTTTTTGATTACCCATGCAATTCCATTTTTCCTATCTAGGTGAGCACATGTATTTTACTTATTGGATAGCCAAATAAAATAAATTGCATTAAATAAAAAAAAATTAAAAAAGCTTATAAAAGGTATACGCTTTATCTTTGGTCAAAATTTGTCACCGGTGAAAAAATAATTTCTCAGTTTATCAATAACGATAGAAATTGTGGTTGATAAACCAAGAATAATTGCATATTTACTTCTACTTGTATGCTGTAATGTAGAAATCTGCCATATTATGTCAAACAGTTTCAGTACTTCTACAGAATGGGGCTTTGGTTTCCCAGTGGACACAAATGTGACCACTGACATATTTACATATATTTTGATCATTATTTATGACATATTTGATTTATATAGGCCCTTTGAATATTAATATGGTAGTTGTGTCTGTTTTATGGCATGTTTTATGGAACTTTGACGCAGACATCTCTGAAATCTGTAGTCATGTGACCATTTATGTGACCACGTAAAACTGTTTGCATGAAATTATTTTAAGACAGTCGGCACTTTCATTTCAACTGTATAAAATACATAAATTCTTTTTGAACCCACAAATGTTACTGTTAGGATTAAATGAGTAAATTTTCCTGACTGCTATATATGTATAATTCCCTCTAGAATTAGTTTAGTAAACAACTCTCTGAATGACATTTTCAAGCAAGATTTGCTTTATATACTTTTGCTCAAAGTGCCCTGCAGACCTCATAAACAGAGGCAGAGAACATTAGGATTATTCACATTTTTCTGCTGTGCTCTGAAACTTTACAAAATTAAACTGAAGAGACTGTCTTTTCTGTGATAGTCTGTCTCACTGTGACATTAATAACCCAGACACAGTGTGGTTTGTAAACCCTTTACAGATCATGGCTTCTGCTCTAAAATTAAATGCATATTCAGTAGAGATGATGCTGATTCATACTACAGGCGGCATGTAGACAGATATGAGTGGAACTGTCATTGTCTTGACCAGCAAATGTATTTCTCATCCATGGAGAGAATTTCCTCTATTTGTAATCATATATTTTTGCAACATTAAAAATACTTTTGTGTCTATTAGTGCTAGTTTCCATGAGCAATCCTCATGCTGGACATGAGTTGTGAGCTATTGCAGTAAAAGTTCCTCTTTGAGTTTGATCTCTCTCATGTATTGAAATTGCATTAACTGACTGTAGTTCTTGGGAAGTTGTGACTTGTGAGATGTTTACCTGGCGCCCTTGTATTTCTGCAGTACTTTTCCAGTATGAAAGCCTCCAAAGAGAACACGAGAAAATCAAAAAGGAGGTAAGACGTTTGTTGTCATGCTGTCCTTTCTTTCACCTATTTCTTTTGTTGTTTGCACTTCTACAACATCTGTGTGTGGTCTTAAAGGGATAGTTCCCAAAAATTAAATTTTGAAAATCTTCAAATTATCTTTTTAATAGTTTTTAGTTTTGTAAGTAGTTTTATCTTTAAATATTTTTCAGCAGTCTGTCGAAAACTTTTGAACCTTCAATTCATCAAATAATCCTGAAAAAATTACGGTTTCCACAAAAATATTAAACAGCACAGCTGTGATAATAATAAGAAATGTTTCTTGAGCATAAAATCAGTATATTAGACTGATTTCTGAAGGATCATGTGACACTGAAGACTGCTTAACATTCACCTTTGCCATCACAGGAATACATTAAATGTTAAGGATGTATAAAAATAGAAAACCATTATTTTAAATTGTGATAATCGTTTATAGTATTTACTGTATTTTTGATCAAATAAGGCAAGAGACTTCTTTCAAAAACATTAAAAAAAAATTACAGACCCCAAAGGGATAGTTCACCCAAAAATGAAAATTCTCAGAATGTCTTCATTTGTGTTCCGAAGATGAACGAAAGTTTTATGGGTTTGGAACGACACGAGGGTGAGTAAATGATAACAGAATTTTCATTTTTGGGTGAACCATTTTGTTTAAGTTTAGTAAATGATGACATAATTTAAAATTTTGGGTGATCTATACATTTAAAATAATATTTCGTAGGGTTTGCTTTTAATAAAATAAATGCAGATGTTCTTTTAAATAAAAATCTGTTCTATCAGTATAATATACTCTATATTTTTATTTAATTTTGTTTCAGTGTAAAAAAATGCAAGAGGAGAGAGATGAGGCCTTACGGAAGTTGAAAGAATTTGAACAAGGTTGGTTTTAAAGATCTTTGATTTATCTCATTATAACTTCTCAAATTCAATTAATGTCCATCCATTGACATCCTTCTGTGTAGTACATTAAAACATTTACAAAAGCCGCGTTTCCACCTAAATTACCCGGAACAATTTGTCCCCGGAACTTTTTTTCCCCCAGACCTGTTGCTGTCTGTGTTTCCACCGCAGTCTAAAAGTACCGTGAAGATAAGGCAAATTAGTCCAGTGATGTAGGACTGTGCGCTACTTTACAGTTCACGCTGGATTTCATCCTCTGAATTTAAGCTTAATAAAGCCTGAACCTCGTCGCCGGTCCATCAGCCGTATTTTTTAAACTCCATTGTTGAAAAAGTACTACCTCGCAAGCAGGGACTTTCGGACAGTGGCGTCTGCTGGTCTTTCAAAGCGGGGAAGCTAATTTTCGGCCTACATCATAAAAATTGTCCATTTATTTATAGCCTAGCCTACTGGAATAACTAAATGAATGAATGATTAAACATACGATCTAAAAAAAAAGATATTAAACTCGATGGAGGAAATTTGGGAATTAGGTTAAACTGAAACAAGGATTGTGTTATATAATTGTGTGAAATTTATGATGAAAATTGTTTAGCAATTTCTCCAAGCAAAAACCAAGAAATAGGTTGCAGCAGTTTGTCTTTCGACTACTCTTGCAAAATCCGCGATGGGACTGCACTCGAATAGCTTCAGCGACATTTACCATTTACCATTCAGGCCAGCCCACTCCTACATTCACCCCCAGAGACGCTGAGCGTCCGTGGGCGGGACATAATCGCAGCATTTATCCAATGACTGTCTAGTTTCGAAGCACTGAAAAAAAACTGTTTAAAGCAGCCCCATTGAAGTCAATGGATGCTAGGCTTCAAAAGGGAAATGCACTGTGACGCTACGGGAATGTATGAGAAGGAAATCGAGTCAGCCGACCTGCTATATGTAGCTGATTCTGAACGAACTCGTCTTCGAGATGAACGTGTTCTAACGCATTTTTAGTCAATAAAATGTTAAGATATTTGACAATAATTTTTTTGACATTATAGGGGAAGCCGAGCTTCCCTTGCAGTCTTAAAAAAATCCCCACTGCTTTCGGAGGGGGAAATATTTACCCGGAACTTCATTTAGACACTGGTTCTTGCGGTGGAAACACACAGAGTACCACCCCAAAGTCCCTTGTTCCTGGGGAAAGTTCCTGCAGTGGAAACGCAGTTAAAGACTGCTCCGATTTCTGTGGAAAATACTGGCTGTGCGCTTTGCTCTTTTGAACTTTGATCTCAGAATCTTCCAAGAACTATGACAATGTTCCATATAGACACACCTAGTTATTCCTTAACCATCATTTCCCTGTTTTCCAACAAGACATGTTTTAATGTTATTCAGACTGCTCTAAATCTAAGCAATTGGAGTTGTTTAAAACCCCTTAAGTGTCACTTAAATGAATTAAATGGTTGTAATTCAAGAATGCTTTGAAATATAGAAGTAAGATTGGTCTTGTTTTAAAGAAGACATTTGGCAGATTTTTTTAGAAGTTAAATAAATTAAGAAAGTGAAACAGACAAAAAGTTATAGAAGTTTGAGTTTATGAAAATATACAATGTAAAAAATTAATTATTCATATTTAATTTAAAACGTATATTTTCGAAACATGTTGTACTCTAAAACTGCAAGAAAATCAAAGCCAAAAATTGTTAGCCAAGTTGTGTTCCAAATTTTAGGTTGATATCTCAAAAAATTAGCTTTTAGTTCATAGACATATAAACAACATTAAAAACTAGATTTTTACCACAGGGGGACTTTAAATAATACGATGTTTTTACATGAGGTGCCAAATTCACATCTGGGATATTCCTTTTGGAGATATCGACCGTTTCGCTCTTATAGTCTGAAGTTTAGGGCCCTATTTTAACGATCTGAAACGCAAGTATCAAACGCGAAACGCACGTAACTTTGTGGGCGGATCTCAAATCTAAAATGGGTTGGTCTGAAGTAGCTACATTACTCATAGGTGTGGTTTGGGCGTAACGTGCAATAAACCAATCAGAGCGTCATCTCACATTCCCTTTAAAAGCAGGCGCACTTGTTCCACGGCAGATTGCTATTATAATGGTGGATTTGCCAGACGCACGCCAGGAGCGGTTCACATCCGAGGAGCCTGACGTTCTCGTCAGGGCCATAAAAGACAGAGAAGTGACATTGTATGGGGATGGGAGAAACCTACCCAAGTTAGCTTTAGTCAAACAGGCGTATAATAATTTGGGTAAATGTGTAAGATAGATTTATGCCTATTTTTTCACATCTTCATGGACACAACAATGATTTCCCTCGTGTGGTAATATTGCTCCTTGTAATAATGTATGGTTTGCAAAAATGGGAACTGCTGTGTCTGTGTAAATGAGAGAAGCAAAGTGTATGCACTTGTGCACGCGCTACATTATGGCCAAACATGCGCCCTTAAAATAGCATCTGAATAACGCGGCACTGAGTTTAGACTAGGTTTTTCCTGGTCTGTGGCGGAATTGTTTTCTGAAACTGCAAAATAGCACCAGGGATGTTTTCGCCGGAACACGGCTCCTCTTTTCGCTGAACCGCCCCCGGGAGTGCAAGTTAATTTCCTAATTTACCGACGTGCGTCTGCGGAGGGAAAAGTCCGCTGTGTGTCGGGTGCAAAATAGGAATTATACATGTGTCGGTGTACAAAGTCAATTGTGCTGGGTGCAAGATAGGGCCCTTAGTGTTTATATTATCGATGCTTCGCTCGATAATCACATTCTATGACTCAATCAGTAGTTACTAAATTTGCCCGATCTCACAAACTGATTGCTATTTGATGACGTAAAACTGTTCAAAGTTGCCGTCTATGCACATGTGAACCGTATACAGATGAGGCTTTTGCGCCACGTTCTGCTATGTAACTTTGTGAAACATTAGCATAAACATCTTTATTTAGAGCAGGTTTTCTTGATTCAAACGAGACACACAACATAACATGATGCGTAGATCTTGAGAAAATCCTCATTGAGTGACATGAGATTTTGCTTGGCTAAAGCTATATGAATTCCGGGATTCTAATGCGTTGCGATCAATGTTGGGTCCGCAGCTGACTTGTTGCCTCGCTGCCCTATCAGGCAATCAGTGCGTCCCAATTCGCATACTATCCATCCTAAATAGTATTCGAAAATAGAATTAGTACATCCCAAATCATAGTATGTTGAAATGAGTGTTCCAAAGATACCCGGATGGTCTACTATTTCCGGTCAGAATCCGAAGTGCAGATCGATGGGCACTCTTACGGCTAATATTGCCCACAACCCATCACGCGTTGGACGAGGATTTGGTTAGAACTACAAACACGAGTTAAAAGTGTTAAAAAAAAAATACAGACATGGAGATGCGCGAGTCTCCCGGTTATGTAGAGAGGTTTAGATAAAGGGGTTTGATTGATTATTTATCAGTATCTAACCTGACGAAAATGTATTTATTCAATGTTGTCTACATTATATTGCATCTGCAGCAGCATTGTGAACTTTTGTAAAGATACGTTTAGCCATTAAATTTTAAATGCATCATTATATTCAAATTGCAAACACATGAGGAGAGTCTCTGCATGAAAGACCCACAACCGGCAGATGAAAGTGCTACTACATTTCTCTCCGAAACGCTAGGAAATTACATTCGATTGAATGGAGGATTTTAACTGTGACAAGATGATTGACAGGGCAGTTTATGGTGACAGGATGCACGCGACAGATCTGTCCGTTAAAGATGACGAAGTAGTATGTCCTAAAACTTGCCTACTCTTTTGCTACACACTCAAAAGTTTGTACTTTTTCTTTACAAAAAAAGTACATACTTTTAGGGCGTAGTATAAGTAGGCGAATTGTGACGCAGCAAATTACTTTTCAGGCAGTGTTTGAGCATGAATGTACCACACGAAACTGATTCCGGACAGACTTCCAAAGCAACGTATCGATTTAATGATCTACAGCATAATGGAGAAAGCTTCGGTGATAACTAAGCGCATATTTTCTCACTGGAAATGAAAATTTTTGTATGCAGCCCATTTTTTCCAACATCATTTGAAAGTTCATCCAATGGACACTTGATCTCGGGTGTGGTGCGTAGGGACAATGTCTAGAGACCACGCTTGAATTGGTTTGATCGCTCAGATTGACAAGGTCTTGTTTTATTATGCGCCATAGAATTGGAGCGCATCGCTGGAAGATTGTCACTCATCAACCAGGATCTTATTAGCCTGGTTCTACCAGACTCTCGTACATTTCATTTGTACAGAGAGTCTGGCACCGCTCCATTGACAAGCGTTAACTTCCTTGTAGGCGGGTATTCTATTGAAGTCTAAAACTATTGGATCTGCCCAGAGTCACTCTATCTGCAATAACCAATCGCTAATGTTTGGTCGTGACATATGTCTTTTCCCGAACCCCGTGGGAGGATGGCCATAAACACAAAACTAAGCAAAGATTGTTCTTGCTCCGGCTTTAACTTCTTGATATTCGCCAGCGTTGCCACAACGGACCGAATGGCTTCGCTCGCATCTTTCTTATTTTGAACTACAACTCAAAATAACGCACGAGTCGACATCAACGTCATCGTTCTCAGCCACTCCCTCTGTTCGCTGATTGGCCCGGTAAAAAATTGATCGGAGAAAACCAAAGTCTACAGCGCAATCCCAGACGTAGTACTGAAGGAAAATGAAATTGAGCGGAAGTGCGTAGGAGGGCGGAGCCAGGGTAGGATCTTATTACTTGTTACTTCTATGTAATTATAAATATGTTTATGTTTTGTGTTTTGTGGTTTTTACACATGCAAGTTCTTATGTTCATTAAAACGCTCTTAAAATAAATTGCATCACTTTTTCTGGAGTTTTCTCAGTAGTAACATAAGAACCTCCAAACATGATCAAAATCTATTTTCTTCAAAATGTGAAAGGTTTCCTATCAAATTAGATCATGTGCTTGATACTTTTTTTTTTGTAGAGTTATAGACCATTACTTTTAAGTATGCCAATTGAAATCACATGAAATCGTTAAAAATGCCTTCAAGGTATAAGAGGTTAACAGTTACAGTCAACAGAGAGCTTACATGTCACTTATATAAAGCTTGTAAGAACGGGATCGGTATCGGCCAATCATGATGACAATAAAATGGAAGTCAGTATCGGCTGCAAAAATCCTGATCGGAGCATCCCTAGTTGATATCAATCACACACACCCGAATGAGGGGAAAAGCGACAGGTTTCAGTCTCAAATGGGGTTTTCTGTGGTCCCTTCCTCGCCAAATTGCTGCACTTCACCTCTCTCGCACATCTATACAAATGTCACCTTCTTTTTCTTCGCTGGGGAAACATGGAATTCAAACACGTGAATTAAAAGGTGAAATTTTAAAAAGCACAACAAATGGCCGCCGGTGTTGGGTTGGAGGGAAAAAAATCCATTACGTTCTCATTTTAATGCACAAAATAGATCATTATTTGATAGAGAAGAGTGTGTGTTTTTGTGAATAATCTTGGCCTTTGCTCATGTTTCCTCCGCCATAAACACGTATTGTGTATGACTTCCACTTAAATAGTGGCTGCAGCTTCTAGCAGAGCAGCTGCATATTAGGAGCTATTACGTGATTTCATAGCTCTTGGAAAATTGCTTCTATTCAGCGCAAAGCGACCGAGAGGGAGGCTGGCTAGGTGGGGGGGGGGAAGTGGTGAGCGAACGAGCGAGCGAGCAAGGAAAAAGCCCCCAACACACAATCATGTCTTTTCAATTGGAGATGGCAAGGTTGATGACAACATGACCATTGTGTTCTAATGATAAGACCACAAAGGCATCTGCCCCCTCATCAAGCTCGGCGCTGTAGAAACAGCATCAGAGGCTCTAATTCACTTCTCCAACACGCAGGCCCGATAGCATTATACTCTGCGTCCTCGTGCACGTAATCACTGTCTGTCTCTGAGAAGACGCGTGCACGAGGAACGGCGCGAGAAGAAAGAGATTTGAAGATGTAACGTTGATGGGGAGGCTAAAACTTACAATTAAAGCTGCCAAGCCTGACGTGTAAAGTCCCCCCCTCCTGCTCCGCAACTGCCTCACACTTAGCCCGGTTTATGTGTAGCTGCTATTACAATTAACCTGTCACTTAGTGCTAGTACTACCAAAAGAGAGAGGGATGAAAGATTGGGTGGAGGGAGACCAACTGGCAGCTAAGTACTGTTTAATGAGTGACAGGGAAAGGCTTACA
Organism: Gila orcuttii; assembly: GCA_026230005.1. Taxonomy (NCBI): domain Eukaryota; kingdom Metazoa; phylum Chordata; class Actinopteri; order Cypriniformes; family Leuciscidae; genus Gila; species Gila orcuttii. Next base: position 30,404,868 of record JAPDVR010000013.1, on the reverse strand, counting down.
GCGGGAACTTGGATATCGCAGACACAGGCGTTCATCAAGTTTTAATTAGGTGTCATTGGGAGGCAGCCGCTAGCCGTGATGGTGCTAATTCCTGTTTTTGCCTCTCAACCACAATGTGTAATTAGTTAAGAGGCTGTGAGCTGGTCCGTGGCCAGTCTCTGGTGATTACGGACACAAATAAGGTAAGAGCTCCGGGCGTTAAGAGCGTCTGCCTCTTCCATCTCCCCATCTTCCGCCTTTTTGGAGCTGATGGATTGCCTTTCAATCCGTCTTGTTTTGGGACTCTTTTTGTGAACGAGAGACTAATCTTGAGAATTTGCAAATATTTTTGAAAGGAGAGAATCTTTGGAGACACTGTGGGAGTTTGAAGGTTCTTGCATTTGCAGAGGAAACTTTAGAGATAACACTATTAATCCAAACAATAAGCTCGGCTAGACAGGCCTGCGTTGATCTCAGTCTCCCATTCCTATAAGATCTGTACAAAGGGCAGGATTTAGCTGACTTGAACAGATATACACAGCAGACAATAGCTGTATGAAGGCCAAGGTGAAGAGGTGATTCAACAGAAAAGAGAGTCTGAATAGATGTTCCTATATAAGATGGCATTAACTTTTTTCAGCATCAAGATATATTTGGGGTCGGTTTTTGAAAGAAGTCTCTTATGCTCACCAAGGCTGCATTTGTTTAATCAAAAATACAGTAAAAACTATAATATTGTGAAATATAATTACAATGTTAAAAACTATTTTTACTGCTTAACATTTTTGTGGAAAGCATGATACCATTAAAACATTTGTGGTAAGATTTCAAAAGAGATAAATTAATACTTTTATTCATTATGGATAAAGTGACAGTGAAGACATTTATAATGTTACAAAAGATTTCTATTTAATAAATTATTTAATAAATGTAATAAATACATTTAATAAATGCAAATGAATGCTGTTCATATTCATCAAAGAATCCTGGGAAAAAAAATTTCCACCATTTCCACATTTTTTTAGGTACAACCGTTTTCAATATTGATATTAATAAGAAATGTTTCTTGAGGAGACAATCAGCATATTAGAATGATTTCTTAAGGATAATGTGACACTGAAGACTGGAGTAATGATGCTGAAAATGCAGCTTTATCATCACTAGGCCTGTCACGATAACAAATTTTGCTGGACGATAAATTGTCCAAGAAATTATTGCGATAAACGATAATATTGTCGATCTGAGGCCATTTACATCTAATATAATGATAATGGCATAATAATGCAGGTATTAAATAAATAAATGTATTCCTTAAATAATTCCTAAAAAGCTGACAGTTCTTCGCGATCTCACACATCTATTATCAATGAAGCTGACTGCACAATTAATCTTTCATAATATCCACACTTTGTTTGTTTTAATTAGAGGATTTGCCAGCATACAGAATTCAGCACTGAACAAAAAGTCTGTTTTGAGCGGTGAGGAGAGTCTATCTTAAATGCTTCTGATTGGCCATTGCGTTCAAGAAATCAACACGTATGTCTGTGATTGGCTACATCGCTCAACGCTGCAAAACTCTGGCCTGTAAATCGTTTCTATATTGTTTTAGTTGTTCTTTTAGATCTATTAGTTTTTATACGTTTTATTAATAGATATTTCTAGTTTGCGGGAGTCCCGCGAATCGTTTTATTCTCCTGCAACCCGCACACACGAGTGAGTGCATTAGCCTACCGCCTGCGCTCGCACTCGGCCATCAAATCTAGTGCCGCGCCGCACTCTATTGCATTGGGAGTGCACGTCTCTAGATCAAGGGCCCGGCCCGGGTCAAGTTCGGGCTCGGGAAGATAATCTAAGCTCTAGTTCACGCTAAGGAACCGAGAGTTGTCATCCAGTCTCTTTGGTAGAGAGAGAGAGAGACGAGGAAAACAAACAAGCATGCAAATGGAAATTATCGCGGCCGGAAAAATTATCGAGCTCATTTTTTTTATCGTGCGATTAATTGATTTATCGACTATCGCGACAGGCCTAATCATCACTGGAATAAATTACATTTTAAAATATATTCAAATAGAAAACAGTTATTTTATATATTCTAATAATATTTTGCAATATTACTGTATTTTTGATTAAATAAATGCATCCTTGGTGTGCATATGAGTCTTTGGTAACACTTTATTTTACAGTGTCCTTGTTACATATGTTTACCATAGTAACAGTAAATTATCCATAATTACATGCAACTAACCCTCAACCAAATCCTAATCCTACCCTAACCCTATAGTAAGTACATGTTGTTAATTAATATTACTCAGTACTTAAAGATGTGGTTGAATATGATTTCACTTTTTTAACTTTAGTTTGTGTGTAATGTTGCTGTTTGAGCATAAACAACATCTGCAAAGTTACGACGCTCAAAGTTCAAAGCAAAGGGAGATATTTTCTTTTAAAATCACTTTTTAAGGACTACAACAAACTGCTGGTAGGGACTTCAATGAGCTTCTTCACGGGCATCACTAACCCTAAAATTTACATAAACCTCGCCCCCGGAAACGCGATTTATTGACTATCATGATAGAATATGCTAATAAATGACTTGAAGATAGTTAACTCCACATCAGCTACATAAATTCATCAACTAACCATTCAGAAATGTCCTGTTGCATTCTACATGTTGCCACTTCTTCTTGAGTCTCTCCATCTTTGTCTGACACTGGTTTGAACATAAAAAGCTAAAAGTTTTTGAAATTTTCAGTGCGTGTCTGTGTGAGGTAATCGGAACTACTTAAACACAAGCTCTTAAAGCTCCACCCTCTGTGCCAGGAGCAGCTGCTCATTTGCATTTAAAGGGACACATACAAAACGCCGCATTTTTGCTCAACCTCAAAAAGTGACAATTTTAACATGCTATAAAAAAGATATCTGTGGGATATTTTGAGCTAAAACTTCACATACACACTCTGGGGACATCAGAGACTTATTTTACATCTTGTGAAAAGGGCATTATAGGACCCCTTTAAATATATAATTACAAATAAAATGTAACCGAGACTTCTTTCAAAAACATAAAAAAAATAATGTTTCCAAACTTTTGACAGTTACTGTACACACACACACATAGTTGGTTCAAATTCCGAAACCACACAAAAAAAACGGATTATCACTCCTCCTCTCTTAATTTGTAATAGTTGTGTATGAGTCCCTCAATTGTCTCCAGTGTGAAAATATGTATCAAAATCATATAGTCACTGTTGGAAAAAGTTCAAATATGCAGCAGATGTTGGCAAACTGAAATAGTCCTACAGAGTGACAGATGAGTGGATACAAAATCCAAGTCCAGATTAATCTTTAAATTAACATTAGATTATAGAAAATGCATGTATAATAATTACCGGGGGAAATAAAAGAATTAGAACGATTTTTAGTTTTAGATGAATTACAACATGTCACACTACAGAAGACTGCTATGAGTGCTGTGACAGAAACTATTTAAACCATTCAAATCCTTACTAAGATTGTGTGTCCACCATATAGACTGTGGTTCCAGCTGTTTTTTACACCAAATGTCCCCAGTCAACTTGTGTTAAAGGTGTCTCGAGAGCATAATAGCTGTTAATGACCTGTTCTAAGTTTCAGGGCTCTGGAGAGGGTAATTGTATGATGTTGTGACCTTGTCTATGAATGTCATGATGTTGTACTCTTCTGACTGCTTCAGTGTGTGCATGACAGTGTGTGAAAATTAGCCGTGTGCTTGCTTGTAGTGACAACTGTAGTGTGATTGCATTGAAGAAACCATCAAAATATTTGACATATTTCTTGTCTTTAGTGTCACACAGGGTGATAGAGGAGGTGAACAACATTCAGGAGAATCTAGAGATCGAGAAGACATGCAGAGAGAGTGTAGAAGCTTTGGCTTCAAAGGTGAGGTTTTACAATAAAGTTATGATTGTCTGTTCTGTTTTATTCTATTGCATTTGATTTTCCTCCTTTCTGATATATTTGATTCTGTTCCGTTGGGTTCTGTGTGAGTTGATTATGTTCTGATTTATTTCATTCTGTTCTGTTCTGATTCATTAATTCATTCTTTTTTTGTTTGATTTAATTCCGTTTGATTAAATTTTCTTGTGTTCTGTTTCATGTGATTCTCTTTTGTTCAGTTTCTTTTGATTCCGTCTTTTCTGATTCATTTGATTCTTTTTTTTTTTGTTCAGTTTCTTTTGATTCTGTCTGTTCTGATTCATTTGATTATTTTTTTTTTGTTCTGTTTCATTTGATTTTGTTATTTTTCATTTAATTCTGTTGTGTTCTGGTGCGTTTGATTCAGTTCTGTGTCATTTGAGTATATTCTGTTCTGTTTTGTTCTGTTTTATTTGATTCTCCTCTTTTCTTTGTTCTGTTTTATTTGATTCTCCTCCGTTCTGTTCTGATTTGATTAATTCATTTGATTGTTCTGTTCCTATTTATTTGATCTATTTAATTATCTTGTGTTCAGTTTCATGTTATTCTCTTTTGTTGTTTTATTCCATTCTTTTCTGTTTATTTCGATTCTGTTCTTTTCATTTGATTAGATTTTTTTTATTCTGTTCTGTCAGTTGATTATGTTCTGTTCTGTTTCATTTGATCCTATTTGTTCTGTTCTGTTTCATTTAATTATCTTCTGTTTATTTGTTCTGTTCTGAATCATTTGAATTTGTTCTGTTTTTATTTATTTTATTCTGATGTTTTTGTTTAATTCCATTGCATTTCATTAATTTGTGTTCTGTTTCTTGTGATTCTCTTTTGTTTTGTATCTTTTGATTCCATTCTGTTCTTTTCATTTTATTTTCTTCTGTTCTGTTCTGATTCATTTGAGCCTGTTCTTATTTATTTGAATACATTTTTCTGTGTCGTTTTAATTTGATTGTTCCCTTTCGAGAGGTCTCTCCTATTGCGTAAGTAGCTTACGCTATGGGAAAACTCCTTTTCTCGAGAATATTGAAGTCTTTATTTAAAACGCATTGCAGCTGCACAGCTGACAGCAATGAGCGAAGGCAGCTCGGTCATTGGCTGTGCTGCGGCAACTTGCTCGAACCAATGACGGGGCGACTCTGAATGCGCGACCAATGAGCGCACTTCGCGCCCGCGCGCGTCAGAGCCTGCCAAGATGGCCGTGGCCAAGAGCTATATATTGGGCGCCCCGTCATGAGAGTTCTTTAGATTTAATCTCCTTCAGCGAACACCTTCTTCGCTGAATCCTCCGGATTATTGAAAGCCTTCGCCGCCGTGGAAAAGCATACCAGCGGGATTGCTACGAGGATGTCGGCACCTTCAGCCGCCTTTGAACGCCATCCTACTGAGCCATCCGGCGCGCTACGCACGCAAGTATTTTACATCTGTTCGCCCCGCGACACTTGTAAAAGAGCAATTTTCTGAGGCGTTGTTTCAAATGCCTTCCTGCGCGTCGTGCAGAGACCTTCTTCCGGACGGGGATCGTCACATCATCTGCGCTCGCTGCCTGGGCCGGGACCGGACGACCTGGGTCTCTCCGCACTGCGGGCTCGCTTCGCCGCTTTCGCCGCGAGCGAGCCCATCGCCGCCACCCCTCTGTTTGAGCCGCGCGTTAAGAAAAAGCGCCGCTCACAGAGGCTTCCTGAACCTGAGCTCAGTGACGTCACGCAGAGCCAGTCTCCGCGTGCTTCACCGCCGCTCTTGCCTTCTCCACCGCCGGTTCAGTTCACTCAGCCGGACCCACACCCCTCTAGCAGAGCGGTGGGCCTTGTGACTTTCGGCGCGTCCGAGGACGACGGGGGAGTGGATGACAGCTTGTCCATCGACGCTGCATCTGATGACTGGCCGGGCTCCTCTTTCGACCCCGCCCCGTCGACGCTAGCTAGCACGAGTGGAGGCTCCACCATGGATACGGAGATTATCCGCATCCTCTCGAAGGCCGTGGAGGACCTCGGGCTCGATTGGTCTTCTCCCGGAACCAACCCGAAGCCGACTGGATGAGTGGTTTCTGCAGGGGCGCCAGCAGGCCCCTCGGCAAAGGCCTTCTCCCTTCTTTCCGGAAGTTCATGACGACTCACCAAGTCATGGAAAGCCCCCCACTCTGTGCGTCTGAAGCCTTCTTTTTCTTCGTCGCTCTCCTCTGTGGACGGCGCGAAGGAAAGAGGCTACGAGGGAACGCCGCCCCTCGAGGAGGCCGTGGCCAATCATCTCTGCCCGCCCTCCACCACCGGATGGAAAGCCAAAGCTTCCCACCCCTCGAAGCCCTGCCGCACTACTTCTGCTCTCGCCGGTCGCGCCTACGCCGCCGCCGGCCAAGCTGCATCAGCGCTTCACTCAATGGCGGTACTTCAAGTGTTCCAAGCCAAGCTTCTCCGCTCCATGGACGAGTCTGGCCCCGAACCCGAAGCCTTCAAGGACCTACGCAGCGCAACTGACATAGCTCTGCGAGCCACGAAGGCCACCGCCCAGTCTATTGGCCGCGCCATGTCTAATTTGACTGTTCTCGAGCGCCATCTGTGGCTGACTCTGACGGAGATGAAGGACGCGGATAAGGCGCCGTTTCTCGACACGCCTATCTCCACCAGTGGGCTGTTTGGACCAGCGGTTAAAGGTTTCGCCGAACGCTTCACTGAGACCCAGAACGCTTCACAAGCCTCTCAGCCCGCGCCTCAGGCTGATGCTCGACGCCGCTCGCGCTCCCACAACCGCAAGCCGCCTCCTGAGCGACGGGGTCCTCGGCCCAAGATTGTGCTGAACCCTGAGCCTCGAAAGCCTTCCTAGCCACTGGAATGAGAAGAGAGAGTGTGTGTCTCACAAAAGCCGGACCACTCTCTCTGCAAAATTTCAAACATTACCCAGTCCCCTTACAGGCGGCTGGAAATGTCCATACAGCAGACAATGGGCCAGTCACAGAGCTCGCTCAGCTGCAAACAAACGCTGTTTTTACGGCGACGGACAGAAAACACGAAAAGAGTCTTTTTCTGCCTGTGTCACTAAGGGTTCACATGTCCACAAAGTGTGCATTTCCAGATACTGTCAAAACAGTGCCAAATTAATTCCCAGCTCAGGCTGCGCGCCCCTTGAATGTAGATCACGTGCCTACGGTCATGTACGCACCACTACACACAAGCACTGTTCACACAGTTATGAATTCATCCCCAGTAAAAGTGGGAAACATTATAAAAGTGACACGTGTGCCTACCACTGTTTATGCACCCCCACTTATAAACACTGTCCTTACAGTGTCAAACACAACCCCAGCTCAGGCTGCGAGCTTGACAGACATAGCGCGCGCTGTTGTAATCACACACGCGCCCATTCACTCAGCCGCTCAGCGCGCGCCCGCGCCTCTGAGAGCTACGAGCTCAGGCGATTCGCTGACCGGGTCCCCACGTCACAGCGGCCCGCCCCTAGCCTGTATTCAGCCCATATCTGTACATGCAGCAGCATGGGAAAACATTCCAAATATGCCGAAATGGACTTTGAATATAGTAAAGAACGGATACTCGCTCCAGTTCGCTCGCAGACCACCACGTTTTACGACTGTGGTCGAGACGAAAGTGAGAAAGGAGTGTTCACATGTTCTACGCACTGAGGTGCGCAAACTAATAGAAAAGGGCGCTGTGGAAACTGTTCCCCCTCTATGAGCGAGGCAGGTTTTTACAGCCGCTATTTTCTCGTCCCGAAAAAGGATGGCGGTCTCCGCCCCATCCTAGATCTCAGACACCTGAACAAAGCACTAATGATTCGCTCGTTCAGAATGTTAACAACCAAACATATCCTCGCACAAGTACGCCCAGGAGATTGGTTTCTCTCAGTGGATCTGAAAGATGCTTACTTTCACATTCCAATAGCGCCTCATCACAGGCCGTTTCTGAGATTCGCTTTCGGGGGACAGTCTTACCAGTACACAGTACTTCCGTTCGGCCTGTTCCTGGCTCCCCGTACATTCACGAAATGTATGGATGCAGCACTTTCCCCCTTGAGGCGAAGGGGAGTGCGAATTCTGAATTATCTCGACGATTGGCTGGTCCTAGCACAATCAGAGAGTCAGTTTATAACACACAGATCTTGGATTATCAGCCATTTAGAATGCCTGGGTCTAAGAATCAATTTTGCAAAAAGCATACTATCTCCCAGCCAGAGGATTTCTTTCCTGGGAATAGTTCTAGACTCGATGCAAATGACAGCTCGTCTCTCATCAGAGCGCGCGCTCACCATCCGGCGCCTTGCAACATCATTCAGGGCGGGCGCGCGCGCCCCCGTCAAGCGGTTTCAGAGGATGCTCGATCTCATGGCCTCAGCATCGGCCGTACTCCAGCTAGGATTGTTGCATATGCGCCCTCTCCAACGCTGGCTCAAGAGCCGCGTCCCTACTCACGCGTGGCGTTCGGGCCACTTTTTAATCAGAGCGAACCACGGCTGTATAAAAGCCCCTACGCACTGGAAAGCCGCCGACTGGTACCAGTCAGGCGTGAGTCTAGGTGTGAACACAAGGAGAAAGATGATCACGACAGATGCCTCCAAAATAGGTTGGGGGGCCCTTTACGAGGGCAGGCATGTCTCCGGCTTTTGGTCAAACCCGGAGAAGCGCCTACACATAAACTGTCTGGAGATGAAAGCGGTCGCTTTGGCTCTCAGAGCCCTGCTTCCACATCTAAAAAACGAACACATCCTGGTCCGAACGGACAACATGACGGTAGTGTCGTACATAAATCGCCAGGGTGGACTCAGGTCGAGCTCCATGCATTCAATGGCCAGGAGACTCATTTTATGGTCCCAGCGCAACTTGCGCTCGCTGAGAGCAGCGCATGTGCCAGGCGCCCTGAACCAGGGGGCAGACATGCTATCCAGAGACAAGATTCTCCCAGGAGAATGGGCTCTCAACCCGCTGACGAATCAGTGGTTATGGAAAACCTTTGGCAAAGCTGAGATCGACCTCTTCGCCTCCAAGGAGAACGCGCACTGCTCTCTTTTCTTCACGAAAAGCACGGACGCGCTCGCCCAGAGCTGGCCGAGCCGCCCCTTATATGCCTTTTCCCCTATCGCGATGCTGCCACAGGTCATCAGTCGGGTCAGAGTGGAGAAAAACGCAGTGCTTCTGATAGCCCCACTCTGGAAGAACCAAACATGGTTTCCAGATCTGATGCAAATGCAATCTGCACCACGGCCGATTCCACTGAGGCCAGACCTCCTCAGTCAGGCCAGCGGGATGATATTTCATCCCCGCCCCGATCTGTGGGCCCTTCATGCATGGTCCCTCAACGGGTTCCCAGGAACCTCACGAGCGGAGCGCTAAAAACCATCGCTGAGGCGCGGGCGCCCTCCACGAGACGCTTTTATGCCCAGAAATGGAAAGTGTTCAGTGACTGGTGTAATGCCAAGGGCCTGAACTCTGAAACATGCGAGATTACGAACGTACTCGCTTTTCTACAAGGGCTTCTGGAGGCGGGCCGCACCCCCTCCATGCTCAAAGTATATGTGGCGGCCATCACAGCGTCACACGACCCTGTAATGGAACGTCCATTGGGAAGAAACGACCTAATTATTCGTTTCCTAAGGGGCGCTAGGAGGATGAACCCTTCACGCCCCCCCTCAGTGCCAATCTGGTACCTAGCTACTGTCCTAGACTCTCTTAAAGGGCCCCCGTTCGAACCACTCCGAACCGTGCACCTTAAACAGCTCTCGCTCAAGACTGCGCTCTTGCTGGCACTCGCCTCGGTCAAGAGAGTGGGCGACCTGCACGCGCTTTCGACAAGCGCTGCCTGCCTAGAATTCGGACCTAACGACTGCAGGGTCGTCCTTAGGCCAAAACATGGGTATGTTCCTAAAGTGCTCACCACTCCCTTCAGAGCACAGGTTATCTCCCTAACTGCGCTATCGTCTCCAGCAGACGAACACGACGCTAATCTACTCTGCCCCGTTAGGGCTCTCAGAGTGTATTTGGAGCGTTCTGCCCTATTCAGACAGACAGAACAACTGTTTGTATGCTTTGGCGGCCGTACGAAAGGTTCCGCCGTTTCAAAGCAGAGAATCTCTCACTGGATAGTTGAGGCTATAGCGCTGGCTTATGAAGCTAAGGGACTTCAATGCCCCTGGGGAGTCAAGGCACACTCCACCAGGAGTGTGGCTTCTTCTTGGTTATAGTCAAGCGGGATACCGATCGAGGATATTTGTGCGGCGGCAGGCAGGGCCTCACCGTCCACATTTATCAGGTTCTACAACCTACAGGTCCCGACATTGCATTCCAATGTACTATCAGCATGATGCTAGTTGAACTACGAGTTCATATCTAGATTATGTATGTGCTTGTGTCACACTGAGCGCCTTCTAGCCGTTCTGTATTTTTTTCCCTCATATAAAGCTCGCCTCTGCCGGCTAGTTGGATGATAACTTTGCTTTTCAGCTCAGGCACCTGCCTCTGGCTATCATAAGGCGAAGTTCAGCACGCACGGCGTTTTGCATGGTGTTCCCATAGCGTAAGCTACTTACGCAATAGGAGAGACCTCGTGAAAGGGAACGACTCGGTTACTAACGTAACCTCGGTTCCCTGAGAGGAGGGAACGAGTATTGAGTAAGCTGCCGTGCTTGTGCTTGGTTAGTTCGCTTCAGTCGTTTTAACCTAAAGAACTCCCATGACGGGGCGCCCAATATACAGCTCTTGGCCACGCCCATCTTGGCGGGCTCTGACGCGTGCGGGCGCGAAGCGCGCTCATTGGTCGCGCATTCAGAGTCGCCCCGTCATTGGTTCGAGCAAGTTGCCGCAGCACAGCCAATGACCGAGCTGCCTTCGCTCATTGCTGTCAGCTGTGCAGCTGCAATGCGTTTTACATAAAGACTTCAATATTCTCGAGAAAAGGAGTTTTCCCATAGCGTAAGCTACTTACGCAATACTCGTTCCCTCCTCTCAGGGAACCGAGGTTACATTAGTAACCGAGTCTTTTTCTTTTGATTCTATTCTCTTCTTTTGGTTTTGGTTTGTTATTGTATATTCTATTCTATACTAATATCTGTTTTCTTCTGTTTCTTTGTTCTACTCTTCTTAGGAACATTACTTCTAGAATCATACACTCATGTTTTCGCTTGTGCTTTCATGGTAAATAGGTTGGGATCCATCATGCCTCCATCCATCCAACATTCCGTCTATTTATTTCCTCCTCCATCCTGAGCAAAGTACACAAAATTGTACTCCACGTGGGCAGTCGCTCCATTGAGTTCATGCTGAAGTCAATCTTAAGATTATTTCCCTCCCGTGTACCTGCATCTTGGTGTTGACTGCCTGCCCACCTCACTGGTCCCGCTCATTACAGAAGTATTCAATTTGCCATCAGTCCCTGCTCAGCACATTGTTTAGTCGGGTTTCGGGTTCCACCGCTCAGGCTCAGTCTGGTCTGAAAAGTGAAGTGGCATCTACGCTGAACGCTCAGCAGGTAAATGGATCTCTAAAAGCCCAGGTGTGAGGCAAATTAGCGGGAACGATTACCGGCTCATTGCCGTCTATCTGATGGATGAATCAACTATCTTCTGCTGTCTGTCGATGACGAGCGCTGATCACCACACACAGAGAGAGAAATGAGAGAACAGTAGCAGTGAAAGGAATAAAGACAGATAAAAGAGATAAAGACCTGGAGAAAATAGTCTTTAGGTTAAAAAAGGACACTGATGTCCTGCGTTTTTAGAAGCAGGCTAGCTGTCGTGTGATGTCTTTCTTGTTCCAAGAAAAGAAGACGTTTTACCGCGCAACGAAAAACTGACTTTTATTTTTGTATATGACAAAATAGACTGAGATGACAAAACCCTGTGGTTCTTGGTTATTTAGCATGGTCGAAAAGATTATTGTTCCTGCCATTTCTTGAAAATCACTTTCTAGTGTATTTCTAGAGTATTCTCTTGAGGTATAAATTTTTTTCCTTGAAGTATGTGAAGCCATCACAGATGTCACATCACAGTTTTTGAAAGCTGCGGTTGAGGAAGACCGCGGAGCATTTCATTTGTGCGGAGGAAATAGACCTGCAGCTGGGCGTTTTGTGCCTCAGCATTATGTGTTGGATAAAAGCTCGATTTAACCAATCAATGGTTTCCTGACATCCTTAAATGCACAGCCCAGCTTGTTCTGTGTTCGCCGGCGGCCACTGTGCATGAAAGCCGGTACAGATGCCCTTTGTCCTGGCTGCTCTGTGAACACCCCCACACCGAGCCCCTCACGTCTGTGGAACTAACAGCAAGGTTTTGGCCTCCACAGGTTCGCTCAACTTCTATCTGTCAGGACACATGTCTGATTGAGGATGCAGTTGTTTTTGTCACTAGTTGCTTTTTCACCACATAGCTGAATTATCTCAAGTGCCTTATCTGTCTTTATTGAAAGGCAGCCAGGAAACACTTTGCATTGCATTGGTCTCTTAAGTTCTAGATTTATTGCATTAAACTTGTTGTTTTTCCCAAGAGTTTTGATTTATACCACCGTTTTAGGACAGTAAGATTTTTTTTAAAAATGCTGCTGCATTTATTATCATCAATGTTGGAAACGGTTGTGTTGCTTTGAAATTTTTGTGGAAACCTTGATACTTTATTCCAGGATTCTCTGATGAATAGAAAGTTGAATAGAATCTTAAAATTTACATTTGTTATAATCTTTGTTAATCTTTAAAAACACTAATAATTTAATAACGCAGTTAAATGTAATCATTTGCATATCTTAAACTCAAATAATTTTCATACTGGAGATTATGATTTTGTGATGCATAAATTGTATCAGTTAAAACATTTAAAATGGTTCATTTTAGTTTTTAGTGTTTTGTTTTTAATTTATATACATAAAATTTTATAAAATTGCAATACTCTACTTTTATCTATTATCTGCCATAACATGAAGATAATTATCGCCTTGTCAGTATTGTCCAGAATTGTAATATTAGTGCATTCCTTGGGTTTATTTTGCCACAATGACCAGCTGACTGTATATTATCCCACTTATACAGTAGATAAATAACTGGAAATTAAATTTTGATATTGCCTTGTTGATTGCTGTATTTATGTGAACTAATCTTGTGAATATCTATAAAACAAGTGTGGAAAACTTGATTTGCATCTCAGTATGCATGGTGGAAAAGAAATCTCACCTCTTCCTGAAAATGCGAAGGATACGTTGTGAAAATTACAGCATTGGCTCGTTCCAAATTTACATTTAAATGAGTCCAAAAATTTAGGTTGGTGTGATTGGAGGATGGTGAGCAGAATTGTCTCAAAAAGTCTCTACATTTCAGCTGTATGATTTCTTGTGTATGATGGCTGTAATTTTGTCTGCCAAGAGACCCGAGGCTGGCAGACACCTCATCTACCCCAAAAAAAGAAGAAAATCATAATCAATTTCTTAAACTCTGGAACATTTTGAATTAAAAAGCAGTAATGGATGAGGGTTCGCGGGTGGTGGCAGTCAAATCAAAGTGCAATCCAAACACATGACATTTTGTTTTGATGTGTGATCAGAGGAGATGAGGGGCCTGGCCACCTCAGGACGCACGTCTGATTTCTGCCACTGTGTAATTTTGCCACTGCGCTCTCATCAATGCCGGATGATTATCACAGAGCGAGCGTGCATGCGTTTCTGCGTGTTTATCCCTGTATTATGTGTTGTTGATTGCGTTTTTAAAAGATGCATTCAGCAGGAAGGACGCCATCAGGAAATGGATTCACGTGCTGTGTGTCCTCACTTGGATGTCATTAATAAAGGCTCGTTAAAGAGGGGGCATTTTATCCCTGCCTCCCACTCTTTTTCTCTTTCTGACCGGAATGTCATCCGGGACTAATTTACATACCTCCACCCCCATTGGCTCTCTGAGTTTCCATTAAGTGGACTCCCTAATTGAAGTGTGAATGACCAGTCTTAAATTACTTTAATTGGATGTTCAAAAAGGTAAAAATGTCTCGGATGCAGTTATGTACATGTTGCGATGGTGGGGGTTCGTGTCCGTACCTGATAGAATGCTGTAATTATTTATGAAAAAAGGAGTGTCTGCTGCTACTGCCCCTGCATACGTGTAATGAAATGTCTATTATTTTGCCCCTGATTATTGCTCTTTTCCAGAGTGTTCGTGCTGTGTGTATATGGCTTTGTGATTGAGGGGAATTGCATGGGCACCCGCTGGGGTTCCAGTGGGCTGGTCTGTCTACATGCTGCTGATTTGATTTCTCATATCTTTTCACTCTGAGGCAAATGCAGAAAATCACCGGCTTGGGTTTTATATCATTTGTGGTGTTACAGGTGTCATTTTGATCTCTGATTATTTCTATAAATGTGACGACATTGCCCTCACTAGATTAACTTGTGCTGGTTTTGCACATTTTTTTTGCACTGTCAAAAGACAATGTATTTTCGTTTTCTTTACCAAGACTTAGCAAATTAACATTTCGATATTGTAGCTCAATGGGTACTGCTTGATACTGGCAACACCAAGGTCATGGGTTCAGATGTACTTGCATGCACTCTAGGTAGCTTTGGATAAATGCATCTGCCAAAAACACTATACTAATCTACAGCTTTCTTTCAGTTGAACAGACAGAACCGTTCTTTGAAGAGGAAGAGTATGCTCTATATATCCCGTCTTGGTGCCGATGTCATCGCTGACATCGATCTTGACGATGAGGATGAAGAAGAACCACAGGAGTCGTCAGGTGTCTGCAGCTCGTCCCACTGTCAGATTGTCATCACAGGTGGGTCAATGCACTGTCCCACAATGTATTGCTTAAAATAATTTGATCACTTTATGCTTTTTGTATCTACATATTAAAGGTGAATAGAATTTAAATTAATAATAATTTTAAAGAAATATAATTTCTACACCACTTGCAGCTAAAGAATAAGCAGCTCAACTGGGCCCAACAACATTGGCTCCTCATGAAATCATGTTAAGTCAAATAATGGAGGAAAACGTGTGTCTAACAAATTAATTAATCTAATTAATCTCATTGGTTGTTAATTAGTTCTAGACACCAGTTCTGTTTCTACTCTGATTACCTCTTGTGTTTATAAGCCCTGAGTTATCCTTAGTTCCTTGTCCTGTATCGTCTATGTTGTGTTTTCATGATTCTTCTGAGTTTTAATGAGTATGATATTAAAGACTGTTTGCTTTTGAGCCATACGTCTTCGTGCACTACTTGTTACAGCCTCATGTGACAGTGTGTGAAAGCAGTCATTATATTTACAATTCGGTGCTGCTACTAGTCCACAAATTAGAAACTTTACCTTTAAGTATATAGTTTCTGAGGGTATGATGTTATTAAATATTTTATCCAAAAATAAAATTATCTATCCATCTATCTATCGAGATATTATGTGTATGTATATCAAAGTGACCGAAGGCTTTCAAGAAACGAAAAGGAAACAAAACACACACACATAGTCAGGGATTAAAGTTCTCCGTCGCTACGACGGATTTCCGTTAATTGCAGCGAGTCTATGACGGATTTCCGTCAATTGCAGGGTTCCCGTCTGTCCATGTCTTAAATTCACTTTTCATAATTTTAAGGCCGTAAATAGGCTTTCGTTTCTCAAATAGTGTGATAAATGTCTTAATTTTAGTTTGAATAGGTTTAAATAAAGGAAAGACGAGGTGTATTCACCCTGCTGAGGGGGATGTGATAAAGCCTGGATTGGAACGAAAGCACGTTCCTCTCTCCACTCTAAGCATTCTGTAATCACTTCGCTTTTGGTCCACTCGGGGTTTTCAATTCCCACGCACGGAAAAACTGCTTCGTGTTCACTTTTGGAGAAGTTCATGTCAGGCTACAGTTGGTTTGCTTGCTTTGCTCTCTCCGCGTTTGTTCCCGGCGCCCCCCGCAGCGTTGGTCTTGTTTCACACTCAACTTGGCGCATGCTAGAAAACGACTCGGTTACTAACGTAACCTCGGTTCCCTGAGAGGAGGGAACGAGTATTGCGTAAGTAGCTTACGCTATGGGAAAACTCCTTTTCTCGAGAATATTGAAGTCTTTATGTAAAACGCATTGCAGCTGCACAGCTGACAGCAATGAACGAAGGAACTCGGTCATTGGCTGTGCTGCGGCAACTTGCTCGAACCAATGACGGGGCGACTCTGAATGCGCAACCAATGAGCGCGCTTCGCGCCCGTGCGCGTCAGAGCCCGCCAAGATGGGCGTGGCCAAGCTATATATTGGGCGCCCCGTCATGAGAGTTCTTTAGGTTAAAACGACTGAAGCGAACTAACCAAGCACAAGCACGGCAGCTTACGCAATACT
Organism: Gila orcuttii; assembly: GCA_026230005.1. Taxonomy (NCBI): domain Eukaryota; kingdom Metazoa; phylum Chordata; class Actinopteri; order Cypriniformes; family Leuciscidae; genus Gila; species Gila orcuttii. The sequence continues at coordinate 30,388,652 of JAPDVR010000013.1, read as the reverse complement.
CGTTCCCTCCTCTCAGGGAACCGAGGTTACGTTAGTAACCGAGTCGTTCCCTTTCGAGAGGTCTCTCCTATTGCGTAAGTAGCTTACGCTATGGGAACACCATGCAAAACGCCGTGCGTGCTGAACTTCGCCTTATGATAGCCAGAGACAGGTGCCTGAGCTAAAAAGCAAAGTCATCATCCAACTAGCCGGCAGAGGCGAGCTTTATATGTGGGAAAAAATACAGAGCGGCTAGAAGGCGCTCAGTGTGACACAAGCACATACATAATCTAGATACGAACTCGCAGTTCAACTAGCATTATGCTGATAGCACATTGGAATGCAATGTCGGGACCTGTAGGTTGTAGAATCTGATAAATGTGGACGGTGAGGCCCAGCCTGCCGCCGCACAAATATCCTCGATCGGTATCCCGCTCGACCATGCCCAGGAAGAAGCCACACTCCTGGTGGAGTGTGCTTTGACTCCCCAGGGGCATTGAAGTCCCTTAGCTTCATAAGCCAGCGCTATAGCTTCGACTATCCAGTGAGAGATTCTCTGCTTTGAAACGGCGGAACCTTTCGTACGGCCGCCAAAGCATACAAACAGTTGTTCTGTCTGTCTGAAAAGGGCAGAACGCTCCAAATACACTCTGAGAGCCCTAACGGGGCAGAGTAGATTAGCGTCGTGTTCGTCTGCTGGAGACGAAAGCGCAGTTAGGGAGATAACCTGTGCTCTGAAGGGAGTGGTGAGCACTTTAGGAATATACCCATGTTTCGGTCTAAGGACGACCCTGCAGTCGTTTGGTCCGAATTCTAGGCAGGCAGCGCTTGTTGAAAGCGCGTGCAGGTCGCCCGCTCTCTTGACCGAGGCGAGTGCCAGCAAGAGCGCCGTCTTGAGCGAGAGCTGTTTAAGGTGCACGGTTCGGAGTGGTTCGAACGGGGGCCCTTTAAGAGCGTCTAGGACCGTAGCTAGGTCCCAGATCGGCACTGAGGGGGGGCGTGAAGGGTTCATCCTCCTGGCGCCCCTTAGGAAACGAATAATTAGGTCGTTTCTTCCCAATGGACGTTCCATTACAAGGTCGTGTGACGCTGTGATGGCAGCCACATATACTTTGAGCGTGGAGGGGGTGCGGCCCGCCTCCAGAAGCCCTTGTAGGAAAACGAGTACACTCGTAATCTCGCATGTTACAGGGTTCAGGCCCTTGGTATTACACCAGTCACTGAACACTTTCCATTTCTGGGCATATAAGCGTCTCGTGGAGGGCGCCCGCGCCCGTTGAGGGGCCATGCATGAAGGGCCCACAGATCGGGGCGGGGATGAAATATCATCCCGCTGGCCTGACTGAGGAGGTCTGGCCTCAGTGGAATCGGCCGTGGTGCAGATTGCATTTGCATCAGATCTGGAAACCATGTTTGGTTCTTCCAGAGTGGGGCTATCAGCAGCACTGCGTTTCCCTCCTCTCTGACCCGACTGATGACCTGTGGCAGCATCGCGATCGGGGGAAAGGCATATAAGGGGCGGCTCGGCCAGCTCTGGGCGAGCGCGTCCGTGCTTTTCGTGAAGAAAAGAGAGCAGTGCGCGTTCTCCTTGGAGGCGAAGAGGTCGATCTCCGCTTTGCCAAAGGTTTTCCATAACCTCTGAATCGTCAGAGGGTTGAGAGCCCATTCTCCTGGGAGAATCTTGTCTCTGGATAGCATGTCTGCCCCCTGGTTCAGGGCGCCTGGCACATGCGCTGCTCTCAGCGAGCGCAAGTTGTGCTGGGACCATAAAATGAGTCTCCTGGCCATTGGATGCATGGAGCTCGACCTGAGTCCACCCTGGCGATTTATGTACGACACTACCGTCATGTTGTCCTTTCGGACCAGGACGTGTTCGTTTTTTAGATGTGGGAGCAGGGCTCTGAGAGCCAAAGCGACCGCTTTCATTTCCAGACAGTTAATGTGTAGGCGCTTCTCCGGGTTTGACCAAAAGCCGGAGACAGGCCTGCCCTCGTAAAGGGCCCCCCAACCTATTTTGGAGGCATCTGTCGTTATCATCTTTCTCCTTGTGTTCACACCCAGACTCACGCCTGACTGGTACCAGTCGGCGGCTTTCCAGTGCGTCAGGGCTTTTATACAGCCGTGGTTCGCTCTGATTAAAAAGTGGCCCGAACGCCACGCGTGAGTAGGGACGCGGCTCTTGAGCCAGCGTTGGAGAGGGCGCATATGCAACAATCCTAGCTGGAGTACGGCCGATGCTGAGGCCATGAGACCGAGCATCCTCTGAAACCGTTTGACGGGGGCGCGCGCGCCCGCTCTGAATGATGTTGCAAGGCGCCGGATGGTGAGCGCGCGCTCCGATGAGAGACGCGCTATCATTTGCATCGAGTCTAGAACTATTCCCAGGAAAGAAATTCTCTGGCTGGGAGATAGTATGCTTTTTGCAAAATTGATTCTTAGACCCAGGCATTCTAAATGGCTGATAATCCAAGATCTGTGTGTTATTAGCTGACTCTCTGATTGTGCTAGAACCAGCCAATCGTCGAGATAATTCAGTATTCGCACTCCCCTTCGTCTTAGGGGGGAAAGTGCTGAATCCATACATTTCGTGAATGTACGGGGAGCCAGGGACAGGCCGAACGGGAGTACTGTGTACTGGTATGACTGTCCCTCGAAAGCGAATCTCAGAGACGGCCTGTGATGAGGCGCTATTGGAATGTGAAAGTAAGCATCTTTCAGATCCACTGAGAGAAACCAATCTCCTGGGCGCACCTGCGCGAGGATATGCTTGGTTGTTAACATTCTGAACGAGCGAATCATTAGTGCTTTGTTCAGGTGTCTGAGATCTAGGATGGGGCGGAGACCGCCATCCTTTTTCGGGACGAGAAAATAGCGGCTGTAAAAACCTGTCCCGCTCAGAGAGGGGGAAACAGTTTCCACAGCGCCCTTTTCTATTAGTTTGCGCGCCTTGGTGCGTAGAACATGTGAACACTCTTTTCTCACTTTCGTCTCGACCACAGTCGTAAAACGTGGTGGTCTGCGAGCGAACTGGAGCGAGTATCCGTGCTTTACTATATACCGTGCTTTTCCCATGCCACTGCGTGTACAGATATGGGCTGAATACAGGCTAGGGGCGGGCCGCTGTGACGTAGGGACCCGGCTAGCGAATCGCCTGAGCTCGTAGCTCTCAGAGGCGCGGGGCGCGCGCTGAGCAGCTGACTGAATGTGTGCGTGTGTGATTACAACAGCGCGCGCTGTGTTTGTAAAACTCGCAGCCTGAGCTGAGGTTTTGTTTGACACTGTAAGGGCAGTGTTTATAAGTGGGGGTGCATAAACAGTGGTAGGCACACGCGTCACTTTTATAATGTTTCCCGCTTTTACTGGGGATGAATTTATAACTGTGTGAACAGTGCTTGTGTGTAGTGGTGCGTACATGACCGTAGGTACGTGATCTACATTCATGGGAAGCGCAGCCTGAGCTGGGAATGAATTTGGCACTGTTTTGACAGTATCTGGGAATGCACACTTTGTGGACATGTGAACCCTTAGTGATGCAGGCAGAAAAAGACTCTTTTTGTGTTTTCTGTGCGTCGCCGTAAATACGGCGTTTGTTTGCAGGTGAGCGAGCTCTGTGACTGGCCCATTGACTGCTGTATGGACATATCCAGCCGCCTGTAAGGGGACTGGGTAATGTTTGAGCTTTTGCAGAGAGAGTGGTCCGGCTTTTGCGAGACACGCACTCTCTCTTCTCATTTCTGTGGCTAGGACGGCTTTCGAGGCTCAGGGTTCAGCACAATCTTGGGCCGAGGACCCCGTCGCTCAGGAGGCGGCTTGCGGTTGTGAGCGCGAGCGGCGTCGAGCGTCAGCCTGAGGCGCGGGCTGAGAGGCGGTGGGAGCTGTTTTAGCCCGCTGCGGCTGTGGCGGTCTCTGTCTGCTCTGCGATGAGCTGGAGCGCTTTGGCAGGAAATGACGCATAGCTTGTGAAGCGTTCTGGGCCTCAGTGAAGCGTTCGGCGAAACCTTTAACCGCCGGTCCAAACAGCCCGCTGGTGGAGATAGGCGCATCGAGAAATGGCGCCTTATCCGCGTCCTTCATTTCAGTCAGAGTCAGCCACAGATGGCGCTCGAGAACAGTCAAATTAGCCATAGCACGGCCGATGGACTGGGCGGTGGCCTTCGTGGCTCGCAGAGCTATATCAGTCGCGCTGCGTAAGTCCCTGAAGGCTTCGGGTTCGGGGCCAGACTCGTCCATAGAGCGGAGAAGCTTGGCTTGGAACACTTGAAGTACCGCCATTGAGTGAAGCGCTGATGCAGCTTGGCCGGAGGCGGCGTAGGCGCGACCGGCGAGAGCAGAGGTAGTGCGGCAGGGCTTCGAGGGGTGGGAAGCTTTGGCTTTCCATCCGGTGGTGGAGGGCGGGCAGAGATGATTGGCCACGGCCTCCTCGAGGGGCGGCGTTCCCTCGTAGCCTCTTTCCTTCGCGCCGTCCACTGAGGAGAGCGAAGAAGAAAAAGAAGGCTTTAGGCGCGCAGAGTGGGGGGCTTTCCACGACTTGGTGAGTTCGTCGTGAACTTCCGGGAAGAAGGGAGAAGGCCTTTGCCGAGGGGCCTGCTGGCGCCCCTGCAGAAACCACTCATCCAGTCGACTCCGGGTTGGTTCTTCGGGAGAAGACCAATCGAGCCCGAGGTCTTCCACGGCCTTAGAGAGGACACGGATAATCTCAGTATCCATAGTGGAGCCCCCGCTCGTGCTAGCTAGCGTCGACGGGGCGGGGTCGAGAGTGGAGCCCGGCCAGTCGTCTGATGCAGCGTCGATGGACAAGCTGTCGTCCATTCCCCGTCGTCCTCGGACGCGCCGAAAGTCACAAGGCCCACCGCTCTGCTAGAGGGGTGTGGGTCCGGCTGGGTGAACTGAACCGGCGGTGGGGAAGGCAAGAGCGGCAGTGAAGCACGCGGAGACTGGCTCGGCGTGACGTCACTGAGCTCAGGTTCAGGAAGCCTCTGTGAGCGGCGCTTTTTCTTAGTGCGCGGCTCAAACAGAGGGGTGGCGATGGGCTCGCTCACGGCGAAAGCGGCGAGGCGAGCCCGTAGTGCGGAGAGACCCAGGTCATCACATTCCGGGCATCCGCCCTTGGTCAATGCAGCTTCTGCGTGGTCACGGCCCAGGCAGCGAGCGCAGATGATGTGACGATCCCCGTCCGGGAAAAGGTCTCTGCACGACGCGCAGGAAGGCATTTGAAACAACGCCTTATTGGAAAATTGCTCTTTCACAAATGTCGCGGGGCGGACAGATGTAAAATACTTGCGTATATGGCGCGCCGGATGGCTCAGTAGGAGGTGCTTGAAGGCGGCTGAAGGTGCCGACGTCCTCGTAGCAATCCCGCTGGTATGCTTTTCCACGGCGGCGAAGGCTTCCAATAATCCGGAGGATCCAGCGAAGAAGGTGTTCGCTGAAGGAGATTAAATCTAAAGAACTCTCATGACGGGGCGCCCAATATATAGCTTGGCCACGCCCATCTTGGCGGGCTCTGACGCACGCGGGCGCGAAGCGCGCTCATTGGTCGCGCATTCAGAGTCGCCCCGTCATTGGTTCGAGCAAGTTGCCGCAGCACAGCCAATGACCAAGTTCCTTCGTTCATTGCTGTCAGCTGTGCAACTGCAATGCGTTTTACATAAAGACTTCAATATTCTCGAGAAAAGGAGTTTTCCCATAGCGTAAGCTACTTACGCAATAGGAGAGACCTCTTGCGTCCTTGGTAGTTCAGACTTGCCAAGTTCGACTCAGGAGAACGAACTCCCGAGGACGAGAGGACGCGAGTCCGGTTATTCTGCAAATGGAACAGCGCGTTCTTGATCGCGTCACTCAGCACGCTCTGGCTACTCCAGTTATCTCTTTATGTATATTTAAGGCAACAATAAAACGAAATATGGTATAAAATACAACTGCCTCTTTTCATCAACAATAAAATGGTATAAAACACCTCTTTTCATTTATAAATGAACATATTATCATAAACATATTGGCCACACAAATGTGGTTCAGGCAACGCACATTGATTAACTTCACTGCATATATTTATAACAACACGAAATATAAAATACAACCCTGCTGCTTTTTGTTTTCATTTTAAAAATATGAAACATTATTGATCATTAAAACTGACATTTAACAAACAGAGACAGGGTTGTATCGTTTTATTTTATTATACATGTACACATACAGTGAAGAGAATGCATAGTATAATATATATAAATAATATTTTTTATATATTTTAGAATATATAACATTACACAACCCTGTCTGTTTTTGTTAAATGTCAGTTTTAATGATCAATAATATTCAGTATAAAAGTATAAGTAGCCTAATAGGTAGGCTATAAGAAGCTATACAATGAGAAATAAGCAAACAATTCAGTCAAACATTAACTTTGTAGCCTATTGGAGAGCTGACTAAAGTTAAATAGCCTAAATATATAAAGTTATGAAACTTCACTTTGCCCTCAGCCAAAACGATTTGCCATGGAACAAACTATATATTAATATAGTTTAGCATGTTTGGTCTTATAAGATAAATAAAAACATGCACTGAAAAGTTATGTAGATGGTTGATTATTTGTCAAGCTAAGTAATTTTTTTTCATAGATTAAAATAGCTTTTAAAATACGCAAACTGGCAATATTAAAGCGGTTTAAAACATCTCCCCTTAAAACGCTATTGGTCTCGACAATTTAAATAAAGTTAAAGAAATATGACTTGGCCTGAAAAAAAGTTCAGTCAGAAGAATTTTTTTCACTTTAATCCCTGCATAGTACAAGTAATGCATAATACAACACAAAATATTGTAAAAGTAGTCCATTCAACATGATTGTGCTTTATTCCAAGTCTTACAAGCATTCAATATCTTTTTGTGAGAAACAGACCGAAAATTTTGTAATTTTTCACTTATAAGTTTCCCCTCCGCTGCAGTCCTCAATTCATGATTTTTGGTTACAAGACTGTTCAGTTTAGGCTGTTTTGTACTGTAGGTTTTTAATTAATACATTTCTTGTTCATTCGTGGTAGAGCTGAGAGATAAATTGGAGGTGATCCTGGCTGAGAAGAAGCAGGTGGTGATCGATCTGGAGACAACAAGAGAGCAGCTCTGCCAAACTAGACAGGAGGTATGTAAAAAAAGGCATTTAATCTTGGGTTTTACTGCATTAATGAACCAATACTCATCTTTAAGGTTAATCTTCTGTACATAATTTTAAAAAAGGCCTAGCATGTACACTCTAAAATCATTCACTTTTTTTAATGGATGTAAAAACCTATCAAAAACGGAACTGTCTTGATCCACCTCCTTAATGTCTTTAGTGTTAACCCTTGCCATGTTTCACTGTAGCTTTCACTCAGAATAATAACCATTAAATAGAAAAGAGGGGGTTGTCTTTGTGTCATGTTGTTTAATGTTTCTGATGAAACAGTAATACCCAAATAAGTGAAGCCCTCACTCTCCCTTTCTTCCTAAGCTCCTGAAAGAGAAACATGATAATACTGTTTTAATAGCTGAAACATTCCAACAAAAGAAGCTCTTGGGAAAATACAACAGAGGTCAGTTGTACTCCTGTTCTCTACTATATCCTCTTACATGAACCACTCTCTCTCTTTTTACTGCTTTCCAATCCAGACATTCATTGATCCTAACCGCTGTACTCACACTCTGTTACATCTTCATTCAAAGCCTTTACTGTGTTTCTTGTCTTGTTATTAAAATGACAAAAGTCAGACTTACAGTATTTTATGCAATTACTTTAAATTTTCCTAATTTTTGTGATGAATTTGAGAACATTGCTCATGTGTTGCCTATAATAGAAGAGAATGGTAAGTTGAAAGGCACTTGATCACTACTAAATTCTTTAGCCATGTTGAATTTGTTGTCGTTCACTACCGTTCAGAAGTTTGGAGTCAATTTTATTTATTTTTTTAAAGAAATACTTTTATTCAGCAATGATACATTAAATCGATCAAAATGACAGTAAAGACATTTATGTTGTTACAAAATATTTTTATTTTAAATAAATTCTGTTTTTTAACTTTTTATTCATCAAAGAATCCTGAAAAAAGTGTCCACAAAAGTATTAAACGGCAACTGTGACACTGAAGAGAAGACTGAAGTAATGGCTGCTGAAAATTCAGCTTTGTCATCAGAAGGATACATGACATTTTCAAATAGAAAGCAGTTATGTTAAATTATAATAATATTTCAGAATATTTCTTTTTACTGTATTTTTAATCAAACAAATGCAGCCTTGGTGAGCATAAGAGACTCAAATCTTTCTGACCCCAAACTTTTGAATGGTAGTGTAAATAAATTACCTATAAAGAGGACAGCAGAATTATGGGTAAGGGTCACCTTAGGTTACACCCTGAATGCTTTTAAAATTCTGTGCCATGTAGTGAGTGCCCTGTTCTGACTACATCAGAAGTCGAGTATGAATTTACATGGCACCATAAGCATTTCGAAGATTGTGTGTTTGAATTGTTTGCCAAGGACATCAAGGCTCCAAACTCTAACCATCTGAATGCTTACCTGTGTATGTGTGTAGTTTCTAAGTATGCACTAGATGAGTTTGAGGCCTTACAGGAGGATCTAAAGCTTGAGAGGGACCTGCGTTCTGAAGCAGAGAAGTTTGCACATGAGGTGAAAGCTCAGTTTGATTTGATTTCATAATTAATTGAATGAAATGTATTAGACATTATAGGAACTCTGAATATTTATGTATTTCTTGAATATGTTAATTAAGTGTGTGAACGTGTTCTTTATGTGCCCTCTCTCTCTCTCTCTGTGGGTGTATGAAGATGCTAGTAGAACAGAAGAAGCTGAAAAGACAAAGTCAGATGTTGATCCAGACTGTGTCTCCAGCAGAAGCTCTGCAGAAAGCTCTGGCAGAGATCAACACATTGACACACACTCTAGAGACACAGAGATTGGAGCGTCAACAGCAGGTAACATGTACACACACACACACACACTAATCCCCACATTGTCCTTTAGGTCACAGTGTCCTTAGAGGGTACAGACTAAATGTCATTAAAATAATAACAGACAAACCAATCAAATCAACCACACCAGCCCCTCCCAGTGCCACTCAAAAAACTCACACATGCAGTGTATTACTTGCTTGTGTAAAAGGAGAAACATTTTTCCGCACTCTGCATTTAAACAATCATTAACGTATGATTAAAGGATTAGGGGAAATGGTTGGAGTCAACTTGACTTACTTTGAGAGCGTTTGTCTGTGACCCAGAGAGAGACTGGTCACCATTTAATTTTCATAGATTTTTCATTTTGCAAGGGAATTATTTTTTTTACAGTTCAAAGGTCACATTCCATTTTAACAACCCATGTTTGTTTTTTTTGTCTTTGATTGTCGTGCTGTGTGTATTTCGGCGGAATCTAGGTAAAAGCTCTTGAAGAACAGATACAGGGCAATGAATTAAAGAAGCAGCTGACAGCATTACGGAGACAGACAGAATTGCTGGAGGAGGAGAGAAAAGAGTGGCAGCACAAACACACTAAAGCTGAAACTGAAGCCAAAGACCTCAGATTCACAGGTACCAGTGTTGTGATAAATTCAGAGTTTAAACCCATCTAGCGGTGAAATTGTATTTTGCATTCAAACGAATTGTGCTCTCCAGCGCCTCGCTTTTTCAAATGCGTGTTGCATCTACGGTAGCTGTTATGTACCAAAAAGCTATGACAGGATGTCTTCAAATAGCACTTCGTTGAGTTATCCTTTGGGTGAACAGGTTTGTTATTTCAAACAAACTGCAACTTGAGACAACGAACAAACGAATGTTACAGTATGAATAATAACAGTGCAATGCAACCTTTTAAACTTGCCGGGGCAGTGACAAGCGCCTCTCATTGCTCTCCTCCGTTTCTTCTGCTTTCAGTTACGTGACGCTGGCTTTGAATGAAAACGTGTTGTGGAAACGCGTTGGCCTAGTACAGGGGTAGGCAAGTTCGGTCCTAGAGAGCCGCTGTCCTGCAGAGTTTGGTTCCAACACTGAAAAAAACTTGACCTGCCTATAGCCTTAGTAATCCTGAAGACATTGATTAGCTTGTTCAGGTGTGTTTGATTAGGGTTGGAACTAAATTCTGCAGGACAGCGGCTCTCTAGGACCGAACTTGCCTACCCCTGGCCTAGTACTTTTTGACCCTCTCTGCTATTATAGTTTTTCAAGATGGCGGAATAACATGGAAGCCTCCGTGGACCTACCCGTCACATGTATATAAAGATAATAAATTCTTCATTTACGAGGATAAGTCAGATAATTGGCAGAGGTATTTGTACACCATTGAGGACATATTAATGAATAAAAATATTGATTTTAGATAATAAAATGCCTAAAAAACTACACATAGTCCCTTTAAGAACTAAAAGCTGTTCTATGTGCAAATTGAAATTGCATTGGCCTCAGGAAGTTGGAATGACAGAAAATTGCCGTTTAAATTTCAATTCCAATTTAATTCCTCTTCCTCAATTTTAATTTCAATTCTGGATATTGTTTAATATTGTTAATACCTCTGTTAAAATTCTTGAATTGAGCTGGAATTTAAAAAGCATTCTAAATTCAAAATGGTGTACAACCCTGACAGGCTCACATATTTCATAAAACACATATAGGGCTTCATCAGGTCTCGTCTGTTGTTAAGTTGTGTTGGGGGACAGATGCCTGATATTCAATTTTACTGATTTTCAGTTGTAGATATACCACTGTTCAAAGGTTTTTGTTTTTTTAAAGAAGCCTCTTTTGCTCATCAGGGCTGCATTTATTTGATCAAAAATACAATAAAAACAGTAATGTTGTGAAATATTATTACAAAATAGCTCTTAAAATAGCTGTTTTCTATTTTAATATATTTTAAAATATACAGGTCCTTCTCAAAAAATTAGCATATTGTGATAAAGTTCATTATTTTCCATAATGTAATGATAAAAATTAAACTTTCATATATTTTAGATTCATTGCACACCAACTGAAATATTTCAGGTCTTTTATTGTTTTAATACTGATGATTTTGGCATACAGCTCATGAAAACCCCAAATTCCTATCTCAAAAAATTAGCATATCATGAAAAGGGTCTCTAAACGAGCTATTAACCTAATCATCTGAATCAACTAATTAACTCTAAACACCTGCAAAAGATTCCTGAGGCTTTTAAAAACTCCCAGCCTGTTTCATTACTCAAAACCGCAATCATGGGTAAGACTGCCGAACTGACTGCTGTCCAGAAGGCCATCAAGCACACCCTCAAGCAAGAGGGTAAGACACAGAAAGAAATTTCTGAACAAATAGGCTGTTCCCAGAGTGCTGTATCAAGGCACCTCAGTCGGAAGTCTGTGGGAAGGAAAAAGTGTGGCAAAAAACGCTGCACAACAAGAAGAGGTGACCGGACCCTGAGGAAGATTGTGGAGAAGGACCGATTCCAGACCTTGGGGGACCTGCGGAAGCAGTGGACTGAGTCTGGAGTAGAAACATCCAGAGCCACCGTGCACAGGCGTGTGCAGGAAATGGGCTACAGGTGCCGCATTCCCCAGGTCAAGCCACTTTTGAACCAGAAACAGCGGCAGAAGCGCCTGACCTGGGCTACAGAGAAGCAGCACTTGTACTTTTGCTCAGTGGTCCAAAGTACTTTTTTCGGATGAAAGCAAATTTTGCATGTCATTCGGAAATCAAGGTGCCAGAGTCTGGAGGAAGACTGGGGAGAAGGAAATGCCAAAATGCCTGAAGTCCAGTGTCAAGTACCCACAGTCAGTGATGGTCTGGGGTGCCATGTCAGCTGCTGGTGTTGGTCCACTGTGTTTTATCAAGGGCAGGGTCAATGCAGCTAGCTATCAGGAGCACTTCATGCTTCCATCTGATTTCATTTTTCATTTCTGCAAAAGGATTCCCGACCAAGTATTGAGTGCATAACTGAACATAATTATTTGAAGGTTGACTTTTTTTGTATTAAAAACACTTCTTTTATTGGTCGGATGAAATATGCTAATTTTTGAGATAGGAATTTTGGGTTTTCATGAGCTGTATGCCAAAATCATCAGTATTAAAACAATAAAAGACCTGAAATATTTCAGTTGGTGTGCAATGAATCTAAAATATATGAAAGTTTAATTTTTATCATTACATTATGGAAAATAATTAACTTTATCACAATATGCTAATTTTTTGAGAAGGACCTGTATAGTGCAGTAATTTCAGCAGCCATAAATCCAGTCTTCAGTGTCACATGATCCTTCAGAAATCATTCTAATACGTTGATTTGGTGCTCAAGAATCTATTATTATTATTATTATTATGATTATTATCAATGTTGAAAACGGCTGTGCTGCTTACTTTTTTGTGGATTATAAAAAAATCAGGATTCTTTGATTTAATAGTAAGTTCAAAAGAACAGCATTTAATTGAAATAAATTGTAGCATTACAATTGTAGCAACTGTAAAAAATTGTAGCAGTATAAATATCTTGACTGTTACTTTTTATTCAATTTAATGAATCCTTGCCTAAGTATTAATTTAATTTCTTTAAAAAAATTGAACAGTAGTGTATGCTACACTTGCATAAATTCAGACAGCATTCAAAACCAAGTAGGTCTTTGTATCTCTAAGAACCCTGTGTGTTTTGCAGTGGAGGAGCTTAAAAAGAAGCTCCAGCAGATCTCCAACCCACCAGCAGCTGTCCCAGCACCCCCTCTGCCTCCCCCGCCCCCACCTCCTCTGCCTCCACCCCCTGCCCCCTCAAGCAACCCACTCAGGTGAGTGTCTGTTTGTGCCCAAAACCATTCAAATGAGTGTAAACAAGTTCTTATGAGAGTTAGCATTTGGCAAAATCCAAAAAAATCTGTTTAAAAAATCAGTGAAAGAGTCAGTGGGCTGTTTGCTCATTGGGCTCAGTTTCAATGACATTGTTCTTGTTGAAACAGGAAGTTTGGGCAGGAAATGTTGAAGGGCTTTTATTTTTTTAGTTTTATTCTCTTTTTTCATTGTTTAATAGCCAGTAGTTATTTTTTCTAATTCTTTATTTTTCTCTGTCTATTTCAGCTCATTACTGTCAATACTTCGTAAGAAAAAAAATGTGAGCGCTGAAATTGCATTAGTGGAGAAAGACTCCTCTGAGAAAATCCCAGGTAAAGAGCAAAGCTCTGACACATTTCCATTTCCATTCTATAAATATACTCAGGTTAAAAGTTCTGCTGTTTGAAGGATGCGTGTAATAAAGATTATATATATTGATCAGTTAAAAGCCCCGTAATCGTAAAAGTGTGTTCGCCATCAAGCCGCGTGAAAGATCTCAGATGTTTATCTTGACCTTTTTGATCAGTGTTAATTAAGATGCTGCCGTGTATTCAATCAGACGCAATGTAATTAATATATACTATTTCGCATGAAGTAAAGTTATGTTAATGACAGAATGATTAAAAGTGTTTCCAAGGCCACTAAACAAAGACAAACATCATAGATCAACTTTCTTTTGATTTGTTTTTTAATATTTGTGCATGCAAGCTCAAATAGAAACCCTCGCAATTCTGTTTAGCTCTGTCTGTATGTCTGATATTATTCCGTGTCTAAATTGACTGCTGATGAAAAGCAGCAGACGTGCGTTTATCTACATAAATGCTGTTTATCATAAGTGCATCTGCATATTCTATAACTGAAGTAACATTCAGGCAATGAGTGTTTGTTGATCTGTGTTTTAATCTGACAGAGAAGGACGTCAAACAGCAAGCTGTGGATGAGATGATGCAGCGAATCAAAAACGGAGTTCAACTCCGACGTGTTTCCCAGACAACCAACAAGGCCAGACTTGGACCGGTACGCGTTTCATAAAAACTCCAAACACTCACAGCCTGAAAACAACCTGACATACAAACCAGTTAATCATTGTAATTGAATTAAATTACTTATATGATTGCCAATATATTTATCAAGTCACTCCCAATTAAAGGGATAGTTAACCCAAAAATTTAAATTCTGTCATCATTTACTCACCCTCATGTTGTTCCAAACCTGTATAAATGTCTTTGTTCTGTTGAACACAAAGGAAGATATTTAGAAGAATGTGGAAAACTGAATAGTTCCGGGGCACCATTGATTCCATAGTATTTTTTCCCTACTATGGAAGTCAATGGTGCCCTGAAGCGGCCTGGTTACATTTTTGGGTGAATTATCAGTAACGTAGTTTAGATGTTATGGGAAGGAGGAGGCGGGAACCGGCAAACATTCAACAATTTTAATATTTCACTATATTGTTTTTACTGTACTTTTGCTCAAATAATGCAGTCTTGGTGAGTAGGCCATATAAGAGTTTTTTTTTTTAAATTATCATTTTAAAAATAATAACACCCACTTACATAGTCTTTCATTTCATGACATGCTACTTGTTACATGCTAATTTTTCTAATGGGTTTCCCTGCAGAACGAACGGACACAGTCAAATTCTGCCATACAGGAACTTCAGGGAATCCTGGTCAGGATCGCTTTACATATTTTTAATTATAATTGAATATTATATTATTATATTCACTTAAAAATGTATATATTTTTATATGAAAGTATATGTTTTTTAATAAAAAAACAAAACAAATAATGTAACAAACTATAGAATTAAAAGCTAGCTGTTAGCATGGTAATGGAATCTTTCTGTTAAGACCTCCGCCAAGCGCCCTGGCGGGACACGCCCTCCATCACCATCTCCGAAGTCTGAGCTAGAGAAAGCCCTGCACAGACGGAGGGAAGCATTGAAGACTGCAAAGAATAACTGTCAGTCAAACATACACACACATTTCACTTCATTTTCTCTGTCCCTTGAGCCAGATCATCCATTTAACTTTTCAACCTTTCTCCTCCAGCGAATCCCAGTAGTGTTCTGAATCTGACCCAGATTGAGCAAACCCAGCCAGAACCAGGGCAGGACACAAGGGAACAGGACACACCACTACACACACCAACCACAATATGCACTGACCTTCTCAAGCCCTCATAGGAGCTCATAGGTTGTGAGTATCTGCTCTTTTATGCAGAGCCATACAATATATCACCAACAGCAGCGCAATTCATCCAAACTAACCAAACACATGTGACTACTAAATCTAAATGCCTTGAGTTACATACTATTTTTAAAATGTAATACTTGCAGAAGTTCAGCTGTAATGTGACTAGACAGCAGTTTTTGGGATGGTTCAAACTATTTAAACCATTTAAGCTATTTTTTCTTTTTTGTTTGGTTTAAAGAGATTTATATTCAATTTCTGTATCTTCAAAATCCATAAAATAATGTATTTTATAAACTGTATGATTCAGCATATTAACATTTTATCATATTAACACTAACGTTAAAATGTTTGGGGTCAGTGAGTTGTTTTTTTTTTTGTTTTTTGTTGAAAGAAAGGAACGCTTGATCAATAATTGATCAAAAGTGACAGTAAAGACTTTTGCATTGTTAAAATAAATGTTCTTTTATGGAAGTATCAGTTTCCACAAAGAATATTAAGCAGTTTATTAACTGTTTTTAACATTGATAAAAAATATTAAATGTTTCTTGAGCACCAAATCAGCATATTAGAATGATTTCTGTGAATGATCATGTGACACTGAAGACTGGAGTAATGATGCTGAAAATTCATCTTTGACATCACAGGAATAAATTATATTTTAAAATATATTAAATTGCACATCGAAATTATATTTTAGATGCATAAAATGTGTGTGTGTGTATGTATATATATATATATATATATATATATATATATATATATATGTATATATATATATGTATGTATACATATATGTATGTTTGAATATGTATTTTTGATCAAATAAATGCAGCCTTGGTAAGCATAAGGGACTTATTACAAAAGCATTTTAAAAATCTTACCAACCCCAAACTTTTGAACACTATTATACATGTCACTTATACAAGAGGTTGCTTAAATGAAAAAAAAAATCGCAAGAGATCTTGGATATTATTATAGTAATCTCAACAATGTTAATTAGACGATTTGAGCACAGTTTGAGACAAAGTCTGTGATTCCAGGATTACTCAAATATTCTTCACAGACTTAAATATCTAAACTGCATCCACACTCACTTTTTAGCTTATACTATTACTGCATGTCAACAATTTGAGTCTGTTTTTGTTCTTGTCAGAAGAGACAAAGTTGATACTTAAATGAAAGAGCACTGATAAATCTATCCTCCTGAGCTATGAAAGAGCAAACCCTGAGCAATAACTTGTTTGCAAGAAACATATTAGTGAAGTTGTATTAGCTTGAGAACATGCTCGAATCTTTTAGTGGTATAATGTTTGATTTATTTTCTTGGCTGTGATGAACTTTTTAATAGTAGTGAAACGAAATCCCCTCGGTCCCACAGTCTTGTACTTTGGCTGGACTGTCCTCACTGAACAAAGTTATTGACACATGCTTTGTCTGTGTGAGAAGCATTTCTATAGGGGCGTTGGTGACTAGCCTTGAACATGTGCCAACCTAGTCTTTTCAAATGGCTTTGGCTAGACTAGTATTAACCTTGCAATGTCCCGCTCTGTAATTACAAGCCACTGGTGTGAACTTATCCCCCTTTAAATATCTTTTTACTGTTTCATGAACCTGGATATTTTTTCTCATTCAGCATTGGTCTTTCTCTCACAGAAATTGGTGTTTTTGCCAACAATAGAGAAGAGAAACAATTTGGGGTCATCAATCACTCACGACTATTATTCCTGAGACAAATTTTTAAAATAACAGACAGTGAATTTATGCTATTTATACATCTATTGACTGAGCTGTAATGAAATGTGTTATTCTTTTTTAAATTGTTCACATGCCAACATGACAATAAAGCGCTATTGAATAGAATATATAAAGCAGTTTAGTTTAAATGGGTGGCTGAAGCTTTCTGAAAGCATGTGTATAGCCACGGGCCTGAGGAGGTTTCATTTATGGCAGCCCAGAAGAGACATTGTGAGAGGCGGCTGATCTTTGTGACACTCTATATGCTTCATTAAAGGAGGTCAGACTTTCGTAAGGTGTTGTTATATAGAAAAATACTTTTGTTTAGATAGAAATGAACCCCTTTTCTGGAGCCGAACACAACATAGACTCTTCTTTTAAATCGTGAATGGAAGGAGCTTTTTTTGAAAGGTTGATGATATTTCTTTTCAGTGTGAAGTTCAAAATGTTCATGCCATTAAATTATGATTTCTAAGTGATTACACATTTCTAGTTTCCATCCCCCCGAAGTGCAATTTAAAAACACTCAATTATTTTTACATGAAAGCTACTAGAAAAAAAAAATCTGATAATGCTGTTTTAATGCCCTTCCAAACTTAAGATGTCTAAAGAATTATATACATTAATGTTCAAAAGTTTGGGGTCGGTTCATATTTTAATGTTTTTTGTAAAGTTTTTAATGCTCACCAAGGCTGCATTTATTTGAGCAGAAATACAGTAAAAACTGTAATATTATGATCCTTTGTGAGTCATTGTAATATGCTGATTTGGTGCTGCTGAAAGTTGAAAACAGCTGTGCTGCTTAACATTTTTGTGGACTTCGTGATACTTTTTTTTCATGATTCTTTGATAAATAATTTGAAATTAGAATCTTTTGTAACATTTTAAATGTCTTAACGGTGTTGTTTTGATCAATTTAATGCAGCCTTCCTGAATAAAAGTATTAATTTCTTTAAAAAAAAAATACTGATGGTAGTGTATGTGTAAAAATAATCCAAACAAATAAATAAAACCATTTAAAGGGAATAAGGTCTTTAGGACCTTGATGCGATCTGAAGGTCTTTTTGATAGTCTACAAGGCTGGAAAATCATTCAGGATGGGTTTGAAGCATCTACTGTTGACTTGAGGTCAGTGATTAAGTGTCTGCTTGGTTCATTCATTGGCATTTTCGATAAACACCTTTCCGTTGTGCATTTGATCCTTGAAATTTTTTCTTTCCCCATCCATTCCGCAGAGAAGCATTTTATTCTGTCTTAAACGCACACTAGATCAGATTTATACAATAGTGTGACGTTGTTCATGCCTCGTTACACAACAGGATTTAATTTCCTCCGGTGAGCTGCAGCTGCTGTGATGTTGTTGTTGTGCAGTGAAACAGGAGATGTGTGTGTCTGTGCTAAGGCTCAGTGACGCTTTCACACACTCAGGCACAATTTCCAGTGCGGCTTAGAGCTCTTCATGGGGTTAAATCTTCCCGGACACAAGATGAAACTTTATTCCCTACTCACTCTCTTTCTCCTCTTTTACTCTGTTCTTCACCTGACCCTGGTCTGCAACAGAGAATAACACACACTGTACACTCCTAATTCAAGGCTGTGTTTGAGAATCCTTTTTTGACATTATGAATAGAAGAGATTTTTTTTCAGATTTAGCTTCACATTTAAGGAAAACCATGAGGTTGTTTGTAATGCAACTTGTGAATTTGGTAAACAATGTTAAATGTTGGTTAAACTGCTGTTGTTCATGAAAAACAATCATATTTTGACAGTTTAGCAGTAAACTAGCTGTGTATATAGCATGGATAGAGCCGATATCAGGGATATGTTTAGGTTTAAAAGTGTTTTGTAAAGGCTATGATGCATTTTACATCTTTATTAATGAGGCGTTCGTTGGTGTGTTGCCTTCATATCTAACAATACATATTTCTGTTCAATCAAATTCAAATAGCATCTTATGATTAGCTGAAATGACAAATTCCATAATTTAAAAAAAATAAAATAAAAATTTGGGTGACATTTTAAGTAGAATTTTGGTCCAGTGAGACTATTAATATGCAGGTAGTCACATTTAAAGTAAATACTATATAAAACATGTAATTTGATAACAATGGTAAATGTTTTTTTAGTTTTTTTTTTTCATATTTAAATTATTTTTAAAAATATATATATTTTCCTCATATGTTAATTGTTTAATATCCTGTAGGATATAATACTACTGTACTAATTGTATAAAAATCATATTTGTATAATACTACTCTATATGCCACTACTGTGTGTGAATACGGTATATATGTATAAACATATACATAACCTTCAAACTAGACGCGGAAGAGATGAGATCAGGAACTGGGATGATAAATATTCTGGAAAGAATCTGGATCCTTTTATAGTGAGAAAGTTTTTCCTCAATTTCAACAACCATTCCCCAGCAGCTCTCAAAAGACAATCAATAATCGACTCACACTTTCACTAGCTCTTCTGTCTTGCTAGCGTATTTTGATCTGTTGAAGTTTCCAGTTCGCCATTTGTTGAAGATGCAAGTTGTAAATGAGTAAATATCTTATTCATTTGTAGTCTCTCCTTCTTCTTCTGGCCTACATGTTTCTCTTAATCGATGTTCTCTAAACATTGTCAATCTCAACTAGCTTTTAATCATGAAATGCCACGCTGGGCTGCTGCCGTTTCTATCCATCTTACTGTATGTTCGCGTTTTTTATCGTGTTCTGTAATACTTGTTTCAGAGCCCTAGTCAAACAACACAAAACAACCTCAATTTAGAGCCTAGCTTGTGTGTGTATGTATGTGACAAACACTTAATTTCATTTGTTTTGTTAGTCATTTTGTTTATTTTCCAAACAGAATGATTGCCTGGTGGGGAGCCAGAGTAAGTCTCCAGCAACCCCCTCCTTTCCTGCCGTGTGGAAATAGCTTTTTTTCTTCTTCACAGATGTCAACCATTGTACATTTGCTGTCAAAATGCTGTCTGCTCTGCATCATGTAACTTTGGTGCACTTTCTCTGAGATGCGTTTCTCTCCTTAAAAGGTGCAATGTTAGTACATTTAGTATGTACATTTATTATATAAATCAATTAAGAGGTAAACAAGATAACGAACATGTTGTGAGTTGGTTAGGGAGCTGAACGCATCACATTCTTGGAGAGTTTGCTGTAGTTTCACAGCACAGCTGTGGGTTTGTGTTTTCTCTCTTGTTAACACAAAACAGTCCATTCACACTCTTTCACACAAACACATAAACATACACAAACACTTGTATGAAGCGGACACTGCTGCCCTTTTAAACAGGCTGGATAATTGGCCCTATTCAGTCACTGTGTGTCAGTATCTGTTGTCTGTATATAGTGAGAAGAGGATGTGGAGAAGGAAGTGATGGGTTGTTTTATGCCTCTTCATAATTGAAGAACAGCTTTGATTTCTCAAAAAAACCTGAGAACAAATGGGGAAAGGAGTTCATTGTCTGAGTTTTTTTAAATCTAAGTGGCATTTTAGAATTTAAATTAATAACACATTATATATTATAAAATAAAAGTATTTGTATATTTAAATGATGTAATTAAAGGAAGAATTTCCGTATTTAAATATAATGTGTAATATTTCACAGGGCAAATGTATTTTTAATATTAAAAATATATTCGTTTTTATTAGTTAGTTTAATAGTTTTTTTTTGTTTTTTTGTTCCCTGTATATAACAAATTAATTTTGGATTCATTTTGTAATAATAATTTGTATTTTTTTTTACTTGCAGGTAAATCTGAAGCACAAGGAATGGAAAAGACCTCAGGAAGGAAAATATTGACAAACACATTTAATTAGATTAGTTTTGTGGGCAAAATTTGACCTCCACATATGGTCTATGTGGAAATGTTTACTGTGACAAATATTAAAATATATTTAAAAAAAAACATGTTTATTTAATAATGTTTTTTTCAGAAATGTATACACCATCTATTAGCACTAAAATATCACACAGGAATATGTTTTTGCTAGATGAGGTGGGGCAGTTTACAATCTTGCGCCTAAAAAGATATTTTGACGTGAATTATAATATATACGAATTTTGATGTCATGCAGTCAGTCAGGTCAGACGAACCCTACTGTGATAATGTTAGGCATACAGGAGATGGAGTAACATCAAGACGTCATTTAGTAGAGATGGTCACAGAGTCACAGCCCCTTCCAGAGTTAAATGCTTCGGAAAGATCTGACAGAGGCTGTTTTTTTTTTCTCTAGCACCTGCAAGACACAAAGGCACTATACATTGAAACACACTAGTTTTCTGAATATAGATGCTACTAATGGCGGTT
Source organism: Gila orcuttii (assembly GCA_026230005.1). Taxonomy (NCBI): domain Eukaryota; kingdom Metazoa; phylum Chordata; class Actinopteri; order Cypriniformes; family Leuciscidae; genus Gila; species Gila orcuttii. The sequence goes on along the minus strand of JAPDVR010000013.1, from coordinate 30,367,603 downwards.
TCCATTATGTGAGTGTGAGAATGTGTAAAAGAGAGAATCGTACCCAGGTTCCCCTCCTGCTCCAGTTCCTCTTCTATCACCATCAGACGATTGTATTTGTCCATTCGCTCCTCTCCTCTCAACCCGCCCAGTTTAAGAAAGGACACGCCTGACCCTACAGCCTTTAAACACATACATATGGTGAGGTCCAAAACTAAAAACCTCAAAATCTAATTAAACTGGAAAACCTTTAGGACTTTGAATAATGTAAAACAAATCAATCGAAGAAATATTTGAGACTCAGCATTATTGGTCACTAAGCAAATCAGCAAAAATCTTCTTTTTTTTATGCCCTTTTTGTGCAAATATGCTATGGTAATGGTTTGTAATAATTTTTTCTACTTAATTAGAGCAATTATTGGTTTGTGTTTAACACATTTTGTTTCAAATGTATGATAAAAATTTAATTTCATGGACTTCAGTAGTTGTTTGACTTGTATATTCATAGGCACATATTCAGGAACTATTATTAAAAGACATGGTCAAATACTACATGCTGAGAAATGAGAAATGAATTCCCTAGCAAGAAATAAATCAAGTATGACCAACCCACCAAGTCAACAATTGATGTATCGCCACAGCCTGCAGCCAGCATCGTCTCTGCATCTCAATCCACATAGGGAAGACGTGTACTTATTACAGGCAATATATTTAGACTTAGACATTGTACTTTATTGTCAAAACTTTTTTGACAGTTGGCCATTAGTGTACTGTTTGCTTATGTTTGGAGCTTACCTTTCTGCTCTGCTATGCTTTGTATAAGGTCAGAGATGGTCATATCATTGTGATGTCTATTAATGACCCCAGTGACCCCTGGTGGGAGGGGTTTGGCATCACTCCAGCGAGGACAGAGATTGAATGCAGCATCTGCAATCAGGCAGCAAGTTTGCCCAATCACTGAGGCCAGTCTCTCCCACTGATCTACATCCTAAACTCAGAGACACGCCGTCAGTTCAACCATTCCCCGGTCTAACAGATGACACTTGGTAAAGTCACTTTTATTGCTTTAAGGGGTTAAATGCATGTTTTTTTTTAAATTCACCTCTTTCCTGAAAGGATCAATGAGAGATTTGATAGCTGGATATTTATTAATCAGCCCCTCGTACATGTCCACCAACTCGTCTGGGGATTTGTGACAGCCTGACATTACCTCATACTTCCCACGTGACTAGAGGACAGCAAGAGAAACGTTTAAAATGGTTACTGTGTTATTAAGACTTTAATTTTGAATGTGTTGCTTTATCTAATTTAGTACTTGCATAAGTGAATATGAGCCTAATAATTTCCTATTCTGTCTTCCAATCACTCACATAGTCCATGAGGCCGTGTGCTGCACAGTTTACGGCCAAGCGCAGGTCTGAACCCAGAGGCAATGCCAGGTTAGCACACGCCTCTGTGACCAGATCAAGAGCCTGTTCGGGATGTTCAAACCCCACCTGTAACGCTCCCTCGTCGGATACACCTATAGGCTGAGGTAGTAAGAGAACAGGTGAGCGGTAGAGGATTATGATGTTGAAAAGATATAAAAAGTCTCATAATGAAATATTGGCAAAATATGGCAAAACTTAAATGGTTAACAAGTTTCAGACTGTATACTAGTTTGGGGTCATTATCTTAACCTGCAAAAAAGTTCTTAAAATGTTATTCATAGAATTATTTGTTTACATGCTCGGTCGGTGAGATTTTAAGTTTTCTTTATAGTTTTTGAAAGAAGTCTCTTATGCTTACCAAAGCTGCATTTATTTGATTAAAAAATATGGTAAACACGGTAACATTGTGAAAGATTATTACAATTTAAAATAACCGGTTTTGATTTTTAATATATTTTAAAATATAATTTATACCTGTGATGGCAAAGCTGAATTTTCAGTGTCACGCGATCCTTCAGAAATCATTCTAATATTCTGATTTGATGCTCAATAAACATTTATTATTATTATTATTTATGTTGAAAACAATTGTGCTGCTTAATATTTTTGAGGAAACCATGATACTTCTTTCAGAATGTCATAATCTTATGAAGGTTTTTACCGAGGCTATTCACTGTGCACCAGTAATAGCCTCCCATCTAAACATAAATATATATTTATTGTGTGACATGCTGTTAAGTGGTTCAATCGCCATTCATAAGCCCTGCACATGATTTGGCCCTGTTTATTTAATTCAGATGGTGATGCGCAGATAATTATCCCATCAAAGCATCAAAAAAATCCCCACATAATTTGTGTGCTGTTTGATGCTTTTGTGTGAGCTTGATCATGGAGCATTATGTTCCTTTTGTCATTGAGTCAAACCATATAAGAGCATCCTTACCCCTGCTTTATATGCCGATCCATTCAAAACTCTCCTCATTTCACAGTGTAGCTCAAGGCCCATGCCAATGACCTACAAGGCCAACACAGACATACACATACACTAAAGACAAACAGTAGGGATATTGGAAGTGAGAGCAGTCAGCACAGTATTAACACATCTGAGCCATAAAAGCTCCATAAAAACGGAACGTTCTCATAAAGTTGACTAATGTCTTGGCAAGGTTCTCTCAAAGTTATGAACAAACGTTAAAGCTATCTGGTCTTTAATAATGTTGGCAAAGACACATTAATAATACACTGTTCGTGGAGACTTTTTTGTTTGATTTCTGTGTAAATTTTTTTTTTAAATGTTACTCCTTGTTTCAGTGCATTCAAAAATAAGATTCCCTTAACTCTTTCCCCTCCGCCATTTTTTTTTTATTGCAAGCCCGTTACATTTTTAGCATTTTCGCAAAACTTTCATATCCCCAGAATATTTTGTTATGAATATCTAAACATGGAATATATCAAAACAAATAACAGAACCTCTGCTTTTAAACAACAAAAAAAAGTTTTTTTCCAGCTTCATGCATTCTTTTAAATCAACACTTGAAAAATTGGGTAAGGGTACGCATCAGTAAAAAAGCAACATTTTGAACATTGCCTTTTTGTCAAAGACTACGTCCGGATCAGATTCACAAAGATGATCAAATCGCTTGTATCACTTGTTTTTGGTCCTTCTTCTCCTGTGTTTTGATCCGGAGATTCTCTACTCTTTCAGAAGATGCATAATAGCGCCCCTTACTCAGGCATGTGATTGGCTAAGGACAAAAAAGCAGGAAAATATACCGAGACCCAACCACCCCCAATCCCCCCACCCACCCCCTCGCAAAGTGAGAGAAAATGTTCAGTCAAAGTCAAAGCCAAATATAGTCTTCACTGTATAAATTATACATTGATTCTTATTAAAGCTACTATTAAGGTTCTCAGTCAAGAGCAGTGAGTGATTTCCTCTGTGTTTTGTTGTTTTATTAACATTAAATAGAAAAAAAAAAAAATGTAATTGTCATCATTTACTCTCTCAAGTTAACTCTCATTTACTCTCTCAATAAGTTTCTTTCTTCTGTTGAAGTTATTTGGAAGAATGTGGGTAACCAAACAGTTGATACCCCAGTGATTTCCATGGTATATTTTTCCCTATAGAAGTCAATGGGGACCAGCAACTGTCTGGTTACCCACATTCTTCAAAATATCTTCTGTTGTGTTCAGCACAAGAAATAAATTAATACAGGTTTGGAACAACATTACAGTGTATAAATAATGACAGAATTGTTATTTTTGGGTGAACTACCCCTTTAAGGACAAGCGGCTGCATGTTTATTATTAGGGCTACTGTCTCTTTAAGACCTGTACGCGACGCGTCTAATATACACGCGCATTTGACAAGCAGATTTCTCTCAATTTTCTCGGTTTGCTTTCAGTTTAGACATAACCAACTTTCCTTATGTAAACCTTGTGTGTATTTGAAAGTATAGCGAAATAAGATTCGAAAGATAACTTAGTCCAATAACCAGGCGCTGTTAGACAGGCTTTTAGTGCATGTGCGCGTCGGGTGTTCGCGCTCAGTAAAGCGCATGTTAGAACAGCGCATCAGCAGTAAATGACATGTTTAACCAGCACATGCAAATAATTAACTTTTGTGAACTCACTGAACTGATGTGTGTTCCTCCCGTTCCTCTGCGTTAACATTTGATATGAGTATTTGTCGCGTTGTACACTAATGCTGTTGAGACGGAGGCGCCAGAACTGCAACTGATGGAATGCACGATATATTTCTACAAAAGCAGTCAGCAGCTTGCTTGGAGCAAGGATCATAGCGGAAATTTGAACGATATCGATATATGCGATATGGTCTAATTCCATATCACATTTAAAAAATATATCGATATATTTTTTATATCGATATATCGCCCAGCCCTACTGGTGGCCTAACGGCGATGTTCTTGTCAACTGACAAGGATACCACTGTAGCGCGAGAGCGGCTGAGGTATGAAATTGAGCAGATGAACAAGCTGAACGTAAATACGTCCTTGTTGATACTTGGAAAGGAAGGAAAAATCTACTCGGTTACTTACGTAACCTCGGTTCCCTGAGAGGAGGGAACGAGTATTGCGTAAGTAGCTTACGCTATGGGAAAACTCCTTTTCTCGAGAATATTGAAGTCTTTATGTAAAACGCATTGCAGCTGCACAGCTGACAGCAATGAACGAAGGAACTCGGTCATTGGCTGTGCTGCGGCAACTTGCTCGAACCAATGACGGGGCGACTCTGAATGCGCGACCAATGAGCGCGCTTCGCGCCCGCGCGCATCAGAGCCCGCCAAGATGGGCGTGGTCAAGCTATATATTGGGCGCCCCGTCATGAGAGTTCTTTAGGTTAAAACGACTGAAGCGAACTAACCAAGCACAAGCACGGCAGCTTACGCAATACTGTTCCCTCCTCTCAGGGAACCGAGGTTACGTTAGTAACCGAGTCGTTCCCTTTCGAGAGGTCTCTCCTATTGCGTAAGTAGCTTACGCTATGGGAACACCATGCAAAACGCCGTGCGTGCTGAACTTCGCCTTATGATAGCCAGAGGCAGGTGCCTGAGCTAAAAAGCAAAGTTATCATCCAACTAGCTGGCAGAGGCGAGCTTTATATGTGGGAAAAAATACAGAGCGGCTAGAAGGCGCTCAGTGTGACACAAGCACATACATAATCTAGATACGAACTCGCAGTTCAACTAGCATTATGCTGATAGCACATTGGAATGCAATGTCGGGACCTGTAGGTTGTAGAATCTGATAAATGTGGACGGTGAGGCCCAGCCTGCCGCCGCACAAATATCCTCGATCGGTATCCCGCTCGACCATGCCCAGGAAGAAGCCACACTCCTGGTGGAGTGTGCTTTAACTCCCCAGGGGCATTGAAGTCCCTTAGCTTCATAAGCCAGCGCTATAGCTTCGACTATCCAGTGAGAGATTCTCTGCTTTGAAACGGCGAAACCTTTCGTACGGCCGCCAAAGCATACAAACAGTTGTTCTGTCTGTCTGAATAGGGCAGAACGCTCCAAATACACTCTGAGAGCCCTAACGGGGCAGAGTAGATTAGCGTCGTGTTCGTCTGCTGGAGACGAAAGCGCAGTTAGGGAGATAACCTGTGCTCTGAAGGGAGTGGTGAGCACTTTAGGAATATACCCATGTTTCGGTCTAAGGACGACCCTGCAGTCGTTAGGTCCGAATTCTAGGCAGGCAGCGCTTGTTGAAAGCGCGTGCAGGTCGCCCACTCTCTTGACCGAGGCGAGTGCCAGCAAGAGCGCCGTCTTGAGCGAGAGCTGTTTAAGGTGCACGGTTCGGAGTGGTTCGAACGGGGGCCCTTTAAGAGCGTCTAGGACCGTAGCTAGGTCCCAGATCGGCACTGAGGGGGTCGTGAAGGGTTCATCCTCCTGGCGCCCCTTAGGAAACGAATAATTAGGTCGTTTCTTCCCAATGGACGTTCCATTACAAGGTCGTGTGACGCTGTGATGGCAGCCACATATACTTTGAGCGTGGAGGGGGTGCGGCCCGCCTCCAGAAGCCCTTGTAGGAAAACGAGTACACTCGTAATCTCGCATGTTACAGGGTTCAGGCCCTTGGTATTACACCAGTCACTGAACACTTTCCATTTCTGGGCATATAAGCGTCTCGTGGAGGGCGCCCGCGCCTCAGCGATGGTTTTTAGTGCTCCGCTCGCGAGGTTCCTGGGAACCCGTTGAGGGGCCATGCATGAAGGGCCCACAGATCGGGGCGGGGATGAAATATCATCCCGCTGGCCTGACTGAGGAGGTCTGGCCTCAGTGGAATCGGCCGTGGTGCAGATTGCATTTGCATCAGATCTGGAAACCATGTTTGGTTCTTCCAGAGTGGGGCTATCAGCAGCACTGCGTTTCCCTCCTCTTTGACCCGACTGATGACCTGTGGCAGCATCGCGATCGGGGGAAAGGCATATAAAGGGCGGCTCGGCCAGCTCTGGGCGAGCGCGTCCGTGCTTTTCGTGAAGAAAAGAGAGCAGTGCGCGTTCTCCTTGGAGGCGAAGAGGTCGATCTCCGCTTTGCCAAAGGTTTTCCATAACCACTGAATCGTCAGAGGGTTGAGAGCCCATTCTCCTGGGAGAATCTTGTCTCTGGATAGCATGTCTGCCCCCTGGTTCAGGGCGCCTGGCACATGCGCTGCTCTCAGCGAGCGCAAGTTGTGCTGGGACCATAAAATGAGTCTCCTGGCCATTGAATGCATGGAGCTCGACCTGAGTCCACCCTGGCGATTTATGTACGACACTACCGTCATGTTGTCCGTTCGGACCAGGACGTGTTCGTTTTTTAGATGTGGGAGCAGGGCTCTGAGAGCCAAAGCGACCGCTTTCATTTCCAGACAGTTTATGTGTAGGCGCTTCTCCGGGTTTGACCAAAAGCCGGAGACAGGCCTGCCCTCGTAAAGGGCCCCCCAACCTATTTTGGAGGCATCTGTCGTTATCATCTTTCTCCGTGTGTTCACACCCAGACTCACGCCTGACTGGTACCAGTCGGCGGCTTTCCAGTGCGTCAGGGCTTTTATACAGCCGTGGTTCGCTCTGATTAAAAAGTGGCCCGAACGCCACGCGTGAGTAGGGACGCGGCTCTTGAGCCAGCGTTGGAGAGCGCGCATATGCAACAATCCTAGCTGGAGTACGGCCGATGCTGAGGCCATGAGACCGAGCATCCTCTGAAACCGTTTGACGGGGGCGCGCGCGCCCGCTCTGAATGATGTTGCAAGGCGCCGGATGGTGAGCGCGCGCTCCGATGAGAGACGCGCTGTCATTTGCATCGAGTCTAGAACTATTCCCAGGAAAGAAATTCTCTGGCTGGGAGTTAATATGCTTTTTGCAAAATTGATTCTTAGACCCAGGCATTCTAAATGGCTGATAATCCAAGATCTGTGTGTTATTAGCTGACTCTCTGATTGTGCTAGAACCAGCCAATCGTCGAGATAATTCAGTATTCGCACTCCCTTTCGTCTTAGGGGGGAAAGTGCTGCATCCATACATTTCGTGAATGTACGGGGAGCCAGGGACAGGCCGAACGGGAGTACTGTGTACTGGTATGACTGTCCCTTGAAAGCGAATCTCAGAAACGGCCTGTGATGAGGCGCTATTGGAATGTGAAAGTAAGCATCTTTCAGATCCACTGAGAGAAACCAATCTCCTGGGCGCACTTGCGCGAGGATATGCTTGGTTGTTAACATTCTGAACGAGCGAATCATTAGTGCTTTGTTCAGGTGTCTGAGATCTAGGATGGGGCGGAGACCGCCATCCTTTTTCGGGACGAGAAAATAGCGGCTGTAAAAACCTGTCCCGTTCAGAGAGGGGGAAACAGTTTCCACAGTGCCCTTTTCTATTAGTTTGCGCACCTCGGTGCGTAGAACATGTGAACACTCTTTTCTCACTTTCGTCTCGACCACAGTCGTAAAACGTGGTGGTCTGCGAGCGAACTGAAGCAAGTATCCGTGCTTTACTATATTCAATACCCATTTCGGCATATCTGGAATGTTTTCCCATGCCGCTGCGTGTACAGATATGGGCTGAATACAGGCTAGGGGCGGGCCGCTGTGACGTAGGGACCCGGCTAGCGAATCGCCTGAGCTCGTAGCTCTCAGAGGCGCGGGCGCACGCTGAGCAGCTGAGTGAATGAGCGCGTGTGTGATTACAACAGCGCGCGCTGTGTTTGTAAAACTCGCAGCCTGAGCTGAGGTTGTGTTTGACACTGTAAGGGCAGTGTTTATAAGTGGGGGTGCATAAACAGTGGTAGGCACACGCGTCACTTTTATAATGTTTCCCGCTTTTACTGGGGATGAATTTATAACTGTGTGAACAGTGCTTGTGTGTAGTGGTGCGTACATGACCGTAGGCACGTGATCTACATTCATGGGAAGCGCAGCCTGAGCTGGGAATGAATTTGGCACTGTTTTGACAGTATCTGGGAATGCACACTTTGTGGACATGTGAACCCTTAGTGATGCAGGCAGAAAAAGACTCTTTTTGTGTTTTCTGTGCGTCGCCGTAAAAACGGCGTTTGTTTGCAGGTGAGCGAGCTCTGTGACTGGCCCATTGACTGCTGTATGGACATATCCAGCCGCCTGTAAGGGGACTGGGTAATGTTTGAGCTTTTGCAGAGAGAGTGGTCCGGCTTTTGCGAGACACGCACTCTCTCTTCTCATTTCTGTGGCTAGGACGGCTTTCGAGGCTCAGGGTTCAGCACAATCTTGGGCCGAGGACCCCGTCACTCAGGAGGCGGCTTGCGGTTGTGAGAGCGCGAGCGGCGTTGAGCGTCAGCCTGAGGCGCGGGCTGAGAGGCGGTGGGAGCTGTTCTAGCCTGCTGTGGCTGTGGCGGTCTCTGTCTGCTCTGCGATGAGCTGGAGCGTTTTGGCAGGAAATGACGCATAGCTTGTGAAGCGTTCTGGGCCTCAGTGAAGCGTTCGGCGAAACCTTTAACCGCCGGTCCAAACAGCCCGCTGGTGGAGATAGGCGCATCGAGAAATGGCGCCTTATCCGCGTCCTTCATTTCAGTCAGAGTCAGCCACAGATGGCGCTCGAGAACAGTCAAATTAGCCATAGCACGGCTGATGGACTGGGCGGTGGCCTTCGTGGCTCGCAGAGCTATATCAGTCACGCTGCGTAATTCCCTGAAGGCTTCGGGTTCGGGGCCAGACTCGTCCATAGAGCGGAGAAGCTTGGCTTGGAACACTTGAAGTACCGCCATTGAGTGAAGCGCTGATGCAGCTTGGCCGGCGGCGGCGTAGGCGCAACCGGCGAGAGCAGAGGTAGTGCGGCAGGGCTTCGAGGGGTGGGAAGCTTTGGCTTTCCATCCGGTGGTGGAGGGCGGGCAGAGATGATTGGCCACGGCCTCCTCGAGGGGCGGCGTTCCCTCGTAGCCTCTTTCCTTCGCGCCGTCCACTGAGGAGAGCGAAGAAGAAAAAGAAGGCTTTAGGCGCGCAGAGTGGGGGGCTTTCCACGACTTGGTGAGTTCGTCGTGAACTTCCGGGAAGAAGGGAGAAGGCCTTTGCCGAGGGGCCTGCTGGCGCCCCTGCAGAAAGCACTCATCCAGTCGGCTCCGGGTTGGTTCTTCGGGAGACCAATCGAGCCCGAGGTCTTCCACGGCCTTAGAGAGGACACGGATAATCTCAGTATCCATAGTGGAGCCCCCGCTCGTGCTAGCTAGCGTCGACGGGGCGGGGTCGAGAGTGGAGCCCGGCCAGTCGTCCGATGCAGCGTCGATGGACAAGCTGTCGTCCATTCCCCCGTCGTCCTCGGACGCGCCGAAAGTCACAAGGCCCACCGCTCTGCTAGAGGGGTGTGGGTCTGGCTGGGTGAACTGAACCGGCGGTGGGGAAGGCAAGAGCGGCGGTGAAGCACGCGGAGACTGGCTCGGCGTGACGTCACTGAGCTCAGGTTCAGGAAGCCTCTGTGAGCTGCGCTTTTTCTTAGTGCGCGGCTCAAACAAAGGGGTGGCGATGGGCTCGCTCACGGCGAAAGCGGCGAGGCGAGCCTGTAGTGCGGAGAGACCCAGGTCATCACATTCCGGGCATCCGCCCTTGGTCAATGCAGCTTCTGCGTGGTCACGGCCCAGGCAGCGAGCGCAGATGATGTGACGATCCCCGTCCGGGAGAGGGTCTCTGCACGACGCGCAGGAAGGCATTTGAAACAACGCCTTATTGGAAAATTGCTCTTTCACAAATGTCGCGGGGCGGACAGATGTAAAATACTTGCGTATATGGCGCGCCGGATGGCGCAGTAGGAGGTGCTTGAAGGCGGCTGAAGGTGCCGACGTCCTCGTAGCAATCCCGCTGGTATGCTTTTCCACGGCGGCGAAGGCTTCCAATAATCCGGAGGATCCAGCGAAGAAGGTGTTCGCTGAAGGAGATTAAATCTAAAGAACTCTCATGACGGGGCGCCCAATATACAGCTTGGCCACGCCCATCTTGGCGGGCTCTGATGCGCGCGGGCGCGAAGCGCGCTCATTGGTCGCGCATTCAGAGTCGCCCCGTCATTGGTTCGAGCAAGTTGCCGCAGCACAGCCAATGACCGAGTTCCTTCGTTCATTGCTGTCAGCTGAGCAGCTGCAATGCGTTTTACATAAAGACTTCAATATTCTCGAGAAAAGGAGTTTTCCCATAGCGTAAGCTACTTACGCAATAGGAGAGACCTCTCGAAAGGGAACTGTACGCACGTCAGCCTGTTATGTCCTCATATCCTCTCCTTTTCACTCCGGCAGCCGACCCCCCCTCTCTTTTTTTTTTTTTTTTTTTTTTTTTTTAACAGATCTGCATGATTCACTTAGGTCACATTTTCAGGTCGGGAAATCCGGAATTCCGGATTAATCCGGAAAAATCACATCCCTGCTTACTATATAACAGTGAAAACGGAGTGTTTGTTTGTTTTAATGTGAAAAGGTGGGATCTTTGAACATATGCATACTTCTCTGACTCTTTGCGACAAGCTGGGCATAAGGATGACCTCCTCCAGAAGGTTGAGTTTACCCACAGAGTTCTTTCCACAGCTGAGTATTGTAATCATTGGCACAGGCAAGTGCATCTCATTCTGAGCCTAAAGCAGTTCACAAGAAGTGAAGCAAAAGGATAAAAAGGAGATTTACGTTAGTATAGTATTCAGTACATTTCTGTATAATAATTCCAGCAGAACACAAGCCTTCTCCCATAATGCAGTTCTTCTCAAGTACACAGATTTCCACTTGACGATTAAAACATGTATCATGTGTGTTTGTATTTACACGCACTTTAAACGTTTGACTTCATTCTGACTACAGACTACTGATAGACTACTGACTATCATTTTTTCTTATAATTATTAATTTAATATTTGTATTCAGCGAGGATGCATTAAATTGAGCAAACAGGCACAGCACTGTTCATAATAAAAATGTTACTTTATTTTTTATTAAGTAACTGTAGCCCTTTTAAGCATTAAAAACTTATCATAAAATCTTACCAACCCCAAAACGGTATTGTACCTCCAGGACTCTTAATGATGTGATATGTCGGTATAGGGGTGCTCCTAAAAGTCCGGCCGCGGTTTTAGCCACCACTAAAGAAACAACAGCAACTGCCGTGGCCCCTGGCAACCTCGGGTCTGGGGATTCTGCAGGAGGGAGGAGCTTCTCCATGCTGTTTCCTTTTTTACCTGGGAACAAATACATAGACACAGCAAGAGAAAGTGCAGGGGACGGAGAGGTCAGATTAAAGGATGCCAGTTTAAAGTGCACAGTTATCATACATCACCTAAATCTTAAGAGAGATGAAGCATCAAAGGTTTCAGTTACTGATGTCATTGTGTCAGGCATATTTATGACACGTGATTCATTTATTCCTCTAGCAGAAATGCCCAATAATAGCAGGTTTACTGAGATTAAGTGAGAAGCATTCAACTGATCGTGTGATGTCAACATAGCAGTCAACACGAGGGACGACCCACTCCTTTTAGGATAAAACCGCTCTTTCTAGGTCACTGATATGAATGAAGGCCATCATTTCAAACAAATTTTTCAAAAGTACTATTCATTTCTGTAGGCGTAAAAGGTTTTCTACAGTAGGAAAGGTTTCTTTGGGCATATTTAAATATATCTGTGATTTCTCTAAGATAGTTTGGATTAAAGGAAAAGGTGAAATAGAGTCAGCGTCACATAGATTGTTACTCAACTCAGTACAAGCTGCCAATGTAACTAAAAGCAGCTCCCAGAAGGGTTTCTATGAAAGAGAGAAGTGTGGAATCCTTCAGACTGCTTTTACAACAGCTGTCAGATCAGTGAGATTGGCTGGAATCTTGGTTAACCTCCTGTCTTTTCCCCACAGGCATGACTTGCTACACTAACATGGGTTGCTGTCCTCCTTTGGCTCCCTCACTTAAGCTGTCTCTGATCTCTCTACTATTCTGAAATATTTTATTGTGAGAACTCCAGTTTGCAACACAACTAAAAAGCTTGATGTAGTACTCGAGTCCGGTCTCGAGACCGATTTCTGCTTTCTCGGACTCGTCTCGGACTTGTTCCTCAAAGACTCGGTCTTGACTCGGACTCGACCCTTCAAAGACTCGGTCTTGACTCGGACTCGACCCTTCAAAGACTCGGTCTTGACTTGGACTCGGCATAGGCGGTCTCGTCCCCATCACTAGTTATGGGGGAATAAAGTTTTAAAAGATACTGTATTCGAGTGTATTGTCAAAATATTTAAAATTGGGAAATATTGGAAAATGTTATAAAGTAGCTAAGCCTACTAATTTAGACATGCCACTAGAAATTTTTAATTTGCTCTGCATGTCCTAACTATGATTAAAAAAGTCAGGGTGGGCTTAACATGTTGATGACAGAGCAGCACTGTTGAAGCATTTTAGAAAAATAGGCAGAAGATGATGCATGTGGTAGGGATTTTTTTAATGATAGTAAAAGCATAGTCCATATCAAGACGTTAAGACTGCTCCTCTAAACAATTCCCAATCTAGCTTAGTCTGTAGGCCTAACTGTTGATTATTAACTGGGGTGATATTAAATCATGAATATCAAAACTGACATGTCGAGACAAAATCTCGACTCGGACTTGCTTCCTCAAAGACTTGGTCTTGACTCGGACTCGACTGTATTTGAAAAACAACGGACTCGGACTCGACCCTTCAAAGACTCGGTCTTGACTCGGACTCGACCCTTCAAAGACTCGGTCTTGACTCGGACTCGACTGTATTTGAAAACCAACGGACTCGGTCTCGACTCGGACTCGACCCTTCAAAGACTCGGTCTTGACTCGGACTCGACTGTATTTGAAAACCAACGGACTCGGCCTCGACTCGGACTCGACCCTTCAAAGACTCGGTCTTGACTCGGACTCGACTGTATTTGAAAACCAACGGACTCGGTCTAGACTCGGACTCGACCCTTCAAAGGCTCGGTCTTGACTCGGACTCGACTGTATTTGAAAACCAACGGACTCGGTCTCAACTCGGACTCGACCCTTCAAAGACTCGGACTTGACTCGGACTCGACTGTATTTGAAAACCAACTTGGCATAGGCGGTCTCGTCCCCATCACTACTTTTACCTTTATCACCATTTATCTTGTCTTTGGCAGGAGCCAGTGTGGGAGGGGCCTGGGGCGGAGCCTCAGGCACTGTTTCATCACTCAACTCCTCCTCCTTCTCTCTGTTAAGACTGTCCTTGTGCTCAAGGTAACGTGCCATGAAGAAATCTCTGCAGAACATATACGCAACCTCAGTCTTGCATGTGCGTATTAACGCTTGGTTATCATAGCAACCTTCGTGGCAAAATTTGCATGTGTATTTTCTATTGTATGTGTGATCACCTGAGTATTTTGTCTACACTGTTTTGGTCCGTGGGGTTGAAGCCTTGCAGCATTGGACTGAGATGCTCTCTGATCCACTTCAGAGCTGTTGTGTTGGACAGATGTTGATGGTTGCTATTAGAAACCGCCTCCCCTGACTCTGCCATACCATCAGCCAGACCATCACAAGGGCCCCCCATCACCGCACTGCACACCATCTAGGATTTACACAAAAGCTCATTGAAATTGTAAATGTTCCCCTGTAATGAATTCCACTGTATTTGTAAAATCTGGTTATTCAATTTAATTCAAGGCCTATTTAATTAGTCTGATTATTCAGAAGTATTTCATTTAATATTTTATTTTAGCTTTATCTAAGTTACCAAAAAACATTTTAAATAGTGTTTTACTTGCACTGAAAGCACATGGAGTGGTGGACTGTGTTTTTACATGGTTAGAAAAAGTTCTCTTGTATAGATTAAAAATAATTTCTAGAGAAATAATAAAAATAAAAACAACAATAATAATAATATAAAGATTTTTTTAATATAAAAAAAGTTCATTACAGCACTTATTCGCGCACACAGCTTCAGCCTTTTAAGCGATATTCTGCTATTTCTTCTAAAAAATTAATTAATAAACAGGTTCATGATCAGGAAAACAAGCCACTTCAAACCTGAAAAGACCAAGATCTGAATATAATAATCTGCACATGAACCGTTGATCTGATGTGTGCTGGTGTTTGTTACTTGATGTCAAGATCTTTGGATTTTGATGTCAAAATGTGTGGATTTAACATGGAAAACAATGCATTTCTTACAATGGGTAAAGTGCCAAATATACTTATATTGATGTGATGAGGATGCTTCATTAGGGCCCGAGCACCAATGGTGAGAGGACTCTATTGTTTTTGCTCCGTTTATTCTTCTTCTTCTTCTCCAAAGTGAATCGCTTTTTTGAGGGCCTAAACATGCTCGAAAACTCATGGAACTTTGCACACGCTTCAGAAGTGGTGAAAATTTACGTGTGATTTAGGGTTTCAGAATTTGGTGGGGTAAAATGCCTCAATTGCCCCCCTTACTTTTTTGCCCCGGCTCTACATTTCACGTACAGGTATAAAATCGGTAAACACAACAGGAAGTCAGCTATTTTGTTCTTCTCAGATCTTGTGCAGTTTTTGCCATTTCCAGACGTTGTACTTTAACGAATTCCTCCTACAGTTTTGATCTGATCTTCAAATTTGGTGAGTGTAATCTTAAGGCCTTTGCAACGTTAAATTGCGAAGATCTTGAGTTTTCGTCCAAGGATGTGCCCTCGGCGGCCTGACAAATGTAGATGTGGAAACCCAATTTCAGCCTCTGGGTGAAATATGCATCATCAGAGAAGTTCTCTGTCAATTTTGCTTGCAGTTCCGATGTTGCTAGGCAACCACAAACAGCCTGCAGTAACTCAGCCATACAATGTCCGATCTGCCCCAAACTTCACATGTTTGATAAGAGTCCTGTCCTGAACACGTGACCATGCTCCTATTCGGTTATAGTAATAGCGCCACCTGCTTGTAGCAGGAAGTGTGGCAAATACAAATTACTTTAGCATAGTCCTCCTATATTTACCGAATAGTGCTGTTTTCCTAAAGCCGCCGGGTAGCGGTGGCACGGGTGCGAGGGCCCTTTTCATCGCTGCTTGCAGCTTTAATTTATCCTGCTCTTTATCTCTACAGCCAGTGCTGTAGATGAGCGATTGCTCCCAATCTCTGCAAAGGAGAGCTTCAGCTGAAGATGAGTGTGTTTGGGTTTGGCTAATGCTAATGCAAAGATCACAGTTTAGAAAGTTCTTTTGAAAAGTGTGACAATACGTTCCAATTCCTGCCAAAACACTGATTTGAACCTGGGCAGTGTTTGCAATCCTCTCTTTCAAACAGCATTTCTCCCAACTTTTCAATGCCTTTTATGTGCTGTTCTCCTCCCCTCCTCCTTTCACCTCTCCTCTCCTCCCCCCAGCTCATGCCTACAGTCGGCAGTTCCCTGTCCTGCTGTATTACTGTCATAAGCTTTGAATGTGCCAAACCAAAACAGCAGCGCTCTCAACTGCAATATGGCCACCGTGCCAGAAGGCATAATGCTTACCTCGCAAACACAAACAGAGCTTCAGAGAGAGATCAAAACAGACGGAGAATGAGAGACAGAGAGTGATCTGATGGTCACACATAGTGGTTGGGTGTTGAGGCACGTGCGTCACTGTACAAACGAACACGCTCTCCTACTCTAATTGTTCTGTGTTTGACTGTGCGCATGAGTATGTGGACACGCTGTGACCTAAATTCATCATTGTATCACTACAAATTTCTCCTGTGAACTGTACAGCATGGTGCAAAGGTTACATGGTGGACGACCAGTTTCTGGTTCCCCATAACCATCAAAACAGAGACACTTAGATCTGATATCCACCTTGATGTCAACAAAATCAGCATCTGACTGATGTTAATTTAATTATTTTAGGCCTGCTTACTGTAATACACCTAAACCCCATCCATGTGACAAATTGGTAGCTGCGCTGAAATGCAGAAAAAACATGTGGATGATTTCAGAATCTAACGTTACCTTTTCCTCATTTCTGATGATGCAGTGCACTTCGGTCTGAACTGCTGTCAATCCTCTTCCGTCGAACACCTGCCTTCCGGTGATTTTACTAATCACAGGAGTACAAGAGAGCCTGGAAAAATAGTTTGCCTGAAAGAGCAGTTATTGATTTCGCATCATTATGTTGGTGTGTAATGATGGGGATCTGACCTACATCAATACTGACTTCATTCTGGTAGAATAACATGTAAAATGGACAAGACGTAATGTAAAAAATGTAAGCCGTAATCTTAAAACGGGTATCATTATAATTCTAAGATGAAACGTTTACATTTGTCATATCTCAAAAGCATAAGTATGTTGATTTGACCCACCAAATAACCATAGATATCATCCGGCTTCTGCCAAAACATCTCGTTCAAGACGCTCTCTATCTTCTGCGGCACCCCGTTGGACCTGTAATACTCTGCGGCTTTGTTTTTCAAGTCGTAAAACTCCTGGTCCTCTTTTGATACTCTGCTGTGGCTCACGAATCCTTTATATGACATGGCTGTTTGGTTTGCGACAGAATTTCTACATTTGTTTACAGTCTTTCGCTGTCATGTGCGCGTCCTCGCAGGGTTTGTTGATGATATGTGGTTGCTCGGCAACCTCAGATGTAACACCGCGAGAATCGGATAGCGTTTCTCTTTCAAAACGCAATTAATTGGAACGAGTTAAATGTCCATTTTGACGCTGTTGTGGCCTCCATAAATCTAACAGGACCCTCCATAAATCTAACAGGACCCTCCATCCCTCTTGACGTAAAATGCTGTGTTCATTGATGGACAGTGTTTATGGTATGCTTTAAATATGGTGCCTAGTAACTCTTAGTATTAAAATATTACTTTCACAAGCCTTAAATTACTTTAATGATAAATCTGATAATGCATTATCAAACTTAATTGAAGAAGAAAAAAATATACACGCACTCGCAAACGTTGAGATGAAGCACTGGCACCATTCTTCGTAGCCTTAACAATTAGGCCTAGGTTAAAATAGTTTTGTAGTGGCATAAATGTAACCTATATTTTATATATTTATATAAATTATTTTTTATTTCTATTCAATTTCAGAAAAACATGAGCCATATACTTCACCATATCAAAATATTTGGCCGCATTGTGCTTTTCTCAGTGTCAAGGCTGTTGGTAAAGCGCTTTACGGAACCTGCGGATTAATCTTACACTCGCGGGCGCAGCCCATGTGATATCAATGAAAATTGCAAAAATAAGGATTATTCAGTGTTCAAGAGAACGTTCGTTTATTTGAAAATATTATAATGTTATCAGAGATACCATAGTTTACTGGTGTCGTGTCAGTATATAGGCTCCTGGTTTAGGCTTAAGGCATTTTAAATTTCACGTGAGTAAAATGTCTATATAGACAATTTAACGGGTTGTTTCACCAGGTATTTCTGTAAACACTAGCCTAAATGTCTCTAGATATTTTACTGTAATGGAAAAAAAACTGAATTTGATTATTCTACGTGTTCAAAATAAAACAAAAACAACGAAAAAGGCGGTAGCTTAAGGTTAAAATAAAATAACACCGCGAAAGTCATAACAGTCAGATGATATTATTATTAATATTATAAATGCTTCAACGTGAGGATTTGTTGCTTCTGCTTAGCCCATCTGATAAGCTATAGCCTATTAATGTAAGCGTATATGCTATACAAAATTATTGATTGTATATAGGCTATCTAATCTATTGCACTCCACATTCATTATTAAGTGCAAGAGTTGATGCCATTTCATGTTACATTTAGCATAGGCCTATATATATTATTGTCAACGAAACATTGTTATAAAATATGTACATGTCTGAAAAGATAGGCTATACTTAGCCTAAACCTCAGTTTCAGGACTTTTAATGCGTTTTGTTTTCAAATATTTAAAGGTTTAAAAATAAATAAACAAAATAATTTCCCATTAATGCTAGCTATAAAATGCGAAGATATATATTATCTTATCACTAGTATATTTCACACTAGTGAAGAAAGTATTAATTATTACAAATATATTATTTTATAGTTTATATAGTTTAATTCTTTATAGGCTCTTTCTGAATCTACATTTTAAATCTTGTATTTGCATGAATTTCTTCAAACATAACATTTATAGCTGTGAGTGCATATAGCTCTTTAACGATATATATCCTATACAATTTTGCAAGCAGTACCTATAGCCTAAATTATGGGAATTATTAATAAATAAGGACGTAGGCTATTTGAAATGTTTTGATTTAGAAATTTAAAGAGAGGTTTGTTAAATATTTATTTTGCCACCACATATATCAGATTTGTTTTTTCTTTCTGTTGGCTGTTTTATATAGGCTAATTTATTCTTTTTTTTTCCTGTGTTCCCTGTGCCGTATTAATAAAACATATAGTCTGCAATGTTGTGAGCTATTACTTTATCCCAAAATTCATGCGTCTAAAGGTATGAGAGCAAAGCAGCGTCAACGGCAGTTTTCTATCCAGACTAAATCATATAGGCCTATATACGAGCTAAAGTGAGAATTAATTTACAAGGCTATAGATTTGCCAAATATAACATTTTTCAGTTTGGGATATTTTCACCCAAGTTAGAATTCGTTGGCGAAAATTATGAGTTGTCTAAATCAACTTCCGTTGTTGTTAGTCCAGTAAGGTAGGCTAAAGGTCGGTGCCTTGATTAACGAGGGAAAATGAGCTTATGGTTTTTATTTTTTCACGACATGTATTAAGCTAGATATTCTTAGGGTTTGGTTTATTAAAATAGATTATAGGTGGAAATTTACGCCATTTTAACATAATCTCATTGTCAGAATGAATTGAGAGCATTATTAACATGGAACAATATGAAGTCTATATAAACAATTTCCAAATGAAATTCCTGTGGCACGCGCTTCTGCTCGAGACCAGGCTCAGGTTCACGCGGAGGTCAGTCGCTCCAGGACAGGAAGTCATCGAGAGGGCACCAGCGTCACTGACGTCACGGACTAGAGCGCGTTTCATTGGCTTTTCCTGCGCTTGGCTGGGTAGTGCAGATGGGGAGGACACAAATAATATCTGACACAACAAAATATGTTTGCCTAAGCATGAACAAAGCCTCCATCGTATTTCCGCATGGAGCAAAAGCAGTATGATTTTAGAGGAATCAGGTATCGATGCTGCATTTTTTTCTGCGCATCCCCTACGCGTAGTATAGTCCCCTATGCGTGCAGAGCATTGCAGGGTGAAACGGTAAACATTCACATAGGAATTAGGATGCAGTCTAGTAGCTTAGTTAAGAAGGGAACCTGTGTATTTACTATTCCACTCAAATTCATTAAGAGCATTAGGATTCAAAAAATGATGGTATTTGAACATAAATGTTTTCAAATCTATTTCTTGACCTAAAAAATGATTTAAGCAGTTAGCATAATATGTATCCACTGCGCGGTCACAGTGGAGTTCAAGTGAACATGCCTGCATGTCTGTCGCCACCAGCCGGTCACGTCTGCGCACTCTCAAGTTCAATATACGCATGCACTCAAAAGCTATCATTGTTACATATTTAGTTTCTTTCATATAGGCTATTATCCCGCCTACGAGAACATGCGCATTTAGCGTTGAACACGCGTCACAAAATTCAGGTTAATTGCCATACAACTAGGCTATAGGCCTAGATTAATATAATATACATGTAATTTAGGTTGCAGTGATTGATTAGTAGCCTATAGCCTTAATCAAGCAATAGCCTATAATCTATAATATAATTCTTAATTAACTAGGCTACTACAACAATAATGCAAAACGTTATGCTATAAATTAAAATACACTAATGTTAAATTAATTAATAATGTTTATTGACTTACATTTTGTTGATGATACATCCATAGACACTCCCTTTAGGACAACCCGAAAGGTGATACAGACAAACCAAGTCCATATCTCCAGCTCTATACTGCATTCGAGCATCGTAAAAAGCACAATAGGACATTAGTCTCCAAACTCAGATGAATCGTAATACCCTGCTAAGCTGTGGCTAAAGCACCCTGTTTAAACAGACCTGTGCCTGTTTTGGGGCAACCGCTGGGCCCTGTAAAGAAGTCCAGGCTTCTCAACACTGTTAGAGCTGGAAACATCCACATTGTCAAGACATGTGACTGCCAGTGGGTCAGACACTCCCAGATAGCCTACATTTGCATGTCTGTTTTGTTCCTCTTTGTATATAAGCTCTAAAACAATGTTGTTACATTTGTAGTAGCCCATTTGGTTTTCATAAGGTTCTAGAAAGTCATTTTAACGTTTTATGATTATTTATTCGTGTCAAGCACAGACTAACCATCTCGCACTCAACCACTTGTTGCTTTGTTATGCCAGTAATTGCAATTATATATCATACCGTCACAACAAAACATTGTGACCTCATATAAGGCATGCATCATGTGGATCATAACAAACACGGAATATAATGCATCTTAAGCCACGGCCGGATCTTTCACCAAAAGCTACATTTGCATTTAGGCGTTTTAATTGCTTAACTAATGTTAAACAGCTTTCCAAGGGTCCCCCGGTCACGGGGGAAAAGGGCAATTTATACCTAATTAGCGCGTCTTCTCCCATCCTTAAGTCGCCAGATGCATCACCAGATGCCCTGATTAATGCTTTCAGAACGGCGCACTTGTCCAGTCATGTCTTCAAACTTTGCCAGGTGTCATCTGAATGAACACCAATAGATTATTTTTTTTTTATTTTTTTTTTTTTCAGTTTGTGTTTCATCCTGAATTAATACGACCACAAGGACTCAATTATTAATTCCTTACCATTCTCTAAGATTTTTGTGTTTTATATCTTAAGAATTGCTTTTTGTTTTGATTTGGTAATGCAGCCTTCATGCAAAACTAACAAAGTTTTGCTGCTAACCTTTTATTTTTATTTTACGTACACAGCAATACGTGCAGTTACACGAGCATACAGGCAGTTCTAAACGTCCAAACCCCTTTATTCGTCTGTAACAAAGTCATTATTCAAGCGTAAAAAGGTTACAGAGAAAGAGAGAAAGATTTGCCTATTTTTTAGAGCTCAAACTAAAATTATTTTATTTTTAAAAATCTGTGAATTCCCTAGCTTTTGCTACATTTGCTTCAAAATATACTGAACATATTCGGGGGGAAAACAATGCATGCAATAGATTACACATTTTAAGTGGCCTACTTCAATAACGTTTGGTGTATGAATTAATAATGGCATATGATGAGAAATAACACCGAATTAACACTCTTCAGAAACACCACATTTTAAGGGCTTGTGTAAAATATATTTAATAACAGAACTTTTGAAAATTATACGTGTTTAAAGCTAGTAAATATTGTGCATTAGAATCCAGTTCCTAAACAATGATCAAAAATATATTCGCAGATAGCCTAAATAAAACGGTTTCAACAAAATGAGGACAACATCTGCAAACAGACGGGAATAAAATGTTTGTAGCCTACTTAAAAAATGGATTTAAAAAAAAATTGAAATAACCTACTCTTCAGATTTGCCTTAATGAGTTCCTGCCATAATGTGCCGATCTCGTTTAAGTCACTCTCCTAGGCTCACTAAAGAGGGTTCACGAACAGGTCGCGCGCATTGCTCTGATACCTGGACCGAGAGAGAGAGAGATTTGTTGAATTATTCGCTTCTTTCTTTGCTTGCTGCCATCTGGCAAACACATAGCAAGTAAGTTCAAACCCTTAACCTTCACATGTAGGCTACCCGTATGAGTAGGCTATGCATTTTCTTCCTGGGAAAATAAGAGACAAGTGATATTTAACCCTGCTGTGCACACAATGACAACTGAGGACAAAAAAGCGTACAGTCACAAATCTTTCAAAACATATATAGCTTGTGTGTTTTTATTAACTTAGAACATGGATGGTGTTAGCTGAAAAGAAGAGGACTAGGCTATTTAAACCCATTTCATTTGGCAAAGAAATCAAAAACTGCAGGCCTATCATAAATGTTTATAAAAAAAATATATAGGCTATATAACGTCTTGACGACATAAAAGAAATCATGAACTGTCCTACAAATTCAACAATTTGTCGTCTGTCTTTTTTTAAATTCTTTCTTACTTTCTTTAAATCAATAGCCCTATATAAAAATTTAGTTTGTAAATTTAACTTTTCTCATATTAAGCACTAAGCAAGCAGGTGTCACGCACCTTAAACAAGTAACCTTAAACTGTTAATGGTTGAAATAAAGCATGTGCAAAGTTTAGGAAATTAATAGCGTAGGCAGTTAATGATCAGGGCTGAGTTTCCCGATAACATTGTCTCTTAGCGCGCTACGAAGACTCTTAAGGTATAACTTAACTGAAGGTATACCATTTCTAGGCGTGTTCCCCGAACTATATCTTAGAAAGCTGCTTAAGATATACCTTCCTACGTTTGACGTGACCGGGTGCTGTCCGTGGCGATGGTGCTGAATCTGTTGATATCGATGACTCGAGAATCAATTATTCTCTCGTGCAGGGGCTGTTTATGTGAGAAAGCGCTGTTCTTTATAAAAGAAGCACTTCAGAAATAGTTGAAATTGCATTTACAAGGACTCATGGGATATTATAAAAAATAATCCAAACTATAACAGCCTATAGCCTTGCCTACATATTTTAAAATTGTATCATATATTGCTGCCATAATAACCATTTAAATTTTTTATGTGCTTTCTTCTCTTTCCCATTTTTGTTCGCTGAGGTGAGCTGCGATGAAATATTGTTCTTGTAAATACTTTCAAGCATTTCAGTAATAAAAGTGTAGGCCTACGTCACATAGCTACGGTGCTCGGCAGTGATCAAAAAGAATTTAAACAGTGAATTTTGAATCTCTTCTTGTAAACTCAGAGATGTGGATTCAGACGCAATTAAATTACCACACGACCTGTTTGTCAAAAATCAGTAGGTACTAATTTGGACAGAGATTTTTACGCGGGTTGGGTGAGAAAAAACACTGATATTATGGATTCGGACGGCACTAAAATAACCGACTTACCCCTGTAAATGTTTAAAATACCGTACGAGCCCATGATAAACAATATTAGCGTCCGAATAGGACTTAACTGACAGCAGCCTATGCTTTCACTGGCCTCTAAAAGCGCTCTTTAAAATTTTATTATATATAATAATATAATTAAAATTCTAACAACAATCAGTGTAATGACAATTTTATTCTTTGCATGAAAACACTTGAATTAGCCTAATTGAACACTGTCTGGGTGTATTAAAACTTCAGAATTATATTCATATTTACCTTTAACAGTGATAAGGTAAAGCTAAGAGTGGTCCAGACTAACCTTCCGAACGTATGACTTACAGAAGGTATACTTAACTAAGAGCGTTTCGGGAAACACGTATTAACGATAAGGTACAGCTTAAGGTGTAACGACTCGGTTACTAACGTAACCTTGGTTCCCTGAGAGGAGGGAACGAGTATTGCGTAAGTAGCTTACGCTATGGGAAAACTCCTTTTCTCGAGAATATTGAAGTCTTTATGTAAAACGCATTGCAGCTGCACAGCTGACAGCAATGAACGAAGGAGCTCGGTCATTGGCTGTGCTGCGGCAACTTGCTCGAACCAATGACGGGGCGACTCTGAATGCGCGACCAATGAGCACGCTTCGCGCCCGCGCGCGTCAGACCCCGCCAAGATGGCCGTGGCCAAGAGCTATATATTGGGCGCCCCGTCATGAGATTTCTTTAGGTTAAAACGACTGAAGCGAACTAACCAAGCACAAGCACGGCAGCTTACGCAATACTCGTTCCCTCCTCTCAGGGAACCGAGGTTACGTTAGTAACCGAGTCGTTCCCTTTCCAGAGGTCTCTCCTATTGCGTAAGTAGCTTACGCTATGGGAACACCATGCAAAACGCTGTGCGTGCTGAACTTCGCCTTATGATAGCCAGAGGCAGGTGCCTGAGCTGAAAAGCAAAGTTATCATCCAACTAGCCGGCAGAGGCGAGCTTTATATGTGGGAAAAAATACAGAGCGCTAGAAGGCGCTCAGTGTGACACAAGCACATACATAATCTAGATACGAACTCGTAGTTCAACTAGCATCATGCTGATAGTACATTGGAATGCAATGTCGGGACCTGTAGGTTGTAGAATCTGATAAATGTGGACGGTGAGGCCCAGCCTGCCGGCGGACAAATATCCTCGATCGGTATCCCGCTCAACCATGCCCAGGAAGAAGCCACACTCCTGGTCCACATTCTCTGCTTTGAAACGGCGGAACCTTTCGTACGGCCGCCAAAGCATACAAACAGTTGTTCTGTCTGTCTGAATAGGGCAGAACGCTCCAAATACACTCTGAGAGCCCTAACGGGGCAGAGTAGATTAGCGTCGTGTTCGTCTGCTGGAGACGATAGTGCAGTTAGGGAGATAACCTGTGCTCTGAAGGGAGTGGTGAGCACTTTATACCCATGTTTCGGTCTAAGGACGACCCTGCAGTCGTTAGGTCCCAATTCTAGGCAGGCAGCGCTTGTCGAAAGCGCGTGCAGGTCACCCACTCTCTTGACCGAGGCGAGTGCCAGCAAGAGCGCAGTCTTGAGCGAGAGCTGTTTAAGGTGCACGGTTCGGAGTGGTTCGAACGGGGGCCCTTTAAGAGCGTCTAGGACAGTAGCTAGGTCCCAGATCGGCACCGAGGGGGGGGCGTGAAGGGTTCATCCTCCTAGCGCCCCTTAGGAAACGAATAATTAGGTCGTTTCTTCCAATGGACGTTCCATTACAGGGTCGTGTGACGCTGTGATGGCCGCTACATATACTTTGAGCGTGGAGGGGGTGCGGCCCGCCTCCAGAAGCCCTTGTAGAAAAGCGAGTACATTCGTAATCTCGCATGTTTCAGGGTTCAGGCCCTTGGCATTACATCAGTCACTGAACACTTTCCATTTCTGGGCATATAAGCGTCTCGTGGAGGGCGCCCGCGCCTCAGCGATGGTATTTAGTGCTCCGCTCGTGAGGTTACTGGGAACCCGTTGAGGGGCCATGCATGAAGGGCCTACAGATCGGGGTGGGGATGAAATATCATCCCGCTGGCCTGACTGAGATTGCATTTGCATCAGATCTGGAAACCATGTTTGGTTCTTCCAGAGTGGGGCTATCAGCAGCACTGCGTTTTTCTCCTCTCTGACCCGACTGATGACCTGTGGCAGCATCACGATCGGGGCAAAAAGGCATATAAGGGGCGGCTCGGCCAGCTCTGGGCGAGCGCGTCCGTGCTTTTCGTGAAGAAAAGAGAGCAGTGCGCATTCTCCTTGCAGGCGAAGAGGTCGATCTCCGCTTTGCCAAAGGTTTTCCATAACCACTGAATCGTCAGCGGGTTGAGAGCCCATTCTCCTGGGAGAATCTTGTCTCTGGATAGGATGTCTGCCCCCTGGTTCAGGGTGCCTGGCACATGCGCTGCTCTCAGCAAGCGCAAGTTGTGCTGGGACCATAAAATGAGTCTCCTGGCCATAGAATGCATGGAGCTCGACCTGAGTCCACCCTGGCGATTTATGTACGACACTACCTTCATGTTGTCCGTTCGGACCAGGACGTTTTCGTCTTTTAGATGTGGGAGCAGAGCTCTGAGAGCCAAAGCGACCGCTTTCATTTCCAGACAGTTTATGTGTAGGCGCTTCTCCGGGTTTGACCAAAAGCCGGAGACAGGCCTGCCCTCGTAAAGGGCCCCCCAACCTATTTTGGAGGCATCTGTCGTTATCATCTTTCTCCTTGTGTTCACACCCAGACTCACGCCTGACTGGTACCCGTCGGCGGCTTTCCAGTGCGTCAGGGCTTTTATACAGCCGTGGTTCGCTCTGATTAAAAATTGGCCCGAACGCCACGCGTGAGTAGGGACGCGGCTCTTGAGCCAGCGTTGGAGAGGGCGCATATGCAACAATCCTAGCTGGAGTACGGCCGATGCTGAGGCCATGAGACCGAGCATCCTCTGAAACCGCTTGACGGGGGCGCGCGCGCCCGCCCTGAATGATGTTGCAAGGCGCCGGATGGAGAGACGCGCTGTCATTTGCATCGAGTCTAGAACTATTCCCAGGAAAGAAATCCTCTGGCTGGGAGATAGTATGCTTTTTGCAAAATTGATTCCTAGACCCAGGCATTCTAAATGGCTGATAATCCAAGATCTGTGTGTTATTAACTGACTTTCTGATTACATTTCGTGAATGTACGGGGAGCCAGGGACAGGCCGAACGGAAGTACTGTGTACTGGTATGACTGTTCCTCGAAAGCGAATCTCAGAAACCGCCTGTGATGAGGCGCTATTGGAATGTTAAAGTAAGCATCTTTCAGATCCACTGAGAGAAACCAATCTCCTGGGCGTACTTGCGCGAGGATATGCTTGGTTGTTAACATTCTGAACGAGCGAATCATTAGTGCTTTGTTCAGGTGTCTGAGATCTAGGATGGGGCGGAGACCGCCATCCTTTTTCGGGACGAGAAAATAGCGGCTGTAAAAACCTGCCTCGCTCAGAGAGGGATTTGTGTTTGACACTGTAAGGACAGTGTTTATAAGTGGGGGTGCATAAACAGTGGTAGGCACACGCGTCACTTTTATAATGTTTCCCGCTTTTACTGGGGATTAATTTATAACTGTGTGAACAGTGCTTGTGTGTAGTGGTGCGTACATGATTGTAGGCACGTGATCTACATTCATGGGGAGCGCAGCCTGAGCTGGGAATGAATTTGGCACTGTTTTGACAGTATCTGGGAATGCACACTTTGTGGACATGTGAACCCTTAGTGACACAGGCAGAAAAAGACTCTTTTTGTGTTTTCTGTGCGTCGCCGTAAAAACGGTGTTTGTTTGCAGGTGAGCGAGCTCTGTGACTGGCCCATTGACTGCTGTATGGACATATCCAGCCGCCTGTAAGGGGACTGGGTAATGTTTGAGCTTTTGCAGAGAGAGTGGTCCGGCTTTTGCGAGACACGCACTCTCTCTTCTCATTCCTGTGGCTAGGACGGCTTTCGAGGCTCAGGGTTCAGCACAATCTTGGGCCGAGGACCCCGTCGCTCAGAAGGCGGCTTACGGTTGTGAGAGCGCGAGCGGCGTCGAGCGTCAGCCTGAGGCGCGGGCTGAGAGGCGGTGGGAGCTGTTCTAGCCCGCTGCGGCTGTGGCGGTTTCTGTCTGCTCTGCGATGAGCTGGAGCGCTTGGGCAGGAAATGACGCATAGCTTGTGAAGCGTTCTGGGCCTCAGTGAAGCGTTCGGCGAAACCCTTAACCGCCGGTCCAAACAGCCCGCTGGTGGAGATAGGCGCGTCGAGAAATGGCGCCTTATCCGCGTCCTTCATCTCAGTCAGAGTTAACCACAGATGGCGCTCGAGAACAGTCAAATTAGCCATAGCACGGCCAATAGACTGGGCGGTGGCCTTCGTGGCTCGCAGAGCTATATCAGTTGCGCTGCGTAGGTCCCTAAAGGCTTCGGGTTCGGGGCCAGACTCGTCCATAGAGCGGAGAAGCTTGGCTTGGAACACTTGAAGTACCGCCATTGAGTGAAGCGCTGATGCAGCCTGGCCGGCGTCGGCGTAGGCGCGACCGGCGAGAGCAGAAGTAGTGCGGCAGGGCTTCGAGCGGTGGGAAGCTTTGGCTTTCCATCCGGTGGTGGAGGGCGGGCAGAGATGATTGGCCACGGCCTCCTCGAGGGGCGGTGTTCCCTCGTAGCCTCTTTCCTTCGCACCGTCCACAGAGGAGAGCGAAGAAGAAAAAGAAGGCTTTAGGCGCGCAGAGTCGGGGGCTTTCCACGACTTGGTGAGTTCGTCGTGAACTTCCGGGAAGAAGGGAGAAGGCCTTTCCCGAGGGGCCTGCTGGTGCCCCTGCAGAAACCACTCATCCAGTCGGCTCCGGAAGAAGACCAATCGAGCCCGAGGTCTTCCACGGCCTTAGAGAGGACACGGATAATCTCGGTATCCATGGTGGAGCCCCCGCTCGTGCTAGCTAGCGTCGACGGGGCGGGGTCGAGAGTGGAGCCCGGCCAGTCGTCCGATGCAGCGTCGATGGACAAGCTGTCATCCATTCCCCCGTCGTCCTCGGACGTGCCGAAAGTCACAAGGCCCACCGTTCTACTAGAGGGGTGTGGGTCCGGCTGGGTGAACTGAACCGGCGGTGGGGAAGGCAAGAGCGGCGGTGAAGCACGCGGAGACTGGCTCGGCGTGACGTCACTGAGCTCAGGTTCAGGAAGCCTCTGTGAGCGGCGCTTTTTCTTAGTGCACGTCTCAAACAGAGGGGTGGCGGCGATGGGCTCGCTCACGGCGAAAGCGGCGAGGCGAGCCCGTAGTGTGGAGAGACCCAGGTCATCACATTCCGGGCATCCGCCCTTGGTCAAAGCAGCTTCTGCGTGGTCCCGGCCCAGGCAGCGAGCGCAGATGATATGACGATCCCCGTCCGGGAGAAGGTCTCTGCACGACGCGCAGGAAGGCATTTGAAACAACGCCTCAGAAAATTGCTCTTTTACAAGTGTCGCGGGGCGAACAGATGTAAAATACTTGCGTGTGTAGGACGCCGGATGGCTCAGTAGGATGGCTTTCGAAGGCGGCTGAAGGTGCCGACGTCCTCGTAGCAATCCCGCTGGTATGCTTTTCGACGGCGGCGAAGCTTCAATAATCCGGAGGATCCAGCGAAGAAGGTGTTCGCTGAAGGAGATTAAATCTAAAGAACTCTCATGACGGGGCGCCCAATATATAGCTCTTGGCCACGCCCATCTTGGCGGGCTCTGACGCGCGCGGGCGCGAAGCGCGCTCATTGGTTCGAGCAAGTTGCCGCAGCACAGCCAATGACCGAGCTCCTTCGTTCATTAATGTCAGCTGTGCAGCTGCAATGCGTTTTACATAAAGACTTCAATATTCTCGAGAAAAGGAGTTTTCCCATAGCGTAAGCTACTTACGCAATAGGAGAGACCTCTCGAAAGGGAACTTAAGAACGTCGTAGCGTTAAGAAGGTTTCAGGAAACTCAGCCCAGTCAAATAGCATTCCACCGTACTTAAACATCGGCCTCAATCTATTTAGTAACTTATAGCCATTATTCACGTTGTCTATTTTAACACATACGACATGACATTAACATTTTAAGGCAGGCCTACAAAATCCACAAAGCCAGCATTAACTGTAGACTACTTCTGGTCTAAAGTAGCCTAAATGAATATGGGAATGAGCGTGCGATAATCTGTTATTGCCACGCATGCGTAGCACTGCGCGAGTCTTAAGGATCAAAAGAGCTGTGTGTGTGTGTGTGTGTGTGTGGACATATGTTGTTTGTGGCTTGAACAGTTCAGCATGCTGCCGTGGGAATTAGTCGAAGAAAAAATAAATAGTGATATCAGCTGTGTTCTCAGTTAATGTATTGCGCACGATATTGCTACAACCGTCTATAGTCTACAAACAGCCAATTGAATTAGTCGAAGAAAAAATAAATAGTGATATTAGCTGTGTTTGCAGTTAATGTATTGCTACAACCGTCTATAGTCTACAAACAGCCAATCGATTGAGAGAGTCTGTTGTGAGAGATGTGACGTTCAGGTGCCTATGATTTAATAGGTCAAGCATAATTGGCAATCCTTGCAATAGGCATAAATAAAATCCTTCACTGAAAGATTTCGCAACTCTTCCTTCTTTAGTTCTTGTGCATTCATCATTGTCAGTAGGAGTGAAAGTGGTGCACTTACATCAGTTTGTTTATTTTGAAGATACCTAAAATGTACAAAGTCTTGTAAAGGCCTACCGGTTTTGACATTCTGTATGAACACTTCCCCCTTGTGGACATGTTGTCCTAATGTCAAGGCTTTAAGTTGTTTTTGTTGTTATAGTTGTTGATGTTTTTAAGAAATCTTTTAAGAAAAGATTTATCTCATAACACATCATTTTCACAAGCTACTTATAGCCTATTATTCAAAATTAACGTAAACAATACCCTTTTCCTATACTATGAAAATTGGTGTCAAGTCTTGTGCAGCCGACATCCTCCTGTCAGTCAGATTATAAATTTGAACTGTTGTCAAAGATGGTTTGTGTGTTTTTAAACTATATTAAGGGCTATTTTTAGTTGTTTCTTTTATAATTATTTATGTAAAACATCATGAGCCACATTAGTGATGTATGTTGCATTCCTTTTTTCTTTTTTTGCTTTGTACAAAGCTAATTCAAATGAACAATCTCACAACTATAATCTCACTTAGGCTATCTAAACAGGGACTATATATGGCAAGTCACACAACTGCATAATTATGCTGAATCCAGAATAGATCCCAATGATATAATGACATAATTCTGCAGTGAGGCAAGGAAATAGTTTTCAGTCTTAAAGAGCGGTGGAATTTTGTATTGGTCATTGCATTATTGTGTGAATTGTAAATGCTGGCACAAAGATAGGAACACAGGACAGTGACTTTTCTTATCCTGGGCAATGGATGAAACATATAAACCTCTCCAAAATTATGGTTAATAACAAAAGAACCAATAATATTTGAACCAAAATAATTGTCAAATCAACTTAATAATAATTTAAGTGGTTCAGATAACATAATATTTTGAGTTTCTGTTGATTAAACCAATCTCCTTCGTTGTATTAACTTTTTTATTTTATTTCAATAAACTTAAAATTTTAAGGCAAGGTTACTTACTCTTTGTTTTTAAAGTTAAACCAACAATAATATATTACAATGTGCAGTTCGACATATGATGGTTTATTAACAAAGTTCGGGAGGATCACGTTCAAATGATCTATACCCAATCAGTATGATTTGAGGCCTATATCCGACTCACCTTCGTTCCTCAACAGTCTTTTCTGCATCTCTCCGCCACCCCGACTCCTCACTCCTCACTCCCAGATACGGGGGAGTACTCTGGGTTCGGGCCACATTGCGAGCTCGGAGCCCTTCCCTCGGACAGCACACCAAATACGCATATCTTTTACTGTATCTAATTAATTGTAAGTGTGAGCTTCTGAAGTCTAATTCAGTGACTTTTTTAATTCCAGCATTGGTAGTAATGGGGCAGCAATTTGATTTTAGATTTTGCATAGTATTGATGTAATATCTCTTCATTTTTGTGAAGGAGTAAACAGGAGGTTTAGCAAAGTATCAAAACAAGCTCCTTGAAGTGAAACAGCAAGAAATCTTCAATGAATAGAAAACCATCAAAAAATAGGACTTTTTTTGATGCACATATGAATATGAACAAAATATGTAACGTTTATGTTCAGGGAAGCTTTGCACATTTAAAATTCTTTTGATTAGGTGTGTAAATGCAATGCTTGTTTGGGGTTTGATTGGCAGGTTCAGGATCTTGTGGGTCAAATTCATATTGACCACTAGATGGGGCATTGAGCCTTTTTATAACTTCAGTGCCAGGGGAGGTGACCAACGCTGGCCATTGGCTTCCTCTTCTAACTTCCATTTGATATTCCGAGGTCAGCTGAAGTTTAGTTTACTAATGAATTTTGAAAATGTGATCATATTGTATTTATAAATAAATATTTCTAATATGTTGGCTAAAATGTAATGCTGAATTACACCTGATGCTGGAAAGAACCTATAGTGTACTATATGACCATGGACAAAAATTATTTTCCATGCAATAATGTACATGGCGTGATGCAGTATTATTTCACCATGTGCAATTTCCTGGGAATATGGTTTGGTATTTGATAACATTCTATAGATCAATGTTTCACATACTCCCTTGAATAAACATTTTTAATTAACGGCTTAATTAACGACTGATAAACAAACTATATGCACATTTTTTTTACTATATATTCACAGTACACGGTCGTGCTTTAAAGTTTACATACAGTAGGCTACACCTTGTAGAATCTGAAAAATGTTAATTATTTTAACAAAATAAGATATCATACAAAATGCATGTTCATTTTTATTTAGTACTGTCCTGAATAAGATATTTTACATTAAAAGATGTCTATAGACCACAAGACAAAAAAAAAAAAAGTGGAATTTATAAAAATGATCCCGTTCAAAAGTTTACATATCCTTGATTCTTATGTGTGTCGTCACCTGGATGATTTTTTGTTTTGTGATGGTTATTCTTGAGTCCCTTGTTTGTCCAGAGCAGAACTGCCCAGTTCTTCAGAAAAATCCTTCATGCAGGTCCCGAAAATTCTTTAGTTTTCCAGCATCTTTTGCATATTTGAACCCTTTCCTGCGGTGACTGTGATTTCGAGATTAATTTTTTCACACTGAGGACAATTGATGGACTCAAACACAACTATTAAAACAGGTTCAAACTAGGGCTGTGCAATTAATCGAATTTCGATTTCAATTTCGATTTTGGCTCCCAACGATCTCGAAAATAGTACGATCGAGTAAAAACGATTATTTTGCCATGTTCTGTTTTGCAAGAACACTCTTATTTTTTTCTTGTTTTCTGAATGACTCGCGCACGCGCACGTCCGCCCCTCCCGAAGCCATAAACTCTCTCAGCCTATACAGTCATAAATTGCAAACACAATAAACTTCACAATAACAATTGGCTAATTTAATATAGACTGGAGTGAGACCATAGACGTCTCTCGAGCTGTCGCGATCTCTTTCTGCTCGATCACTGTAGCGCCTCACTTCAAGCGAACGGCAGCGCGGGCCACATGACCTGATCATCTGTTCCGCTTTACAGCACGAAACAAATCGAGAATGAACACAGGGAGCGACATTAACACTTGTCCGGGAAAAGTGGATTTTTAAGTTTCAAGTGAAAGAGAGTTTTACTTGCCCGACCGATCGAAACGCGAGATGGTTTTGATCTTATACAGTCAGTGTAAACAGAGATTGGTAATGGATAGTTTCTGGAAGCAGCGATGCCTGTCTATTTGTGAGAGAGACATAGTGGAAAAATCAAAACAAATGAGCCAAACAGCTCACACAAATACTCACAGAAGAAACATACTGAGGTAGAAATGTTGAGTTTTTTTTATTTATAATAGTTAAGTAACATAACACGACTAAGGGCTGTTCTATAATATCACTATTGCAAATGTTACATTGAATTTATAGTTTTAATAAACAAGTAGCCTAGTTTATATGTAGTAACTTACATTTTAGACGCAATATTGACTGGTTTTGTTCTATTTCACCGACGAAAATAGTTACAAAAGAAAAGCAACACTAAGCGCTGTGTTCTGTTACTGAATGATTCATTATTTTGAACAAATCGTTTTAATGAATGACTCAATGATTCATTTACTAAGACGGTCACTTGTCGCCACCTATTGAATTATTGTTTAAAGGTATCATTGATTTTTTAAATTTTATTATTTGTTTAAACATTAATCTCATAATATTTATGGGTGGTTCTTCAACTACCGGCACTTTTGGCCTTGTGAACTTGAGGGGGAAAAAGTCACAGTCTAACCCCAGACAGCAACATAGTGTTGGCCCAGATCCGGCCCACATCTGGGCTGTGTGGATTCCAGGTGGACCAGATGTGGGCCGGATCTGGGCCAATACTATGTTGCTGTCTGGGACAGTTAAATATAGGCTAACTAGTCTAGTTTAATGATCCATAAGAGAACGCACTTACATTATAATACATTTTTTGACATATTTTCCGATCCGCACTGAACAAATGTCATTTCCATCACATGTTAATATTTGATTATTATTTTAAAATATTATGATATAGATCATTTCTTAACAGTGTAAGACCACTTTCACACATAGTATTACCAGTTTATACCTATATTACCATAGATTTGTGGATTAAGTAAATTAATTGTCATGAGGCCCAAACACAAAGCGTACATCCACCACAACCTGAAATATAATATTGGATTGGTTAGATACATTTAAGAAAAATAATTACTTGTGTTATTACATTAAGTGGACCATTATCTCATAAACTATGCAGAAGTTTTTAATGAGTGATTAGAAAGTTATGAGGGGGTGGAAATGACTAAGTGTTGTGGAAATGACAATGAATGGACGTCCATGTAGAAAAACAGAAGACATTTATTTGAAACTTTCTGAAACAGACAATTCCATTTAACAAATCATTAATGTCATTAGTCATTAGTTTGTTTGGTTCTGTCTTGGTATAGGACTGAGACCTTTCTGCAGTTGACTTGCGCTGCATCTTAAAAATAGATGAAAAGGCATTTCAACAATATATATTTTAATAAATACATTAGCATTGTACATTTCAATAAATAAAATATACATATGTAGCCACACAATTTGCACCTTGTAAGCATAAATGTAATTTCCACCTCACCTTTGTCATTTCCACCCAAGAAGGAATGTGTTGGAAATGACGGTGGTGGAAATGATAATCCTGCAGTATTTTGTAAAAAAATCCAAGCTAGTATTACAGATTAGCTTTGAATTGGTAGCTAGCATTGCATGCATACAAAATACATCTATGTATGTTAAAAAATCAATTTATTTACAAACTCAATTGATCTTACGCCATGTTTGGAAATGACATACAATAAAAATATTTTCATTTCAAGCAATATTTACCTTGAGTTTTCTTCTCCAAGTTGGTGAAGAAATTAAAAATCTCCTCCATATCAGACATGTGCTGTGATGTCACTGTTCATTTCCATAGAAACTACCCAAACAATCTTTCAAAACAACCTTTTAAAAGGGACATTACAGCGTTGTGGTGGAAATGACGGCAATACTGTGGGACAACTACATTTTGTATATAAAATCACATTAATAGTTGTCTGACCTTAAATACCACAATTATGTTTTGATTATTTTACTGATACTGTATACAGTCATATTAAAATAAAATAGATAAATAATTTTTTTACACTTCTTTTTCATTATAGAAGTTTAGAAGTCTGGGTGTGGGACAAGCACAAAACAGCAATATTTGCATCTATAATGATGTTTAAAAAGGTGAAAAAATCATCGTAGACTATCGGTAAAAAGTTTCAAAAGTACTTTCATTGTTAAATATGAAAGTGTGAATTATTCAAAATTAAATGTTTTTTATTAAATATGATCAAAGGACATGAAAGTGCCCATAGTCTAAGAATTGCCCTTTTACAGTTAATTTTGCAGTGTAAATTAATTTAATGGATGACAGCCCTTTTTATTAAAACTGAATTTGATCAAATGTAAGAATTTGACATTAAACATACAGTATTATTTAGTAAGGTTTAATAAATTGTCCTTTATAAAAGTAAATAACGCCCTGGTGACCCCTTACAACAAATTACTTTGTAAACATGTCACCTTTTTCACCACTTGTGAGTTTGCAGGTCTGTTTAATAGTTCAAAAAGTACAATAAATGTTCAAATTTTGATTTTTTAAGAATTGTTGAAAGGTGTCTTTTAATAAATGCCACATGTTCCCAAAGTCATGTGAAATAATCGTGTTACATAATCGTGATTTCAATGTAATGACCAAAATAATCGTGATTATGATTTTTTCCATAATCGAGCAGCCCTAGTTCAAACATTCACTGATGCTCCAAAAGGAAACACGATGCATTAAGAGACGGGGGTGAAAACTTTTGAATAGGATGAAGATGTCCAAGTTCTTATTTTATTTTAAATGGCATACTTTTTCAGTTAGTAGTTCTCTTCGAAAGCAATATATAAGATATAGATATAAGAATTGCTAGGCTACAAAATAATTAGGTGTCACTTTAAATTTTTTTTAGTTGTTCGAGGCCTGTGTTTACTCTGTTTCTGCCTTCATTAGTCTTGCACATGGAGTCGAGCTGAAGGGCGGGGCTCGATGGCTAGCCAACACAGACGTGAAGTCTGGATCAGTACACTTCCTTTCTCTGGATGTCAGATAGTCTGAGGAAAACTAAACTGTGGGTCAAAGTCGATATACTTTAATTTAATTGCGCTCCAAAGCGTTAGTTTTAAATAGTTTAGGGCTGGAAGTTTGGTGGGAGAAAAAGAGTAACGGGACGGAGTAGCAGACTTGAGAAGTAGCCTATAGGGAGCTTTCTGTAAAGAAACTAATGAACCGCGCAAAAAGTTAGACATTAAGTGGGATCTTTACGGATAAGGAAACCTGAAGATTTGAATGATGACTGAGAAAGATTTGGGGATTGACGAGATCATAACAGGTAAGATAAATCGCATTTTAGAAAGTTTGAGCAGTCTATTCTATGATGCAACCCGTTATCAACGCCCACAGTGTCAGAGCACACATGATATCATTACTGTAGGCTAAGTTCATTCACAAACCCTTCTGAGAAAGATCCACACACTGCTTTTTAATAATAGTCGTACCAGCCTACTTATCTTCGATGGGCTAGCTTTATTTTATGGCATATAGATACACTGTATACAAACGTACGTTAATTTAAATGGGAGATAATGTAAAGATAGGCTACTACAGTAAAACTTTTGGATACCCAAGTAAGTACAGACCTAGCCTAAGTTATATGATTTACTGACACATTTATTGTAGTCTCAGTATTTTATCCAGTGTAACGTTAGCCTATTCCTGGAAAGCACATTTATCTTGCTCCACGCTGCAATCTGTATTGCATTGGAATGGATGTAAACATAATATTCCACCTCCAGCGCATTATCAGCCTCATCTTTTAAGACATTTATTCCCTGCACGACTCTTTATGGCATATAATGCACTCGCCGGGGAAAATATGCTTGTGACTTTAAAAGCGCAGTGTGGACTTGGGTGACTGAGATAGTAGCGGTGCAGATTTGGGTCACGTGGTCTCACTCCTGGGAGCTTTGAGTCAATGCAGCAAAAGTCTGCATGCTCCACCATCATCATCCCAGGTGAAGCCGGAACGAGGTAGGGCTCCTCAACCACCGACCCAAACTCACCACAGAGCTTAAATATACTTTCATAACGCATATTAAAACGGTTCAGTACTCGTTATGACACGGAGTAATCGCAATGCAGAGAAATGTAGTAATGCGACCGTTTACATGGCTCTGGGATCACAACAGCATTTCCTACAGTAACTTTAGCGCGGATGTTTATTTTGCTTGCATCAAGGTTTTCTGACAGATTTGCGCATGGGAAGGTAAATTAGCACATGTAATGCTTGTTGTCTGTCCTTTAGGAAGGACGCCAGTTTGACTGCTGATGTGATGTAATATGATTCAGGATGGGCGCATCTCTGACACAGCAAGAGCATCTGTAAGATAGTCATAATGAGTATGTTTCCTAGAGACCGTTTGTGCAGTAGACAGCAGCATCAAGGTGATATTCGAAGATGCGTACATCTTCATGACATTGCCGTCTATTCGTACAAATCGTGAATGAAATGAATTGTTCTTTTGTATCGGATCTTTTGAGTAGATCGGTTGAACCGGTTCTGTCCGGATGAATCGTTCACAAATATTACTAATTGGGTCGATCCGAGCGGATCACTGACTCGTTAGACCGAGAACCGATTCATTTTGTACCGAGAACTGATGAGTGTGAGTTGATGGATCTAAAAGTTATTTTTGATAGCTGCAGTTACATATAAAACGTAATAAATGCATGTTTATGACTTGATTGTATTAGTTTTATCAACACGCATTCTAAAGTTGCGTTTAAGTAGCATTTTATTAAAATGTGCAAAAATCCTTTCAAACAAGAGATGTAAATACATATATATTTTGGTTCAAACGCATTTATTGCACGTTTTAAATTTAAAGGGCACATTTCGGAGACCACGTGATGACGCAGTTATGTCGAAGCGCTGAATAACTGAATCATCTTGGGTGATTCCTAAAGAATCGATTAGCTGAAATGAGTCGTACTGTAAACGTTTTCAATAGACCAGGATGTTGAAGATCTGACACTGGCGTGCTAATTGCAACGCGCTGGGAAATTTGCATAGGGACATTGAACTTGCTGCCAAATGTTTTTTGGACCATTTGCCTGTTGAAATGTGCAAATTAACTCCATAATGTCCACACCTACTGCCTTGAGTGTTTGTGTGTAACAGTTTTAACCTTTGCGTCGGCAGCCTCTGGTCAGAGTGCCAATAGCAGAATAAAAACACCCCCCACCCCCCAGCACATTCCCACGGTGGCACTTCGGGCTGGAGTATAAAGGAGTCATTGTTTGAGTCGAGGGGAAAAGGCCTCATAGGTAGCACATAGAGGCGAGTACAGAAGAGAAGACTAGACTCAGAAATGGTTTATTAGATGGGTAGTTGTGCGTATTGCATGTGGAAGCCTTATGTAAACAAACATGTTTTTCCGACTTTAGATACGTTTCTTCATGCGTTTTCACTCTACTGCAATCCAATATATGTGTATCTAAAGTTGACATTTTCACTAGTCTGCCTATAAATGTTCAGATAAAGCTGAATTTGATCATTCTTTTTGATGCCTTGCATCTGGGCTCTGAGCGGCATTATTTTTTTTATAAATAATGTAATTGAAGTTTGTTGCATTTAAACTATTGATAGAGATGATTGCACTGATGTTTACATATGATTGCATTTAATGTATTTGGTTAAGAAGTATTTGAATCTGTGTTTGCTAAACCTTTATAATGGATCAACCAGGGTGCGTGAGCATTAGCCACACAACAGCATGCATTTGGAGTACAATGGGGCGGACTGCAATGGTGATCATGGTTGCAGTGGACTGCCTGGTGCAGTTAAACAGTCTGATGCACGTGGCTGGGGCAGGACTGCTTAGTCAGCATGGATGAGATAGGGGTTATGCATGCCTGTCTGCAGCATTCATGCATGCAAACACACACAAACTGTGACCAGCTAACAGCAAATACACATATGTGTGGCAAACAAACATGCACAAACTAACACATGCACGCCCAGATGCCTATAACTCTGGGCTCAGCAGTATGACGTGACCAAGATAATGTCCACTGTCAGGGTGTGGCCACAAGATGTGATGTGGATCCACATCTGTTTACATAGCCACAGTCCAGACACATGGCTGAGGAGAGAATATGTAGTATTTGTCTTTAGGAATGAATGAGCAAATGCATCATTCACATCACATGCACAGACATGCAAACATATTTTTGCTGGATGTGTGTTTTATTAACCAGTGCAATATTTTCTGCATTCCCATCATGTGCTCCACGAGTCAACTGCAGGTCTTATCCTTAGCTTGCAGGTAGTGTCTGGGCCCTGGATGTGTGTTTGGAGAGGCAGGACGACACGGTGATGTAATTTAAAGCGGAGCCATTAGCGTCTCTGTTTGAGGTCAGCTCAATGCCTTTTAGCTTCACACACACACACACTCTCTCTCTCTCTCTCTCTCTCTCTCTCTCTCTCTCTCTCTCTCTCTCTCTCTCTCTCTCTCTCTCTCTCTCTCTCTCTCTCATTCGCTGTTTCTCCTCCTCAGAGTTCTCCTTTAATACAATCAGTGTTAGAATAAGGTTTTGATCTCCAAAATCTTTATTATATCACTAATGGTTTAGACTAGGAATTTTATATTCAATCTTTAAATGATATTTACGCCTTAATGGCAACTTGAAAGACTATTCTACAAATCTCTAGCTCTGGATGTAATTCATTTGAGCTAAAATACAAATCTTAGACTATATCCGCAGAGTTTTGAGGCATAAAAACTTGCAGATGGGATGGTGTTTTTTTCTAATTGAAAAACGTGCTGTGAATGATATAGCCATTTGGAA
Source organism: Gila orcuttii (assembly GCA_026230005.1). Taxonomy (NCBI): domain Eukaryota; kingdom Metazoa; phylum Chordata; class Actinopteri; order Cypriniformes; family Leuciscidae; genus Gila; species Gila orcuttii. The sequence continues at coordinate 30,327,704 of JAPDVR010000013.1, read as the reverse complement.
ACCTGTTACGACACAAACAAAAGCCCAAAAATTCCATTCTGGCATTACGTCATGGTATAGGTATTAGCTGTGGTTGCCTCGGTTCCCAAAGAGAAGGAGAGAGAAGTTATAAAAAGGGGGAGCAGGGGCGTCTTTTGTGTCAACAGACCATCTACGTGATAATGAGAATGTTACACCTTTTGGATGTTCCATTAAAACCCATATGAGTCTTCACAACTGAATATATATCACTTTTTAGCACCATTTATACACAGTCAAGCTTTTATTTAGAATATGTGCCTGCCAAGAGACAGCCATTAGGCCAAGAAAACTCCACCCAGCACACATGGTCTCATGCCCTACATCTGTGATATCTGTGATCGTCAGCTCAGTAAATCATGTGCATCTAGGCAGTTTCACAAATTAACTTCTTTATTAAGAGGCTGTGTACCTGGCTGTATTAATCATACTTTTTTAAGGATTCTTTGATGAATAGGAAGTTCAAAAGAACAGCATTTATTTGAAATAGTGTTTTTTTTTTAACATTGCATCATTGCTGGATAAAAGTATAAATTTTTTTAACATTTAAAAAAAATCGTACTGACTCAAATTTTGAACAGTAGTGTATTTAAAAGCACACAAATTCTAAGTCTGAACGATTATGCCTGTTATATTTGAAATTAAACCAAACTTCAGTTCAAATACAAAAGTAGCTGTAAAAATGTGCAAGATATCATAACATAATAAAAAAACTCTGTCTAAATTGTCACTGCAGATGTTTCTGCTAAACCCATTACTACAGCCTAGGATACAGTAATATGAAATATTCCATAAACTCACAAAAGGGGATTTATTCCCTCTACATTTGAAATATCTATGGCATTTTTGTCACAGTGGCATTTTTTTAATCAGGTATTATTAAGTGTGTTTTTGTGCTGTGAAGTACAGAAAGGTTTTGGCCTGTGAGTTTTACTAAAACAAAAATCAGAAAAAAAAACGCAGTGACCCATAAAACCTTCTTACACCTTAGAATAACTTGGCAGATAGTCGACACAGATGTCCAATCTATGTTTACTGTGTGTATGTGTTTGAGAGCAAATTTGGTTTGTATGACCTAACTCAGTTCTGACCCAAATCTAGACTATTACTCTCAGAGTTACTGGGTCTGTCATGCACTGTGCTGGTGGTTCACTTTGCATTGGAGACGGTTTGAATAATTTCACATATGTGTATAATTCAGGTACCCCTTTTGGTAGTATCAAGAGAGGTAGTGTGACCAGGCAGCCACACAGATTTTACTCATAGTTCGGAGACAAATTTATCTTCAGTTTGGGTATAAAAATTGACATTGATGTATTTAACTGGATCACAGGATGTTATTGGCACATTTGAGCTGCCTCGGATGCCTTTAATACGAAATTGTGGTCTTATTTTTGTAGCTTTCTGCAAATGGTGGGCGTAAAAAAAGCATTTACATGCCGCCAGGAAGCCTTGATTCGTTGTAGTGTATTCCCTGTGGGCTTGACTGCACTATGTGAGGAAAACCAACCCCTCCAGCGTGAAGAGAAATGCCAATAATCCAGTCAAGCTGTGTCTGGTCTTCAGTCTCAGGGGCAATGGGGGGGGGGTTGCATCAGGTTGATGCATGGAGATATATATATATATACACACACACACACACACACACAGACACAAACACACACACACACTCAGTAGCTTATAATGGCATTATAGGGAAGCAGCATGTACTTCATGTGTGCTGCACAGAGTTTAGCCTGACCTTCAGACTCCTAGCATGACTCCAGGAATCTAGACTGTTTACATGGAGGGTGTGACGGTTATTATATAACCGTGAGACCGACGGTTATAGTTGAACACCGTTATTAGAACTCTATAACCGCCAAAACCGTGTTATTAAAATATTTTTTAATAAAAAAGACTCCGGGGGGAAATTGTATCAGCTGACGAGGGAAACGGAGGCGGAGTTAATGGTGCTTCGGAGGCTGCTACTGCTGGAGATGATTCGGGAGAGGTCTGTGCACCACCCCCGCCCAAGAAGAGAAATCTTGGAGATCTCCTTAATAAACGGAGGTCTGAAATCTCTGCCCCTTTACCGATCAGAGCGCGCGCTGACATCGGAACATCGATACAACGATACATCGTCATGAACTCCTTACGATGTGCGTATCTATACAGTCGTGCTTTTGAATGTAGCCAATTCAGGGCTCGAATTTCTGCGCGGTATTGCGCATAATTTTAATAATTCCCGCAGGTCTTCCACTTATAATGCGGGAAATTCCCGCAAACATTTATTCACTTTAGCATGTAGGTTGTATTAGTAAATTAATCCACACAGATTATAAAATCAAATCAGTCATTTTAAAACTTTCTGCAAAACGCAATTTCACAAATAGAGTGAGTGTTCAGCGGTGCTGAGTCTTCTCCCTCTCGTCTCTCAAATGGTTTGCAGAAGGCAAGTGTCAAGCGCTGCAGGTGGCGATACTACACTCACTGGCGGCCTTACCTATGTTTCAATTGAAACAGGCCCCGCCCTTCAAGGGGGGCCCCCAAAATCCCATTAATTTTCTCCGTTTTCAGCCATAATGTCTAAAGTAAACCATCCAAGGTCGATTGACCACGAGCTACGAAGTTGTGAAACGAACGTTTCTGGGCCGGGTTTCCCGATAACGATGTATCTTAGCTCTTAAGGTGGTGCACTGTAACGCGAGAACGCGTTCTACGTGCTACTTAAGAGTCATATAACCTATATAACCTTATATGGAATCGTATTCTGAACGTTTAACCTAATAATCGTCATATGTTGTGGATTAGCAATCAAGACAAGCAGGGTTGGCGTCACTGTGCCGCCTCACCTCTGGTCAGCACACCACCCTGCCTCAGAACGCGATTTCAGCCACTGAGACTTGGCAACAGGCATGCTACCAATGTGCCCTCTTATTCCTGACAAATTATATATTGCCTATATATATTTTATATAACTATTTTGTAAATGAATATAGTTTTACCATGATTAAATCCGCTTTGCAACTTTACATTTGCACTCGCGACAGGCGATTAACTAAATAACGTCACTAGCAGCTTCTAATTTATTGTAAAAAATCCCCATGTTTTCGGTGCTGATGTTGTGGTGACGCATTTATGTAACATGTAAGGGTGGCGCTGCCAATAAAGCACCTAAAAGTTGTCACAAAGAACTGGCAAAAGTAATGATTATGAATATGTCGAATATAGCAAGGATACATTTTAATTGTTTATAAACAAGTGTTTTCTGTATACGCGTCACTGTCGCCTGCGAAGATGAAGTTGACTATGCTGATCGTGATCTTCGCAGTAGTGAACGTGCCAGAGAGAAATGCACATTTACGGATTACATAAACAGAGAGCAGTCTGTTTTCTTTCGTTTTGAAATGTTCTTTTTAGAAGTGGACATTTTAGATATGTTTCTCAGGTCTGTGAGGCAAGTAGGCTACCTTATATGCTGAGTTTTGGTTAACTTATGAGACAAGCTCCAGTTCACGCGCCGGCGCCTCCGTGTCCTGATTATATATCTGCTATATTTACTTCTTATTTATTAAATACAGGCAATTGGTTGATGAAACATTGATTAAAATTAAGATACAATTAGTACAAAACGAAATTCCCTTTAAAGAAAGGCTTTGTGCTTTCTGTTTGAGGTCTCTGTGAAAGTTTTAAAGCAGTCTTTTAGTGCCGATTTCAGAGCGCTCACGTCCGTAACGGATTCCCCGATTTTATACAATTTATCCTCAACTAGTTTTGTGGTGTAGGTCTACGTATTGTATAATGTTAACTTCAAATAATAGTAATTTAATGGCGAGGCTTATTCCAACGTAAAACGCTGTATAATTGTATATATTTTTAATCAAATACTGTTGGATTGTTTATATGTTGAGCTGCCTTCATGAAGCTGAAAGTGCATGTAATAAAATAATATAGGCTACAATTGATGCAAACCAACAGGAATTATTGCCTTTTCTGCTCTATTTTTGCTCTTTTCTGCTTTTCTGCTCAACTGTGATACTTTTATTCCCATATATTTATATTTTTATACTTTTATTCTTATAATTTGTAGTATTATGTTTCTTGTTGTATTTGTATATGTCCACTGGAAGCCTCAGCACCAAAACAAATTCCTTGTGTGTGCAACCACACTTGGCAATAAAGCTCTTTCTGATTCTGATTCTGATTTTTATGTTTTATGTGGGTAGGGCCCCATTTTAGTTATTGAAACGGCCCCCCAGATGCTTAAGGCCGCCACTGACTACACTCTCGCGTTTAGGAGTCGGGACATGATGGAATATTCACTTGCACAATTGGGCCAGCATTGCATCGTAACTAACGTTTATCATTTGCACGTCTTTTTAAGTCTTTCCAGTTTAAACACCCAAGCGATTTTAAACTATTCAGTACTCGCGCGCTCTCAGAGATGTTTTTCTCTACATGCTTAAATAGAGTAAAGCTGCATCACAAACAGCTCGCAAGTAACAAAAGTTATTTTTCGTGGATTATATCGCTTTAACAGACAAAAACACGCCTCCCCTCCCGGGCGACGACGGCGGTTATGTTACGAACCGTCACATTTGACTCACGTCATAACCGTCATCACCAATTCTGAAACCGGCACACCCCTACATGGAGTTTAGATTTGGAGGTGCTAATTTAAGAGCTATTTAGTTAATGCTATGCAGAAAAGGCATAGTTCAGTCAACTAAACAACAACAACTGTGGTATACTTTCAAACGAATCAAAATGATTTAGGCCTACGTGCTAATCGACAGAATGTCACAGATGAAAGAGCTTGACTTGTTTTGACTAAATATTTTTCAAGAAAACGCACGGTCTGGAAGTTGCTGATTTACCATTTACTGTGGATTGTGTCATTTGTGATTGTTTGAGTTTGAGAGGTTTCTTTACGCTTTGTGAGCTGTAATTAGGCTGTCCAAAACCAGATGCACAGGAAGGAAGACTATTGTAACTCCAAGAGGCTATTTTTAGAATTTCCTTACGGAGACACAACAAGCACACAAATACACAGAAATACTTAGACTTTTGGGTGTCTTCCTCTCTTTCAAAAGACTCTTTATTGTTTTGGACTGGAGCCTGTGCTCCTCTGACAGTTTAGATCTAAACCATCTGTGTTCTCCCAGGGTACATTGGGCGATACACCTTTGGTACGTCCGAAATCCCATACTGTATAGTAGGTACTTCATTTGGTTCAAAACTTAATTCGCGACCGTTAAAAACGTATGCTCTATATAGTATGAGTGTGTGTAGTATGAATGAAATCTGGACGTACTACATCCGCTATGTTGTCATTATCAGGGTCAGTTGCGTAGCTTCACTGTCATTCACAAATCCTCTCCTGTGGCCTCACGGGATAGTAAAGTGTCCATCGTATGCACACTTCAGAGTCTCGCCGGAAGTAATAGGTCATCCGAGGATTTTTCACCTACTGTTTTATGAATACTATTAATTCGATACTGCTCGTTTTTCGCCTACTGTATAGTATGGAAGTAGGCATATTTGGACACAGTGCTTCATTCAGTTCAAGGAATCCCTTATTTCTCTCAGTTTACCACATTACATTTGATCTTAGTAAGTGTTCTTTTTTATTAACAAAATTCCATCTGATGTGCAGATAAGGTTGAAGTTTAGATTTTTTTTTTAAGACTTATCTAATGTTCACCAAGTCTGCATTTATTTGATCATAATTAAATACTGTAACAACAATAATGTTGTGAAATACTATTACAACATTAACTATTATACTATGTAACGCAGTTCGTTGTTATGGGAAGAAGGAGGCGGGAACCGGCGAACATTCAAAGATTTTAATAAAATAAATAAATACAACAACGTAAGAAAAGACTCACGGTCGACTGCCGCCACACATAATAAAACAAAACATCAAATAAAATCCAGGCCTGTTCCTCTCTCGATCTCCATTGTCGTCGCTCCTCCTTTTATGCTTCCGCTCCTCCGTGAGAGATACGAGACCGGTGCGTCGCGCAGGTGTCGCTCATTAGTAATCACGCCGCCGGCCTCACGCCATTCTCCCATGGCACTCGGCCTCGTCCTGCTCGCCACAAACTGTTTAGAATGTTAATGTATTTTACAATGTAATATTCCTGTGATGGCAAAGCTGAATTTTCAGCATCATTACTTTGTTGAATTGGTGCTCAAGAAAAATGTCTTACTATAATCATGTTTAAAATGGCAGCATTTATTTGAAAAAGAAATTTTATAATCATAATAATAATCAGATTTATAATGTATGTCTGCACTGTCACTTTTGATCAATTTAATTAGGTAATTTCTTTTGAAAAGCAAAATTTATCTGATCAAAAAGATAAACTTCATTCTGTGAATCAATATCAGACAGGTTTTGGAATCCAGAACAACTTGGTTTCATCAGTTTCAGGAGATTGCACCAGGCAGACGTGATTACAGTGAATCCTGAAATGAATCCTGATATCTTTCATTTGAACCCACCTAGTGAACTGATGGCAGTTTTGCAGTATCATCATCCCACAGAGCTTACACAGCTCGATTTGACTGACACTGCTGCTGGATCTTGCTGAGTTCACAGGCGGCTCTGATCTCTCAACTATTCTAGTATAACGTTGCAAAGGGAAAGCTGCTCTGTTGTGTAGATGACTGCAGGTTACATCTCTATTCAGCACTGCAAAAAATCTATTCTCTCTCTCTTTCTGCTCCTTCTCTCAGTAGGAGTACAGTATCATGTATCTCTCAGGTAATGGGGCTCTGGTGTTGATTTGGGAGGAGTTTTCTGAAACTCTCAGATATGTTCATTGTTTCTTAGCATCTAATAGTAAACAGAATCATCAGCTAAAATGGCTAACAGGCTTACAAAATTCTGTTCTGTAGGAAGTAGTTTATCTTAAAGCCTATCAGTGTTCAAATTTTCCTAAAATCTAGATAGATTTGTGAGTAACGTGTGCGACTAGGAAGGCCCAACATATATCGTCCGATATTGGATATAATTTGTTCATGCTCATTGTTATTTATCGCTCGCTTAAAGTTAATCTTTAAGATTACGAATAATTCAATTATTCTGTTAAAGGTGCACTATGTAGCTTTTGGCACTCTAGCAGTTAACAAACAAAACATTGGAGATGGTGGCGCTGCTAAGTTCTGTTACTTAACCACTTGCTTAACCAACACAAAATAGGTGTTATTTGTAATAAATGCTAGAAGCTTGGCTTTACAGTGAATATAGGGAATATGACCGTCACTTAACAAGTCCTTTTAAATTTGCTTACATATTGGAAGTGCTCTATTTTAATAACGTTAAAAAACAAACAACTGTTTACATGAAAATATGTTCTGTAAAATCATTGTAAGTAACATATATAGATATATTGTTGAAAAGGTCTCAACTAGCAGAATACAAATAGCATATTTGTTTCAGTTAGAGACTTTACCAAACTTTACCAAGCATTTTTATGAAAAATCGCCGCCGACGCACATGTAAACAGTATACATACACATTAGGCTTGGGCGTTATCCAAATTTTGATACCGTCAAACCTCCTCCCTATTTTACCTCGGTATACGGTATTACCGTGAATTAAAAATGATGACGTAAGGCTCAGACAGCGTCACCAAACTGTTGGCCTGTGCCTAAACCGTTCAGAAACTGAATACCTAACACTAATACTGAAACATTAACAAAATAACATGCACAACAATATTAACAACTTTTATTAGCAACAAATAGCAGCTTATAAAAAAGTGCAAATACAACAGTCAAACAGAATTAAATTAACATAAACATCCAGAACAGTTTTCGCGCAGAGACACGCACACAAATCAATTAAATTAAATCACACCGCCCGAACAACTTTTAATAACAAAAAATACCTGAATCAATTAATTAAAATAAACACAGTGCGAATAGGAACGAATGGCAAGTGGCATCAAATCTAGTCAAGATTTTTCGCTTGTTTACTTTGAAACAAGCTGCTTTTAAACAACCTACATTGTTAAAAGCGCTATATAAATGAAGATGACTTGACTACTTTGTCCGGCTTTAACAGGGCACGTTGTGGACCGACAACTTTACCTGCGGTACTGAAAACTCGCTCTGATGGTGTGCTTGTGGCACAGACGCACAGGTACTTTCGTGCCACTCGCGACATCTGGGGAAAATGCCCGGTAGCATTTTTCCACCAGAAAATTCATTAATTCGTTTAACGAATGAATGAATTAATTGGCCTAAAAAAACAAATGAATGAATGAATGAATAGGCCTAAATAAACGAATGAATGAATGAATAGGCCTAAATAAACGAATGAATGAATGAACAGGCCTAAATAAACGAATGAATGAATGAATAGGCCTAAATAAACGAATGAATGCATAAATAAATAAGTCCATTAATGTATATTATTCCATTTGGTCAAATTTGCATGCACATTTTTTTAAATAAGTCCCTTATGCGCATCAAGCCTGCATTTATTTGATAAAAAATACAGAAAAAAATATTACAATTTAAAAAATGGGTCTCTATTTTAATATAGCCTACTTTTAAATATAATTTATTTATATATGCCCCTTTTTTTAAATTTGAGCCCCTGCCCCTGAGGAACTCTCCGCACGTTTTATGCTTACCGTTATGAGACTATGTTCTGGGAGTCCCAAGTCCACTTGCTTCCTGTGGAGTTCTCGGGTCCATCCTCGCAGCAGTGAGTGGATGGTGGTTTCGTATGGTATTGTATGATGGTATTTCCATCTCTCGCGGTCACCTTTTTGTTGCACAATTTGCAAATTGCCTCGTCCGTATTTACCGTCTCTCCCTTCTCGTTCGGTCGAAACCCGAAATACTGCCAAACTGCAGAAGTTGTGTTCTTTTTCGAGACCAGGTCAATCGGTGCGCGACTCGCCATTTTTCCGCCTCTCTCTCTCTTTCTCCTCCACACTGTCACGTGATGACAACCACGCATACGCATTTTTAGGCATTAAATAAATTATATTTAATATTTAATCCTTGTCTCCTATATAAGTGCATTGTATTTTTTTTATGACGGTATTGAAACTGATACCGTTGCTATTTTTAGATCCCGCGGTATACCATATTACCGTATTACCGCCCAAGCCTAATACACATGATGCTTTTCTGCCATGTTTTGTTTTGTAACTTTGTGAAAAATTCAATATTATCTAGGGCTGCACGAGTAGTACCTGCACATGTAATCGCACTTAAACCGATTTGGCTTATCGCGATTTTGAAATCGCAAATGCTGCGATATTTCTTATACGCAGCTTGTCATTGATGTACGGCTCTGTAAAATCTGCTCCATCTGAAAGCACTGTGAGTTTTAGTCACTTATAACGTGCATTTAAAAAGCAACACGCGTCAAACATCTGTCCAAACATGAGAAGCATTTATGAGCCTCTTGTCCAACACAGGACAACATTTAAAGTTGCAGTAGGGAGTTTTGAGAAAATGTTGACTTAGCCTGAAAATTTGAACAAGCACAACTTCCAGGTCCAACCCCCTTGCTCTCTGCTGCGCTACAGCCCTCCCTCTACAGCTCCTCCCGCACAGCGGAGCCAGCCCTGAACGCGCAGGCTAGTAAACAGGACCACCGATGACGGCAGATTATAAACAGTTATGGAACATCCACTAATAGGGACGAAACATCAACAATATGCTTTACATTGACTATGGCCTGCCCATACTTTGACTACAAACTTGGTCCTCAAATCATTATGTATTTTGCAATTCATGTAACTTTATAACGTTGCACTCTTTCTATAAATTATAAATAGCTAGTAAGATAACGTTAAAGGATTAGTTCACTTTTAAAAAAAACTTTTGCTGATAATTTACTCACCCCCATGTCATCCAAGATGTCCATGTCTTTCTTTCTTCAGTCGAAAAGAAATTAAGGTTTTTGATGAAAACATTCCAGGCTTTTTCTCCATATAATGGACTTCAATAGGACACAAACGTTTCAAGGACCAAATGACAGTTTCAGTGCAGCTTCAAAGGGCTTTAAACGATACCAGATGATGAATAAGGGTCTTATCTAGCGAAACGATCGGTCATTTCAAAAATAAATAAAAAAACTTTAAGTTTTATAAGCACAAATGCTCGCCTTGCTCTGTTCTGTGATGCACGTTCGTGACTCTCCTGTTTGAACTCGTTCATCAAAATGAACAAATCTTTTTTGAATCATTTCGTTCATTCAACGAACGAAATGATTCAAAAAAGATTTGTTCATTTTGATTTGCCAGTTATATTGGTTCGAAATGAACGAATCTTTTTGCGAGTCATTTCGTTCGTTGAATGAACGAAATGACTCGAAAAAAGATTCGTTCATTTGGATGAACGAGTTCGAACAGGAGAGTCACGAACGACGGTACGCGCTCGCGCTGTGCAAGAGAGGGGTGATCAGCGCGTACACGAGCGTGATTGACACTGCTAAGACATTCCTCCTGGCTCTGATTGGTTGTTTCTGACCGGGAGCGGTGTATTTCTGCAAATGGCAATAGGACCACAGGGAGGAGCCAGAGGAGCTCGATTTTTTCCACAGATTATCTGTCTCATATTCTACTGTGAGGACATAATGACAGTTTTAACAAATATTTGTTTACAAAAGCTACCTACTGGAGCTTTAATAACATGCTTTTACTCCAAACTCACTTCATAACGACAGTTGAGCTCCCTTCTGTTAGATGATGTGGCTTCTTACACAGAATAAGGCAGTCATGTTTTTATAAGTCATGATTAATCAATCAAAGCTTTTCAATCTTCTGTTTATTCAGCTACAGCGATAGGGATTTCCAGGAATGATGTGTGTTGTTGTACTTCTGCGGCGGGGCATATTTGGCGTGTCTGGACGAGAGTGCCCTCTGGCATTCAGATGGAGCAGCATTTACTACCGATCAGCCGCACTACACTGACAAGCTACGCATAAAATAATCGCAGCCTTTGCCAAATCGTGTGCGGTTTCATTGCAATTAAATGTGCAGCCCTAATACTATCCTACAATACCGGAGGCTGCAGTTTCAGGACCGCATTTCTAGGACCCTAGTTTTTTGTGACAGCGCCACTGGCGGCTAATGGATTGAAGTCTCTCACTGAATAAAAAAAAAAAAAAGAATTTAAAACCAGAATATAGTTGCTCATAGATTGAAACAAATTAGGTTAAATACTTGAAGAGGGTTACCAACGGGTATGTTTTGGATAAGGGGTTGGTTACGACAATCAATTAAATTTATACAATTAAACAACTAAATAATTCCTGAAAAATAATAAAACAAATACAGAATTGAATAGTAAGTGCTATAAAATGGTATAAACACAAAAAATACTAGGGTCCTAGATATGCGGTCCTGAAACTGCTGCCTCCAGTATTGCAGGAATACCCACTCCAAACATTAGCAAACCGTAGTAGATCGCATTTCTTTATTTAGAGCAGGTGGTCTACAGAACATAAGACAATGCATAGATCACGGAGTGAAATGACATGCTGCTTGGCTAAAGCTATTGGACTTCCGGTATCCAATCCGTCACGAATAAAATGCAGTGTTTTCCAATGTAATTTGAAAGTTCAACCAATGGATACTGGATCTCAGGTGTGGTATGTGGGTATAGTGGGTAGGGATGATGTGTAGAGACCAATTCACCTTTGGCTAAGCCACACCCAAGAATGTAGATTGACCAATCACAGCGCAGCCAAGAACGAGCTCCCACAGAGGTCCGACACTTTTTCACAGCGCTCCATTGACTTAACACAGCCGTCTCATATTTTTGGTCTCGGCAGGCTATTACCGTCGTAGTTTTATCAAAAGTATGGTTAAACGTTGTGCCTGGGGCATTTGTAACACAGATACGCGTTTCCCAGAGAGGTTGGAGGGGGGTGTCTGTTTTTTTCCCAAAACCGAAGTCAAATCCTGACAAGTGTCGTCTTTGGATTAAACTGTGTGGACGTCCTCACAGTCAGCTAAACCCCTCAAGGATCAACAAGCACACTTTTGTGTGCTCTAAGGTAAATTTTGCTTTTAACTTTACCGTGAAGTTATACTAGTTAGACAGTTTTATGCGGTGGTTCATTTTTTGACTGTGACCGGTATGCTTTTGCCTCTATTTGGATGCCTTGTTGTTCCTTGCGTTTCACCTGTATGTCATGAATATAGCCTTCGAACGTACACTCACCTAAAGGATTATTAGGAACACCATACTAATACTGTGTTTGACCCCCTTTCGTCTTCAGAACTGCCTTAATTCTACGTGGCATTGATTCAACAAGGTGCTGAAAGCATTCTTTAGAAATGTTGGCCCATATTGATTGGATAGCATCTTGCAGTTGATGGAGATTTGTGGGATGCACATTCAGGGCACGAAGCTCCCGTTCCACCACATCCCAAAGATGCTCTATTGGGTTGAGATCTGGTGACTGTGGGGGCCATTTTAGTACAGTGAACTCTAGGGCTGCCTCCGACTAAAGATATTCCTAGTCGACTAACACTCCTGCATTTTAGCGATTAGTCGAATAATCGTTCATTTATGATATTAATATAAAAACTTGCGTATATACAAGCAAAGGTATAGTCCAAGTTGAAGTTTAACACTTCCATATGACAGAAAATGCTAAAGCATGATATTAGCGCGTTCAAAATGAAAATTAAGCGCTTAAAACAGAATAGTAAAGCGTTTAAAGTATACAGCGCTTACGACACGTTATAGGCTAATTATAACATAAAAACAGCAATCAGACTGCCTGTGCATTTTAATAATTTATTATCAAAAATACAAACTGTAACAGTTACATGTAAAAAAAAAAAACAGTTTTGAATAAAATAAAATAAAATTCGTTCTTTACAATAAATTAAATAAACTTATTAGTAACTTAGGCCTAGTACAAAACAAAAGGAAAAAAAAAACAAATAAATACTGTAGCAAAAACGCTGTTTGGTATAAAAATACAGTGGAAAATTAAATTAATATAATTTTGATATTGTTCAAAAGGAAAATTAACAAAAACTAACAATTTAATAAATGCACATGGCACATCGCACAACGCCAAAACTTAGAATAAAAGAGAAGGCGGCAAACAAATCAACAGCCTAAGTATTGGATTAAATTGTTTAGAACAACTAGGCTATATTTAAGACAAAATGTGGAACAAATAGGCTAATTTAAAGAACACTAATACAAATCAAAAATATCAGAGCAAAGCCGCAAAATGCCATTAAGACGACGGATGAGTCTTGACCTGAAACAACAAATTGCAAACATCAGACTAATTTCTTACAGAATAAAAAAACAACTTCTGCATTATATAAAAATGAATAAATAAAAATAATATTTATTTATTTGTATAGCCTACCCGTTATAAAAATACCCGTTTTTTTTTTATATAGCCTAACGGATAGCAAACAGAAACACTACAAAAAGGAAATTAAGCATTCTTTCCTAAGCTTTCAATTCGATTTTTTTTTTTTCCATATTATGTGAGAGGAACACCAGCTTGTCCACATTGTTGGGAAGAAGGCAGCTTCTTGACTTGTTCACAATGAAGCCGGCCTTTGAAAAGATGCGCTCTGACGTTACTACTTACATGTTTTAAATGATAAGACATATTCGATGTTGACGAGTGATAGGCAAATGTTTGCCTGCAGAGTTTGCAAACAGCCTTTTTAGGGTCGTCCTTCGACTTTTCAAAATGATCCCAAACTTTGGACTTTTTTCCTGACATAATTATTAGCATCAGCCAGACACCTCTCCCACAAGTGCGCTTTGGTATACCGCGAGGCACGAGATCTCGTTGATCTCTCGTTGCTTTGATGTCATGTCATACACTGACTGCGCAGCCACTGATTGCGTAATTTTTTCACGTGATCTTTTTTTTTTTGCGACTAACCGACTAATGAAAATGTATTCGACCAAGCCCTCCTCAGATCGACTAACATTTAGTCGACTATTTGGGGGCAGCCCTAGTGAACTCATTGTCATGTTCAAGAAACCAATTTGAAATGATTCGAGCTTTGTGACATGGTGCATTATCCTGCTGGAAGTAGCCATCAGAGGATGGGTACATGGTGGCAATAAAGGGATGGACATGGTCAGAAACAACGCTCAGGTAGGCCGTGGCATTTAAACGATGCCCAATTGGCACTAAGGGGCCTAAAGTGTGCCAAGAAAACATCCCCCACAACATTACACCATCACCACCAGCCTGCACAGTGGTAACAAGGCATGATGGATCATGTTCTCATTCTGTTTACGCCAAATTCTGACTCTACCATCTGAATGTCTCAACAGAAATCGAGACTCATCAGACTAGGCAACATTTTTCCAGTCTTCAACTGTCCAATTTTGGTGAGCTCTTGCAAACTGTAGCCTCTTTTTCCTATTTGTAGTGGAGATGAGTGGTACCCAGTGGGGTCTTCTGCTGTTGTAGCCCATCCGCCTCAAGGTTGTGCGTGTTGTGGCTTCACAAATGCTTTGCTGCATACCTCGGTTGTAACGAGTGGTTATTTCAGTCAAAGTTGCTCTTCTATCAGCTTGAATCAGTCGGCCCATTCTCCTCTGACCTCTAGCATCAACAAGGCATTTTCGCCCACAGGACTGCCACATACTGGATGTTTTTCCCTTTTCACACCATTCTTTGTAAACCCTAGAATTGGTTGTGCGTAAAAATCCCAGTAACTGAGCAGATTGTGAAATACTCAGACCGGCTCGTCTGGCACCAACAACCATGCCACGCTCAAAATTGCTTAAATCACCTTTCTTTCCCATTCTGACATTCAGTTTGGAGTTCAGGAGATTGTCTTGACCAGGACCACACCCCTAAATGCATTGAAGCAACTGCCATGTGATTGGTTGATTAGATAATTGCATTAATGAGAAATTGAACAGGTGTTCCTAATAATCCTTTAGGTGAGTGTATATTGCAGCCCCTTTTGCCTAATTCTATCGGACACTTTATTTGCTGCTTTATAAAAGTTTGATAAAATTTCAGCAGGAAGAGCTGTCACAGCATAAGCCATGTTGATACCAAACCAGAGCCCAGATGAAGTTTGTCGGACGTAGCAACAGTAACTAAGGGGGGCGGGGCTTAGCCAAAGGTGAATTGGAGACTGAATTGGATTGATCGCTCAGTAGTGCGTTTCCTAAAAGCATCTTTATCCAACTACGGTCGCAAGTTCTGTTGAATTTTATTGATAACAACGGAACTTGCGACCATATTTGGCTTTGAGAAATGCACCCCAGATTGACAGGTCTTGATTTACTATGCACCATAGAATAGGAGTGCACAGCTGAAAAAGCACTGGAAGATCACCACTCATTTGTTTATTCTATGTACTTTTATTGTGGTGTTTACACAAGTAGTTCTTATGTTCAGTAAAATTACTTGTTTGGAGGGGTTTTTGGACCCTTGGTTAATTATGTTTCAAAATAAACTGCCAGCATACCTAATCCATTGAATAGCATCAATACATACATTTATAATACGTAACTATAGCGCGATCATCGATTACTCATTTGCATCCCTACTGACAACCCTAACAGAGAGAAAGTAATAAGATTGCAGCAGTCGCAGCTGTTGAGTGGCTTCTCTCACCCACTATGTGTGGGAGGAGTGTTTGTGTATGAATGTGAGTGTTTATTTGTGTGTATGTGTTTGTGAGTGAATAGGGCCAGCTGGACACAGTTAGTGTGAGCGAGATGACCGGCTGGCTGTGTTTTTTGCATTTATAGTGCTGCGTTTCTGAATGGACCTTCACATACACATGAACTGGAGCAGCAATGGCATGTCTTTGAGATGGCTTGTCTTGATCGCTGTTAGCGGCTTGATAGTATACAACTGAGCTCAGTGTGTTTAGGTTTCAGGCCTTAAAAATTATTTACATTTACACTTACAATTGGAATTGGAATCGAAATCACTGAAATTCAAACATTACCCGAACCTAGGTACTTGTATTTTGAACTTCCAAAGAGAGAATTAGCTTCAAGTGGCTTCAATCTGGTTAAAGCTGTAAACTGTACTGTTCACACAGTATTCATTGGAAAGTTATATTTATAAAAAAAAAAAACACTTATTTTTTTTTAGCTTGAGATATGGATACACTTTACGTTTTCCCTTTTCCTGATCTGTTTTCACTTACCAGGGAATTCTCTACTTGACATCATGATGGATTTGCT
This sequence comes from Gila orcuttii, assembly GCA_026230005.1. Classification (NCBI taxonomy): domain Eukaryota; kingdom Metazoa; phylum Chordata; class Actinopteri; order Cypriniformes; family Leuciscidae; genus Gila; species Gila orcuttii. The sequence continues at coordinate 30,311,507 of JAPDVR010000013.1, read as the reverse complement.
TTTCTGTATCTGCATTTGGTTATTATTTTTGGAAAAAATTCAAACCAAAAGTTACAGAGTAAGAGGCCATTTGTCTCAGGCATGTTGAGATCTGAGAACTGTAAAAAAAATATATATATAATTCATAATGGGTCAAAACTGTAGTGTGTGATCCAGAGTTGTAATATTTTTCAGATGTCTCTGTCTGTGTGCTAGCCATGGAATAAAATCATCAACCAGATTGAAGGCACTTGAAGCTATCTCTCTCTTTGGAAGTTCAAAATACAAGTACCGGTTGGGTATCGTTAGAATTTTAGCGATTTCAATTCCAATTCTGCTTATTAGGGGCCAAGCACCGAAGGTGCGGAGGCACTATTGTATCTGTTCCGGTTCTTCTTCTTCTTCTTCTTCTTCCTTCTTCCGACTGGGCGTCTATGGCAGCCCATAGAACCGTTTGCGGGAAAGTTGTTTTGGTTTGACATTCTGATAGAGGACAGTCCCAACATTAAATACACCAATTTTTGTGTCTCTAACTCATTGCCTCTAGCGCCACCACCTGGCGCTGGCATAAAAAGTTATGGAATTCCAGTTGATTCGCTTAACCGATTTCGAAAAACGCGTAAACTAATTTTACGTAGCGCTTACAAAAACAGACGTAAGGCTGTATCTCCGCAACGCTTTATCGTATTAAGACCAAACTTGGTCCATGTCATCACAAGCATGACCTGAGGCTACATGCTGCGTTTCGGCGCAGCGCCACCTGCTGGTCCGGAGATACAGAAAATGGCTATTTTTGCTTATAACTTCTGAACAGTTTGTCCAAAAATCATAAAAGTGGTCTCGTTAGATTCAGGGCATCATGTCGAGTCGAGCGATATCCAATTTTCCCAAGTCGGCCATTTTGGTTGTCGGCCATTTTGAATTATGTGCTAAAATGCTGTATTTTCTGAACGCATGAACGAATTGTTACGAAACTCGGTATGGGTCATCAGTACGATGCCCTGAAGGAGTCTGAGAAGTTTCGAAACAGCGCCACCTAGTGGTAAATTTTATTTTTCAAATGCTTATAACTCTGGGTGTGGTTGACTTATTTTCACGGGAGTCATCTCGTTAGGTTCCTGAATCCTTGCCGAGTCCACAGATACCAAACATGCTAGGTTTTGCCTTACGGTTTGTCTAGCGTTGTGATTTAGCGCTTAAAAAACATTTGCCGATATCTTCGAAACCGTTAGTCCGATCGAGACGAAACCACCGTCAGAAGTTTGGAACCATAGCTGGTTAACTATACATCAAAGCCCAAATGCCAAAATATTGATAGTAAGGGGTAGTAAAATTAGATCAAAGTCATGTGTCAGTCATTTTTGACGAATTGAAATTGTCAAAAACTCCAAAGCGAATTGAGATATTTTCACCAAATTTGGCACACACATGTATGACCTCATTCCAAAGGGCACATGAAAAAAATTGTGGGAATTTGCCTCTTGGTGGAATTGGTGAATTTGCCACCAGCACCATCCCCTGAAGGTACTCAAAAGATTTTGAGACAGCGCCACCTTTTGGTCAAAAGTTATAATTAAATATACAAAAATGCTAATAACTTTTGAATGAATTTGCCTATTGTAATGACTCTGGTCTTAATTGATTCCTTGGGTTATGCTGAAAACAAAGATACCAATTTTGCCAAAGTCAGCCAAACTTCCTGTCCGCCATCTTGATTTTCACTAAATACCTACTTTTTCTAACTCCTCCTGGACCGTTTGTCCGATTTTCACCAAAATCGAATCGTATCTTCTCCAGTTCTTCAAAAGTTATGGATTTTGTGTTGATAGACGAAACAATTTTCGTATACCGCAGCATCAAAGTTGAGGCATGCTGCCAAAATGACTATTCAGGCTTTATCTCTGCAATGCCTTGACATTTTGAAACCAAACTTTGTATGTGTCATTGTCACCTCACTCTGACCACATCACATCGATTTCGTAACTGCGCCACCTATAGGTCGAAAGTGATAAACCATTATCATCTTATAAGTTACTTTATATATGATTTTTCAGCCATTTTCCCAAAATCCTCTTAAAATGTCTTTAACTGCTCCTTGCTGCAGTTGGTCTGAAACTCCCAGCCATGTTGGCATGTCTTGTCGTCTTCTTTTGCGCTTGGCCCCATAATGGCTGCTTGCAGCTATATTTAATTCTGATTTTTATTGATTCCTAGTTTCAATTAGACTTTTCAAAAAAGTCAAACATTTAGATATCAAACATATTTATTCTGTGTCTTTTGGCAAAACATCCTGTTGCAGCTGAATACCACGAACAAAAATTAGCAGCCTAAAGAACAACTAACTAATAAATTACACTTAAGTATCCTAACCTTACAAGTAACCCCAGTCACTCCCATATTGATCTGTTGAAGATTTGATGAATATGAACATAAAACCACTGAGGAGTTTTTCTTAAAGGGGTGATGAACTGAGAAATCAAATTTTCCTTGAGCTTTTGACATCTAAGAGGTCATCATATTATAAGAATATCCTGTAAATTTCAGAACTGAAAACGTCCTTGTTAGTCCAATAAATGCTTTTATTGACACCAGGCTCAGCAAACGACTCGTTTTTCAAAGTGGGGAACTATGACGTCAAAGAGGATAAAACACCACCCCCGCTGAAGAAGATCAACGCCTACTTCAACACGGCTACTTTAGCCCCGCCCACCGATTCGCGCATTACACGCATAGGTAAATAACATGGGCCTACCTCGTGATGACAAACCGGATCGAGCTACCGAGCAATAAACATGACATTTACAAAATATTGTGCAGTGCCTGGTTGTGGAAGAAGACAGTCGCTGCATAAGCTTCCTCTGGATTCCAATAGGAATGCTTGGTTAAACTTTATTTTTAATGACATTCCAGCTGATGTGGGTAAAACATTGTCCGTTTGTTCGCTTCATTCCGATTAAGATTAGAAAACGGTGCTGTGCCTTCTATATTGGATCCGACAGGAATGGTGCAACACACTTATGTGAGTAAAATTTTTATTTAAAAAATAATAATAATCTGATAGGCTAGTATTGCATTGTTACAGATCGTTTGATATCTAATAATTATGTGTACATGTGTATCGGTCTAATCGTTACTGACGAGTGAGTTGAAACTCCTTATAATATGCAAATCTGTTATCCACTCACAGCAGTGGGCGTTTACTTCCAAGTCTTCAATGCTAGACGCCCATAAAAACCGAGCGTTTTTGAGCTAGGCTCAAAACTAGGGTAGAAAATAGCCTATTACTTATTCATTTTGATGTTTTTGAATGTAAAAACCAAGCGAATGTCATAAGTTGACCTCAGACAACAATATAACATTTTTTAAAAAGCTAGTTCATGACCCCTTTAAGACGACGTGGCGTTTAATGAAGTTATGATTAAGAATTAATACGTTTTCACTTTATAATATTACAATAAATTTTGCAACTGTAACCTGTTAATATGTTTGTTTTCTTCTTTTCTCCGATCTGGCCAAATTCCCTTTGGTCTGCTTCAGTCCTGACTTTTGCCTCGAGTAAGAAAATAATGGTGCCATGAACACTGTCCAAACATTTGTCCTGCATTTTCATTTGATAAAAGAGAACAGTCTAGCATTAATATTTGTTTTGTTCTTTCTAATTCTGTTTTTTCTGGGAAAATAAGGCATGTGACCTCAAAGTAAGTAAAAGTTCCTCAGTAAGGAGTGGGGGGGAGGAGGCGGAATGCTTTTAAAGAATGGCAGAAAAAGCCCATTCACATATCATTTTTCTATTGATATCTAATGATCAATAAAAAAAACTAAATAAACAGGAAAGTGACATTTATGACTGACATTTTGAGTTGATTGTAGAACCATCTTCATATTTAAAAATATCTCTGATTCTCACTACTCAACTATATATGCTCAACTATATGTTGCATATTTTATAGATAATAGATTCCAGACCTAAGATCGCTTTTGTCTGTGCATGCATGTCAGTGGTCCATATGTCTGAGCTCTATTATTTCTGTGTTCTGGGCTGCTTGGAATTCTTCTGAATTTGTAATTCCACAGAGGAGGGATGACCTCTGACTCCTCCTGCTTCCTGTCAGAATTTTGTATAACATTCCAGAACGGAGCTTGAACACCCCATTTATTCACTCCCTTTTCCCATGTGGACAAGAGGAGGGGTGAAAACAGGATACTTTTCTCTCCCTCCATCCTCTCTCTCAATTGTTTATTTTGCTGCCTGGATCAACGCATGTGTAATGGTTATAGTATATATGATCACCTCATTGAAAGAGTCCTTTTGTGTTGTGTTTTCTGAAACTTTAGATGTGAGTTGGATTTGAACTTTTGCAAAAACCTGCTGAGTAAACATTCAAAATTCATCTTGATAGTTTTTTACTGTATTTTATTTTATTTTATTTATTGTGTAGGTTTTGTGTTAAAACAGCTCATTATGTCAGCCAATCCTGAGTAAAAGAATTGATTTACATTGTTTTTTTTCTTGTTGACAACAATTCAAGGTACATCTATTCAGGTCAGGCCATTCTGTAGATACATTTCTTTTCATGCTTATGTGTAAATAAGTCTTTAAAACAGCTGGAAAATCAAAGGAATTGGTCCGTTTCACACTCTGGTCATAATGCAAGTAATTTCCCACCGTTTATGCCCATTTTCTGCTTTCCAGTTCCCACGCATGTTTGGATTCTCTGTTGTGACTTAAAGAGCCTTATTGAAAAGACATGTAATACACACACACACACATACAAAACACAATCACAGCCCTAATCATGTATAGCTCTCAATCAGCCACCAGGGAAACAGTCGCCATTGACGTTGTGTAATTATCCTCACGCAACTTTAATGTGTTATAATGAAGTCCCCGTACAGTGAGCCGTGTTGCCATGTAAACAAACTTAAGTTCCTTTAACCTGCAAATCCATTCGCGGAAAAGTATAAAAAGACGGTCAAGTGTGTATTTCTGAATAACACTTCACTTATAGGCATTTATCATTATAGACAATCATTTTACTCCTTCAGTATTGATTTTGACGTTCCATTGTCCCATTTTAAAATCAATCTCGGTAGCTGGAGCTTGTGTATGTGGTGAGTGGTTGAAATGAAGTGCGAGCTGCAGGTAGCCAGTCACTCAACCCATAATTACTCGCTGAAGAGTGCCACGCTTATTCTGTTCACTCTGCCGCTCAGTATGGGGTAAAGGCAGGAAACAAGGATGAATGCTCAGAAAAACGTGGCATCCCGCGGAGCGAGGAACCCGGGCGCTCGTTTAGTGTTCAGGGTGCTCAGCATCCAAGTGTTTTAGCGAAGCTATTAGGCCCGGCTAATGAGGACGACGGGAATGGACAAATACAACCTCTAATTCGATTCAAATGTCAGTGTGGAGGGGAGCAGCTGTTGCTGTAGAGGTCTAAAGCTCTTAAAGGATTTGATGATTTTATGACCAAATCATTTAAAATGTTAGACATAAGCGATGTTCTAAAAAAAAAGTATGGCCAAATGAATTGGTCTTTCAGACGAATTCGCTGAACATTAATTGAGGCTTTTAAGTCTCGTTCTCACTGAAAATAATTTCCAGTGAAGAATCATCATTGATGGTGCCATTTAGTCCTGCTCTCCATCTGTGACCATGAAACTGAGCCTTAGAGTGCTTCCTGATGTTCCCAATACAATTTAAATGTATTTTAATGGCAACCTAAAAGAAAAGTTTTTGGTTATCTTCAAGAATTGAACTGACGCAATATAAAACAGAGAAAAATCCATGTGTTCGGGAAAAAAAACATTCAAATGGAGAACCTTCTGTAGACTAAAGGTGTGGTCATATTGACTTTTTTTGGTGAATTTTCATTTAAATTTGAATCCATGTGATCCCAATCACTCTTGAGGTTGAAAGATTTCGCAACAGATTTAAGTTGGTAATACGGATTCACGGATTGAGCAACGGAAATCTGCTAGGTTTGAAACTGACTGGTGTGAGCTGTGCTTCATATATCACTACACTATGAACAATAGACATTTCACAAATGGCACCTTAAAACAGCTTCACCTTAATGCATTACAAACAAAGGCAAACAAAATTGTCTTTAAAACACTCTGTATAAGCCCAACAATGCACTAAATTATTACCTTGAAATGAATATAGGCTTGTCTTTGAATGTTTGATTTGAATGTTAAACTAACTTTCTTTTGTTTGTTCTTTCTTCTTTCTTTCACTTTGCAGATGCAATGGCTACTCCATCTCCAGCCAAGAGTATGGGCGACCCAGGCATCACGCCACTTTCCCCCACACATGTACTGGTGAGCGTAGCTTTTTATTGCCAGCATGACGTCACCCATTACATGAAGGAAATGTCCGGTGTGCAAATGGGGCCTTAATGGATCGTCTTATTTACCCTGAGCTGCAATTACATGCAACAATTTAATGCCTTGACATATACTTGACAGTGTCTCTCTACCTCTTTTCATGTCTCTCAGTTTCCCTCTGCTTCTTTTCCTTTTTGTCTTTCTACAGAATGACTCAGAAGCGAATGAGCCTACGAGGCACCCCTATGTGGTGGTGGTGGCCATCGACTTTGGCACCACCTCCAGTGGCTATGCATATGCCTTCAATAAAGAACCAGAGTGCATTCACACCATGAGGTGAGACAAAAGGGGTAGAGAGAGAGAGAGAGAGAGAGAGAGAGAGAGAGAGAAAGAGTGGGGGTGTACCTGTAAAAGAAAAGCTCAAATGAGATTCCCAAAAGGACTCTTAAAAAAAGGACATTTTTTGCTTATTTTGGGCAAAATGTAGTTTTCTACCAGGTTTATATATGATTATTTATTCATATAAATTTATAATTAATTATAAATTATTATTTATTAATAATTTTAAAAGAATATTAAATTATAAAATAATATAAAAGTAGTTATTTATATTCCTTTAAATTGTATGCATGTATACAGTGTGTGTGTATATATGTGTGTGTATGTATGTATGTATATATATATAATTATATATTTTTTTATTTTATTTTTTGCTGGAGTATCATAATTTTTTTTCTTTTTTTTTTTTTCTTTTTTTCTTCAGTACAGTTTTGAGTAAATTATGTTCGAACAGAGCATTAAAAAAACCTGTGCTCAAAAGTGTACTCCTGTATGTGTAGTCCATCTCTTCTGAAGACATTAATATGATTGGCCATTAGAAGGTCATGTCTCTATTTCAGTCAAACTGGTGTCTTTCTCTCTGGGCACTTAGATGCCCCATTAAAACTCATTAGATATATACAGTCCCACTGCGTGTATAATGGTCTGAACCACATACCATTAGTGGGTACGTCTGTTGTATATGAAGGTAAACCCACAGCTGCTCTGCTACCCTGACCTGACCTACTTGGTCATGTGACCTTTGACTCCGAGGTCAGCTCTCCAGAGTACCTGCTGGGCAGAGTCAGCCACATGTTTCCCGCCCAAATGGGTTTCATTTTAGACTCATTATGAAAGTTAGAAATAGGATTCTATTTGTTAAACTGCACAAGTACAGCTGTAGAGGGTGTGGGCACATAAATTAACATATTAAAAGATGGTTTGAATACGAGCGTGAATGGAGGCATGAAAAATTTTAAAGATAAGCCTACTGCTTTCCATTGAAACAAGAAGCCCATTACATATACAGTATAGATATATTTAGCTTTGTCTGACAAGGACTCTTTGCATTCCGTTGTCCATGGCTGTAGTATTCATTTAGGATCTTGACTGTGTCAAATTTGGAAAACGAGAGAGTGGGAGATGAGGAGGAGAAAAGGAATGAGTTAAATTGAGACTGCTCTTCTTTGGAAAAACCAGTGCCTTCCTTCAATCTGGTTAATTCGAATTGTGTTTTGACTGCTGCTACAGATTTACAAGCACAAATAACCCAAGGCCTCTGAGATTATTTGGGTTGGACTGATAGTCTAGTCCCTAAACCTTTACATAAACTCAGCTTGCCTTCTAAAAACTCACAAAACTTATTTACTAAATCTGTTTATAGTCAAGTAGACAGCTGCTTTGAGTTGGTTAACAGGAGATGAATGGATCGACTTCAAGTCTGTCCTGTTTCCACAGAATCCCACAGTCATTTTTTAGTTTGTTCACAGAGACCCATATTATTAACTCTGATAAGCTGATACCTTATGGACTATTACAGTTATGTCAATAATTGCCAATTGACTTGTAATTACAGTAATAAGTTTGGTCATATAGTGCCCCCAAAATGTATTTCAATGCGTCATGTGTCAATGCTTTACATAACAAAATATCAAACAAAGCAGCAAACAAATGATAACCTTTTTACCAATTGGTCCCTATGTAGTTTTAGTGGATCCATGAAATCTTTTCATTATTATAGGGTGCATGTAGTCTGTGCTCTATTGTGAAAATTTTGGCATATGCAATTCTCTCTCTGTCAGTTCAGACAGTCTGTAGTCAAGGTGCATGTTCTGTTTTTCCTCTGAGGTCCTTCGTCCTGGAAGTAAAAGGCCATGAATATTTTAAATCCCTCTTTCTCTGTGTGATGCTTTAGCTGGTTTTATGACTGCCATGATGGATAATGAGGATGGATAATCATCTGTATGATGCATGATTGGGTTGAGTGATACTGTAGGTCATCTTAGGTAAGTTGAAAAAGTTCGCTCCTAATTAGGAGAAGTGAAAAGCTAAAAGCTTCTGCTTAATGAAATTATTTATTGATCCCATCAGATCTCTGTAGAATTCACTCTCTCATTGGTTGTTTTTCCTTTGTTGCTAGGCGCTGGGAGGGTGGAGACCCAGGTGTGTCCAATCAGAAGACGCCCACAACCATTCTACTGACCCCAGACAAGAAGTTCCACAGTTTTGGTTATGCAGCCCGAGATTTTTACCATGACTTGGATCCCACCGAATCTAAGCAATGGCTCTATTTGGAGAAGTTTAAAATGAAACTACACACCACTGCAGTAAGGACTGTATTCCTACGATATTTTTTATTAGTGTTGACTTGGCGTCCCAGCACAAATATGCATTGAGGGAGTTATTGATCATAAATGTGAGGGCATGGTCTTGTGCCTGAAACTGCAGGGATATATTCATAAATTACTGGCTACTGCATAACTTAACAAGTAATGCAAACAAACTCATTATTAACAGGTGAGCCTTTCAAAGCTTTAAGACACTGAAGCAATGCTGTTAATGAGTTGTCTAGTTTATTAAATCTAAATGAAGTCTCTAAACCGTTATACAGTATATTTCCCTCATTGTGAATGATGTGATAAGCCTATTGAAGTAGAAATACATTTTGATTTTACAATGCCACGCTCTTTCTTGTTTCTGAGAGGCATTTATTGTCATTTTATCTTCTGCAGAATCTGTCCATTGATACGGATTTACATGCGGCCAATGGGAAAAGGGTGAAAGCTCTGGATATTTTTGCTTATGCGCTGGCCTTTTTTAAGGAGCAGGCTCTTAAGGTAAGTCTTACTCTCATGATCATACAGAATGCTATGTTAAACCCAGTCAATTCACATCATTTTAACTTGTACTCTACTGTTTGAAAGTTTGAGGTCTGTAAAATTTGTGATGTTTTAGAAAGAAGTCTCGTATGCACGCCAAGGCTGCATTAATTTTGTTAAATCAAAAATACAGTAAAAACTGTTATTATGAAATATTATTAGAATTTAATGTAACTGTTTTCTATTTGAATATATTTTAAAATATAAAAATTGTATATAATTATAAAAATAATTTAATCCTGTGATGCAAAGCTGAATTTTCAGGATCATTACTCCAGTCTTCATGATCATTCAGAAATCATTCGAATTTGCATATTTGGTGCTCAAGAAACCATTTCTTATTATTATCATCACAGTTGAAAACAGTTGTCCTATTTTAATATAGTTGAATATTTTTGTGGAAACCATGATACATTTTATTTCAGGATCAAAATCTTTTGTAGTAATGTCTTTACTGTTACTTGTTCTTACAATTGAATGCCTTTTTCCTGAATAAAAGTATTCACTGAGCTCAAAATGGATTTTTCTCATTGTATACAGGAGCTGAGCGACCAAGCAGGGGCGGATTTTGATAATGCTGATGTCAGATGGGTCATCACTGTACCGGCCATCTGGAAGATGCCGGCCAAGCAGTTTATGAGAGAGGCAGCGTATAAGGTATAACGTTTCTTTCTCACAGCCGCATATGCTCAAAAATGCACGTCTCGCTTTGATAAACGACCTACTTTGTGTTTTGAAATTGGAGAGAGGTCTATGTGTAATGTGTGAAACCCTTGAGTCATTACATTAATTGAAAGCACATTAAGCACAAGTTTGAAGTATGGGTTGTACAGATCCCTGGTGGATGTTTGAAGGTACTGCAACACTTGAGTTGAGCTGTTAACTTGAAAGAGAGGACGTAAAAGAGCACTGTTTTGCTGGCCATCTAAAATAGAAAAGGAATTAGAAATACAGGATGTAAATGAGAAGAGAGGAAAGGCAGAGATTAATGGAAAAGGAAAAAGGAAAGACACTTATCTCATCTCTTAGATGCAGCCTCTGTTTGTTTTTCACCATCTGGACCACCTATTGAGACCCCATGCATGTGATACTGAATCGCTGACTCGCTGTTTATCTGTGTCACTGCTGGCATCATTGTGAGTATTTGTGTGTGGATCTGTAGTCGAGACATGTGGCCTGTGTGTGTGTTAGGTAGTCATATGAGCTGCATTATTGAGATATTTTATACCTGGTTTTACAAGTGATCAGGTGACACAGGTTACACCTGGTTTTGATATGCAGCTTCAGTTTATCATTCATATTAGTCATATTGAAGATGTTCTGTGAAGAATTTTTTTTTGGTCAAATTGTTATTTTCTTTTTGCAATGTTTTGCAAATATTTTTGCAATTTTATCTGGCAAAGTTTAAAGCCTTGTTGTAGTGAAGTGATTGGTTGACAAGCAAGTAGTAAACAGAGGGGTGAATTTTCTCACACTGAAGAGAGAGTGAAAGAAAGGGAGGAAGAGCAGGGTGTAGCCTCGGCGTCTCATTTCAATCCAAAGCAAAGAAGAAATGAGGTGGGGAAGGCAAGTGCGGTTACATCAATACACAGCAAGAAAAGAGAGAGAACAGTGGGAAAAAGAGAGCAGAGACAAATATAGAGTCTGCAACACTTGATATCTGCAGTGGGAATTCCTGCAAAGCTTGCCTCAGGACCGTATGTGTGTGTGTGTGTGTGTGTGTGTGTGTGTGTGTGTGTGTGCAGTGACTCAGCTCTTCATCTGCTGGATCAGGAGAATTGAAAGAAAGGACACTGCATTCACCCTTACCTCTGTCTCGCTCTCTGCATCCCTTTTTGCTCACACTGCTGTCCCATATCTCACCGAATCCTGCAGCACTCACAGCAAACAGTGTCACTCAACACAGCGTTGTGTGTGTGGTGTTTCTTTACATTTTTACACTCCCTCATATTTGAAGTGAGTTAATATGATCTTGATTTATCTGTCCATCCATTTGTGTTATTTTCATATTCCTTTACCTGGTAAGTGAGTCATGACAGTTAATATTTAGGTGGGGATGTTTTGGGTTGTGCTGCAATAACTGTTTTAGATTTTATAGGTAGTTGACTTCAGGCAATAACAGCAGAATCTTTCAGTGTGACATTCAAATACAATTTGTGAATACAGTACAATACATTTATTTGTTTTATTTATATGAATTTAAAATAACCAAAAGGTAAATAAAATACTGAAAAATATACACACTTGAGAGGTCAGCCATTATCAAAACAGTTTGGGGGCTTCTGAAATGGTCTATCAGAAAATATTTATGAAATATCTTAAATTGCCTATAGATTGTTAGGCCATCCTATAATAATATAGACAGAAATATGCTTGTGTGTGACCAGTTATTTTAGTGTTATTATATACTATTGTAGTTTGGGTTTAGTGGTTTTTTTTTGTTTTGTTTTTCAGTTTTCATTTTATTTTTAGCGATTTTGTTTTTATTATTATTTTATTTCAGTTTTGTTTTTTATTTATTTCCAGTTAGTAATTTAATGCCTTAACTTAAACTTATTATTTCAGTTAGTTGCCAAGGCAACATTTCTCATTTTTGTGTAGTTTTTTTTTTAAATCTGATATTTATTTCAGCTTTATCCCAATTAACATTTTTTTTTTTTTTAGTTAATGATAATTACTATAAGGTCTGTGGGAAGACTATTTATTTATAAACTGCTGTAAATGTGAATTTAATATAGTCTTAAATACTATTGTTAAGTTAATGAGTAAAAATTCATTATCTTCATTCACATGTTTTTAGTAAATATGACCCTGGGTTTCATATTCCTGGTTTAATGTCTTGTCATTTGGTGTTTTGTACTCATCTAGGCTGGTCTGGTTTCTCGCGACAACCCTGATCAGCTGATCATTGCTCTGGAACCAGAGGCTGCGTCCATTTACTGCAGGAAGCTCCGCCTCCACCAAATGGTTGATTTGGGCTCCAAAACAGCCCTGAACGGTTACAGCCCAACGGAGAACGTTGGGGGGGGAATGACCCAGGGTAAGCTACCCATACAGTCTTTTACCATATTACAGGTGCATGGCATTCTGCTATGAGGATAAACCAAATCACACTCATAATGTTCTAGTTATGCTCAAGTTTATCCTACAGCACTTAAATGCTTGTTGTGGATAATGTTGTTCCATGTGTTTTGATGCCACTAACCTGGCCAGTGATTAGTTCTTCTTAAAAGGCATAAGTTACTGTGAATAGTAAGCCAGTCAAATTACAGCTTGGCAGATCAGTGAAGTTCAGATAGTGAGTGAACAAACTGGGCATGCTGCTGTTGAGGCTAGTTATTAGGTATGGTTGAAAATTCAGTTTATAGGGGGCTGTAGTTGTTCGGCTAGTCATGGTGTGTCTTTATGAGAGTGAGAAAGACCAGAAAGATGTAAAAAATGTTTTGCTATGTATAGTAAATTAGTGAACTGTAAAGATGTTCTGTTCTTCAATATGAAATGACCCAATTTTTACAACATCTTTCCACTCTTTCCCAAAACAGTGCTATAAATTGAAATGGAAATTGTTCAACTTAAACTAGGACTGAAATGGACTTTACTTCTAAAACTAGAGCTGTAGGACTCGTGCAGTCCCAGAATGCTTATTAAACTCTCACCGCATTGAGGGAGAGAAGCTGATGATGCATTCAGAAAACAGTGGAGTGAGGAAGGGAGAGATGAATAGCTTTTAATTTAAGCTAATTTTAGATGACTAATATATGTTTGTTCGACCTTTCATCATGCATGTGTTTGTTTGCATATGTAAATAGATATATCACATATACACAACAGTTAAAAAGTTTGGGGTCAGTAAGAATTCTTTAAAGAAATTATTCAGCAAGAACACATTCAATGAATCAAAAGTGACAACAAAGATAATGTTACAATTTTAAATATTATTTTTAATGTTCTTTTTTACTTTCTACTCTACTTTTGAAAAAATGCAACATGGTTTCCACAAAAATATTGAGCAGCACAACTGTTTTCAAAATTAATAATAATAAAAAAAAAGCTCCAAAAAAAAAAGATCAGCTTTGCCATCACAGGAATAAATTACATTTTAAAATAAGATAAAATATAAAATGTTTTACTGTATTTTTGATCAAATAAATGCAGCCTTGGTGAGCATGAGAAACAGACCCCAAAACGGTAGTGCATTTACAACCATACATGAACAGATGATTATTCAACTATGGACACTTTTACTTTCCCAAGGATTAATGTTTACATTTTATAATTCAATTTATTTATTTTAATTTATGCCTTCATCTTTTATTTTGTGTAATTTTTTTATTTTTTACTTTGAAAGAAATATATACAGGTCCTTCTCAAAAAATTAGCATATTGTGATAAAGTTCATTATTTTCCATAATGTAATGATAAAAATTTAATTTTCATATATTTTAGATTCATTGCACACCAACTGAAATATTTCAGGTCTTTTATTGTTTTAATACTGATGATTTTGGCATACGGCTCATGAAAACCCAAAATTCCTATCTAAAAAAATTAGCATATTTCATCCGACCAATAAAAGAAGTGTTTTTAATACAAAAAAAGTCAACCTTCAAATAATTATGTTCAGTTATGCACTCAATACTTGGTCGGGAATCCTTTTGCAGAAATGACTGCTTCAATGCGACGTGGCATGGAGGCAATCAGCCTGTGGCACTGTTGAGGTGTTATGGAGGCCCAGGATGCTTCGATAGCGGCCTTAAGCTCATCCAGAGTGTTGGGTCTTGCGTCTCTCAACTTTCTCTTCACAATATCCCACAGATTCTCTATGGGGTTCAGGTCAGGAGAGTTGGCAGGCCAATTGAGCACAGTAATACCATGGTCAGTAAACCATTTACCAGTGGTTTTGGCACTGTGAGCAGGTGCCAGGTCGTGCTGAAAAATGAAATCAGATGGAAGCATGAAGTGCTCCAAAATCTCCTGATAGCTAGCTGCATTGACCCTGCCCTTGATAAAACACAGTGGACCAACACCAGCAGCTGACATGGCACCCCAGACCATCACTGACTGTGGGTACTTGACACTGGACTTCAGGCATTTTGGCATTTCCTTCTCCCCAGTCTTCCTCCAGACTCTGGCACCTTGATTTCCGAATGACATGCAAAATTTGCTTTCATCCGAAAAAAGTACTTTGGACCACTGAGCAACAGTCCAGTGCTGCTTCTCTGTAGCCCAGGTCAGGCGCTTCTGCCGCTGTTTCTGGTTCAAAAGTGGCTTGACCTGGGGAATGCGGCACCTGTAGCCCATTTCCTGCACACGCCTGTGCACGGGGGCTCTGGAGGTTTCTACTCCAGACTCAGTCCACTGCTTCCGCAGGTCCCCCAAGGTCTGGAATCGGTCCTTCTCCACAATCTTCCTCAGGTTCCGGTCACCTCTTCTCGTTGTGCAGCGTTTTTTGCTACACTTTTTCCTTCCCACAGACTTCCCACTGAGGTGCCTTGATACAGCACTCTGGGAACAGCCTATTTGTTCAGAAATTTCTTTCTGTGTCTTACCCTCTTGCTTGAGGGTGTCAATGATGGCCTTCTGGACAGCAGTCAGGTCGGCAGTCTTACCCATGATTGCGGTTTTGAGTAATGAAACAGGCTGGGAGTTTTTAAAAGCCTCAGGAATCTTTTGCAGGTGTTTAGAGTTAATTAGTTGATTCAGATGATTAGGTTAATAGCTCGTTTAGAGACCCTTTTCATGATATGCAAATTTTTTGAGATAGGGGTTTTCATAGAGATAATTTTGGGTTTTCATGAGCTGTATGCCGAAATCATCAGTATTAAAACAATAAAAGACCTGAAATATTTCAGTTGGTGTGCAATGAATCTAAAATATATGAAAGTTAATTTTTATCATTACATTATGGGAAATAATGAACTTTATCACAATATGCTAATTTTTTGAGAAGGACCTGTACAAAAAAGTGTGCCATCCAAATTCAACCTTAAAATATGTAAATTAATCAATTAAAGTGCCCATAGTTGAAGAAACACCTCATTACATTCCACAGTAAATCAGTACATGGTATATCCTACCAGTTTATGTCACACACCAAAGTATAAGTAAGTAGAGTTAGAAGTAAAGGTGCTTTTGTATAGAAGCAGAGCCGAGTGCATCTTCTTCTCCTTTCCCCTTCCAGTCCATTCCAGTTCACCTCCATTGCCCTGCTCGTGTCCTTATGACAGACTGACAGCGCATGCACTTACACAGTCTGCTTTGTATTAAAAAACACATTTTCAGACTAATACATTGTATTTCAGAGGTCTGTGATTTTAGAAATGACATTGAAAAGTCATTTTTCATGTGCATTCAGAAGGCAACAGTCATTTGGACCACTGCTGAATGGTGATGCCAGCATGAGAAACAGCTTTGGCAAATTCACGATCCCCCTGCCTCATAAATTTCTCTCTCTCTCTCTCTCTCTCTCTCTCTCTCTCTCTCTCTCTCTCTCTCTCTCTCTCTCTCTCTCTCTCTCTCTCTCTCTCTCTCTCTCACTCTCTTTCTATTGAAGTTTGCATGCACATTTATTCATAATCATGTAATTGTTTGAGGTCATACCTTCCATTCCTTTGGAAAGAAAAATATTTTAATTATACCAAAAAATGTTAACAATCTGTTTCTGAACCATTTGCACAATTAACCACATTTATAAAGAGTTTAATTATTATTGGTTGATGTCAATATTTAAGAATGTCATTTGGTCCATTTAACTGTATGTCTGAAAAAGCTAAAGCAGAACTATCATCGGGTACATGTGACATCAGTGACCTCAGTCTGATGACATCAGCAAGGACATCTGTAATTCTAAACTTTAAAAAAGAGTGACACAGAAAGAATTTGACCAGATGGATTTTTTGCAGTAAAGATGAAACACAGCGATTGTTGAAGTAATGGTGGCGTGGTGAAAAAAGAGATTATTATGCATAGAAAGAAAGTCTAAAATTACATGTGCTCTCTTTGCATATGCTGTTCTATAGATGGAGAGAGAAAAAGAATGGATGAAGGACAAAGGAGTGTTTATTGATTATTTTATCAGCAGTAGTATTTGCTCTGATAGTCTGTATATTTGAACATGGTTATTTAAGGAGAGCCTGAGACAGGAAGCAGTTGTGTGAGGCGACAGCCATCGATCTACTCCATCTCTAAAGAGACTGCCAGGAGATAATATGCCCTCTGAGGGATGTTTCACAGAATTAATTGGATTTTTTTTTTTGAAGATGTTAATTTTTAATGTTTTTGAAAGAAGTCTCCTATGTTCACTAAAGCCCCGTTCACACTACAAGCGACAAAGCGACACGATACCATTCATTTCAATGGGGAGCGGGCGATTTCCGGCGACACGCGCGACAGCGACCGTTGGCGACCGGATGGGGCGTGTCTGGCGACGCGACAAAGTTGAGATCTGTTTAACTTTATGCAAATGAAGAGCGACTTTCGGGAGCGACAACCAATAGGAGTGGAGCGCGCATGATCCTTCTCCACATCATTGGATGTCATTCATAAAGGCAACCAGTAGTGGGAACGCCCACTAGCGACCTCATCGCCAGCCACTAGGCGACATGCAGCGACAAAGTCGCTTGTAGTGTGAACGGGGCTTAAGGCTGCATTTATTTGACCAATAATACTGTAATATTGTGAAATATTAAAATTTAAAATGGCTGTTTATATATATATATTTTAAAATGTAATTTATTCCTGGGATGGCGAAGCTGAATTTTCAGCATCATTACTCCAGTCTTCAGTGTCTCATGATCCTGATTTGGTGTTTCTTATTACGCCTGTACTTTTTCGGCGCTCATGTTAACAGATTAGAGCATTCACACTGAGGTGGCGATCATGGTCAAAATGTACCTGAGTTAACATGAAAAAGAACAAATTCCCATAAGTGAGGTGTTCGCAGTTTTAAGGTCACCGTATGACGTTCAGAAAACTAAACGAAAACAAATTATTGCTAGGTGTTTTTACCCAAACTTCAAAGGCCTGTTTAAATGATTAAAACTAGAGGTATATCTTAACTTTAAGATTAATACAAAGTTCTGTCATGAAACTCTAGATAGCGCAGGGCAATAGATCCTTAACTCAACCTGCTTGTAATCACATCGTAATCTATAGGGCACAGCTGATTGGTTCCTGCTGTATCAGTAGCCAATGAGCTCGCCTGCTCAACCTTCAAATACTTGGGTTGCATCGCTGCAATTATGAAAGCACAATGGGCACGTTCTGCCTCCGCACTGCTTGCGCGTCCAATGTGAAACAGGCGTTATCATCAATGTTGCAAACAGTTGTGCTTCTTAATATTTTTGTGGAAACCATGTTCATTTTTTTCAGGATTCTTTGATGAATAGAAAGTTCAAAAGAAGAGCATTTATTTGAAATAGAAATCTTTTGTAACATTATAAATGTCTTTACTGTCGCTCTCGATGAATCGTTAACACTTTACAATAAGGTCTCATTTGTTAACACTAGTTAATGCGTTATCATAGACTAACGATGAGTAAATGTATTTTTACAGCATTTAATAATATTTGTTAATGTTACTTAATAAAAATTTTCATGTTAGTTCAGTGGATTAACTAATATTGTTTATTGTTAGTCAAATGCAGTTGACCAAATGTAACCATTTAGGAATCAATGAAGGATCGATATACAGTACATCTGAAGTAAATTATGTTCTCCCAAACTTTTCCACAAAACCAAAGAAGTCTGTTTTCGTTGCATTGTTTTGTCCACATATGTACTGTGAATTTGCTATCAGGGTGGGAAAGGAATTTCAGATGTGGGTCTGTTGTGTGCTGAAAACACTGTTAGATGGAGCGGTTAGGTCTCCCACGCCCCATCAGAACCTGCCATGTACTGGAAAATAAATTTGGGCATTTTTTTCCTTGGGTTGGAGGAAATGTCCATCTGACATCAGTCTCCATGAAGTCACTCTCCCCTAGAGCTAACACTTCCTGTTTGGAAATGTTTACAACTGTCAGGATGGCCATTATCCTCTGATGTCATCATGCCTTTTATCAGACCAGGACAATCTCCCCCTCTGCAGTGAAGGAACAGAGACTTTTGCATTCCGGTTCCAGTCAGGAAGTTCACAGAAGTTAAAAAGAGAGGAAGTCTTTCAATTAAATATTTGTGGAAAGATGTACTGAAAAGTCTTACTTGCTAAACCGCATTATTCAGATATTATACTATTCGGATCAAGTTTTTAGTTCAAATTTTGCTTATTTGTAAGCATGACATGGCTAGGCAACATGGCTTTAATAATTTAATGTATGTAATTAAATCAGAATCTAGTAGAGGTTATTTCATTTAATTAATAGTGTCTGTATTACAGGAATATCATGCAGAAAATGTGTGTTTTTTCTCAGTAAAAAAGGATATTGCATGTTGCCAAATTGATTTTAGATATTTAATTATGCATGCTTGTTTCTTTTTTCTTTTTTTATTCACATTTTTACATAAATTACATTTACTGTCATCCAACTTCTAATTTCTTAACACTGTTAAATGGAATCAATGGCAAAATAAATATCCATTTTTTTAATATTGTACATTATAATGTTATGACTTGTAGCATTTAAAATTATTGATTTTAGTTAGTGTTTTAGTTTTAGTTTTAAAAAAATTTAATAGAATTTTATTATCAGCCGCAACATAAAAATAATGATCAGCTAGCAGTTTCAACTGGAATTTTATTATCGTGCATCCCTTTAAAATTTAAGTTTCAAATAAGTAAATAATATAAAAATGCCAGCTATTTTACTGCTTTTCTTTAAATTTCATAAATTTCCTTGAAAAATAAAGGAGTCTGCTTTTTTCCAGCAGCATCACCCTGCTTAAAGAATTCACATGCAGCCCATGTTCCTTTCTCATCCTATCGCCTTGCCTATAGAACTGTCACATACACAGACACACACGAACAGCTTCACGCTGCATTCCCTCTCACACACACTTCCTGTCTCTCTCTGTCAATAACCAGCCAAGGAGCATGTGCGCCGTAACCGACAGAGCCGCACCTTTCTGGTGGAGAATGTCATAGGAGAGCTCTGGTCTGAACTCACTGAAGGTAGAGTCTTTGTCTTCTCACACACTTTTCTTTTAGTATTTTGCTCCTGCTGTTTCTAATGCTGCTGTCATAAGTTCAGAAAGCCTGAAGCTCTTAAGAAGGATGCACTAGTCTCAAATATCTAGACCTATCAACAAAAAAACAGACCTTGATGCAGCCTATTCTGGCTAAGAATCATCCAATCAGATATGAAGAGACTGACTCGTATGGATAACATCAGATTACAGTATGGTTTGTTTTTATGCATGGATGTGTATAGACATTGTTTAGAATTTTAGTCCGTCCAAAAGTAATACTTCATGATTATTTCACAGATTAAGTTGCATCAAGCCGGTCAATCAGATTGGCATTTCTGTGTTGTATGCATTGAAGTCAGTGAGCGTGGTCCTTGGATGTGCCAACTGAGACTAGATACACCCTAGCCGAGAGCATAAGGAAGATGCTTAGTTTGAAAGCCCTGACTTATTCTGCTGTCTGAATTAGCAGCTGCTCAACCGTCAGAATTGCCTTGGCAAACTTTGCTATTCATCACTGCTGGAATAACCTCCACGCAAATTAATGTTATTCAAAATCATTCCAAATTTCACTACATTTTCAGTGTTAAAGGGATAGTTCGTTCAAAAATGAAAATTGTCATCATTTACTCACCTGAATGTTGTTCCACACCTGTATGTTTTTAAGAAGATATTTTGCAGAATGTCCAAGATGCTCTTTTATGGGGGGATAAGTCATATGGGTTTGGACCATCATTAGAGAGTAAATAATATATATATATTTTTTTTTTTTCATTTTTGGGTGAACTGTATATAGTAAATAATATACAAAACCTACATAAAACTTTAATTCCAAAGGCTTCTATTTGAAATCCCAACCAGTGAATCCTAAATGTAGGTCACCGTTCCCCTGACACCGTGCAAAAGCACTTGCTAGACTCACATCCAACATCTGCAGAGAGTTTGTGGAAAAGTATAAAATGTCACCAGACAAGATATAGATCCACTAATTTCTTTTTCCTGGTGTGCCTCAAATGTTGTTTCTGCTGCTGTAGGTGACCGTTATGTGGTGGTGGATTGTGGAGGAGGGACAGTGGATCTCACTGTGCATCAGATCCGGCTGCCGGAAGGGCACTTGAAGGAGCTTTACAAAGCTTCAGGTACAAGACACAACTCTTATGACTGGTAGCTTGAGATTAACATTTCAGAATAGCAGTTATATTTTAAATAAAAGCTTCTTTAAGCTTAAATATGTAATATCTGAAAATCTTATTTCCAATCATCTGAAATCATTTTCATCTTTCCATCCTCTCCGTAGGAGGCCCGCACGGTTCTATCGGTATAGATTATGAATTTGAGAAGCTCCTATGTAAGATATTCGGGCAGGATTTCATCGACCAGTTTAAGATCAAGCGTCCGGCCGCCTGGGTGGATCTGATGATCGCGTTTGAGTCTCGTAAGAGGGCCGCAACTCCTGACCGAAGCAACCCGCTGAATATTAATCTGCCCTTCTCTTTCATCGACTACTACAAGAAATTCAGAGGACACAGTGTGGAGCATGCACTGAGGAAGAGCAAGTGAGTGTCTAAATGTAGCAGAAATCGCCCATGATCACAGTCCAGTCAAGTTGCACCAAACACAGATTATTTACAGGCAGTTTCGTCATTATCTATCCACTTTCATGTTGCTTGAAACATGTATCTTTTTTCCCCCCTTTGGAATAGCTGCTTTTTCCATAAAATAGAAATGCATTGTGATCAACTGGCTATCAAGTTTATTTGCAACTTTGCTTGTATTCAAATAATAATTTAAATATCCATATGTATTTCTAAAGAAAAAATTGCTAGCTCCGCCATCTAGTTGACACACTAACCCTTCTCCTCTCACTCACTCGTTTAACTTGCTCCGGATGAATATTGTTGGTGTTACAGGGCTTATATTTTGTCGATTGGATTGCACTTATTGCGCATAATTTTACTCATTCCTGCAGATTTTGGAATTGAAATATCATCACATACCCTTCACCACACCTAGAGATTGGCATGGTGTTATTTCAGTTAGCATAATAGCTGGTTTGATTTGCTTTGAGAGATGATCTTATGGAAAGTACCCCATGCCAATCTCTAGTTATGATGAAGGGTATGTGATGATGTGGGATGTTTTAATTCCAAAGGCCAGGGGAACTTTATCAGAATGCATATTATCCTGGATCCATGAAACAACTGGCCTTTAAAAATAAAAAAAAATCTGCCTGCCTCTATGGGAATTTAACATAGGGGTGTCCTGACTTATGCAACCTGTATTTTAAGGAAGAACATTTATTTATTTACGATACATTATTCATGCGCAAAGAAAATTGGTGTCCTTAAAGTTTGGATTTTTCCTCATTTTTTTTAATTAAGGCATTAAGATCAATTTCCAAAAGATAATTTTTTTTATTCCTCTTTTTAGTAGGGGTGGGAATCTCTAGGCACCTCACGATTCGATTCGATTACGATTCAGAGGGCTGCGATTCGATGCTAAAGCGATTATCGATTATCTGAATCTTTTTGTGTGTGTGTGTGTGTGAATATAAATACTTTGCTTTAAAAGTACAAAGTAATGACCAATAAAGAATTAACGTACAATATATTTTATTAACATTGCAAAGAACCAACAGGAAAATAAATGTGTGCCTGAACTAGCAGCATACTTGTAGTAAATTAATAATATAACAACGACCAGCGTTCTGACGATTCATGCTACCCATCGAGATGTGCTACTTACTGGTTATGCGCATGTGCAGACTCATTTTCCTTCTGCTTACCACGCCCATAAATCTATGCATCCTTGCTGTGGAGACTTGTAGGAAACTTTGACAGGTCAAAGATGAATATTTGATGATAATTTTTACTTTTCACACCGTTTTAAAAATGAAAACAGTACAGTATACTGTACACTTAACTTCAAATTTTATTATAATTGTATTTCATATAATAATGTCATTTTTACTTGTTATATCAAATGTGATAATTGCTAGTTCATTTAAAATATCAAAATATGCTCCTCATACACTTACCCTAATTTAAATGAAATAACGATGTCATAATATTGTGAGATTTACACCATTATGGAAACAATAGAGAATGAATCAACATTCTCTGTGATCGATTCGCGCTTGGGTAACGTCAGCATTTTTCGACAAGGCAGCACAAAGCCGAGTGTTTTTCCTCCTCTGGGTGGAAAAGAATTAATTGAATTAATCCTCTGGGTCCGCATCGCGATGCATCTAAGAATCGATTTTTTCCCCCACCCCTACTTTTTAGTCAAATTTAGCATGGGTGTGTTCACTTAGGCTAAGCACTGTATATGTACACACACACACACTTACACCTTAAAGGTCAGGATTTGATTCACTTATAGTTTTTCTCCATTGCCATAAACTGGGGACTGTTTCCTGCTGACTCTCTGCCTTTGCGGTAATTGTTGTGTCTCTTTTGAGGTTGGGCATGTGTGACCTACAGCCCCTGGAGAGTTAATCTGTCTATTCATGACTGCTGTCAATACCGTATACACAGGCATTCAAAAAGCCATCATGCCCTGTATAAAGATGGCCAACTCAGCTAAATGAATACCATGTTTGTGTGTATGTGATTGCTGACTATGTTCTAAACACTCATAGGAACAATCTAAAAAAAAAGTGGGCAAAGTTATAATTTTATGCATCCGGCTACAATTTTTTCACATCACAGCCAAGCAAAAAGATTCTCTGAAAATGACTTAAAATAGTAGTCTTCTAAAACCAGTTATAATGACATCAGAATCTAGTTTTATCATTCTAGCATTTTTTTTTTCAAAAATGTCATGCTGTTATATTATTTAAGAGTTAAATTTATTCTTTCCTCCTAACACAGTAATGAGGTAATCAGTCGAGAGCCATGAGCAAGACTACTCTAACTTGCATGTTATAGATTTTGAGCTCTTATGTCTCACAGGGGACAGTTTTTCCAACAAGCAGGCGAGTCAGGCATCTCTGAGCACTCGTTCAGCCCTGCTTCACTCTGCACTGCGCAGCATTATGGGAATATGTGCATCTGCTTACTGGAAACCACAGCTATTAGCACACATGTGCTGACTTTTATAGCAGTGTAAAACCTAATAACATAAACTCAGTAATATCAGGTTTCTCAGTAGTCTTCTATATGTGAAGAAAGCTTTTAAACTGCACTGAGGCCAAATGAGGACACTGTTATTATTTATTTTCAGTCTATAACTCTCGCTGTTTCTCTTTTTGTCTCTCTTCTGCAGTGTGGACTTTGTGAAGTGGTCTTCGCAGGGAATGCTGAGAATGAGTCCAGATGCAATGAATGCACTGTTCAAACCAACTATAGACCACATTATACAGCACCTGAGTGAGTACTCGCCCTGTTCTACTGGAACAATGTGCCATATGAGTTACAATTGTTGACAGACGATGCCAGTATGTAATGTACCGATTCAGATGGGATTGAGATCTCTGGAGTTTTTAGTGAAATGGAAGTGTTTGTTGTCTGGATTTGGGTGTTAATGGAAGGCCATGTGCTCTGGATACATGCGTCATGAAACCCATTGAAATAAACAAGACTTATAAATGTAATTTAATTATACGATATTTAATAAAATGTTTATAATTAAGGGATTTCATTAATGAGGATCGGACTGCTTCTTGATTTAAGTCAGATGAAATGGCAGCAGCACCTCACTGTCACATCGGGTCAAAATTGCATTGTAGAGAGAAAAAAAAAACAGATAAGTTGCATCCGTGTATAGGTCACAATTTATTATTACATTCAGAATTAATGAAAAATACCTGTAAATAAAATGAAACTGCTACAAACGTTATAAACTTGCATTTTATTTCCCCTAATTCCACAGAAAATACTTTTGAATTAAACAGTATTCGGCATAGAACAGGAATGAAAAATAGATGAAACAAACATAAATTATGATGAACATCATTTATTGTAAATGGCAAGCCTAAACAACTTTATTTAAAGCAAAAATGAAACTTTTCTTTTAAGTTTAAGTTCAATTACTGAAAATAATTTCCAATAGTTTTAATTTTAGTTAACAATAACATCGCTGTATATATTATCATAACATAACATAAAAATTTACTGCATTGAATTCCATTAGCATTACAGTATATTTGAAAACTATAATTGTAATGTATACAATTTTTACATTTATTACGCTTTCAAAAATATAACGACTTTTAATTTAACTTAAAACAATCTTCACATAAACCCATTATAATAAATGTCACATTTACCTGCCATTCAATATATCAGGGCTCAGTTTTTTTCTATTGGCCCAGTCATAATCGGTTCAGATTTTTACTTGCCCTGTCAAAATGCACAAAAAGTTTGTTTTTTTTGCTTTTTTTGACCCATGTAACCTTGTAAACAGTGCTTTAAGATTAGGTCTAACAGGTAGGATATATACAGAAATTGAATAAAGTTATTTAACACTTTATTAAATTAAATACAGATTAATCCTTATTAAAACTACAAAAGTTATTCTGTCAAGAGCAGCGAGTGATTTTCTCCTTTTCTTTTGTTCTTTGATTATCCTTAATGACAGACAGCAGTGGGTTTTTTAGGCTCCTGTCACTTTGACCTCCCGCACATGACACAGATTTGACACACATTTTATCACAACTCTTTACATACATTTAAGACTTCATTTAACTCATTTAAGACGGTGCTTGCGAGGAATACCCGACAAAACTGGCATTTTGGCATAAATGTTGTGTTTTTGTCCGTTCAAGCGCTGTCTTAAGCAGCTTTCAATGCACACGAGTCATGTGTGTGTCACACCGACAGGAGATTCACAGACGCACCAGCACTGCGCTGCCTTCTCATTTGTGTCTTATCGCGCTTGAATGGTTTAAAAGCTTTTGCTTGAATAAGAGCGTGATCATGTTGTGTTGGAATGGAATCAAAAGGCCAATTCACACTGCACCAACAGACACTGTCCAATGCCAACAGACATTCGGACGGTGTGTCAGTGTGTTACCCCTGTCACCGTCTATTGGCATTGGATTGAACATGTTGTATTGAACATATACTGTAATCTGGTGATTGTTCACATTGGTCGGCGTCTTTTGGTGCAGTATGAATTGGCCTGTAGTCTGAAGCAAAAAAATTGTAGTCTGTGTCCATCATACACTACATAATTTTCTCTGCCCAGTATCTGCAGATTGGCTATGATATTTGACAGCTAGTATTGACTCCTTCTGACTGCAAATTGGGGCAAAAATCTGGGCAAAAGTTGTGTAGTGCATTCCAGCCTTGAGTAGAATCTGTAAAGCTGTATAAACTAATGAGCCGTTGGGAAGCACAATTAGGGCATGCGTTGCGTTGGCCCAGTCAGAGGAGTCTCGACCATCTGCCCAAAATACTCCAGCACACACAGAACTGGGTCAGAACTCAGTCCCACTGCTCTCATGTTGGTTGAGCACAGCTGTGATCTGTTCAAACAAAGACTACAAGCAGAAACACCCCTGCCAATGAACTGCATTTTTGGCATTTTGATGAAAACCAGAGGAATGCGTAACATGCAGTGAGATAAATTGTTTTGTAATGAATCTTGTAATGACATTTGTCAAAATCCTGTTTCTCTTTCTCTCCCTGCTTTCGTTCTTCTATATGTTCTCCAGCCGAGTTATTCGACAGGCCGGAAGTGACAGACATCAAGTTCCTTTTCCTGGTGGGTGGATTCGCAGAGTCTCCACTCCTGCAACAGGCGGTTCAGAATATGCTTCAGGGCCGCAGCCGAATTATTATTCCGCATGACGTGGGCTTGACCATCCTCAAGGGGGCGGTGTTGTTCGGCCTGGATCCCAGCATCATAAAGGTGCGGCGCTCTCCGCTCACTTACGGTGTTGGCGTCCTTAACCGTTTTGTAGAAGGGAAGCACCCTCCCGAGAAGATGCTTGTAAAGGACGGTATGCGCTGGTGCACCGACGTTTTCGATACGTTCATCTCTGCCGATCAGTCGGTGGCGCTGGGTGAAACGGTAAAACGCAGCTACACGCCGGCAAAGCCGTCACAGCAGGTGATTGTCATCCACGTATACTGCTCCGAAAAAGAGTCTGCCATTTTCATCTCAGACCCAGGTGTGAGGAAGTGCGGTACGCTGAAGCTGGATGTGAGCGGTACTGAGAGTCCAGCGGCACGAAGAGAGATCCAGACGCTCATGCAGTTCGGAGACACGGAGATAAGAGCCATGGCTATTGATGTGGCAACTTCTCGCAGTGTCAAAGCTAGCATCGATTTCCTTAGTCAATAGAAAAAGATGAGGGATGAGTAAACGATACTGCAGAAACTCAGTGTTTTAGTCATGTTTTCCAGTAAAAATGTCCCAACATCCTTAAAACAAGATACATTTGTGATTTTGTTACTTTTAAAATTGCTTCGAATTGTTTTTTTTCTGACAGAAATTGACACTTTTATTCAGCAAGGATGCATACGTTGATCAAAAGTGACAGTAAAGACATTTATAATGTTACGGAAGATTAAGCAGAACAACAGTTTTCAAGAAATGTTCCTTGAGCAGCAAATCAGCATATTAAAATGATTTCTGAAGGATCATGTGACTGAAAATTGGAGTAATGATGCTGAAAATTCAGCTTTGCCATCACACGAATAAATTACAAATTAAAAATAGTAATAATGTTTATATTTTTACACAATTACAGAAAATAAATGTTTTACTTTATTTTTGATCACATAAATGCAGAGATTTTTCAAAAACATACAAAATTGTACTGGCCCCAAACTTTTACAAAATAAATTACATTTCTTTGCTAATTGTTTTATTTTCTTGTTATAAACATTAACAACTAAATTGTAGATTTATACTTACAAGAAACAAAAAAAAACAGGGTAATAAAAATTAAATAGTGAAAAATAATATCTCATGCAGTTATGCTTCTCAACTAAATCTTTCTTGTTTAGAGGATGTTTAGATATTTTGACTGGAAAACAAGACAAAATAATTTTTGCAGTATAGAAGGATAGAGAAAAGAAAGAGAAAACTAAAAATAGAGATTGAGCAAGAGATGAAGTTTGTAGGTTTGGAGTCTCAACTAATACACCATGTTTGCCGACCTTCCATGTGACATTCGCTTGAATAACTGTGCCATTTGTGTTATTTTATTTGGTTATTTCATTTTCCAGATACACAACTGGACTCAACTTTAGAAAGAAATGAATTTCTCCTATTTGAGTTGAGTTCATTCTGTTCATTTTTACCAATGCTCTTTTCATCTAGACTCAGTCCATTCTTCTCTGTATGCTTGTATTACAGTCTATTTGTGTAGTCTGGCTATGGCTATTTTCTGCACAGAGATGCAAACTCTGCATGGATAGAGCCAAAATACAGCTGCGTATTGCTAGTAGTGCAATTTGGGATAGCACATTGTATTAACTTAGCAAGTCAATTTCAGGTTAAGGCAGCTACATCAGTCTTATATTCACAATATAACATTGTTCTCTTACGAAATGTACTGCTTTGCTCTGAAACTCTGGCCTATTACCTCCAAGGCCCAGTCCAGAACCAGTTCATTCATTTAGGTTACAATGAGGAGGTAAAGCAGATGGTTTGGGCTGCTGGGCTGGTGATCAAATTGTCTGAAACAGAAACTCAACTAACTTTAAGAACGGTACCGTTCAGAATCACTGATCAAACCTGAGCTACACATCACAAAGGTGCTGATGACAAAATTTCTGTCAGTTTTTCCACACTAGTGCTACGCGGCAAAACAACATAAATCTCATATTTTTGTTTGTATTGTTCTTACGTTTCATTATCTTGATTGTGTTTCTTTTATGCATGTCAAGGCATTTTAGGAGTTCTGGACACTTACATTGACTCCACTTGGCAAACGTTTAGGGCGCCATTTCGCTTGTCCCAAAATGCAGCATATCTTTTCATATTGTTGGTCAGTATGTCGCTCTAAGCGGAATGAGAAAGCATAAATCCTAGAATGTGAATTTAAATCATCATTTGAAGTGGCAGCGAAAGAGAATCCGCTAGCCTCACCTACAACATGATTTGAAAGGATAGCCATCGCTATATGCTAGTTGCCTTTAATCCTGCTCTTATAGAAAGAGATGCCACTGATTATTTTTTTTCTCTCCTGTTTTTATTTTGTATTTTTATTTAGGAGATTATTTTGGAGAATATGTGTCAAATGAAAATGTTTATTTCTGTATATATATATTTAAAGATATTGTACAGATTTTTAGCATTGTTTTAGCATTAGCAGCTTTGAGCAGTGTCTGTATGCAGACCTTAAGAGCACACATTCTTTTTTTTCCACTCTCACCAGCCTTCACATGGATAGTAAATTCAGATTTTACCCTAATCTAAACCACAAAAACTGAAACTTAATCCCATTCCCAAAACCATAACCCCAACCAAAATAATTCAATTTTAAACTAGCTCTTTATCTTAACCCCAAACCAACCTGTAATTCCTAACTTGCAATTCTCATTTCCCAATCTCATATGCAGCTTTGTGAATTGCCTTTGTTGCTCTATTTTTAGTATCACAAGACTTGAAAACCTTTGACATTAACAACTTTACTTGCAGTTATCATTTGAAATAAGACGTGTAACGTGGTATATTTTGGTGTGAGGAAATGGTGACTGATAGTTTATGGTGTGTATGTGGTCAAATCTTATTCTGTAGATACCACAAGTCACAGGCAATGGTTGTGCTTTTGGTTTGGAAGATACTGAGATAAATGCAACGCTAAAAAATGAAAGCAATAAAGTGTTGCAATGCGACGTCCTACATTTTATTCCCACTTGCTCCATCATGCTATTCTGCCAGTGTGACGTCTGTGTCAAAGCTTCAGCTGCAAAATTGTAATGTTGCTATGAAATTGTATTAATTAACATTTTTAGATAATTGAGGTGAACATTTTCATCATTTTTTCACATGTTCTTTGAAAGTCAGCATGTGGAACAATGTAACAGTTATTTTTGGCGTTCTTGGAAAAATATGCGTCAGCCAATTGCTTTTCTATAGATTTGCATAGCAACATAAGACAAGAAGCGCCAAATCATTATTGCACAGGACAGTTAAAATTTGTGATAATAGCACAGATCCTGGATCAAAAACATGATGGATCGAAAGTTTTTTCTCAAATCACACCGAGCATCTGCCAGATTGTGAATAAAATATCATCAAACAATGTAATATCACTGAAAATGAAAAATAGCAAGCAACAGACTAAATGCTAACGCTTCTCTAAATGTAAACTGAATTTGCCGCTCATCTGATTAATTGCAAATAATTACATCTGCTCTGCACGATTCGCATGAGTGACCAAACAAACATGATCAATATTTTTTTTTGTTAGGTTCATTTAAATATTCCATTTTAAACAAAATAGATCTCTGGATAATAAAACCCGAGCTACCACAAATCAGTCTCTTATCATTGGCTGTGCAAGGCAGTAGAAGGAGGTCATGTGTGATATATAGATACATTACACACATAGACATACACCTTTACAAACATTTGCAGATTTGTGGAGTAAGCACACCTTTTTTGCTCTAAGAGTATTGATAGGGTGAATGTTAAAAAATGAAATATTGTTTTGCTGGTTTAAAGATTTGCTTTTATTTTTAACTTGTTTTGCACCGTACCGTTTCATGGGCAGCTTTACTATTATCTTTTATTTTTTTATTGATGACACAATGTATAGCCTCTTTATAAAATGTAGTTAATGCTATGATATGCTTGTAAAATCACATAAAAAGCACTATCATTTTGTTCTTTTGTTTTTCAGTTTATTCAGTCTGTCTACAGTATTAAAATGCTCATCTCTGTTGGGGCCACGTTTGCTAAAAATTCACTGTGAATTTGATTTTGATTGCTTTTTCAGCATTATTTTATTTAACTTTGTTTAGCTAAAAGTGGACCAGGTCAAAGGGTGTGAAAAAACAAAGGAATTTCACTGTTTGCTAGATTCTGTGCTTTAAATGCTTGAAAGTCACCTAGTCATTCACTTAGATCCAAGATGGCTGCTCACCCCTAAAGCTGACACTGTGTAAACTCACGAACTATACCTACTGGGTTGTTTTTAATTATTGGATAAAGTGTCACTGCTTTTGCCATATGCTCATCAAAAAAGATTTGCAACTGTATTTCAATCAATGCCAAGTACTTACAGCCAAAATGTCACCCAATAAAAAGTATGTGTTATTTCAAAAAACGGCCGAGTTGAGTTCCTTGTGTATGAAATGAGTGACCTTGTGCAAAAACATTCTTCTCTTTTAAATCTGAGAGGGGCTAATTCTTCAGTAAGATTCTTTCTTAAGAGTTAAAAATGTCATTATTATCTCTTTATCTTAGATAAAAATAAAGACAAAAATCTGCCAGACACTTTAAAGGCATAATGAACGCATAAATTCCAGTTATGAATGGAATAAAATGCTCAATATAGTGGCTAGAGGAATGGAAATCCCACTTGAAAATCGATGGAGCTTCCGTATTGACATTTTATGCATAATTTCAATTCAAATTCATAAGAAACTAACAATTTTTACGAGGTGACGATTTCATGTTAAAACATGAGATTTGTGCAGAAATGTACGATTTTTAGAAGGGAAAAAAAGCATTTTTTATGGAATTATTATTAATAATGTAACCATGCACATAATTTTATTTTAATTCATGTCTTCTCATAATTTAAGTAATTGAACTCTGATGACGTTTTTACTGGTGTGAGAGCGGGACAACCTGTTACTACTCACATGAGATCACAGCAATAGCAAATTACAACCTCCTAATCATCCAATCAGTCAAAAAATTGTTTACCAATTTGCCAAAAAGTAAAATAGTTACAAATTGCCTTGATAGTGTGGCAACTAAAACAGATACAGTTCATGAACCCTTTGCACTAAAAGACACTTGGCAGTTTATTGTAAACTCAGAATTAATTATTGTCATCATGAAAAAAAAAAAGTTATAAATAGCTTCAAAGTTTTGTAAAGTTATAAGAAATTTATAATCTATATATTTATATCTATATCAAAATAAAGTTGGCATTGTTTTATTCTAGAAATGCACTGCAGCTAAAGACACTTGTCTGACCATGTTATATTTCAAATCTGAAGGTAAGTCTAAAACTCTGAGTTTTATGAAATTTTTTCAAGACCCATGTTGTGATATTTTGATTAGACTAAAATGGTAACTGATGTTTATTGTCATCTTCTAAGCATCCATTCAGTGTGCTATCTCTATTGTTTTGTGGTGCAAACAGCCCAATTCTGTTTCAGTCTTCCCTGTACACATTCACACCTCTCCGGCCTGGTTATGGCTGTAATTATACTTTTCTTTTGTTGTTTTTATAATTAATGATGACTTTCTATTCACACTGTTTTAATTCCTCATTTCTTTGATCAAAATTCTCACTTCACATTCTTGAAACTATATCAAATGCCCTTCTTGGAAAAAAAGAAACATTTCAGTGAGCTTTTACACAGCTTTACAACATATTTGCTCAGCTAGGTGGCAGGCAGGCGTATCTTAGGTCAAACTAGCATGTTAGCTTAAAACAACATCAATACACGACAATTTATTAGATTAAAACCATGTTTTTGCTCAAAACTTACTTTATAATGTAAGTCAAGTGTTTTCAATAACTTTCTGTGATCTGATGTGGCTTTGGATAAAAAAACAGACAGAAAATATATTATTTTAGTATTCTGCACAATGATAAAGGCTATATCGATTTGCATTGTATTATAAATATAACCTATTGTTGTGTGTTGCAATCAAAACGTCTCCAAAACGTCTTTATCTGCGTGTCACTGTTCTGCACCGTTCACAGCGATCTCTCTCTGGAAGCTTTATGTGAGGGACTTCCTGGAATGTCACATGTGCCTGTTCATCACGAGTGCCATTTGTGGACTAAATGTGCATACAGCACCACCAGGCTGCCAGTTTGAATTGAAAACAGTTCCTCAGAGTATCCAGCGCTCATAATGATTACATCGGCGCATTTAGGGTCAACTTAAATGAATTTATATATAAATATTACTCCTCTCTGTATAATTTTTACACATATGGGAATCTATCAATATTTCTCAAAATCTGCAAAATTTTGAGCTAAAAACCCTGAGGGCCCTTGTTTTGTCAAGCGCTTTCATGACGACCGGACAGGAGTTTTTTTTTTCTGAATGGGAGCGGCTGACGACCATAATTCATATTAAAGGTATCAACTAATTTAATTTTCATAACTCCTGACACAAATTAAGACATAACTGTCACTATACGTTTTTCAGAGTAAAATAGAAGTCAAATAGCCTATTGAAGCTTAGATCTTTTTAATGATTTATGGTTTGTCATGGAATAGGCTAATTACATTAACCGTTTAAACTAAATTAAACAAAGAACGATTCAGTGCGTCGGCATCCTCGTGAAGGTTAACAGGTTTTAAAAAAAAAAAATCTGGATGCTTCTCGTTTGAACTCTGACACACTTTACATCCTCTGTTCAAAGCAATTTCTAAATGGTAAAAAGAAAAACATAATTATAGCCTACATGAAGATTTTTGCTACCTCGTGAAAAATCTACAGGGGGATTTAG
The DNA here is from genome assembly GCA_026230005.1 of Gila orcuttii. NCBI lineage: Eukaryota > Metazoa > Chordata > Actinopteri > Cypriniformes > Leuciscidae > Gila > Gila orcuttii. The sequence continues at coordinate 30,278,277 of JAPDVR010000013.1, read as the reverse complement.
TCAGAGACCTTGACAACATCGCTTCCAGATGGAAGTCAACATGCAGCGTTTCTTCAGTCATGTACATCCAATGTTTCTATTTGAAAAGAGCCATTTAATTGTAAAGCCTTATTTGCCATCTGTAAATTCTACCATTCTATAGGCTAAATAAAAGCAATATTCTCACAGACTTTAATTTAGTTTGACACATAAACTTAAAGTACGTAATGGCACCAGATTTTAAGAGTTTAATAGCCGTTATTAATTTTCTATGGATCTGTCAAGAGTATATGCTTTTGTTTATAGAAGGAAAAAGGTCCTTTTTTTTGGTGGGGACAGAGTACATTTTAGGCCCTTCAGCAATGAGCTATGATGTATGAGACATTGAACTGTAACCTGTTCCATTCAGGAAGGTTTTTATACTCAGAAGTGGCCACTTAACTCATGTGTCCTGCAAAAATGACTGATTCAGTTAAAAAAAGAAATGCCACTGTTTTCTTGTTCCAGCAAGAAAATATAATTGTATTATTTGAAATCAAGGACATCTTGGTTCTCTTTAGACGGGCTGACTGAAATTTGAGCGTACAGCTTATGAACAATTAAAACTCTTGAAGATCTCAGGGCTTTAAACACATACTTATTGAGACTGTCGGTATATGACATTCCCTGGCTTTATGACTACAAGATGGCGACACAAGAAATCAAAAAGACCGTAATTAGCAGCCATATTTGTCCATAGAACAATCATGATCTTTGGTACAAAAGAGCAATTGTCAATGTGAACAGTGACAGATCTACTGGGACTTATTGCAGAATTATTTTGATTAAGCAAAATATTAAATGACACCAAGAGCATGGTCTTGTTTACTTCAAAAGGCTCCTTTGGCCTACTCTGTCTGGCCTGAGAAAAACCCAAATATGTGGAAGCACTCCCATCACCCTCTATTCAAAACCCCTCACACCAAATACAAATTCAATGGGCATTTATGTATTGAACTAAACTCTGGCCTACCTTTAGGGTAATAATTACTCAGCTTCGTTATTTATCAAACGTAATTTCTGCATAGAGGTAATTCCTGGCATTCGACAAATAAAATCTGATGAAATGAGAAGCTAATCCACATTTGACTATTAAGGCAAGGAGAATTTTTAAAGAGTCAACACTGCCCCCTCGTGTCATTTATATGTGTAGACACGTGACTCGCCAGTACTGCGGCATGATTAGGAAATAATTAAATTAGAAAATAATAAAACAATATATATATTTAAAAATAGTAGAATATAATCTAATATAAATAATATATATTTAAATATTAAAACAAAACAAACAAAAACACATACTACTTTTGATATTTAAAATATGTGTATAGAGTTACCTGACATTTCAGGGTAGAACAAAAGAACCGGGTGTGTGAAGTAGTTTAATATCATTCACTGTCCATTTGTGGGTCCTTTTTCCAGGGCTGAGAGAGTAGGCTACTTAAAACATCATCCTCACTCCCGCCCATACGCGGTAGGTAAGTATTAATAAAAGGATTTTATTATGAAAACCCAGCAATTATAGTTAGACTCAAGCACCCTCGTCCAGGATACCACCCCATCTGAATATGAGTCTAAACGCAAAGCACTTCTGATTCAATTTGTACAAGCGGCAGGGGTGTATGTGTTATTTTAACAGAGGAGGGAGTGGAGGACCACTCAACTTCAAACAGGACAGGGTCTCTCTGTGAATGTGTGTGTGTGTGTGTGTGTGTGTGAGAAAGAGAGATTTAGGAAGCTTACCAAAGAGGTGAGATCATCAGAACGGCACATCAGTCCGAATTGGGCTGGTTGCTAGGGTGATAGTGAGAGGGTAGTGTATCTCTCTGAAAATGCCCCTTCAGAGGTACTGCCCACATACGGCTCTGTCACCAACAGAATCATGATCTGCTGAAGTGGCCGCTTGACACATTTTCAGCATTGTGAAGCATAATGTTCCTCACCCCTCTATCAGGTAATCCTGTAATTATTTTATTGTCTGATTATTTGTTTATTTAACAGAAACACCCACAACTAACTGATAAAAGGGCCTTGAAAACTGAGATGAGAGCTGAAATGATTTAACATGGGCATACAGTATCAGAAGTCAAACTACACATCATTAATATGTATAGGCCTACTGTATATGTCTAGTGGTGAGCACACTGGCAGAACAGATCTGGATGTCATGTTCATTACATTATGAAATTATGGTCAGTAAGATTTTTTTTTTTAAAGAAATTAAAACTTTTATTCAGGGTGTGAAATATTTCTATTTCAAATGCTGTTCTTTTGAACTTTCTATTCATTGAAGAATCCTGAAAATATGTGTCACGACTTCCACAACAATATTAAGCAGTGCAACTGTTTTCAACATTGATAATAATTAGAAATGTTTCTTGAGCACCAAACTTCTTAAAGGGATAGTTCACCCAAAAATGAAAATACTGTCATTAATTACTCACCCCAAATAAATCTTAACTCTAATCTTATGAACGCTTGTGTATAGGCCTACTTTAAATATACAGTGGCCCCAATAAGTATTTGGACACTTAAGTCACATTTGAAATGAATAAATTTCAATGCAGAAATAAAATATCAAACCAAGTGGCATATGTGAACAAATTATCTTCTTAAAACTACAGTAACTTCTGTACAGTAACTTCAAAGCCATTAACTTGAAGTAATTTCATATATAACATACATTTTCACTAAAGAGTCAAATTTTTGTACACTTTAGTTTTAAATCAATAATGCAGTTGGCTTTGATATATAATATATATTTTTACATTTAGAATTTTTTAAGTGAGACTGGTCCTTAAAAAAAATAAATGCTCCTTTTGATATTTCAGATATGAATGCAGTGCACTCATTCTTCAAGTGTGGCTAAAGCGTAGCCTTCTGCCATACAGCTCTTGACCACAGAACATTACGTTTTTACTAAGAATACTGTGGCAAAGCCTGGACAAATCGTCCAGAAGCTTGTTTTCAAACTTTCCATTCTTCTATTCATGGGAACAGTGAAACATAGATGCTGTCATCCGGATATTCTTTCTGATAAGCCACTGTAATTACCGGAATCAGAGATCCATGTTATCATTAGCTTTGTGTGCAATGAAGAATTAAAAAAAAATGAAGAGAAAGAGTGACAGTGTGAGAGAGAGAGAGATGAGTGCAAATTTGAGGGCATTGAAACCCTCCTCTTCACTTGCCACGGTTCAATTCAGATTCTAATACCATAATGCAGTTTTACTGGGAGCTGAAGCCTGCAGATTGTTCTGATGGGTATTGTGAGTTTTGATGGCTTAAATGAGTAAAAAGTCAGTGTGAATGCAAATGTACTTTGTTAGTGTCACCATGAAAATGGCAGCATGCCTTTTTAATGCCTTATTTTTACAGCTTTGATTATAGGTTGGGTATTCAAACAAGTGAATGAGAAAACAATGAGCAGGCAATCAGGACTTCATAAAGCAGAGAGCAGCATGGGACAGATTAATGAGAGTGCGTCACACACATACCCACTCAAGCAGCCTTTAGAAATGACACTCATGCGTGTGACATATTAAAAGAGGGCTTGCACTTTGAGCGGAGATGTGAAAAGGATCAGAGGACCGTTAACATGTAATTTAGAGCCCAATCTGACTGCTGTTTGCACAAAAGCAACAGAAATTCTGTCATCATCAATATGGAGAGACTTTTCGCGAGTCACGTCAACCCTATCACGCAGACAGAGGAACAGAGGCTTCAATGGACATGGATGGCTCATACACCCACATGTCACATACAGCAGCGTTCAGATGAACAACAGTAACTGCTTTTAATTTGGGTGTTAAAAACAGTCTCAATGAGAAGAATGGCTTCAGGAGAGAAAAGCACTAGAGCTAATGGATGGGAGACACGCTTTCCTATATCGACTGAGCATTATATCCATATAACTCATAAAATCAATCAGCATGTATTCATTCAGACTCTTTATTTAACTGTGTATTCCATCAGCCAGGGTTTGTGAAATCACAAATAAAACAGTATTTGTTTAGCTTAGAAGCCATAAGTAGAAGAAGCTTAGTGTGAATATGTTTGACATATAATATTGTACATTTGGTAGATTCTATGACAGTTTTCATTGGCATTTTTAAATTTTTAAATGTGGAATATTAAACCAAATCAAGCCGGCAGGTGGGACGCTGGTATGTAAAAAGACACAGAGGATGTGTGTCTCTTGAGAGTGTTGTCCATGTTAAAAGCCACCCTTTTAGTGTTTTTTGTGTGTGTGTGTGTGTGTGTGTGTGTGTGTGTGTGTGTGTGTGTGTGTGTGTGTGTGTGTGTGTGTGTGTGTGTGTGTGTGAAGGGAGTTGGGTAAAATGATTGCCCTGCTTCACAGTGAAACTGCAGACAGTACAAAGTGATGGTATACGGCCACCTTTTGCCAGAAACAACTCAATAATACCCAAAGTGAGGCTACTGAGAGGTGACAAATCTAATCTACATGCTCAATATAATAATAATAATAATAATAAATAATTCATTACATTTATATAGCGCTATGTGTAATATGACCTGTTTTCACATGGGTAGAACATTTTCCTTGTTATTTAGGTCCCCCCAAAATAATGACAATAAATGTAAAACAGAGATAAAATACAACAATAAATAAATGTCCTTTAATTTAATGTCTTCGTTAACTGCCCCTAAATGTTAATATGTTTCTAATAATATATTATCTTCAACATAGATTTAATAAAATTAAAAATAACATGCCTATCTTTTTATAAAATGTCAATTATTACTATCAGGCCCAACTTATATCCCCCCCCAGAGACACACACCGACACACACTCACACACAAAACACTTACAATTTTAATATTTTGCCACTACTTTAATAGCAGTGTGGACAAAAAGTGCTTGGGTGTTCCTTCCTTCCGCTGAATTGTTTGTTGTGGTCACGTGAGAAGAACCTAATTTTAAACTTACTAGTGCACGCCACGGCTCTGGTGCACGCGTCGTGTCAAAACACATCTACAATGAAATCCCATCAGCTGGAATGACCAGGTTAGGTTTTATGATTTATATAATTACAGAGTTCCTGACTACAGCTTCATATGCATGACCTTGGATGTTCATGCATGTTTTTACATGGTTTGATCCTCGTGCTTTTACGTTGATGCGTTTACGGCTGTTTTGGAAATTCCCTAATATATGCATTTATATTTAGAGTTTTAAAATGCCTTTATTGCATACTGTAGTACAGTACATGTAACTTACAGTGTGCATTTCTTTATTTTAACATGGACCCGTCGCGTTTGACGGTTTTTCTCTATAGTTAAACTAGGTAAAAGATGTAGCTCATGTAGTTACTATATTACAGGGAAATAGACGAAATCTAAGACTTGTTTGTTAAAAAGTTGGCAAGATATCTTATTGTCTATAATCACACGAAGACTGACATGTTTTAAGTCACCCAGTAAAGCAGGATGAACAGGTTTGGTCTGTATGGAAGTCTCCAGATGGGATGTTGCCAGATCTTTTAAAATAAAATCCCTATATTTGCCTTGTAAATGTGTAACATTTTTACATTAAGAAAGCGTGCAGCGACCTCTAGAGTTAGAATGCAAGCAGTTAATGTTCCAGCATATGATGTGACATATTAAGACAAAATATACACAACAGAACCGACATGGCAACCCACGATTCAACTGAACAAGAGGGGGCGCTACAGCTCTGTGATTTGTTGTCGGCGGAACAGAGCAGTGTGTGATTAGTTGTTGACGCGACGGAGTGGGCCGAGCGGCGGTGTGTGATTGGCTGTTAACGCGACTGAGTGGGCCGAGCAGCAGTCTGTGATTGGCCGAGTGGAGGGACGGAGGGGGAAAGGCTGAACTGATCAGCTGGTCTCTGCAGATATCTGACTCCTACAAAACAATGTATATAGAAAAAGTGCTGAGTGACACAATTGCCGGGCGGAGAAACACCGGATCACACAGACCGTTGCGGAACGACCGGATCTAACACGGTTGCAAGATTTTCCCCGGCCTTGCCGCCTGATTCAGAGAGGATACACGGAGGACTGCAGTATAATATTTCCAGTCTCATCTGTGTTACTGTTTACCTTTGCTGTTTCACATTTCAGTGATGCGAAAGCGAAAAGCCAACGAAGATCATGACAGCTCGTTCACGGGTACACTACTGGACGGCTCCGATCTAAAGCAGTGCCACAAAAACACAGACGCTGCTTCTGATCCAGGAGGCTCTGGGACAGCGATGGGAAGACGCTACAGGAGGTGAGACTGACGTTACACATGTGGCACTGATGTTCTGTGACTGACTCTATACCAGTTTATACCAAGTTTCTGGAAAGCTTGCTCAGGACTCATCTTTGCTTAACATCAACTTATACAGTCCCAGGGAACCCTAGTATTTAAAAAATGTAGCTGTATAATAACTTTAATTAAGAGCATTAATAATTATGCATTTAGCTAGAAATCAGTAAATAAATAATAATGGCATGGAACTTTTTTATATACAAATTACCAGATATATATTATATCTTCTTCGATGACTCTTGTTTGGAAAGCCTGGCTCAAAGTTTATTTTTAAGTTATGTGTTTTCAGCATTATCTTGTGTATTTTCAGCATATAGTCCCGTTTGATGTTTGTTAATATGATATTACAAGCATTATTGGCATTCCTCTGAGATCATAGTGGTTTTTAAAAAAAAAAAAAATATATATATATATATATATATATATATATATATTTTCTTTTCAATTTTTTACATAGTGTACAAATTTAAGAATACAAGGAAAACCAGACAATACAACCATAACAAAAGGGAAAAAAAAACAAGCGGGGGATGACTAACATAAACAAGACCTAATCATAGATGAATTATTACAGTGACAACAATAATTATACACTATTCAGACTTGAGGAAATCCACGAAGGGCTGCCATACAGTTTGAAACTGGTGATGAGATTTGGACTCCAAGGAACGTATACTCTCTAGTTGTTTGGCATGAAACAATTCACATAACCAAGCTTTGAACGATGGAGAGTCTGGAAGATTTCCAGTTTAAAAATATTGTTTTTTTCGCAAGAGTCATATGCCCATCAATAGAGGTCGTTGCTGAGATCTGGGAAGAGTATTCAATGTCAGAGAGGATCGGAGAATTGCAAGACCATGGTCTGGCTTAACCTCCTTTTGAAAAACTTTTGAGATCCTAGTGGTTTTAAACTCTTATGAGGCACGGAGCCACATATTTTATTCTCTATGATTGAATCACAGCCCCATGTGACTCTCTTGAGACTCTAATGCAGAGGTCTTCAATCCTGCTCCTGGAGGGCCACTGTCCTGCAGAGTTTAGTTCCAGCTTGCTTCAGCACAATTCAAAGGTGTGTTTAGCTGATTCAGGTGTGTTTGATTAGGGTTGAAACTAAACTCGGCGGGACAGCGGTCCTCCAGGAGCAGGATTAAAGACTTCTTCTCTAAAGTGTATTTAGGCTGTTTCATTGCAAAAGTTCAACAACTTTTGGGTGGAGTGTGAAGTGATAAGTTTGGGATGTTTATGAAAAGCTTAAAAACCATGTGTAGTCAACGCGGCTTTTAGTCTGCATCTTTTAGCGTTGAGGCCCGTTTAATGTACTCCTGTATGTTGACAAAATACACTTGTTATACAAAATATACAGATATGCATTTAAAATGTATAAGAAAACCCAAAATATTGATGACATCCTGCTCTTCACAGATGTCCAATCATATTGGGTTATTTATTTATTTAATAAGGCACAAGACCGTCACTATATCATCCAAACATCCTGTCTCAAAAAAAAAAATGTCACAAGAGTGCAAACTTTCATGAGGTCTGATCTGTTTGCAGGAAGTGCACAAGCATTTCAAGAATCATGTTGCACTTTTTTGTTCACTGTAACTAATTCCAGTTCAGACTCCACAAACCCTAAAATGTTGTTTTACACTTCCATTGTTTAGAAATTTGAGGCACAAAATTCAAAGTATTGTGCTTTTGGGGAATTAATTTCTTTTTCAAAACACTGGTCACAATCTTTACCGTTTTTTTTATCGTATTGACCTTGTACATGGTAGCAAAGAATTTCTGTCTCAGTCGAGTCGAAAGTTCTTAAAGCCAGATTTTGAGTGCATCGGAAATCCCCTACATGCAAAAAGAGAGTCAGTTTTCTAATGCATGGTTAAGTGGCAGCAAGGTGATGTCATCTGTAGACTTACTCATGCAGTTCATGTTTTTTACTGCTAAATTTAAAATAATCTAAGATTACATCACTGTAGGAGGATGCAATAGTCATGTTCAGCTGTTGTCCAGGCATATCTCTGGCTGCTCAGATTATAAGGGATATTATTAGGTCTTAATATTAGGCCTTTAATGCAAATGTTCTAGAAATTTCTAATCAAGAACTAAGGTGTGTTTAGTGATGTTATTCTTCTCAGCCAGTACTTGCTCTGCAGATCAAAGTGGGAGGAAGGTGGGGCATTACTGGACATTCTTGTCCAGCAATATGGTGTTAAAACATTGTTCACTCAGCAAAGAAACAATAAGTACTGCCAGAACATATTGCTGATTGGGAACCTGGAGGAGTTCCCACAGATCAATGCTTCTCAGCTGGTGGGTCGCAACCCCAAAATGCTTTTAAGATTAGAGGATTGTATTAGGTTTCATGGTTGCCACGTCATGTGGAAATACACACTGCTTTTGAGTGAATTGTGCTTGTGACCTTTGACCCTGGAGGACAGTTAGGGGCCTATGCCTCATGTTTGCTTAATGTTGCACTACCATTCAAAAGTTTGAGGTCAGTAAGTGTTTTTTTTTTCTTAAAGAAATAAATACTTTCATTCAACAAGGATGCACTAAATCAATCAAAAGTGACAGTAAAGACATTTATAATGTTAGAAAACATTTCTATTTAAAATAATTCTGTTTTCTTTTTACTTTCTAAGTATATCACAGTTTCCACAAATATATTAGGCAACACAACTGTTTATAGCATTGATATGAATAATAAATGTTTCTTAAGCACCAAATCAGCATATTAGAATGATTGCTGAAGGATCATGTGACACTAAAGACTGGAGTATTGATGTATATGAATGAATGAATGTATATGAATAGTGGCTATTAGAAATAAGCTAAAGCTCTTATGTTCTGATTAATCTGATTTATATTTAGCTTTACAGGGAACGCTTACAGCTCTTAACTACAATAATGTTACAGATTATTGCAGTTAGTTTCAACTGAGCAGTTGTTATGAAAGATTCCATTAAAAGATTGTAACTAACCTGTAAAATGTCCTGTTATAGAAGACATTGTTTGTCAAATTAGCATGAAACTCTAGCAGGAAATGGTATGGTAAAGTTCTACCATCACATCTCATTTGAACTGAAATGCCACTCTACTATTGCACTGTATCCGATGCCGCAGTAATCGGACTCTCCTCCGGTGCTGTCTGGGGTATTGGGTGCTGGAGCCGGTCATGTGTCCGACACAGGAGCTGCCGCTGGTTAGTCTGGTTGCAGTGACCTTTGTGGGGCTAGCCGGTTTCAAGGTTAACAGGGTCAGATCAGCTTTAATTCACAGGATCTGTGAAATTAAGTAAATTACCGGTAGCTGAAATCCCATGTAACATTTTAGACATGGAAGTTAAAGACCTCATTACATTGCTTGAGGAGAACAGAGTTGACTTTTTTTATTTTTTATTTTATTGAAACAGGATGGTTGGTAATACTTTAGTGTTTTTTCTTGCTATAGAAAATCATACGTTTAAATACATATGTCTGTAATTTTTTTAACTAGCATTTAGGCCGTTTACAACGGGTATTAAGATGCGTTTTCGTCAATCGGAGCACTAGTGGACGACGCTGAATACAGGTGTAAACGAGTCGTTTACTTTCGACCAAATCCAGAGGTAGTCGAAAACGCATTTGACCGGATTGCTTTCATAGTTTTCTAGTTTGAACAGCAAAAAAAGACGGCCCACTCTCCTCCTACTGACCTAATGCGTAAACATTAACGGTAGCACGCTGGCCAGACGGATTTAAACTTTGTTGGCTGAAGACCCAAGTTTGGTTTGAAGAGGAAAAATACCAAGCACGATGTTCTCTCACCATTCCTGATTTCTAACACGCTCCCCACGTTTTGTGTTGTCTTTCCGCTGTCAGAGCAGAAATGAAAGCTGCTGATTATAGACCCTCCCCTCGAAGAAATCAGGACAAAATTGGTTAAGAGTGGACAAAAGAGATGGATTGAAACATCAGGTGCAAACGGGAATCTGTCTCCCACGTCTGCTTGTGATCCGAACAAAACATCTTAAACTCATCAAAACATCTAAAGTCATCCCAACATCCCAAGGTGACTTAAAGTCGCCATGAAATGAAAATTCACTCCTGTTTTCTAAATGCATGTTGTTGATATTATTGTCAACTATTCATCCATGCATGTTTCACTTGTACAATTTTCTTTTGACTCTTAATTGTTTTATTAAAATATCATAACTCAATAAAATAACAGACTTCTGTCTGTGATGCATGCCGGACTTTAATCATTTTATCGGCTTCCCCTTTCTTATAGTCGACTGCTCGGATTCAGATCTGCCTCCATCCGATCAACAACGGATACATAGAACCATTTCATTCAGATGTACATCACAATATGGACGAAAAGATCTGTTGCTACTTCCGTTACATCATGCCTAAAGCTAAAAATCTCTTGATTTCACGGGGTCTTTTAAACAGGTTGTTTTTGGTTGCATTCCCTTGTTCTTAAAGACCCTTGTTCTTAAAGACTTTCATCTCAAGAAGGGGTGGCTAGCCTTCAGCTTAAATAATGCCTGTAAACCATGTCAGTTATTCACTCAGCACATTTCAACATGAAATTCTGGTCTTTTCTTGCCTCCTGGGATCAGGAGCTCTAGATCAAATGTAGACCCAAGAGGCGTCCTAATCGTGACAATTTGGAGTCTTATTTTAGCTTTTCTTGTGAAAGTATGTCAGGTTTGATTGGAAAAAGAAGTCTTGAAAAGGTTTCTTTTTTTTTAAATCTTTTTTTAGATTTCAGGAAGACTAATAACAGATCTTGACAATGACTTATTGAAGAAACATGCTAAGAATGTGTTAACTCTTTCCTCCAGCGTTTCTTAAGAAAGTTGCCAGCCACCGTCAGCATTTTTGATAATTTTCACAAAACTTTCATGGGCCCCATAATATATTGTTGTATGAATATCTGAACATGCAATATATCAAAAGAAAGAACAGAGCCTCTGCTTTTAAAAAATATATATTGTTTTACTCTAATAAAACTATTTTATTCTGTCTTCGTGCATTCTTTTTTTTAGCAACACTACAATGTGGTAAAGTTTAATCAAAAAAGTGACATTTTGAACAAAATGCTGAGAAAATCACAAAATCACCCGGAGATTCTGTACTTTTTCAGAAGATGCGTAATAGCGCCCGCTGCCGTAAACAGTGAAAACATGGATTGCCTGAAGATTCCGTTAATGTCGGGGAAGCATTGTGTCAGTTGTATGGCTGGGTATCAAGTTCAATACTTTTTAGGTACCGACCGAATTGCCTCGATACTATCGAGTATCTAAACATGTCTTGTTTATCGGTACCAAATTTCGATACCTAAGGGGTTTATCTTGTCAACGTCAGTGAAACAATAAGCATGCAGCATGATTGGCTGTGGCGGAAAAACATTAGTTTGCGCGGTTGCCCAGAGACGTGGCTCGCCGTACGTGGGGCTGGAGAGTGTGTTTATTTGTTTGTGTGTGTGTGTGTGTGTGTGTGTGTGTGTGTGTCTGTGGGTGTGTGTGTGTAAGCGTCCCAACCCTGACAGATAGAAAATATGTGGAAAAGATCAAAAGTGTAACTACCTATGTACCAGACTCGATGCCAGAAGCACGCGATGTAATATTTTTGACAAGATAATTGCTGCCAAGACCGGCAACACTATAAATCTGATAAGGCACTTAAAGCGCACAGAATACACTTGAGAGTAGAAAGTTTATCCGTCTTCGACTGCAAGGACAAATAGGCCTATAGTCGGTCAAAATATGCCTACTTTTAAACGAAACAATTGTAGTTCGATGTTTTTGGCATTTGTTATTTGTTGGCATTTGTTTTTTTTGTTTAAAAGTTTAAAATATTTTAAAAAGCTTTTTGAGATTCCTCTATTCTGTTCCATCCGGTTTGTCTAGCTGTTTTTGAGCGCAAAAACATCGAGTGACTTGAAACCAGCCTTTACAAGCTTCCTTTAGGTTGACTAGTCATTCAGGCAACCCACTGATTTGTTAATTCTGAATATATGTTGTTTTGCGCTTCCCCAAACTGGGTTGGTGCAATGGTGGTGGTGGTGTTTCTTCATTAGGGTGGTTTGAAGAAGACTAAACTTGGGTTAGACAGAGAGGTAACTAACTCTGGCATCACTGTCAAAACTGCTCTTCCAACCTCCGCTGAGTGGTCAGAGACACTCATTAGGGCGAGTGAAAGGGAGGGAGAAAGGAGAGAGGGGGGAAGTAGAGAGCCTGAAATGTAGCACGTGTCTATCTCATCCTTAAGAGTGCAGTGTCTACAGTTTCACATGCACGTCCAGACTAAACTCATATCAGGCCGTTTGCATTATCGTGGAATAGTAATGCCAGGGCAGACTGAGTGTCTTGCAATTCCATATCAGCTGTTGTTTAAAAACAACAGGAAATCTAAACTGGTCTCTTTTTTTATGTAATTTGTCTTGTTTGTGAGTTGTGAACCAGAAATGCTCTATACATGGTCAGCCATGATTGATTCATTCCAAGAAACAAAGTGTTTAAAAGGAGGCGAATTACCACCCTAAAGCTAGTTTCCATCTAAATAGCCTACGTCACATTACACAAGTTAAATGCATTATGAATACCATTTCATTTTGTCTAATGGGAGAAGCTAACAGTTAACTTCCTGTATAATGTTACCAGAAGATGCGTTTTTTGCTGTGTTAAAAGCAGGAAGGCATTAGTGTCCTCTTCCTACCACAAGCTGTGTTGTCTCAGTGTCACCTTAGTGCTCTCAGAGAGTCCTGTCCCTCAGACCTGTCATAATCTATTACATGTAGCTGCAGGTTGGTGAAAGGGCTCCACTTTTCTCTTCTTCTACTGCTTCTTCTGCGTCATCTTCATTCTTCAGTTTAACCTTCAATTGCAAGCCTGTCTTTGTCTCATGTCTAGTCCTTTTTTACTATTATTTCTGATGAATTCACTCTGGATTTTTGAAATCGTGACAGTAAAGACATTTACAGTCAATTTTGCCTTCATAGGCATAAAGTAAATTTACAAAATATATTAAAATAGAAAGTAGTACTTTTAATTTGTAACACTATTTCACAATTTCACTGTTTTTATTGTATTTTTTATCAAATAGTCTTGGTGAGGCATAATGCGGCGTTTAAACTGCAAAGCATAATGCACTGATCTGATCTTTTGACCATATACATTTTTCCCCATCTGTTTAAAAGAACTTTTATCCAGTATCTGTGGTTGCTTTCAACGACATGGTTGACACTTAGGTTTTGAATGTCAATGGCAATGCTGTTTAAAATGAATACAATTATTTATATAATTAACGTAAGGTGGTTATTTTACTTTAATGCACAGCTAGATGTGGTTTATCCTGTTTATACCATGATGAGCACTTGCCAGCATGGACCAGTTAAAGCTGTCAATTATGTTTGCAGCTCGAAATGTAATAAAAATAAAATAACTACAGATAAAAATAATGGTAATGTTTATTAGTTATTTTATCTATGATTTTGATGTGAAATAAAGTAGTACAGTAAGGTTACATTTATTTATATAATTTCAGTGTATTAGTGAGAAAAATGTGTGTGTGATTGTGTCTACAACATTATCACCTTGTTGCTGAAAAATTGTATGTAGCTTCAGTAGCAAAGCTTTTTTAAAAATGTGGTTAGGGTTAGTTTAGGCAATTTTGGTTGTGGCTCAGGACAGATGTACAAAAAATCTGATTTTGTGTGGATTGTTGTGGTGGCAAGCAGGACGAGGCAGAGGGCCGTGAGAACGAGGACAGGCCAGTGGCGTGACTGATAATGAGCACGCCACACCGGTCTCGAGTTTCTCACGGAGGAGCTTCGGAAGCACAAAAGGAGGAGCGATGACAGTGAAGGACGAGAAAGGACCAGGCCTGAACTATTTGACGTTATGTTTTGTTTATGTGTGTGTGGGGCAGTCGTCCGTGAGGGGCTGTCGCTTTTACTTTCATTTTGTGTTTGTTTATTTTATATGATTAAAGTTGTGAAATGCTCGCCGGTTCCCGTCTCCTCCTTCCCTGAATAACAAACCATGTTACAGTTGTGTTTACACTTGTGCAACAATGTACAATCTATGTCAGACATGAATAAGAACTTTTATTTTTTGTGCCAGTGTAAAAGCAGCCCAAGAGACAGTGTGCTGCACTGCTAAGGCAAATGCTGACCAAGTATTTGAAGGTTGAACAAGTGACCTCATTGGCTACTGATACAGCAGGAATCAATCAGCAGTGCACTATAAAGATGATGTGATTGCAAGCAGGTTGAGTTAAGGGACCTAGAGTTTCATGACAGAACTTTGTATATGTGTTCTTAAGCCACTCCAGACATTGTGTGTCAGTTAGGACTCTGACCACTAATTGATCATGGTCACTGATAGAGCAGGTATTTGGCATTTGGTGGTCTACTACCAGACCAGGATATTTAGGACATTGATTTGGGTAGCTGCAGCTGAGAGCTCTGAAAGCATATCCTCTGCCACTTAATAGCTGTTGTTTGGTACCCGAAGACACGAGACAAGCCTTTGGCGTCTGACAGAAAGAGAAGGAAGAGACAAAAAAGTTTTCCTGAGATGTTTTGAATCTGGCTTCTTAGAATTGAGTGGAAGTGATCTAATTGTGGCTTTCAAGAAATAAGGGCTCAAAGTTTGAGGTTGGCAGAGGGGATACACTGGTTTTGTTTGGATTTAGAAAGATGCCTTTGAATCTAAAGCCCATGAGATCTTTCAAGAACACGTCAAATCTGCAGAACGTAGCCTGACTTTTTTTTCCCTGAGGAACACACAAGAAGATATTTTGAACAAAAAGTTACTGCGATCCAGTGTTTGGATGGCAAAATTCTTCAAAATATCTTCTTTTGTGTGCTTCTCTTATGTTTATGGTGTTGTATTGTAGTACGAGTATGAAATGTTGTTCATTTAGTTTCTTGCATACTTCAGTGTTCTTGTGTAATTCTGTCCTAAATTTAATCCTAAATTAGGCTTATCGTTTAGTACAGCAGGATCGTATTGCCTGTCTGCTCTGGTAATACATAGAATCATGCATCTGTTCTCTGTCAAATACGTTGACCTGAAAATGACCTAGTTATTTATTCATGTAGAATCAGACGTGCATTTAAGGTTTCACTTTTCCTGCATGGTTAATGCCAGGTATACTGTATATAATTACCAGAGTTGGGTATAACGCGTTGAAAACGCGCGCTACACGGTTTGGAGCACAGTCTCTTCTGTCTCGCATACGGGTTCTTGCTCGCTCGCTCTAGATTCCGGGAGATTTTAACTAATTTGCGGGCATCAGGGAGCCGCTATCAATATGCGGGAGACTCCCGGAACTTCCGGGAGACTTGGGATGTCTGCAATATTAAATTACGGAAAGAACTGAGTTTCACTTTGTAGTGTATTCTTGTAGTTTTAATAGGTTTTCAAAGTAACTTGAAAGTAAAGTAATTAGTCATCTGATTACTTTTTACATGCAGTAATCAGTAATGTAATCAAATTACAATTTTAAAGTAGTAATTTGTAGTGGATTACTTTTTTTGAGTAACTTACCCTTCACTGATAATTACACTAAAATGGCTAAATGGTAGTCAAACAACTGCATAGTTTTTTTTTAAAGAGTTAAAATCTCATTTCCATTTTAAGACATGCACTTGACTTGGGGATTTCAGATTGTAAAGTGTTACTGTGTATGAGTGTTTGTGTGTGTGGGAGTAGTGTGTTGGTGGTGATCATTTTTAGAGACTTCATCCTGTCCAATGCAGAGGCTGAATCACACATACACACAAATAGAGGTAAATTACCAAGATGGTGCTCTAAGCAGGTCAAGTTACAGTTAAACAGCAATCAGCACTGAAAAATGAATCATTGTGTGATGCTCAAAGGTGTCATGGTAAACCGAGTAGAGCTTCCCATCTCTTCAAGTACACTACCGTTCAAATGTTTGGGGTTGCTAAGATTTTTTTTACTGTTTTTGAAAGAGGTCTCTTATATTCACCAAGGTTGCTACTATTTGATTACAAATACAGTCAAACATTAATATTATAAAATCTTGTTAGAATGTGTAATAAATGTTTCTATTTTAGTATTGTTTTTGAAAGAGGTCTCTTATATTCACCAAGGTTGCTACTATTTGATTACAAATACAGTCAAACATTAATATTATAAAATCTTGTTAGAATGTGTAATAAATGTTTCTATTTTAGTATTGAAATGTAATTTATTCCTGTAATGCAAAGCTGAATTTTCAGCATCACTCCAGTCTTCATTGTCAAATGATCCTTCAGAAATCATTCTAATATGCTGATTTGCTCCTCAAGAAAAATTTCTTATCATTATCAATGTTAAAAGCAGTTGTGCTGCTTTATATTTTTGTACCCTACAATATATTACATGAGATTCTGGTGTGTCTGTATAATGCACAAGGCAGACAAATGTATGTGTGCAGTCTGTTTGAGAACGTGAACCATTCTTTATTAATCTGTCAGTATTCGAAAGGATTATATGCATTATAATTACATATAATTTTTTTTAGACTTAATTCAAATACAGACAAACTTTATCCGATCTGTTAAAAATGTTATCCAATCTATGTTCATATTTTTGGCCAAGATGTCAGCATGTTTTCTCAGCTGAAATGTTGGTGCATCTCTCATTCCTTCCCATATTTTTGCTCAATGCACAAGTCAGAAACTCTTTGTCCCAGTGCAGACTGGACTCCTGATGCCCAGACAGCCGTAATAATGCCCATATGGCATTGGATCAGCATGGCTTAACATATTAGTGTTACCCTGAAGGTTTAAAGCTCTGGTTAGGATGCTCTGCGCAAACATGAACCTGCAAAAATGGCATGTACAACTCTGAATTGCACATCTTATCTTATAACCTAACCAGTAAACACATCTTGAACATCTATCAAGCCACATAGACAAACAAATGGCTAGTTCTACTAGATGATAATGTGTAATATAATCAGCAACATCCTGAAAGGTTACACACACACATAAACTGCACAATGGTAGTATGTAAGCACTGTACAGTAATGAGTCTCAGTGCAGCCTGTGTGTGCTGTATTTAGCTCTGCTGTTACACAATAGTATTGCTCGCTCTCTTTATCACAGTCACCTTGCACTCTCACACACAAGCAAAAATTCTCAAATGGACCACATTGGCACAAACACAAACACACACGCTCAGATCAGATCTATTTAAATTTAAATAGAAATTTAAACCTGTCTTTAGTTCTTCATACTAGTAATTTACATTACTATTTGATCAAAATTAGCAGGTGTGGTCTGAAGAAGGCAGAGGAAAGATCGTAGGGATGTTTAAATGTTGTAGTGGAACTGATCCAGAATCAGCCGGATCAAACCGGATGCTCAGCTCTGGCTTGCTTCCTGGATTATTGCTTTGACTCTTCTTTCCCCCTGTCTGGGATGCTCTCTCACCTATCTTTATGTCCTGTCATTAGATTTCATATGACTGCACCTTTATGGGTACCATTTACTGCAAAGAAGTTAAAGTGTATATATACACTACAGTTAAAAGCCCCCCTGATGGCAAAGCTAAATATTCAACTATTAACTAGTTGTCAACCGATATTGTTTTTTTTTTTAATTGCCGATATCTTAGAGAGCAGGGTGGCCGATATAAAGCCATATTTTATATAGGCCTATATAATATATATATATATATATATATATATATATATATAGGTCTACTTTATATTTATTTTAATCAATATTTAATAAATTAGAAAACAATCTTTAAAATATACATGCTTATACTTTAGATGGCAACTTCTTGAATCTGCAATCCTATTAAAGTATTTTTCACAAATAAAGTAATTGTTTAAAAATATATGAATAAAAAGGAAGTAGCCTAAACACTGTAAAAGGGCACCCAGTAATCTCAGTAATTTCATGCGCATATTTTACATACAGCACACAGTGAAAACGATATGAATATGACAAGGTGGGCCACTGGATATAGCACAGCATATTTTAAAATGAAGGATTTAAAGTTTTTCGATCGCGTCTCCTGTGAAGCTGATCTTCTGTTCGCAATCACTCACTTCACACGGACCGACCGTCACTCGCAGTACAGGCTACAAATGCACACTTCACAAGATATCACAGGTGGATTCGATTAAATCTGCAAGGTTTGTGAAATTAAATGTTTATTAGATATTCAGAGATTTGTTTAAATTGTTGATGCGCATTTGCTGAATGTTTACGGTAAATGAGAAAGTATTTTAGCCTGATTGTTTGCCTTTTCTGTTACAAATTATATAAAAGCAAACGCTTTACTTTTTCGCATACAATTTACTTTCTTTGTTTACCAGTTCTGTCTAACAAAGTATTAGATATGACTGACAGAGATTGTAAACTAATGAAGACGGAGAACGTGAGTGAGCGCTGTGTGATCAGGCGCTGGTGTTCTTAGCGCCGCCCGTCAAAATAAAAGTCCTGCTTCCAACACATCGGCCAATCAGAAAAACTTAGCTGTCGATATTTTAAAAATGGCAAATATAATAGTCTAGTCTAACTTAGTCTAAACTCAGTGGTACTAAATGCTCAAATACTAACACACAGACGCACGCACGCACTATGGGCCCTATCTTGCACCCAGCGCAATTGACTTTGTACACTGTACAATAGACGTTTAGCTTTAGCACCACTGAGTTTAGACTAGGGTTTTCCTGGTCTGTGGTGGAATTGTTTTCTGAAACGGCAAAATAGCATCAGGGAACTTTTGTGCCGGAACACGCCTCTTCTTTTCGCTGAACCGCCCTAATTTACCGACGTGCGTCTGTGGAGGGAAAAGTCCGCTGTGCGTCGGGTGCAAAATGGGAATGATACATGCGTCCGTGTACAAAGTCAATTGCGCTGGGTGCAAGATAGGGCCCATAGTGCGTGCGTCTGTGTGTTAGTATTTGAGCGTTTGGTAATCCGCTGGTCATGAGTTAGGTAGGAAAATTCCTTTCTCAGTTTAAGATGCAAAGGAGGAAATGAAACAAGTTCAATACAGCAGCTTTTCACCACAAACCTCTTTGCACTGGAAAGTCACACTTTAATCTGTATATCAGCCAGACACAAACACACATACAACCACAGACCTTACAGTAGAGCTCAGGGCAGTAAGTCAGACAGGGTGAGTTTGTTCCTCTAAGTGATCTATCTCCTGCTTTCTCTAATTATAATCATGACACTTTATACTCCCCGGCACAATTTAGAGGTCACCACTTGCTGCAAAGATGCACACTGTCTGATCTCTGTGTGTGAGGGAGACCGTGAGAGGACAGGCCTTGTTATGAGGACCATTAGCTCTTCATTCCCAAACCAGCACCTTTGTTCATATCTTGTACTTACACATGGTAAACCTTCCATGTGATTTTTATTACAAAAACATGCTTTAATATTTCCATAATATATTCTTTAACTGGCCTGAAGTGTTTTAGCCCATCAAATGTGAAGGCATGTTGTTCTTAACAAATTATTGCAGGACAAAATAGAACTTGGTGTGTGGTACAATTTAATTGAGATCTTTTTTGTTAATCTGTAGTACAGTAATGCATTATGTGTGTTAAAGGAATATGTGCTTTATATAATCAGTTCTCTCTGTGTCCGCAGGGGTGGTCTGATGTGGAGGTTGAGGAGGATACTGATCTGGGTGCTGGGAATCTACATCGCTATCCCTGTTATCATCAAACTCTGTCCAGCAATACAAGCAAAATTAGTATTTTTAAACTTTGGTGAGTGTTTTTTTTATCCAATCTTTTCAACTTGGCCAAACTATATATACATTTTGGTATGATTTTGCCATATACTTAGGGCATTCTTTGTATACTTTGGCATTTAGACAAGAGGTGTGAATGCGTGCATGCGTGTGTGTTTTGGATATACTTTTGTTATCTTAAACAAGTGTTTTGGTCAGTCTTTGTAAACTTTGATATTCATGTCAGTATTTTTAAACTAAACTAATTCTCGTGAGTGTTTTTTTATGTTTTGCAGTGCCCAGACCAATAATTTAAAGCTGCCATGTAAGCTGTCATCATTTTGGTTGCAGCATCAGTTTCTGTCAATGTATAATTTAATACAGTAACTTGATGGGTCAGTTTCCATTATTATCTGCTGCTGCAAGGACAAGCTTAGGGCAATTCACCTCAAGGGAAATGTAGTATCCAAGGAGATTGTTACACTGCATTTTCCCCTGTGAAATATTCAGCATGCTCAGAACAACTCTGTAGACACATTCAGTCACACACACTTAAAGTCATCAAATAAAAACAGCATAGTGCATCTTCATAAAATCAAATATTTTGTTGATAACTACACACTGTGCCATTTTAAAATTTATGAAGAAACTTTTTGGATACAAATGTGAATTTTTAATCTTGTCCTAATTTATACTTTATGTACCTTTAATTTATTTACCTCTTTCATGGTAATTGTACAGTTTGAGGTTGGTTATTTTTGTGCACCTCCTCTTCATCCCTCGCTCATAGCAGACTGACGGTTGGAGGGGAGTGGTTAATGTTATTCTACCCAAGCATCAAACTGACATCATCAGAGAAAGAATTCCAGAGCAGAAGCTAATTTTGATTAAAGATTACCACAACTAACTATTTTTTTCTGTGGATTAACTTGCACAGGTTAATTGTTCACCACAAGACTAGTAATGTGCACTAACAAAGTAAATATTTTTCTGCAGACTTTAATATGTCTGTGGAAACTAAAACATTTTTAACTTTAACATTTTTAACATTTTAACAACTTTAACTCTTTCCCTGCTATTGATGCATTTTTCCGTCATTTATGACACAACACTTCCCCACCATTGACGAAATTTTCCGGCAATCCATGTTTTTACTGTTATATGATAGGGGGCGCTATTACTCATCTTCTTAAAGAAAACAGAATCTCCCGATCAAAACACAGGTGAAAAAGAAGCAGAAACATAGGAGCATAGAGTGGTGCAGGTATGACATCACTTTGTAGGCCACAGACAATTACCATCAATCCTAATAGGATTTTTCCATAGGGTTTTGGATTATCGCTAAAAACAAGATCTGTGATCAACAAAAGTTAATGATACTTGCACTTTTTGTCCATCAAGATAATTATCACAGATGAACACAACTTTTATGAATTTTGAAGCCTTAATGCAGTCGCCAGAAGTAAAAAGCTTAAGGTAGGCTATAAACTTACTACACCATGGTCCCACGACTTCAAATGTAACCACCACTAAGCTTCTGACAACCCTTTCAGTTTTTATCTAAAACATTTTCCCAGAAAGTTTGAGTTAGAATAGTTTATGAGAGCACAATTATAAGCATAATAAAGCAAGCGGACTTAGTTGACCTATTTGGCGTGAAAACGTTTAATCTCCTCTACAGCCCCTGTAGTCCCATTTATCCACTTGTTAGCAACTGCCTTTTTCAAGACACTTAACAGCTTATAAAATCACGAGTGGGTTAATATTGATGTTTTTTATGTCGTAGAATAAAACGTGAAAGTATCTTGAGCTTTTGTTCAAAACAGACGTTATTTCAGCCTTTTAACCAAAATCCCATTAAAAAAACACATTGACTTCAGGACGATGGAACCGGAAGTGCTAAAATGCTAACTCGTTTCTGTGTTTTTGGCCTACAAAGTGACGTCATACCTGCACCACTCTATTGCTTATGCACATGTTGTAGTCTTTGAAAAAAAATTGTTTTTTTCAGCTTTTTGTTTAAAATGTTGCTTTTTTTAATTAAACTTACCCATATTCAAGTATTGCTAAACAAATAATGAATGAAGCTAGAGTAAGATGCGGTGTTTTTTTATATATAAAAAATTATTAATAAATGCTGGTGGTGGCTGTTAACTATTTCAAAAAAAAATGCTGGTGGGGAAAGAGTTAATGAATACAAAGTTTAAAAGAACAGCATTTATTTGAAATAGAGATATTTTTTACTGTAACTTTTGATCAATATAATGCATCCTTGTGGAATAAAACTTAATTTCTTTCAAAAATCCTACTGACCCCAAACTTTTGAATGGTAGTGTACCTGTGAGTGTTCAGTAACGCTGATCCACAGTCTCTACTTTGTACTCTCGTACTGAAGCCTCAGCACCTGTTTTGCAACATAATGTATTTTGGTATTTAAAAGTGTTGTCCATTACAGAACAGACTCTGCTGGACATCATGACATTAATAAGACATTTCAAACATTAAAGTTGAATACACATTTGCGATTTGGATTTATAGTCAGCCTTTTGTTGTTACGACCAAACAAAGCCGTCATTCATCCAATCCAGTTTAAATGCCTACTCTGTTCACCGCTGAGATCCTGTCTCACTTCAACAGCCTCTCACATGTCTCTCGGTCTTATCCGATTATTCCTATGTTGTCACATCATAGTTTAATTTCTCTGATATTAGTCATCATGGTTCTGTGGTGTTTTGGGCTGATGTCAGCATTAGCATTGTCAGCAGTGTCACACCACTTCTGTCAGCTGATGTGTTTCTCCACACTATGTTCTGCTTCTGTTTGCAGTCTGAACTAATAATGGACAGACTCTGTGTAAAAGTGAGACTGTAAGCATCCCTGTGTCTGCTTTACTCAGAGAGATATCTGTGACTAAGGTTGATGAATCTGGTCTAGTCATCAGTCTCCTGAGAAAGCTTGTGGCACACTTTCAGTTCTTAAATGGCAAACCGAATGTTATTCGTTGGTGCTTGCAGCACAGACAGTCATTATATAGATTCACGTGACTGTTTTCCAGTCTGACTGTGACCAGACTTGCAGAATTGCAAAAACCTTTGTTTGAAATGATTTACCAGCATGATTACTTCATTTGTAAATGTTCAATAACGATTTATTATTTCATCAAAATCTGTCTTTATTGAAGAGAGTGTAAAATTAAAACTCACTCATCTTAAATCTCATCAGGATTTTTTAGCTACTCGTTCCGTATGGAAAATGGAATTGGTAAATACAGTAGAGTTAAACTAGAACCAAACAATCTTTTTTTTTGCTTCTGTATCTTTAAGACTCCTGTAAGTAGTTTGGTGTCAGTAAGTTTTTTTAACTGTTTTTGAAAGAAGTCTCTTATGCTCACAAAGACTGCTTTTATTTGATCAAATATACAGGGAAAACAGTAATATTGTAAAATATTATTACAGTTCCCTTTCGAGAGGTCTCTCCTATTGCGTAAGTAGCTTACGCTATGGGAAAACTCCTTTTCTCGAGAATATTGAAGTCTTTATGTAAAACGCATTGCGGCTGCACAGCTGACAGCAATGAACGAAGGAGCTCGGTCATTGGCTGTGCTGCGGCAACTTGGTCGAACCAATGACGGGGCGACTCTGAATGTGCGACCAATGAGCGCGCTTCGCGCCCGCGCGCGTCAGAGCCCGCCAAGATGGGCGTGGCCAAGAGCTATATATTGGGCGCCCCGTCATGAGAGTTCTTCAGATTTAATCTCCTTCAGCGAACACCTTCTTCGCTGGATCCTCCGGATTATTGGAAGCCTTCGCCGCCGTGGAAAAGCATACCAGCGGGATTGCTACGAGGACGTCGGCACCTTCAGCCGCCTTCAAGCACCTCCTACTGAGCCATCCGGCGCGCCATATACGCAAGTATTTTACATCTGTCCGCCCCGCGACATTTGTGAAAGAGCAATTTTCCAATAAGGCGTTGTTTCAAATGCCTTCCTGCGCGTCGTGCAGAGACCTTCTCCCGGACGGGGATCGTCACATCATCTGCGCTCGCTTCCTGGGCCGGGACCACGCAGAAGCTGCATTGACAAAGGGCGGATGCCCGGAATGTGATGACCTGGGTCTCTCCGCACTACGGGCTCGCCTCGCCGCTTTCGGCGTGAGCGAGCCCATCGCCACCCCTCTGTTTGAGCCGCGCACTAAGAAAAAGCGCCGCTCACAGAGGCTTCCTGAACCTGAGCTCAGTGACGTCACGCCGAGCCAGTCTCTGCGTGCTTCATCGCCGCTCTTGCCTTCCCCACCGCCGGTTCAGTTCACCCAGCCGGACCCACACCCCTCTAGCAGAGCGGTGGGCATTGTGACTTTCGGCGCGTCCAAGGACGACGGGGGAATGGACGACAGCTTGTCCATCGACGCTGCATCGGACGACTGGCCGGGCTCGACCCCGCCCCGTCGACGCTAGCTAGCACGAGCGGGGGCTCCACTATGGATACTGAGATTATCCGTGTCCTCTCTAAGGCCGTGGAAGACCTCGGGCTCGATTGGTCTTCTCCCGAAGAACCAACCCGGAGCCGACTGGATGAGTGGTTTCTGCAGGGGCGCCAGCAGGCCCCTCGGCAAAGGCCTTCTCCCTTCTTCCCGGAAGTTCACGACGAACTCACCAAGTCGTGGAAAGCCCCCCACTCTGCGCGCCTAAAGCCTTCTTTTTCGCTCTCCTCAGTGTATGGGCGCGAAGGAAAGAGGCTACGAGGGAACGCCGCCCCTCGAGGAGGCCGTGACCAATCATCTCTGCCCGCCCTCCACCACCGGATGGAAAGCCAAAGCTTCCCACCCCTCGAAGCCCTGCCGCACTACCTCTGCTCTCGCCGGTCGCGCCTACGCCGCCGCCGGCCAAGCTGCATCAGCGCTTCACTCAATGGCGGTACTTCAAGTGTTCCAAGCCAAGCTTCTCCGCTCTATGGACGAGTCTGGCCCCGAAGCCTTCAGGGACCTACGCAGCGCGACTGATATAGCTCTGCGAGCCACGAAGGCCACCGCCCAGTCCATTGGCCGTGCTATGGCTAATTTGACTGTTCTCGAGCGCTATCTGTGGCTGACTCTGACTGAAATGAAGGACGCGGATAAGGCGCCATTTCTCGATGCGCCTATCTCCACCAGCGGGCTGTTTGGACCGGCGGTTAAAGGTTTCGGCGAACGCTTCACTGAGGCCCAGAACGCTTCACAAGCTATGCGTCATTTCCTGCCAAAGCGCTCCAGCTCATCGCAGAGCAGACAGAGACCGCCACAGCCGCAGCGGGCTAAAACAGCTCCAACCGCCTCTCAGCCCGCGCCTCAGGCTGACGCTCGACGCCGCTCGCGCTCTCACAACCGCAAGCCGCCTCCTGAGCGACGGGGTCCTCGGCCCAAGATTGTGCTGAACCCTGAGCCTCGAAAGCCGTACTAGCCACAGAAATGAGAAGAGAGAGTGCGTGTCTCGCAAAAGCCGGACCACTCTCTCTGCAAAAGCTCAAACATTACCCAGTCCCCTTACAGGCGGCTGGATATGTCCATACAGCAGTCAATGGGCCAGTCACAGAGCTCGCTCACCTGCAAACAAACGCCGTTTTTACGGCGACGCACAGAAAACACAAAAAGAGTCTTTTTCTGCCTGCATCACTAAGGGTTCACATGTCCACAAAGTGTGCATTCCCAGATACTGTCAAAACAGTGCCAAATTCATTCCCAGCTCAGGCTGCGCTTCCCATGAATGTAGATCATGTGCCTACGGTCATGTACGAACCACTACACACAAGCACTGTTCACACAGTTATAAATTCATCCCCAGTAAAAGCGGGAAACATTATAAAAGTGACGCGTGTGCCTACCACTGTTTATGCACCCCCACTTATAAACACTGCCCTTACAGTGTCAAACACAACCTCAGGTCAGGCTGCGAGTTTTACAAACACAGCGCGCGCTGTTGTAATCACACACGCGCCCATTCACTCAGCTGCTCAGCGCGCGCCCGCGCCTCTGAGAGCTACGAGCTCAGGCGCTTCGCTGGCCGGGTCCCTACGTCACAGCGGCCCGCCCCTAGCCTGTATTCAGCCCATATCTGTACACGCAGCGGCATGGGAAAACATTCCAGATATGCCGAAATGGGTATTGAATATAGTAAAGCACGGATACTCGCTCCAGTTCGCTCACAGACCACCACGTTTTACGACTGTGGTCGAGACGAAAGTGAGAAAAGAGTGTTCACATGTTCTACGCACCAAAGTGCGCAAACTAATACAAAAGGGCGCTGTGGAAACTATTTCCCCCTCTCTGAGCGGGACAGGTTTTCACAGCCGCTATTTTCTCGTCCCGAAAAAGGATGGCGGTCTCCGCCCCATCCTAGATCTCAGACACCTGAACAAAGCACTAATGATTCGCTCGTTCAGAATGTTAACAACCAAGCATATCCTCGCGCAAGTACGCCCAGGAGATTGGTTTCTCTCAGTGGATCTGAAAGATGCTTACTTTCACATTCCAATAGCGCCTCATCACAGGCCATTTCTGAGATTCGCTTTTGAGGGACAGTCATACCAGTACACAGTACTCCCGTTCGGCCTGTCCCTGGCTCCCCGTACATTCACGAAATGTATGGATGCAGCACTTTCCCCCCTAAGACGAAGGGGAGTGCGAATACTGAATTATCTCGACGATTGGCTGGTTCTAGCACAATCAGAGAGTCAGCTAATAACACACAGATCTTGGATTATCAGCCATTTAGAATGCCTGGGTCTAAGAATCAATTTTGCAAAAAGCATACGATCTCCCAGCCAGAGGATTTCTTTCCTGGGAATAGTTCTAGACTCGATGCAAATGACAGCGCGTCTCTCATCGGAGCGCGGGCTCACCATCCGGCGCCTTGCAACATCATTCAGGGCGCGCCCCCGTCAAACGGTTTCAGAGGATGCTCGGTCTCATGGCCTCAGCATCGGCCGTACTCCAGCTAGGATTGTTGCATATGCGCCCTCTCCAACGCTGGTTCAAGAGCCGCGTCCCTACTCACGCGTGGCGTTCGGGCCTGTCTCCGGCTTTTGGTCAAACCCGGAGAAGCGCCTACACATAAACTGTCTGGAAATGAAAGCGGTCGCTTTGGCTCTCAGAGCCCTGCTCCCACATCTAAAAAACGAACACGTCCTGGTCCGAACGGACAACATGACGGTAGTGTCGTACATAAATCGCCAGGGTGGACTCAGGTCGAGCTCCATGCATTCAATGGCCAGGAGACTCATTTTATGG
Source organism: Gila orcuttii (assembly GCA_026230005.1). Classification (NCBI taxonomy): domain Eukaryota; kingdom Metazoa; phylum Chordata; class Actinopteri; order Cypriniformes; family Leuciscidae; genus Gila; species Gila orcuttii. Next base: position 30,250,991 of record JAPDVR010000013.1, on the reverse strand, counting down.
TCCCAGCACAACTTGCGCTCGCTGAGAGCAGCGCATGTGCCAGGCGCCCTGAACCAGGGGGCAGACATGCTATCCAGAGACAAGATTCTCCCAGGAGAATGGGCTCTCAACCCGCTGACGATTCAATGGTTATGGAAAACCTTTGGCAAAGCGGAGATCGACCTCTTCGCCTCCAAGGAGAACGCGCACTGCTCTCTTTTCTTCACGAAAGCCCAGAGCTGGCCGAGCCGCCCCTTATATGCCTTTCCCCCGATCGCGATGCTGCCACAGGTCATCAGTCGGGTCAGAGAGGAGGAAAACGCAGTGCTGCTGATAGCCCCACTCTGGAAGAACCAAACATGGTTTCCAGATCTGATGCAAATGCAATCTGCACCACGGCCGATTCCACTGAGGCCAGACCTCCTCAGTCAGACCAGCGGGATGATATTTCATCCCCGCCCCGATCTGTGGGCCCTTCATGCATGGCCCCTCAACAGAAATGGAAAGTGTTCAGTGACTGGTGTAATACCAAGGGCCTGAACCCTGTAACATGCGAGATTACGAGTGTACTCGTTTTCCTACAAGGGCTTCTGGAGGCGGGCCGCACCCCCTCCACGCTCAAAGTATATGTGGCTGCCATCACAGCGTCACACGACCTTGTAATGGAACGTCCATTGGGAAGAAACGACCTAATTATTCGTTTCCTAAGGGGCGCCAGGAGGATGAACCCTTCACGCCCCCCCTCAGTGCCGATCTGGGACCTAGCTACGGTCCTAGACGCTCTTAAAGGGCCCCCGTTCGAACCACTCCGAACCGTGCACCTTAAACAGCTCTCGCTCAAGACGGCGCTCTTGCTGGCACTCGCCTCGGTCAAGAGAGTGGGCGACCTGCACGCGCTTTCAACAAGCGCTGCCTGCCTAGAATTCGGACCTAACGACTGCAGGGTCGTCCTTAGACCGAAACATGGGTATATTCCTAAAGTGCTCACCACTCCCCTCAGAGCACAGGTTATCTCCCTAACTGCGCTTTCGTCTCCAGCAGACGAACACGACGCTAATCTACTCTGCCCCGTTAGGGCTCTCAGAGTGTATTTGGAGCGTTCTGCCCTATTCAGACAGACAGAACAACTGTTTGTATGCTTTGGCGGCCGTACGAAAGGTTCCGCCGTTTCAAAGCAGAGAATCTCTCACTGGATAGTCGAAGCTATAGCACTGGCTTATGAAGCTAAGGGACTTCAATGCCCCTGGGGAGTCAAAGCACACTCCACCAGGAGTGTGGCTTCTTCCTGGGCATGGTCGAGCGGGATACCGATCGAGGATATTTGTGCGGCGGCAGGCTGGGCCTCACCGTCCACATTTATCAGATTCTACAACCTACAGGTCCCGACATTGCATTCCAATGTGCTATCAGCATAATGCTAGTTGAACTGCGAGTTCGTATCTAGATTATGTATGTGCTTGTGTCACACTGAGCGCCTTCTAGCCGCTCTGTATTTTTTCCCACATATAAAGCTCGCCTCTGCCGACTAGTTGGATGATAACTTTGCTTTTCAGCTTAGGCACCTGCCTCTGGCTATTATAAGGCGAAGTTCAGCACGCACAGCGTTTTGCATGGTGTTCCCATAGCGTAAGCTACTTACGCAATAGGAGAGACCTCTCGAAAGGGAACGACTCGGTTACTAACGTAACCTCGGTTCCCTGAGAGGAGGGAACGAGTATTGCGTAAGCTGCCGTGCTTGTGCTTGGTTAGTTCGCTTCAGTCGTTTTAACCTAAAGAACTCTCATGACGGGGCGCCCAATATATAGCTCTTGGCCACGCCCATCTTGGCGGGCTCTGACGCGCGTGGGCGCGAAGCGCGCTCATTGGTCGCGCATTCAGAGTCGCCCCGTCATTGGTTCGAGCAAGTTGCCGCAGCACAGCCAATGACCGAGCTCCTTCGTTCATTGCTGTCAGCTGTGCAGCCGCAATGCGTTTTACATAAAGACTTCAATATTCTCGAGAAAAGGAGTTTTCCCATAGCGTAAGCTACTTACGCAATACTCGTTCCCTCCTCTCAGGGAACCGAGGTTACGTTAGTAACCGAGTCGTTTTTCTATTTTATTAATTTTTAAAATGTAATTTATTCCTGTGATGCCAAAGCTGAATTTTCAGCATCATTACTCAGTGTCACATGATCTAATATGCTGATGTCTTATATTTATCGATGTTGATAACAGTTGTGCTGCTTAATATTTTTGTGGAAATCAAACTTTTTTTCCAGGATTATTTGATTAAAAGAAAGATAAAATTTTTTTATTTAAAATCTTTTGTAACATTATAAATGTCTTTACTGTCACTTTTGATAAATTTAATGCATCCTTGCTAAATATGAGTATTAATTTCTTTACAAAAAAATCTTACTAACCCCAAACTTTTAAATGGTAGTGTACATTACGTTTGTTATGATTGGATAATCTACATGTACTCGATTAGGTTAAACTGACATCTATTAGATAATAAAAAAACGAAAATTGCTGTATACAAATTATCTGCAAAATTTGCTGCTATGTAACACAATACAAAATTACAAGAGTCATCCAGAAGTTTCTTGGTATCATTGATGTGTAAATCTCAGTGGTCACATGTTAAATGCAACTTGAAAAAAAAATCGACACTATTTCAACTTATTTCTTTTTCAACTGACGATTACATTCTGGTATCTGATGCTGACTTGCAAAGATCCCATTAATTCCCGATGGATAAAATCAGAATAAAAAAATCCTGCAAACTTTCTTTTTCCATGGAATATCCTGTTTAACTGAGAAATGCATCAGAATCAGCTTCACATTGACTGATTTCTCTCTGTTTCACTCTCTTTCAGTGCGAGTGCCGTATTTTATAGATCTGAAGAGACCACAGGATCAGGGCTTGAATCACACTTACAACTTCTACCTACAGCCGGAGGAAGGAATCAACATTGGAGTGTGGTGAGAACACAGACTACGGCTAAAATACAGACACAGCCTGGCTTACCTCCACTCGCTATCTCTCTCTCTGTCCTCACATTCTCTACCCTACAGTTTCTGTCCCTCTCTCTGCCTATGGCCATGGCTGTCTTTCTGAAGGGCGCACTTATTGAAACACAGCCTGTGGCCCAAAGTATATAAATCTGTAGTGACAGAGGACTGCACGGGCCCGTGGCTGCTGGCCATTGGGTGTGACTGTGAATGTGTGTGTGTGTGTGACTTTCACTGAGTAACAGTGCGAAGGGCCATATAAGCCTCCTGCCACTGATGCTGTAGTTTTCTCTCCATAAATAAGCTCATTTGTGTACTGATCACATTCGATATTGAATAGGAGAGTCTTTTATAATAAATTCTTGGTGAAGTCCTGAAAGAATACATTACTATGTTTGGAGTCAGTACGATTTTTTTATTTTTGAAAGAAACTAATACGTGGAATGAATAATCCAACAAGGATGCATTTAATTAATAAAAAAAATTACAGTAAAGACATTTTATAATGTTGTAAATGTATAATGTTATAAAAAATATACATTTCAAATAAATGCTGTTTATTTAATTTTCTATTCATCAAAGAATCCTGAAAAAAAAAACTTACTAGTTTCATGAGCAAATCAGCATATTAGAATGATTTCTGACGGATCATGTGACAATGAAGACTGGAGTAATGATGCTGAAATTCAGCTTTGATCACAGGAATAAATTGCATTTTAATATATTTATTTTATACTGCAATAATATTTCATAATATTACTGTTTTTGCTGTATTTTTGATCAAATAAATGCAGTCTTGGTGAGCATAAGAGACTTCTTTCAAATACAGTAAAATTGTATTTTAATATATTTATTTTATACTGCAATAATATTTCATAATATTACTGTTTTTGCTGTATTTTTGATCAAATAAATGCAGTCTTGGTGAGCATAAGAGACTTCTTTCAAATACAGTAAAAATTTGACCGACCCCTAACTTTTGAATAGTAGCACATGCCTACTTGGTGTATCAAACTTTTTTTTTCAGTGTTGTAACAGCTGTATTCTCTCTCTCTCTCTCTCTCTCAGGCACACAGTACCTACAGTGATGTGGAGGGATGCTCAGGCAAAAGATCCTGAATGGTACGACAAAAGCTTCCAGTCCAGTCACCCTGTCATCCTGTATCTCCATGGTAATGCTGGAACAAGGTATACAAACACTCAGCGACACGGGATCAACACCACTTTCTAAAGCCCACTCAATCTCAAAAATGATTCAGTGTCCGTTAAAGGCCAGTTCACACTGCACCAACAGTTTGTCAGGTTTTGTCGGATCCTTGTGTGTTAGCCATCAGCATCTGTTGTTGTTGTTTTTGCTCATTGAACATGTTTGTTGGGTCGTGGAATTGATGTTCTTTAATCTGGTGATTGTCTGTGTTGTTCAACGTCTGTCGGTGCAATGTGAATTGGCCTTGGAATACAATACACAGCTTTTGCCCAGATTTTTCTCACAATTTACACTCAAGAGTCGTCGATGCTAGTTGCCGATTTCACAGAAAATCATATTGTGTGTGATGGGCACAAACTCTTTTGCTTCAGGCTATGATTCCAGCCATATGGAGGAAATCAAACATGTTTCATTTGTCCTGCAACTGTTGTTGTTAGGAGAGTTTGTTGTGTTCAGAACATGATAGTATGATGCCCATTTTGCTCTGTTACCATTACAAAGTCGGCAAATGTCTGATGCCTGATGTTTTAAAATCTGTTCAAATTTGAAAAGTCATGTAGTGTATTCTAGGCTTTATGAGTATTCTGTCAAATGCAGTTCAATTGATGCAGTTGTTTGGTCACTTTACTTGAGTATGTTTGTGTGTGTGTGTGTGTGTTTTTCAGAGGAGGGGATCACAGAGTTCAGCTCTACAAGGTAAACAAACAAAAAAGCAATTGCCTTAAATTTTCATCGCCGTTAAAAAGTTTGCAGTCAATACGATTTTTTTGTAAAGAAATAATTTTTTTTGTTCAGCAAAGATGGATTAAATTGAAAAAAGTGGCAGTAATTTTACAAAAGAATGATATTTTAAGGAAAGGCTGTTCTTTTGAAATTTCTATTCATCCATGAATCCTAACGAAAAAAGTTTCATGGTTTCCAGGGAAAAGTTGTTTTCAACATCAACAAAAAAAAGTTTCTTGAGTATCAAATCAACATTTCACAATATTACTGCTTTACTGTATTTTTGATCAAATGAATGCAGTCTTGGAGAGACACTTTGAAAAAACATTTTTAAAAAAATGACCAGTCCCAAAATTTTAAACGGTATATTTAAGATTCGAAAGCCCTGTCTGCAGGGTGCGTACGCCATTTGGAAATGTAATTTCTAGGTTTGGATGAGTATGGAAAAATATGTTTACACAGACTATTGCCCTTATTCAGTTTTCTAAAATATAAAAATAATAATTTCTACAAATAAATTTTAGTTTAGAGCAGGCTGCCAGCGAGCGCTGCCAAAAGATCAGGGCTAGGCTGGATCTGCTGGAGAGACACTCTGCTGTGATTTTGGTTGTTACAATGAAGTGTAATTATTTGTTAAACAGTGTTTACAAGTATTTTTATGCTTTATCTAACAGCCAATGAAGCAAAGTGAATGGACATAAACATTCCTTCTGTTGCAGCAGGGATTGAAGGTTTACTGTTATTTAAATTTACATGACAAAAATGAATAACATTGCACTGTTTTAGCATTGCAGTTTTAATAAAATGCTGTGCATTCAACATATCTGGTTTTGGTGTTAATTGATTTGTTTGAGCTATAGTAGTTATAAACTTCCGGCAATTATTTGGCATTATTTTAAAGGAATAGTTCACCCAAAAATGGACATTTCCTGAGTATTTACTCACCCCAATGCCAACCAAGATGCATATGACTTTCTTTCCTCAGCTGAAGACAAATTAAGGTTTTGGAGGGAACCATTCCAGGATTTTTCTCCATCTAATGCAAGTGAAAGTTGAAAGTGAAACATAAACCATTTCTGATGGTCCCAAAATTCATATTTAGGCAGCTTTAAAGGGCTCCACACAACCCCAGCTGACAAATAAGGGTCTTCTCTAGCCAAATAATGAGTCATTTTTAGAAACAAATAAAAAATTATGTAATTTTTAACTACAAATGCTCACCTTGGTCCAGCTCTGTGAAAGAAAGTTGTATACATTTTGGATGGCCTTGGAGTGAGGAAATGATCAGGAAAGTTTTCCTTTTGAGTTTCCTTTTTCCATTTTAAAAATGGTCTGAAGTTGAGACTCTGAACAGAGAAGTCTGGAAATTTGAGTCTGGAAAAGTTTTTTTTTATTTTTTTTTATGGAAAATGAGCAAGGAACCCTTTTTTTTTGTTTGAGTAATGGCAGACATTTTCTTTTCCTGTCTCTGCAGGTTCTTAGTTCATTAGGCTACCATGTAGTCACATTCGATTATAGAGGTATGTTGAGTGTCATTTTAAAGCATTATACTATCATTTGAGTCAGAATCCCATTCCCAGTGCCGAATTTAAGCACCATGTGGTTTTGTTTGTTTGTGCAGGTTGGGGTGACTCTGAGGGCAGCCCTTCAGAGAAAGGGATGACGTCAGACGCCCTCTTCCTCTACCAGTGGATAAAGCAGCGGATTGGCCAGAAGCCCCTGCACATCTGGGGTCATTCACTCGGCACAGGGTGAGATGAACTCGCCAGAGCCATCTCAGATGTTCCTTTCTCTAGAAGTAGAACTTCTTGTTCTTGGAATAATATTTTGGCATTCATTTGACATAAAGGAATTGATTGTGTAACACCCTGTGGCATTTTGAACTGCTGCTGATGCTGTACATTCCTGTTTTTCCAGAGTGGCCACTAACCTAGTGAGACGGCTGTGTGACAGGGGTATGTGATCATTAGTTTGTGTGTACTTATGGACTGGGATGTTGAAACCGAGAACAAACCCTAGCCAGCAGTGTAAAACTACAATTTTTGTAGACCAAGTAGAAACTTCCGACAGCTGGTTGCAGCCGGTTGAACCTTTATCCTTACCCATTTACCTACCTTCAAAGAAATCGCATTGAATAAAGTGACCATGTGACCGTTGTGACCGTGAATTCAATGTCACCTCATTATTATTCATGAGCACATTCTTGTAGACATGTTCTAAAATGAAATGATTGAAAATCCAAAAGATTTCCAGGGCTGTAAAAGTTGTGGAAATACAATCTTAAAAGGTCATGGACATATTCAAAAGTTAGGGGCCAATTAATAATTCTATTCAGCAAGGAGGCATTAAATTGATCAAAAGTGACAGTAAAGACATTTATGATGATACGAAAAAAAAAATCTATTTCAGTAAATTACTCTTCTTTTATACTTCCTGTTCATCGAAGAATCCTGAAAAAAATGATCACAGTTTCCACAAACAAATTAAGCGGTACAACTGTTTTCAACATTGACAATAACACGAAATCTTTTTTGAGCAGCAAATCAGCATATTAGACCGGTTTCTGAAGGATCATGTGACACTGAAGACTGGAGTAATCCTAAAAATTCAGCTTTGAATCACAGGAATAAATTACATTTTTAAAAAATATATTAAAATAGAAAACATTTATTTTAAACTGGAATAATATTAGGGTTTTACTCTATTTCTGATTAAATAAATTCATCTTTGGTGAGCAAAAGAGACCTATTTCAAAAACATTTTGAACTAAAGTGTAAAATGTTCTCGATATGCTTCTAAAGCATTTATTTGGCTAGAGTTTACTGTTTGTGAGTGTGATCTATATCAAGCCATTTTTCAAAATCCTTCTAATCCTCACAAATGCCTGGAAAAGTGATGACTAATTCTGGAAAAGAATTGGTCAGAAAGTGTGGAAACCCTAAATGTCAAATTTGAGTCTAAATCATTTATTAATATTATTTAATTATAATTGGCTCACATAAAGAACGATGAATGTAAATTGAAGTGCCCTGATTTAGGAATATCATTTCTTTATTTCTTGTCAGTAAGGAAGCTGCGACTCTGATTTGACGTTTCAGAAATAGACAAGCTTTAATAGGCACTGACTAGATTAAGAGTGGACTTATGTAATCGGCAAACACTTCAAGTCTTTAAGTTACATAAGCGTGTATTTGAGCCGCTGTTAAAACTTGGAGTGATGCAGACTTCCTACCTCTGTGTTTATAGGAACGCCCCCTGACTCGCTGATTTTAGAGTCGCCCTTTACCAATATCAGAGAGGAAGCCAAGAGCCATCCCTTCTCTATGGTGAGAAATCAAGTTCCTGTTCACTCTCAAAGTATCATGTATTGCCTTTGTGCCACGAATAAAAGCAGAACTGATAAATGTTAATTTCTTATACATGTGTAACAGGTTTACAGATATCTACCAGGCTTTGATTGGTTCTTCCTGGATTCAATTACTGTAAATGACATCCGATTTGCCAGTGATGAGAAGTAGGTTCTTCTTGTCTTCTTTTTTGTTTGTTTTTCTGTAAGTTTAAGTGTGATTGTTTGTTTACCCTGTGTCCACCTAGGGAAACTGTTGAGTGTTTACACAATCTCAGCTCTCTGTTCTGTAGCATTTTACATACTGGAGGCTTCATCTTCCTCTGAGAATTTGTTTTAGGAACAGACTTAATGTGAATGCTTGTGTACTGTAAAGAGAGCACTTTAGTATTGTTGTGGCAAAAATCCTGTTAAACATCATCACTGCGTAAGAGACACTCAGTCAAATTAATAAAAAGAGAAGTATTTATTCTTGCAAGAATAGGTTCAGTCTAGTTCACAGAAGTTACGCTGTGCAAGAGAGTGACACCCAACAGGAAGATATGAGACAGCCTTTATACTCTTTTCAAGGTTCCTCCTCACCCGCTGTACCTTTCACCCACCCAGATAAGGTCCTTACTGCTGTTCAGTTTCTACTTAAAGACACAAACTGGTACTGAAATAAACTGGCCAAAACTGACCGTCCCTAAGGTCAGAGGTCCTGTCCCATATGTTCCTGAAACGTCACGCACAAGCACGTACACATATATTTTTATACATTGAATAGGTTCTCTCTCTTATGATACCTGTTAGGGATCAATGACTATTCAAATTTCTACAACAGTATTCAGCCCCATGTGACCGTTGATTCTTCAGACATAGGAACAATTCATTACAAAGACCTACAGTGCAAGTTTCCAGGCTGTAATAAGACAAGCTCTATGAAAACCCTACAAGGTTGTACCTCTTTTGAGTACTTGGAGTATTTCAAACACCTGAAGAAACTGTGTCTGTCTATCTCTTAGTGTCAAGCACATATCCTGTCCGGTTCTGATCCTGCATGCAGAAGATGACACAGTTGTACCCTTCCAGCTGGGAAAGAAGGTAAAGCATCAATGTCAAACAATGACAGGGTTCATTTAAAACTGTAGAATGGATAGTTCAGACTCTAAATTCTGATTGGATGAGATATGCTCGTTATATTTGGATTACAATCATTTTGATCTCTTGTTATGATTAAACCTAATTTCTGCTTTTTAAAGCACATATGGCATGTCTGATGGTATTTTTTTTACTTTTATCTGCAATGTTTCTCAGGCTCAAGTTTTGCTATATACATGTGAGGATGTGTATTAAACAACATGTTACATGTCAAACAAAATCATATGCCAAATAAAGTTGCAGTAAAAATAGTTTTTGTTTTGTTCAGAGATAACCTAAACCTAAATATATCTTCATTACAAACCATTGGTATCACTTTTTATTTTATTTTTTATATTAACTTACATTATTATACTATATAGAACACAACCACGGTGTTACTTATAGCTGTTTGATGTAGGGTTATTATAGTTTACTAAAACCATAAATAAAATCTGTTACTTGAAATAAAGTAAACATTAACTGAAATAAATAAAATATTAAAACCGTAAATGTATTTTATTTTGTTTATCTTGATAATAGATAATAGTCATATAAAAAAAACTACTAAAAAAGTCAAAACATACTATACGATACTAAAATAACACTGGTTATTATTAGAATTATTATACAACAATAATAATATAGTATGGTAGCTGCTAAAGCATTTGTTTTTTTTAAGATGGTCTGTTCTCTGTAGTAGTAATAATAATAATAATAAAACAATATATTATATATTAATATTATTATTATTAAAAATATAATTAATATAATCATTATTAGTATTAATAATAACAACAGTAATAGTTTAAATGGTACCTCCTAATACATTAGTTTGAAAGATGCTGTTCTCTCTGTCTATCCACAGCTGTATGATTTGGCGGCTCAGAGCAAGAGTCTGAATGGACATAAGGTTCAGTTCATCCCGTTCTCCAGCTCTCTGGGCTACAGACACAAGTTCATCTACAAGAGCCCACAGCTACCAAATATACTCAGGTATGTACTATACACTTTACAAACTGCAGCCATCTGTACTTTTTCCCAGTGCTCAGTGCTGACAAAACAGTAAAGCAACATTAATCTTATTTTTTGGGTGTGAATACAAGCTATTTTTAGGATTGTGCCAGGTGGTGTAATTTTGACATTCTGCTCCTGGTCCCTGACCAACAGCCGAGCCAATAGTAATTCAGACATACATAAATCACTGTCATTCTGGTCCAGTTTGTGGTGGTACTGAACCAACAAACAGATCTAGTTTTATTTGAAATGGGGTTGTTGGTACAACAAGGGAGACAGACCTTTACATTTCTTTAGTAAACACTAGAGGTGGGGTTCTCAAACATTTTGTCAACTGAACCGCTGTGATCAACATTATTTATTTGTAATAGCCTGAGATTTTAAGTAATAACCTTTAGTTTTCTAAATGTATTAAATTGAGTTAATAATTGAATGACTGATTCTTTTTTGAAGTTGAGTTGTGTTATTTGAATTTGTTCACTTTTTATATGTATTATTAATTATATATTAAATACAGCTGAATATATTTGGACACTGAGACAACTCAGGTTAAACTTTATGTATTAGTTAAAGTCTGCAAGACTTTTTCCAAGAACTAACTACCTTTCATGGACATGTTTTCTTTTTCAATTTCTGTTGAACAACTAGTCCGACTTTGAAGGTTATGTTTTCTGGACAAATTAGATAAATTTGTCAAAATTTTTAACTGTATATCTATGGTTTTGCTATCTATCTTTATATATGACACTGAAGTGTGGCTAAAGCATCAGAATCCTTCTATACTTTTATAGATATTTGTATATACTATTAAACATATTTTTGTACATATCTGTTTTTTATAGATATATTTAATGTAATTTATATTGATTTAAATGTTTAATTCAAGAATAGCATTTCTACAACTGTAGCAAATCCCGGGCCAAGAAACCCAGTTTTATTTCTATTAGATTTTGAGAAATCTAATGTGTTTTTGTTCTCTTTGTCTCTCTGTCTCAGTGACTTTCTCAGTGCAACGCTTCCTCACATGTAGTCAAGATCATTTTACCTGACTGCCCTCTCTCACACACTGTCAGTTAAACACACACACACAATATACATTATCCGCACCGTGTACATCACGTGTACATGTGCACACACACAAGCATGGACTGAAGATGCACTGGCTCCTTTTGCGTTCCTTTGTTAACACAACCTACGGAGGGAGAAAGTTATCATTTTTGAGAGAGTGACAGGACTGGGTGATTTGTTTCACCGCCTCCTGTTGTCATGGTAACAGATCTGAAGGGGCAGCTGGATCACAAAGTATGCAAAATAATATGCAAATATGCACTGAAATTAATGCGCAAGTCAACGAGCCTCTTCAAGGAAAGAAGTACAGATGAAGTTTTAACAATGGCACTGAGAAGACCACACGGTCAAAGGGACGAATCAGGACAACATGCGATAATGATGTCACCGTCAGTGCTTGCTGACTGCGATTCACTGTTTTGTTTTTACGAACGTACAATAACCGACTTATTAACAATATCATGGACCTGAATTACACTCAATGTGAACAGCGAGTTGTTTTAGGTTGAACTTGAATTATGTACAATAAAATGTCGTCTTTCTTTTTGTTTCTTCCCATTTAAATGATGTGTCTCCTGAATGATTTTAAAGTGCAGATTTTTGTGCTGCCTTTGCATTAAAACTCTGTGACTTTTTTTATGGGGTTTATTGTGTTTATGCTGTAATGTTTGCTTGGTACATATGCAACCCAACTGCAATCAGAACTGAATGAGCTTTTGACATGACATTTCCCTCCCCAAATTCCCATTGTTTCATTATTTTAATGCATTTGGTTGATCTATGCTAGTTTGCATGCCTGTAACTGGAAAAAAAGATTGTTGCTCTGTCAAAAGAAAAAACTGTATGCAAAATCATTTTCTTTTCTTCGTTATGTGGTTTATATATTTTCTTTGGTGTGTATACTCACTTTGCACATTCCAAAAAATAATATATTAAAAACAATAATTCCTTGTTACCATAATATGTTGGATACCCACATCAAAAACCCTAGTGACAAATCTTGATTTTTGAATGTGATTTTTTAAAACTTATTTTTATTAATATTACATTAAATTTGTGCCCTCCCCTTTAATATAGAGCCAAAAAACCTTTATATAAATCAGCAACACACTGATGTACACTACTGTTCAAAAGTTTGGGGTCAGTAAGTTTTTCTCTTATGTTCACCAAGGCTATATTTATTTGACTAAAAATACAGTAAAAACAGTCAAATTGTGAAAGGGTTCTTATGCAGTTTGGAGAAGTATGGGATTTGATTTGAGTATTTTCCAAGTCTGGAAAAGTATGGAAAAATATAAAATTAAGAATTTCTAAACTTATACAAGCAGAGCGGTTTCATGACAAAATCGATCATTTAGTGATTGTCTAACACGACTGAATGAATTTAAGGCGCACATTTTCATTACACAAAACTGTTTGTCTTTACCATAATCTCTTTAAAAGAATGCGTGTGCCACTCAAACCAGCAACAGATAAACGATCATTTAAATCAGACTGTACTTTGCTGTTTGGTGGTCGTGCCACATCAAACCACATTTACAGTATCAAACTGTGTCAGGGGTGAATACGTGAAGGTTATAAAGCACTTTCGGTTTCTTCTCATCATACCAGCGCATGTTATCACTTCTAGAAAACGATCAAAAATTAAAATTATAGATGAATGTACTGTATTACAAATATAGTACTGAAAATAGTGTTGTATGCACCATTTATGTTAAATATGGTCTGAACTTTTTTTTAAATGGAAAATGTGTAGGAACCCTGTATTACAATATATTATATTTTAAAATATGTTCTAATATTACGCAATATAATTTATTCCTGTGATGCAAAGCTGAATTTCCTGCATCATTACTGCAGTCTTCAGTGTCACGTGATCTTTCAGAAATCATTCTAATATGCTGATTTGCTGCAGTTTTTATTCTCAATGTTGAAAACAGTTGTGCTGCTTAATATTGTGTAAACCATAATATTTTATTTATGAATAGCAAAAAAAAAAAAAAAACTTTATTTGAAATCTTTTGTAACATTTGTCACTTTTGATCAATTTAATGCATCCTTACTGATTTGTGTTCTTTCAAAAGAGAAATCATACTGAACCAAAACTTTTGAACAGTAGTATGCTTTGTTTACAGTTCTTGAATATACATATTTTTTTCTAACAAGTTCATTCTGACCTAAACTTCACTTTTAGTGTGTCTTCCAATGTTTTATAGTTGTGTTCTCTAATTTGGCTGAATAATGACTCTAGAAATAACGAGTAATAACGACACATATCTTTGATTTGCTATGACATCTTGTCATGTATATTTGATGATCATATTTTCTTCATATTTTCTTCTTAGATCTGCTGTATTGTTGCTCTGTGTGTCAGGTTACATTTGTAAGACATTTTTTGGGCTGGTAATGATAGGAAGGTCATGTGAGCATGTCATGTGAGCATGCAAGCTTGGATCGTCTCAAGGCTCTGTTCGTACACTGTCAATGTTACTCTCAGAAAGAAATTGCATCCCAATATTTTTTGTTTTCTTCTGCCAGTGTGGGCTCATGATGGACTGATACACTGAAAGCAAAACAACCAAAATATCTTAATTTGCAAAGGATTATGTAGAAAGGATCAAGTTTTAGCGAGACCACCAGGTCCTAGAGAAGTGCAATAATCTTATCTAAAGCCGAAGGACAACCATACTGTACAGTATGTAAGACCAAAAACAAACTATATATAGAGGTATAAATGAAGCCACTCAATTATGTATCCTGTTGTGTTAGAATGTAAAAATGGACCACAGTATATTTGGATGTCACTGCTCTGAACACAGATTTTATTCTGTCGTCTTTGTTGATGTTGACCAAACTTTGCATATTTGAATTCAACACTTATATTTTAAAATTATTTTTTGTAATGAAATGAAATACTGCCCAGTTATTTTAACAGCAACTCGGTTTCTTTTTGCAGACTACAGGTCCTTCTCAAAAAATTTGCATATTGTGATAAAGTTAATTATTTTCCATAATGTAATGATAAAAATTAAACTTTCATATATTTTAGATTCATTGCACACCAACTGAAATATTTCAGGTCTTTTATTGTTTTAATACTGATGATTTTGGCATACAGCTCATGAAAACCCCAAATTCCTATCTCAAAAAATTAGCATATCATGAAAAGGTTCTCTAAACGAGCTATTAACCTAATCATCTGAATCAACTAATTAACTCTAAACACGTGCAAAAGATTCCTGAGGCTTTTAAAAACTCCCAGCCTGTTTCATTACTCAAAACCGCAATCATGGGTAAGACTGCCGACCTGACTGCTGTCCAGAAGGCCATCATTGACACCCTCAAGCAAGAGGGTAAGACACAGAAAGAAATTGCGGCGTGGCATGGAGGCAATCAGCCTGTGGCACTGCTGACAAGCCTCAGGAATCTTTTGCAGGTGTTTAGAGTTAATTAGTTGATTCAGATGATTAGGTTAATAGCTCGTTTAGAGAACCTTTTCATGATATGCTAATTTTTTGAGATAGGAATTTTGGGTTTTCATGAGCTGTATGCCAAAATCATCAATAAACAATATTAAAACAATAAAAGACCTGAAATATTTCAGTTGGTGTACAATGAATCTAAAATATATGAAAGTTTAATTTTTATCATTACATTATGGAAAATAATTAACTTTATCACAATATGCTAATTTCTTGAGAAGGACCTGTATATCATGAGTGGTTTACAATGTTTGTTTTCTTCTAAGCTGCTAAACCTTACTGGACACATGCACAGATGTAAGTACAGTATGTTTGTTTGTAAACAATAAAAAGGACTGGAAAATAAATATGTATCCCTTTCTTTATACTTTCTAAAACCTTTATACTGAATCCCAGGACGGCATATTTTTTTTTTAAGTACCTCACTGACTGACTTCCCCCAACCCCCCCCCCCACCCCCCACCCCCCACCCCCCACCCCCCCACCCCCCACCCCCCCACCCCCCACCCCCCACCCCCCACCCCCCCATGTAGCAGAATACACATACATATACAAATAAACCACAATGTGAACGATTAATAGACCGGGACAAACTGAAATCCAGTTAAACTAGTTACACTACAGGGAAGCTTGCGTTCAATTCTATCTTACCCGACACCTGTTCAAGCCATTCATTACTAGACTGAGTGATATGAACATGGCGTAACATAAGACAACAGCCTTCAGTCTTTACAACAATGAACAGATTCTCCAACTTGCAATTGGAATTGCCTTGTTTAGTCATTTAAGTCAACAGCATACGGTTTTTATTTATTTTATTATTCGTTAACATGGTAATATCCTTACAGTCCTTGTGTAAAAAAATAGCAAGAAAACCAGGCCTCAGTACAAGTGTGAATGTTCAAAGATGACATCCATATGCATACATTCAAATGACAGCCTGGAATCTGTAGCTTGAACTGACCCTTTTCATAAACTGACTTTTTTTCAACTCTAAACAGCATTTCAGATACATTAGCACAAACATATCATTGACATTGACATCAGCTCACCCTGACAAAATAGAAAATATGTGGTATTTGATGGATTCCTGTGAGTTTACATCATCCAGCTGCCATATATCCTCTATTCTCGTTTTATTAAATATTTACATTACTGTTGTTAATATTGCACAGTATGCACACAAGGCACCCTTTAACCTGCGTCAGAAATATTGCACAGTATGCACACAAGGCACCCTTTAACCTGCGTCAGAAAGCTTGAATAAAAAGATAATTTGGACACTGAACCACATGCGTTCTGGAGTCATTACATTAATGCTGTTTGCTACTTTTGAGACGGTTGTTTCTGACTGGTTATATACTGCATTTTAGGGCAGGGAGACTAATTATACGAAATTTAAACAAACCAAAGGTGGCTGATCAAATATTTCCTGAAGCTACTAAGCCCTATTCCAGGACGCAAATGATAGTTAGGTCTCCAATGTTTTCCAGTTGTTGATTTCACTTCCTAAAATACATAAAACAGGGATAGAACTATAGTCTTGGCTATTGAAATTAGTGGCATCTCGGTTATAATCAGTCAGAATGCCCACTCTTAAAAGTGATACAAGGAATGCACCAAAATTGAGAATTTACACATGCATTAATACAG
The DNA here is from genome assembly GCA_026230005.1 of Gila orcuttii. NCBI lineage: Eukaryota > Metazoa > Chordata > Actinopteri > Cypriniformes > Leuciscidae > Gila > Gila orcuttii. Next base: position 30,234,401 of record JAPDVR010000013.1, on the reverse strand, counting down.
CTGTAAATTTAGGCTAGACAAAGCTCTAACTAAATGAAGCTTCAATAAATTAGTCTCAGATGAGCAAACAATTTGAATTGGCAAAACCGAATCCATGAAAATGGAGTATGGGCAAGTGAAAGTAACAGTGATTTTAAATGTACCACAGTGCACATGGAGGGGTTAGTTTGTGTGTATATTGAGGGTACAATACAGTCGTGAAATTCAAAAAGGTTCCATGTGGTGTTATGCATAGTGCGAGAAACCTGAAGGCACACCAACACACTGGGAATGGTTGCGAAACAAGCAAGCAGACCCAGTGTTCCCTGCTCCCTCATTCCCGTGGTTCATTAGGTGGCGGGATCTTGACGTCTGACGGCTCCACTCCCCAGATCTCACGGGCGTACTCGGTGATGGTGCGGTCACTGGAGAACTTTCCAGAAGCAGCAATGTTCCTGATCACTGTTTTGGTCCATTCTTTTGGATTCTGTATAAATAAATAAAAAAGAGTGGGGGAATTTTACTTATAGATGTATAGGCAAAACGACTCGGTTACTAACGTAACCTCGGTTCCCTGAGAGGAGGGAACGAGTATTGCGTAAGTAGCTTACGCTATGGGAAAACTCCTTTTCTCGAGAATATTGAAGTCTTTATGTAAAACGCATTGCAGCTGCACAGCTGACAGCAATGAACGAAGGAACTCGGTCATTGGCTGTGCTGCGGCAACTTGCTCGAACCAATGACGGGGCGACTCTGAATGCGCGACCAATGAGCGCGCTTCGCGCCCGCGCGCGTCAGAGCCTTATGCGTGCTGAACTTCGCCTTATGATAGCCAGAGGCAGGTGCCTGAGCTGAAAAGCAAAGTTATCATCCAACTAGCCGGCAGAGGCGAGCTTTATATGTGGGAAAAAATACAGAGCGGCTAGAAGGCGCTCAGTGTGACACAAGCACATACATAATCTAGATACGAACTCGCAGTTCAACTAGCATTATGCTGATAGCACATTGGAATGCAATGTCGGGACCTGTAGGTTGTAGAATCTGATAAATGTGGACGGTGAGGCCCAGCCTGCCGCCGCACAAATATCCTCGATCGGTATCCCGCTCGACCATGCCCAGGAAGAAGCCACACTCCTGGTGGAGTGTGCTTTGACTCCCCAGGGGCATTGAAGTCCCTTAGCTTCATAAGCCAGCGCTATAGCTTCGACTATCCAGTGAGAGATTCTCTGCTTTGAAACGGCGGAACCTTTCGTACGGCCGCCAAAGCATACAAACAGTTGTTCTGTCTGTCTGAATAGGGCAGAACGCTCCAAATACACTCTGAGAGCCCTAACGGGGCAGAGTAGATTAGCGTTGTGTTCGTCTGCTGGAGACGAAAGCGCAGTTAGGGAGATAACCTGTGCTCTGAAGGGAGTGGTGAGCACTTTAGGAATATACCCATGTTTCGGTCTAAGGACGACCCTGCAGTCGTTAGGTCCGAATTCTAGGCAGGCAGCGCTTGTTGAAAGCGCGTGCAGGTCGCCCACTCTCTTGACCGAGGCGAGTGCCAGCAAGAGCTGTTTAAGGTGCACGGTTCGGAGTGGTTCGAACGGGGGCCCTTTAAGAGCGTCTAGGACCGTAGCTAGGTCCCAGATCGGCACTGAGGGGGGGCGTGAAGGGTTCATCCTCCTGGCGCCCCTTAGGAAACGAATAATTAGGTCGTTTCTTCCCAATGGACGTTCCATTACAAGGTCGTGTGACGCTGTGATGGCAGCCACATATACTTTGAGCGTGGAGGGGGTGCGGCCCGCCTCCAGAAGCCCTTGTAGGAAAACGAGTACACTCGTAATCTCGCATGTTACAGGGTTCAGGCCCTTGGTATTACACCAGTCACTGAACACTTTCCATTTCTGGGCATATAAGCGTCTCGTGGAGGGCGCCCGCGCCTCAGCGATGGTTTTTAGTGCTCCGCTCGCGAGGTTCCAGGGAACCCGTTGAGGGGCCATGCATGAAGGGCCCACAGATCGGGGCGGGGATGAAATATCATCCCGCTGGCCTGACTGAGGAGGTCTGGCCTCAGTGGAATCGGTTGTGGTGCAGATTGCATTTGCATCAGATCTGGAAACCATGTTTGGTTCTTCCAGAGTGGGGCTATCAGCAGCACTGCGTTTCCCTCCTCTCTGACCCGACTGATGACCTGTGGCAGCACGCGATCGGGGGAAAGGCATATAAGGGGCGGCTCGGCCAGCTCTGGGCGAGCGCGTCCGTGCTTTTCGTGAAGAAAAGAGAGCAGTGCGCGTTCTCCTTGGGGGCGAAGAGGTCGATCTCCGCTTTGCCAAAGGTTTTCCATAACCACTGAATCGTCAGAGGGTTGAGAGCCCATTCTCCTGGGAGAATCTTGTCTCTGGATAGCATGTCTGCCCCCTGGTTCAGGGCGCCTGGCACATGCGCTGGTCTCAGCGAGCGCAAGTTGTGCTGGGACCATAAAATGAGTCTCCTGGCCATTGAATGCATGGAGCTCGACCTGAGTCCACCCTGGCGATTTATGTACGACACTACCGTCATGTTGTCCGTTCGGACCAGGACGTGTTCGTTTTTTAGATGTGGGAGCAGGGCTCTGAGAGCCAAAGCGACCGCTTTCATTTCCAGACAGTTTATGTGTAGGCGCTTCTCCGGGTTTGACCAAAAGCCGGAGACAGGCCTGCCCTCGTAAAGGGCCCCCCAACCTATTTTGGAGGCATCTGTCGTTATCATCTTTCTCCTTGTGTTCACACCCAGACTCACGCCTGACTGGTACCAGTCGGCGGCTTTCCAGTGCGTCAGGACTTTTATACAGCCGTGGTTCGCTCTGATTAAAAAGTGGCCCGAACGCCACGCGTGAGTAAGGACGCGGCTCTTGAGCCAGCGTTGGAGAGGGCGCATATGCAACAATCCTAGCTGGAGTACGGCCGATGCTGAGGCCATGAGACCGAGCATCCTCTGAAACCGTTTGACGGGGGCGCGCGCGCCCGCTCTGAATGATGTTGCAAGGCGCCGGATGGTGAGCGCGCGCTCCGATGAGAGACGCGCTGTCATTTGCATCGAGTCTAGAACTATTCCCAGGAAAGAAATTCTCTGGCTGGGAGATAGTATGCTTTTTGCAAAATTGATTCTTAGACCCAGGCATTCTAAATGGCTGATAATCCAAGATCTGTGTGTTATTAGCTGACTCTCTGATTGTGCTAAAACCAGCCAATCGTCGAGATAATTCAGTATTCGCACTCCCCTTCGTCTTAGGGGGGAAAGTGCTGCATCCATACATTTCGTGAATGTACGGGGAGCCAGGGACAGGCCGAACGGGAGTACTGTGTACTGGTATGACTGTCCCTCGAAAGCTAATCTCAGAAACGGCCTGTGATGAGGCGCTATTGGAATGTGAAAGTAAGCATCTTTCAGATCCACTGAGAGAAACCAATCTCCTGGGCGCACTTGCGCGAGGATATGCTTGGTTGTTAACATTCTGAACGAGCGAATTATTAGTGCTTTGTTCAGGTGTCTGAGATCTAGGATGGGGCGGAGACCGCCATCCTTTTTCGGGACGAGAAAATAGCGGCTGTAAAAACCTGTCCCGCTCAGAGAGGGGGAAACAGTTTCCACAGCGCCCTTTTCTATTAGTTTGCGCACCTCGGTGCGTAGAACATGTGAACACTCTTTTCTCACTTTCGTCTCGACCACAGTCGTAAAACGTGGTGGTCTGCGAGCGAACTGGAGCGAGTATCCGTGCTTTACTATATTCAATACCCATTTCGGCATATCTGGAATGTTTTCCCATGCCGCTGCGTGTACAGATATGGGCTGAATACAGGCTAGGGGCGGGCCGCTGTGACGTAGGGACCCGGCTAGCGAATCGCCTGAGCTCGTAGCTCTCAGAGGCGCGGGCGCACGCTGAGCAGCTGAGTGAATGGGCGCGTGTGTGATTACAACAGCGCGCGCTGTGTTTGTAAAACTCGCAGCCTGAGCTGAGGTTTTGTTTGACACTGTAAGGGCAGTGTTTATAAGTGGGGGTGCATAAACAGTGGTAGGCACACGCGTCACTTTTATAATGTTTCCCGCTTTTACTGGGGATGAATTTATAACTGTGTGAACAGTGCTTGTGTGTAGTGGTGCGTACACGACCGTAGGCACGTGATCTACATTCATGGGAAGCGCAGCCTGAGCTGGGAATGAATTTGGCACTGTTTTGACAGTATCTGGGAATGCACACTTTGTGGACATGTGAACCCTTAGTGATGCAGGCAGAAAAAGACTCTTTTTGTGTTTTCTGTGCGTCGCCGTAAAAACGGCGTTTGTTTGCAGGTGAGCGAGCTCTGTGACTGGCCCATTGACTGCTGTATGGACATATCCAGCCGCCTGTAAGGGGACTGGGTAATGTTTGAGCTTTTGCAGAGAGAGTAGTCCGGCTTTTGCGAGACACGCACTCTCTCTTCTCATTTCTGTGGCTAGGACGGCTTTCGAGGCTCAGGGTTCAGCACAATCTTGGGCCGAGGACCCCGTCGCTCAGGAGGCGGCTTGCGGTTGTGAGAGCGCGAGCGGCGTCGAGCGTCAGCCTGAGGCGCAGGCTGAGAGGCGGTGGGGGCTGTTCTAGCCCGCTGCGGCTGTGGCGGTCTCTGTCTGCTCTGCGATGAGCTGGAGCGCTTTGGCAGGAAATGACGCATAGCTTGTGAAGCGTTCTGGGCCTCAGTGAAGCGTTTGGCGAAACCTTTAACCGCCGGTCCAAACAGCCCGCTGGTGGAGATAGGCGCATCGAGAAATGGCGCCTTATCCGCGTCCTTCATTTCAGTCAGAGTCAGCCACAGATGGCGCTCGAGAACAGTCAAATTAGCCATAGCACGGCCGATGGACTGGGCGGTGGCCTTCGTGGCTCGCAGAGCTATATCAGTCGCGCTGCGTAAGTCCCTGAAGGGCCAGACTCGTCCATAGAGCGGAGAAGCTTGGCTTGGAACACTTGAAGTACCGCCATTGAGTGAAGCGCTGATGCAGCTTGGCCGGCGGCAGCGTAGGCGCGACCGGCGAGAGCAGAGGTAGTGCGGCAGGGCTTCGAGGGGTGGGAAGCTTTGGACAAGCTGTCGTCCATTCCCCCGTCGTCCTCGGACGCGGCGAAAGTCACAAGGCCCACCGCTCTGCTAGAGGGGTGTGGGTCCGGCTGGGTGAACTGAACCGGCGGTGGGGAAGGCAAGAGCGGCGGTGAAGCACGCGGAGACTGGCTCGGCGTGACGTCACTGAGCTCAGGTTCAGGAAGCCTCTGTGAGCGGCGCTTTTTCCTAGTGCGCGGCTCAAACAGAGGGGTGGCGATGGGCTCGCTCACGGCGAAAGCGGCGAGGCGAGCCCGTAGTGCGGAGAGACCCAGGTCATCACATTCCGGGCATCCGCCCTTGGTCAAAGCAGCTTCTGCGTGGTCACGGCCCAGGCAGCGAGCGCAGATGATGTGACGATCCCCGTCCGGGAGAAGGTCTCTGCACGACGCGCATAAAGGCATTTGAAACAACGCCTTATTGGAAATTTGCTCTTTCACAAATGTCGCGGGGCGGACAGATGTAAAATACTTGCGTATATGGCGCGCCGGATGGCTCAGTAGGAGGTGCTTGAAGGCGGCTGAAGGTGCCGACGTCCTCGTAGCAATCCCGCTGGTATGCTTTTCCACGGCGGCGAAGGCTTCCAATAATCCGGAGGATCCAGCGAAGAAGGTGTTCGCTGAAGGAGATTAAATCTAAAGAACTCTCATGACGGGGCGCCCAATATATAGCTTGGCCACGCCCATCTTGGCGGGCTCTGACGCGCGCGGGCGCGAAGCACGCTCATTGGTCGCGCATTCAGAGTGGCCCCGTCATTGGTTCGAGCAAGTTGCCGCAGCACAGCCAATGACCGAGTTCCTTCGTTCATTGCTGTCAGCTGTGCAGCTGCAATGCGTTTTACATAAAGACTTCAATATTCTCGAGAAAAGGAGTTTTCCCATAGCGTAAGCTACTTACGCAATAGGAGAGACCTCTCGAAAGGGAACTGCTTGTTTCCCAATAACAACTTTTTTTTAAGCTTTCTTCATTCATTATTTCTCAAAAATCAGTTCTACATTTTGAGCAGTGGAAGACACATTCAAACTCGAAGTAGATCAATCAGCCAATAAATGGTCATTTTCAGATTATGACCATCAGCTAATAATTAACAGGAGTGTCAGGGCGCCCACTTGTATCACTTACAAAAAAAACTTTGATAACATTTCATTAAAAATGCAGTTTAAAATTATAGGTTTAATATAGATCATTAATAAAAAAATATTTAAATGTTCAAATTACGAAATAGCCATTGGAAACCCTGGTCTCAGCCATTGAAAAACCCATATTGGTAGACCACTTATGAATATCCAAACCATCTGAACTCACCCTGTAGAGTTCATTAACTTTTTCTTGACTGCTGATATATGATTCATAGTCTGCAAACACCTTGAACCTGAGAGAGAAAAACAACAGAAGTCAGACACCTACAAATGTAAAAATAAATGTGATAATGGGTAATTGTTGCATACAGTTTCCATAAACTTTATATATACACACACACATATACATACATATATATATATATATATATATATATATATATATATATATATATTCGGGGTGCACCGAAATTTCGGCCGCCGAAAATGTTCGGCCGTAAATGGCATTATCGGTTTCGGGCCGAAATAATAATAAAAAAAACAGCCGAAAACGTAAACCGAAAATGAATGTTACCCGCCCCTCCCATCCGTGCGCAAGCGCTTAGGTTTCACTCACGGAAGGTCAAGCTGTTATCACGCGTCTGAGGGATGTCTCCCGCATATTGATAGCGGCTCCCTGATGCCCGCAAATTAGTTCAAATCTCCCGGAGCAAGAGCTCGTGTGAACATGAAGCGCATGTAAGACCCCCAGTTCAATTTTCTTTGTGTATAGCAGTTACATTAAAATTTGCGTAGCACTGCACAACTGTGTTTCCTAAGGCTACATAGGCTTACATGTTGTTTACAGTTTGAGTTTGGATTAAGTTCTAGTGCTGTTTTTGCACGGTTGTTTTGCATTGTTTTGCACAGCAATTTAAAATGTAAGTAAAAAATTGTTTACATGCAGCAGCAGAATAGAGGCCCACTGCCATTCTGTGATTTTGTGTGCAGTTATTCAGATAATTGTGGATCTTTTTGCACAACTGTTAAAAAAACTATTTTTTTTTTGATGGAACACAAAACTTGAAGAATAATATTATTTGGTATTATTATTTATTGTTAAAAATATCTTAGGTTTTGTACTGTATATATATACTGTGTATATATTATATATATATATTATATATATATATATATATATACATATACACAGACAGTTGCCTACTGGAAATTATGTCACAAAATCTGATGAAAGTGATGCTTTTGAAAACATATTTCTGACAATAAATGAAAGATTTTTAAAATGGCATGGCTATTTTGTCTCGGCGGAGCTGAGATGAGAACAATCGGAACCATAGCGGTCAACCCTCCCGTTTTTTCCGGGTTTCTCACGTATTTTAGCTATTTTTCCGCTGTCTTCCCGTTTTAGTATTTTCCCGTAAAATATCACGTATTTTTACGCTCTGATTGTGTGAGACGTACAAGCTCGGGCAGATTCGGCTTGAAGTCGTTCATCCTCGGATGCGGCGCCGCGCGCGCTGTTACAAAAAAAGCCGTGCACACAGCAAAGCGAAATGGGGTCTTGCGCAACCAACTCGTCATTTTTGCCGCGCGCACCTTCGCGCTCGTGCGGACGCGTCAAGTATAAACCATGGTATAAACAAAGCTTAACCCTAACTCCGTGTCAGCGTGCGCTCTGATCGGTAAAGGGGCACAGACCTCTCCCGAATCATCTCCAGCTGTAGCAGCCTCCGAACTTCCGAAGCACCACCAACTCCGCCTCCGTTTCCCTCGTAAGCTGATATTAGTATTTAAACATTCTCTATGATAAAAAATGTTTGTAAGAAATATTTTAATAACACTGTTTTGGCGGTTATAGAGTTCTAATGACGGTGTTCAACTATAGGCCTAACCGTCGGTCTCACGGTTACGGTCACACCCCTAACACACACACACACACACACACTCTCTCTCTCTCTCTCTCTCTCTCTCTCTCATACACATACACACACACACACACACACACACACACACTGTCTCTTTCTCTCTCTCACATATGTATAAACTCTTATAAACTCTTTAGACTGTTAATGATTAGTGCTTTTTTTAAAAGTTTGTGGGTAAGAATCGTGTAAAAAAATCTCTTATTTTGGGGATGGATTCCGGGAAATTTCCCTTATTTTCAATGTTCAATGTTGACAGCTATGATCGGAACACGGCCGTATTCTTGTTCAGCTGCTTAATCTCGTTGTCAGTCGACCAGGATCGCGCACCGCTCGCGCATCTAGGTGACACGGATAAATGTACGCAGCAATATAATGGGAGATCCGTAGTTGCTAGGGTTGCCAACCGTTCCGTATAATACGGAATCGTTCCGTATTTGACACATAAAAGGCTTGTTCCGTATTGAACTGATACGGAACGCACTTTGTTCCGTATTTTTGAAAATCAATTCAGTGTAAATCCATGACAGACGCATACCTTCTAATATATATGTCAGACAGACTATGAACGAAGACCCGCTGCTATAATGGCAAATTCGGGGACTTGGCGCCCCCTTGACGGGCTCTGACGTGTAATGACGTAGAGTTGGCTCATTGGTCGCACGTCAGAGGCGCCCGCGCCATTGGATGTGAAGCTGCCGCAGCACAGCCTATGAGCGAGCCAGACGCTCTGCAGCATAGATATACACACGGCTGTGCAGCTGCAAATGCGTTTTACAGGCTTCAGTAAATCGAGTAAAATGAGACATTTGTAGGCTATGATAAGAAAAACTACTACATTAAAAATATAATTTTTTTGCACTGGAAAAAACATTCTAGAAGTCTAATTCTATTGAATAAGTTTGCACAAGGCTACAGAAAACTGATGTGTTTATTTTTCTTCAAATGCAGTCTAAGCCGATTAGTTTTGAATGTTATGTTGTATTTGTTTAAGTTAAAAATAAAACATATTATGAACTAAACAAATAGATGGTTCATTTTTGGCAAAATGATCATGATAGCCTTTATATTTATGAGTTTTGAATGTTATGTTGTATTTGTTTCAGTTAAAAATAAAACGTATTATGAACTAAACAAATAGATGGTTAATTTTTGGCAAAATGATCATGATAGCCTTTCTGAGTGGTTAAGTCTTGTATATTGATTAGGCCTACCCCCCCCTAGTAGTTGCCCGGGATGTGGAAGCGCGCAAAAGTTCCAGAAATGTACAAAAAGTGCCCTGGCCTTGAATGACAAGGTAAGGAAAATAAGCCTAAATCAAAATTAAATAACCATGTTTTGAGCATTTTACTTTAGACACCGGATTATCAGCAAACTGCCAAGAGAACTGCTAGCTGGCTACTCAAAATAAACTAGCAATATGTTCAGTCAGCATATTTGTATTTGATCTGTGTGAATTACAGAAATATAAGACTTGCTAAACCTACATTTAGCTACCAAGCAACCTTTCCACAAGGATAGATTGATTTTATTTTTGTGACTTGTGCATATCTTGATGAGAAATGATGCAGAGTAGGATGAGTGTGTGTGTGCGCGTGCGTATATGTGTTGTAGTAGTAAAGAGATCAAATAGGAGAAGGAAGTGTGTGTGAGGTGGACCTGGTCACCACAGACCCAAATCTTCTCAGCTGTTGCTACTGTCATATGCTGCACTGTCTCTTCATGTGGCATATTATGTTTGGCACATTGTATGGGTCACTCACTATATATCATAACAAGGTAATACAATGTGTAATCAAGTGATGACTGATTAACAGTAATGTAAATGCTAAATGTCCTAATACCTGTTGATACTACAACAATGCAAAGTATATGCTCTTAACCTTGCAGTTTTTCACATATCATGTAATACTCAATTTCTCCATTTCTTTGCACAAAACTCTCCAGAAAGTACTATTTAATGGTTTATTTTTCAAAAAAACAAAAATATTAGTATAAGTTTTTAGAAGAAGCCATTTTCGGTTTCAGTTTCGGTTTTCGGCCAAGTGCATCCTAGATTTTCGGTTTTGGTTTCGGCCCGGAATTTTCATTTCGGTGCATCACTAATATATATATATATATAATTAGATACATCTGTAAGACACAAGAAAATGCAAACTATTTCAAAGATATTCAGACAAGTGCACTCTTTGCTGCCCACCTGTCATGATTCATGAGCATGTTGACAATGTCTTTGAAGAGTTCAGGCTCTTTGGGGCTGAAGAATCCAGTGCTGATTTGATCCATCACCCGTTTGAGTTCAGGCAGACGCTCGTAGTATTCCCTGGCATTGTATCTAGATCACAAACAGTGATGTTATTCTAGACTCAAACTTAAACTATTAAAAGTTGTTTTTCAGTCACTGAAATAAAGCTGAAATCAAATGGAATATAAATATTAGATGAAAAACTTGAAAAAGATGGACTCATGAAAAAGTAAATATGTAAAAACTAAAAGCATAAAAAAAAACTAAAAATGGCAAATCGCATAACTTAAATAAATAACCAAAATTAAAAAGCTGAACATAAAAACTATAATAGTAGGGGTGAATTAAAGGCGATTGGGACAGTTTTTGAATTTCCGCCTTGTGTAACAAGTTTATATTATAATGAAAGGATGCTTGACATACTCTTATGTAAATGAGTCAAAACTCTTCTTTTCAGAATTAGTTTTCTTTACTTTAGCATAATCCAGCTAGCTCTTGAACATTTTTTGTGGTTGATTAGGGGATGCACAAATGAAGAGGTTGGGAAAAACCAATTTCGAACATAAACAATGGTTCTCTATTGCAAGTTCGGTCATTTTTTTTAATTAGCAAAGCCTTTAAGCACTGTCCCAATCACCCAGAATCATGCTGTCCCATCCACCTAGATTGTGACAAAATAAAAACAACCCAATTCTGAAAATAGAAACATGATATACATTTTTTTTTATTGATTTTGTTGCAGTAGAGCATCATATTCATGTTTCCATCAAAGGTTTGTGTAAAATAGTAGTTTCACACCAATGAGGGCATCCAATTTTGACTATGTGGTCAAAAAAGGTTTTATTTTCACTCATTAGGAGAGAAAATAAACTCTGTATAGTTATACTATCCCATTTGAACTAATGTCCTAATCACCCTTAATTCACTCCTATATGTGAATAAATAACACTAAAATAACAGTGATCACAAAACAAATCCAGTCAAAAGGAAATAATTCCACAACTGTCACAATCAGGAAGTTACATTTATGTTTGGTAACGCTTCACTACAAGGTTTCATTTGTTAACATTAGTTAACTACATTAGTTACCATGACCTAACAATGAACAATAATTCTACTGCATTTATTAATCTCCAGAGCTGTAACGAACTATCAATGAACAGTTATACTTTTAATAACTAATGTTAGAAAAGATTAATAAATGCTGTAACAAAATGAAGTGCTTATTGTTAGGTCATTTTAGCAAATGCATTACCTAATAGAACCTTATAGTAAAGTGTTTCCATGTTTGACTTAATCATTCCTCCCATCTAGACCCATGTTCTCTGTCTTATTCGGTTTATATCTATGCACTCTTTCTCACCCCTTTTTGTCCATTGCCTCCACATCCTCGACCCGCATGCCAAAAATGAACAGGTTTTCCTCTCCAGCTTCTTCTGCCATCTCCACGTTGGCGCCGTCCATGGTGCCGATGGTCAGAGCGCCGTTAAGCATGAACTTCATGTTTCCCGTCCCGGAGGCTTCAGTGCCTGCCGTGGAGATCTGCTCGGACAGGTCGGCAGCAGGGATCACTGAAGAGCAAAGCACATGACAAATTCAAATTCCATTATAATCTATGACATCCAATAAATAAAATAACTATGACGCAACTTTAGCAAAAATAATTATTAGATTATCTTGACAAATATCTAATAAATCTGATCTGATATTTTTATGGCTATGTTAATGCGTTTACTCACCCTTCTCAGCTAATGAGACTCTATAGTTCTCCAGGAAAATGACTTTCAGTCTGTCTCCCACCACAGGATCATGGTTGACAACATCCCCCACTGAGGTGATCAGTTTAATGATAATCTTTGCCATGTGATAGCCTGGTGCCGCCTGCAGGAGGCAGTGCAGGATCAGAGAAAAAAAGCCTTTTAGCACTGGACTCTTTTAAACAGTTGTTCTCAACCTTTTTGACTTTAAAGTTCAACACAATTTTCAAACTTTTTAATAGAAACTGGGAGTGTCAATATATTAAGCTATTTATTTTACTGATTGCAGAAGTTTCATAAACAGCATGTTCTTTAATAAATCAATAGTTGTTGAGGGCTGGGGGGGCAAAAATAAATATTAAGTTTACATCTTGGTTTTATGGGGTTTTTTTCAGCATCTCAGTGAAGTTTGATTAAGTTTTAATTAAGTTCGCTGAGACCTAATGCTTTAAATCATGTCAATCTAAAGTACACAAAAATCCCATAATGACAGTTATCACATATACTAATATTATTCAGAATCCCTTTATATATATATATATATATATATATATGGTAACACTTTACAATAAGGTTCGTTAGTTAACATTAGTTAACTACATTAGTTAACATGAACTAATAATGAACTACACTTATACAGCATTTATTAATCTTTGTTCATGTTAATTTCAACATTTACTAATACTTTATTAAAATCTTGTTAACATTAGTTCATGCTCTGTGAACTAACATGAACAAACAATGAATAGCTCTATTTCTATTAACTAACGTTAACAAAGATGAACAAATACAGTAACAAATGTATTGCTCATGGTTAGTTAATGTTAGTTAATGCATTAACTAATGAACCTTATTGTAAAGTGTTACCATATATATTTATATTTATTAATTCACATACCTTTCCTCCAATCATTACGGTCCTGGGAACAAACTTCTTGTTTGGTTCTTTCTTGATCCCTAGAAAAGTGCAGAATAAAATAATTTATAAAATCACTCATTAAATCATTCATTAATTTGAGCCATTTTAAAAAAAGAATCTATGAAATTATGATAAAACAAAAAAAAGTGCAATGTTCTCTTTGGTCAGTTCTTCAGTGCTAAGATAGGTGGCAGTGTTCAAGCACTGATCTTCTATCTTGAATACATTGCTGTGTTTTTCTTTGTGTATTTTCGTACTGTTGTATAAAGTGATGACATGAAGGCAGTTGAGCAGTTGTCTCTTGTACTCATGGATTCTTTTGACATGGATGTCAAAGATGGACTCAGGGTTTATCTTTACTTTGTACTCATTCTCCAGATAAGCTGCAAACTTCTGCTTATTCTCCTAAAAATTACAAAAAAACAAACTTTAAACATGAAGCCAGACATTTTTTTTTTCAATTTTTACATATAAACATAATTACATTTTAAATATCAAAATCAAAGAAGGTATGTCTTTATTTATTTAAAAAAAAATTTAAATGTAGACCTGCTTCACTTTAGCCACATCCCGAATGAACATTTCATCATTGATGTAGTCCAAAAGTTTTCTTAGTTGGAACAGATCCGTCAGGAAGTCTTCACCAATTTTCTGAAAGGGAAAGATAGTGAGGGACAGAAAAAAAAAACTGTGGGGGTAGAGCGAGCAAGAGCTGGATAAAATAAAATAATAAAATATATAACTTTTTAAATAAAATACTACTTTACACCAACTGCATGAATAAGAAGTTAAGAAGGCCACCTCAGCGATGATGTCAGCCAGGCCAGGGTTGCAGAGCAGCAGCCAGCGACGAGGAGTGATGCCGTTTGTCTTGTTCTGAAACTTCTCCGGCTCAACATCACAAAAGTCCTTAAATCTTAAACCAGTTTAAAAAATAAATTAAGTTCTAAATGTAACTATATCAAAAGAACTAAATTTCAATATACAATGGACCTAAATGGCATTAAAACAAAATGCTCCCATGGCTCCGTGGAAATAATTCATTCGCTGTCAAATATTTTTATATATAGACTTATGCACTACTCACACAGTGGTTTTGACAATGTCTGAGTGAATCCGTGCAACTCCGTTGACGGCGTGTGACCCGACCACACAAAGGTGAGCCATGTTGATCCTCTTTGGATCACCCTCCTCGATCAGAGACATCCTGCGCAAACGATCATGGTCGCCTGGATACAGCGCAGCAATTCTCTACAACAGAGAGTCCATCAGACCAACCAGAAATAACTATGATGATCTTGAGTTAGTGTATGTGTGTATCCTCACATCCAGATGCCGCCGGTTGATCTCATAGACAATCTGCAGGTGTCGTGGCAGGAGCTTCTCAAACATGTAGACAGGCCAGCGCTCCAGAGCCTCGGGTAACACCGTGTGGTTTGTGTACGCACACGTCTTTGTGGTAACCTCCCATGCCTACATACACACATGCACACTTAAATGCGGATTTTGGAAAGTTCAAATATAAAATAAAATAACAAAATGAAGTAAATAACTTACAAGAAAATTGTCTGGCTGAATGAACAATACTTTTCATTATATTAGCAATACTTTGTATTTTTCTGCTTAGTCATGTTGACATGAGTAATAGACAAATGCAGAACAACAAAACAGCTGTGAAGGAATTAGCCTGAACATCCCACCTTTTCCCAGTCCAGCTGCTCTATATCTACCAGGATTCTCATGAGTTCAGGAATCGCCAGAGCTGGATGAGTATCATTCAGTTGAATCGCCACCTGAGAGAGTGGTTTTGAAACCGTTATTCTTTGTGAGAGCAAAAACCTTTGCCCTTTTTACATTTGTGACTGAAAATTTAGTCAATTAATGTATTTCGTGTCATATGACCTTTTCAGGGAAAGCCTCAAAAGAGGTGCGCACGGGATCCCTGCAGCCAAACTTTGAAGATTTAAAGCGTCTGATGATGTCCTGCAGAGTAGCAGCCACCACAAAGTACTCCTGCTTTAAACGGAGCTCCTTCCCTTCGAAAAACTAACACATGCACATACAAAGAAATTCATTCATATTAAATACAGACACACTGAAAGCTTAACAAAAAGCAAAACATTCCATTTACTGTCAGTTTTTCGGACAGAATAACCAAGCATTGTTTTTTCTTAGTTTAGTAGTTGTGTGAACAGAAACAATATACACTGACTGTATCATGACACACAGACCCACTGTTGCTCAGAAAATATTAGTCGTCCATTTTCATACTTCCCTCAATGTATTTCACATGTCAGTGGCACTGTTGCATAAGATAAGAGTTTTCGCTGCTGAAATCTGCTCATGCCAGTCAGCTAAAGCTTATTTTGCATACCAGCATCGACTCAGTCTAAATTTACACACATATGATTGTCAATGTTTGTTATTATAGTAACTTAACGCATATCATGTTCAAATTCCTGCTCTCTGTTCTCGCTCTCTGTGTACATTCTGTCCATCAGACCATCAGGCATCCTCAGCAAGAGTTTTATAGCATTGAAAAGTGAGTGTACGTACATTGTCATTGGGGTAGAGCACCCGGGAGATGTTCTCTGCCAAGTTTCGGTCCAATACAGCCTGGATGTAATCTCCCACATTGACTACAATTAAAAGAGAGCATTTAAAAATTACATGCTAAAATGCCTGTTTTGTTGAGGATTCCTCGCAAGCAAAGCCTTAAATGAGTTAAATTAAGTCTTAAATTAACGTAAATTAACGTATATGCACGTCATATACTGTATGGTGTGTCTTAAAAGTGACAGCAGCCTAATAAACCCACTGCTGTCTGTCATTAAGGATAATCAAAGAATCACTCACTGCTCTTGTCTGAATAACTTTTGTAGCTTTAATAAGGATTAATCGATATTTAATTTATAATTTACGCAGTGAAGGTTGTGAAGTGTTTGATAACTTTATTAAATTTGTATATATCCTACCTGTTAGACCTACTCGAAAATATTAAAGCACTGTTTAACAAGGTTACACATGGGTCAAAAACAACAGCAGGGCAAGTAGAAATCTAAACTGATCTGACTGGGCCAATAGAAAAAACTGAGCCCTACTATATATATATATATATATATATATAGGGCAGGTAAATGTGACATTTATTATAATGGGTTTATGTGAAGATTGTTTAAAATTCCCCTCAAATTAAAAGTTGTTATATTTTTTAAAGCCTAATAAATGTTCAAATTTATAGCTTTTAATTATACTGTAATTCTGAATAGCTATAATTAATGGTTAAAATTGAGGGGGGGAAATCTATTTCATAGAGACATCAGTAGCAGTATTGGTATCGGTGATGCTGGCCTTAAATAAATATTTAAAACTCAGGCTACTGTCTTTATGTTGTTCCTACATTAATTTGGAATAAATATATAATATATATATAATAAATGCATACATTTTAAAGTTAGATGCAATTAATCTTGATTAATTACAGAAAAATGTGTGAATTAGTTAATTTCTTTTAATCGATTGACAGTACTAGTGTGTGTGTGTGTGTGTGTGTGTGTGTGTGTCTAATATAGAATGAGACATTGACTGTAGTGCTCAGAGGCCCAACAATCATGAAGGACCTCTCAAAAGCAGGCGTATCTATGGGTAACGCTGGCCTGTTGCCAGCCGCTCTCCTGTTTCTGTGCTGCTGATGCATTGCTCTGGTGAAGAGGCCTATATTTAGTATTCTACACAGAAACCATTCTCCCAGGAAACAAGTTCACTTTTATATAAACTCAACTGAGAAGGTAAGTGTAGACTCAAACTAACAGTAATATAAAAGACTATTTCTATAATACTGCAAGCAACTGGAAATTTCAAGCATGTAATAATCTAAGCTCACACAAAGCTCAACTGGAATCCTCCAAACAAACCAGGACAGAGAAGCGCACTTAATTTCAGCGATTCAGTCAAAAGTACAACCAAACCAGAAATGTGTTATACTGGAGGTCGGACTGCTGATCGTGTGAGCTGATCATTGTGTTGACTCACATTCTTGCAGGTTGAAATCATTAGGAGCTTTGGCAGACCACAGTCTCATAGTATTCACAGTGTTGTTTTTATAACCAGGCACAGGAGTGTCATAAGGCATTGCAAGCACCACCTGCCAAAGAAAAGACAGAGCGCTACAATTATTTTATATAATTTTGCCATCCTATATATCCACTATTACAGTAACATTCAAAAGCTCAGTAAGGTTTTTTTTGTTAAAAGAAATAAAGGACAGATAAATTAAATCAAGTGTTACAAAAAATTATATTTTAAATAAATTATGTTCTTTTTACCTTTCTATTGAAAAAAACATGTATAACACAATTTCCAAACTTATTAGGCAGCACAACTGTTTTCAACATTGATATTAATAAAAAATATATATATATTCTTGAGGTCCAAATCATCATATTAGACTGATTTCTGAAGGATGTGACACCGAAGACTGGAGTAATGATGCTGAAAATTCAGCTTTGCCATAAGAATAAAGTTATTAAAGTATTAAAGTTATTTTTTATTGTAATCATTTTATTTATGAAAATATTTTAATAATAATTAGAAATGATATTACTGTTTAACTGTATTTTTGATTCAAATCAATTCAGCCATGAGCATAGACTTCTTTAAGATATATTACAACAATCTTTTGAATGATAGTGAATGTGGTTGAAGTTTTTTTTTTTTCTATAGCTATGTTTTCCCCCTGATTTCCCACAGCACTAGATTATAACTGACTGACCTGAGTGTCAACCCACTTTGGTCCCTCATGAGTTTGCTCCACTCTGCCATAGAAATGCACAGGAAGCATGTACTCGGGACGGGCCTTCTCCCAAGGGTTACCATAACGAAGCCAATCGTCAGCTTCCTCAACCTTAAAAAAAATAAAAAAATAAAAATTATTTATATTTTCAATATTTGGTCTAACTAAATCAAATAAAATGCAATGGTAAGCATATACTGAAAATAACCATTATAAATACTATTTTTCAGATTTGGTTTACCTGCCAGCCACTGGCGATCTTCTGGTTGAAGATCCCAAACTCATAACGAATGCCATAACCATATGCCGCCAAACCCAGAGATGCCATTGAGTCCAGGAAACAAGCTGAGAGAGAAAGCAGACATCAAACGTCCAATATGACGGGGACGTGCACTAGTATGTAAGGAGTTTTAAATGTAGGTACCTGCAAGACGCCCGAGCCCTCCGTTTCCCAGCCCTGCATCCTCCTCAATCTCCTCTAATTCTTCCAAATCCAGTCCAAGCTGAAGATCAATACATTTCAGAACAGATCATGTTAAAAAAACAACACACACACATTATAAAAATATATATACAGCACAAATGTTCACATTGGGCAACAAAATTTCACCCGATTATGCAAATTTTCGTGCAGTTAAATGTTTCGGCAATCTCCGTGTTCTCTCATTCAAACAAGGAAGGGTTTAGACTAAGAGTTCTGCAAGCCTGTGGCAACTGGTCAACATCCCCCATGAGCGCTCTGTGGGTGAGCAGGGGAAAAACAACAGCTGTTTCTAAAGTTTCAGGATGTTTAAGTAACAGAGCTCTGGGCCAGTACTGCAATTGCTTTGAAACAAATGCTTTACATTAAGTTTGCTATATCAGTGATGCATTTTACCTGGTAGATGGCCTCATCACAGGTATTCTGCAGCCCAAGATTTATCATGGTGTTCTGTAGAGTTCTGCCCATGTAGAACTCCAGAGACAGATAGTGGATGCGCTGCAACAAAAAACACACAAATAAAACCTCACTGCATGTGCACAGAGATATCTGAACTAGCAGATCATGTAGGCAGAAGACCGTAGAAAAGATGTGACAATACAAGCTTACAGTGATTAGAAGATGCAACATTTTACTGTCTGATAAAATTATAACATTATACTCTCTTATAACATTACAATTAATCAGTATATGAACTGAAACAAAAGGACAACCAATATGTTGTTTTTTTCCCCCTCAAATTGGCTGTTTATATTAGGAATTTACTCCAATATTATATCATTTATTTAAATATTTTATAAAAAATATTTGAAAACAGGAAATGTGCATTGCCCACAGACAAAGATGTTAAAATAGTTTGAATTAAATCAACTCTTAGAATAAATAAATCATTTTAAAATGATCAATGAATTTGTCATGCAATCACAAATTACTAATGACACATTAATATAATTTCCCTATTTATTATGTTATTAATGTGATATGTTAATGTGTCAATATTAATATGCAATTAACTGTCAATTGCTTTGTTCCGTTATTGATTTTTTTAAGAAATTAAATATTTCAATAAAAATTATAATATTGTAGTAGATGATTATGATATACTATAAAATATAATATACCATTTTGCTCTCTAGAAAAAAAAAACATTGATCAAACATTAGTTTCTTTTCCAGTTCAAATATTAATTAATTGTAATGTTAGAAGAGCGATTTTATCAGACAAGTAGTATTTTCAGACAAGTATTTTATATGGTTTACTGCCTGTACTTATACTTACTGTACTTATACTCTCTGGTATGTTACTGAAGTACAACATGCCTAATTTGGGCCATGTTGGCTTGGTATCAACTTTTCATAAGAGTTCATTCATCAGATGTCTGCACTGAGAGAAGTTTACAGACTGCTGAAGGCCTCAAATCCACATTGAACAACATCTGAATACCACAGTAATAAATAAATGCATGCTTCAGTTTAACATGCGGAGGTGCATCCTTATGGACATTTTTGTCCTTTTCAGTTTTGTTTTTTTGATCACTTTGCCTGTGTTAATGCTAACTGCATAAAATTTGGCACAGGTGTGTGTTTTTATTGGAATTTTACTATTTCACCGCCATTTTCTTAAAAAAATCTTTTTTGCACTAGCTACACAAAATACTCCCACTCACGCGCATTTTGGACAAAAATGTCCCCATTGAAACCCATTAAAACTGCAATTTTTAATCCCACGGCCATTTAACCATAAAATGATGCAATCTTTGTTAAGAGGCTTTCATTCTGTTGACAAGGCTTCAAAATTTAAATTTTTACTATTTTTTATCAGATGGTGCCATTTTTTTGGGTTTGGCCTATAAAACAAATATCGCTTTATTCCTGTTTTCTGCTTCGGCATATTATAGAGCCAATTGGATAAATTGTGCAACGATAATTGTGTGGGTGTGTTGGTATGGATGTCAGAGTGTGGTTTGTATGTGTGTAATAAAAAAAATGTGTGTGTATATGTGTTTGTGTGCTTGTAATATTTGAGAGAGAAAAACTCAATTGCAAATCTAAAATCCAATCACTGTGTGCACCAGTGGAGTTTTGCTGGCACCCAATGGGGAAAATGTACTACTGCGCCCAAACAAACTCTTACCGAAAGCTCATTTTTTGAGATATAATCCTCAAATTTGGAACACAACTTATTTAGATTTATGGCTTTTATTTTCTTGCCGTTTTAGAGTTCAACTTGATTTATAAAATATATATTTTGTATATATAATTTTCATAAACTTATACCTATCTAACTTTTTTTTGGATTTACTTATTATAATTTTTTTACTTCAGCAATAATCTGCCAAGGGTCTTCTTTAAAATGATACCAAACTTAAGTCTGTGCTCCCAAGCTTCAAATTTGTATGACAGTTTTTAAACACGGACATTTTTGTCCTCTGTGTACCTATGTGTAACTTTTTTTAATTGATGCACAAGGGTTAATCACTTCATAGCGCATACTGTGGGTTTAAATAAAGTGACAGTGTTTTACTGTTTTTCCATGGGTCTGAACTTCAACAAGCGTAATGCTTGACAAGAGTGAAGTTCCTGGAAATGCTTCACATATTGGTGTGCTCAACCATATAAAGCTATCTGCTTCCATTAAGAGATATCTAGCCAGGAGGGAAAACACAGGCTTTCATTACTGGCTCAAAGGACTGCTGAAATTAAGCACACACATCTCTGGAAAGCAGTCAAGCCCAGAACAGGAATTTTCAATAAAGAAATAATTTCCAAAAGACCTAAAGTACAGAAAATTACCATGTAAGGCTGCTTTAATTCAAAATACATGGTTAGATTCCATGTTCATCAACAAACAAGACACATTAAGCATCACAACCACAAAAGACTTAGAAAAAAAGCCTAGTTACTCTCCAAAAAACCATCATGATCTCCCAACTCATTAAGCACCCAGGTAATAATTAATTGTCTATTAATAGCCACAAGTGATGCTGCACATGGACCATGTCAATGCATTAGATAAAACCTATTATCTTCAACTGCGTTTGATAGTATAGTGGAATCTGTACTTGCCCTAGTGAGCACGGAGAATAAGTGGTTGCAAAATACTAATGACACTAATACTAATGATGCCCTAAAATGACAAGGAACAGATCACACTTTTTTAACAGCTGACCCCATGTCAATGGATGGCCAATGCAAAGAACACCAAGCTTAGGAAACAAATACAGGCCTTTAACTCTCCCCAGGAAACAGTGAAATTAATGACTGACTCACAATAAATGACTGTCCAGGTCATATTCACTAACATTTACAATGCACTATGAATATGATTATGGTTTGTGCACTTAATTTTAACTACAGAAGACACTTGTGTCATACTGCAGTGTGCAATTCTGCAGTAATGCAATTATGGAGGCCCAAACTTGCCATAAACAAAATGTTTAAATTCGTAAACATTAATTCCACATTAAATGCATTTCATGTAACTTATCCCACTACTCGACTACTGCACAAACATGCTACTTCCTCGCTGCAAGAAGAGGAAGAGATCCGTACCTTCGGGTCTTTCTCATAGTAATACTGCTGAGTGCGGATCCAGCGGCCCACCAGGTGATCCCGCACCGTGTGAGCCAGGGCGAAGTAATAATCCCGCGGGGTGGCCACATTGCGGTCCTTCACTAGAGTGAAGTGAAGATGCCTGTTGAAGCTCTTTTTGATTTCGACAACATCCCCCAGTCCAGCTATACCACGAACACTGATCTGCTTGCGCTTTTCCTGGTCGGTTAGAGGTTTGGACATGTTGCCAATGCGTTTAAAAAGCAAAGAATGAAAATTTGGACCCTTAACTTGTGCACAAGTTGGTGCGATGCAGAAGGACTTTACACGCACTGTTCCCTGGCTTTGAGACACACCCCTATGTCAACTGGAGAAGAAGGTGGGCGGGCTTAAATCCCGCCTGTTTATTGGCCAGTGACACTATCGTAATTGCGTCCCAATAGGCTGCGTGAGACGTCAATCATCTATGCAACGCTAACTAGCTACACGTTTACTAATGTATTTTGACCTAGGTGAGTCGGTTTGAGCAAATTCGCCGTTTTAGTGTATATTCAACTGCATTTGGGCCAGCAACTATTATTTAATATAACATTTTGTAACACTATTGACTTTTTCAGCTCGTAGTAAAGATGACCTATGTAGACTTGCCCATATCCTTGCGTTTCATACGAACCGAGTTTCCATTATTATAACTTTTTACTAATTGATACAGTTCCGGATTGATTTCGATCCACAACCTGGCCGTATATGGAGCCTTCAAGCATCCAATAGAAAACAATTAGAAGTGGGAGGAGTCGGATTTAGAATGAAGTCTGATTGTACAGTAAGTAGCCTACTGTATGTGGGTAGTTGACTTGCAGTGAGAGTAGCGTGATGGACTATGGCAAGCCGTTTTAACTTTTATTCATTTCCAGGATATGAATTCTTGACATCAACAATTACATTTTCACTAGTTAAAATAATAGTTGTTGATTTCAGGAATTAGATTTCTACTAGTAACAATGGCAATTTTTGATATCAGAAATTACATTTCCACTAGCTACAATGCTAATTTGATATCCACAATTAAATTTTCACTAGTTAAAATGCTAATTCTTGATATCAACAATTGAATTTCAAGTAGTAAAAACTATAATTCTTGATATCTGTGATTGTATTTTCTCTAGTGAAATGTCACCATAGCCTGCCATTCGATTCAAAATCAATTGTTGATATCAAGAATTGATTTCTTACTAGTTGAAATTACAATTTCACATATCAGAAATACAATTCTTACTAGAACTAGAAATAAACCTTTATTTCTGATATCAAGAATTTAATGTCTATTCTTGATATCAACAATTGAATTGCTACTAGTAACAATGTTAATTTCTGATATCATAAATGTGTTTGTTACTAGTAAGAAAGCCATTTTAGATATCTAAAATTATATTGATATCAGAAATACATTTTCAGATATCAAAAATTTACATTTTTACTAGTAGAAATCTAATTCCTGATATGAATAACTATTATTTTAACTAGTGAAAATTGAATTGTTGATATTAAGAATTCATATCCTGTAAATAAATAAAAGTTAAAACGGCTTGTCATATGCCTATTGCTATTCCCAGGATATAAATTGTTAATATCAAGAATTATAGTTTTTACTAGTTGAAATTCAATTGTTGATATCAAGAATGAACATTTTTATTAGTGGAAATGTAATTTCTGATATCAAAAATTGCCATTGTTACTAGTAGAAATCGAATTCCTGATATCATTAACTATCATTTTAACTACTGAAAATTGAATTGTTGATATCAAGGATTCGTATCCTGGAAATGAATAAAAGTTAAAACGGCTTGCCATAGTATGGACTATACTTGATCTAGAACTATTTTCAAACATTTATATAATTATACCTAACTTAACTTGCACCCCAGATATGATCATCCTAGTGCAAAGGTCTCCTTCCATCCTAGAATTAAAATCGAAAAGGCATCTTGTTTCTATTATGTTGCATTATTGTAGACGTAGATGTATTATTTATTTCAATCAATTTATATATTTAGTTTAATCTTTTTTCATTTTTAAACTATTCCACAGACCCTCAGCACTCCTTTGCGGGCCCCTTGGGATCCCCGTTTTATGGGGTTCAGACAGGAATGCAAGTTGCTGTGCTCTCAGGTACATGAAACTGTATTTTCATACCGTTCTCAATATATGGTCAATTGCTTCCACTGCCTTGTCGATACCCATCATTTGCTCCCAAACAAAGATAGGCAAGTTGCAAGGCAAGTTTTGTTCACAGACAAGGACAAGGAAACTCATATTTTGTAAATGCTATACAAGCCTCAATGCAACATCCTATGAGTAAACCTGAGTAATATATTGTGACATTCGGACTGCCCAACCCCTGCAGGCCTTAGTGTTGCGACATCTGCTGGTGCCAAGAACGAACAGCAGCAAGTGGCGCAAACACAAGCCAGACCACATCCTGCTGTCTTGCTTTATGACTCTCTTGTGAACTTTGTGTAATAGCACTTTCTCAATACTGGAAGCAAAGTTTTCAACAGACTCAGGTTATATTTGTATGGCATTTCATATAAACATATTTAATACATTTAAGAACATGTCCTCATCAAACAGCAAGTTAATAACTTAATCTGAGAAAAATACGTGGACATGACTGCAACAGCTCAGGTCTATACTTACCAACATAAAAAAATGTTTTTTTTCCCCCCTCCCTCTGAGAGTAGATATTTAATTTAATGATTTGTTTGAACATATGCAATATATTAAATCGATCAAAAAGCTACAAAATAATTAAACATAAGATACAAATGAAATAACTTCAACTTGAGGGAAACAATTTTTTTGATCCGTTATGTATAGTTAACCCTGACTGATATGATTCTGACATGCTGTAAACACCAAGACCAGTACATACA
This sequence comes from Gila orcuttii, assembly GCA_026230005.1. NCBI lineage: Eukaryota > Metazoa > Chordata > Actinopteri > Cypriniformes > Leuciscidae > Gila > Gila orcuttii. The sequence continues at coordinate 30,209,653 of JAPDVR010000013.1, read as the reverse complement.
TTTTACAATCACACATACCTTAACACCCTAGTAAGAAACATTCAGAAAGTCAGAGGTATGTATAAAACTCACATTTTCAATAAGTTCAATGACAAAATGGCAAATACAATCAATGTAGATATTTTTCCCAGAGAGTTAAAACCAGTCAGTGCTTTACTGGGTTGTGGAGTGTTACAATGTTGTGAGTGTCTGTGTTTTCAGCACGTTCCGTGCTTACGGAGTGACTCTATGCACTGGAAAGTGGCACCGAGGGCCCAGCTAGTCTCCACATTATTTATTTGTCTTGCGAGCTGAAATTTAAACAGAATGATACAGTTAAAGAAAATCACAGTTCGCCCATGAGTCATGAGATTTGTTCTTCAAAATGTTATCAAAAATAAATCACACACTGCTGTAGTTGACCATATATGTGTGCTGCAATCTGTGTACAAACGTCACCACACAGACAGTCCTATTAAGTCAGGGATCATAAATCAAGAGTAGCACACCTTCAGCTCTTTATCAGTCGGGAAGTCAAGCTCCTGAAGAAGTACAGAGATGTAGGTCAGATCCAAACACAGGAACGGAGTCTCATTTATTCCTCCGGCTGACATGTTATTGCACACTACACCATAAAGAAGAAAATGGATGAATTTTTTGTTGAGTTAAGGTAAACTGAGTGAACATTTTTATTAAAATCTAATATTACAGCAATAATGATATCCTGATAACTTAGAACTGCCACAATACTGGGTTGGTAAGATTTTTATGTTTGTTTTTGAAAGAAGTCATTAGCTCTCACCAAAGCTGCATTTATTTGATCAAAAATTGAGTAAAAACAATAATATTGTGAAATATTATTACAATTTAAAATGTGTTTTCTATTTCTATATATTTTAAAATGTAATTTATTCCAGTGATGGCAAAGTGATTTTCAGCAGCCTTTACTGCAGTCTTCACTGTTTTTTGAAAAATATAATTGATATTTTTGATCAATTTATGCATCTTGCTAAATAAAATTATTAATTTCTTTCTAAAAAAAATACTGATCCCAGACTTTTGAATGGTAGTATATTTAGTTAAGAGTTACTTTCACAAATATAATCAGACTAATACAACCACATCCAAACACTTACCTTTTTTGGCTCCTTCAATGTAATCACTGACTCTGACAGTTCCCCCTTTGCTTTCATCTAAGACAAAGACAGACAAACTATTTGTAAATGACTCATTTGCTACTCTTAAATCTTAGAAAAAAAAGACTATGTTTGAATCGGATCAAATGACAGCAATCAGACTAATCTCTCACCAATGAGGCCCAGATCCACAGCCCTGTCGTAGTAGTAAGAGAATGCGTAGAAGTCTAGGTCTTTTACTTCCTCTGTTTTTCTCACCCGTTTGTAGATCATCTTTTCCACTTTTTTAAGGCAAGACTCATAGATGGGCTCCCCTGGAACAGAGCACATACACAAGTGATTCAAATAAAACACACACAGGTTCACTCTTCATTGATAAACAGGACTGTTATACATTTTTATAAGATCTTATACATGATAAGATTCTGGGGAGTAATTAAACATCCCTGTGGTGAAAATCAAGTTTTTAATGTTGTTTATATGTCTATGTGGTGTTTTTAATATGCTTTAAGACAAACCATGTGCAAATTCATAGGTCAACACCATTGCAGAGTTTTTTTTTTTCTTTAAAACTGCAGTGAAGCAAAGACAGTCTCAAAAACACAGTTTAAAATCACTGGTGTTTCTTACATCACAAACTACCTAGTAACCAATCACGTCAACGTGCCGGTGGGCTTTAGCATATCATCATTACTATGCTCTGAAGCAGGGGAGTCTCAAGAGAAGCCAGGTTATCCTGCTATATTTTTCTGTTGATATGAAAAATCGGGTAGATTTATATTTATATTATGATGTTATGATGAACTATATGCCTTTCTCCATCTCCACTGACGTTCTAAGTTGTTTCAAGCTTTTCTAAAGATACTGATTTTTAGAAGGCAGACTGAGATTGTGTAACATTAGCAACACATTATTAGCTGTTTGATAACATAGTCAAGCAAAAGGCTAATCATATTAATTACCGTTTTGTGTCCGACATTGATACATAAACACAACGCATTACCCTATAATTCACTCTTCCACTTTTTCTTCTGAATCAGTTTCTGGTTCAAACATATTATGGCTTAAACCAGTATTTCCACTTGCCATTGTGCAGCCTTTACTACAGTAAAGTTGACCGAGTGGACCAGGTATTCTGAGCTCGAGTGAGTGGAGACCATAGTGGAGATGGGGCAGTGATCAAAGAGGAGTTTAAGGGATAAAATTATTGATTACAGGGGGACTTTAAAGGTTAAAGAAATACAAAAACCTAACCCATACAGACAACATATTTCATACCTGCTTTCTGGCCTTTCACAGTATAGAGTACCTCTGCATGCTCCCACTGTCCAGAGTAATCTGAGGCTAGACATGGACTAATCAGCTCTTGGGGTCCTGCTACTGATGAAGAAGAAGAAGGATTTATTTATGCATATTAGCGTTTTTAGTGCCACTATGTGGAGTGACTGTGACACTGCTGAGGAAGACAAATCCAAACATGAGTTCTGCAGTGCCACCTGGTGGCCAAACATAAAAGCACGTTTACACAAACAAATGCATGTCTTGCTCATAATAACCTTAAAACCCACTCAGAGAGAAGCGGGATACACTCATACAACAGACAAAACTATAAACAAAGAAATCTGATTACATCTGTAGTGTACTAAATGTAAATCCCAGAAGTAAACTGCATGTAGAAGCTATTGCACTGATGGCAGTTTCTCTCTTTGGCCTCAACTAAATCAGTGCAACAGCTGGCCACCAAGGAATTAATCTTCAGTGCGTTATTAAGAGATTAGATAATGGCTTATTTATCTAGTGAATGAGGTCTTTAAAAAACAGAGATGAAGAGAGATTGTAGACCACATACAAGGCTGTCCTTCAAACCCTCCCAACACAGCAAGTCTGGCTGACATCAAGCCCAGGCCAAGGTAACTACAGAGAAAGACCAGAGACATTAAAGGTATGAATATGCAAGATACAAAAAATACAAATACACTACTGATCAAAAATTTAGGGGTCCATTTTTTTTATTTTAAGAAATTAATACTTCTCAAATGCTCTTCTTTAATCTTTCTACTCATCAAAGAATCCTGAACAAATGTATCATAGCTTCCACAAAAATACTAAGCAGCTCAACATTGATAATAATAAGAAATGTTTCTTGAGCAGAAAATCAGCATATTAAAATGATTTCTAAAGAATCATGTGACACTGAAGACTGGAGTAATGATACTGAAAATTCAGCTTTGCATCACAGGAATAAATTACATCTTAAAATATATTAAAATAGAAAAGAGTTATTTTAAATAGTAACAATATTTAACAATATTACTGTTTTGACTGTATTTTGGTAAAATAAATGCAGCTTTGGCGAAAAGAGGCTTCTTTCAAAAGCATTTAAAAAGTCTTAGTGACCCTAAATTTTTGAAGGGTAACGTATATATATATATATATTTTATAATATATAACTATAAATCACAAATATTTCAGCATTTCATATGAATGTATGAGATAGCACACTTTGGAACAAGAGTCATACACCATAAGTGATTCCTCATCCAACACTATCTTGCCTTTTAAACATCAATGAGTAAAGACTGTTTGGTTGGCCTCTACTGGAGGGTTTGTTGCATCAAATCTCCTGCAGTGAATAACTAGTAATTCTAGTAATCTGGAGAAGAGTCCCACGATGGGATTGTAATTGGAGGCTTGTGTGATTACGCTCTAATCAAGAGAGCGAGGCGAGGCAAACACACACTGCCTCATAAACACTTGTCATGCACTAATCATTGAGCTAACATAACCTAGAAAGCCCTAGACAACCCTGACCAAGCACAGCAACCAACGGGTGGTGGTGTCAAACATCGGGCAGAGCTTTGATCCTGGTGCTAGAGGACTGCAAGTCACGTAACATCACTTTTGGGGCGCTGAGGAAGCTGAAGTTTTTAAAGGGGTCCTATTATGCTTTTCCACTTTTTCAACTTTAGTTAGTGTGTAATGTTGCTGTTTGAGCGTAAAAAAGATCTGCAAGGTAACAAAGCTCAAAGTCCACTCTAAAGAGAGATACAACAAACTCTTTTGGACCACAACACGATTTTTCCGAATCTTATAAAGTCATAATGTTACTCATTTAAATAATCCCCGCCCATGGAATACGCAAAAAGGGGGACGAGTCTTGGTTGAGCTGCATTAGAGAAGACAGTGTTGTCGCAAAGACACTTTTTTTCCACCCCGTTTCCAAAACTCATTTGTTTGGCCTTCCGAAGGCTGGTGGTTAAAAACTTAAAAAAAACTGTTCCTGAACATTATAATCCCAACGTTTATCTGTGTACTGCACATTTTATGGTGAACAACTTGTTTTCTGTTGCTTTGGTAAGCTCTCGCTTTTGTAGGACGGTTTACCGCTCCATAGGAAAATTAACCATGTTTTTGTGATTGATTACTGACTGTATTAGCTTAGTTTTCTGACAAATATCACGATTAAATGGTGGAGAACATCATATCTATAATGTATAAAAAAATTACTAAAAACATACCACTCTGAAACATCCTATGAAATCTGTCCATGAAATCAGCTCTGCACGATCCTCTTGTTGTAAACATTGTCAGGGTTTGAATTGGGCTCAAATTGGTTTGAAATTGACGCCATCCTTGTTCATATTTACACTAGAGAAGAACTCGCAGTTATTGAGGGGAGGGACATTTCCCAAACACGCGCTAAATGGTGCCAATCACAACAGTGGGACAGCTAACCAATCACAGCACATTTCGTATTTCGGAAGGAGGGGCTTCATCGTAATTGGTGTGTTCAAGCCAATAATGTAAAATATGTGAAAAATAATGCATTATTTAAACAATCAAGCATGAAAGCATATTCTAGTACAACCCAAAAACAAAATCAAGACTTCGTAAAAGTGCATAATAGGACCCCTTTAAACAGTAATATGCTGAAACTATAACTATAACTTAAAATGGATGTACTAAAGACTTGCATGAGGATATTGGATATTTGTTTGTGCTCATTTTCTATATTTTTACATTTAATATTATCATCCTCTAAAAATCTCACTTAAAGTTAATCTTTAAAAGGTTAGTTCACCCAAAAATGAAAATTCTGTCAGTTACTCACCCTCATGTTGTTCCAACCCCTTAAGACTTTCGTTCATCTTCGGAACACAAATTAAGATATTTTTGATTAAATCTGAGAGCGGTCTCACTCCTCCATAGGCTTCTATGTAATTGAAACTTGCCGGCCCAGAAAGTTAGTAAAGACATCGTTAAAATAGTCCAAGTGACTACAGTGGCTCAACCCTAAGTTTATTAAGCGACGAGAATACTTTTTGTGCGCAAAAGAATAAAAATACAGATTTTATTCAACTATTCATTTGCTTCTGTGTGTGCCTCTGAGTGAGTTCACGTAGTGTAACAGCGCAGCGCTTTTGGGTTGTACGTCAGAATGTAGGCTCACTATTGGCCAGCATTACGCACATGACCAGTGTTGGCCAATAGTGAGCCTACATTCTGACGTACAACCCAGAAGCGCTGCGCTGTTACACTACGTGAACTTACTCAGAGGCCAACACAGAGTCTTACGGGGTTGAAACAACATGAGAGTGAGTAATTACTGACAGAATTTTCATTTTTGGGTGAACTATCACTTTAAAAACAGTTTAACAACTTAATGTAAAAAAAAAAAAAAAAAGGAATCTTCAACCAATCTAAAAATGGATATCCATTTTTCATGCTGTGCGTTATAATGTTGTGATGCCTAAAATTTACTTTTTAAAATAGTTGATTTCTGTCATTAATCTTTCATGTTTTATTTATTTTTACAAAATAGTATATCATTTTTAAATTTGCCATTCATGGGTATCAGCCAGAAATAATATTTTTTCACAGATTGCTCAGTGAGAATGTGTACATGTAAAAAGAAGAAGAAAGAAAATACCATTATTTTTTTTTACACCTGTTAAAAGGCTTTTCAGAAGGATCTCTTCTACAGAATTCAACAGCATAATATATTTCTTTATTCGCTACATTCTTTACCACTTTAACTTATGCCAAGCCCACTTTACCTGTGTGAGTAGAGGGCGTGACTGATGTTGAACATCTGAAACGATGTCACATAATCAATGGGTGAGGTCTGGATGGTTTTCTGTATAGGAACATAACACAGACAAGCAAATATTTATGTATAAAAGTAGAATTCCTATCTTCTTAACCAGGAATCTGGTAGAATGACAAATATTACAATTCTATTTTGTACTAGTCTCATCACTGCATTTTTTTGTCCAGTTAACTTTTTTAAAACAACTTTAGTCAGCAACTGCCTAGTGTAGCAGTTTTAAGTCCAGAATATAACACAACATCTGTCAGCAACTACAAATAAGCTGCAATCTGTAGAGCAGTTCCTCTCTGAGCTCTTGTTTGGAACTAGAGCTCTCGGAGAAACTGTGTAATGACATAATAAATTAGTCCTCAATCCAAACCGCCTGTACAGGACCTGACCTAGTTCAACAGAAAGAATCTCTCTAACTCTCTCCGACCAATGTACAACAACCTTCATTTACAAGGCCTATGGGATTAACAGGACATTTGCGGATTAATGCATTGGATGGGAGAACATCATGGTAGTTTGTTAAGAGACATGACTTCATTAACATGGGTATACAGATATTTGTGTGTATATATATATATGCATGTACACGGCTCACTTCATCCTGTAGAGCAAAGGTGATCTGGGTCGAGCCTCCTCCTAAATCCAGCATGCCTACTGTAGGAGTCTCAGTGCCATGAAGACTACCTGTGAAGGAGAGACTTTTTAAATCACTCTGACTAATCATTCTAAGGAACAAACCAAACATTTTCAAGTAAAAGTAAAGAAGAAAACAAAAGAAAAAAGTTTGCATGACTGTTGAAAGGTATAAAATAATCATATATTTGTGTCCAGATTAATCTTTGTTATTGTTCTGTTGATGTTCATTGACTAAATTCTCGTGACATACAGTATAACATGACTACTAAAATTGCTTACCTATTAAAAAGTTTATGGTAATCCAAGCTGACATGCCTGTGTAAATACAAATGTGCGTTAATTGTTAGAGCAATAAGTACATTTTCCTTAAACTTTTTTAGTTCATTGTACTATAAAAAAATACTACTTTCTCACAGTCCTACAAAAGCTAAGCTGCAAATAACATTTCAGGCAGAAAAATACATAAAGATCATATTAAATACATAAATAACAAGATCTGAATTTTCAGCTTTATTACTCCAGTCTTTAGTGTAACATGATCCTTCAGAAATCATTCTAATATGCTGATTTGGTGCTAAAAGGGATACCTCACCCAAAAATTTAAATTCTGTCATCATTTACTCCCTCAAGTTGTTCCAAACCAGTATGTGATTCTTTCTTCTGTTGAACTAAAAAGAAGATATTTTGAAGAATGTTAGTAACTACACAGTTGACAGCCATTGAGCCATAGTAGGAAAAAAATACTACGGCTAATGTCAACTGTTTGTTTACCAACTGTCTGGTTGTTCTGTGTTCAACAGAAAAAAAGACACTCATACAGGTTTGGAAGAACTTGAGGGTGAGTAAATGACGAGAGAATTAACATTTTTGGATGAACTATGCTTTTAAGAAACATTTCTTATTATCAATGTTGATACAGTTGAAAACCAGTGCTGCTTAATATTTTTGTGGAAACTGTGCTATTTTTTTTTTCAGGATTCTTTGATGAACAGCTTTATTTGAAATAATCTAATATTAATTAACATTATAAATGTCTTTACTGTCACTTTTGATCAATTTAATGTGTCCATGCTGAAAAAAAAAAAAAAAAACAAGTACTGACCCAAAACCTTTGAACAGTACTGTACATCGTATGCTGTTGATTCCATACATTTAGAGAGTTTAGCATTAACATATAATCATGGTCCGGCCAGATCACAAAGACTTTGGTGAGTGAGAGCATCATTGGATCTTTGTGCTAAAACTCTTATAAACTGTACGTTTGTTTTGAATGTAGGTTGCTTCTTAACAAAGTAAGGGGCTTTAACTCTCAGAAATAACCAAACTCACTTAGTATCTATAAACTCCATCCCTCCATCCCGTTCCCTCACATATACCACTTAGGCACAGCATTAACAATAAGTCTGTATGATTTGCTGTGATGGACTAATCTGGTTGGGTAAGCTTGTGTGTCCAGGAGAGTTTAGACTCACGCTGATAATGAGACTGAGATTATCCGTTTACAGGACCTGCAGAGTTTAAGCATTCATTTTACAAAATTTGAAACACAAATTGCTACCCATTAAGCAAAGACAACTTTTATATCAACAAAAAAAAAAAACAGTATTAACCTGGCTTTTGCTAAACACGGTTTGCCCATGCTAGTTTTGTTCCTTTAAAAGTAATTTACTGCCTAGCAAATTAATGGTCGCTAATCTGTTTGCTGAGATTATAGTGCACACGGGACATTATCCTCTGGGCTCATTATTACTTGTGTGAACTATTTTAAAGGATTGGATTAAAGTCCCATATAAGCATTATCTATCATTAATATACACACACAGCTCAAGCCATTACTGAAGAAAATTTCAATTTACAACTTATATCTTTATGCCAGAAGCGCAAATGCTTGACCGCAGTGGCCAGAAGCTTTTGACAAGCTGGAGATGTACAGTAACATCTGCCGGTTTCACATTCCATACGGACAGACTCCTGCATGGATCATAGCTCAGCAAAACACTGCAACATTACAATCATAGAAACGAGAACTTTTGTCATCTGTAAGAACTTTCAGGATGTCCTTTTTTACGTTAGACTCAAAATAAAAGTGTTAGGACTCTATTATAATTATGAATTTGTTTATTTGCCATTTAAATAATTATTGAAATAATCTGACCCTCATACCGTAATCAAAGACCCTGTTGTTAAATTAATTAGATGCTAAAAAGTGACACTGCAATAGATTTTTCCTTTCAATAAATGGTAGGCTACACAATGTTCAAAAGTTGTAGAATATTCTATTACAATTTGAAAACGAACAATCTTGTTTATTACAAATCTGACATTATTAAGTAGGGCAAAGGAGTAATTAACTAGGTACCTTCATCTGTGCCATCCATGATTGACACACTCTCTGGTCTATAGAAGAACAAGGATTCGCTAAACACCTCCCTCACCTGCAGTGGAGAGATTTTAGGTTTAACATGGCAAGAAATGGTTAGGAAATACTGAGATGACAGGCTGAAGAACAAGAAATGCCTGAAGACACCTCTCATCTCTACAACCTTACTAAACCTTTAGTGTATTAAAAAAATAAAACTTTTACCCCACCCTTTACAGTAACTTTGTACTGCATGTCTAATATCACTGTCTCCTTAAAATTGTGTTGAAGTATTCCTCATCTATAAGCTGCTTTGCAAAAGAAAGACAACATCTGCTAAATTAACAATTGTAAAAGAAACTGAAATTTTATGATATAGTAACCGAATACATTTAGTTAATTCAAAGCACTAGCCCCGCGTACTAGTTGTAAGACAGTATAGAGATTTTTCTAGGGGTTTTTATAATGGGTTTTTTCAATTTATATATACTGGAATTTCCTACTTCGATATGATACGTTGAAAAATATTGATATTCGATACCATTTTCGAATAGGAAAAAACTTCCATATATACCAGCAAACAGATAATTTGTTAAATTAAGTTAAATTAATTAAAATAAAGTTACAAAACAAGATCAGCGAGTGATTTTCTCTTTGTCTTTTGTTCTTTGATTAACATGACAGACAGCAGCAAGTTTATTAGACTGCTGTCACTTTAAGAGATCATGCATGGATCCAATATACTGTTACACCGTTACTGTTACTGTTGACCATTTAATCGCAATAAGTCACGAAAAAGAAGACAATTTAATACTCGTGATCTGTTTGAGGGCGGCTTTAAGAGAGCGCTACTTGTATAGATCAGTGGTGAGAGTGCTTTTGATAAAATTATGCTTAATACAAGCACTATTCAACTGGAGTGAATGAGATGAGTGAGTGACAGGAGGCGGGTGTGTGTCAATTCGCCGTCGGAGAGAAGATAGAGAGAATGCACAGCTGGCATCGGTGTATGGATACTGCAGAAAAGGAGTATTGGAACCATTTCAGATATTTCAGTATCGATACATCTCAAAATACTTATATTTTTGACAACACTAGTCTGCGGTAAACATAACTTGACGATACTTGAATGTTTTGTTCCACAACGTAAACTGCACACTTACACTACAACCGTTCTTATCTAGTGACTTTTAAAAAAAAATAACAGCAAAATGTTCAAGCATCGTCAAGTTATGTTTACCACAGACCTTATTTTATTCATAAATTGAAAAACCCCATAGGAAAATCTTGAGGGAACCACTGGCGAATCAGTCTTCTGGGTTTTGACGTCATCCCTGTACTACTCTATACAGTGAAGGTTTGTTGGGCGACTGATGGATCTCTGACCTTGTCCAGCAGGATGGTGGCCTTCTCACCAGGCAGCAGTCTGAGCCCTGCCGTGGCTCTGAGCATAAGAGGGGAAGAACTCCATAACGTTTCAGGAACCGTGTCTTTAGCAACCTTTAACAGTCCCAACAGCCCCTCCTTACTCTGTAAAACAGCACTGGCTACATTAATATGACCGTCAAACTGTAGATGGAAAAGTTACCATAACAAAACTTTTGCAAAGGCATTTGCGAAGGGTTCAAAACTATAAAACTTGATCACATTTTACTGGTTACCTTTTCTGGGTCATCAGCATATGCAGACAGTCCAGGTTTTATAGCTCTAAATGTCTCGTGGGCTAATTTTGGAGCTTCTGATAACACACAAAGACAAATGTTAGCTTTCAAAACAGTGAAATATCATAACATTGATTTATAAAAATATATTTACACATTAACATTTTTGACAAAAACAAAACTATAATGATTTACAAAAAAAACTTCAGCTGTGCCATGAGAGGAATAAATTACATTTTAAAATGTATTAAATATAAAACTGTTATTTTAAATTGTAATAATGTTTCACAATATTAGTGTTTATACTTTACTTTTTATCAAATAAATGCAGCCTTGGCGAACATTTCACCAACCCCAAACTTTTGAAAGGTAGAGTATATGAAATAAAATTCATAAAAGGATATATAAAACACTGATTAACTGCAGTAGTAGGGTTCCACATGGCTTATCAAAGTTTGCATAATAAACGATGTAAACAAATGTTTCAGCCACTGATCAAATCTAACCATACTCTTCATTGTGACCTTTGACCCATCAGGCTTAGCTAGGATGTGTGTGCATGAGAGAGCGTGCCTGATAGCATAGACTACTTGATGTCCATTATAATATGACAATCATGGGTTTAACAATAAAGGCTAAAGCAGCACTTAACTGATTTAGCTCAGAATTGGGATGCAATAACTAAGCCATTGGACGATCAGGGCTGTGCTAGGCAGTAAACCTAATGTCTGTGGATAACACCCACACAGTCAACATACCCCTGGTTTTACTATAGTAACACTGTGGTATTTTGGCGGTAAGGTTGTAGATTTAAAATAAATAAATAATCAGGTATGTATGTGTGCATTTCAGTGTACAAGTAGGCTACTAGTTTTCAAGTGATCTAACCAGCCCTTAACTTTTTTTTTTTTTTTTTACCACAGTAACCATAATTTCCAACAAAACCCCATGGCCATATTTATTGGCACTACTACAAAATCATAATCATAATTTATTATTAACATTAATATTTATTATATGTATTGTAATATCTTTGACATTTACCTTTTTATCAATAACTTCAGTAACTATGGTATTTAAGTGCAAAATATATTTGCCACAATGTTATTTTAGTATTATTTATAAACTATTTTAGAATTTATTAACATTTTGAATTAGCTTTTATTTTTATATTTAAAATTTGTATATCTTAAACTAGCTTTCATTTTTTACTTTTTCAGTTTTAGTAATTTTAGCAACATCAATTTCAGTAAGTTGCCAAAGCAAAATTTCTAATTTAAGTTTCATATTTATATTTTATTTTAGCTTTGTATCAATTGACGAAAACAACACTGCTTGCTTATCTGCTGTACATAAATATTTGAAGACTAGGCTACATTTACAGAGTTTTTTTTTTTAAAGTCATTGTTATGAAAAGGCTTTTGTTATGTGGTCTTATTTGCAGTGTGTTGCTTGACCCTTTTAGAGATCATTATGCCCTTAATTTGAACTTTTCGATTATTAGTCTTTGATTGGACTCAAATACCTCTTAAATTTGAACATACCATTTGGCTCCATCTGAAATTTGAAGATGTGAATCCTGGTTCCAGTGCTTCCAGCATCAAACATTATACCATACTGGAAATTTTCACTGACCACCAGAGATAAGGTCGGATGTTTACGGGTATCCATCCTATACTGGGGCAGCTGGTCAGATACCGGTGGCTTGGAGTCATCATAATGATGTTTGACGTAGGTGAGGTAGACCACCAGGCATCCCACAAACATAAAGATGAAAGCTAGCTTTGGGAACCTCATAATGGCAGACAGAGGTACATGATGTGGAGTCAATTTGCCAATGCAGCAGGCTCAACAGTTCTCTCCACTACCTACAGAAAAACACACACACACACACACACACACAAAACCATCATATAAAAAAGGTTTAAATTTGCTATGAGATGAAGTATGAAATATCACCGACCCAAGTGAATACAAAGTCATTCGTTTAAATTTTAATGAGAAGCTATGACTAACAAAGCTAACAAAGATTTACAGATTTAACAAAGCCAAGACATACAGTATTAACCTGTTCCTCACTCAAAACATGAAATAAATTCATGCTGATGAATTCAAAAATGATGTCCTATATTTTCTGCCACAAATATGACGTCACACAACTTGTAAAGGAATTACTACTAATAACTAGCCACACCTGAAAAACAAAACAGCTGCTGCAAAGCCTACAATTAATGTATGCGTTATCTGAACAATATGGTTATTTTTTATCAACATTGTAAGATTTTCTGACTGTGATGACAGTTCAATAAATGGAGATATTTAAGTCAATAATTTAATAAATTCTAGATTCGTCAATATTTATAACACATATTCGAAACATTGTGTATCGGGCATGTTGAATAAGTTTCGATAGGCAAAAAGAATACACACACATTGAGTGGGAAGAGATGCACCAAAACACAGATGAACACTTTAGAACATGGTGAGTATATTAATCTAAAATAATAACTGTATATAACACTTGTACTTTATTTTAATTTTGTCTCATGTCTCAAGAATAATGTGAGAACAGATAGATAGATAAATTTCATAGCTATGAAACAACAATGTCATTATCCGTATTTTTAATATTTAAGATCGTTATACCTAGTTGCTAGTTCTCTGTAGCAAAATCATATTCCTTCGGATCCGAGTCGTGTTTTCTGTATCGACGAATAGCCATGGTGAGATTTTGACATGTTATTCCTTTTTAAAAATTGCGAAACTCCTCTGGGCTCTTTTTGATTACGTCAGTATCGTGCAACGTGGAGATGACGTAAAGCGAATACGTACAAAAGAGAAGACAGACGCGCCCTCACAAAAAAAAAAAAAACAGACGCGCCTTCACGCAACCATAGTAACACTTGCAGCAATGTTATAATGATAAATACTGTTTATGAAAAGACAATAATATTCCTCAGATTTTTTTTCTGTTACGTTAAAATCCTTTTGCTAGGGAAATCCATAATTATGTAGTTGTTAAATCGGCTTAAATGTTGTTACTTTGCTTCCCCCCTATGGGATGATGGCACGCCTAAAACGAACATTAATGATGTTAGTTTTAATAGCCTGTTTAGTTTCCGTTTAGATTGTAAGCAAATTAATTGTTTACTTATACTAATACTTTTTTCTTGACTCCCATTTGAGCCAATTCGTTTTAGGTAAGGAAATACATGATCGAATTTACTGAAATTAAATCCCTAGGAAAGTAATTGGTTCTGAATTGCATATCCAAAAAATGTCCACTCACATAGTGGTTTTGGCTGAAATTTGAATCCTTTGATAATTCATTTTTGAACTGATTCCATCTGAATCCAGTAAAGTAGACATGTGGGCCAAAAAAGCAATGGACATGTAAGCCACATTTAAAATATATGAATTTTCATTGCATTAGAAAACAAAACATCAAATCAAGTGGCATCTTACTGCAAACAAATTATGGCATTAGTCCAAATACATTTAGTCTTCATCTTGAACAGTAGGCCAACAACATCTATATTTTTGTGATTGACAACTAATCAATCTTCTATTTATGAAATGTTTTGCTTGAAACATATGCTTGTGTTTTGTTATAAGAGCAACAGTTGCAGCACAAGTTCTATTGCCATTTTCAAGCCCCATTTCGACTGTTCAATGCTTCCCTCTTAACCTCCTGAGACCCAGAGAGCCAATTACACTTTCATTGTGCTGTTTTCAATATGGCACCAGCTGGTCTCTCCACGAGGCCCTGTGAGTTTTGTTAAAGTTTACCAGGCTGTGGCAGCTATACATGACCTGTGGCGCATCTCCATTCATTACCTTAATTAACCATCATTAGGCCTGCTATATGGGCCAATCTGTGGTTCCCTCCTACACTTTCTCATGCAACATGCGACACCCCCATCTGAGCTTGAATTTCAGCCAATGAGTGACCTACAACGAGAGGTCCCTGCAAGAGGGGTGGAGATGGTTTTGATGATATTCATTTGACGCTTTCCATTGAGAGTGTCTGTGAGCACAGTGCAAGCTTGAAAGGACCATATGCTCTCTTTTTACATGAGGGTATATGTGTGAGCGCATCTATCTAGGACACAAGGTCCAGCAGGGGGTGAGGGGCAACGGACCGCCTAATATAAGACCATTCTCACTTATCAAAAATCAATGTGGGCGGACTTTTTAAGGGGGAAGGGGACGATGGCCATCCCTCCAAACTGTTGCACTCTGACCGCCCCCCTCAAAGAGCGATGCATCCATGACTTCCCCCATTATAACTTAAGCAGTCATTACAGACGTACCCAGAGCCGGATTAACGCAAAGGCAAACTAGGCACGTGCCTAGGGCCCGATTGGCGGGATGGGGCCCAGACAGAGGGACAAAAATAAAAAAATGTACAAATGTCCTACAATTTATTTCAATATTTATTAATTAACTAAAAATAGTGACGATGTTTATCTTAACCATAGACTGTTACATTACGTCACATTAACGCCAGCCCATCAGGTGCTGCGTAGCAAAAGCCTAAATAGGCACGCAAAGAAGCACAGCTCGTAATGCAGGTGTGTGCGTTGTCGTCATCTATTTTGGAGTGATTGCAATGTATTCTAAATATAAACTTGTACTGTAGATCAGCGTCGTTTCTGGAAAAATCATTCACCGCTTTATTACGAGTTTAAAAGAGCGCGAGCGTCATTAACGTGCCCAGACGCGACGCTTTGAATTTGCGCGTACAATGAATAACATCGCGTCGGGAGCTGACTAAAAACGCTACAAAAGTAAAAGTCAAGACGTTTGTATTCAAAGTTAAAAAGCCAACACACTACAACATTTTTAAATGTTTCAAATAAAGGATCTCATGGGTCTATCTTCTAAATTCGCCTGATGATTAGATTATACCCTGTCTGACATCAGCCTACTTACGCCAATAATATCGCCAATAATATCAGTTTAGATTTTTTTTTTTCTAATCAGTAGCGATCGTGTCGTTCTCGACCACTTGATTTGTGTATAGCATATTTAAGGTAGCAATGCAACGCATAATATCATATTACTTATATTAATAATATGACAATATCTGCAGTCAATATTGATTAAATGGGAGGGAAAAATCCTGCCCATACCAGCTATGAAAAAAATGATAAAAGCATATATCACTGAAGTGGTATTCTGGAACTGTGAATAAATTGTATAAAACAGCAAAATAACAATAACAATAACATCTTCATTAAACAAAAAAGAGATTACCTTAGATGAAGTTTGATTAATATGCACATACAGTAGCCTACTGGTAAAAAGTCTGGACCAATTACTAGTTTGAATGTTTTTGAAAGAAGTTTTTTATTATGCTCTACAAGCCTGCATTTATTTGATCAGAAATACAAAAAAAAAAAAAACACAAAAAAAAAAAAAAACAGGAATATTCAGCAAGGATGTGTTAAATATATAAAAAGTGATAGTGAAGACTTTTTTTAAAACAACTTTTTAATAATAAAAAAAAATCCTGAAAAAAAGTATCACAGGTTATAAAATAAATATTAAGCACCATTTCTAACATTTGATAATAAATCAGAATATTATAAAGTTTTCTGAAGGATCACATGACACTAAATTCTGCTTTGCATCACAGAAATATATTTTAAAGTATAGTAAAATAGGAAAACCATTATTTTAAATTTTTATAATATATTATTTTTTCGGTATTTTTGATCAAATAAATCCAGGCTTGATGAGCATAAGAGACTTCTTTCAAAAACATTAAAAATAGTAATGTGTCCAAACTTATGTACTGTGTAAGTAAAAACATTTAAAATTAAATGTTGTATAAATTAAAAGGTTAGGAATCATATTTGTTCCAAGAGTTTTTTATTGGCGGTGGGGGGCCTCCAACATGAATATTGCCTAGGGCCTCCAAATGTCTAGAACCGGCCCTGGACGTACCTCAACAGTTGCAGA
The DNA here is from genome assembly GCA_026230005.1 of Gila orcuttii. Taxonomy (NCBI): domain Eukaryota; kingdom Metazoa; phylum Chordata; class Actinopteri; order Cypriniformes; family Leuciscidae; genus Gila; species Gila orcuttii. Next base: position 30,192,814 of record JAPDVR010000013.1, on the reverse strand, counting down.
AAGCAAACGCCCCCCTCCTCGTCCCCCCTCAGCCCTTCATAAATGACCTGATCTCTGTCTTTTTACTCACCAATAATGGGCTGAGTGGCAGTTTGCATACTGCACAGGGATTGTGAAGAGAAAAAAGGGAGGGTAGATCAACAAATGTATTCGTAATAAAAGGTGTTTTCACAAAGCTTCTGCTGTTCATTTTTCTAGCTGAAGAGATATTTAGCTGCATATTCATATTCGCCTTTTATCCATATCACATATTTTAGTAATCATCATACATTAGGTATTATTCAAAAGCTTAAACACTCAAAATCCATCCTGTGAACAACGTTTTGGAATTGGACATTGAGTTACATTAGAAAAATTACTTTAAAACTTTCATCAGGCTCAATTGTTGTGAAATCAACTTCCAATTTGGAACTTGTTTAGACATGTGGCTTTAATTTTCTAGAAATTTTAGTGTCCAAATTATTTTTGTAAATATATCTTTTGAATATAATTATGTTTATTCAGCAGGCCTACATTTGCTTTACAGTAAACTTTTAGAACTTTTTTACACTTTCATTTTTTGCTTTCTCTTACACTAGAGTTTAGAACCTTAAACTGGGTTAAGCACTTAATATCTAGAACCATTTAGAGGTTCCCATCATGGGATCATTTTATGGATTTAGTTTTAATTATTTTTTTATTTTAGTTAAATTTAGTGAATTAAACAGCTTGTAAACATATGTAGAAAAAAAGGTTATGCAATCATTTAAAACAATTCTCCTTATACTTTTGCCATCAAGGATTCTTTATTGAGTCAAGAACCCTAGGGTTCTATATGGAATCCAACTTAACCTTTTAAGAGTGTGCATTTCAAAGTATTCAATTACAACCAGGGTGGTGACAGTTAACAGGTTAAACAAAATACTCCAAAATTCCTCTACAGAGCATCAGAGTGTATTTATTTAACATAAGCTCTTAATAGCTTTTAGCAATTTAATGTTTAATGGTCCCTTAATCTCTTGCTCACATTTTTAACAATAATGATTAGAACATTAGTGATGTGGTCTGCATAACCATTAAAAGCAAATTCATAGCAATTACAACACAATTTTAAGAGCCACTCTCTATAGTAAGACCACTAATCCAGGTCACTTTGACCCAACTGACGTAAAAAAATGGGTAGAAATACTTATACCATCGCCAATATACCCACATAAATTAATCTGCCTTGTTTTTGTTTTTTTTAAGAGGAAAGTTATTGAAAGTGAAACAGTGACTCATATGAAGTTGTTTCATTTCTAAAAAAGTTCCCATAGTCCAGACGGATTTTCCACAAAGGTCTAAATGTGTTACATTTTTTAGATTTTACATATTTAAATCACAAACTTGCATATAAACTATGCAAACTGATTTTTCTCTTAATTAAATAGCATTCAGTGGATCATATCTCTGTGTAAACCTGTACTTTATCCTGATGTTTACAACCCTTGTCCATGTGCAAGTCATTTGAATGCTTTTCTTTATTACAGGCTGTTATGTTTCGTAATAGCTTAGATTACTTTTTTTCACAGCTTTAATGCACAAACAAAAAATAAGACATTATCTAAGATCTTCCTAGAATGAAACAATAGTCTAATCCTGCTGCCATTTGTTAATCTGAGAATACAAGACTCTGATGCCGTAGTGTGTGCATGTTTGGAGGGGGGCGAAATTACATCAGATCTACTATAACAGAATTAGTTATTGTTCCTTATTATCAGTGTGGATTTTTTTCAAGCAACATGGCAGGAAATTCCCAGAAAATCCCATTGAACACACATTTTAATTTCATTTTTGTAGTTTAATCGTGTAGAAGGCAGCGTAAATAATCCAATGGGATTAGGTCATGTTTTTTTTTTGTCTTCTCAAATACTTTCATTTAAGAAACTGTCTAACACTGTTGCTCTCTATGTAGCAGAATGAGCAGAGACGAATGACACACAAGCAATTACAACCAAACTGTACCACCACAGATCTGAACATGAGAAACAGGCTTAGTCACATTTAATAATACTGTGTGTATATGTCCTCCGTGGACAACGTATATACAATAACTGGAGGATAAATTGAAGAAATTAGACATTTCTCGCTGTCCAGATGTTCTCCAACTGAGGATTTAAAAGATGTAATAGGAGTCATCGATTAACAATTATTCTAATATACTTATTGTGAATAAAATCCTGCTCCAAATCCTTTCTAATAATCCTCCTTACAGGATCATGTGTATTACATGTATGTGAAAGAGTGTACGTGAAGAGAGTGGGGGAGTCACATGGTATTGCCCGTCTTCCAGTATTTTCTGATTAAGGCAAAGTATTTATAGATGTATTTAAAACGGCAGAGAGATTTTTAACTAGAACCCATTCTGAAAGCATTTCAAATGTTTTGACTACCATTATGCAAGAAGGTTGATGTAATGTTATCTGAGATCATTCAAGCACCTGTAAAGTACCACAAAGTATCTTACAGAAGTCTTACACTGTAAATAATGTGGTGTTCGTAGAACTTTAAAAATAAAGGCATTTTCATTGCTTTTTTAAATGTATCTTGACTGAATTTATAATATGCAGTTCCTATGACTTAAAATTGTTTATTAGATTGATAATAATTTAATTATTCATTATTCATTACTATTAAAAAAAACATACATTTATACAACCTTTCCCTACCAATTTCATGCTTTACAACAAGAGAAAAAAGAGGAAAAAACAATGCTTGCTTTGGTATTAGCAATAAAAACTATGGTTGTGGTCTTATTACTATGATTATGTATCATAATAGAAAAGCTGTATCAAGATACATTAACTGCAAAGTTTGTTTTTAGAACACAGTAAACCAAACCTAAATAAGCAAGCATATTTTTTTAGCATTATTTACTTGATAAAAAAATCATTTTTGGAGTATACCATGATATGGTTTTAATTAAAAAAAAAATATATATATATATCCATTTGTCCTTACTGAAGGTAATAGCTCTGAGATTTCCCATGATGCTCTGCTGTACGTTAAAACCTCATCCAGACTCTCATTTGTTATGGATGGCATTAGCCTGTTCAAATCCAATTCTCATCCACCAACATACTACCTTTTATAGATGGAAAATAAAAGGATAAAGCAGTTAATGCCTTTTTGATTCATTATATAATGTTTTTTCTGAGGGCAGACAAGGGGAATTATAATAAAAATAATGGAATAATTTAAATAAATTTACTTTAGTTAATGTGCTCTGCGTGGGCATGGCTAATCTGAAGGAAACGCTCCGTAAAATCACAAAAACAGGGAGAATCCCAACTAAAAGTAAATCCTCTCTGACTCTCTCACCACCAATCACTTTAGTTCATTTGGACAAGACTACGGCCAAAAAAGGAAGGGGGAATAATAGTGCACATTATCTGACCTACCAGCAAAACACACTAAAAGCCAGAAACACAGGAAGATGATAACACTGAGGAAATCCACATGAAGAATAGACTGAATTGTCCAGAGGTCAAAGGTGAATTTAGCCCATCTTTTCTGCCCTCTGGGTGCAATAGATCTTATTCTGTCATAACCAAAACAGTATGTATTGGCAATTGAGTTACATTATTTAAATATGAACTTATTTTATTTTAAATATGAAAATATTTTATTTAAACTATATTCTGTAATTTAAAATTATGGTTATATCATTACTTTCCTTTGCAGAGCATTGTGTCAGGGACAACCTATTTATAAAATATATTTGGAAGTCTGTCCACTTAAACATCTCTTTCCATACCAACGTCATGCTTTTCAACAAGAGAAAAAAGGGTGAAAAAAACAATGATTTGGTATTAGCAAATAAAAATTATGAGGATTAGCTGTTCTTTGTTCTAAAATGAAAAGGGAATGATAACTGTCACTGAGTAAAATCCCCTTTGCATGCACCAGGAAGCCAGCCGGCATACAAAGATCAGCGCTAAAGCAAAAATCATATGACCTCAACTTTAATCAAAAGTATAACAAAAGCATATTTCTGCTTTATACCGTTGTAGGGCTTAAATGAGGATCCCTAACACTGCGTTACAGTGTTTTTTAATATTACGAGAAACAGGAGCTTTCACTGGAAAAGCTGTTTCAATTTGAGAAAAAAATGCATTCAGAGCTTGTTAAAGACATTCTACAGTTTACTGCAGTGGAACAAAACCTTCTGTTTTGGATGAAATGTTTGCACTTTTACCTTTTTTTCTTTTAAAACAATTCGTATTGCTATTCAAAGTCATTAAATATGAAATAATATCAAGCAGCTCCAGTAGTATTAACCCCTAAATCTTATATCCCTCTTCCAAAGTCTTTATTCTTTTGTTCACCTGGCTTTGCAACCCTATTGTCATTAACCCTGATTGAGCTCTGAACAGGAACAGTTTAATATCCGGATAACCTGGTCATTTGATTGTTTAGTCAAATAACAGGGCTTTATTACAGTAATGAGAGCGAAATCAAATCACTTAATGCGTTACGGAGTGGGGCAGGCTCTCAGCAAGCCAGCCAAATCACTCTTCACATTTGCTTTTAATTTAAACAATCCAGTAGAAGACTCATTAGTGGGTGAGAAGATTAACTCATAGAGATGTCTGCCTCCTGATGTCTTTCCTGTGACATTTTAATCCGTGTTAACTTGGATTTCTGGCCTGCAATGAGATAAGCGATGAGATAAAATTAAGTGATATTCCATCAATAAGATACTCTTTATCATTGTCATTAAATAATATTTAAATATCGCTTTGCAAGCATCTGATGCACACAGTGAAAAAATCTGCTGAGGCTCAGGCTTTTAGTATCAAATGGAAATGCTTGTTTATATGCTTTCATTTTTGTAACTGTACACACAAGGAATAATTTATAGTAAGTTTTATGCCTTCTTTTAAACAAGATGGGCATACATTATAGATTACTGGTGCGTCCGCGAGTAAATAAAATAATAATCGACACCGAAGTCGCGTCTGCGCACTGTGCTTAGTAACATCAGTCAGCCAGTCACGTCGCTTTAGCCTATAGTGAATATTCCATTTCTATGGACAAAATGCAAATGAAAAATAGCGGAGGACACAGAGTGAGCTACTCAGGGAAAGGTACGTGTTTCAAGTTGTCCGAAACATGAGAATGTTTTATATTTATAAAGCACAGACAGTTCAAATAAGCACTTGGTCTTGACCTGTTGTGCTTTGACGGACGCGTATGTTGTTTAATAACCTCACCTCCACGTGTTTTCCTCAGCGCATAACTTGGTTATATCCTGGATAGCCTTATCTGTAAATATTAGACAGTCCAGGGACTATTTCCATTTTGCAAGCAAGTCTTGTTAAACTTCACTGACTTCAGTGAACGAGCCGCGCGACGGAGGGCGCATGCGCGTCAAACATATACGGAGCGCATTATTAGAATAGGAGCGCAATAATTCTGACTAAAATACACATTTTGCTAAAATATTGTTTGTTAGAAATTAAGTTTAGGTTTAAAAATATACAGTTAACACAAGTAATTATAGTTATGAGAGCAGTAACAGTAGGCTACGGCACTATTGTTGGAATAGCCCATTGATTAATGTACAGTTGTGGTCAGAATTCTTGGCACTCCTGATAAATATGATCAAAGATGGCTGTAAAAATAAATCTGCATTGTTTATCCTTTTGATCTTTCTTTAAAAAATTTCACAAAAATCTAACCTTTCATTAAAGCAAAATAATTGAAAGTGGGGAAAACGACTCGGTTACTGACGTAACCTTGGTTCCCTGTGATAAGGGAACGAGTATTGCGTAGCTGTATACGCTATGGGGAAAACTCCCTTTTCTCCTAATACTGAAGCCTTTTAGGCCTAGTCTACATGGACACAGGTATTTTTATAACCAGAGAAAAAATCTCCGTCTACATGAAAACGCAAAAACACGCTATCAAGCGCTGTCAAGAGCATGCCACACCAGCAGGTGGCGATATAACCCTAACCGTGAAGACACGTTGGCCAATCAGAAGCCGTCAGCGGCGCACAATCTGACGTCAAACACAGTGGATAACGGCGCACACTCTGAAGTCGCAAGGCAAAAACCCCCGGTTTTACTGTCTACACGACAACACTGCAACCGGCGTTTCTGAAAATCCTCACCCTGGCAGGGGTTTTCAAAAATGTTCAGTTTCAGTGACCTGATACTGCGTTTCCGTGTGGACGAACGGCCGTACCAAGTGAAAAAAGTCATGGTTATAAAAATACCCGTGTCCGTGTGGACAAGGCCTTATATAATAACGCAGTGCTACTGCACCCGCCAGAATGGGCGGGGTATCTGCCTATAAAAGACACTCGATTTTGCCATGGATGCAAGTCGTGTGCGCCATAGCACGGCCGTATACGCAATACTCGTTCCCTTATCTCAGGGAACCGAGGTTACGTTAGTAACTGAGTCGTTCCCTTTCGAACGGTCAGTCGTATTGCGTAGCTATACGCTATGGGGAACCAATCCAATCATGCCGTGCTATGATAAGCGCAACAACATGTTCTGATACCCAAGTTGGGACGCTTGCATAAGGGTCCGAAGCAAGGGCCTTTTGACATGACGTGTTGGACGGGCAAAAGCCCTGATTTTGATGGGCCGGGCTCACCGAGGCCACTTCCAATTGATAAAAACCGGGCAAAGGTAGACGGCCCAGGGGGGCACCGCAGGAGTTCGTGGAGGGTTAAGCCTTCTTGCTCCCCTTAGGAAGTGGACAATCATGTCGCTTTTCCCTATCGACTGGCCAGCCGCCGGTCCGTGGAAGGCTGCGATGGCTGCCACTTAGACCTTGAGCGTGGATGGAGCATGGCCTGCATCCAGCAGCTCTTGGAGAAATGAAAGTATTAGTGATACTTCACACGAGACTGGGTCCTGGTTCCTGGCTGAGCACCAGCCAGAGAACACAGACCACTTAAGAGCATAGAGGCGTCTTGTAGATTGAGCTCTAGCCTCGCTGATTATGCTTAGGACACTCACTGGGAGTTCCACTAGCTCCCGTCGAGGGGCCACACATGGAGGGCCCATAGTTTGGGATGGGGTGCCAAATTGTCCTGTTTGCCTGGGAAAGAAAGTCTGTCCTCATAGGTATTAGCCATGGGGCTGCTGTGAGCAGTTGAATCAACTCAGGGAACCATGGTTGGGTCCGCCAGAGAGGGGCCACTATTAGGACTGAATGTCTGCCCTCCCTGATCCTTTTTATGACCTCAGGGAGGAGCGAGACTAGAGGAAAAGCATAAAGGGGAAGGCTAGGCCATTCATGGGCCAGCGCATCCCTGCTCTTCGAGAAAAATATTGGGCAATGAGAATTGTCTTTGCCTCTCCATAAGAGGAGACTTCTGGCCAGTTTGTACAGTCGTCTCGACCTGAACCCGCCCTGACGGTTTATATAGGACACTACTGTCGTGTTGTCCGTACAGACCAGGACATGGTGACCTGTCAGACGTGGTAGGAAGGTTTTGAGGGCCAGCAAAACCGCCAGCATTTCTAGGCAGTTGATATGCAACCGTCCCTCCGTGCTTGTCCAAGAGCCAGAGGCCAGTTCGCCCTCGCACAGAGCTCCGCATCCTGTGTTGGAGGCAACTGTGGTAACCACCATTCGTCTCGAGACTATCCCCAAGCTCACCCCTGACTTGAAGAGACTGGGTTTCGACCAGGGGGCCAGGGCTCTGGTGCAGCCATGGTTTACCCTGATACAAAGATGGCCTGAGCGCCATGCTTGGGGGGGAACCTGTGGTTTCAGCCAGTACTGCAGGGGGTGCATGTGTAGGCCATGAGGCCTAGCATCCTCTGAAAGGTTCTGAGGGGTCTCTTGGTCCTCACTCTGAACGAGCTCGCAAGCCGCTGAATAGCCAGAGAGCATTTGTTCGATGTCCTCATTTTGGCTGAGTCTGACTTTGTAAAAGTGCGTGGGGCTAGAGACAGCCCGAACGGTAGGACTGTATACTGGTAAGCAGCCCCCTTCGAACTCGAATCACAAAAATGGTCTGTGACGGGGGATTATTTGGATATGAAAGTAAACATCTTTCAGATCCACTGAGAAGAACCAATCCATCGGGCAAACCTGCGCAAGGATTTGTTTCAGAGTTAACATCTTGAAAGGCCGTTTGATAAGGGCTTTGTTCAGATGTCTGAGATCGAGGATGGGCCTGAGGCCACCGTCTTTTTTGAGGACAAGGAAGTATCGACTGTAAAAGCCTGACTCGCTGTGGGCTGGTGGCACTGCCGCTATAGCCCCTTTTTCCAGTAAGCTCATCACTTCGGCGCAGAGGACGTGAGACACGTTGCTCTTCACGTTGCTCTTCACCGAAGTGTGGATTATACCCGGAAAGCGGGGTGGATTGCGAGCGAATTGGAGCGAGTAGCCTTGTTCTACTGTGTTCATAACCCATCATGACACATCAGGGATAGCTTTCCATGCCTCGGCCCGGTTGGCTATGGGTTTTATAGTTTCGAGTGTCAGCACGCTGCATTTGAGCAGGAAGCCGACCCTTGTGTGGTGTGGAAGAGGAAAAGTGCTCTTTTGCAGAGTATTTTGTTTTTTTATTGTGTTCGCTATAACAACGGTTGCAAGGGGGCGTGAACTTGAATGGGCCCACTGCTTGCAATCGCAACATTTGCTCCATTGGCCAGAACTGAACAGGGCTTTTGGATGAACACTCTGGATTTTTTGAAGGGTGGTCCGGCCTCAGCGAGACCTAACCCTTCCCTCTTCCTGTTTTGCAGATCAGGACTACTTCTTTGGTTCAGGGTCCAGCGTAATCCTAGGCCAGGGTCCCTGACACTGAGGTGAGAAGCGTTTTGCTAGACGGGAGCGCTGCTGTTGCTCAGGCGCTGGGTGAGGCTGAGTAGCTGCAGGCGCTGGTTTCGTTTGCTGCTGAGTCGGCGGGGGCTTTTGGCGCCTCGAAGCTGCAGAGCTGCGTTTCGGCAGGAAGTGTCGCATTGCCTGCGATGCCTTCTGTGCTGTCGTGTAGCGCTCAACGAATCCGTCCACTGCGGGGCCGAAGAGACCGGTGGAGGAGATAGGAGAATCTTAGAAGGCGGTTCTGTCCGCGTCTTTGATCTCCGTTAAGTTAAGCCATAAGTGGCGCTCCAGCACCACTAAGCTGGCCATGGCTCTGCCAATGGCCTGGGCGGTGGCTTTCGTGGCACGCAGGGCAAGGTCTGTGGCACTACGGAGGTCACGAAGAGCTTCTGGGTCTGGTCCAGACTCGTCCATGGAGCGGAGGAGTTTGGCATGGAAAACTTGGAGGACCGCCATCGAGTGGAGGGCGGAGATGGATGGTGGAAAGTCGCAGGCGGGCAGAGTACGAGGCACGCCATTACTTGTTAAGTTCCTCGTGAACTTCTGGAAAGAGCGGTGCGGCTCTCTGGCGAGGGACTCGTTGGCACCCCAGAAGGAACCATTCATCCAGGCGGCTGCATATGGGCTCCTCAGGTGAGGCCTAGTCGAGACCGAGCTCGTTGATAGCTATGGAAAGGACGTGGATCAGCTCGGTGTCACAGGCGAGAGCTCTCTGGAGAAAGTGAGGCACGCGGGGTCTGAACCGGCGTGAGTTCACTAGTGAACTCAGCCCTTTGACTCCGTCGTTTTTCTCCGTCAACGTCGCTGCTCTTTTAGACAATGCAATACGACTGACCGTTTGAAAGGGAACTCACATTATGAAATAAATATTTTCTCCAAAACACATTGCCCATGACTATTGGTGCTATTACGCCCCGTGTCTAGGGGAAATCGGAAAACCTTTAAGAGGCGTAATAAATAATGTTGGGTTGTGGTATGGAATCCCAGCAACGAATCACTCCGGTCGATAATCAAACAAATTACACAAAATTAAGCAGAAAAGATAATACATTTATTTAAGAGATAACAAGCGGAATAAAGAGCATTTCTTCAGGGTGTCCCAAAGGCCAAAATAATAAACAGAACAAATATAAAAAGAAAAGAGGGGAGAATAAGTAACCTTAACCAATATGAAAAGAAAATACATTTAGCTTACCTAACTCCCTACCAAAGAAACAGAGCTCAAACTAGTTTCAAAATAAATAAGGCAGGACACCCCTACACTCCACATTTGTTAACGATGTGTTGTTAGACATAAGGAAGATAGGTTCAGATGTTACACCAGGATACACGTTCACTTAAAACTAATTTGACAACACTAATTTGATCATCGGCTGGAGGAGGGATTCCGGAGCTCTCAACCCGAGTACGACCGAACCAACAATGAGCTCTCAGACGAGTGCCAGCAGCGTCCTCATAAGGACCACGCCCCGACTGGACAACTAATGGCGTTCGTACACCCCATCATTGGGCAACCTATTAGAAATCAGACAAACAGAAAAGAGAGAGAGAGAGAGAGAAGAGGAACAGAGCAATAAAGAAAACAATAAGCTACATAAACACAGGTCGTAACAGTGCCCTTTTATTAAATAGATTTTGCAACCTCCTTTTGCCAAGATAACCGCTCTGAGTTTAATGCCTGATATACTATGCTCTCCTATAATGCCTGATGAGAACTCCAGACAAGAGATCAAAGACCATTCCTCCATACAGAATCTCTCCAGATCCTTCAGATTCCCAGCTCCACGTTGGTGATTCTCCTCTTCAGTTCACCCCACTCATTTTCTATAGGGTTCAGGTCAGGGGACTGGGACGGCAATGGCAGAAGCTCATTTTGTGCTCAGTGACACATTTTTTGTGTTGATTTTGAGGTTTGTTTTGGAACGTTGTCCTGGCGCAAGATCTAACCACAGCCCATTATAAGATTTCTAGCACAGGCTGTCAAGTTTTGATTTTTTTATCTGTTGGTATTTGCTAGAATCCATGAGACCCTGTATCTGAACAAGATGTCCAGGACCTCCAGAATAAAATAGGCTCACAACATTAAAGAATCAGTGGTATATTTAACTGTGGGCATGGGTACTTTTTTATCCCTGTTTGCACCAAACCCTTCTAGTGTGTTTGCTGCCAAAAAAGCTATTTTTTTAGTTTCAGTTGACCATAGAATTTAGTCTCTTCTGAAGTACCAGTCGTGAAGTACCTAATTATTGCCCTGATGGTGGAAATGGGAATGTTCGATGCTTAAGCTATTTTCTTGTAGCCACTTTCTATTTTGTGAAGCTCAACAATCGTTTATAACTATAAAATAACTATATTCTTTGGTTTTAGGGTCAAAGACGTGACGCTTGCTTTTTCTGTCCGACTGAACTTTTTACCAATTAATAAAAATTAAAATGAATAACATTAGAACATGTATGTCTACCACCTCCCTTATACATATGCCCACTCTTATTTTTTTTTTTAAATAATTGGCTTATTGGCCATTTTCTGCCATCTGAAGTGTGAAAACATCATGTGGGGCGACCGTCCGGCCTTGACTTCTGTTTGGACAACTGGTTTTAAAACAAAGTAAAATAATTTAAATATAATCCTTACCCTATTTGGCATAATTTTAAACTTGTTTTCCATTGATTGACAAAGTTATGAAACATTTGTACACACATTTCAATCATAATAAACAAACAAATCTTGTCCGAAGATGTTCATTGTCTGAAATATCATCTGGGGCGACCATCAAGAAAATACAATTAAGGGACTTTTATTTTGACAATCATCTCAAAGAGGATGTTGCATCAGCCAGCCTCATGGTGAGGGTCCCACAGAGACAACTAGCAGGTGAGTAGTCACTCTCATTTTTACAAACAAATCCTCTTTAAAACTGCTGCAGTGTATACGTCACATTTTGATATCATGTGGGGCGACCAACCTAAAACTGTAAATAATAGGTTTTATACGCAAATCTTTATTTTTAATGTAAATTTGTCAGTGATATGTGGTGAGAAGAAGCTAGCTTGGGTTCTATAGCTAAGCATTAGCTAGTGATGGGCAGATCGAGGCTTCGTGAAGCAATGAAACAGTCGAAGCAAATGTGTCATTTTGTTTCGAGGCTTCGAATCAATCGGAAACCCGTCTCCACGGTGACACCTAGTGGTCACTTGCAGGTGTTGATCTGAAACAACCTTTACAAAGAGCTAATAAAAAAATGTGTTGGTTTTTTTTATTTTTATTATTGTATTTTTGTAATATATGAAGCTTGTAACCTGTAGTCTCTTCACATTGCATAATGTGATTTTGGTCATGAAAAATGAATATTAATAAAAATAAATCAAGCCACAATGTCTCCCTTTCTTATAGATTTTTATTCAAAAATATTAATTTCTCTGCTGTTGAAGGACTCAGCCTACTTCTTTTTTTACAGATAATTTCTCCAGCCTTTGAAAAAATTCTCTCACAAGGGACACTTGTTGCTGGCATACAAAGATATTTTTTAGCTAGGACATACAAATGAGGAAAGATTACTGCTCTCTCTTTCCAGTAAGTTAGAGGATCATGAGTTCTGGGCAAAAACGCATCGCTGAGGTATTTTTTCACTTCCACTGTGGCATCAGCTGTAGGATTGTGTATCCTCTGGGTCTCACGGATACGATTGTCAGAATGTTCCCATAAACTGTCTTGTGTTTCAACTGGTGTTGATGATGATGGGCCTGATGTTGACATTTGTGGTTCTGAATTAAAAGAAAACGGCAATTAGTAACAAATCATAAAACAATGCATACCTTGCTTAGATGGCCCAGCAGTGTCAGTAGCAGGCCTTGGTACAGGGGGGACACTACCATCCTCTGCACCCTGCAGAATGGCAGGATGAATGCTCCTCAATTGGCGCATCATGGATGATGTATTGTTGCAGTAGGCTAGCTGCCGATCACAATACACACATCTCACTTTATTTGGGGTTTCCAAATGGAAATGCTCCCACACCACAGATGTACGGCATCTCTTCGGTGGAGCCTCCATTTCTATCTATCTATCTATCTATCTATCTATCTATCTATCTATCTATCTATCTATCTATCTATCTATCTATCTATCTATCTATCTATCTATCTATCTATCTATCTATCTATCTATCTATCTATCTATTTTATATGTAGCCTATCTATCTATATATATATATATATATATATATATATATATATATATATATATATATTTCTATCAATGCATCTATTAATGTGTCACTATATGTACTCTGTGTGTCTCTAAGTCAATGTGTAAATGTAAATTAAATCCTAAATATAACTAAACAAATCGCACTATAAATGTCACTATATCACCAAAAATCCGCTATCTCTAAACCAAACTCCTCTCACAAAAACCCACGATATGAAAATGCGTTGACAAAACTTTTATACTGTGTGATTGTGTGATTTGTTCCCGAACCGACCAATCAATGAAACCCTGATTCGGCGGAGCACTCCACCTGATGAAACACTTAGACGCTTCATTTAGCCGTTGTCACGTGACGTGGGTGTTTTGAATCACGCTTCGGATCAGTGTTTCGAATCATCTTTGCTTCGGGATCTCGCAAAGCTTCGGAACGTCTGTTTCGCGCCAGCCATCCTTAGCATTAGCCTGTTATACTTGATTAAACTTGAAAACATCATCTGGGGCGACTGAGCATCATCTGGGGCGACCGAGCATCATCTGGGGCGACCGCCACTGATTGCTTAAATGATAGAAAACACATATCATGTATTTGTAGTTTCTGTATGCAAATGTTTTCATTCATTATATGCATTTAGTTGTTTTAAATAACTTTCTACATTTCACCACATATTTTTTTTAATTTTCAATAATTTCCATCTCACTTCAGAGAGGACTAAGCTTACTTATTTTTGATTATTATGTTTTATCAGAGAAATGTGTGAATATTAAGCATTCATTCTACTTCTTCCAATTCCTTTTCTAACTCTGTGTATGTTTAAATATACTTTTTTTCTAGATGGCCCCACTAACAAGCAAAGAAAAGACTGCTTGCTACAGGCAGCGGATCAATGCAGATCCTGTAGCAAGAGCTGACTATCTTGCCAGGAAAAAAGAAAGGTAAAATCTATAGGTAGTCAACAGTACATAAAATGTAATGTTAGGCCACCAGAATCAGTGACAGTATACTAATGTCAATAGTTTATTTGTTTCAGCTACCAGAGAAGAAAGCAAAAGGGCACAATCAAATACAGGTCCTTCTCAAAAAATTAGCATATTGTGATAAAGTTCATTATTTTCCATAATGTAATGATAAAAATTAAACTTTCATATATTTTAGATTCATTGCACACCAACTGAAATATTTCAGGTCTTTTATTGTTTTAATACTGATGATTTTGGCATACAGCTCATGAAAACCCAAAATTCCTATCTCAAAAAATTAGCATATCATGAAAAGGTTCTCTAAACAAACTATTAACCTAATCATCTGAATCAACTAATTAACTCTAAACACCTGCAAAAGATTCCTGAGGCTTTTAAAAACTCCCAGCCTGTTTCATTACTCAAAACCGCAATCATCGGTAAGACTGCCGACCTGACTGCTGTCCAGAAGGCCATCATTGACACCCTCAAGCAAGAGGGTAAGACACAGAAAGAAATTTCTGAACAAATAGGCTGTTCCCAGAGTGCTGTATCAAGGCACCTCAGTGGGAAGTCTGTGGGAAGGAAAAAGTGTGGCAAAAAAAGCTGCACAATGGGAAGAGGTGACCGGACCCTGAGGAAGATTGTGGAGAAGGACCGATTCCAGACCTTGGGGGACCTGCGGAAGCAGTGGACTGAGTCTGGAGTAGAAACATCCAGAGCCACCGTGCACAGGCGTGTGCAGGAAATGGGCTACAGGTGCCGCATTCCCCAGGTCAAGCCACTTTTGAACCAGAAAAAGCGGCAGAAGCGCCTGACCTGGGCTACAGAGAAGCAGCACTGGACTGTTGCTCAGTGTTCCAAAGTACTTTTTTCGGATGAAAGTAAATTTTGCATGTCATTCGGAAATCAAGGTGCCAGAGTCTGGAGGAAGACTGGGGCGAAGGAAATGCCAAAATGCCTGAAGTCCAGTGTCAAGTACCCACAGTCAGTGATGGTCTGGGGTGCCATGTCAGCTGCTGGTGTTGGTTCACTGTGTTTTATCAAGGGCAGGGTCAATGCAGCTAGCTATCAGGAAATTTTGGAGCACTTCATGCTTCCATCTGCTGAAAAGCTTTATGGAGATGAAGATTTCATTTTTCAGCACAACCTGGCACCTGCTCACAGTGCCAAAACCACTGGTAAATGGTTTACTGATCATGTTATTACTGTGCTCAATTGGCCTGCCAACTCTCCTGACCTGAACCCCATAGAGAATCTGTGGGATATTGTGAAGAGAAAGTTGAGAGACGCAAGACCCAACACTCTGGATGAGCTTAAGGCCGCTATCGAAGTATCCTGGGCCTCCATAACACCTCAACAGTGCCACAGGCTGATTGCCTCCATGCCACGCCGCATTGAAGCAGTCATTTCTGCAAAAGGATTCCCGACCAAGTATTGAGTGCATAACTGAACATAATTATTTGAAGGTTGACTTTTTTTGTATTAAAAACACTTCTTTTATTGGTCGGATGAAATATGCTAATTTTTTGAGATAGGAATTTTGGGTTTTCATGAGCTGTATGCCAAAATCATCAGTATTAAAACAATAAAAGACCTGAAATATTTCAGTTGGTGTGCAATGAATCTAAAATATATGAAAGTTTAATTTTTATCATTACATTATGGAAAATAATGAACTTTATCACAATATGCTAATTTTTTGAGAAGGACCTGTACATGAAGTCAGATGAACTATCAGAGAGAGAGAGGAAGAAACAGAAAGCCAAGTGGAAGGCTGCATCAAAAGGTTACAGGGAGGTTGCTGGGGTTAAAGAAATGCCTACAATGTTTCTGCAGAATGCTATTATGTTCAAGTGTTAAATGAAATCGTAAGAAAAATGCAAACATTGTACGTTTAAGTAATTAATGTAATGAAAATGGAAAAAGGAAAATGCTGTTCAATGTGTCTGCAGAATGCTGCTATGTTCAACTGTTAAATGAAATAGTAATGAAAAGGCAAACATTGTATGTTTAAGTGATTAATGAAATGAAAATGAAAAAGGAAAATGCTGTTCAATGTTATGTACAAGCGTTTAATGCATTAGTATTGAAAATATTAATATGATGGTTATGTGTCAAATGAAATAGTGAGGAAACTGTTAATGTTATGAAATGTGTCAAATGAAATGGATGCTGATTCTTCATAAAATTTCATTAAATGTGTTTTATCAAAATCATTGAATAGTCTTAATTGCCTGCTGTTTTTCATCATGTGGGGCGACCACTTGTCATGTGGGGTAACCAACCATATTCAATTCTGTAGTAAATTCAAAAAATAATGTCTGTCCATTTTGGTTGAAATATAATTCATTGGTATAACATCAATAAGTGGATACTATATCTACACATTTTAAATCAGTTTTATGGATTATATGAGTAAAAAAAACATGTAATTGCTTTATGAGGGTGACACTGCCATTATAGATAAAAATGTATTTAACATCATTAGCAATAAATGAAAGGACACATGAGTATATCTTTCTTAAACAGTTCAATTAATTACTGATACTTCTTAAAATATAACTTATGTAAAGGAAATCTATTAATTTTAAGATAAATTACGGTCGCCCCAAATGACTTTTTTAAGGTCGTTGCCCTATTCATTTGAGTTTAAAAGCAGTAAAATATCTTTGTTTGAAGTTTTCACACACATGCATGTGTAGACTACACTCCAAATGTTTAGAAAATAGCCAAATATATTATTATTTCAAGTATTTTAAAAATGGGCCTCTCAAAGGCCTTATACGTCATTGACCCTTTACTCATTGTGATGGATGATTCAGGGAATTTGGCCTTTATGTTTCCCCATATTTATGCTCTTGTGAAACAAGTCATAGGTAGACAATTTCATGTTCCTAGTCACCCTGGTGTGCTAAAAATGATATTATTGGGAATATACTTAAGAGATATTTTACTCTTAAAAAAATTCTAGGGGTACCAATAATTGTGGCCAACAATTGTGACCAACGTGTTTTGGAGAAAAAAATTAGGTTATTTATTTCATAATGTGATTGTCCCCCCCACTTTCAATTCTTTTACTTAAATGAAAGTTTCGTTTTTTTCTAATTTTTTTAATGAAAGATCAAAAGGATGAACAATGCAGATTTATTTTTACAGCCATCTTTGATCAGATTTTCCAGGGGTGCCAATAATTCTGACCACGACTGTAATAGCCTAAACACGAGTGGATGTGTTTGTTTTTGTTTATTATTATTTTTAATTTAACCGTTTTAACTTATGCTTTTAAGCAGTAAGCAATCAGTTGTTTTTAGTTTTAGAATGTAACGTTTGCATTTTTTCCCTTTTCTGCTTGTAATGTGTGGCATAGCCTACATAGATAAATTTACTATATTTGTTTTCATAGGCTTTATTGTGTGAAGGACAGCATTGGACAGAATGTGCAATAACATTGTTTAAAATAATGGATTAAAATTACATTTTAATTAATATACATTTTTATGTATAATAATTTTAGATTTTCATCCAAATAATCACTAATAATAATAAATAATCTATAGATTAAACCATTATCAAAATAATCGTTAGTTGCAGCCCTATTAATTTCTTTCAAAAGCTTTTGAATGGTAGCACAAGAAAACATCTCGTAAACACCCCTACTAGGCTACACCAAGTGTGCGTTTCTTTTGTTTTGAAGCCATATCTTGCATGGCCTATTTCAGATTAATAATATTATAATCACAGCAGAATGTCCTTCAAGAAAAAAAAAAAAAAAACTCATAAATTGCCTGATCACCATCTCTCTATCCTGGCAGCTGCAAAGGACGCGGACTGCCTGTCATCGAGCATATGCGCAAAATTAGCCACAGAGTGCCTGTCTTACCCCAGGGAGGGAGACAGACGGGTCTCTAACGCTGCTATAACTGCATGCCCCACTGCATCCTCATGCCAACCCTGCAGACCGCACTACAGACATGCAGTCTGACCAGTGCCACAACTAGTGCTGCCTCACTGGAAACATGAAAAGGAACCAGATCTATTATCCCATATCTATATCCATATTATCCCACTTTTACTTTTGTTTTTTTTGTTCTTAATATTTTAATTAGAGCTGTCACAATTGAGGCGCTGATACAAGTGATTCATTTTACAAGTATTTTGTGATCTCCTTTAACGCATTTACCAATTTTGACATTAAATTTGTTTTGTTAACCTCCGTGTCGAGTTCTAAACACCGGTTGTCAGAACTTTAGCGATATGTCGTATACTCTCTTGAGAAGTTAATCATTTTGAATAAGTAATTACTACACAACTGCTAAAAAAGTATGTTCTATAGTACGAATGTGTGTAGTTCGAATAAAATCAGGATGTACTATATTCGCCAAATTTTCATTATCATGTGACCTACCGGCATCAGTTGCATCCCTTCATCATTCATAAATCCTCTCCCGTGGCCTCATGGGATCATATGCACACTTCAGAGTCTCGCTGGAAATAGTAGGTCATCCGAGTACTTTTTGCCTACTCTTTTAGATATACACTAGATGTCGCCTTGGTTACGGCAGTTCATTGGAACGAATGCGTCAATAGAGCCGCCATCATGGAACAGGGGAGCCTCTCCTCTTTAATGCATCAGCGTCAATGTAGGAAAAGGTCTAACGGAAATAAAATCACCATAAATCGTCATGAATGCGATTTTCTAGTTGTTTTGGTTCATTCCAACGGTTAGACATGTATTTATCATTGAGTCCAGAGAAATTTTTAAAAATGTAAAAAATTTCACATTCTTGTCTGGTTTTTAGATTTTGTTCGTGTGAACATCCATATGCAGCACAAAAGTCCGTCATCATCCATGAATTCAGCGTTACCTAGCTACTTCATATGACAAGACCCCTGTTCCAAGATGGCGGCGTTTTTGACGCATGCTTAGAACCCCAAGGTGATATCTAGTGTATATATCTATGACTCTTTTATGAGTCCTGTGATTTCTTTTGTCACATACCCTTTTCGCCTGCTACATAGTTGGGAAAGTAGCCCATGTGGTTTCAGATGCAGCCTGGGTTCATACCATTCATTACAGTGACACACACCATAAACACGTACACATGTAAGCACCTTAAACACACGATAACAACAGCGATTTCGAGTCAGTAATTGAGTTACGGATGAAGGACTGTTTTTATATCTTATCTCTAAGTTTTTATATAAATAATAGCTAATAAAATACTTTAAAGTCTTTACAAGACGAATACAATTATAAACAAAAGGACATTTTCACCACAAATGTAAAATCTGTGATTAACTCTAAAAATTGTAATTAATCGTGATACATATTTTAATAGACTATAATCGAATATTAAATTATTATGCTATGTATATAAACAGTACATATATATAAAACAATGTTCAAGTCTTTCAGATCAGATTTAATCTGATTATACGTAGCAGGGTATAGAGCAGCTTTTCCTGCTTGTCCTTGTCATGTTTTCTCTCAGTTTAGTTAATCATCCTTTTTTACAGACATTTCATCTGACTTTGACAACACAACTTTAACCCTTCTTTGTGCAAATTTAGTACAAAAAAACAAAATGAAATGTAGTTTTTAAGTCTTTAGAATAAGCAGTGTTCGGTTTCACCTAAACGTGTGTTCGTTTACCGTATGCTGAACTTTTAAATGAGTGGAGGGGGCAGATTTATTCGTCATCCATTGTGAATCAATGTTTGCATTTTTTAAAACCGATTTTCTTCTTATTTTCCTTTTCCTCCTTTTTTTTCAATCTGTTCTTAGCCTCATTTGGCCTAATCCTGCCACCACAGAGGGTGGGGTGGCTGTAGCGGGTGAGTGGATGGTGGTAAAGCAGGGTGAGAGGGACTCAGAGGGCCACGGCGACAGGCGCTCTCCAGTGCTTATGGTGGATTATGGGTAATGGCACTTAGCTGAGTAAATGAGCTGAATGTATCGTACATGCCCTAATACATACAGGTTCTGGTTGGTTTAAATGCAAGAATTTGCTTCCAACTCACCTTCAGATTTTTCCTGCATGATATTGAAGTTTGACAGGAGCCATATTTACTATTCAGATAATATTTATTTGAAAAGTATCATCGCTGTAAGGCCCTTCCATATTTGTTCTGGAAAAGCAGCTTAAGTGAATTTTGAGGCTGTAGAACCTCAATCCAGAGTCCAAAATCATTTAGTTATTTTGTCATTCTTAGAGAGAAGATGCATTTATATCTTATATAGCTATTATTAAGTGCTTACAGTGTAAGAATGAGGTGGATGGGATGGCCTTGGGGAAAGGGAAGCATGTGCACTCATGGAGCTTCTGTATCTCTGTGACAGATTGGAGCCAGATTGGGAGACGTTCTGACAAGGGATAGGAACTTGCAAGGCTGTCCCGCTCCTCAAGGTTAGTTTTTGAATGTTAGCACATGACATCTGCCACTCAGCACCAAACGCCAGAGGGCTTAGGGCACTTCATCAAGCGCCATGTTCTCCTAATTAATGGAGTTAATGTGAATTTGTTTAATTCCTTAAGTGTTCTTATATCATGCAATGTTTCTCTACCTCTGCTGTCAGACAGGTGATTTTATATTGTTATTTAAAAAAAAATATTATCTATTTGTATAAATATATTTCTTAACCCACTGTATGAGAATGAAATATTGACAGTTTGTTGAACTACAATCAAATCATTGCGAGGAAAGATACTTACAGATATAAGTTGGTAATCCATGTTCTAGATTGCTCTTTCCTTTCCCCTTCGCCCAGATATGAACCATATGCCTCATAACATGTGATTATTTTTAAGATGGACGTAAAAAAGGACAATAGTCGCTTCACTTTTAATAATCCCTTCGTCTGATTTAATATCACAACTATTATTCAAATCAAAGGCAGATTTTGTTTTCATTGTTCTTTTATAATACTCTTATGATTTCTCCCTATCACTTTCAGAAAAGTCCTCGCCAGTTAAAGCTAAACTCCTCCTCTCCTCCCATTGAGGACAGGGGTGCGTTGGGCCGAATTAAGTTCAGCTTTTCCAAATTTCTAATATTGTGAAAAGTGTACATCTTTAGTTCATCTGGCCTTGCACTGCAAAATTTAAAACCATACCAAAAGTCAAGTTTGTGCCTCAACCTCATACTGTGACTATAAGAGCAAAGAAGTATTTTTATTTGGAAAATGCAGCTGGCTCCACTGAGGTCGTTGGTTTGATTTCCAGGGAAGATATACTGGTGAAATGTTTATGCAGTGCAGGTAAATTTGCATTAATAGGCCGTAATGTAATTTAATGTAATTAAAAAATACATTAAAAGCAAAACTTATTATCAATGTTGAGAACAGTTGTGCTGCTTAATATTTTTGTGGAAACCATGATACCTTTTTTCAGGATTTTTTGATGAATACAAAGTTCAAAAGAACAGCATTTATTTGAATTTATTTTTTTGGTAACACTTTACAATAAGGTTCACTAGTTAGCATTTGTTAATAACTAACATGAACTAACAATGAACAAAACATTTGTTACAGTATTTATTAATCTTTGTTAATGTTAGTTAATTAAAAATCCAGCTGTTCATTGTTTGTTCATGTTAGTTCACAGTGCATTAACTAATGTTAACAAATACAACCTTTGGTTTTTAATAATGTATTAGTAAATGTTGAAATTAATATTAACTAAGATTAATAAATGCTGTAGAAGTATTGTTCATTCTTAGTTCATGTTAACTAAGGTAGTTAACTAATGAACCTTATTGTAAAGTGTTAAAAAAAATTCAGAGTATATGAATGGTAGTATATGAATGAAAAATGTATCACTTGGTGTAAGGATAATTAAGGAATATTGATGAGTTGATATGATATTAGACCAGATAGTTGACACAGAAGCTCTTTTTATGCCTCATTTAGGTAAAGAGTGCATTGGCTCTTTGGTAATTTTATTTTGATGGTCCCTTTTGAACATTCTGTTGACTATAAGTAACTTTGCAACTCCATCTCACCTAACTCTCATAGAGTATTAGTAGACTGTGCTTAATATCTACTCACTCTTTATTGTGTTGATCCCCCAAACAGACATTCAACTGACTAAAAATAACTTTGCAACCCTAACATTCTAACCCTACCAGTCTACTAAAACTCTACTAACACTCTAAAGTGTTAGTAGACATGTAGGTGGAACATTAGTCAACAGAATGTGTTAAAGGGACCATCAAAATAAAGTGAAACCATCTCTTTTTCTCCATGGTGCGGCACAGTGACGGTTGGTTGTCTGGACAGCACAATGTGTCCCTGATCATGGCCTCATAATGAGTCCCCATCTTATAATTGACCTGATTCCTTCTAATTAGCACACTTTAAGGAACTGGGGAGAGAAAAGAGAAAAAAGGAAAGAGAGAGCGAGATAGGAGGGGGAGAGGGAAGGAGTGGGAGAAAGAAAAAGAGTGATAACTGTCTAAAAGGTTAAGTGAGTCAGACAGGCCTGTGATGGTGTGTGAATAGTGTCTTTGTTAGCAAGGCTAACTGACCAGGACACACAAAGGTCATTAGTGGACTGGCTTATGCGTTACACAAACCAGTGCTCAACTGGTGGTTATGGCATCATACTTTCTATTGTTACGTTTATCTTTTCCCTTCTGTCTGACCTTCTGATAAACCAGCCTTATGGCATAAGTAATGTTTTCCAGCTTCTAGTCATGTATTGTGCATGCTACCTTATATTTAGCCTACCAGTTGTTATTTTACTTTAATAAAATTGAGATATGTCATGCATGTGATTGGTAGTACCATAGGGTTTAACCAAAATCTAAATGTAGATATCAGCAATATTATTTTGCATTAAGTTAGCAAACACTTGCCAGTCTGTTAACATGAATATTTGCAAGCCTCCTACAAGCACAGACGTCACACTTTAAATCCTACCTGTTGCCTTTCGCCATCCACTTATTTAGCTGCTGTCGCATCCCTTGAGTTGACATGCCATCTCCTTTTCCCTCTGTCTTTTTCTATTTTTAGCCCCCGACAACTTTTTTGCTTTATCCATCTTTTTCGAGTTTCAACGACTACTCACTAATGTGCTGCTCACTCAGCGCTCACGCGCCCGCTCGCGAGTCGCGATATTACACTTCTATGTCAAAATAAATTCTATGATGGAATTTTATGAGGGCGCCGGCGCCTACTCTAGCCTGTAAGTCCTTTAAAATGTATATAACTTTTTTTATATTTAACTTATATATTTTTTATATAAATGAATATAACTTATATAAATTAGATTTTTTTTTTTAACCATCGCTTTGGCGCCCCCATGATGCGGCGCCCCTATGCGCCGCATATAGCGCATACCCACTTTTTGCCCCACTGACTACATTTATCGTTATCCAGTAACAAGCTACTTTTTCCTACAAATAGTATTGTTTATTGCATGTGATAGCTTTATCCCTAAGTAGACTACATAGTTCAAAAGTTTTGAGTCAGCATTAAATTGATCAAAAGTGACAGTTATAATTATTAAAACATAATTTTATATTTCAAATAAATGCTGTCAATTTTTAAAAAAAACCTTTCTATTGATCAAATAATCCTGATCAAAATGTTTCACTGTTTTCACATTGAAAGAAGAATTGTTTGTTAAGCAGCAAATCATATTAGACCGATATCTGAAGGATCATGTGACACTGAAGACTGTAGTAATGATGCTTTCCCATCAAAGGAATAAATTACATTTTATTAAATTAAAATAGAAAAAATAAATAGTTTTCCAATTTTTTATAATATATTTTGATCAAATGCATCCTTGGTGAACATAAGAGCTTTAAAAAACATCTAGGGTAGTCTAGTCTTGGCGTTGTTTGGTCGTTTTTGTTAGTAGTTTGTAGCTAACAAATTCTTCAATTGGGCAGTTTAACTGTAATTGAACAATTTTCAATTATGATAAGCTTAATCGACAAGCTAAAGTAAGTTGCTTCCCCAGTATTTGCTTTAAAACAATGTCAAAACCACTATTTCAGCCCTTATTTAGTTTATATGACTCTTTGGAGAAAAAAACTTTCCCATTATTGAACGTGTGTATTAATAATATCAGGGTCACAAAGCTTTGCTAATCATGTGTGACTCAGGATGACCCAAGCTGTGATGGGCAGCTTTAGCGAAAGTGTTGAAGAAGGGATACTCAAGCAATGGACCAGAGGATTAAAGACTCAATCAGAACTACTCCTTGATTAACCTGTGAGTATGACTTATGTTTTAATATGTTGCAAAAAAGTATATATTTGATATATGATAATGTGTATATATATATATATATATATATATATATATATATATATATATATATATATATATATATATATATATATATATATATATATAGAAGAAAGGATACAGGTCATACAGGTTTGGAAATACATGAGATTGAGAAAATTACAGTTTTCTTTTTAGGTGGACTATCCTTTTAAGTTTCAAAAGTAGCCTCTTGCTAGAATCTAGCTGTGTACGGATGGCACGTGGCTTATTTGCATATAAACGTACATAATAACAAAGGAAGGCTAATAGAGGTTTAACAATGTTTATAAAATGCCTCTGACCCTGTGCATCCACAAGTAATCTTTAATCCTGAATTGTTACGCATAACGGCGAGTGCAGTTACATTGTTTATGTTTTTGATAGATTTATAACGTGTCTTGCGCGCTGCGTGGCGTGGCCTCACTTCGGATGTGAGATTACCATTACTCTAAGGAGACCAAAACCCCAGACTTACAGACATCAGAGATCATTAGTGGCCTTGACTAATTTACAAAACTTTAATCCCACGACTACCAGTTGTTTACATCACTGAATTAGGTTAATCTACAAGGAGGGCTATTTGCATAAATGTGCATTTTTGAATAATTAGTGGGCCAGAGGCGATGAATGGGGTGTGATTGGTGGGGGGTGACGCGTGGCCAGACTATTGTTGTCCCCTTATCTAGCATAAACAATGGACCAGCTAAACAATTAAAAACAAACTCAGTTGGGTCTGGTGTTTATAGGGCATTGTTGAATATGACCCACGACATAATCACTGTCTGGATACAGAATTATAGCAATTACTGCTATCGTTTACAGTGTGCCACGCAAACATGCAAGATCCAAATTATGAAATAGTTCCTTTCCCATCTGCCATATTGCCCTTTCTTTAAACAATAAAAGCTTATATTGATTCTGTTGAAGGATATTTTAATAAATGTAACTATAAATTATCTTGCTATGTGTACACCTAAAGGTATAGTTCATACAAAAATGAAAAATCTGTCATCATTTGCTCACCCTCATGTCATTCCAAACCAGTATGATTTTCTCTCTTCTGTAGAACACAATATTTTGAAGAATGTTGGTTACTGTTTTTGAAGAATGTGAATGTGTATAAGGAACCCCAGAGTATGACGTAAGAGGGAACTCGTGAAGAATCAAACATAAAATTAAAAAAAAAGGACGGGAAACAAAACCTCAGTAGTCCTCAGGTGGCATGTTCGTTACAGCAGCATGTCAGAAAAAATTATATTGTAGAGAAAACTTCTGAAAGAATGAACCGCATGTATATGGAAGTAAAGTGTACGCCAAATACTGCATGTTAACGTGATTAAAAATAAACAGCTTTCTGTTGTTTATGTAAATTATCTATAATAATATCAAATCTATTAATTAGCAGGAGTTATTACTCCCCCACTGCATGTGATGTGACACAATTACCGACAGCCCTATATTGTTAAACTAACGGGGTTCAAGTGACAGGTTTCGGGAAACAGTTGTGACTAATTAATTTCTACAATGATGCATGATGGTTAAACAACAAGCTATAGCGTTGTACAGGAAATGCACCCCAGATTTGGAATAACATGAGGGTGATTAAATGATGACAGAATTTTCATTTATGGGTGGACTGTCCCTTTAAAAGGAAATTGAAAAAGTGAAATATGAAGGCCAAGTATGGTAACCCAAATTGTCCTCTACATTTAACTCATCCAAGTTAGTGCACACACATTAGGAGTAGTGAGTAGTGACACACTGTAAAAAGTGGGCACACACACACCCGGAGCAGTGGGGAGCTATTTTTGCTGTGGCTCCCAGGGAGCGATTGGGGGTTAGGTGCGTTGCTCAAGGGCACCTCAGTCATTTTCCTGCTGGTACTGAGAATTTAACCAGTAACCTTTGCCAGTCCAAGCCAGTCCAACTCTCTAAACATTTGGCCATGACTGCCCCATTTACTCACCCTTGTGTTGTTCCAAACCTGTATGCATTTCTTTCTTCAGTGGAACACAAACTAAAAAGACACTTAATAGTCTATAAAACAATTTACTGAAACCCTAAAGTCTGCAGCTTGCTCTAAAAGTAGTTACATTACTAACCCGCATTGTAATATTTTCCAGCATGGGTGCACAAAAACCCATTTTAAAGCAGCATTTCAGCTTAATTTGGAGTGTCTTCCCAAGGGGCAGATTTACAACATAAGTGATTCACAGCTCTAACTGACTGGCCAATTTCTCTTTGCTTGTGTGTAACTGATCAGATGACCTCTGATATCCTTCTGTGTCTGCGTGTGAATATGAGTGTGTGAGTGCAGAAGGTTTTTAATTAACCCGGCTTTCTTAGTCCCTGGTGGGCTCTTCTGCCCTTTTGTACTTACTCCCCAGAGAGGGAGAAAACCGCGTCCCAACGCCTCCGTAGCACACGTCCTCGCACAATGCCTCTTTTTGAGGGTGTTAGTGGGTGTGCATTTGTTTTTGGTCTTCATTGCTCTCAGTGGTTGGTAACAGATTCTAAAGGGGTTGTTTGTCTATAGCGGGAAACACATTTAATAGTGATCAACAAGTCATCAAGTATTCATTACCCCACATCTAGGTCTCATGCATTAACATGTCATACAAATTTAAAAAGAGTCCACCTAAAAATGAAAATTCAGTCATCATTTACTCACCTTCATGTTGTTCTAAACCTGTATGACAGCTTTTTTTTCTTCTGTGGAAGGTAAAAAATATATTTTGGAAAAAAAATTGGTCCATACAATGTAAGTCAATAGTGTTTGATGATCTTCTTTTGGGTTCTGCACGAAAAAGAAAGTCTTACAGGTTTGTAACAACATGAAGGTGAGTAAATGATGACTTTTGAACGAACTAGTGCTTTAATTAAACCTCTACAAAGATGTTTACTGTCATAAATTCTGTGTAAAACAAAAATTAATTGTTTGGAAAGCTCATATTATTGGACTTTTATTACTGGACTTTCAAAAGATCCAATGGAAAAAAACGGCAGGCACCGACGAGCATTCATTAGAGTAATAAGGATAGTGAGGCAACAAAAGGCAAACCAATTTCGAAAACAGAGAAAATGAATTACTAAATCTCATAGATTTGTGCGTTGACAGATAAGCTGCCAGCAGAGCTAAGAATGCAAAAACCTAATCTCAACATAAATTATTTACCACTCGAGGATGAATACTTCACTGGTGTGATTACAATTCACGGCATTAATGTGGCATACGTTCCAAAAAAATGATCAGCAGCTTACAAAATATTACCCCGTCAAAACGCAAATCGTTGCCCTCGGTAAGTTCGAAATTTTGTGCACAAATGCTGTTAAGCCTGTTCTCCTCTAATACAGCAAAATGATTATCTGGCTGGTCTCCCTTTGGATGTTTGAAAGCAGCCGAATGGACATCTGCATCGGTTTTTCATCATTATTATTATTATATAAAAGATTATATAGGGTTGGGATGAGGGCATTTCATTTTGCTTACAATTAATATACGCTTTATTTTGTCCTGATTTGGGACAAATAGGATGCAGGGTTACAGGTTGTTTGCCGTTTCAGGATGAAGCTTATGTGCAACAGACTGCCGCTTTCTTCTGACTGAATTTCTTAGACTACGAAATTATCCTTGCACCGTATTTGTGGAACATTAAACAAGTTGTTTGGAGGGATCATCCAGTGTTGTTGAAAAGCAGTGAGTGCCAGAGCGATGGGAAGTCGTAGTGATATGCACTCTGACTATTGGTCAGACTCAGTTTAAATGGCGGTGTTGTGATGATTACAAATCAGCTGGGATCTTAATAGATTGGGTGAAACATCTGGAGATCTAAGGGCCCAGATGTTTGCACAACAAACGCATAAGACCTCTGACCCTTAAGCACACAGCTACCCGGATTTAGATTTAGATTTGAACATCTGCCCAATGTTGTAAAGTGACAAAAAGCATCAGTGACAAGGGGAATCCATGATTAAGTTTTTGAGGGATCTTGTTCCCCCAAAGCCATTAAAGAAACATTGGAGGTAGTGTGATCCTTATTATTGCATGGATATATAAAACATTTGTTCTCCTAGCGTTTTGACTTGTAAAATCTACATTTTGCCCATCATATAAAATGTAAAATCTGCATGAAATCCTATTGCTAAATAGCCATTCTGCTGGCAGCCAGTGGACAGTTTCTTAGAGGTGGGCGTGGAATGTGATGTTTTGAGCGCGTGCGGGGCTGCTGTGATTCCCAGTGGCGGGATCCTGCTCAGAATTAGGGCACGTGGCATGTCTATTAGTCAAACAACCTCCATGTGCCGCGCGCCACGGCCAGATGAAATTAGAGCAAAGAGCGATTTTTTGATGTTACGCTCTTTAAGCGATTAATAATCTTGGCGGTGGAGAATCGGTTGGAAATCTTCTCTGGAAAATAATGAGCGGAGAAACATTTACTGATTAGTTTAATCCTGGATTATCCTATCTGATGACACCATGAAACCCAGCCTTGTAATCTGGCCCTTAAAATAACATAATTTATTTCCTCGCTTTACAGCGAGCGCAGTTTAAGCGTGTTGTTCGATTCAGTTAGCCTACTTAGCGCCATGAATTATATAGAAGGATGTTTTATTGGTCCGTTTCCGTTGAGTTGTGTTTGGTCCAGTCTGCTTAAAAACAATAGAAGGATAAGAAATCAACGGTCAATGTTTGTGTTTAGTCTATACTCTGAACTTAAATGTTTTTTTTTTTTTAGAATTATTTAACAAAAATTGTAAATTGACTATTTTGCTTGACAATTTACAAGGCTGTTTATGCAATGTTAAATTGCAAGCTGTTGGTCAGCAAATACAGTCGATTAGGCTATTAAGGAATCATAATGTATAATCAATAGGCAAAATTAAACATACAAATAAATAAATAGGCCTAAAAAAATATTTGCGAAATCATCCTTGAATTTTCGTTATGGCAATTTTGGTTGTTTCATAATATGTGACATATTTTTTACAAATAAATACATACGTTATTAAAATCATTGATAATAATAGGCTAATAAATTATAATTCGTTGGCATAGTTGCTGTTGGATTATAGGCTATTAAAACATAGGCTAATAATAATAATAAGTGCAATGCAATAACCAGAGATTATTCTTCTCAGGCATGATCACTAATGATCTCCCTCCTTTTTCTCTGGTATGATCGCATTCAGTTTTAGTTAAAGACCTACAACACAGTAGGCCTATATATTAATAATAATGATAATTATAAATTATTATTCGTTGGTATTGTTGCTGTTGCACTATAGGCTATTAAAACATAGTTAATAATAATAGTAAGCTAATAATAATAATAATAATAATAATAAGTGCAATGTAATAGCCAGAGATTATTCTTCTCAAGCATGATCACTAATGATCTCCCTCCTTTTTCTCTGGTATGATCGCATTCAGTTTTAGTTAACATCGTGTTATGAGGATTACTGCAGCAGCTCTCTTAAATGCCAGTTAAAATGCTGGAGGTCGTTCTGGTGGAAACGGGCCCTAAAAGCAGATTTCACAGTCGAGCTCTTTATATGACAGATTAATGTTGTAAACGAATTTAATGGACTTCATTTAATTATCTTGTGTAAGACGATTTCTCTAATTGCTTCTAGCTGAGATGTTGACCGTTTTTTGCCTGCTGTTTGTGAAACACCTGGCTGAGATGGCCTCTGACAGCGGTATTACCGTATAACTCTGACCTCATTTCCCAACATATTTTACTCATTGGGTGATTGGGAGCTTCATGTTCCCTCATTGATGACGCTTCAAGTCAGTGAACGAAATAAAGCAGATTCTGTGATCACGTCAAGATAATTAGGCCTACGTTTTTTTTTTTTATTCCAATATCTGTCCAAACAACAAATTAAAGATGGAATTATTCATCTATAACTGCGACTGGTTTGCCTGAAAGTATCTGGGTGAGCACACGTGTTAATCATGTTGTGAATATAAAAAAAGCAATAATGGCCACTGCCAGAACGTTTTGTGTAAAATATAAATGCACATTAGGACTAATTTTAGCTGTTGTTTTCTAGTCTTTTATAAATATAGCCTAATTAAAATAGTTTCATTAATATTGATTCACTGATACATAGGCCTAATAGTTTAATTAAATAATGATAAATCTTAGACATATTATAAAATAATTTATAAAACTAATGTAGGCTATGTTATCACAGTAAATATCAAAATAATAGCTAATAATAATAATAGGCTAATAATAATAATAATAGTTTATTATTATGCTATTAATATTATTCACCAAATCATTTGGCCATTGTTGTTATTGAACGCGCGCTATAGCCTAATAATGTCTGGCTCGTTTTTAATGGGGTTATGCAGTGTGCATTTTTAAGGCATCGAAATAATTTCTTCAAAAAGCAAAAATTGTGTTTAAAAAAGTCTAGAGAAAATTTTAATTTTAAATTTCTTAATTTGTGTAAAAATATAAGACTAGAGGAGAAACTGCGTTTTTCGTAATTTTTTCCTTTATTAGTGAATTTTTTTCTGTCTCCAAAGTAATTTAGCCATTATAGAAATGATTTGAAATTAGATACTGCTATCGAACGATAAATAAGCCTAAACATCAAATATCACAAAACTATAGGCTTGATAGTCATACACAGTTAGCCACTAAAATGTTGAATACTGATCTTGTTCCGGTTTCTCATTTCTAATAATTTTACCTTCTGATTCCAACTGAAACTCCCCATATATAGACATTTTCAATAACGAGAGGCTGCGCACATGAGTGAAATCTTCCATCCAAAGGGAAAAACTACTTAGGACCAATTCAGCGGAGGAAAATCCTTATCGGATTAAAGGGAAAATTGGTGGCAATTAATCCTTTGTGATTGAAAAAGGGAAACGCCTCCTCTTGGAAGACATATCTGAGGTTAGATCTGATTGGACAGTGCGATGATCTGCTGGATTGGACAGAAGGATAAATGGTCCCGCCAGAGCGCTTAACCGTCCCACCAGCCTGACCTCTTCAGAGAGAAAGTGAACTAAACAAACTGCCACCATGACAGGAAGAGAAGAGGCTATAGACGAAAAACCTAAGGTTAAACTATATCCCTCATTCGGAATCGACAAATCACGCCTCAATGGATCTGGATTTCGGTCCAAAGGTTTCGCAATCACAGACCTGCTCGGTCTGGAGTCGGATCTTCAGCCGCATCAGTCCGGTCCGGGCGCAGTGGTCAATGGAGAGGGGCAGAACGCGGCGGTCGGAGGATTTGCCTTCCCGGGAGGCTCTTTGCCGCTCGGCTTGGGTTTTCTCTGTAGTTTGGCGGCACAACAACCTCCCGGGGCTCCGTGTTTTCTCCCGAGCCACATCCCGCTCCTGCAGTCACGGACAGAGAGCCACTTCATGCAGAATATGGAACAGCAACGGGACGCCTATTCCGGTACAAATCACATATTTTGGTTATGAAAGAGCCGAAGAGCTGTTCACAACATCTGGTGCTGAAACTGGCCCTGCAAATTTATGTTTATTTTACTGGGAGTGGAAACTTTTTGATTAACGAATAATTTTGTTTACTAATCTGATGGAATCAGATTTTTTCTCTCTCCCAGTTAATACGCTTTGAAAACTGACCTTTCACAGATTTCTGCTCGACATTTTTTTTGCATGATTCAGTAATTTTAAATATTTTTTTTTATTTAAATAAAACCTTAGCACATTTTTATGTTACTTAAAAGTGTACATTTTGACTTTTTAATTTATTTATTTGATGCAGCTTTGTCTGCCCTTTGCCCAACATATGTTCATTTATTTTTTATTAACAAAAAGCTTCTTTTTACAGATGATGATTGTCTTTCCGGGGATCACAATGATGGAAAAAACTCAGGGAACTCTCAAAAGAGGAAGAAGCGAAGGCACAGGTATGTAAAGAAATGAAATGTTACATTAAATGCTTATTCTATAAGGATCTGGTGTGCCAGTGTCTCAACCACACATTTCGTTTTGATTTTTAGGACAGTTTTCACCTCGCATCAGCTTGAGGAGCTGGAGAAAGCCTTCCATGAAGCGCACTATCCAGATGTTTACGCAAGAGAAATGCTGGCCATGAAGACAGAGCTACCAGAGGACAGGATACAGGTAGGATGACTTCCACAGTTTTTTTCCTTTCTTGATATTTCTCTCTCTCTCAAATAGCTTAATGACCAGGTTTGTTTCTGTCCAGGTATGGTTTCAAAACCGCCGTGCTAAGTGGAGGAAAAGAGAGAAGTGCTGGGGCCGTAGCAGTGTCATGGCAGAATACGGGCTGTACGGTGCCATGGTCCGTCACTCGATTCCACTTCCAGAATCCATCATCAACTCTGCCAAGAATGGAATGATGGGCTCATGCGCTCCCTGGCTTCTAGGTGAGCCAGCAGGTGGTTTTCCTATTTAGTACTTAAAGACTCAAATATGTATTTGATCACTTGAATACATAGCTGAGGTGTCTTGTGAACGTCTGTCTGATGTTGTCCATACTTGAATTTAGACTTAAATATATGTGAATTAGGCTTAAACAGGCCCTCGGTCTGACTTAAAATTGTAATTAAATGAAGAGCTATAAATATTTAACAGCTTAAGGTCAATTTTTAATCGTGTCGGCATTTTATTCTTTTAGGAATGCACAAAAAGTCTCTGGAAATAGGGAAAAAACCTCCCGGCACACCTGAATCGACGCACTCAGATTCGTATTCAGAGGAACACAAGGGGAAAGACAGCGACATGACATGGTCAAGTGGAGCCAATGGAGCAGACGACTCAGAGGACATGGCAATAGACTTGTCAAGCACTTCGAAACAAGAGAGTAAAAGCACTTTGAAAAGATCACCGCCTCGCACAGGAGACAGCAGCGATTCTGAAAATGAGAGTTAAATATGCAAACGAATATGGACAATTTTGAAGTGCACATACAAGGACTATCAGTTTACAATATTTCACCTTTTGACAATGGTTTTGTTTGTCAGCATTCCTTTGTTATGTTTTTTTTTCGTTCATCAAATATTTGAATACTAGAGACTGTTTTATTCTGAATGATTTTGTCTTTGATGTGTAATAATTATTAATGTAAAAAGTGTTAAATTACATGTTTTATGATACGTTCATGGGCATTATTCATAAACGTTTCTTTCTTTTTCTGTCAAAAAATCTCAGCCGCTTCAGGGTGACCACTTGTTCAGCACCACTATTGTGAATGTCATAATATTTCCCTGTTGTAATATGGCATGTGTTTGGGGAACAGAAAGTTCCCAGAAAGGATTTTTAAAGCACTTTACCTGCTGTGATGATGAATGTTTTGCATCGATCAATGTCATCAGAGCAATATAATACCAGCAAAAACAAATCCACATCACGACAAAAAATTAAACATTTTATGCTTTTGATTCCGGCTTTCTGTTTCTTTGTTTCAGTAGACTAAAAATAAAAATATGTCATTGAGAATTACCTTGAGTTGGGGAAGGATAAGAAATTGACTAATTTCATCTCTGGGGCCAGTCTTCTTGCTGTCAAGGACATGAGAAAGGTATAAAGAAGGCTTCCAGTATGGATGCTGCTGACCCAGATGTTCAATACCATCTGGGGGAAAAATATTAAGGTACATTTAAGCCAAACAACAACTAGGTTAAGTAATTTGTTTCCCAGAAACTGTCAGACTATTCAATAGCCAAATCATCTTTAATTCATGTCAGCCTGCTTTTATGAGCTTTGTCCAGATATTTGTTTTATTTAAAAAACTTCAAAAGGCTCTACTCCACTGCAGGCGTGTTTAGTGCATCATTGCAAGAACATCACCTCGCAACAAAGTGCAGCACTTCAACAAAACCATGTTCATTTTAATTCTATCTCTGAGGAATGATTTTATTTAGATCTTTACAGTCACATCCCACTGAAGGTC
Source organism: Gila orcuttii (assembly GCA_026230005.1). NCBI lineage: Eukaryota > Metazoa > Chordata > Actinopteri > Cypriniformes > Leuciscidae > Gila > Gila orcuttii. The sequence continues at coordinate 30,158,628 of JAPDVR010000013.1, read as the reverse complement.
AATGGAAACCGATAAACACAATGTTTTGTTATTTTATCAAATTTAGTTTATCATTAGTTATAAATATTACTTCATTATCCAATTGTTTAATGTAATGGTTTAGTTCTAACACCGTAGCATAATCATCATAATTCATATTTTCAGACCACATAACACAAATGTATTTGCTTAAAAACAACAATTTACAATTAATTTAATAGTCTTTAATATAAACATAATAACAATAAAGATCATAATAATGATTATTATTATTTTAATTGGCATGTTAGTATAAAGTTTATATGAAATGTACTATAATTTATAATGGCTAAATAAACAATTTGATAGTATCTAATCTCAATAATATGACATTAGGAAAGTAATTGTTTTGTTAGGGCTTTAAAGAGAATAATAGAAAAACAGATTAGCAAAGGAGAGGGGCATGAAAACAGAGATTAAAACACTTCAGCCTGAGACAAGCTCAGGACATAGGAATTAAATCTATTAAAATATTATCAATCACTGCTGATCCAAATAATCTTTCGTGCCAACTGCCCTTAACAAAATAACAATTATAGATGATGGGTCCTTTTTAAACTATATGAACAGGGTTAGACAGGAAGATAATCCTGCCTTGTTAGAAATGTCCATTAATGAAAAACAAAATAACCTGATTTTAGGGCATAGAAGAGTTACATAAACACCTGTACGCACAGTGTGACTTATGGCAAGGTTATTGTTTTCGTTTTCTGACAGTAGCCCCAATAACATGATGTACAGGGAAATATCAGACAGCTGAATGTCACGATTCAACAATAAGGAGGCCTATTCCAGAGAGCCGCGTGACTAAAAACATCCACGTTCTATGTACTCTAAAAGACCCTCACAAAAACTAATAATAATAATAATAATAATAATAAAATAATAAAAAAAATATATCCCAATGCAGCATCTGTTCTGGTAATAGGCTTAACTTTGACCTCAAACAGGAGATTTTCAGATGCTCCAGAGCCAAGCACTAGTTGTAAAAATTAGCCATGTTTGTTGTACTTTCTGTATGTGCGCGTGTGTATGAGAGGGAGAGAGAACGCTGAACGGATTGGCAGATATCAAAGCTGTGATGTTTATGATAATGATGAATAGAAAATATTATGTCCACTGCTAATTTGTAAGAAGCTTAGTAGCGCAACAAGCTCTAAACATGCAGATGTGCATTTGGCACACAACAGGCCTTTGACAAGCCCTGTGGAATCACATATCTGAACAAAGCTGATTTGGTTCAGCGTTTTCCTGATGAAGTTGACAAGGTTGTCTGAAGCGAGACCATTTGGCATTTTAATGCAGAACTAAAGCACAGGCGCCAGCCATGATGCAATTTCCAGCTGCTAAAGGTTCTCTATCAGACAGCATCATCTGTGCATGCCCACCTCAACAGGAAAACAAATACACTAATAAATCTCTATATTAATATTTGTTTACAATGTCCAGAATCTAAAGCCAATGAGATGCATAATGATGCAATAACGGGGTTGTTTTGGTCTCGTAGTGAAAGAATGCCTCAAGCCCAACTGCAATAAATCAGTTAAACCTTATGCTTAATCTGAGGATGTGTGTTAATAGAATATAACAGAATATTATATAATAAATTTAATAAAACAATGAAATCAAATTAATTTCTTTATTACTTAGCCTATTCGTATACAATCCAGGTTAATATTCAAAAGAAAACATTTAGGCAACAGTGATCCTGTATGAGTAACATGAAAGTATCTCTGAACAGACATGACAGACAAGTGATATGAAAGATATGGACACAAAACCACACAAACAAAAGCAGATTATTTTCAACCAGTAAACATGTAACTCACACACCACAGTCACAGTGAAGTAAGGTCCACAGCAGAGGTAGCAGGCAGTAATTCTGTCTGATATGTTGTTTATTGGGATTAGCTCTAATTTGCGATTAGCATAACATCTGCATCCTGCATCAAAAATGAATTAGGCCTACAGTAATCCCTTACCACCCATCCACTAAACACTCTGCCCTTCCAGTCCCCTTTCCTTCCTGTTTATAGGCTACATTTGGGGCTGCATCTACATGCATTATTCTGGCAGATGATTTGATCTAAAACACTTTATACTAGTGTATTCAAGGTATACAGTTTATCATTACCTGGGAACATACACACTTTTAGGCGGAGGGTGAAGCAACTCCAGGGTAAAGCTAAGGAGATGCGCTTCCCCTTTAAAAGACATTTAAATAAATTTCCATTAAAGTTATGTGTCGCCGCACAACCTACACATCCAAGCATGAACGCTCCCAACATAAAGCGTATACGTTCACAAACCATGGTTAATTTTAACAGAAAAGCAAGCATATAGGCCGACTGTATGCGGGACTTGGCATGGCAACTCGATACTGACGCACATTTTTATGTGGGTTGTGTGTGTGTGTGTGTGTATGTGTGTACTTTAGAGGGACGAGTGCGTGCCCCCTTGCACTTCTGATAGTCTGAGGAGCCACTCGTGTTGCTATTACTATCCGGCGCCGCCATCTTTGTTTTGGGTCTGACGAATCGACCCGCATATTTTGCGTCGACGTATTTTTTGTGTCGACGTAATCGATGACGTCGACGCGTTGTCCCCATAGATATCATATAGAGACTAGATGCCCTATTGGCCGGTGGAAACCGAGAAATCCGGCCGCCATCTTGAACCGGTCGTATTCCTAGTTTCGTTGCGTGGCAGTAGATAAGATGTCAGAGCATTGTGGAGCATTTTCCTGTTCTAACCATCGAAAATAGGGCTTTTCAGAAGTAAGTCTTAACATTACCGTACTATTGGTTGTATTTTGTGAATAGAATATTACCAGATAATCGAGAGGGAGCAAGGATATTTGCTATTACTGTACTGAAATCGTTGTGAAATGCTTTTTACTGCATATGCCGGTGTTCACCCGGCATGGAGAGGTGGGGTAACTGTTAAAGTAATAATTACAAGAGCTTCTAGGTTATCAGATAAGCATTCAACTGCCCTGTTGTATAGGTTATTTGTGTTTGCGCACATGATATCAGGAAGCAATGTAATACACGCATGACAGCGATGCGCAAATTGAGTTACCCCTCCAACTTGTAGTGTTATTGATAACCTTTATCATATCACATGCGATTTGGCTATTGATATTACAGAAGTCCTGTGGTAAAATTACATTATTAACTTACTCCATCTACCCTTGTAAAGTTAATCCGAATAGGGCTTTAGTCTCGACATTTTTCCCTCCCACATCCACATACAATAAAAAAGGTATAGGCTTAATGTTGAAAAGCTTCTTCTCAATTTTTATTACAGGTGGCTGCGTTCGGTGGATTCGGTGGCTGCGTTCTGTGTGTGTGTGTGTGTGTGTGTGTGTGTGTGTGTGAGAGAGAGAGAGAGAGAGAGAGAGAGAGAGAGAGAGAGAGAGAGAGAGAGAGAGAGAGAGTGTGTGTGTGTGTCTGTTCGTGTTTGTTTGTGTGTCTGTTCGTGTCACAAATCATACATTGTTTCTTCAACTTATTAAAATATCTTACTTTACTGCAACTATCTGTTTCTGCTTCTTTATTATATTTATAGTGTGTGATTTATAAAATACATTATATCCTTCATCACACATAATGTGTCTGGTCACTTTATATCTTATATCAGAATATTATATTACTCTTAAGCCTACTATGGATATTAAAATACACCGAACCATGTGTCCTGTATCATAGCTACATGAATGACCTTTGCAGAAAAAAAAAAAACGCGTGAAAATCAGTTCAGTATTCAGTGAGATATGATTAATTTAATGCGCTGACAGCTCATTTTACCTGCCATTCAGATTACACTAAGCGGAGCGGATGACCGGTTTAAGATGGCGGCTCCAATTCTCGTCCGTGCCAATAGGCAGTAGCGGTTGATAGGGCGTCTACCTATATGATGTCTATGGTTGTCCCAGCCCTACACAGTTGTTATCAACATTGACTGTACAGTGAGTCCAGCAGCATATGGGGACATTGACTGTATAGTGAGTCCCACAGTTGATGAGGACATTGAGTCTGCAGTGAGTCCAACAGCAGATGGGGACATTGACTCTGGAGTGAGTCCAGCAGCGGAAAACAGTATTGGCTGAGCAGTGAGTCCCACTGCAGATGAGGACTCTCTGGAGAGAGATTTCTTTTAAATGAGAATGATCTCTTTTAAATTTGTAGGCAAAAATCCTTGTTTGAAAAACCACCTCCATCTAACCATCATATTTTCTTTCTTTTAGCCTTTTCATCCCAAACCTCTTCCTTTAGAGATCGCCTTGGCAGTCATCACAAATAGGGGTCCCAGTTGTCAGAATACAATGCAAGTGCTGTACTGGCAGGACGACCCAGACTGCTTCATCATGGACATGGAACGGCCCTTGCCAAGCATGGACATGTGTGAATTTCTGAAACACTTGATGATAGGCACTCTAAAGATCGATTGTGGAGAAGACCATAAATTCAGCTAGATCAGTCAGTAATTCATCCATATGAGGCAAGGGTTAACTTTAGATTATCACCTCCTAATACGGTTCCCTGAGATCCACACACATTCTTATGCCACCAGTCTTTTTCACGGTCACCACAATTGGTTAGACCTATGGAGACTAATCAATTCGCTCTATAACTCCAGCAGAAAGTAATCAGTCAATGGAAGCGGAAGCGTGAAGCGAGCATGCGTGAAGAGTGAGACACGGCATGAACGCCAAGCTCTGAGAAAAAGTTTGAAAGTGACTAAATACAAATGAATGGAAAGAAATGATCGGTAAAGATGATAGAGTGAGGATCATAAAGTTTTGACTGGAAGAATTGAATGTGGAAACCTCAGGCAGGAGCGAACAGAACAAACGAAATACAAGGTCAAAGTCAAAGATAAAGAATTTGAACCCACATGAACAGGTAACCCCTATAAAAGCTATGGCTGGAGTTGATAAACAAGAACTGTTGGAGTTGATCCGTTAAATTATGAAGGAAGAAATTGCTGTAGTGCTGACCACACTTCAACCACAACTGAATTCTCTCAAAGTACAAATGGAGGAATGTGGTCGGAAACTGGATGACGTGGAGAAATGTCTGGGTTCCATGGATGAGCGTGTTTCTGTACTGGAGGTGAACATGGAGAAATGTGATATGGATGTTAAACAATTGTATAAAGAGAACATTGAATTTCGTGATAAAGTGGAACGACTGGAGGCGCACAGTCGGAAATTCAATTTAAGAGTACATGGTCTGCTGATCGGTGTGGAAAAAGGGAATCCGACAGCCTACATGAACAGTCTGGTGAGGGAGTTGTTTGAAGGGAAGATTGGGACTGAGCCTGCGGTTGAAATTGCCCACCGTGTTGGCCCTGGGAATAAAACAATGATTATGAGGATGCAACGTTACATGGCTAAGGAAGAGATATTGGTGCTGTCAAAAAAGGAACGTATATTTAAATATGGGGAGACAAGGCTTCAGTTCTTCCCTGATCTAACGTCAGATATGGCCAAGCGGAGGGCAAAATTCGGCGAAATCAGGGAAAAACTCAGAGCTGCTGGTGTAAAACATGGAATTATTCATCCAGCCACTTTAATCATTACCCATGGAAATGAGACGCGGAAATTCACGGATTATCAGAAGGCGGAAGCTTACTGGGAAGCTGTGGACAAACATCCGAAACTGAACTAAATCGTAAGAGGTCTATGGGTTACAATAGTTTCATAAAAGTCACACAGAAACATGGGACTTTGATTAGTTGGAGATGGTGTTAAACACATTACATTTACTCGATATTATGTTGGTTGTGTTTGTGTGTGTGTGTGAATGTGGTGTCTGTGTTATGTGTTGATGAGATTTTGTGTAGAAGACAGATCGATTTTGATGCAATGTTATGTTGGTTAACTGTTAGCCTATTGAATTAGGATGCATGGTCCCATTTTACCACAAAAGGGATTGAGGTTGGGTCATTTGAATATTTGTAGTTTACGGAATAAAGTTGTTGATGTTGCTGAGATTTTGACTGAATATAAATTACATATGCTTGCAATATCAGAAACACACCTGAATTCAGCAATAAATAGTGATGTATTGAAAATAGAAGGTTATAATTTGTTCAGATTGGATAGGGGTGCAATTAAGGGAGGTGGAGTAGCCGTTTATTGTCAAGAGCATATACCAGTTAAAATCAGAAGTGATCTAGGATGTAAAGAGGTGGAAGTTTTGTGGCTGGAAATACAACTTCCTTATATAAAATCTATATTGATGGGATGTTGCTATAGACCCCTGAGTGCTACCACATTGTACTTGGAAAATATATGCAAAGTGCTGGACAAAGTATGTGATACAAATTATGAGGTGTTTTTTTTAGGAGACTTTAATATAGATTGGAGTGTGAGAGACTGTCCACTTAAGGCGAGATTACTTTCTCTAGCGAATACATGTAATTTATCACAAGTAGTCAAGAAGCCTACTAGAATATGTAGAAGAGGTGATGGAGTTATATCTGCAACTTGTATTGATCTGATATTTACAAATGTTTCTGAGCTGTGTTCCAGTGTAGCTTCCATTCCAGTAGGCTGTAGTGACCACAACCTTATTGTTATTGGAAGAAAAACAAAAATACCAAAAAGGGGTCAGAAAATTGAGAGTTTTTAAAAACTTTAATGAAAACAATTATTGTAATGAAGTGAGAGGGGTGGACTGGTCTGAAGTTTTACGAAAAGAAGATCCGGATCTTGCTCTGGGTGAGTTTGATAATGTATTACTTCCCATTGTAAATAAATTTGCACCAATTAGGAAGTTCAATGTGCGGAATTTTGTGTCTGGTTAGATCAGGAATTAAAAACATATATGATTGACAGGGATAGAGCTAAGGCAGATGCTGTAAAATCAGGTAGTGAAAAGGAATGGGGTAAATATCGTAAATTAAGAAACTTTGTTACAATGTTGAATAAAGTCAAAAAGAAAAAGTATTATTATAATAGAATTAGTAGTAATAATATTGACAGTAAGACAATTTGGAAGGTTCTTAACCAGCTTATGGGTAAAAGTGGTAGATCGATACCTTCTTTTTTAGAGGCTGAGGGCAAATTTATTACCAAACCAAGTGAAATTGCTAATTATCTGAGTGGTTATTTTAGTGATAAAATTCAGAAATTAAATAATGGCATGAAGACAAATGATAACTATGTAGAGCACTCATCTAAACGTATTACTAAAAAGCTGATGATGAATAAATCTTGTAGTTTTCATTTTGAAAAAGTCACGATGTCTACAGTAGAAAATTTAATAAGATCAAGCAAGGATAAACCAGCAAGCAGGTATTGATAATTTGGAGATAAGATTGCTTAAACCTGTAGCAGATGTCTTGGCCCTACCTATCTCTCATATTATTAATTTAAGTTTGGAGAAATCAGTCTGCCCAGCTCAGTGGAAAATTGCAAAAATTATCCCACTGCCTAAAAATCACAAAGAGAATTTTTCAGGGAAGAATAGTAGGCCGATAAGTATATTACCCACCCTCAGTAAAATTATGGAAAGAATAGTATATGCGCAAATTCAAAACTATTTTTGTATAAATGACTTGAACACAGCTCATCAACATGCCTATAGGAAAGGATGTTCTACAGCTACAGCGTTAACACAAATGACTGATGAATGGCTGAAAGATATCGATGCAGGAAAGATAGTGGGCTCTGTTTTACTAGATTTCAGTGCTGCTTTTGATATTCTTGACCATAAATTGTTAACTAAGAAATTGCATTGCTATGGTTTTGACGGGGATTCTGTTGCATGGATCAATAGTTATCTTACCAATAGAAAATATTGTGTATATTTCAATGGAGGTTTTTCAGAAATGAGGGTTATGAGCTGTGGAGTGCACCAGGGGAGTTGTTTGGGGCCGCTTTTATTTTCAATATTTACTAATGATTTACCTTTAGTTTTAAACAATGCATCTATTGCTATGTACGCAGATGATTCTACCATGTATTCATCAGCGTTTACGTTAAGAGAGCTTGAAGAGACTCTAAATAAAGAGTTAGTGCGTATTAGGAGATGGGTAAATGTAAATAAATTGGTACTTAATATAGAAAAAACAAAATGTTGTGTATTATGTTCTAAGAGGGTAGGGAGAGTAGAGCCAATATTGCAATTAAAATTAGATGACATAGAAATAGAACAGGTTACAGAAGTTAGGTTACTTGGTGTATTGATTGATAGCCGTATATCCTGGACAAATCAGATTGATGAAATGTTGAAGAAAATGGGGAGAGCGATGGCTGCAATTAGATATTGTAAAATATATTTACCAAGACTTTTGATTAAACAATTAATGGAAGCTTTGGTTCTCTCTCAGATAGATTATTGTACAGTTATATGGTCCAATACATAATATAATCTTAATCGATTACAGGTGGCACAAAACAAAGCTGCCCGTATAGTGCTTAATTGCTCATATAGAACTAGAGTTTGTGATATGTTGAATATGTTAAATTGGTTACCAGTTAAAAGTAGGTTATATTATTCTGTTCTTGGTTTTGCAAGAAATGTTATAACAACAAGGACTCCTGTTATTTTATTTAATAATTTTAAGTTTTCTCAGAATGGACACGAATATGTTACACGTCAGTCATCAGTAGGAAGATTTCTTCTGCCTGGTTATAGAACAGGAGCTGGACAGAGAACATTTCACTATAGGGCCATGGTAGCATGGAATTCCTTACCTAGTTTTTTGGTCAATGGAGCAAGTAAGATGGTCTTTAAAATTAAACTGAAATTGTATTTATTTACACAAGTTCTTATATGACTTTTTTTCTTCTTTTTTTTCTGTTTGTTACAGAAGGTGTTATATAAGTGAAAGATTTTGACCCTATAAGTATACATGAAGCTAGTAAGATGGTCTTTAAAATTAAACTGAAATTGTATTTATTTACACAAGTTCTTATATTACTTTTTTATTTCTGTTTGTTAAAGACGGTGTTATATAAGTGAAAGATTTTGACCCTGTAAGTATACATAAGTATACATGGGTTCTTAGTTCATGAGTTTGATTTAAATTGTAACCAACTTAAATGAAGGAATATTTTTTAGTTCATCTTCTACTAAATGTCTTTGTTTATGATTGTATGTTGTATGAATGCATGTTTATTTTTAATTTTTTATTATTTCTTTTTTTTGTAGAAATTGATATGTAATAGTGATTTTGACCACAGGAAGAACAGCACTCATATGTATATGAGATAGCTGATTGTTGGATCAATAAACAATTCAAATTCAAATTCAGTCCAACTAAGCAGATACAGCTGTTCTTACAGAGTAGGGAAGGTTGCCGTAATTTCTGTCGTACTGGCATGACTGAATCTGACACTCTGACATTATGCATAAACCCTACAAGACATCCTTTAATGCACAGTTTAAGAGCTTTAAAAAGATCCATGCCCATTAATGCAGTTCCTTTGTCCACCACATAGAAATTCACAGAGCATTTGCAGCCATCTTTTACTGTTGCATGCAAGCAGCCGATCACATTATTTGGATTACTTGGTTAAGTGACTAAGCACACTTAAAGTAGCTGTAAGTGTAATTTCCCAAAGTAATCATACATGATCTTAGGCAAAACTGAAACAAAAGTACCAGTGTCAAGTGTCTGTTCAGCAGGCCTCTGAATTACACGAGGTTCTACCTGAACAGTACATTGGAGTTTAGTGCTTACATCAGTATCTTGAAGTAATGTTAGCGTATACTCAGGCATTACTACTTCATGCACTGTGTAAGTTTGCATCATTCTACAGACACAAGCAAAATGTCTTTTTTCTTACAATTTTCCTTAGCTGCCAGACATTCTACCACATTTGGAAGATGTTTATCCGATCCGCAGCAAAATCAGGTATGCGAAGCTAAAGTCACAGTCAAAGTCGGTGATAATGAAGCAGTTGAGCGTTATCCTATTTTTTAGCTTTCCACCTCGTTGCCAGTTTGTTGTGTTTGCCGGTAGGTGATGGGCAAATTTGAAAAACTGCTTCATGAGGCTTTGAAATCTTTACTAACTTTTCGTTTCAAATCAATGTTTCGCATAGACAGTAAAAGAAATGGACACAGCGACCCCCTTGATTTCAACGGAGAAACGTGAAGGCCATTAGAAGCACTCACTTCCTGATGGCTGAGCGTACTGCGCAGGCTCAAACTGAGCTTGACAACGTAGCTGTGACGTGACGTGAGCAACCTGTTTGACAGTTGTAAATCTTCTAGTAGCTGTGCCACATACCGAATTATTTCCAATTCCTCAAAAACGTTGTTGAAATATTTTGTTCCGTTGCTTTTATGGACTCTCTTTCTCTGGGCTTCTCCCTTGACTTTATTTCTCCATGTCCCCCCGACTGCCTCATAGACAGTAAAATATTGCCTGCGAGCTTCTCCTCCTGTCTATACGGTAATTTCTCAACTGTGTGACAGAGTTGCGTTGTTATGACGCAATCGTTAGCCTATTTTTACAAAAACAGCTTCTACGGGGCCATAACGTAAGATACAAAGTAATGGAGCCTTTTATACATTGTCGTGTTTCTTTAGAAATAAATAATGGACAAATGAAGTCTTTGGACGCCTCAGATGTAAAGTTATTCGCTGTCAAAGTGACACCAAAATGAATGGGAGTCAATGGAATGCTAACAGCAGGTGATGGTCTGCTACAATGGCGGCCCCCAGGGAGGCTTCAGTTTCCGGCTGATGGATTACCCCCTTGGCTTGAATGGGCTCTTCGCCAGACTAACTTGCAGAGCAAATCTAAATTTGCCGGAAGTTCGTCTGGGTTTTCCCAGGCTAACAAATAGGCCTACTTCCAATAGTCTGTCTTAGTAAATGTTACGCTATGTATGAAATGCAGGCGTAACATTATATGACAACATTTCATACTGTTTTATACAGTCTATGGTTTCTACTTACAGCTAATCACAGTCTGTCAGATTCTGGAGTGTAGTAAAGTTTTAAATAAAATTATAAATAGGCTAATAAATTAATAATTTTAAATTAATAAATAAAATTAGCCTATATTAGAATTTCACTCACCGGAAAAAATGGAGCCCAGTGTCTGTAGTACAATTAACCGCAGAGCAAGCAGTATTATTTGATAATTGTATGAAATGATCCCGAAAAAAAAGCACAGACATGGCAGAGATGCAAAGTTCAGCGGCTGGAATCCACCAGTCACTCAAGTGGCCACGCCCTTAACTATGCAGAACTTTAAGGTTTAATATAAATTAAACGGATGAGTATTAATTATTAGGGGTGTAACAATACACAAAACTGACGGTTCGGTTCTTCCCACGGTTTTGACGTCTCGGTTCGGTTCGGTGGGGTGGGGTTTAGAAAGCTAAAATTGCTTCTTTTTTTTAAACAGTGGTTTAATGAAAAAATTGTGTCTTTGTCTTTAAATTAATTCAATTACAATTAAATGTTTCGCAAGGATAAAAAAAAAAAGATCTGCTAATGCTGTAAACTATATAGGGAGCCCGCACATTACTATAACATTAAAGGTTAACAACAGAGCCTAGACTTTTAGCCTAAATATTTTTTAGATATAATAATAAACACCCAACACATTGTATGAAAACATGTAAACTGAACATAAGGCAGTTTTTGCATTAACTTGTGTTTTTACTCTAATTCGTTATTGAAATATAATAATTTACACAGTCGCTGTCATTTTCATGAAAGATATTTTAAACATTAGGGGTGTAACCATACACAAAACTGACGGTTCGGTTTTCCCACGGTTTTGACGTCTCGGTTCGGTTTAGAAAGCTAAAATTGTTTTTTGTTCGTTTTTTTTTTAAACAGTGGTTTAATGAAAAAAATTGTCTTTGTCTTTAAATTAATTCAATTACAATTAAACGTTTCACAAGGATTAAAAAAAATCTGCTAATGCTGTAAACTATATAGGGAGCCGCACATTACTATAACATTAAAGGTTGTAGTCTAGACTTTTAACCTAAATTCAGATGCTATTTATTTTTTATATATAATAATCAACACACAACACATTGTATGAAAACATGTAAACTGAACATAAGGCAGTTTTTGCATTAACTTGTGTTTTTACTCTAATTTGTTATTGAAATATAATAATTTACACAGTTGTCATTTTCATGAAAGATATTTTAAACATACATTAAATAATCAAGATATCATTAACAGGTTAAGTAAAATATAATATATAGGCTAACATAGTGCATTTATTTAGTGCAAGAGTTAATTTATAGGAACCAAAGTTGTGGACACTGAATCACTTGCCCGTTGAGGTAAATATAATGCTAGTGACAAGCTATGCTGTTTTATTGACGTCTTTCCGCTGCTGAAACACTGATTGAGCGATTACACGAGTTATGATGCCTTTCAGTAAGTATACTGTGTCTTTCAACATACCTTCAGGTGTCCATTCTGTAACTGAGGAAGAGAAGAGATGATCGCGTTTACTCGCGCGCCGCGCTGCCGCTTGAAATGAGGAGGCTAGTAGGCCTACAGCGATCTGTCACGCCACATCAAAGAGCGCCAAAACGCCATTTATTGTTTGAATTTCGTGATCAAATAGACAGAATTTGAAAGATTACACCTTGCTTATTATCGAAAGTAACAAAACACGGAGAGTGTTATTTGGTGTTAATGGTGGTTAGGCTACAAAACTGAATTTCTTGTGTACTGTACACATAAGACATGAGGTCCATTGAGCCGGGCTGGGCGGGGCCGGGCGTGTTCGGTACGCAATGAGAGTATCGCGATTCGAATCGTGAGTTCTGTATCGCGGTTTTTCGGTTCGGTTCGAATATCGTTACACCCCTATTAAACATACATTAAATAACCAAAATATCATTAACAGTTCATTTGGATGGCCTGCTGAGGTTAATATAATGCTATGTGAAAAAGCTGTTTTATTGACTTCTTTCCGCTGCTGAAACACTGATTGAGCGATTACACGAGTTATGATGCCTTTCAGTAAGTATACTGTATCTTTCAACATACCTTCAGGTGTCCAATTATTCTATAACTGAGGAAGAGATGATCGCGTTTACTCCTTTACTCGCGCTCCGCGTAGCCGCTTGACATGAGGAGCTAGTACAGCGATCTGTCACACCACAGCAAAGAGCGCCAAAACGCCATTTATTGTTTGAATTTCGTGATCAAATAGACAGAATTTGAAAGATTACACCTTGCTTATTATCGAAAGTAACGAAACATGGAGCTTGCTATTATATGGTGTTAAGTGGTTAGGCTACAAAACTGACTTCGTTGTGTACACAAGACGAGGTCCAGTGAGCCAGCCAGGGCCGGGGTTGCAGGGGGTGGGGCGTGTTCGGTTCGCCATGAGAGAATCGCGATTCGTATCGTGGGCAGGGCCGGATTAACATAAGGGCTAGGTGAGGCTGAAGCCCCAGGGCCCGCGGGATTAGGGGGCCCGTGATTGAGGAAATGAGATTGTCAAATCATAGGTGGTTGATTTTTGTATAATAAAATAAGTTATTGGAAAATGTGCCTGACTGATATTCACCGCCCAATCCAATTAACTCTACAATTTGCGCCATGACGTTGGGAAACGCCTCTTTTCGTTATGCTTTCACGTAGATAGAACATGGGTAACCTATAAATCGCTCGCTAGAGTGCAAAAATGATGAAAAAAAAGTGATGGTGCACAAAAAAGGAAAAACAAACTCGAAAGACAGAAAAGGGAAACAAAAATTCCTAAACTAACTAAATACTTTGGTTCACTTTCATCCGTGCCCGTGGAAGACCCCGAGTGCAGCGGCAGCAGCCCACAGTTAGCTTCACGCTCCTGCATCGTCACCGATCTGCGTGTTTTATACGTCGAAGGTAAGCAAGCAGCTGAAGTAAGTTAATGAGTTAAGCACTATTTGGATGGTAATTGTTTCTCGTGGAGTCGTAAGTCATTTTCAATATTTATAGGGGCTAGTCGGTGATTTTATTGCAGTCTGAATACAGAATGTCAGTGTTTTTTCTCCCACCACTCACCCGTCTAAAAATCCCCGCCCGAATTACTGTTTTTTGACGAACATCTAGGTCCAATATCCAAGGTCTACATGGGCATTTTTGCCCCGATGAGTTTTTGTCTTATTGTTAAATTACATAATATAAAATAAATATATCACAAGCAGGGGCGCCGCTAAGGGGGGAAAAGTTAGGACGATTCTAAGGGCCCACACACTTTTGGGGCCCCCAGAGATCAATTTTATTAATGGAAAGGGTGCGGTAGGGGGCCCAACTTCATATTCTTTCATAGGGCCCAAAATTTCTAACAGCGCCCCTGATCACAAGTAAAAGCGCAGTTTTCCCCAAATATCAGCACAATTGCTAATGTGATATATGTTATGCAACAATAAATGAGTTGACCAATAAGTTAACATTGAGAGTTACGTTTTGGTTTGTCGTCACTTCGCCGATGAAAATTCCAAAATGAAACCACAGCAGAAACAATCTCTGAAACTGATAGTGGTGATCAGGGCCGGTTCTAGACATTTGGAGGCCCTAGGCAATATTCATGTTGGAGGCCCCCCACCCCCAACAAAAAACTCTTGAAACAAATATGATTCCTAACCTTTTAATTTATACAACGTTTAATTTTAAATGTTTTTACTTACACAGTACATAAGTTTGGACACATTACTATTTTTAATGTTTTTTAAAAAGAAGTCTCTTATGCTCATCAAGCCTGGATTTATTTGATCAAAAATACAGAAAAATAATATATAGGCCTATTGAAATATTATTAAAATTTAAAATAATGGTTTTCCTATTTTACTATACTTTAAAATATATTTCTGTGATGCAAAGCTGAATTTAGTGTCATGTGATCCTTCAGAAAACTTTATAATATTCTGATTTATTATCAAATGTTAGAAATGGTGCTTAATATTTATTTTAGAACCTGTGATACTTTTTTTCAGGATTTTTTTTTTATTATTAAAAAGTTGTTTTAAAAAAGTCTTCACTATCACTTTTTATATATTTAACACATCCTTGCTGAATATTCCTGTTTTTTTGTTTGTATTTTTGATCAAATAAATGCAGGCTTGTAGAGCATAATAAAAAACTTATTTCAAAAACATTAAAAATAGTAATTGGTCCAGACTTTTTACCAGTAGGCTACTGTATGTACATATTAATCAAACTTCATCTAAGGTAATCTCTTTTTTGTTTAATGAAGATGTTATTGTTATTTTGCTGTTTTATTCAATTTATTCACAGTTCCAGAATACCACTTCACTTTCAGTGATATATGCTTTTATCATCTTTTTTTCATAGCTGCGGTATGGGCAGGATTTTCCCCTCCCATTTAATCAATATTGACTGCAGATAATGTCATATTATTAATATAAGTAATATGATATTATGCATTGCATTGCTAGCTTAAATATGCTATACACAAATCAAGTGGAAGAGAAAGACACGATCGCTACTGATTAGAAAAAAAAAATTCTAAACTGATATTATTGGCGTAAGTAGGCTGATGTCAGACAGGGTATAATCTAATCATCAGCAGAATTTAGAAGATAGACCCATGAGATCCTTTATTTGAAACATTTAAAATGTTGTAGTGTGTTGGCTTTTTAACTTTGAATACAAACGTCCTGTCTTTTACTTTTGTAGCGTTTTTAGTCAGCTCCCGACGCGATGTTATTCATTGTACGCGCAAATTCAAAGCGTCGCGTCTGGGCACGTTAAACACGCTCGCGCTCTTTTAAACTCGTAATAAAGCGGTGAATGATTTTTTCCAGAAATGACGCTGATCTACAGTACAAGTTTATATTTAGAATACATTGCAATCACTCCAAAATAGATGACGACAACGCACACACCTGCATTACGAGCTGTGCTTCTTTGCGTGCCTATTTAGACTTTTGCTTCGCAGCACCTGATGGGCTGGCGTTAATGTGACGTAATGCAACAGTCTATGGTTAAGATAAACATCGTCACTATTTTTAGTTAATTAATAAATATTGAAATAAATTGTAGATAGGACATTTGTACATTTTTTTATTTTTTATTTTTGTCCTTCTGTCTGGGCCCCATCCCACCAATCGGGCCCTAGGCACGTGCCTAGTTTGCCTTTGCGTTAATCCGGCTCTGGTGGTGATTCGTTACTGAATAATACGCGTTTTGAACAAATGGGTTCATTTAATGATTAAATGACTCCTCGTTTGCTTCGTCGTTGAATCAAACAGCCGTTTGAACAAATCGGTTGAATGAATGACTCGGTTATTAAGACAGTGACTGGATTTTAATGGATTTTAATGATATCATAAAGGATTTTGGCTCTGCTAAAGGTAGAAAAAAGACTATTTAACTGTAAGACCCTATGTAAAAGGAAAGTTCACCCAAAAATAAAAATTCTGTCATCATTTACTCACACTCATGTTGTTCAAACTGAAAGAATTTCTTTCTTATGCTGAACACAAAAGAAGATATTTTATATAGTGTTAGTAACCAGACAGTTTACGGTAGTCACTGACTTAATATATATTTTTCCTACTATGGAAGTCAATGGGTGCCGTCAACTGTCTGGTTACCAACATTCTTTAAAATATCTTCTTTTGTGTTCAGCAGAAGAAATAAATGCATACAGGTTTTGAACAACATGAGGGTGATGTTGTTGAACTATCCCTTTAAATTATTCACGGTTAAGTACTTATTGAGGAAGTACGACTGAAGTATGAGTAATGTTTTTGCTGATTTTGGCAACCTTTATGTTTTTGAGTTCATATCTGGAGTAAATGCACTTATGGAAGGGGAGGGGTAAAAATGTTTTATCAATAAAATGTTCCCAAAATGAAACAAGAAATTATGTGGAGTAATTTTTATCATGATATTCCATATAAAAATTTTCCTGTCGTAAGATGTTTATATTATGTTATATTATAACACGTTTATGCATAACAGGGATTCTGTTCATACACAGTTTATTTCATAGCACTATGATTGTTATTTGTTTATACAAAATAAGATTTACTGCAATGCTTTTTTTCCCCTTAGTTGATCAGAACAAAAGTGGATGTTACTTACTTGTTCTGACGTTATTTTCCGTTTAAAATTCTAATATTGGTCATACTTCCAAAAAGTATAATGTGTGATTCTGAATGCCCGTATCCACACCGGCGCGGTGATTAGCAGCCGCACACTCACCTCAAAACATTGGATTCATCCTCGCTGTTTCATGCCGATGTACAACCCACGTAAAGTTGATAATTCCGCAAATAACTGCAATTGCAGTTTTCGAACAGAGATGGCGACAAAGAGGAAAAGCTACGGACTGCAGCTTTAATAACAATAAAAAAAATATTTATTGCGGTAGAAGACTGTGGCTTGGCAATCAGATGAAAGGGGGCCCTTGGTGTTGCTATAGCCCCAGGGCCCAAAGTCCTCTTAATCCGGGCCTGATCGTGGGTTCTGTATCGCGGTTTTTCGGTTCGGTTCGGTTCGTTACACCCCTAGTTATTATAATTTTATATATTATTATAAAAATTAAATCAACCCCTCACAGTCACTTCCGTGTTGGATTCAAGAGAGAGATCGAAAGGTTGCCGCTTGGTATCAAACTGCCAAAGTTTGATTTTAGTAAACGAGGCTTCCTTACGTCATATGGTTACGTCGTTTACCTTTTACAGTCTATAGAGAGCCTAAGTCCCTTCCCTTCCGGTGGACCACCATGGGACCTTATTTCGGAAAAATGTTGTATGGTAGTCAATGGCGAGAGACAACAAATATTTTGATCTCGTTTGAATTGTGCCCTGAATTACACATATGCAGGGCTCTCAAGTTTTATCAAAAGTTTAGAGTGAGATTTAGGGGAGGAGCCACCCAAATATTTGCAGCAGCGGTCCCTCGACCCAACCAAATTCGCTTCAATTTTTGCTAGCAGTTCAATTTTGCCTATTGTTAATAATTGACCAGCACAAATGGAAATTATAACAATTGTTAAATCTAAGAAAAAGACAAATTCATCCAAGTAAAATAAATAGTTATATTTAAAAAATACAAATTTATTGAAAAATAAAAATAAATGTGACCCCAAACAAGCCAACTGAACAGCAGTGCTCAATGTACATAACATTGTGTCATAACAACTTGCCCTGAGCATGTATGTCAAGACCCAAACCGTTCACCTTTACAGGGGTCATCGGATGCCCATTTTCCACAAGTTGGTATGATTCTTTTGGGTCATCATGTAAAGTTTGTAACATACTTTGGTTAAAATTTCTCAATGGTTGTGTAAAACAACACCCTTTTTACCTCTTCAAAAACAGCTCTGTTCACAGTGACCCGTTTCGGTGCATGTCTCTTTAAATGATAATGAGCAACTTTTTGGCTTTTTGAGGATTAAAAAAAAGTGAATGGATTTTTTTCATAGCATGGTGATTGTGCACACACTGCAAAGACACATTTATTTGCAAATACCATATAAGTGTATTTTGCATCCGATGACCCCTTTAAAAGCAGTTGGAGAGTTTTTGAATGCATCAAAAATAATTTAGCACGAATTTGTCTATACTCCTCAACATCAGCTCTCTCTGTCTTTGATCACAGGCAAGAGATATCGTCCAGGAATCGTAAAATCAAAATGCTAAAAAAAATAAAAAAAATAAATGAAGATGTCCGCAAAACGCATGCATCAGATCGTGCTCTTTCAACTTCCACTCCGTGTGTGCGCGTGTTGTCTAGTAGCCTAACGAACGTGCTTGCAGCGGGAACACATAATTTATCCGAAAACAACTAATTCTAATTTCTGATTGGCTGGTAGCTAGCATTTAACTCTGTATAACTCGAGACAGATGCTATGAACTCGGCAGAGAACTTCCCTCCGTTTGCCTGCGGCTCGTCCATTAATTGTATGGCGGGACAAGTTCCCTTACTCTTCAGCGTGAGAAACACAAGGTGTGAGCGTGTGAGCGGGTTGAAATGCGTGTGTCTCACGCCCAATGCGTGAGACTTGAAGCCCTGCATATGATGTTTGCAGTTGCTCTCTATAACGACTTGCTGACGATTTTAACGATTTTAAACTCGGATATCATGTTTTATGTGTAGCCTATATGTTATGTGTGAATATTCCCAAACTCTGGGACAGTGCGATCTCTATGAGTTATGCAATGTCATTTTATTATAAAAAAAAAACAAAAAAACACACACACACACACACAAAAAAACAAAAAAAAAAACAAACACATAGCCTGTCTGTATTAAAGAAAAAATGATTGATAAACACTTATTTGGAATGTAATTAAATAACAAGTACTTGTTATTGTCTTGTTCATTATATTTATTTTCATATAAAGGCAACAGAACTTAAATTACATCCAGTTTATTAGCAACACTGTGCACGAGCGTGAATACCGTGAATCCTGCGATATCCGCGAGAACTGTCCGGCTTGCCTGCGCTTTTTTCACTCCTCCCCTCACTGCAGCCGCCTACTCTCGACTACATTTCAGGCGAGGCAAGGCGCATCTCAAAGCCTAATGAATGAAGCTAACTTTACTGAAGCTAACGTCTGTCATTTTTTCTATAGTCTAACGTTATAATCGCAACGTTACGCCGTCATGCCTGTCTGTTTTGTACCAGACTGCACACGCACGAGCTTGGTGACGTAGTGCGAGACGAGAGATGTAGTTCATTGAGCGATTTTCACAAAACTAAATGTTACTCTTATGTTTTATGACAAACTGCTACTTTCTTGACTTTCATAATTATCTTTTAAATTGACGAAAATCATATGTGTAATTCAGGGCACAGTTCAGACGGAATAAAAGGATAAGTTGTCTCTCGCCATTGACTACAATACACATTTTTTCCGAAATAAGGTCTCATGAGCGGAAGCGGAGGGGAGGGATTTAGGCTCTCGTAACTGTTTCGAAATGGTTCACCCAAGGGGGTAATCCATCAGCCGGAAGTTGAAGCCTCGCGGGAGCCGCCATTGTAGCAGAACTTAACCTGCTGTTAGCATTCCATTGACTCCCATTCATTTTGGCGTCACTTTGACAGCGAATAACTTTACATCTGAGGCGTCCAAAGACTTCATTTGTCCATTATTTATTTCTAAATAAACACGACAATGTATAAAAGGCTCCATTACTTTGTATCTTACGTTATGGCCCCGTAGAAGACGTGAATGGAGGATGGAGCAGGCTTCACTCAATAATTACACTTAAATTTATTTTAAGAGTGCTGGCCTAATAAGTAGAGTTCATATATGGAAAAAAGAGGCCGCACTTTGCATAGACAGTTTATTTTACACAAACGCGTTTCGGCGTGTGCCTTCTTCAGTGTGCAAAGAACCATACTTTACCCAATCTTATATACCCACACCAGTTGACACCCATAATCACATCAACCAATAATTTTAAAATGATGCACATGTTACCAATGTTTCAATGACAAAGACACATATTTGATACAGCATAATACTCGTAATATGTTTACAGGAAACAGCTTAAAGACAGGTCCTCATCCATTCCATTGGGGATACATGTGTTTAAATTAAAAATGTACCAAGCCTCCCTTTGAAGGAGGCGGTTCTCACGGTCTCCCCCTCTTGAAGCCCGACCGACACACTCCAGACCCATAAATTTGAGCATATTGGCATTATGTCCCTCAGAGTTAAAATGTCTTGCGACCGATGATTTCTCATCATTCTTTCTAATAGCACACTTATGCTCAAAAATTCGGGTCTTCAGTTGTCGCTTCGTTTTGCCCACATAAAAGAGCCCACAGGGACACGTCAGTAAATAAACAACTGTAAATGTCTTTCCACCTTTATTGTTTATTTACTGACGTGTCCCTGTGTATAAGATTGGGTAAAGTATGATTCTTTGCGCACTGAAGAAGGCACACGCCGAAACGCGTTTGTGTAAAATAAACTGTCTATGCAAAGTGCGGCGTCTTTTTTCCCGTAGAAGACGTCCCGTCAAGGGAGAAGCCCAGAGATAATGAGTCCATAAAAGCAACGGGACAAAATATTTCAACAACGTTTTTGGGGAATTGGAAATAATTCGGTATGTGGCAAGTGAATACATATGAAGTGATTAACGTTGGCAATTTTCACGCACAGCTACTAGAAGATTTACGTCTGTCAGACAGGTTGCTCACGTCATCAAGCTTAGTTTGAGTCGGTTTGAGTCTGCGCGTCAGGAACGGAAGTGCTTAAAAATCGCTAAAAATGGGCTTCAACTGTCTGAACTGAGTTCCAATGAGATGGCTCTGTCCACTTCTTATACTGTCTATGGGTTCACCGCTGGGGGGCGATGATCTCTGTGAACCATAGACAGGCTGTGTGAATGAATCTGAATCATGCGGATGCACTGAGACCGCCCCCCAGTGTCGAACCATTAAAGTGTCTATGGTTTTTACCTGATCTCTGATCAGTTCGATACATTTGTAGACGGTTCAATTAGACATTAATATTTAAAGGAATAATATAAGTTAATAGTCTATATTGGCCTGTTTAGCTGAGCCATATAGTAACAAGTAAAAACTGATAAAAGAACACATCTTATACAGACACTTGCTATTTAATCTTATTAGATGATTAGTTGATTGCATTTGATATATTTTACAATCAGTTGCAATGGGTTTGTAAAAGGTGTTTTATGCATGTTTGGCCTGAGTTTTGTTGCATTTACACTGTTCTAATCAGCAGGGGTCACCAGCGTGTGGCGTCTCGAACGCTTCGAAACAGTGAACCATTTTTGCGAATTGTTTCTCCCATCACTACAGGTGTCAAGACGGGTTACATACCTTTACCTTATTCTCTCCTATTTATATTCCGTATCACCATACTTAGTAGCACTACTAAGTTACTACTACTAGCGGTCTCAGTAACATTAAATAACAGGACACAGCTATTTTTATTTATTTATTTAATTTATTTTGTAATAATGAGAGGATTTGTGTGCAGACCTCAGAATTCACTCATTGCTGAGAACGCCTGAGTTTTTGTTCAGTGCTAACTTAAACACGTTTGATTAGCTTTTGCGTTCAAGAAATCAACAGAACACATTCTAAATAAACCTTTGACATTCTCAAGAGCGCAAACACAGATACGCAGCGAATCGTCTGCCAAATCTGCTTCGCTAATATGCTATTATTATGGAGAAAACGGATCCTATGGGAAGCTTTTCACTTTTCCCTCCTAACAGGTTACAGGGACTTTTATTTTGAATTAAACTTCCCTCATGTCCGCTCTCTTATTATTGTACTCTTCACATCCTCAGGCGGAGAAAAGAAGCGGAGATCTGATGGCTTTGAAAAGGATTCAGAAGGTAATATTTTTATTTCTTAATAGAATAAATGTCTTAAAAGTAGACTAGCTTTAAGGCTATCCAAGAGATCTACACACGACAGATACAGTGAACTATCTCTCTGTCCACATTACTATGTAAAGTCGGAAGATCAGAAGAATTTATTTTTCGGCCAGATGAAAAGATCTTTATGTCGAAAACAAAGCGAACTCAAGTCTTAAGACATCAGAAAATGTTAAATTATAAATGTGATAAGTATGCCATCGACGAGGGATGTTTTAAGCAGCTGTAGTAAACAAGATTAGCCATATTTAAATAGAAAGAATAGTCAGTTTAGACAGTGAGTACATTAAACATAATACATAAATATGTAAAATATAATGTTACGTTATAATAATATAACAATTAAACATTTTATATTTAAAATAAATGTAATCTGAAAGTCTTGACAACATTATATAATATGCAATAAACAGGATCATTTGTAATGATTATACTCTTTACATATATAGTTTATATTAGAGTAATTTCTTTCCACAGGAATATGCCAGCAGTAGTAAAGAGAAAGGTCTCAGTGTTAAGTTAACAATAAGTGTGTGTGTGTGTGTGTGTGTGTGTGTGTGTAATGTGTGTGTGTGTGTGTGTTCTACACAAATTTACTAAACTAAAGCAGAAATAAAGCTAAATTAAAGCTAGTCAGAAATGTGCACGTAAACCTTTATCCTTGTTTGAATTGAAACCTTGCTTCTTAAATCTGTTTTTGACACTTAAATGTTCTCGTCCATTTCTACTGTATTTGTAGGAGCTACAGGACTTGCAACGGGATCCACCCTCGCAGTGCTCAGCCGGACCACTCGGAGAGGACTGTAAGTGTCTCCACCAACAACATACTCAATTATGGCCTTCAATTCTTTGACAGGACAGTCTTCTCAATATATTTTATTTGCTCTTTCAGTGTTTCACTGGCAGGCGACAATAATGGGCCCAGTAAGTACACATGCATAATTTCAGGTCAATGTTTATTTTGTGGAATTAGTAATTGGTTCAGTAAAAAAGGAATTAGCTTTGGTCATACACAAACTCTTTCTTTATCTCCCACCTAGGGTGATAGTCCATATCAAGGAGGGGTTTTCTTCCTCACAATCCATTTCCCGACTGATTATCCCTTTAAACCACCAAAGGTGAGAATTACATCTGTTCTTACCTCATCCATAGATTATTTGTTCTTAGATATTTGACATTATGTTTCTCTGACAGCTTGCCTTCACAACAAAAATTTACCACCCAAATATCAACAGTAATGGAAGCATCTGTTTGGACATTCTGCGCTCCCAGTGGTCACCTGCCCTCACGGTATCCAAAGGTCAGAGAACACTCTTATCCAACCTGGATGGTCTTTTCATCATAAATATGTCCAATTTGATAACATCTACATCTGGGCTGGGCAACTCTGGTCGTCAAGATACACTTTCCTGCAGAGTCTATCAAACTAACCTGCCTGTAGCGTTCTAGCAGTGGCGGGCCGTGCATTTCACACCTAGGCCTTCAGTGGTGTCCTACCTGAATTAATAAATTTTAATAGTGTAGCAGCGCATAGACTCTCTATAATTGTTGTGAAATTGCTGTTTTTATGTTGCACCAGCAGTTATTGGGTTAATGCGGTGAGTTTAGAAAAGGCCGGGTAGAGAGAAACGAGCGAGTGAGTTCGGCGTGTGTGTTAGTGTAGGCTACAGTGGTTCTTGCGTTCCAATTATAAGTTCAGAAACGGATCCTCCCTTGACTTGTCGTTCAAGGGTTACAATAGTCCCTTTTCAGACGTTACAATAGTATGAATGTTTGAAAAAAAGGTTTTGATCATAAATTTAAAAGAAAAATTAAGAAGAAATTCACATTCACCACGGAAAAAACAGGGGCAAAAAAGCCATTATACTCACCAAAACGACTGATTATTTTTTACACAAAATCCATCCTTATTTCTTTGCTTCAAAGACTTCAATTACTCTGTTGTACAGGTTATCTGTGCGTTTCTGTTCCAACAATAAGTCTTTTCTATCTAGGCTAACGCTGAAAGTCGAGTCCCATCATATTTCTGGCATAAGTTTTAATTCGCTTTAGGGCTGAGAGTGTCTGCTCGACAGAAGCAGACACAGGGACAGTCACCGCAAAACATGACGATGTGTAGGCTACAGCTGCCCCATGCTCTCACTCAGATTTTTGAAGGAAATCAATGAGATCAGTGGGACTTTTGCCTCAAAATCATTTGTGGCACACAGTCAGTTCTGTTTTTACCTGGACAGATCGAATAGAGTTCCGTGACTCTGCATTAAGCTCAGGCTGAATAAAGGATTTTTTCAGATAGGTTTAAACCTGCTGGGGGTCGAGGAGGGAAAGAAACATTAATTTGTGGGTTGAAAAACTATTAAATCTACAGGAATATATTTTAGTTTATGCAGTTCGCTACAGATGCGGTAAGCTAGCTCTGACTACCAGTTATAGTACGCGCTCTGAACATCCAATCAAAGGACGTGAAAATGGCAACGTCATTGTACGCCTGCTAGATGGTCCCGGTGCAGTCAAATCGAAATCTGATTGGCTGATTAAATCTGACTGATTATATGATTGGTTAGAGCAACAGTTTCATTGCCATTCATTTTAAGCTACAGGCGCCCGCACTATCGATTCTGAAGACCTCAAGGCAGATTTCTTTGACCCTGACAACTCGATGGCTGAAATATGATTGGATAAAAGCTCTAACATAAACATACACTACTGGAAGCAGCCCAACCAAGAGAAAAGCTATGAAATTAAGAGAATAAATTATTGGGAATAATTTAGTACTCATTCATGGAAAAATATATTAAAGTGCAAGTCAGTGATTCTGATAGTGTTTAGGCCAGCAGAGAAAGCCTGACGGCCCACCACTGCGTTCTAGTAATCCTAAAGACCGTCAAACATACAATGAACTCCCTGTTGATTAACCGAAACCTGGCTTACTCCAGGTATGCTGGCTCCAAAAACGCGTCTGGGAGTAAGTTCAGCCAACCCAGAGTATGTAACGCACAAGACATTTTCAACAGAGCGTTCAGAAAAAGCACCCCATATTACTTATTTTTTTGTGTAATGGCTATTTGCTCACTACTCCTAATGTGTGTGCACTATTTTGGATGGGTTAAATGCAGAGGACAAAATACAAGTATGGGTTACCATACTTGGCCTGTCACTGCTTTCTTATAGTTATTATTTTGAAAAATAATCGCTTATAAGGCACTAACTTGATGAGAAATATACTTGGTTTTAATAAATAGAAAATTAATTAGAAACATTATGAAATACAAAACAAATTTTAATTTTTTTTTATACTTTAAGTAATAATGTTTATTTAACCTGGAAAATGTGTCAACAGTAAGTATAACTGGAACATGAATTTATATTAGAAAGTTTGCCCTTGCAAAGAATATAAATATATACCTAAAATGGATTCAGCATTAAGCACATAAAGTGACTATTTCATAAAATATGAGCAGTATTCATGTTACTGATTCTGCTGTTGTCTGTTGTTTTTTCCCCAGTTTTATTATCCATATGCTCACTACTTTGTGACCCAAATCCAGATGACCCTCTAGTTCCAGATATTGCTCACATCTACAAATCTGACAAAGATAAGTAAGTGACCTTGTGTGTATGGCTCTCTCTCTCTCTTTCACTGTTTTTATTGCTAAAATATCTACATCTGCTTGAACCATCTTCTTCTGTGTGGTTCAACCATACTACATTTTCATATCTTTTCTACACGTTCTTCTTTTATTACTATCAAACAATACGTAACATGTTTAAGTACCAAATTACTCTAAATTTTCAGCTGTAAAGCTGGCACTTCATGAATACTTATTTTAATATCAGCTGAGTGCTTTTGTTTTGGATGAAGATGGCTATTCCTGTGTTTTAGGTATAACAGACTGGCAAGGGAATGGACTCAGAAGTACGCAATGTAACTGGACGGCAAGATTTTGAAATGATTGCACATGGACATTATTACTGCACACAGCTCTACAACGCACCTGTACAGAAACAAGACGTTTACCAACAAATGAACCTCCCCCACCTCACACACACACACACACACACAACCACGCACACATATATATACATACACGCACAACTATACAGAAAATCCTTGTTCAGGAGGCCGAGTCACTTGTTTCTGTTCACAGAGGCATCCTGGAACAACCAGGATGTGTCAGTTAACACATAACAAAAAAAAATATTGTTTTATTTTCAAACGGATTACATACATTTTAGTAATTTTATTGTATAGAAATAAATACAATACTGGATCATTTTTATTGTTTTTGCATTAAAAAGTGTTATTATAAAATATGTGTCTGGCTGCAGCTGTTTTATGATGACTCTTGCATTATTAGAAAGAAAGGGGGAATGAGATGTTTTCCATATGTGTGTGATTTGGAATTGGTTCACATTAGGGATCAAACTACATACTGCTCACGCTGCGTGGTAGATTTGTGCCATTAGATGGCGATGTTTCTCCGTTTTATTCCCACCATAAGGATTTCATTTCATGCAAAGACGCTTTTATAAATGCGTTTTTATAAAGGTTGTCTTCATATATAAGTTTCAGTGACGTCCTCATAATTACATCTTTTTTTTTTTTAAAAAAGTTTAATATACGTGATAAGTTAATTGAAGAATAATCTTTCTGTCTATGTTATAGAGTTTTCTACAAAAAGGGGGTTATTTAATGTAACCGTTAGGTAAAAAAATACACTTCCCTAGCACCTTATCTTACAGAAGTTATATATATATATATATATATATATATATCAATATATATCATACACACACACGCCTGTCAAATGAAAAGCATGCTCATCATTGAAGAGGTGCATGCAAAGTAGTTTTGTAAGATTTATTTAAAAATATATATGTATATATATATATTTTTTTTTTTTATAGGCCTATATATTTATATTATAAGTAGGTCTACGAATGTTATATTTTCCGCGCACGCATGAGAAACTAGGCGCGCGAACTGGATATGATGAAGAGAAAGTTTGGGAGGAGAGTGGGCGGTTATCCTGACACGTGAATGCTCCCATAGGAGCATAACCCATCCATGCATCCATGTCCTCCAACTATAGAGTGTTCTGGTCCTGGAGCCAGAGGAAAAGTGGAGGGGAGCGGAATTAACGGCAGATTGATTTTCTCGGGGGCAGTAACTTTAAGGGACTTGCCTGGAAATCGGAATGTTTTTCTCCTAATGTTGACTTGCCGTATGTCTGTTTTACATATGAACCCCGTTTAGTAAGTTTGAAACACTTTATGGGTGCAATGGCTGAGCCGCTGAGTTTCATGCATCATGATCATGGCTCCAGCAGCGAGCGGAGCGACGACTCACCGTCTGCCGTGTCTGAGGATGACTCTAGCGGCCACTGCGGCCACATCTCCCCGCCAGACCTAGACTGGACCGAGGAGAGGTTTCGAGTTGACCGCAAGAAACTAGAAACTATGTTACTGGGTATGTTAACTTCTTAAAAACTCCCTAAAAGAACTGGGAAGACCGTTTGATGTATTGAAAATAGTTTTAGCTAACATTGCTGTGTTGCTTGGCGTCGAGTCACATAAATAGTTCTGTCTAAAAATATCACAATGTTTCCTCGAAGTACATCTTGAAGGAGATATGTGTTGATTACGCTGCTTGTTGTGTAGAGCATGTAGACCAGTATTGGGATGTTTTATTTAACTTAGTAGCCTACGACAGACATTCACATGAACTAACAATAATTTTTGGGAACTTTGCATTTGAACTTAGGCTCTTGCATGCACTCTAGACTTTCATAACTGATCATGGTTAAGAAAGAAGTTCATGTATTTAATTTATTTTAGTGTCATGAAATATTTACATGAAATGCTTGCTTATTTCCAGCCATTTCAAAGCAATCAGCAGTTCCACAAACACTCTGATTATTATTTTCCTGTTTAACACCACAAAGCTGCTATGAATCAATCTGTATAAAGCGCTATATAAATAAAGGTAACTTGGCTTGGCTTGACTTTCCGGTTGAACTATCCCTCATTAAAAACCTGTTTATGTCTGTAGATTTGAAGCAAACCCTGATTTTGTTGAGTTACTGTATGAGGACCCCTTAAAAATGTCCTCAAGTCAATTTCTAACATGTTTCACTATGTTTGTGAGAATATTTTCAAATATTTGGGTGCGTAATAATGCTTAGAAACACAGACTTTCGAAGTTATATTTGTGAGACCCTCTTATATATGCAGTGTTTTTATACTAAGATAATGATATTCGCTATATTCTAACCCTAAACCAGACCTACAAATATAAAAATGATAACGGGTTTGTGTGAAGTAAAATATATTTTGGCTGATTTATGATTCGTTTCAAATAGTTAGGTGTAGGATCATAATAGTGACAGTTTCACCACTTCACAAGTCATGTAACTACATTTGTGAGGACATTTTCACAAATGTGACAAGAAGTAAAGCCAAACCTGTACACAAACACACACAAACAAATGGTTAAAGCTCAATTCAACACTTGCGTCATATTCTACCGTCAGTCTGTCAGCAATGGGCAGTTTACTTCACTGCAGAATAATGTTCAGTTCGTTTTGTTTTTCTTTTGTTGTAACATCAGCAGATTAGAATTTTAAACAAGCTTAAGTAATACAAGTTGAGGTCAGTGGTTTGGTATTCCTATTCTAAACATGTACAAAAGTTCTGGTCTGTTATAGCAGGGCCTATAGTTTACAAAGACTACTTTTGTTAACATGCATTCAAACCAACCATACTCAGTGTAGTTAGGGCCACAGATGACATTCATTTATATATGTGTATGTGCATTTTATTTAGTTGTGTATTGGGAAACATGGAAAAAATAAGACCCTCAGCACCATTCTACCACATTTGAGTGTGTTTATGTGTGCAATTGCATGAGTGAATGCTTCCCTGACATTTGGACCCCAGGTCAAAGGTCAGTTCGGCATGAGAGAGCTCAAGAGCACCAGGAAAACTTCCATAGCAAGGCTACCCCATTTTCGAGACGTTCAACAACACCTTTCACATCACACAAACTGATATACTTCCTCTACAATCATTGTTGTAGTGATGTGGACATTTTTCCCACACCTATGATTCAGTGACTCGTAATCATCCCTTTGCTCCGGATGATGTGCAACATCTGGAGGTGTTTGAATGGTTGTTGTTTTGATTGGTTGGATGAGCAGTAGGCGTGATCATAAATCCAGTGATGTGTGTTTTTTGTGTGAAGGTTTATTGTGTGGGAAAGTTTTGCTCCCCTTTTCCGGGAAATAGGAGAGAGGCTGAGAGAAACAAGACAGAGAGGGTCACAATTAAAACAATTTTTCTTAAAAATAACATTAGCGAGCGAGGCAGAAACAGAGACTTTTCCCCTTTGGCCAGACCACAACTAAATCAGCTCATTTTTACAGACTTCTTCAGAAAGACTAATGGAAGGAAGTGGATCATCACCTATGATTCATGTTCACGTAAGGGAATCTGAGCAGCTTTAGGGTTTTGTCGGAAAGCACCAAAGAAAGATAGTCATACTTTTTTGTCAAATAATCACTCGCGCAAGTGGAAATTAGAAGGGAAAAACATGCAAACGCACTTTAATGACTGTTTTTCCTCTCTCTCACTTTCTTTTTCTCACTAACTTGTATGGTAATAGTTTGTATATTAGAATGCAGTTTTCTCTTTACCCCAATGAGTGTCACATCAGATGTCTGGTTTTGATTAAAAACAGAGGAATGTGTGCTGGCCTGACCTTCTATTCTGTGTGATAAGAAATTCTAAAAAGAATGTCGTGTTTGTTTAGCAGAGTTTATTCCAGCACTTTATGGAAATCAAATGCCCCCCTCAGTGACTATGTGATTAAAAATTGTGGGTTTTGTGGGTTTTTCTCTGTCACAGTAGGATGTGAATCTATATATTAAGCTTTAAAGGTCAATACATCTCACACCTGTCAGTTAAATCCTTGTTTTTGTGTGTGAATGTGTGTGTGTGGGTCGGGTTTGTTACCACCAAAAGTTTGCTTGTATTTTATTAATTTGCTTATACATTTGTCTTCTGACATGTGGGTTTTATTTGAGTATATTTTCGTCTGGGTGCATGTTAAGTGCATCATTCTTAACATGCTGCATGTGTCTGGCATGTTGAGTGAAGCAACAGGAAGTGCGTTGTGTTTTGGGAATGTGCTTATGGCTCAGCGCGCTGTTGCCAGAGAAACACAAGTCTGTTACCTTGGATTTTGATTTCTTTATTTACATTTACATTTATGCATTTGTCAGAGACTTTTATCCAAAGCGACTTGCATTGCATTTCAAGGTACACATTTTACATTCTTATCAGTTCTCTTTATGTGCATGTGCAATTTGAATATTAAAAGGCACATTTGCGTCTAATTTAGATGTTTAAGCAATAAATCAATATAAAACAGACAATGATGTGTATTTATGAATTATTAATCACTCGTTGTAGTATTAGAATCCGTTATAGAATTAGAATTGGTGCAGTTTTCTTCTAAGAAGCCTTCTGTTTTTATGTTTACAAATGTAAATCCATTTCTTGGACTTAATACATCAGTTATTTTAATAAGATACTTAATACTTGAGAGATAAATCTTAAAGAACTGACTTTTTGGATTACTAAGACTTGTGTTTGGCAGAAATACTCCAAATCTGGTGTGGGAGAGTTTTAGTTTGGCTGCAAACTCATCTATGTTCATAACCTGTCATACAAGGATACAGTTTCATCCTCGAGTCTCGACACGGAGAGATGAGATGTTCACATAATTTTATTCACATTATAGCCTAATCCTTTTCAGTCAATACCTTCGAAGAGGTCTTGAATGTGTTTTCGGCACATCTGTATGTTATAATCCAAAATATTTTTGCTGTTTATATTGCCAGGTTATTGTGCTATTTTCCATCTTAAATTGAATAATTTCACAGACTTGTCTTTTAGTGGGACACATTGTTTCTGAAAGGCATTCGGCTTTGAGCTCTAGAGTTTACATTCATGCAGACTGCTTGCTTTTAGAAGTTGCAAAAGAAAAGGTACAACCAGTCTGCAATAGATGTGCTGTCAGCAGCATGTGTGTAATCTCAAGTTATGACATGGCGAATAAATAGTTTGAGAAGATAAAAGCTCTGAATCTTTTTTACAAGTGGCTGAGTACTTTAGTTTGGGCATTGACAGGCCTGTGCTTATATGTAGCGTGATTTATGTTTCCTGTCGTGAGAGGCTTTGCCGTAACCAATCAGATTAAATCTTACACTACTGTTTAAAAGTTTTTGAGTCGATCTGTATGGTTTTTGAATGAAGTCTCTGCTTCTCAGTAATATTGTGAAATATTACTATTCCAATTTAAAATAGCGTAATATAATAAATAATTTATTATATATATATATATATATATATATATATATATATATATATAAAACAGTTATTTTAAATTGGAGTATATTTCAATATATATATATATATATATATATATATATATATATAACAGTTATTTTAAATTGGAGTATATTTCAATATATATATATATATATATATATATATATATATATATAATATACACACACATAATTTAACAATTTTAAATTGGAGTATTTTTCACCATATATATATTTATTTATTTATTTATTTATTTATTTATTTATTTATTTATTTATTTATTTATTTATTCAAATGTAATTTATTCCTTTGAATTTATAGCCATTATTCCAGTGTCACATGATCCTTCAGAAATCTTTCTAATATGCTGATTTACTGCTCAAGAAACATTTCTTATTATTGTCAATGTTGAGGTCAGTTGTGCTGCTTAATATTTTTGTGGAAACTGTGATACTTTTTTCAGGATTCTTTGATGAATAGAAAGCTTAAAAAAACAGCATTTATTTGAAATGTAAACCTTTTGCAAGATAAATGGCTTTACTGTCACTTTTGATCAATTTAATGCATCCTTGCTGAATTTAAGTTTCATTTTTGTCAAAAAAATCTTACTGACCACAAACGTTTGAACTGTGGTAGGCTATAGACCGTGACATATCTGACTGCAGAACAAATGGCTTCAATTCTTAATAGTTAAGATTTGAATCCAGATGCTGATCGTGGGTCTGATTCTCTGATCTCTCGCCCACTCTCTGAGCTCCGGAGTTGAAGGGAAGTTCCAGGATTATCCGGGAGAAATACACTTAAATTATACAGTTTTGTTCTTACACTCACTAACTCATTACATTCCTAACACACACATAGTTTACAGGAGCTGTGCTATAATCAAATACTACTCTATATCTGTGCGTGAAGCTGTTTCATTAGAGCAGAAACTCAAACGCTGTGGAGTTTTTGTGACCCACATCCTAAATACAGCACAAGAAAGAGCTGAAATCAACACACACACACTGCATTTAACATTCTGTCTGGTTTAAGACTTGTTATTTTCATATTTTTTCTGTATGTGCCTCAGTACATGTTTTCAGTTGGATGTGTGTGTTAGAAAGTGAGTATCATATCTGAGAGAATCAGAGCTGTGTGATATTGAAGTAGCATATAGTGCTTATAAAAATATATATTTTTTGGAACACAGTGTCGTTTGTGTTGGTCTGTCTAGTAGTATAGGGACAGGTTCAGTTCAGAGGTGTTAATCTGTTACATGCTGTACTCATTACAGATGTGTGACCATATGTGTATCCGTGCTGCACAGATACACAACATTGTCCAAACATCTCATGAAACTCTTGATTTAATTTACAGCTTCTGATAGGAGAGATGTGAAGTGGATTTTCTCAGATTTCTCAGCTTCATAGTGTGAACTTATGACTCGGTCCTCTGTCCTCACAAATTATGCATCCATCCGTCTGTCTGTCTGTCTGAAATTCAATTTGGTAAAAGATTTATATATATATATATATATATATATAAATAAAATATCTAATATGTGTGTATGTATGTGTGTGTGTGTGTATATATATACAATGCTGCTCAGAATTATTTGCCCCCTTGGTAAATATGATCAAAGATAGCTGTAAAAAATAAATTTGCATTGTTTATCCTTTTGATATTTGACTTCTTGATATTGGGTACTTTTTTTATCCCTGAACCAGACCCATATTAAGTGTTTGCTGCCAAAAAGCTCTTTTTTTTTTTTTGTTTAATCTGTCCATTGAACGTTTGAAAAGTAACTGACACTATTGGAACTTCAAACGTGACGGGTTCTATGGTCAGATGAAACAAAAAAAATTGCTTTTTTTGGCAGCAAACACTTAATATGGGTTTGGTTCTTACAGGGATAAAAGAAGTACCCCGTGTGTAAAATGAAATACTGTACCTTTAATGCTGTGGGCCTAATTTTCTGCCAGAGGTCCTGGACATCTTGTTCAGATACATGGCATCATGGATTCGATCAAATAACAACAGATAAAAAAATCAAAACCTGACAACCTCTGCAAAATCTTATAACGGGCCATGTTTGGATTTTCCAACAGGACAGTGATCCAAAAACAAACATCAAAATCAAAACAAAAATGGGTCACGGAGCACAAAACCAAGCATCTGCAATGGCCAGCCCAGTCCCTGACCTGAACCCTATAGAAAACGAGTGGGCTGAACTGAAGAGAAGAAGCACCAACATGGATCTGGGAATATGAATAATCTGGAGAGATTCTGTATGAAGAAATGGTCTCTGATCTCTTGTCAGGTGTTCTCCAAACTCATCAGGTGTTATAAGAGAAGACTCAGTGCTGTTATCTTGGAAAAAGGAGGTTGCAAAAAGTGTTTAATAAAAAGGGGCAAATATTTGTTCCCAATTTTTTTTGGAGAAAAACATTTATTTCATAATGTGATTTCTCCCAACCCAACCCCCCCCCCCCCCCCCCATCAAAAGGATTAACAATGCTGAATAATTTTTTACAGTCATCTTTAATCATATTCACCAAGGGGTCAAATAATTCTGACCAGCACTGTATACACACACAAAATAAAATTTTCTGTGGATCTCCTTTAACTCATCTGGAAAAAAATTCTTTCATGCTGTTTTTTTACTGTTAATGCTAGTTATTTGGAAAATAACTTGTTTATTAAAACTGGGTACAATCAAAGTGTTTCTGCTTGAAATGAAGAATCAATAAATTAAAATATTTGTTTTGTGAATGCATGGGTTTGGAAGATTAAAACCATTTATGTCTACTTCTCTGTCCGTCACTGTTGTTTTCATCTCTCCTTTTCTCTGCTTCATGCCAGATCGTGCGTAATTGTGATGATACCAGTTCTTTGTTTTCAATAAGAATCTAGAATTTTCAGCATTGCCATATAAATCCCAGCATTGCTTCCAGCCTGTGCAATGATTTTTGAAGGAGGGGTTCAACACACTTTGGTTTAATGAGATGGGAACTTCTCGTAATTGTAGCTGTTTCTATCCTTGTTTTGATCTGGAAATGTAGTGAATTTCATGGAGAAATGGGTGGATATGCTTTTGCTTGTGATTTTACGGTCATTTAGAGGTTTAGATGACAAGATTGTCTCATTTCTAACCCTTTTATTTCCTCCCATTTGGGGTTTGTTGTTCTGAACTCTCTATGAAATCCATATTTCAACGTTATAGGTAAAGAAAAGTGCAGGAAAGGGCTTGGTTCTATTAGATAAATCACTCTCTATGCAGACACATACACAAGAATGTTTAATTTTATATGATAGGACAATCTAAACCAAACATCTGGAGACCCAGCGTCCCACCAAAGCAAACAATTTCTCATATTTTCCTGTGAACCCAATGTTTTATCCCACCTGACTTTGAGTCATTACACATTTTAGTTTTTCAAAATCACACTTTAATTGCATATTACACATTTAAGTGATCCGAAATCTGATAATGGTCGAAAAAATGATCTAGTAGTTCATTGTATAGTTAGTTTAAATGGACATTTTCTAGTGTCAAAGATCAGTTGTTTTTACACATGCTTTACATGCATAAGTCATATGCAAGCATTAAACCCTGTGTAGGATTCTGCAAGTGTGTGTTTATGAAGATTTATGAAGTGTTTTTTTGTCAGCTATAACTCATGATAGTGTGAGTTTGCATACAGCTGCTTGTGTGTGTAAAAGACAAGCATTTGTGTGACATATGAAATACATTTAGTTTCAGAAGGCTGTGAGAATCCTGCTGCCTTATTCTTGTGTGTGTTTTGTGGTTGTGTTTGAATAAATCTTTGTGTAAGTATGTGGACCTGGGATTGAAACTTCTGTGCTTCTCACATTATGCCTAACAGCACCTAAAACTAATTCACAATATAGCATTGTTTCTCATGCCTTATTGCTTAAATAACATTCAAAAAGTTCAACAATTTAGTGAACGGAAATAATTGAGAAATAAATTTTCTCTTCCTATTGGTAATGTCTCTCTCTTTTTCTCACACAGCAGCCAGTGAGGGGAGGATAAATGGAGGAGAGGATTTTTTTCAGAAGGTGAGAAGAAATTTGTTTATTTTTGCTTATTTCCATGAGATCTCAGGTGTACCTGCTCTTATGTTCAGTAATTAAAAAAAGAAAATAAATCACATCTATCATTCTTGTTCCAGTAGCATGCTGGTGTTTCTAGCATGTTTTTTTTTTGTGTGTGTGTGAGAGAGAGCTTGTGGTGAGGCTTATTTAAACGCATAATAAACCTGACCAAAGATGCTCGATGAAGGGGCCAATTCAGAATGATGATTGTTTTGGTCCAAACAATTATCCCTGCTTAGGTTTCTAATAAACAGAGATAACAAGGGCCAATGAAATTGTCAAAATATTCTTGGTTTGGCTCAGATGATTGAGGTTTGCATATAGTCTATGAGCACCACTACTCTGGTTGCACTATATGATCACTGGTTTCTGTCCTCACTTGCACTTTTGCTCTTTCCATGGTTGATCCACGAGACTTCTGTGGTAATCTTTTCTTTGTAAATGCCAGTTCTTAGGCAGTCTAAAATGATATATGTAGCCTCTTTTTGTATGTATATTTTCTTGTATGCATGTCATGTTTGCAGAGAATTAATCTTTGTTAGAGATCAAATACCAGCAGACTTGATGATTCTGTTCTACATGTATGTGTAAACAATGCAGACGCAAGAATCGCTTTATTGTCAGTTTGCGGATTGGTATGCATGTGAAGTTTTTTTTTTAAAGTCACAATGAAACAGAAGTAGTGGCAGATTATTATGACTTACATCCAAGTGAAATGGATTATCAAAAAAGGATTATCAACTTTGTTCTGTCCAGCGGTTGTCACTATTTTGTCCTGTCAGGCGGTGTCTATTTGATGGTGGTTTTCTGAGAATCAGCCACAAGCAAAGATAAATGGAGGAAACACACACATGTCTGATGATTTTGATGGTGGTGACACATGGGTGGTATTTTTGGGGGGTGTTAGGCAGTTGAGTAATCATTTAAGTGATTAAAACTTTTGAGTTTCCCTTCCCTGCAGTGAAGGGATTGGAATTATGCCATTTAGTGTCTCTGTGTCCGTCTTTGTCTCCAATCTCCATCATTATCATTTTCTCAAACATCACCACAGCGGTAGTCTCTCTTCACTGTACTTTTACTGTTGCATTTACTCAAAATTCACTCAAATTTTTTTTTAAATTGAGTCTAA
This sequence comes from Gila orcuttii, assembly GCA_026230005.1. NCBI lineage: Eukaryota > Metazoa > Chordata > Actinopteri > Cypriniformes > Leuciscidae > Gila > Gila orcuttii. The sequence goes on along the minus strand of JAPDVR010000013.1, from coordinate 30,121,647 downwards.
CATGAGAATTACACTTCTGCTGGCATAGTTACCGTTTCAATATCAATAAATGTCAAATAAATATACAATACTGTTCAAAAGTTTAGGTTTGTAGAACAATATTTTGAAATATAATTTTTTTTAAATGTATTATTTATTGAATTTTTATAAATGTATTTTTTTATTACAAATATTTAAAATAACTTCTATTTTAATATACTTTTTAAATCATTTTAAAATGTCAATTATTTTAGGATTCTTTTATGAATAGAAAGCTGAAAAGTTCACTTTTGATCATTTTAATGCAAAAGTATTTAGTGAAAAAGTATTATACTTTTGAAGGGTGATTTTATATATTAAAAATATGTAAGTCTCTCAAACCAAACACCATGTTAAAGAACTAGTTGACCCCAAAATTTTAATTCTGTCATCATTTACTCACCCTCATGTTGTTCCAAACCTGAATGACTTTTTTTTTTTCTTCCTTTTTTGCAACATATATTTAGAGAAATGTCAGTTTTTTCTTTATACAATGGAAGTCAATGGGCTCCAATGTTGTTTGGTTCCCAATGAAAAAGAAAGTCATACAGCTTTAGAACAGCATGATGTTGAGTAAATGATGACAGAAATGTTTTTGGGTAGATTATCCCTTTAATTCCTAATGTGCCACTAAGAGCGCATCTTACAGATCAGTAAACATATTGCAGTGTCTGTAATGGATTTCTGTTTTATTTATTTCAGAGTGCGCACCTGTGCAGTTTAGCCTCCATTGAAAGTAAAGGCTTTCCCAACCCTTCCCTCGTTCCGTTTCCCTCCTTTTCTCCTCCTCACACCTCTTTTCTTTGCTTGTTCTCCTGAGTGCTCCTCAGCTGAACCAACAAAGGAAACAGGAAGCAGATCTCTATACACATGCTCTTTCACGTGCACTCTCTCATACACATCATTTGTCAAATATAAACACTCTGCTCTCCATCACTGTGCCCATTTTTAATGGCTTAATGAAGATCAGAGATTGTGTGACTCTTGTACTTTGAAGTCACTGGCGTTTGAAACTCTTTCTCCTGTTAACGGTGGGTGTATACATTCCTGTGTCAGGATGATATTGGGTGTGGGGGAATAGGAAAGTAACATTTTCAAATGTATAGCTAACCCAATTTTTCTGAAATCGTCTGACCCATTTGAGAGGTATGTGCTGGTCTGTCACAAAAATAAACCACAAACCCCAAAACTGCTGTGTGGTCTGTCAGAAATCTCCCTCATCTGCAGATCGGAGCCAAAGAAAGCAGTCAAGAGAGAAAGTGAGAGCAGGTCGGGAATAAAGACCTATAGAATGCACAGCAGCGTTGCAGCACAACACAAACACACAGAATGGAAATGGGATCTGGCTGTACAAACTTTAAGCACCGTTCACCTTTTCATCCCATCTGAAAATGTTCAGTTTTCCTTCAGGCATGTTTGATTGTGTCTTCGTTTGGTTCAAGGTCATCAGTGTAGAGAGTTTTGGCGTTGTTGCATTGCTTAACGGAAACACCGTATTTAAACTTAACTGAAAAGTACAGACAAATATTACAGTGTGGCTTTTTCTACTGCTGCAGTCATAAGGTTACATTGTTTTTAGCTTACAAGTGGCTAGTTTCTAGTGTCTACAAGTGACTTTGGATAAAATTAGTAATATAATAATTTTATAAAAATATCACCAATGATGACAGAAATGTTTTTGGGTGGATTATCCCTTTAATTCCTAATGTGCCACTAAGAGCACATCTTACAGATTAGTAAATTTACTGAATTTATTAAAAAAGACAAAAACATAAAAAAATCTTACCAACGCCAAAATTTTGAACTGTAGTGTATATATCCAACATGGCAAAACTGCAAGAAAAAATATAGTAATAATAATAAATATTACTATTATTTACAATTATAATATGTTAATAAAATAATAATTATATTTGGTATTATTGTATATAAATTTTTTTTCTTGCAGTTTTGGGTTACACTTTATTTTAAGGTGTCGTTACAGTGTATTGAGTAATATTAAGTAACTACATGCACTTACTATAGGGTTAGTATTTGGATTAGGGTTTAGTTGCATGTAATTATGCATAATGTATAGTTATTACTATAGTAACTACATGTAACATATGTAACAATAACACTGTCAAATAAATTGTTACCCAGTTTTGCTTTGTTAGCTAGTTACATATTGTTACATTGGTGACATTCAAATCAGCAGAATTTTTTACAACATGGTACAATACATTCGGAAAATCAGTGGTTATGTTTGCAAGACATAAAAACACATGATCAAAGAACATAAGATGTAGCCTTTTTTTCTTCATCATGTCACATATGCAGAATGATGCAAAATCAAACATGATACCCTGAATTTTGGACTCTTTGAAAAGGCTTGTAATTTCATAAAGCCAAAGACGGAAAATAGTTTAATGGCTTAATAGTCAGCATTGTGTTAAGTTGTTTGTAATGTTTTTGCATGTTGTGATATAGAAGTAAATGCAAGCTTCATTCAGGCACACTATATCAAGGATGTGAACATTACTGTTTTATTGTAGCTTTGCTGAACTTTGCTGTTTTCAAGCCGTAATTTCACGACTCTAAATCACAGGATGTGTCACAGCTGTGCATGTAATTTACAGACTTAAGAAGACCTGGAGAGATTAATAAACTTGTTCCCCTAAGTTAGAAAAACATTCTCATGTTCTTTTGTCCTTTAGGGTGTCAAAACAAAATAAAAACTGAAGCCTGCTGTTGAACTACGGGTCCAAGACTAATGAAACCTGGAAAAGTATGGGCCGTAAATTTTAGAATAGCACGTGTGACTGAATGTTCCCAGTTTATGCACGAGCATGTGCAGGCTTGGGTGTAAACATGTAATAAGTGCATGATCATAACTGTCTTATGACATCACTCACTTCAGCCCACCATTTCTAAGGTCCATTGAAGAGATTGTGTGGTATGGATGAGAATACATTCATACTACAGGCAAAAGTGGACCAAATCCAAAAAATTTTGTTGTTGCTCTTATTATGTGACTCAGATGTGTGTTTGTTTTTCCATAACAGACTGAACAGCACAAACCACATGTAATCTAATATTTTCAATTCTGATTTAGGCCACTTTGGCTATGTTCCAATTTAATACTCAGATCCGAATATTTTTGTATAGCTGTTCACGTTGTTTTAAATGTGGCCAATATGAGATTCCAGTGTGAACAGATCATGGTCATGGAGTGACCCACATGTACAAAAAACGATAAAAAGACGTCAAGCAGCACGCTGTCTCATGGAAGTAATCATGAGGTGATTACACATTTATTTATAGTGTGATCTGCCGTGGAAGCCAGTGAATTTATGTGCAGGCCATATAAAAAACAAAGACGAGGATGTGAAAAAAGAGAGCAGAGTTTTTAAACATTTATGATACTAGCCCTTGTGTTTTGCTTGTATAGTACAATATATATATATATATATATATATATATATATATATAATGTATATATATCTATATATATATATATATATACATATATAGTATATAGTTCTGACACATCACTGTCCAACCCATGACTACCTTTCGCAACTGTCTTGAAAACTTTGGGTATGTAAAATAAATCTTTGAAGTGACTCCCATGAGCACAGAATTGTGACGAATCCTGCGGGCCACTGTCCTGCGAAGTTTAGCTCTAACCCTAATTAAACACACCTGAACCGTCTAATCCAGGTCTTTCGGATTACCAGAAACGTCTAGGCAGGTGTTTTGGAACTGGTTGGAGCTACACTCTATAGGACAGTGGCCCTCTAGAAGCGAAGTTTGACACGTGCCTTGGAGTGATGTAAAAGTCGCATGAATTCCAGTATGACTCTTCATACTGAGGTCGCATTGCAAAACATCTGACCTGTATCGGATTTAGGACCACTTTTGGAAAGTGACGCAAATCGGAATTGAAAAGATCAGATTCTATGTGGTTTGTGCCGTTCACACTGTCATGAGAAAAACTGATCTGAGTCACATGTATGCAAAAAAATCCGATTTGGGCCACATTTACCTGCAGTCTGAACATAGCTTTCAATATGTGGTCCGAAAACAGAGACAGGTCTGATGTTTTGCAATGCGACATCCGTCTGAACAGTCATATCGGAATGAATGCGACTTTTACATCACTTGACGTATTTACAACAGATCGACATTCGTCACAATTCTGCACTGATGGAAGACATTTCAAAGATTTTACATACTGTAACTTTGGTCACTCTGTAAACAGAAGACGGCAGCGAAGTTAGTCATAGAGGGGCGGTGAGCTGTTATACTCATGAGTATTACGGTGACCTCTCTATACAAGCAAAACTAGACGGAAAACTATACAAGAAAAACGTTGCTTTCCTTCTCTTCCTCGTCTGCGTCTTTTTTGTTATCTCTGCACTAATTCACTAGCTTCCGAAGCACATCACCTTAGAAATGCATATGTAAGTGCTGACTTCAGTGGCCTGCATGTTTACTTCCGTATGCCGTCTTCAGTTCACTACTGGGACCAGTTCACAATAAATGAGCAATAAGTCAGTAGCCTAAATGACTGCTTATAGTATATACAGTCAATCTGTCTGAGGAGCAGGTGCAAATCTATGCTACGTGTATTTAAAATAAATAAATAAATCAAAATAAATAAATTCTAGTTAGTAGCCTATTAGCCCAGAGGCTGAGATTCTCCTAAAGTTCCTGAGGAAAACTACACTTGGGTTTTATTCATTTATATGAATTATATATATATAATTGCTGCAGTTTCATGCTCAGATTTTTTTTTTTTCCTGAAAGAAATTGGGTTTGTAGCCAAAACCTCTCATGAGAACTGCTGTACAGTAAAGCCTTGCTGACCATGAAAGCCAAGAGGTTTTTAAAGGCAGTAAGATAGAGTCTGCCACAAAACGGGTAAATAAATGTGTTTTCTATAGAGACAAAGGAGTGTTTCCAAAGTTGCGGTTTTCTCTAAAAAATGAATTTACATGAAAGACAAAACCACTAAAAATAGTGAAGTGCTCTGCCTTCTTCCAGAGGAGGATTGAGCTCCAGGCAAAATCATGGCAGAGTTTTATTAAACATTGAACCTGTATATTCATTTAGCTTGCAAATTACCTTAAATTTCTTTTTTGTATATTTTATATGGACACAAAACGCATTACCATTCTTGCTTTTTCTCTCTTTTCCTTCACATATGCTACTGGTTAGCACGCTAGGCCTGTCAAAGGCACGCTGCCAACTGGCTGTTACATGTTTCACAGGTTTTTGAGCCAGCTGTGTGTAAATGTGTGTGAAACTGAGAAAGTAGGGCATGTTTTAGCCAGAGAGAGCGATGATTGTAAGGCCTCTGTTAAAACAGCCTGAACATTTCTGTCAGTGTGAATATTTTAGCATAACTGAAAAAGTTCTGTTTGAGAATGACAAAACGTATATATGCTAATATTAGCGTAGCAAGCCTATGTGTTTTGAATTTGAGTGTTTTACATTGCATTTGCATCCACTCATGTTAAGTTTTTGGGGTTTTAGGTCATGGATGAAACAAACACTCAGATTGCCTGGCCGTCCAAACTGAAGATTGGAGCAAAGTCCAAAAAAGGTATACACACGCACACAGACAGACAGTAGTTATGGCAGAAATCTCTGCGCTAGTCACACAGCATAAACTTACAATCTGTTCACAAGTAGCTGTGTCTAACATAGAATATGGTTATATTCAGTTGGTATCCTGCTGTCTTTTTTCAGTATCACAATCGTGTTTTGTCTGTCCGTAGGTTGTTTGTTTGGAATATCTTACAGCTTTAAAAAGGTAGTTAAGATTTTCGATAGATGCCCAACATTGATTTTCCATATAGGAACTGCATGTTCTTCATTCCCTGATCAAAGATATATTACTGTTCAAATTTTTGGAGTCTTTTTGGAATATTTTTTCTCTAAGTAAGTTAGCACTTTTATTACACATTAAAAATTTATACTGTTAAAAAAAAAATCTATTTCACATAAATGTTCTTTCGAACTTTCTGTTTCTCAGAGAATCCTAAAATGTATCATGGTTTGCACAATAATATTCAGCAGCACAACATTAATAATAAGAAATGTTTCTTGAGCTTCAAATCTGCATATGTAACCTTTTCACATGTCTAGGGCTCTCAGAAGCGTAAGTTGTCATAGTTGAGTAAACCTCTATAGCAGTGAACGGGAGACAGCAGCACATATCATTTTTGTATACCCATTTGCTCCGATTGCAAATGAAAAAAATCATGATATTTATGACTTTCCAAAAGAGGGAAAATATGAAGAGATTGATTATGGCAGTCAGAAAAGAGAAAGATGTTAAATTTAGCTGTCACTCCCTCAGCTGTTGTATTAGAAACACCCTCGCGGTAGCGTTAATTGTTATTATTAAATTTTTTTGTCATTTATTCACAGTTTAATATTAAACAACGTACAGCAAAATACATTTATATTATTTTTTTTCAAAATGAAATATGATAAACTTGACTAGATTTGCGATGTTGATAACTGTGGAAGCTCATCATCACAGTCTGTGAAAATGGTCCATTAGAATGATTAGAAGGGTCATGTGACACTGAACACTGGAGTAATGACTGCTGAAAATTCAGCTTTGCCATCACAGGAATAAATGATGCTTTAAAATACATTCAAATAAAAAAGGCATTTTAAATGGTAATAAAATTTCACAGTATTGCTGTTTTTATTGTATTTCGATCAAATAAATGCAGCCTTTGTGAGCTTTCAAAACATTTCCATTTTGTATAAAACATAAGTGGCAACTAACATCTGATTGTGTAGCAGAGATTAGGTATAGCAAGTCTGTAAGTTCTCTAATTTTCTGTGGCAACAGTTCAGACCGAAATGTTGGCTTTAAAAAGCCATAGAACGTAATCAGGCCCTTAAGGGTTTTCCTAAATGATTAATGTGAGCGGATCTGCCAACACTAGGCAAAACCGAATCTAGTGTGGGTGAAGAGTGACATGGAGCTGGATGGATTAGGTCTCTCTAAAGAAGTTAATATTTTTTGCTACCTTGAATGTTTAAAAGACAGGCCAGTTTGCTGTAATTCTCGTTAGTCTTGTTCAAAAGATGACAGGCTCTTAATTTGTGCTTTTCCAGGTAACTGACGATATATGAATGTACTTTTGTAGCTAATATTTTGTGAAGCTGTTTTTGTGCTTATCTGTCTGCCTGTGTGGACGTTTGCACACATTTTTGTTTATGTGGCTCATTGCCACATGACTAAAAGACTCAAAGAAACTCGACTCGACTTTTTTCTTTTTAAAACCCCTAAAGAAATGAATAATAATAATAATAATCCTGCTCGAAATCATGTACACTCCCATAAGATGAAGACTGTCTTATCAGTATCCTAGTAAATGCTGATTTATTTGACATGGTGCAGGTTACCTCATGGGGGCTGCCATGATAAGATCAACAGCAAAAATTGGACACTTTTTCTCGTCTAAATTGATCATAACTGACTTTTAATGAACATTTCTAAAATTATATTGGTAACTGGCCGCAAACTTTTACTTTTGCGTTCACGTAAGTATAAGTCCAAGACATCTGCCATATTGTCTGGTGCCCCCAAAATAAATTTATGCACCATTTATTTGCTAGAAATCTGTTAAAACAGTTAATTTGTTGGTAATTTGTTGTAAGTTAAAATAATTCAAATGTGCATATCATTCTGACTTTGTTTCTGACCTTAAAGGGGTCATCAGATGCCAAATTCAAAATTTGCATATAAATGTGTCTTTGCAGTGGGTGGACACAACCACCATACAATGAAAAAAATCCATTCACTCCTTTTTTTTAATCCTCAAAAAGTCCAAACACTCTCAATAATCTGGCCATTTGGATTTTCTGAGCACTATGATGTCATAATGCTCATGCTCCGCCCACGACCACTGACGGACTGTCCCGTATTAGCATATTTCTGCCCTCAGCCATTCGACACCCCCCATGGAAGAGAGGGGTGGGATGAGCAGTTGCTCATTATCATTTAAACAGTGTGAACAGAGCTATTTTTGAGGAGAAAAATAGTAAAAAGGGTGTTGATTTACACAACCATTGAGGAATTTTAACCAAAGTATATTACAAACTTTACATGAACACCCTAAAGAATCATACCAACTTGTGGAAAATGGGCATCCGATGACCCCTTTAAAGTACCATATTTCTTAAGAATCAGTCATTTTGGAAGATGTGTGCCCAAGATCTCTCTTTCTTTTCATCTCTGCAACAAATCAGCATATTAGAATGATTTTGGGGAAAATTCAGCTTTGCAATCACAGGAATAAATTGCATTTTAAGATATAATAAAATAGAAAACAGTTCACAATATTATTGTTTTACTATATTTTTTACCAAACATTTGAATGATAGTATGTGTGTGTGTGTGTGTGTGTGTGTATATATATATATATATATATACATATATGTATATGTATGTGTGTGTGTAGTATATGTGTAAATGTGTTTGTTTATACATACACACCCTTATATTGAGAACTTCAAATGAAAGACAGACATTGGTGTTGATAATAACCTTGTATATGCATGCATGAGTTATGAGATTTTTCACAGACATGCATAGACATTCTCCATTCATAACACATGCCACACATGCAACCCCACACAAACTCACACATGCTGGAGTTGATGAATACCACATGGCAGGAAGAGGATAGTGTGGTGGGCTGGACTAGGAGACCCCTACTGGTATTACTATAATACCTCCCCCAATAACAGTGCAATTTATATGTGTGTGTGTGTGTGTGTTAGACAGTGATCCTTCCTGTTTCATCCCCCCTGCTCTTCCAGGTCCAAATCCTTCAGTTTGTGGGAGTGTTTTAGGGGGTGTGAGTAAGTCCGAGAATATGTGTAGAGAAAAACAGAATTCCAAGTTACACTAGTAGAGCTATTTTTAGAGAGCAGCAGTAAAGCAGCTATGAATTGTATTTCTCATGATGTATGTTGGGGGTGTCTTTGTGGAAAACTTAAAGAGAAAAGTGTTAACTCTTGAGACCACTGGTTTTGAAACCAGTTGTGATTTAATTCATTGTGTAAAATAATAGCGCAAATTGTGTTGTGAAGCACCTTTATTAATGAATGACTGTTCTCTTGTCCTGTACTCATCTGCTTTCTTCCTCTTCTCCTCACAGATCCACATATTAAGGTCAGCGGAAAGAGGGAAGATGTGCGAGAGGCCAAAGAAACAATAATGTCCGTTCTTGACACAAAGGTAAGCACTAAACATGTGATTGTCATGGTAACTGCAGGAAAAAGTTGGTCTTTTTGGGTTCACTTTAAAAAAAGTCAGTATTTTTTATAATTTCCTAGTACAAAGCTGTTAATATACGAACATCTTTAAAGGCTAAATTATTTATTTTATTTAAATATAATAAACAGTCTTCAGTGTCACATGATCCTTCAGAACTCATTCTAATTTGCCGATTTGGTACTCAAAAACATTTCTTATCATCATCAATGATGAAAACAGTTGTGCTGCTTAAAATGTTTGTGTGATTCCTTTTTTTCAGGATTTGTTAATGAATAGAAAGTTCTTTCTTTTCTGTCTCTGTTGATCAATTTAAAGACTTAAAAAAAAAAATAATGTACTGAACATTTTAAAATGTTTTGGAAAAACGTTTGAACGTCAGTGTATCTGAATGCAGTCTACTAAAGAGTTATGAACAAGGTTAAATGATTTTAATTCAGTTATGAAAAGTTTCCATGAATGCTGTTACGACCTTTGAAACCCACAGAGTAATCGTGTGACCCTGAAGATGGACGTATCACACACAGAACACTCGCATGTTATTGGGAAAGGAGGGAATAACATCAAACGAGTTATGGAAGAGACGGGCTGTCACATACACTTTCCAGACTCTAACAGGCACAGCCAGGGGGAGAAGAGCAACCAGGTACTGACACACACACACACACACACACACACACACCAACCCAACCAAGACCAGCAACAAGTTATACATTTTTTTCATACCCATTTTCAGGATCTTCATTTTTATTTTAGTAAAAGTTCACTGTGGTGTACTGGTGCTTGTGTTGTTTCAAACCTACTACAGCAGAGGTAAACTTTCCAGCAAATAATTACTGACATTTTGGTCTTTTACTCACAAAAATATCAAATGGATGGTGAATACATGAGGGTGAATACATAATGACAGAATTTTTGGTTTTGCGTGAATTGTCCCTACTATGGGAATGTTTAGTTATTTGTGCTAATTTAGCAAGCAAACAGCAAATCTCTTCCATCCAGCCAACTTTTACTATCCAGCAGACGCTGAACTCTAACTGAATCATTTTATTGGCTGAGGGACACGAGGCAGTTTGTATTGGCCGGAGGATGAGAACGGTTTGGAGTAAGATGGATCTGATTGGCTCTTGGATGGCTCTCAGGTTTAAATGGACTGCTGAGTGGTCTGACGAGGCGTGCAGACAGTTTGGAATGTTAGTAGCGTATACAAGCGCACGCATGCACAAACACCGAGTTCAGAGCCAAACCAGATGGACTCTCTGAACTGGGCCGATCACCTCGTTCCAAACCTGGATTAATTCTTACAGGCCTTGATTAAACGTGTGGTCGTCAGGATGAAATGATGGGAAAAAAACAGGAAAAAAAAAAAACCAGCAGGACGTTTAATTAAGGTTTTTTTAGACTGGCAGACTGCCACACACATACTCCTATTTTAATGTTTCGATTGGTAATTAATCAAGTTTCTGGACATGACATTGCATCCTATTTAAAAAAAAAATCTTACAGGATGAGAGAAAGGAATAAACAGCTGCACATATTATGAAAAAAAAAAGAAGAACAATCGTCTCTTTGTCCCCTTCTTTTTCTGTCAGGTGTCGATTGCGGGGCAGCTGACTGGTGTTGAGGCAGCGCGAGTTAAAATACGGGTGAGACTTAGTTTATGAGCTTGCTTTCTTCTTTTCTTTTATGGTCACTTGTCACTATGTGCAGGCCAGAGGTTTTAAAACTTTTTGATGCCACTGAACCCCATATATGATGATCCATATTATATGATGAAGGCCCATTTATAATGTAGCAAGGATTACATTATAAAAAACAATGTCTCCAAAAATAAATAATTGTTTTTTGTTTGTGATTGCTCTAAATCCTAAACAATTTAAAATACAGGTCCTTCTAAAAAAAATAGCATATTGTGATAAAGTTCATTATTTTCCATAATGTAATGATAAAAATTAAACTTTCATATATTTTAGATTCATTGCACACCAACTGAAATATTTCAGGTCTTTTATTGTTTTAATACTGATGATTTTGGCATACAGCTCATGAAAACCCCAAATTCCTATCTCAAAAAATTAGCATATCATGAAAAGGTTCTCTAAACGAGCTATTAACCTAATCATCTGAATCAACTAATTAACTCTAAACACCTGCAAAAGATTCCTGAGGCTTTTAAAAACTCCCAGCCTGTTTCATTACTCAAAACCGCAATCATGGGTAAGACTGCCGACCTGACTGCTGTCCAGAAGGCCATCATTGACACCCTCAAGCAAGAGGGTAAGACACAGAAAGAAATTGCGGCGTGGCATGGAGGCAATCAGCCTGTGGCACTGTTGAGGTGTTATGGAGGCCAGCGGCCTTCAGCTCATCCAGAGTGTTGGGTCTTGCGTCTCTCAACTTTCTCTTCACAATATCCCACAGATTCTCTATGGGGTTCAGGTCAGGAGAGTTGTCAGGCCAATTGAGCACAGTAAAACCATGGTCAGTAAACCATTTACCAGTGGTTTTGGCACTGTGAGCAGGTGCCAGGTTGTGCTGAAAAATGAAATCTTCATCTCCATAAAGCTTTTCAGCAGATGGAAGCATGAAGTGCTCCAAAATCTCCTGATAGCTAGCTGCATTGACCCTGCCCTTGATAAAACACAGCAGACCAACACCAGCAGCTGACATGGCACTCCAGACCATCACTGACTGTGGGTACTCCAGTGCTGCTTCTCTGTAGCCCAGGTCAGGCGCTTCTGCCGCTGTTTCTGGTTCAAAAGTGGCTTGACCTGGGGAATGCGGCACCTGTAGCCCATTTCCTGCACACGCCTGTGCACGGTGGCTCTGGATGTTTCTACTCCAGACTCAGTCCACTGCTTCCGCAGGTCCCCCAAGGTCTGGAATCGGTCCTTCTCCACAATCTTCCTCAGGGTCCGGTCACCTCTTCTCGTTGTGCAGCGTTTTTTGCCACACTTTTTCCTTCCCACAGACTTCCCACTGAGGTGCCTTGATACAGCACTCTGGGAACCGCCTATTTGTTCAGAAATTTCTTTCTGTGTCTTACCCTCTTGCTTGAGGGTGTCAATGATGGCCTTCTGGACAGCAGTCAGGTCGGCAGTCTTACCCATGATTGCGGTTTTGAGTAATGAAACAGGCTGGGAGTTTTTAAAAGCCTCAGGAATCTTTTGCAGGTGTTTAGAGTTAGTTAGTTGATTCAGATGATTAGGTTAATAGCTCGTTTAGAGAACCTTTTCATGATATGCTAATTTTTTTAAATCATCAGTATTAAAACAATAAAAGACCTGAAATATTTCAGTTGGTGTGCAATGAATCTAAAATATATCAAAGTTTAATTTTTATCATTACATTATGGAAAATAATTAACTATCACAATATGCTAATTTTTTGAGAAGGACCTGTATATAATCTTAAATTGACATATCTTTTTTTCTACCCACTATTAAATGTAAAAACCTGAAGAGAAACCCTTTCACTTAAATTAAATATATTTTTAAGTGCATATAACAGGAGTTCTGCAATTTGATTAATAACTTTTAACACATTAACCTGGACAGCCCTAAATACACTGTTTTTCCTTCCTAATGTTATGCTCTAACGACCCCTTGTGGCCCAGTTTGAAAGGCCAATCATAGATTAGGGGCTTTATGTGCTGCATCCTAGTGGTTAAAAATGTCATAACTTCTTGTTGTGTGTTGTCTTCAAACCGTCTGTTGTTTTCTAGTCAAAAGCATCACTCTTCCCCATCCTCTCTGTAGGAGCTGTTGCCGTTGATGCTAATGTTTGAATGCAGTGGGGTGGTGCAGCATGTGGACTGTAGCTCTCCTGTAGTTCAGCATATCTCCCACACTTACAATGTCTCCATCTCCTTCAAAGCACCCTCCCGTCTCTATGGCAACACTGCCATCGTCCGTGGCAACCAGAACAATGCCAGTGGTGTTAAGGTGAGGCATGAGGTGATAGACATACAAATGAATGCTGCTATTGAAAGAGATTTTATTTCATCTATTTTATTATAATTAATTGATTAATTATATATATATATATATATATATATATATATATATATATATATATATATATAAACAAGGGTGAAAATATGAACTATTAACTTTATACATACAATATTGTTCAAAGGTTCGGGGTTAGCATGATTTTTTTTTTATGTTTCTGAATTAAGTTTCTTATGCTTACCAAGGCTATGTTTATTTAATCCAAAAAATACAGTAAAAACACTAATAACGTGGAATATTATTACAATTTAAAATGACTGTTTTCTATTTGAATATATATTTAAATATAATTTATTCCTGTGATTACAAAGCTGAATTTAGAGCATCATTACAGTCTTCAGTGTTTCGTGATCCTTCAGAAATCATTCTAATATGGTGACTTGATGCTAAAGACACATTTATTATTATCAATGTTGAAAACAGTTGTGCTGCTTAACATATTTGTGGAAACTGATGCATATATTTTGATAATATTAAAACCAATTCAAATTGACTAAAATAAATGGTAAAGGCATGGTAAAAAAACAGTTTTAACATGATGACCTTCCTATGTTAAAAAATAAAATGGTAAAATCTGAATTTATTAGTGAAAGTCAACCCCTAAAATTGCACAGTTGACCCAAAACCTCCTACTGAAGTGGCATTCATTAGCAGATATGAAATGAGCGACTCTTGAGTAGGAGAAGGAATGAAACTAGGTCATTTCATGAAATGGAGAGATTTAGTTTTCGAGTAGAGCTGGCAGAAATTAAACTGAAAACAGCAGCCTCCACCACATAATATAAGACATTACAAGAGATGGGTGACAGTTTTATTAGTGTGAGTACGTGTAAGCTTATATAATGGCATCCCTGTGTGAGTTTGTGTTACTGCAGATCTATATCTTGTGTGTGCTGCTAACATGATTGTGTGTTTCAGCGCGGTACAGCTTTGCTATTGGAGCACCTCGCTGGGTCTTTGGCCGGCTCAGTGCTGGTCAGCACACAACTGGACATCGCTCCCCAGCACCACCACTTTCTTTTGGGCCGCAACGGAGCCAATGTCAAGCATATTTTCCAGCGCACTGGTGCCAATATTCACTTCCCCGAGCTCAACACTCACAACACGCACACTAGCCGCTCTGCCGTCTACATACAGGGCAGCATTGATGGCGTATGTGCGGCTAGACAGCAGCTAATGGTATGGCAACAGTTTATCTGTCTTTTTTCTATTCTGTCTGCTCTTTAATTTAATATCTCCCTCCATATTTGTGGCCAGTCTGCGTAACAGAACACATGTTATGTTGAAAGAGATGACATTGAGAGAGATGTTTGGATGAGAGTCTGTAAGTACTGACAGATGATGAGACTCATGCCGGGCTGGATGAAGACTTCGAGGCTTTAGCAACGTGCCCGACCAGAGGGATTTCAAAACTCTTGCCAGATTTTTCAAAACAGGAAATTCAGATTTAGTCACGCTGCCATTTCAAACTATAATCTAATCTTTGAGGTATAATTATAAGTATATGTGCAAAACTACATATTTTCAAAATCAATCAGTGGATTGCCTGAAGAACTAGTTGACTAATCAGCTATGTTATTTTAGTATAATATGAATTAGCTTTTATTTTTATATAAACTTTATGTGCTTGTTTTTTTTATGAATTTTGTAATATATTTCTACTTAGCTTAAGTGTATTTTTATTTCAGTTTTTGTCATTTTAGTACTTCAAATTAACCTTATTTTATTTCAGTTAGTTGAAAAGACAACAGTTCTAATTTCCTTTTAAATTTAAAGCTCCAGTCCGTAACTGTTTTGTGTTAAAAATTATCCAAAATAAATTTTTGAGCAAGTACATAACCAGCCAGTGTTCAAAACTATCTGCTTGCCTTAGCTCGATTCAAAACGGTAAGTTTGTAATAATGTTTTCAACTCCAGTGGTACTGGTGGATTTCCGCGGGAAATTCGAGCATGTCTTTGCGTCATTACGTCACATCTGTGCACATAAAGAAGGTGTCTCGGCTAGTAGGCTATATTGCGTGTGAGGATGTTGGAGGTGGAGATTTATAGCCTTTTCTCACAGCACTTGATATAATTAAAAGTATTAATTTGATGGCTGATTCAGAAAGGTTCAAACGACAATCACCCGTGACAACTGGAGATTCACCTGTTGTAAAATGCAAAAGACTTTGGACTTCGGAGTGGCTACAGAAAAAAGAGACTGCAACTGTTGTTAACATTAACAATTTGAGAACAAAGTATAATTTGCACGGTTTGCTGTGATATGATAAGCAATCGTTAGATTTAAGATTTAATCGATTTACTGCAATGCTTTTTTTCCCTTAGTTGGTCAGAACAAAACTGGATGTTACTTACTTGTTCATATGACATTTTCCGGTGAAAATTCTTATGTTGGTCATACTTCCAAAAAGTAGAATCTGTGATTCCGAATGACCGTATCCACACCGGCACAGTGACTGACAGCCACACATTCTCCTCAAAACATTGGATTCATCTGGGATGTGCCATGCTGAGGCACAACCCACGTAAAGTTGATAATTCTGCGAATAACTGCAATTGCAGATTTCGAACAGAGATGGCGACAAAGAGGAAAAACTACGGACTGCAGCTTTAAGTTTTAATATTTATATTTTATTTTATTTCAGACACATTTCAGTTAACAAAAAAAGATTTTTAATGGTTTTAGTTGTAGTTTTATGTAACAATAGCGACACTGCTAATCCATCTTGAAGGAAAGGTCCAGTTTTAAAAGTTAAACTTTAAAAACAAAAAAATTCCACTTGTCTCTCTTGGATACAGTGAGGTACTTATGATGGAAGTGAATGGGGGCCAATCATAAACGTTAAAATACTCACTGCTTAATAGTACAGCCACAAGATGTGAACAATATGAATATTAACATAATTTTACTGTGATAAAATCACTTACTAACCATTTCTGTGTAAAGTTATATCCACTTTTTATATTCACTTCTATTGTATGTGCCTCATCATAACCTTGATTTTTGCCTTTATAAACTGAACAACTATTGAAAAAAATATGTGGAAAAATAATTATAATTATAAATAAATACATTATATTCATTATAATAATTATAAATAAATAAATAAAATTTTGGTTGAGTTTAACCCAGTACATTCATTTAAGGAAACCCATTATATAATAAGGCTGAGTAAGTTAATAAGGTAAAAGGTTGTGATTTTTCAGAATTGATTTGTAAGCGTGTTTGAATGCATGTATATTTTAGGGTTGTCTGCCGTTGGTGCTGCTGTTTGACATTAAGGAGGAGATGGAGGTGGCATCTCAGGTCGTCACTATACTTATGGAGCAGCTAGATGTCTTCATCAGTATTAAACCGAAACCGAAACAACCCAGCAAGGTAACAAAAGCCCAGTTCTTTTGTGTATATGTGGTACATTTAGCTTCTGTTGCTGAATACATGTTTTCCTCTCAGTCTGTGATAGTGAAGAGCGTGGAAAGGAATGCTGGGAGTATGTATGAGGTGCGCAAGATCCTGTTGGGGCTGGAGTCCAGCAGTGTTCCCTCTTCTTTCAACCATGTCACTATTAACGGACAAGCTCCAGCCTCCCCTCCCCTGATTGGCTCAATTGGACTCGACACGCTAGCTTCATCTGAACGGAGGCTAAGAACTCTGGGTAATGTAGTTAATGTGTGTATGTGTGTGTGTATATATATATATATATATATATATATATATATATATATATATATATAATGACTTAACCACAGTGTAAGGTACATTTATGATCTAAAAGTAATTCCTTGAATGTGTATTCTAAGCAAGGCCTGTTTGTATTAATACAACATACACAGTCCTGCTTTAGCTCTGCAGTCACTATAATTACTACTGTCTGTGTTCGCAGATTACAACTTACGCTGCCAAACAGCTCCATAATTAGCTACAGCTGTGTGTGTGTGTGTGTGTGTGTGTGTGTGTGTGTGTGTGTGTGTGTGTGTGTGTGTGTGTGTGTGTGTGTGTGTGTGTGTGTGTGTGTGTGTGTGTGTGTGTGTGTGTGTTTGTGTGTTTGTGTGTGTGTGTTTGTGTTTGCCTGTGTTCCACATTCACTCACACAATATTTGTGTGACTTAAAACAGTCCCCTCTGTTGTTCTCAAGACTCAGACTTAGTTGTGCATGTTTAGAGTACAGTTACATTTAGGATCAGTATGATAATAGTAATTAAGTTAATAATCATGCTGGTAACAATAGCTTTGTTTCAAAACCTAGCAAGCTGTCTACCTTGATAACTTTTATAACATGGTAGGTTAAACTGTGTTGTCTTGTAAGTTATCTCTTTTTGACCAAATCAAGGCAGCATCACATGTGTAATTTATGGATAAGACAATGCCAGAATATATATTACAACAAAAATGATCAAAGATTATTTAACAAGTCAAATGGGTTGTGGTAAATGTTGAAAATAATACAATAAAAAATATATATATTTATATTTTTTAAGAATATTATTTATTTATTTATAATATATTTATTTGTTTGTTTTATGATTTAAAATGTACTATTTCACCCAACATTTGTCTGTGTTTTTTGTGCTCGTTAGAGTATCAAATTATTAGCTTAGCAACATGCTAATGTTTGAAGATTGTTTATAAAATCAGTAATAAAATCTGATAACAATGGTATTGCAAATTTAGATTCTTTAGCTAAATCATGCTAAAAAGCTGTTTTTCAGGCAGGTCAAAAGTATGCTAATAATCTATTGTTGTCTCCAGAAATTGCTTGTGCTGTCCCTCAGTTGAAAGTTGCATTGGAGATAAATTAATAATAATGGAACTGTATACACTTTAAGCACTAAAATATGTGTGATTGTGATTGCCAATACTTTTGATATTTACGTTTCACTCTTTCTTCTGTCTCTATTTCTTCAGCTGGTATTCTAAGGTCTGTCAGCCCCATTTCTAATGGTTCCCCAAACCCAAACTGTGTTCTTAATGGACACTGCTCTGTGTTGAGCATTCAGAAAGGAACAGTGAACAACAAGCAACACATTCATACATCTGCTCACACCCACTCAGATACATCTGCTCACACACATTCACATGCTCCGGGTCACACTGCTTCACTATGGGCCAGTGCGCTTAGTTCAACAACTAACACATCAGGTGAGAGTGCAGGCTCTTGTAAACCTCATTATATTATTTATGATTATTATATAACCCTCTCTCATTGTCCCTTGCTCAGGGTTTTCCACAGACTTGATGTTGCAGTCAGTGTCTCAGACGACTCTCAGTGGTCTTCTGCTCTCTGGGGTCCAGAATCAAGCACACGCTCACACACCGTCCCCTCCACCTGGACTAGCACCAATACACAAACCAGCCAGTGCAAAACATCTCAACGGACATGTGAGGAACTTCTCTTTATAATTTAAAGTTACTATGTGTGCATCTGTTTTGTTTTAAACTCACTATGATTCCTGTGTATGTTTTTGCTGGATGTTTTATGTTGCAGCTCGCAAATTCTGTGTATAGCCGAATCTCCTCTGTATCACTGAACCCTGCCCACTGTGACACGGCCCAGGAAGTCATTGGACACACCCAGTCAGAATCCATTTCCAATAAATCTACAGATGAAGGTACAGAACACGATCTATCTATCTATCTATCTATCTATCGATCGACTATCGATCTATCTATCTGTGTTTATCTGTCTGTGTCTGTCTATCTATCTGTCTGTCTGTCTATCTATCTATCTATCTATCTGTCTATCTATCTGTGTCTATCTGTCTGTCTATCTATCTACATGTCTGTCTGTCTATGTGTCTGTCTACATGTATCTATCTATAGGTCTGTCTATCTATCTATGTGTCTATCTATCTGTCTGTCTGTCTGTCTGTTTGTTTAGCATTTTTTGGACCCTTGGTTCACTGTGTACAGTATTGATTCATTATAATATTCACTATTTGTGTGTGTATGTACTGTATGTTTATATCAGGCTCAGATACATTTGTTGAAGTGGGCATGCCCAGAAGTCCATCTCACTCAGCCAATGGGAGTGAGCTGAAGCAGATGCTGGCCTCGGTGTCGTCAGGGAAACGGCATACGATGGAACTTCTACAGAGAACCAAGAACTCACTTCTCCAGTATGTTCAGTCATAAAATGACCTTGCATTATGATGACAATTCTGTTTATATAAAAAGTTTATTGAACAAGGTTACACTGCAGCTATGAAGTGCAGCTTAAATTTTGTTTGCATGTGCAGCGTTGAGTGTGTGTTGGCCGATTCTGATTGTGAGAATCCAGTGGCTGATAAAAGGGCACCAGGAAGTGAGAGAGCTGCAGAAAGACGACTTGGACCACATATGCAGGTTTATACACACACAGACACACATACACACACAAACATGCACTATACTCATATACAAGTGTACAAAAACTAAAAATATTCACACAGTCCTTGTGTTTGAATGTTTTTCAGGCTTATGACTATGAGAAAAAGAAGCTACTGGCCACTAAAGGTGAGTAAAGACTTGATCTCTTAATTTAACATCTAAATGTGAAAATGTACATACATTACATCTGAATATCAGATCACTGGTTAGGTTGTTGATAAACAGTTGTGTTGCTTTGTACAGCCATGCTAAAGAAGCCTGTTGTGACAGAGATTCGAACACCCACAGATACCTGGAGTGGATTGGGCTTCTCTAAATCAATGCCAGCTGAGGGCATGAAAGAGCTGCGCAGGGCACACCATGTTCCATATAAACCCAGCATGAGCACAACGTATGAGGTACAAACTCACCAGTGCACAATCACATGCAGTCGCAATTCAGTTCAGCTTAAATTAAGCTACATCTAAAGGTTTCTGATAATGATCTCTTCAAAATTTAATGAAATATATATTTATTTTCAAAGTTGCTTTTTTGTGTGTTTTCCAGGACCCTCATCTCTCTGTGTCACTGTCTGGGAGCCAGGAGGGTTTGAGGAATGACACCAAAACCGAAAATTGGGGGGATTTGAATGGGAATATTAACATTAATGGGAACGGGCTGTCAGGAAATTCAGAATTTTCCCCTGCTATCAGCAGCCCAAAGAGAATCAAGAACAAATCTTGTAAGACTAAAGATTTTGTACTCATTAAACTTTCTTCTAAACTTTACTGCCTACTCACTTGTTCTGTCTTTCTCTTTACCTGTGTGTTTGGGTCAGTAGGTGAGCAGTATCTCAGCAGCAGTAATTATATGGACAGTATCTCTATGTCTGGCAGTAATGGCTGCTCTCTCAGCTCCTCTCTCAAAGGAACCGATCTCCCAGAGCTCTTCAGCAAACTCGGTCTCGGAAAATATACAGACGTCTTCCAACAGCAGGAGGTCATTTTAGATTTGCATGTACAAAAGGAAATACCAATGTTTGCAATGCAAAAAAAAAAAAAGTGTGTTTGCATCATTACTCAAACTATATTAATATTTATATTAATATGTTTTTGTAAAAACTTATTTAAATTTAAATTATACTTTGTGTTTATTTAGTGAAACAGTGTAGAAAAGTTGCCTTGATTATTTGTCTTTACTTCTTCCATAAAACATTTTTAATCTAATTGGAAATAAAAGTTCTCCTTGCACGCGCAAAAATAATGAACAAATGTGGATTAGTGGATATAGTCTCTGCCTTTTGTAAATTCACATTTATACGTGTACGTCTCTGTGTTGTTGTCTGATAGATTGATCTGCAAACATTTGTTACATTAACGGATCCAGACCTGAAGGAACTGGGAATCACAACATTTGGTGCTCGCAGGAAAATGATACTGGCGATCTCAGGTCAGTCAACTTTGTGTTTGTGTCTAAGCTACAGATCAAAAGAGGAAAAAAAAGGAAAAAACAAAATAAAGGATGTGGAAAGAATAGGATGACACAACAGACTTGTTTACCACAATAACCCGATAAAAAAAAAACATTTTAATTTTATTTATTTGCTGAATGAATATTCACATACACAAAAAATATTGTGAGATGTAATGTGAGATGTTGCTCCACTCTTCCACCAAGGCACTTGCAACTTCTCAAACATGTCTGGGGGCCACAGCCAATCAGAAGAGCATGTGGGTGGGCTCTCTCTGCATACGCAGAGGATAAATACATAATAAATCAATTTATTAAAAATACATGCTGTGTGACCGAAACAAAAACATTTGTTCACATTGAGGTCACAGTTTGAACGTTCTTATTTACTTTAATTTATTTTCAGGATCTGAGGTGAATTATCCATTGTTGCTTTCAGCCTGATTAGGACATGGTGTTAGGTGTCTTACATCACGTACATTGTAGTTTATCTGCGGTCTTCATGCCTCCCTGCAGCAGGACTATGGCATTATTTGGATTATCAAAAAATACAAAACTGGTGCGCACATCCCAAACACCCAGATTGTGTGCCTGATGAAGACCTGAGGGTCGAAACGTTACCTTTTAATAAATTCTTTTGGAGCAGTAATTTTCAGTGTGCGGACTTCACACTTCTTTATTATTTGGATTATACAAAATTATCTTTAAAATACAGTATCCTGAAAAAGGGACGTTTCTTTTTTCCGGAGTGTGTGTGTATATACATATATATATATATATATATATATATATATATATATATATATATATATATATATATATATATATATATATATATATATATAGTGTGTGTGTGTGTGTGTGCGTGCATATATGAGTTATGTTGTACATGTATGTATGTTGTCATATTTGCAGTGTCTCTTATAAGATAATTGTTAAACAAGAAAAAAATAATCTGTCATAGATTCATAGTGTAGTTGAAATTGGAAACCTATTTAGTATCTTTGCTCCAAACATAGTTAGCTACCTACCTAGACAGCATTTTAAAGTAATAAATAAACTTTTAAAGGGGACCTATTAATAAAAGGTTAATAATCATTATGCAAAATCCACTTTTACATGATGTTTGAACATAAATGTGTGTCGGCAGTGTGTGTACACAACTACCCTATAATTGTAAAAATCCACCCTCTCCTGTTTTTTTAATCCCCATAAATCATAAGCAGTGTCTCTGAACAAGCCGTTTGCAGATTGTAGCTTTTATGACATCACAAATGCTCAGGCCCCATCCTGACAGACTCTGCCCTATTAGCGTACACCCCGCCCTGAGTGAGCTGTACACAGTCCGCCATGTTTATCTCCTCGCAGAGCATGTAACAGCAGCATTCAAGAAAGAAATGTGTTCTTATTAAAGCTACTAAAGTTAATTAAATCAAGAGCAGTGAGTGATTTTATTTTGTTGTTTGATTCATATTAACAGGATATAGCTGCAAGTACTATATATTACGCTGCTTTCACTTTAATACACTCAAAAATGGGCATTTTCAACATGGTGTAACATGGTGGTCCCCTTAAAAAAAGAAAGTCAATCATTTACTTCTTGGTGTAATGTATGTTAGTGACTGTCCTAGTGTAGCTATCTAATGTGTTTTGTTTGTGTTTACTTGATGGATTACTGATCATATTTGAATGTCTCCTCAGAGCTGAATAAGAGCAGGAGGAAGCTTTTTGACATGCCCAACATTCACTCCTCCTTCTTAGAAGGCGGGGCCAGCGGTCGTCTGTCGCGCCAATTGCACTCAGACATGGCAAGTGTCAGTGGTCGCTGGTGATCTCTTACCTGCAGGATTCTGGACCACAAACCACTTCATACTGGACTCTGGTTGATATAGAAAGCCAAAAAGTGATGTAGATTCTTGCAGATCTAAAAAAAAATGTGTCGGGATGCTATTAAGGTTGATTTTTGTCTATGCTTATAAATTTATGAAGGGAATTTATTCAATATTGTTAAGAGAATGTTCCACTAATATGGTCTTGCATTTACTCGGGAGAACAGGCAGAGCACAGAGTTTAAAACTAACCATACTGTCAGCAAGAGCGCTTCGGTAATGGTGTCTAGCACTTTAATCTGTAAACTCTGCTGTTTTTGCCGGTAGGTTGTATGCAACGTTTGTCTTTTGTAACGTTGGACTGTCCAGTGTCAAAGCCAAACACGTGCACTTATTTAGCAGGTAATTCAAGATCACACACAAAGATCATCACAACCAGCTGATGCTTATGTTTACCAGACTGTTATATTCATGTTCAGTGTTTAATTATACATTGGTCATTGTGGTATTGTTGTATTTTAATACATTTTATTTTATAGTTTCTTTGTTTTCATATTTTATGTTAATCTTTTTAAAAGGCATTATCAGTTTACTTTTTTTATTTTTACCGTTTATTGTTTAGTCTGTAGTCTCATTAATCAGAACGTCATTAATCATAGTCATCTCAAACAGATGTCAGTCATTATTTTGGTGTAAATGAAGTCTCTGGTTTTCTGTAGAATAGCAGAATGCCATAAAATTCTGGTGATTTGTTTTGGAATATCTGTTTAATCATTATTTGCATGTACTTGTTGCACAAACATCAAATTTAAGCTGAATTAGGTACTTGTCAAGTTGTTTGCATGTATAATGGAATTAGTTTCCTTTGTATGTGCAAAACATATGTGTATCTGGCAGGTGTTTTGTCAGGTTTGTGTGTGTGTGTGTGTGTGTGTGTGTGTGTGTGTGTGTGCGCGCTTGTCCTTTAGCTCAAAGCCATAAATAAAACTCAAGGGTTACTGTTGATAAATTTGGTTATTCAAATCCTTCACCAAATAGTAGGCCTACTTTTTTCATTTGTCAAAGTTTTTGTTTTGTTCTTTTTTCAGCCAGATTGTATATATCTATAGAAGTTTTTCTTTGTTTACATTTATATGAGGTCTGTAGTACATTTACGGTACAGCCTACAAAGATGAATGTATAGCGCAGAAAGAGCTTTTTGAAATCATCTGTTGTTAAATACTTTATTAGAAACCATGCTAATCTGTTTTATATGCTTTAGTTTTTGTTTTATGGAAAGAAAATAATGACAGTCTCTAAAATATTGCACAAACCACTTGTGGTACTCTTGTATTATTGCTCAGTTGTATTATTAATTGCTTGATTGTAGATCCAAAGTGAAAATCTCTTAAGATTCATACGCAAAATATGGACTTGTAGAGATTAAATGTATACCATAGTGGAACCAGTGTATATGGTTACTGAGCAGGGTTTGTGATTTGTTTTTATTTTTTGCATCTGACAAATCATGTTCATTCAGTTATTTTCCACTTGTCACCTGAAACAACTTCACTGTTTTAACAGTGTCATTAATTTTTTTTTTACTATTATTATTATTTCTTCTGAGAGAACAACTGTGTTGTTCTGTTTATTCGGTTGTGCTACCTTCCTCCTGGAGTGGAGCATATTAGGAGGACTGTTTTTATTTTATTTTGTTTAGGTCTTTGACAAAGGGAACCATGTTCATGTTTGTGCCTTATATCAATGTTCTATAAATCCAAATCAGTGTCTCCTAAAGTGTTTTGAGAGAATATTTCTCTCTGAAAGTAACAGGGAAAAAAGGATTTAAAACAAAAGCGAAAGAACAAAAAACAAAAAAAATTAAATGTTCTTTGTGGTTTCGTTCTAGAAAATAAAAATGTTTGCAAGCCAAATCAAGTTTGCTTTATATTTTATTATAAATATATAGTAGTTCAATAGGTAGCTATACATGAAAGACAATGAAAGAGAGAGAGTGAAATAGTTATATAAATGTGTAGCTATTGTCTGTTGAATGCAAATGAAATGAGAGTAACTGGCCAAGTTGAGACCATAAGAACACATTTAGGGTTGATGACAATAGCAATCTACAGTGGCACTTAAAAATAAAATGAAATCACACATTACAAAGGACACAGACAACCACTTCTCTTTTGAAAGTATGAGCAAAGGGATGAGTAATTATGTGTGTTTTTGAATATTAATGCACATCTGCCTGTAAATAGGAAAAACTACAGGAACCATGTGTGAGTTCCAAGAGAGAGCTAGAGACAAGGAGGGAGGGTGAAAAAGAATGCAACACGACAATAAAACTGTGCGTAATTAACAAGCAACAAAGCTTTCAACCTCCAGGCTTTACTATTTTAAAACTAGCTAATTTAATGCCATGGGACATCAACCACCCTGAGCTAGATAAAAAGAAGAGCTGATGCATGGAAGGGGAAAACAGCTCTGCTATATTGTGTTGGTGTAGATTTTTTTTGTGTATCCAAGAATAGAAACACATACAGCCTCCCAAATTAACACAAAATCAATAGTAGCAAACGTGAGTGTGCATTAATGTAATCCTGTTAATTGACAGTTTTTTGGTCAAGATATTTTGATTTGCAATGTACACAGCAGGGGGCGCCATTTGCTTTATTTAGGCCTACTGAACTTGTTTGAATGTCCATCAACAAGAGATAGGCTATTCCATTTGCTAAAAAAAAAATTGGAGGAAAAACTTAATGTATTAACATAGGTTATATTTTTGTACCTATTTGTATAATCTGATTCCATGCAAAAGACTAATCATGACTTTAATTTCTTGCCTGCAGGACTACGAATAGGCCACGTATTTATTAATTAAAATTAATATTCAATGCTCCGACTGATTTTTATCGCGTGTGAAGTGAACCATTAATCTGTATAAAGTGTGAGGCTAGTTTCAGATGTGACTGACTCGGTGTTTTCCCCCCCTGAGGAAATGATTCACTTACAACACGCCACATACTGGCATAATATCGATAAATAAACTAATATCGGTGCGAGAATATTCGTGGTGTTTTTGTTTTTCATCATTAACTCGTAATACGTCACCTACTGTCGTAAAGATATACAGTAAATTGGACGAACCAGTTGAGGAATCTGAATGAATCTTTTTGGGTAACGGTTTCAAAAGATTCGAGTCACTGCTGGGATGAATCGATATCCCCACCCTGTTCATGCAGGGGCCGATTCGGTACCAAATAAGGACATGAGCTCGATCGCTTGAAGTGACGTCAGTGAACTGGATGGAGGAATAATGAGTCTTTTCGCTCAGAGGCGGGAGCAAATGTGTAGCGGGTATATAGAGTGTGCTGAAATTGTGGAATAACGGTAGTGTAGACTATAATCTCGTTACATAACCCTTCATTAAATGCGCCGTCACTCCGTTTATTCGCGTAAATCCGTTATTCCACACATTATTCCTGTATTCCGAAAACACTTGTGGCTTTCGTCAGATCGAGAGAACTTAGATACATTTCTATTTCTCGAGATGATGAGAACTAAGTTCATTTTATCGAGTCATTAGAAAGAAATAGCGTATGCTTCTGTCCTTGTATCTATGTCCAGTGGTGACGACCCGCTGACGCGTTTTCCACCTCGACACCAGAGAAAAGAAACGAGAGAAAGAGAGGAATCAAGGCGATAGAGCACCAGACTCACCCTGTTTGGTTTTCGAGCCAAAGATAAAGAATATTTCCACAGATAACCACACGCCTCTGCAGACATGGAGGCGGCGAGTTTGGCACACGGGGTCGCGAGCCCGCTCAGCCCGCGTGAGGGAATGATCAAGAACGTGAGCCTGGAGTCGCTCCAGCTGTGCGAAAGAGACGGTAAGAAACCGCTGCAACACACAGTGAGTGACTGTGAACTTGACAGTTTTATCTACGCCGGTTTCCCCCGATAACAAATCTTTTTAAAGGGACGTGTTCTTTTGTGTGTCATGTATTGAGCGTTTAAAGCACTGTAGTGATACGCGATTATACATTGATGTAGAAAACCCTGTTACATCCATGAAAAGCGGAATAGTGAGACATGGCAGGCTGGCTTTGTGTGTGCTGGCTGTGGTATCTCAGAGTGAAATCTCTGCTCTCTGTGAGAAGGGTTTCATTTCAGCACCATGGACACTACCCTCGTACAGTCAGCTACCTTTTCCCTTTTAATCTCGTTTTACTATCAGCCAGTCAAGCTGAAACCAAGAAACAGGTATTGTAAACATCTAGAGAAAATAATAAAAATCATATTAAAAAAATTATATAAATATCATATCCCTAAACTATTTAAAAATGCTGATGTGGCAGTGCGTGGGGGGTTTTAACAGTGTATTTTTTCAGTCTTGTACATACTTCATACCCAAATAACACATGAACTCGATTTAATGGTTTTAGACTTAATGGCAGAAGGTTAAGTCATGTGCTTGCACACACACACACACACACACACACACACACACACTGAGCAAGACACACATTGGGAGGAACCGGCTGTGGCTTTCAAAGGTATAGATGCTTGATGTAAAGGCTTACAAGAGGATACAATATTTGCCTTTCAACTGATCCCTGCCTGTATGTCTCCATCTCATTTTGTTTGTGTGGAATTGCAAGCTTATAAATGTAAATCCATTTTAACTGAAGGAAGCACCTTTGTCTTTTCATAAGCGTTTCAATCATCAGTGTTTCAATTGTGAGCATGTCAATCATCTTTAAGAATGACTAGGCAACAACCTGCAGATTAAAAATTTGGCAGCCTTCAGAAGAATGCAGAGTTTTTCTAAGCCAAGGGTAGCACAATGACTCACCAGGTTTTTGAGAGGGAGGCACTGTTTTTATCTTCCCTGTATGAATGTATTTGAATCAGCATTAATTAGCCTGAATGGAGTGCTGTGCTGGCAGCACAGTGCCTCTTATCTCTTTGATTTACCACATACATCAGCGCTTGTTTCATTTTAATTGCAACAAACCGAGGGAGTGCATAAGGTACTAACTTTTGAGGAACTAACTGAACTCTATAATTAGTTAACATGAGTGAGTTTCTCAGACATGAAGGAAAACATTCCCTTTAAACATCGGCTAGACAGATGTCCTAACCAAACTCAGCTGCATCTGATCTTAAACATTCTTATTTAAAGCTATAGTATACGATGTTAAAAATCGGTCGAGAAAGCCTGAGACGTTAGGGAAGTTTTAAAAAACTCATCCCGCCCCTCCACACACACACCCCTCCCCTCTGTGCTACCTGATCCCTCCCACCGGGAAACGAATTGAACAACGTCACTCAGTCAAGCTGTGATCACCGGTAGTAAACATCGGACACACATCATATGTAAAATTGCCTTTAGACACTTGAACTTAGTTGCTTCATCAACAATTCAATGTCACGTTTGAGTTCACGTCAACGCAAGATTAGCAACACATGAAATGTTCTAAACTCCCCACCACCATTAGTATAATACTACTAGTATTGCTAAGGTTTTCAGTAATTGTTATAGCAGCACACAGCGCATCTTGTTCAAATTTCGATCGGCTCGAACAGAAACCCGTTAGGCCTACTGAAATATATTCAAGCACTTCAAGAAATATAATTACTTTGACCCGTGATAGGCGATGCTAAACGGCTAACATTCCAATGCCGACCGGCAGCATGAGCAAGTTGTCAAACTGATAAAAAGCTATTTATGTAACACGTCACACCATAAAAGTATAAATAAATGTTTACCTGCTCAACAAAAAGTCAGCCGTGTCAGCGTCGGTCTTCAGTCCCAGATCTTCCTGAAGCTTCCTCCAACGGTCGATGGTGGACCCTATATTCATCCTACTCAAAGTTCGGCGTTCTTCACATTTTTTTTTAATCTCTGCTCGTTCCTCTAATGACTTTCTCTTTCGTCCTAACTTTACTGTAGGGGCAAGCAGGGGACGCTTGCTGCTGTCTTTTTTTTTTATCCATTGCTGATATGCTACTTAGCTAGCTACCATAGACTGTCAGCTGCTTATGCGCGCAATTTCATGTCGCAGGAGGGGGGCGGGTGCGGTGGGGTGGAGACGCGAGCGCCAGGCGGAGTTTCAAGTGGAGCTGGTAATTGGATGAGAGCAGTTGACCAATGTAAGCTGTCCGGCTGGACAGCTTACATTGGTCAACTTCTCTGCGGCTGTACAGCCAATAGAGTGAATGGATTTTTTTCATTCTTTTTTCTATTCATATTGTTAGGATTGTACTATATAACCAGGGGTGCACATAACTGGTACGCAGGTACGCATGCGCCACAAAAATCAGGAATGCGTAATGCCACTTGTGTTACTACGCGCCTTTGCGTACTTAAAGGGTAACTGTCGCCAAAATGCAACCTAGGGTCTTTTTGTTAATCTACTCGAGGCAAACTTTCATTTAAAAGCATAATTAGAATGGAAACACCACTTTAAAGTTTGACCGTATTTTTGATTTCGGTCAAATTGCCTTTTGAATGGGAGAGCTAGGGGCACGTAGAAGATAGCATCAAAAATCGCTATTTTTAAAACACTAAGAAGGCTCGACACAACGTGAAACTTTGCTCAAAGTATCACCAGGGGCTCTACACATGAACTCGATCATTGAGAACATTGTTTGTGGACACAGAGTTT
Organism: Gila orcuttii; assembly: GCA_026230005.1. NCBI lineage: Eukaryota > Metazoa > Chordata > Actinopteri > Cypriniformes > Leuciscidae > Gila > Gila orcuttii. Next base: position 30,092,023 of record JAPDVR010000013.1, on the reverse strand, counting down.
ACTAAAAAGAAAGATTTTGATCAACTCACTAGCTGTGTCCGCTGGCATTTTGTCAGTCAAAAATAGTCGATCTCCGAATGCGAATGAACTGACTCTGAATTTTAGTATTGTTTCTTATACGAGGATGCTTTTTTAAATACAAGGTCTATATTGTTTTTCACTTACGACAAAACAACAAATTATCCGTGAATGTACATGGAAATAAGCTTTAGGAGCTTTCCATCTTTACTCTCCTCCCTGTTAAGTTGCATTCGGAGATCGACTATTTTTGACTGACAAATCGCATACCGGCTGAAAGAACGCGATGGAAACTAAACAATCAAATTACACTTCAAATAATTTTTTTCCAAAGATGTTTTCTGTATTTTAGGTAGTTTTTTTCACGCTGATGTTAATTTAAGTGCTCGTTTAAAAAAAAAAAATAAGTTTGGTCTTTAGTTAGTTATAAGCTATAAAAACGGGAATGTGACGTCATGATTGACAGCTGTGATTGACAGCTTCTACACTGATGAGGAGGACAGTGAGGAAGAATGCACTTATTAACACCACGATACATGGGGTGAGTACCAAACACCATCTCCTGGTACTCACCCGAGTAACTCACTGAAAAAGTTATGTGCACCCCTGTATATAACCATAACCAGCATCTAAACGAGGATATTAATAATGAACAATCTTTGAAATCGTATACCATAGCTTTAAGATCTTTACAAGACAGTGTTTTGGATATTTGAAAATTATGCTATAAAAGTATTTTTTTAGCTGACACATGCATTCAGATGATGTTTGAAACTGCTAGTGCTCTCTAATGCTAACCCACCAGCTGAGCGATTGGTGTAAATATCTAAATCAGATTACCTAGAAACCTGAACCTGTTCCATGCAGGACTTTGAACACCATTGGGAATTCCTAATAGCAGCTTGTAACACATGAACAAATATACTTAGAGAAATTACATAAAGATTAAGATGGTAAAGTGAGCCTATCTAGTAAGGAATCGGATCTGGATTTGTAATGAAACGGTTGTAGATTTGATCCCAGTTAGAGGTGACTGGTGAACTTTATTTTATTTTATTTTTTTACCATTGTGCCCTTGAGCAATGGACATGAGTATACGTGATGAATTGTATGTGCAAAATGAGGCCTAGGCTATGATGAATGCAATGAGTGAAATTAAGAGAGGATTAACAAACATTAAACTCTCTGAACAAAATGCTTTAAAAGTAAAGGAAACATCACCTTCCCAGCTCAGGAAAGACATTTGTTTTTAATTGATTTGGAATTAAAGACATACAAGCTTAATTAATAGGGAGACTGCTTGTGAAATCATCTCTAATCAAATGCAAAGAATTCATTCTGTATGATTAAGTGCTGTAATTATGATATGTTGCTTGAGTTCATTTTCTCTACCCTAGAGAAGCTGTGGGCTCATAAACTAGAAAACAGCAGCTTACACTACCTCAGCGCTCGTTGTAAACTCTGCAGCTCATCTCAGTAAAAGTTAATTGCAAAGTAAATGTGTTGTCTTTATTGCTGGCGGAGATAAACAGATTATGTTGCGTGCAGATTTTCCCACACATATTTGAAACTTTTTTTTTTACTCTTGTTAGATAAATAAAATAGCATACACCGTCCTAAATCGTTGACCACCAGTTTTGCGTGAATCGTTGGAATGGTTTGCTTTGTAGATAATAATAATATTATCCTTTCAGGTTAAATTTACAGTTATTTTGTGTAGAATGTAGATAAATATTTTTAATAATCAGTAACTAGGCTAGTTCATATTAGTTAGATGGGAGGTTCAGTCATTCTTGCAGTACCATAAAACGTGTTAAAAGTTAGACTTGATTAACCCGCTAAAGCCTGGCATAGGAAATTCAAAAATATTTTTTAAATCTGTGTATTGAATATAGAAAAATATGATAAAAAATAATATAATTATAATATAAATCTAATATAAAATTGATAATTAGACAAATGATTAACTAAATGTATTTTTATTGCATTTATTATTTATTGGTCCAGCACATCCCACAGATATACTCAATTGGATTGAGATTTGAAGGCCAGAACAACACCTTGAACTCTTCATCATGTTCCTCAAACCATTCCTGAACAATGTGCAGTTTGACAGCGTGCATTATCCTGCTGAATGAGGCTACATTCACCAGGGAACAACATTGTTCAACGAGCCTTGGTCGGCCAATACCCTGTCGCTGGTTTGTGGTTTGTCCCTCCTCATGCCACTGTTAGTAAATTCTCACCACTGCTAACCGGGAGCAACCCACAAGCATTGCCGTTTCAGAGATACTCTGACCCAGTTGCCTTGCCATAACCATTTGGCCCTTGTCAAGATCACTCAGGCCTTTATTCCTGCCCATTTGTCCTACATCCAACATGTTGATTATGTGAACTGATTGTTTGCTTACCATCTAATCTCCCCAGACCTATATATCTATAAAAGCTTGTTATACTGCAATTGACAAATGTGTGTATTTATGTTTGTGTGTATTAATATGCAGTTCAACTTGCATTTTGGAGTGGGTCCAGAGTTCATTCAACAAACTCTAAACCCTGATAAGCTAGCATTCTGCCACAGTACAGAGACGTTTGCAGCTTGAAGCTGTGATCTCGCTCTGCATTGAAGCTCATACAGGAGACAAGCCTTGTTTTCATTCACAAGGACCACTACTCTTTTGTAGTCACATGTTGCAGTGCTGTTTTCCCACATTAAAGGGTTGGGAAAAAAAATGAAAATCCTGTCATTAATTACTCACCCTCATGTCGTTCCAAACCCGTAAGACCTTCGTTCATCTTCAGAAAACAAATTATGATATTTTTGATGAAATCCGAGAGCTTTCTTCCCCCCCCACAGATTCTGTTCACATTGTAAACACAGTGCAGCGCTTCCGGGTTGTACGTCAGAACGCCGGCTCAGTATTGGCCACAGTATTGGCTACACGCACGCGTTGTGGTGCTCACATAAACCGCGTCAGAGACTTGACACGGAAGAGAAGTTGTTGAATAAAGTCGTTATTTTTGTTTTGTTTCTTGCGCACAAAAAGTATTCTCGTCGCTTCATAACATTAAGGTTGAACCACTGTAGTCATTCACATCATGGACTATTTTAATGATGTCTTACTACCTTTCTGGGCCTTGAAAGTGGTAATAACATTTGTTATTACATTACATATCATTTGTATTCTGAAGGTGAACGAAGGTCTTACGGGTTTAGAACGACGTGAGGGTGAGTAATTAATGACATTTTTTTTTTTAGGTGAACTATCCCTTTAAGACCCTTTAGGACCTCACTGTAGTTTGGGAATTGTGAGTGTGTGGTTTTTCCTAGGTTAGATTTGCAGTCTGTACAGTTAGGATGTTCTGTTTTGTTTAATGTGATACTGCAGTTCTCTGGTAAGCTGCTCACACAAGCTGATCTCCTGATGGATATTCTTGGGTATTTAGGTGTTTGTGAAGGAGATATTTATGTGGTTTGGTGATACTTGGATTTATTTGATATTTCTTATGTTTTAGTACTCTAGGTTCTTTTGTGTGATATAAAACCAGATGCTCCAGGTTTTTCCTTCCTCTAACCCCCTAACCCTCTCTCATGATCCAGAAGGTTCTGCCTGGACTCTCCTACATGCTTTGGAGTTTCACTTTGTTGTCTGTAAATACACTTTGAAATTTGTGATCAGAATTTTTTTTATTGCCTTTATTTTTTAATGTTTTTTTTTTTTTTTTTTTGCTGAATAAAAGTATTAATCTTACTCTACATTTTTTAATGGTTGTGCATGATATATAAAATGTTTTATCTATAACCTTTCGGGGGAAGAAGAAGAAAACTAAAATCTTTCTATTTGAATGATACAAATATGTCTATTTATTTATTTATATAACTGCTAGAAACTATGAAAATATTTTCTCTCCCAGCAGCACGGTAGTCTCTTTTCCTGATCTGACTTTTGTTTACGATCTTACAACTTGAGTGCTGATCACCGTGTATGTAAAGCTTTGGCCCATCTTCATCTTTAAATGATGATACATTGGTTAATAGCCTTGATTTGTTTCCATGGAAACTGCAGTCTTTGTTAAAGGATGTGGAAAGACCTGTGGGTGTGTTTTGAAGCTCGCACTTTAGTAGAGAGATGAATTCTGCTGGTCTTATACTTGTTTAGGTACAAACAAAGTAAAATGATTTTTACCACTGTTTGACTAAAGCTTCAAAAAGATTACATTAACATTCGCTGAAAATAAATACTATAGTATTTTAGTATGTTTATGCTGAACATATGGTACATCAAACCAGTTTAAAGCGTGAAGGAAAGTGGATTCTGTAGTGAGAAGGGTTTGGAGGGGCTAGTGTTAGTGCAGGAACGTATCTATAACTGAGGTGAATGTTGTGAGTGCCAGTATTTTCAAGACTTTTCGCTGTTTTATTTGTGCATTTTTCTTCTTGGAAGACCCTTTCTTTCTTTTGCTTTATAGTGCAACTTTAACAAAACTTCTATGGATGACTGGGCCTTTTCTTTTTCTCCAAATCTATTGTGGAACTCTCTTCTCTCTGAGATTAGACATGCAGAATCCTTTAGTGTCTTTACATCTTCACTTAAACTTATTTATTAGGGTTGCTTTTATGTGATTATATTGTTATTATTCTGTAAATTGATTTGATAGCTTGATTTCACTCTGTATTTTGTATTATTTTTCTTGTAAAGCGCTTTGACATGCAACTTTCATTTATTATTATAATTGCGACTTTATTTTTTTTAATTGCAACTTATCTCACAAATGTGCTTTTATCTCACAATGTGACTTTATATATCCAAATCTTGGCTTTATTTCTCACAATTTTGACTTTATTGCTTATTTGGAACTATTTTTCATAATGGCAAATTTATATCTTACAATGTGACTATTTCTCACAACTTTGAATTTCTTATTTTAGATTTATCTCACAATTACCTTTTCTAATTTTTAATCAAAGACATATTTCATATATGATTGTGCTGTGCTAAATAAAACAGAAGAGTTCTGTGGTCATTTTCATAACATAAGCAGAGGTGCATTAATTAAATACGACCATTCAAAAGTTTGAGGTCGGTAAGATTTTCTTAATATTTTTTTTTAAGAGTCTCTTAGCTCAACAAGGCTGTATTTATTTGGTTAAAATAAACAGTAAAAGCAGCAATATTGTGAAATATTATTTATAAAGTATTTATGCTGAGTTATTTTAATATGTATTCCTGTGATGACAAAGCAAAATTTTTTGCAGCTATTACTTCAGTCTTCAGTGTCACATGATTCTTCAGAAATAATTATAATATGCTGATTTGATTCTCAAGAAACATTTATTATTATATGTATATGTATGTATTATATGTATTATTATTATTAATGTTGAAAACAGTTGTGCTGCTTGTGATACATTTTTTTTTTTTTTTAAGTTAGTGTTCACTAGTTAATTTAATGAAAGAGTATCTGGCTATGAATCCTGCAATAAACAGGATCATTTGTAATGATTATACTCTTTACATATATAGTTTATATTAGAGTAATTTCTTTCCACAGGAATATGCCAGCAGTAGTAAAGAGAAAGGTCTCAGTGTTAAGTTAACAATAAGTGTGTGTGTGTGTGTGTGTGTGTGTGTGTGTGTGTGTGTGTGTGTGTGTGTGTGTGTGTGTGTGTGTGTGTGTGTGTGTGTGTGTGTGTCATTCTGGAATCCCACATTCCTGTTGTGCATCTCTGGACTCCAAGATAAGACAGCGCCCACACTGTAGCCATGCCAATGCAACACATCACATTTCTCATTGTGTGTGTGATTGTGTATGTGGGTTGGAGGGTAGTCATGTGCAAGTATTTATAGAGAAACACTATCAATATTTGATTTCAGACCATATCCTTTCTTTCTGTCAGGTAAAGCTGAAGACACTGGGGTGGTAGGAATGGAGGAGTTACCTGTTGCTCGCAACATCAAGATCAGTAACATCACCTGTGACTCCTTTAAGATCTGCTGGGATATGGATCCCCACACGAAAGAGAAGATCACACATTACTTCATTGACCTTAACAAGAAGGAGAACAAGAACTCTAACAAATTCAAACACAAGGTACTCAGTGATTCAGTTCACAACACAAATTATTTCTCAACATTTCTCAACAGAGCCTAGTTTAAATATTGCCTTGAGTTTTAAAGGGGACCTATTATGCCCCTTTTCACAAGATGTAAAATAAGTCTCTGATGTCCCCAGAGTGTGTATGTGAAGTTTTAGCTCAAAATACCCAACAGATAATTTTTTACAGCATGTTTAAATTGTCACTTTTTGAGGCTCAGAAAAACGCACCGTTTTAGTGTGTATCCCTTTAAATGCAAATGAGCAGCTGCTGCCGGCCCAGAGGGCGGAGCTTCATGAGCTCGCGCTCAGTCAGGACAATCTTATCTCACGGAATGATAAACAAACTCTCAGTAGTCGTGTTCATTTCGACCCGGAGTCGGACAATAATGCCCACAGAGCCAGATAATATATGCTGTATGGACACTGAACAGGTATAGTCTAGTTTAATTACGGTTATAACTTGTTTTTCCATCTTTCTTTTATCCACTATTAGTACAAGCCTGTTGTTGCGGTCCGCGTCCGAATGTTGTAAAAATATACTGATGAGTTCAATGAAGTTTATTGTACATCACACAAAAGATGAAGTGTCAATTTCACTCTAGAAAATCACTGTAAGAGCTGAATAAACACTGTATAAGAACACTCTCTCCCTTTCATTTTCATCAACATACATAGCGAAGTAAAAAAAAAACACTCGTTACAACTAACAGTAAACAAATATATACACACCTTTTCAGGGGGTGTTTAATAAACTGGTAAACTGTATATCCGTAAAATAACTCCTATGAACTTAATAAAGTGCGCGCTCTCACTTTCATTTCTGCCATGATCAATAACGTTATGCCTATCGCTCCAGTAAATACAGCTATGAGGATTAAAACATCCAGCTACACAACACCGACAACGCTTGGGAGACATTCTCATCAGTGCAGGAATAGCGGATGTGTACAACTCTCAACTCGCTGTGAACTCGATCAGGGCGGTTCTATGTTAGAACGGCAGTGTCTGTCAACACTCGTGGGTGGGGCCTGTGGCTTTAGTGATGTCACAAAAGCCACATTCTGAAAACAGGTCGTTGGGAGACACTGCTTATGATTTATGGGGATTTAAAAAAAAGGAGTGGGTGGATTTTATCACTGCAGGGTGGTTGTGTACACTCACTGCCATCACACATTTATGTACAAACACCATGCAAAAGTGAATTTTGCATAATAGGTCCCCTTTAAAGTTTTTTTTTTATAGTTTTTTATAATACATGGCTTTACTTGCTTTAATCATGAGGGAGTTTTAGCATTTATTTGCGCTGTTGTTCATCATAACTAAAAAATATAAAACTAACTAAATACTACTAAATATTAAAATTCTTTCCTTGTTGACTTATGCTCTCTGTCTTTAGGATGTGCCTACAAAGCTTGTTGCTAAGGCAGTCCCATTGCCCATGACAGTGCGAGGCCATTGGTTCCTGAGTCCACGGACAGAATACACTGTTGCCGTGCAAACAGCTTCCAAACAGACCGACGGAGACTATGCCGTATCAGAATGGAGTGACATTGTCGAGTTTTGTACAGCAGGTTAATCAGCCAAGCACACACTTACATATAAAAGACAACATACTGTAATACAAGGCTAGTTTGTTTATATAGAGTCATGTGAAAAAGAAAGGACACCCTATTGAATTCTATGGTTTCACGTATCAGGACATAATAAAAAATCATCTGGTCTTTGGCAGGTCTTAAAATTAGGTAAATACAACCTTAGATGAACAACAACACATGACATATTACACTGTGTCATTATTTATTTAACAATAACTACAAGGCCAAAGTTGGGGAAGTCATATGTGACAAACTAAGTACACCCTTACTGCTTCCATAGGAATTAAGAAGGTAAGTAGCAGTCAGGCGCTGCTAATAAAATGTCTTTGATTAATTGATCATCAGCAAGTGTGACCAACTCTAAAAAAGCAGAATTTTTGTCAGTTTGCTGGTCTGGAGCATTCAGGTGTGTGTTAACACAATACCAGGGAGGAAAGACATCAGCAATGATCTTAGAGAAGCAATTGTTGCTGCCATCAATCTGGGAAGGGTTATATGACCATTTCCAAACAATTTAAATGATTCAAAACATTTAAATGATAATTTTGCTATAGTTTTTGCTTGAATATGTTAAACATATCATTTTATTTTTGCAACTTATAAAGCGTTAAAATATGTATTCAATTTACATATTAAAACTAGTATATGAAATGGTAAATGTAAATTATATATTTTAATTTTGCACCAAACGTTGCACAAATGTAATGGCAAATGTAAATTTAAAAACAGAAATGCATTCCCATTTTACATATTGCATTGTCATTTTGCATATTACATTTCAGATTGAATATTGTTACCCATATGCTTCCATAGTCTTGTAGCTGGTATTGAGAAGAGAATATTATTGTTATGATGGGTTATATCATTGGTTCATGTTTGTTATGGTGCAGTACCGAAAGACTCCAGCAAGTTTCATAGACTTGGCAAATTCATTTTTCAGAAGATTGTAGGTACAGACATCTGTTGTGGGTGTTCTTGGCAGTTTTTCTGAGGCTTTTATATTGTTCATATCGATGTCGGAATTATATCGTATCGACCGAAATTAAGAAATATATTGTGATATAAAATTTGGCCATATCGTCCAGCCCTAGTGGAAAGCATTCAAGACAGTTGCCAATCTTCCCAGGAGTGGACATCCAAGCAAATTCACCTCAAGGTCAGATGGTGCACTGCTCAGTGAAATTAAAAAACACCCAAGACTCTGCAGGCCTCAGTTTACATGTTAAATATTAAAGTTCATTGCAGTACAATTTGAAAAAGACTAAATAAGTATGGCTTGATTTAACGGGGTTGCCAGGTGCATGGCTGCATAGCTTAGGTTTGCAAAGTTGCATCTGAACAAACCACAAGACTTCTGGAACAATGTCCTTTGTACAGATGAGACCAAAGTGATGCTTTGCCATAATGCACAGCATCACGTTTGGTGAAAACCAGCATATCAGCACAAACGCCTCATACCAACTGTCAAGCATGGTGGTGGAGGGGTGATGATTTGGGCTTGTTTTGCACCCACAGGACCTGGGCACCTTGCAGTCTTTGAGTCGAACATGAACTCCTCTGTATACCAAAGTATTCTAGAGAAATTGGGCCATGCAACAGGACAATGATCCCAAGAACACCAGCAAATCTACAACGAAAAGAAAAGAATCAAGAATCAAGGTGTTGCACTGGCCCAGTCAAAGTCCAGTCCTCAACCCGATGGGAATTCTGTGCCCACAAACCTCAATGTACTGAAGCAACGTTGTAAAGAAGAGTGGGCAAAAATTCCTCCAGAACAATGTGAGAGATTTCTTCAAGTTATTGCTGCTAAAGGTGGTTCTACAAGCAATTGAATCAAAAAGTTTACACATGGATTCTCCATTTTGTCTTTATTTTTGTTAAATAAATAGTGACAGTGTAATATGATGTGTTGTTGTTCATCTGAGGTTGTATTTCATTTTAAGACCTGCTAAAGACCAGATGACTTTTATGTCCTGATACTTAAAACAATAGAATTCAAAAGGGTGTCCTTTCTTTTTCACATGACTATAGCTCATTTAATACACAATGGTAATTAAAATAATTCAAATGCTATAAATTGACAATAACGAGACAATAAAGTATAAAAATTAAATGAATACCTAACACCAAAATAACTTACTATAAGAGAAAAAAAGATAAGAAAACAAAATGTTATGCTAGCTTCTGCTCCGCTTTTTAAGTAGATAACATTGATCAAATTGAAAAGACTAGTGAAAATTGATGACAAATAAAAATATTTCCCTTAATTTTTCTAGATTATTCCTCTGTGCATTTGACGCAGCTGTTGCAGAAGGCTGAAGTCATTGCTGGCAGGATGCTCAAGTTCTCTGTCTTTTACCGGAATCAGCATGAGGAATACTTCCAACACTGCAGGTGATACAGGAAAAAGTACCTCAGAAGAAATGCTTAGGATGTAAGTAAGGGAGGGGAAAGAGATGAAGTAATGCTGGTGGAGGAAGACAATGACAATCTTTCTTTGCTGTTGAGATTCAGCTTGTCGTCAGGAAGCAAACAGCTCCCTCTTGTGGAATAATGTCCTCATTAATTGGCCAAGTTTATGTTCAGGGGCCCTATGTATAAAGCAACTCAGAGTAAAATTTTAGTCTTAAGTGTGTCAAAATTCTAAGAATTACATAATTTTATTAATATTCCAGACTTAAGAATAAGTTTGATTCATAAAGGTTCCTAAGTGTCAAGACTAGGTCTCAGCTCCTAAATTATGTAAGAGTGCTGGAGAGGTATCCTAACCTAGTTAGGAGTAACAAGATGGCAGCAGAGAGAAGGAGAAGACACACTTTCTTAAAAACAGATATAATGTATTGGAGTTATGTATATGAATATTATGTTATGTATATTTTAATATGATGACAGGGAGTTAAATAAACGATACAGGCTTGATCGTAAAGGTATTCTTTAAGTAACTGAATTCGTAAGAAATGTAATAACCTCTCCCACTCTACAAATCAATACAATGACTCGAGTAATGAAAGTAATAATAACATTTTTTGGCGACTGGAAAAATGCAGCAGTGCACTGGTGATGACTTTGGCCCTTCAGTCCACAGCAAGCAGGGTCTTAAATAGCATTATTGTGGCACTGACCACACCAAACAGTGTTTTGTTCTTTTGTTTGTTTTTTAATGACCTAACAAGTTTGCTTAAACCATCAAAATATTAGGAATATTAGAAATCTAACCCTAACCTTATATATATATATATATATATATATATATATATATATATATATATATATATATATATATATATATATATATATTATTATTAATATTATTATTATTATTTTAAATATGAAGGAAGAACAAAATATTAAACTTAGTGAAGGTTATCTGACCAAACTATTTGGCAAAAAATGCAAACTACAGCTACAGGGTTAGAAAAATAAAAAAGCTCACAGGAAAAATAATACATTGACAACAACATAATCAGTTATTAAATTTTCACTGGTTCTCTCTTGTTTTTGCATGTGCTCATAATTTCTTAGCATGATGTGCATTATCACAAATAAAACAATTGACTAAAAGCATAACTACACAATATGCTTACAAAATCTTCAACACATTTTTAATAATATTTGGATAGGTTGAGGATGTCATTTTTTCTAGGCTGGTCAAAACCCTTTTGGCCAGTACTGTATGGCAGTTCATTGACTTTCCAACTGATGTTCAATCCATGCTGCAAAATCAAGTCACTTTTATGAGGATTTAGCTTGTGGAGCGGTTGTTATGTTTATGGACATATAACTTATGTTTGCATCATTGCTCTAAGTCTAACTATAAATGAGGAGACATATGTCAATAGAAAATGATTCTGTAACATCAACACTAATTTTTTATAATTTTAATGATTTTATAAATGCATTAAATGATTGTTGTCATGCTGCTGTGACCTCCCCCTTGCAGGCTCACTATTGGCTGATTCAGTGGTTGAGGGTGGCCATTTTGAGTTGACATCATTGTAGTCCTTAGTTTGCAGCACTTAAGTGTCACCTCAGCTTAAGAATCAGCACTTAAGAATCAGTCCTAGACTTTACTGAAAGTTGCTTTTAGCTGCTTTATAAACATCTCCTACTCTTAGAGAAGTCCTACTTTTTACTAAGAATTTTTTGACACTTAAGTCAAAGCTTAAGACTATTTTTAAAAGCATTTCTGAGAAGTTTTATACATACGGGCCCAGGTTTTTGTGAACCACATTTTTTATTTCAGGGTCAGAAGTTTATCAAAAGTGACAGTCAAGACATTTTCAATGTTACAAAAGATTTCTATTTCAAATAAATACTGTTCTTTTGAACTTTTTTATTCATCAACAAAAGTTTTGTTACCACAAAAATATTAAGCAGCAGAACATTGATCATTAAAAATGTTTCTTGAGCACCAAATCAGTAAATTACATTTCACAATATTACTGCTTTTACTTGCTGAGTAAGAGACCAAAAACATAACATTAAAAAATCTTGCCAAACCTTTAAACAGTGTAATGAAAATGTGAAAAGTAATTAAAGAAATTGATAAATGTCTCTCTTTCCCTCACAGAGATGTTCATGGCAGTCGAATGATGCCCTCAGTAAAGGATAACAGCGGTAGTCACGGTTCACCTCTCAGTGGTAAACTGGAGGGGATCGTCTTCAGCTGCAACACAGAGTTTAACACAGGTCAACCCCCGCAGGATTCCCCGTACGGCCGCGTCCGCTTCCAGGTGCCCGCCGAGGTTCTGTTCCCCCCTGACACGCGCCTCTACTTTGGGGACTTCTACTGCATGTATACTGCCTATCATTACGTTATCCTTGTCCTGGCTCCTCGGGGCTCGAGCGGAGACCTCTACTGCAGCGAACGCCTTCCAGAGCTGGATGTGACGAACAACCGCTTTCTGACACGTGTGTGTGGGGAGGATGGGCGGGTGGTGTTTCAGCATGCGCAGGATGTGATTCTGGAGCTGATTTATACTGAGCCGGTGCCGCTGGCACAGGGGACTGTCTCTCAGATCAGCGGCCACCAGCTGATGAGCTTGTCAACCATCAACGCCAAGAAAGACCCCAGCTGCAAGACCTGCAACATTAGTGTTGGCCGCTAACTCACACACAGACCCAACTGTGCATAGGCTCTAACAAGAAATCTGAAGACCTCCTGAACAACTGAACAAACCAGACCCCTCAAAATGGTATGTTAACCAGATACAGAAGAACCCCAAGAAAAATGGCCCCACAATCCATGTGGCGCTCAGACCCCTTTGGGGCTTCCTAGAACCCCAGCTTATGCTAGAAAATTATGTGCTTGATTAACTGAGCATTCTATAATAATAGAAATAAATCAAAAATACATTATTGTACAACAGAAGAAGAAAAAAACTGAAAACAGAGTGAGACAAAAAACAGATTCAAGGCAAAAAAAATAAAATAGATAGCATATCAAGACTAAAAATTAAAAAAGAGTAAAAGCTACTTTTCCAAAAACTTGAATCCCACTGTGAATCTTTCATATGTGTTCTTGGTGCTTTTTCTGCTTGATAATTAGACCCCAGCCCTGTTCATCCTCAAACCATTTGTGACCTTTTTTAAAACACAAGGATGTCTTGCCCGGTTTCCACTGAGGCTGTCAAACCGCCTGTGTTTCTTATGTCAGACTTGTACTGCATGGAGTCTGATCCTTTAAGCATCTACAGTACATGCCACCTCAGCCTTTAAACTTTCTAAAAGGGGATTTTCTTCTCTTACACAGATCATTTCCCCTTTGGCCACTTGCACTTCTATGTGCCCGCTGAGCCTCTATTCACCCTTGACATGCGCCTCAGAGACCTTCTACTGCATGTACAGTATACTACCTATCATTAAATTATCCAAATGGAATTACTTTAAGAGTTACATGCGAACCAGTCCTTTAAGCACCTACATGCCACCTTAGCCTTTAAACCTCTTTTACCCTCAGTCTTTTCATTTTTCTACTCTGATCGCAGTTCTCCTTTAACCTTTCTTACTCATTGAACATGGTATTTTGATGATCTCATTTCATTATGTTTGGTTTTTAGAGAATGTGTGTTACAGTAGTAATGGTGTATGTTGATTCCTGATAGAACATCAATAAGTAAGTAGAATTGATTTGTCTAAAACATATTCTAAACAAATCCATTGGAGGACACAGCTATGTCCAGGTTCTTGAGGGTTTGCACTGTCCTATTAGAGGCCCTCTGGTGGTGAAAAAGATCACAGATGCATGCTTAAGATTTTGTGTTGTACTGTATCTGAACTTGTTACTTGTTCTTTAAGCTCCAAAAATAGAAACCAGTCACAACAGACAGCGAGGTACAATTTTATTTTTATTTCTGAAAACTCTTAGCTGCCAGAATCCTAAAACCTGTGGCAAACATGTAGCTTTTGCTCAAAACAAAATATTTTATTATGTTTTTCCCCCCCATTATAAACAATTCTACACTCTATATTCTCATACACTACTGTTCATAAGTTTGGGGTCAAAAAGATTCTTTAATGTTTCTGAAAGAAGTCTCTTATGCTCACCAAGGCTGCATTTATTTGATGTGAAATATTTTTAAATGTGATTTATTCCTGTGTTGGAAAAGCTTTCAGTATCATTACTCGCAGCTTTAGTGCCACACGATCCTTCAGAAATCATTCTAATATGCTGATTAGGTGCTCAAGAAACATTTGTCATTATTATCAATGTTGAAAACAGCTGTGCCGCTTAATATTTTTGTGGAAACGGTGATGCATATTATTTTCAGGATTCTTTGATAAATATTAAGTTCAAAAGAACAGCATTTATTTGAAATCTTTTGTAACATTATAAATGTCTTTACTATCACTTTTGGTCAGTTTAATGCATACTTGCTAAATAAAAGTATTAATTTCTTAATATTAATTACTACATCCAAACTTTTGAACAGTAGTGAGTGTGTTTTGTGTTTTCTGGGAGTTCTGATTATGTGTGTGTGTGTGTGTGTGTGTGTGTGTGTGTGTGTGTGTGTGTGTGTGTGTGTGTGTGTGTGTGTGTGTGTGTGTGTGTGTGTGTGTGTGTGTGTGTGTGTGTGTGTGTGTGTGTGTGTGTGTGTGTGTGTGTGTGTGTGTGTGAACTGATTAGACTTGAGTGTGCTGTGTCAGCTGGAGATGTGAGTTTTTGACTGATAAGCAGCTCCCATTTACTTAGCTCAAGAATTTGCAATACTCTTTGTCTTTTGGCAGAGGAAGTCTGTTCTATCTCTGTGAATTTCAATAGAGAAGAAGGGATGAAAATGAAACAAAAAAAACGTTTATTGATTCCTCACATTTATAACTTTTTTGATCACCTTACACCAATCTCACTCTGTAGAAAACAATAGTTCAACTTTGGACTCATGCACAGGTCAAGCGACTCATGCACCCAAATCAAGTTCCCGCTGTGTGAATGTGACTCAAACTGACATGTTCAATAAATATTTTTGTTTTTCTTGTTGCCATGTTTATGAATACCAAAATGTGACTGTTAAATAAAGATCATCATTTAGAATGAGAGACTTTGTGTGTCTATATGTAATGTATACCCTCCTATCTTTGAGAGAATTTTTTTCTCCAACAATCACTTTTTTGCAGTCATCCGTGCATTTTTATACTTTATAAGCTTTACATACACTATATTGCCAGAAGTTTTGGGACGTCTGCCTTTACATCCACATGAACTTTAATGATATATCATTCTTAATCTGTAGGGTTTAATATGGAGTTGCCCAACCTTTTGCAGCTATAACAGCTTCAACTCTTCTGGGAAGGCTTTCCACAAGGTTTAGGAATGTGTTTATGGTAATATGGTTTCATGTTGGAACAGGAAGGGGCCATTCCCAAACTGTTCCCACATAGTTGGAAGCATGAAATTGTCCAAAATGTCTTGGAATGCTGAAGGATTAAGAGTTCCTTTCACTGGAACTAAGGGGCCAAGCCCAACCCCTGAAAAACAACCCCACACCATAATCCCCCCTCCACCAAACTTTACACTTGGCACAATGCAGTCAGGCAAGTACCGTTCTCCTGCAGGCAAGTACCGTTTTCCTGTTAACCGCCAAACCCAGACTTGCTCGGATTGCCAGACAGAGAAGCATAATTCGTCACTTCAGAGAACACGTCTCCACTGTTCTAGAGTCCAGTGGCGGCGTGCTTTACACCACAGCATCCGACACTTTGCATTGCACTTGGTGATGTAAGGCTTGGATGCAGCTGCTCGGCCATGGAAACCCATTCCATGAAGTTCTCTATGGACTGTTCTTGAGCTAATCTGAACAGGAAACCATGGTTCCCTTTCAAGGGAATTCGCACTACGTCAAAACGCTGTGGGAACACTATACCCATGCCGCCGTATGAGCAAGTGCCCGTCCGTGTGAAAATTGTACCTGTGCCCCGGAAGTAGAGCCCAGGTCAAGGTCGTAGAACCTCAATGTGTGCGGTGAGGACCAGTCTGCCACATCACAAACATTCTGGAGGGAGACACCTGACAGTAATGCTTTGGAAGCAGGCATACTCCTAGTGGAGTGGGCCCAGACAGCCAAAGGAGAAGGCTGGCTGGCCGACTCATAAGCAAGTGAGATAGCCTCGACCACCCACTTGCTCATTCTATGCTTAGATTCCTGGCACCCTTTCCTGGGTGACCCAAAGCACATGAACAACTGTTCAGATTTCCTCCATAAGGCAGCTCTGTGGACGTAGGCATCTAGTGCCCTAACTGGGCAGAGCAGATTCTGTTTCTCCTGGTCAGACATCCGGAAGGGAGGTTGACAAAAGGCCTGCAGCACAATAGGTCTTACAATGTTATTAGGAACCTTAGGAACATAACCCGGTCTAGAGTGAAGAAAAGCCTTCACCATTCCAGGTCGGAAATTCCAACCCAATCGGGCTTGAAAGTGGGAGGATAAAGAGGATAAAGACGTGAGAAACTTTTCAGAAACTTCCTCAATAGGCTCAATGGGAGCTAAGGAAAGGCCTTCCAATACTATGGCCAAATCCCATACTAGCAGAAGACGGGCACCGTCCCAGCAAACCCTTTCCAGAACACCTGGGAGCAGTGCGATCAGGGGAAAAGCGTACAGACATAGCCTCGGCCATATCTGTACCATAGCAATCACTCCGAGAGGAGCTGGATGAGTGAGGGAGAACCACATTGGGCAATATCTGTTTCGCGTCTCTAGAGATGCAAAAATGGAATCGGAAACAAGAATCGATAAGAACCAGATTCAATAAGCAGAATCGGAATCGTTAAAATTGAAACGATACCCAGCCCTAGTGCAGACACGCCGCGGCCTGACCTGCCGCCGAATATGCCTTACCCACCAATGCCGATGTAGCTCTCAGTGGCTTTGAGGGGCGTCTCTACAGCCCTGGGCACCCATAACCGTGTTGCTTAAGCCCATGGATGTTAGAATACGTTGACGTTTGTGGGCTGAACACACCGTATGAAACTGGTCTCTTTCACGACACCGACACCTTAGTGTGAAGGTCAGGAAAGAACAGCAAGCCCCGATGTGGAGGTTGTATAGCTATGTGACAGCAGAAAGCGTTCGTCTAGCTTGCTTTTCTGACGACGCTCCTGTTTCTCAGCCAGCCAGTCAATGTTTAGTTTAGCTATGGCACGAGTAGTAACCTCCACTAGCTCCTCACATCCACTGAAGTGACGAGACATCAGTATCTCCTGTCTCGATACTGACAACATCCAGCTCCTCAGAACCAAATGATTGTAGTACCGGACTGGCACTTCACTGGATCTGGCAGGTAAAGGCAGAGAAAGGGCAAGGCCCGTCTCTAACCCCTCTGTCAGATCCATTTGCGAACCCCACGACTTGACCCGCCACTCTGCCGAGGCAGAAGCAGGACCCGAGCCGCGAGGAACGCTCTGACTTGTTGACATGACGTGGTTAGATTCAGTTGGTTAATATCATATTCATTATATACATATAATAAAATATCATATTTACTGTTACTAATGTAAAGCTATTAAATTATTATGGGATCTCATTCAATGCTTTCAGAATCTTTACTTTTTAAAATACTTTTGTTTCTGTATTATTTAAAATTTTAATGACAGTATATTTATTGAACAAAAATGAATTATTCTTTTATTTATCAAAATAAACAAAGTACATCACCACCTCATTTATATTTTTAAACAAAATAAACCTTTTATGATTTATTTTCACACAAAATCTGTTGCTCCATCAATGTTCGATAAAAACATTTTTTCTGCAATCATTGTAAAAAGCCCCATTGTAAACCTGATGAAGTGTCACAATGCTTTTCTCAAAGTATATTTCATATTCATTTCTCATACTTTCCATCTTTTTTTTAGTCCACAGATCTCAAAGTGCTTGGTTTTACAGAGGGTCGTTTTGTCTTGTTTCGGCTGTGGTGATTGGTCAGGCTCAGAGGCTGCATTTGTGCAATGGAAGAGATTGACTCAGGTGGAGCTTCAGTGGAAATCTGGCTCTCTGTATGTGGATCCAGTGTTTGTGGGCAGTGTCAGTTTCAAAGGACAGAATCGTCCATGGCGACGTGTCTCTTAATTTTAACGACATTCACCTAGAGGATCAGGGCTACTATGTGTGCTTCTTTTAGAAAAATTATGACATTAGACCTTCTAAAATCATTAATCTTACTGTTACAGGCAATTGCTCAATGGCAACTTTTGAAGTGCTACCTGAAGCGTTTATTTTAAACACATTAACCCCTTTCCCACAGAGATTCTGGAAGATTTCCTTAAATTTTGTGGTGGAAATTCACCTTTAAAATTACATCCCAATTGTGATGGAAGGAGTGGGCCTGTGCTCAGTTATCTAAGGCATTGCATTTGAGTGCCTCAGATAACTTACAACATCTCCAGTCTTATCAGTCAAAAAAATCTAACCCTTCAAATAACCCTTGTTGGGCAGTTACCTTCAGTTCGTCGCCTTTACATTAAGTTAACATTATCTATTACTTTGTCCTCCTCCTCTAATCCCTCTGTCAAAAGCATAATATATTGAGTAGCCTAGCAAGAAAGGCAGAGAATCTGCTTGCATACAATAACAAATACTAATTTACACACAGTCTATGGACCACCACTCTGTAACTCCAAGTTTATAGTCTCTGTAATGGTCTGTAATAAATTATTGGTGTTGTGTTTTTCTAGCGGTTGTTTATGAGATGACAAACACCACAGGAGGGAGGGGGGTAATTTAAGAGAAAACAATACAAATCTGTGTACTTTATTGGCCCATAGAAATATTAATGCTGCCCTCTACCGGTCACATAAAGTTTCACACGTTTCCTTTTGGGTGCTCACTGCAGAGCAAAATGAGTGGAGCTTGAAGTTCAGCTCCCCCTCGATTGACGTATTGAACACCACTTGGAGGAACTTGGGGAAAAAAGCTTAGAAATTATTTTGCTAAAATATAAAGAAACAGCGTCCATATATACAATAAACGTACATTAAATTGCACGGTCTTGTATACAAAATTTGTCAGGGTTCCTCCATCAGTGTCTTCAGAACAGTTCACCTCTGTAAGCGATTTCATTTCACACACTGACGCTGGTGGGAGGATACAACACTATCTGGGGACTCAACGGGACTCTACAAGCGCATTTTACACCGCACAAACCCGGGACACTGTTGTGTTGTCTTTACGATGATTTTAGTTAAATTCGTGTGCGCGATCATAACCAGGTCCTTATTCATTCTGGTCTCTCTCATCGGCGTCTGGAGAGTAAAAACTGTGAAAAATGACAACATGTACTGGTTACTGACTGTCCTTTACCTTCCTCTGGTCGTGGAGATGTTCGTCACTTTAAAACAAAGGAAAGGGAAAGACTACAAATGGTGAGTGACACAATATATTATTATTCACGATTTAACAGTTACAGTGCTGATGACACTGATCTTCACGTCAGCTGTTGATCATTTTCTGCTGGATGGATTCACACTCTTGGTGCAAATTACTTCTATTCAATATATTTAGAGCTGAATATGTTTCATGGGTTTTATTTGACTTCGTTTATAGACAATTGCTGTTCTCAGGTTTCAGTAATATTTTAAATTCAATTTTCCTAAAAAGTTATCGACATTCCTCACTCCCTCCCGCCCCCTCAACATCCTGCTACTGTAGTCCTATTGTTACGGCTGACAGAGTAGGCTAAAGGATGTGTGTGAAAGACACTAATGGTCTAGTATAATCTGAGTGGTCAGCAATGACCTTAAAGGGTTAGTTTACCACAAAATTAAAGTTATGTCATTACTCACCCTCATGTCGTTCCCATAAGAAAAATCCGTAAGACTTTCTTTCATCTTCGGAACGCAAATTAAGATATTTTTAATAAAAATCTGAGTGATTCCTGTCCCTCCATTGACAGCCAAGCAACTACCACTTTGACGCTTCAAAAAGTTCATAAAGAGTTTGTAAAACTAAACCAAATGAATTGAATGGTTTATGCAGAATTTTTTGAAGAGACTTGATCACTTTATATGATGAACATTTCATTTAGGCTTTTATTCATATAAAAAAATTGATCAGTGAACATACATCAAGCTCAACGTAATATGCTTGACACATAAGATAAAACCTCTTGCAGAAGCTCAAACCTGCTGCGTAACACAAGAATTAACCTCATTGGATCTCACAAGTCAAGCGAACAGGTTTGAGCTTCCATTTACCATAACTGATTATGAGTTTATGAATGTTTATGAATAAAAGCCTGAATTCAATCTGTTCATCATATAAAGCAATCGTGTCTCCTGAGGAAATTTTGACTAAACCACTCAATTCATATGGATTAGTTTCACAAACTCTTTATGAACTGTTTGAAGCGTTAAAGTAGTAATTGCGTAAGTTAGACTGTCAATGCAGAGACAGAAATCTCTCAGATTTCATCAAAAAGATCTTAGATTGTGTTCTGAAGATGAACGAAAGTCTTACGAGTTTGGAACGGCACAAGGGTAAGTAATTAATGACAGAAATTTAATTTTGTGGAGAACTATCCATTTAACCATGGTCTGCTTGAAAGAAACAATTGCAATTGATAACATCATCCCAGTTAATGTTCAGTGTTCAGTTAAGTGTTGGCCTATTTGTGTATGTTCTGTAAAAAATAATGCAAACATCTTCTGTCATCTTTCAGGTTTTCTCCAGCCATTCTATTGTTCCTCATCAGCATTATTCCATCCATATGGATTCTAGAGTTACATCATCAGGAAAACAAAGCCAGTGACCCTCAGGTATTATTCTATACCCATTCTTTCAGTGGAATTTTGACATGTTTTCCTCTTAAAGGGACAGTTCACTCAAATTTTTTTTTATTTATGTCATTATTTATTCACTCTCATTTTATCCATCCAAACATATATGACTTTCTTTTATGTGCAAAAGATGTTTTAGTTTTTTTAGTAAACCCTAAACAAGTGCAATAACCAACACACTATTTTTATTCACATTCTTATTCTGATTCATTTTTGAGTGAGGACAACAACTTTGTCCCAAAAAGGAAAATTCTGTCATCATTTGCTCACCCTCATGTCGTTCCAAACCTGTATGACTTACTTTCTTCAGCTAAACACAAAAGAAGATATTTTGAAGAATGTTGATAAGTTTCAGTTCCCATTTACTTCCACTTTATTTTTTCTTTCATATTTTGGAAGTCAATGGGAATCAAAAACTGTTTGGTTTTCAACATTCTTCAAAATATCTTCTTTTTTTCATTTTTAGGTAGACTATCTCTATGCATATGTGAAGTCATGCTCATAAGATGATATAAGATGATATTCTGAGTGTCTTTTTCCTCTCCTTAAACTCTTCTCTGTAATTTTTGTGTCTTGCAGTGTAGGAAACTGGACTCTTGGGACAATGTCAAGAGCATATTGCCTTCAAATGGCACTATGGTTAATGAAACACTAAAGGTAATCTTTTATTTTAAGTTTTTAATTTACGGTTTATTGTATTACTGTTAAAAAGTGACTAACGCTCTGACTGTAATGTATCTGCTATTTATATTTATAAATCACATGTGCTTCCAATTTGTGATGTAATTAATTTCTTGTGGCCCACAACACACACCGTTTTCATTAGAATTGTCTTGCCATTTGTCTTTCTTTAGAATTAAAATATAACGTTACCCCAGATGGTCCCAGTTTATATTAAGTGAATTTTACCTTGAAAAATATATACAATGTACTTATTGTGTTCATGTTGTATTGTAAACCACATTTACTGCTATTGAGGTGTGATACGGGTAAGGTTAGGGACAGGTTTGGTGGTATGGGTAGGTTTAAGGGTGGGTTAAGGTGTAAGGTCAACAGTGTAATTACAAATGTAATAACATACATTAATTACAGCTGTAATTACATGCAGGTATTTTTAAAATATAAGTACAATGTAAAAACATGTATGTACACAATAAGTAAATTGTATCAAATTATTAGTTTCAATGTAAGATCATAGTACTTAAAACCACTTAATATAAAGTGGAACCCTTCAGGGTCAAATAGACATTTAGATTTAAATCTCAACATTCCTATGATGAGATATTATTATTTTTGGACCTTATTAGCCACTCTCTGCTGGTCCAGAGACCAGGAAAACCTGATATTTGTATGTTCTTCTTGGTTTCCTTTTCTTTCACTTGCAAATTTGATCTTGTACAAAATACAAATTATCCATTGAGTTGCTGCTTTTATCCAAAGTAACTAATGTTTAGCAATTTATAAATGTCTATGTCTATTATTGTCAGCAAGGGTTGCAATAAAATGGAAAATAAAGGCAGGATCTATACGCAAGCAGTTTTCTTTAAGAAACTCAGCGAATAGATAATAATATAATTAACATTGCGAATAGAACAGCCACATATATTAGACAAACACTAGGGATGAAACTAGGTAATTAATTAAAAACAGGTGTGACACATGAGGGCAAAACAAAAACCATGGTAACAAATAAACACAAACACAAACTGACCCGGAAACAGTCAAACCCAACCTAAACACAGACCAAAGGTGACAATAATATTGTGTTATGTCTTTCAGCACCTGGAGCGCATGCTCACATCTGTCTGTCCGAATGACTGGATTCTTGGTCTTCATCAAGTTCTGCTTATTCTTCTCATCCTTGGAAAGTGGCTCCTCCCACTAGGGGGCGGAGTAACGCGTGACGAGCTGTCTCAGCTTTTGCTCATCTTCGTTGGCACGGCGGCAGACATTCTGGAATTCACTAGTGAAACACTCTCTGATGTAAAGTGGGTACTTCCTGTTCTTAGTCAATAGACAAAAGCCTGACTGAATACCAGTTCACATACTATTTTTCATGTGCACTACCATTCAAATTATATCATTTCTTTTTTAAAAGAAATTAATACTTTCATTTATGCATTAAATCGATCAAAAATTACAGTAAAGACATTTATAATGTTAAAAAAATTTATATTTCAAACAAGAATCCTATTCATCAAAGAATCCTGAAAAAATTTTGATCACTGTTTCGACAAGAATATTACACACTTTTTTCAACTGTGATAATAAGAAATGTTTTTTAGCACCAAATCAAAATATTAGAATGATTTGTAAAGGATCATGTGACATTGGTCATGTGATCATTGGAGTAATAATGCTGAATGCTGTGTTTCTGGATTTGAGTGATGATTATTTGTCCAGTCCATTCTCAGGTGCCATTTGTGCCTGAAGAGATCAGCAAAATTTTGTTTCAATTGAAACGCCTATCGCTGAACATTCAGTAACCATATTTCTCATAAATTACTCATCACAATTAGCATATAACTGAAAAAATAATAAAAACCAATGACATTTCTCTTTCAAACTTTTGCACTGGTTGCCAATAGACGCTTGCATCAAATTCAAGGCACTGATGTTTGCCTACACAACCACTGGCTCTGCACCCCTATAACTAAACTCATTACTTCAGACTTATGTGCCCTCCAGAAGCTTTTGTTCTGCAAGTGAACGGCGCCTTGTGGTGCCATCCCAAAGAGGCACGAAATCACTTTCACTAACCCTTACCTTGACTGTTCCTTGATGAGGTGGAATGACCTGCCTTGACCTAACTCAACCCGAGCTGCTGAGTCTTTAGCCGTTTTCAGGATGCATCTTTTTCATTAACACTTGACTAATTAATTCTAACCTTTTCTATTCTATTCTATAGAGAGAAAAAACCTTGCTACGTGCACTGTGCTAGACTAACTGGGACTTGTTACAGCACTTACACATTGTTGCTTCTATTGTTCTCATTTGTAAGCCGCTTTGGACAAAAACATCTGCTAAATGATTCAATGTAAATGGAATCTGTGTTTTGTGCAATGAATGTCAGCCCTGTGAAGTTCAAAATGAAAGTAAATGTAACTGGCATTTACTAGATAATACACCACATTATTCAATATTGTTGCACAGTATATTTATGAGAGAGAAAGAAAAAAAATGGTCATTTTCTCAGAAAATCCCTAAAGTGTTACGTAACGTGGTTTACTAGGAATCACGAGGAAGACGATGAGGAACTGTAGACAGGAATTTATTAGAATAAAACTCAAGAGTCAAAACACACGTCATACTACAAACAAGAACGGACCAAGACTGAAAGAACTGAGGGACACTAAATACAGAGACTGATGAGTATAATGAATAGGAGACAGGTGACATGGATGAAGATAATTAACTAAACACAGGTGAAACATTGGAGACAAACGAGGAGCGGAAAAAACTGAACAGGACTAAACCAAAATACTAGAAAAAAGGGGGAAACACAGTCACACTGTTACTGTACATAAAGCAGTTTAGGAAAAAACAGACAAAGTGTTATATGTTATATTTAAAAAGGCTTTATTTTTTTTGTATGTATTCATGTTTAATCCACAAAACTCCACTTAAGATGCATGGTGACGTGAGTTAGCTGCTTTTCTGATAAAAACAAACATTTTATAAAAGTATAATTTTTTCATTTTTCTTTTGCATTACACACTAACTACATTCTCTTCTGCAAAAAAAACGCTGACAAATCTAATGTGACTACGTTGATGATCTTTGGTTTTTCCTGTCAGTGATATCATTGGTCATGTGAACACAAATTACCAGTTTCCTGAGAATAGGTCGTTGGATATTCAGAATTGTTTGTTTGGTAGAAAACAGAGATAAGTATTGGTGTCTGAGAATCTGCTCTCTGTTATGCCAGTCATAATTTCCTACTGATATTTATGACAAGAGATAGACTCACATATAAATGCTAGTACATTATTTTGTAAAAAAATCTGCATAACACATTCTTCACTTTGTGTTATAGGGAGAACAACCATCAGCTGGTGTATATTATTTTGGCAGTGTGGACGTGGAGTATGTTGCAGTTTCCTTTGCACCTGGCAGGTTTGTGATAACGTGTTTAACTGTATTAACATGTGCTTCTTTAACACCCCACCATCAAACGTCACAGATACTGCTTTGAAAAACAGAAAATGACCTACAAAATGGTTCAGGATCTCTCAAGTGACTGGAGGAGACCCCTGCTGTCCCGTGGAATCTTTCATCTTGCTCCATCAAAAGTATTTTTCTTCCCCCTGGATCTCACACAAACTAGAGGTTTGGGATGTAACTCAAAGTAGCGCTTCAGTCATTTGTATATCAACAGCATGTGTTTTTGTTTAGTTATGCTCCATGCCTGTATCCCTTTGAGGAATGAGAGTTTTGGCAGCTACAGTACATGTATCTATTACCAAACCTCGCAGAAAGAAGAAAGGGGTGGATTTTCTTGGATCTTTTGAACCATTTTCCATAAGTGTAACAGACTTTTCACTTCTGCAAACTTGCATTGCTCACTGCTCTGTAAAAATAATGTAATTTAAATCAAATATATTTTGTTTCGTTTCTATAAACACCCAGAAAGGCACATAACTTTCTTTTCCAAACATATAATGGATTAAAATCATTCATTAAAAGTTTTTTTTTTTAGGGGGGGGGGGGGGGGGGGGTAAACATTTAGTCATTGATTTCAAGCAAAGTGCTCTGTGGCCCTCTGACAAAACTGAAGAGACCGCCTTTTCAACTCTAGTAAAATCCAGCAACTTCAACTTTATTGAAAATAAAACTTTTTATTGAACTAGTGACAGCATGAACTGTATACAAAACATGATTTCCTATGACGCCGAGAAATTAGCTATCAAAACTTCTCCAAGACCAAGATTCTCTACTACACAGGCAACTGAATAAACACAATATTTGTTTGTCATTACTGTTCAAATAGAAATTGAATGAAAAAAGTCTCTTATGATCACCAAAGCTGCATCTATTTGATTTTGAATTTACAAACGTAATATTCTGAAATATTACAATTTAAAATGTTTTTCTTTTTCCATATGTTTTAAAATGTAATTTATTCCTGTGATGCAAAGCTGAATTTTTAGCATCCATACTCCAGTCTTCAGTGTCACATGATCCTTCAGAAATCATTCTAATATTCTGATTTGGTTCTCAAGAAACATATCTTATCAATGTTGAAAACAGTTGTGCTGCTTAATATTTTCGTGGAAACTGATGCATTTGTTTTTTCAGGATTCTTTGATGAATACTTAGTTGAAAACCACAGCTTTTGTTTCTCTCTTTCATGTATGTTACAGTAGTGACATCTCGGCCGCAGAACCCAGATGAGTCCACGAGTGGAGAAGTCTGTTGCAACTTGCTCTTGTCAAGACACAGTACAGATATTTGGAACATCGTTGAGAGTTTGTTTATCCAGGACGGGCCCTTTCTCGTGGTGCGTCTTATTGTGATGATATACTTTGATGTGTTCCACCAGATGTTGGTCTTCTTTGCTATCAAGAACTTCCTAGTGGTTGTCCTCAACCTCTACAGGCTCATTGTCATCTGTCAAGACTATAAACCAACACCATCATCATCATCTTCCTCTCCCTCAGTCTGAAAGAAAAAAAGAAAATAAGTTAAAATTAACGACATTTAACTTCTTTAATATTACCAATGCATTCTATTAACTGTGCCTGATGGTTTGCTTGGGTGTTTTTAAACTAGGGTCCCAGGAGGCCACAAACCAGTGCTTGGCAGTGTTATTTTAGAATCATTGATAATTTGATTGTATCATTTATTTTGTTTTACTAATAGCTGTTATTTCATACTTCATAAGATTCTAAAGCAATATAAGTTAGCCTTACAAACAATTGATTCATAAGACAGAAAATAATTTACTTCAAAAGATTGTTTTAGTCAATGACATCCACACTCGTTTGTTACGTGGGAGGTGTAACTTGCAGAGGCGTGGTTTGTAGAACTGCGGGACGCAGACAGACCCTTCTCTCTTTTGTGGCTGTTCGAACGCATTTCGACCACATGAACGTTTACACTATGCAGAACGTCTACCTCTTAGAGTGGACGAGCTCAAATCATTTTAGACCCTGTTTACAACTGTATTTAGCGTCGTCCACTTGTGATCCGATCGATCAAAACCCAAAGCCCAGAGGAACTGTTGCGGAACAACTGAGGACGCCACGGTTTAATCTTTGGTCGACCAAACAGCGGAAAGGGGCTTTTATTCCCCTGCCCACTATAGAGATTGAATATTCAGGCTGTTTATTAATTTTCTTCCCCTGAACATTGACCCAAATGAGATACTACTTTTATAGTTTGTATTCATATTTTGAATTGGAAAAAAAAATGTGTGTTTGTCATTTTCATTAGTTATTGTCTATATAGTTTTTATTCATTTTATTTCTGTTTTAGCTATTTTAGTACAACAAATAAAAGTTTACATTTTTTTATGGTTTATTTCAGTCAACATTTATTTGAAGTATTTTATGGTTTTAGTTAACTACAATAACATTGGTGCTATGGGGCCCGTGAAAAAAAATTGAGAAATACAATGTAAAACAGTACAGTAACATAATAAATACTAAATATCTTCCAAATAACAATTTACACATATTTGTGATAGTAGTTTTTTGGTTTAAATGTATACATGAAAATAAATTGCTCATATAGGCTATATATATATATATATATATATATATATATATATATATATATATATATATATATATATATATATATATATATATATATATATATATATATATATATATAATTTAATATGTTTGAATATGTTCATACTTGGACCAATAAATTTTCATTCTTTGGTTCATAATTTTAAAATAGTACTTTTATTGAGCTTTCTTAGCATTTGACAAATAAGATTATCTGACTCAAAAACATTAAGAGAACTCTTTGTGTGTGTGTGTGTGTGTGTGTGTGTGTGTGTGTGTGTGTGTGTGTGTGTGTTATAAATACAGAGGCAGATGCACATTTATCTGTTGCATAGATGCGTGTTAAAAGGGGGTCTGCTCATGCATGATTATCTTCCCTGCGTGCATTCAGATATGACTCTGATACCAGACTTTGAGTCACTCTGATCTGAGATCAGGCAGAGATTATTGGCCTTTTAGTGGAGACAGTCTGTAGTTGCTTTACAACAGTTCCTAGATCAGCCTTTCAAAGTAACCTACAATTTAACCAGATAGTTAGACAGCAGTAACCAGCATGCATCTAGTAGGAATATCTGCTTGTGAACCTATCCAACTATTACCTATTAGAATAAATATTTTGGTAGCGCTTTATTTTACAGTCCTGTTCTTCATGTACATACTATGCACTTGTAGTAATTGCAATAACTAGGAACTAACCCTGAACCTACCCATAAACCTAACCTTAACCCATGTAGTTACCTTATATTACCCAGTACTTTCTTAAGTAAGTACACTGTACTGTAAGTAAGTGCACAATCATGCTGTAAAATAAAGTGCAACCAATATTTTTGTCTAGTTTGGGTCCAGCTGGATTCTCCATGTTTATGTATGTGAGAAGATTTATGCTGGATCTCTGACCTTTGGGTTTTCATGGCTATTTTAACATTGTGGGGAAAATGAGACATACCATCATGTCTGTCTCACACAGACTCTGAGTTTCCTGCTTGACTTGAAAGTAGACACACAGGGTTGGTTAGTTCTGTCTGTCCCGAATCATCAGGCTGTTCCTGAAATAAAACACATCCCCAAAGCAGGAAAACACACATTACTTCATTAAAAGGGACCAGTTTTCTATTTTTATCCAGTAGAGCAAACAGGAAATAGCCACACAAGAAAAAAACAGGATACCAGCAAAGAAAGTTAGATTTAAATCAACTGTGGCAGTTTGACCTACTACGAGTACCGTATATTATAGTTATTTATGTAAAGAAATCCATGTTACACTGAGACCATCAACAGAGTTTTGTTGGCAAAATATTAACCTGTGGATGCATTTACTAAACAACAACCCCTATTTATCTCAGTAATACAGGGTATCTACATGTTAAAGGGAATGTAAGATGTTTTTATTTATTTATTATTACTGGACGATAAAGATAACTAAATAAAATCATATTTCATTATATTTTGTAGCCTTTTGATGATTTTCAGTGTTCTGAATCAGTTTAAAAAAATGTCAATGATAAACAATAATTCAAACCAATACAAGAAGCAAAATATATCTACTGATAAATCAATGTAGGGCTGGAAGGTATGACGGTATATCGTTATCACGGTAGAAAATGTCAACCGTAACAGATTTTTTTATTCCGTGTATACCGCGACATGTAAATAAGTAGGCGTGGTTAACTCGCGTGCAGCGTGCGTGAGACCCCTGTCCCAAATGGCACACTCGGGACTTGTGGACTTCCTCAGAGTCCACACTTCGGTGACGTCATGTAGTGCAGACCTATAGGGCCCTTAGCGCGAGTCCGCGAGGGCGCATTGAGAGGTATTTTTGGGACAGA
Source organism: Gila orcuttii (assembly GCA_026230005.1). NCBI lineage: Eukaryota > Metazoa > Chordata > Actinopteri > Cypriniformes > Leuciscidae > Gila > Gila orcuttii. The sequence goes on along the minus strand of JAPDVR010000013.1, from coordinate 30,062,478 downwards.
CTCGATCGTCACGCCGGAAACAGGAAGAAGGTCTCAGCTCAGACGTCGAAGCTGAATAAACTTAAAGGTCATCTCATCAGTCCCTTTATTAGAAAAATATCACAAATATCATTAAAAAAATTACAGTCTTTAGCATCGAGAACAGGATTTATTTTATTTTCCCAAATCTTATGTCCATGTGAACTACACAGCCTGCTTTTACAGTTCTCTATATGCCACCTTGGCATTAGAATAGATGTCATGGTTATGTAAATGATCAATACATTTGTACATAATAATACATAATGTTCAATTTTAACACAAAATTAAAATGTAAATGAGTTTAAGAAAAATGTATAGGTTTCAATATTCATACTACGGTTATGACTCAGTAAAGCCATGACATTCGGTTCTATTTATGTAATGAATCAAAATGCGATCGTATTATTTAACACGCTATTATTATGTTTGATATATCAACCACTGGTCGATAATGTTTGTATAAACTGTAAGTAACAACTGGTAAAATGTACGCCTATATCATAAAGCCATGTTAACAGTCCGTGAGCGAAATCTCCTCCCATCCGTTTTCTGATTGGCATTTCGCACGGATTCCTGGTAGGGGTGGGCGATACTGAAAAATCGATACTTGAAGTATCGATACTTCGATACTGACGTGGTATCGAAAAGGATCGATCCTCACATAAAAATATCGATCCAAATGTGTATTTTTTTTACCAATAATTTTTTATTAATTTAGCACGCAATTCAGTGCGTAAAATAAGCTTCAAAGTGGAAAAATAAGCAAATGTTAGTGGGTAATTGTGTAGGATAGAACTTTTTCTCCTAGTCATCTGTATACAAGGCGAAACCAATCAATCACAGAGAGCTTCCGATGCTGGTGCTTCGCTGAGCTCACAGGCCCAGTGCGTTTGGGAAACGAAGCCTTGCTTAGATGACAGAGAAACAATAATTTCGCAACAATTTCGCAATAAACAAACCACAAGTGTACATAACGGTTCAAAATGTTGACGTCAGTAAGATTTTTTTAATGAAATTAATATTTTTATTCAACAAGGATCGATGCATTAAATTGATCAAAGGGTTTTACACTGTTAAAAAAATATATACTTCATATAAATGCTGTTCTTTCAACTTTGTTCATCAAATAATTCTGCATAAAATGTATCATGGTTTCCACAAAAATATGAAACTGTTTTTAACATTGATAATAATATGAAATGTTTCCTGAGCAGCAAATCAGCATATTAAAATGAATTATCATCATGACTGGAGTAATGATGCCGAAAATTCAGCTTTGATCACATGAATAAATTACAGTTTACTATGGCAAAGAAAACAGATAGCCTATGTATGTATTTTTGATCAAATAAATGCAGAAGAGAATTAAAAATCTTACAGACCCCAAACTTTTGAAAAGTAGGCTAGTGTACAATAGTACATTTACTATAATTAGGGTAGTATTGTAAAAGTCACTGACTAATCACAGGCGAGTTGAGAGCACAAATCACAAAATATTTAGTAGTCTTGAAAACGTATTCAGATTTAGCATATTAATGATGCATTCACCTCATAAATCATGACACACTGCTCTAGGACAGGAAAGTGCATACAAGTTCAAGTGCTTGCTTTTAAAATGAAAAAGTATTGGTATCGGTATCGATATCGGCGATACTGGCCCTGTATTTACTTGGTATCGGATCGATATCGAAATTTTCAGTATCGCCCACCCCTAGCATCTGTCTCGAGTTATACAGAGTTAAATGCTAGCTACCAGCCAATCAGAAATTAGAATGAGTTGTTTCCGGGTAAATTATGTGTTCCCGCTGCAAGCACGTTCGTTACTAGACAACACGCGCACACACGGAGTGGAAGTTGAAAGAGCACGATCTGATGAATGCGGTTTGCGGACATCTTCATTTATTTTTTATTTTTTTAGCATTTTGATTTTACGATTCCTGGACGATATCTCTTGCCTGTGATCAAAGACAGTGAGAGCTGATGTTAAGGAGTAGCCTATAGCCAAATTCGTGTTAAATTATTTTTGATGCATTCAAAAACTCTCCAACTGCTTTTAAAGGGGTCATCGGATGCAAAATACACTTTTATATGGTATTTGCAAAATGTGTCTTTGCAGTGTGTGGACACAATCACCATGCAATGAAAAAAATCCATTAACTTTTTTTTTAATCCTCAAAAAGCCAAAAAGTTGTTGCTCATTAGTCAAGTCAAGTCAAATATATTTATATAGCGCTTATCACAATACAGATTGTATCAAAGCTGCTTCACAGTATCAATCAAAACAACTTAACAATGTTTGTTTATTACTGGAAAAAAGACATCCAAGTTTGGTAGACCTGATCAATGGTATGATTGGTTAATTAATTTGAATATTTATCATTATCATTTAAAGAGACATGCACCGAAACGGGTCACTGTGAACAGAGCTGTTTTTGAAGAGGTAAAAAGGGTGTTGTTTTACACAACCATTGAGAAATTTTAACCAAAGTATGTTACAAACTTTACATGATGACCCAAAAGAATCATACCAACTTGTGGAAAATGGGCATCCGATGACCCCTGTAAAGGTGAACGGTTTGGGTCTTGACATGCATGCTCAGGGCAAGTTGTTATGACACAATGTTATGTACATTGAGCACTGATGTTCAGTTGGCTTGTTTGGGGTCAAATTTATTAATTTTTTTTTTCAATAAATTTGTATTTTTTTAAATATAACTTTTATTTGGATGAATTTGTCTTTTTATCAGATTTAACAATTGTTATAATTTCCATTTGTGCTGGTCAATTATGAACAATAGGCAAAATTGAACTGCTAGCAAAAATTGAAGCGAATTTGGTTGGGTCGAGGGACCGCTGCTGCAAATATTTGGGTGGCTCCTCCCCTAAATCTCACTCTAAACTTTTGATAAAACTTGAGAGCCCTGGTTACACGCAGTAACCAGCATGCATCTAGTAGGAATATCTGCTTGTGCACCTATCCAACTATTACCTATTAGAATAAATATTTTGGTAGCGCTTTATTTTACAGTCCTGTTCTTCATGTAAATACACACGACGTTCGCAGTGTTTTCCCCCACGCCGACCACGCCCCCAACTATGACTAGTTGCCGACTGTATCTATAACTAGTAGCCTATTACTAATATCCTACAAAATTAAAAGGAAGTAACTAATTTATTATGAATATAGAATAGTTCAATATAAAATATTCAGATATTATAATTGAAGTAAAGCAAAAATGATTCAGCAACACTTTATTTAACGTTGAATTGCACCTATGAGTTGTATTTAATATCCATCTAAAAGTTGATGAGTGTTTTGTTTACTATATTTAGCTATCAAAATAGTTTACCAAAGAAATAATTTACCAAATAAAAGAAAAATCAGAATCAAACAAGGTGAAATACTTTTCATTTCTAAAGTATTTGGGTTTATTTATTATACAAAGTCTTTTTGTCGATTTTTCGAGAATAACTACATACGGTATATAAATAACTATATCGTGAAATATATCGTTACCGTGAAATAAAATTAATCATACCGTGAAACGGAAATTTAGTCATACCGCCCACCCCTAAATCAATGATTATTAAATAAATCAAAATGTTCCTATAAAGTATTCCATGCAGTGAATTCTGATCACCTCTGACTGATGATGAAATCAAATGATTTAAATGTTTCATTAAAATGGACCGTAAAAAAAAAAATTTCGCAAAGAATATTTGAGACTTTTTAAGTCTCCACAAGCACCGTGCATTCATAAAACTTGCATTTTTGTTCAAAAAGTTTCTGTGTGATAATTTGAGGAATAAATGCACATGGGTTTTGTTGTTGTAAACTGAAACGACTGTACAGTAGTGTGGACTACTGTCTGCTCTCAACCTTATGAATATTCAGGAGTCTTTTTTCAATAGCACCCTTTGTGAATCATTACATTGCAGAGCTCTTAGAAAAGTCTAAAATGCCAATGTGACTGAATTAAATTACTATAAATATGCTGATAACACACAAATACATCAGTTTCAGAGACTAGTATATCTGATAGACATGATAATAGGCTTTATTATTTTAATATGGTACAATTAGAAGCTGAAGAAGAAATTGGTTAGAAACTGCTTTTATTTGCAATATTTATGTGTCCAAAGTTATTTAAAAAGGGGATAGGTTGATGAACAGTCATTTAGAGCTTGCTGTGCAGTGACATTTGGAGTGATATCTTTGGAGCGAGTGTAAAGATTTCTCTTAAACTCAATCACTTGTTTAAACAAAGAAACAGAAAAAACATCATTAATATGACATGAAAACGTGATGTGATCTGTAGTGAAGCTGCTGGTATTCAACTGTTTACAGATTAGGAATGGAGAATCAAAAGATATCATGAGGGAATATTACCAAATGCTTTTCTCGCCAACACTATGGGAAATTTACTGGAAAACCCATAAAGCAAAAGAATAGTATGCTTTCATGCTGAAAGAAAAATGAATGGGTCGAGTGTTTGTTCTTCAGTGGTCTTTTTCACTGCACTGCAGAACACTGGTTCCTTACTGATGATCAATTGGTGTTGCACATCATACAACTGAGCTCATTACGTTAGGTCAAGACGTTCTTAAAAAACCTGACTCACAAAACTACAACGGAGCAAACAAATAAACAATAATAAGAGCAGATTTTATAGCCAATTTCATTTATGTTGAATAAATCACTTCAATGTCTTGTCATTTTCTCACCATGAAGTTGTTTCAAACCTGTATGAATTACTTTCTTCTGCTGAACACAAAGGAAGTATTTTGAAGAATGTCAGTAACCAAACAGTTGATGTACCCCATTTACTTCCATAGTAGGGAAAAAAAATACTATGGAAGTCAATAGGGTACTTCATCAACTGTATAGTTACAGCATCAATTTTGGTCATGATTCGTCTTGAAAACCGAAGACAATTTGACAGTCGTTGTAGAAATCACACTGCAGGACGATGAGTCAAATCTGCCAGAATTTCATCAAGAGGTCAAATTTGATTGCAATGGTCATTAATTAGCTGTCGGTGAACGATCAAAGAGTTCAGATTTCAGCCTAGGGTCAGAGGAATCTTGTATGTGCAAAATTTGTCTGTACAGTGCGAAGCCGGCTTTAGAAACATGTGCAAATGGTAAACTTTCACATCATCATGGTTAAACTTTGCAACTAAATCACAAATGACATGCGTGACGAACCGTGGCGCCTGATCTGTACGGACCAGGCCCCACGGTAAATGCAATTAGTTATCAAATGTATTAGTGTACTTGAAAACAAAAAACATCAGTCAGTCCATGATGGGATCCTACAAGTGCTCTTTATTGAGAACAACTTAGTTTATTATTGTAATATGTCATTATAGGTCCACATTTTTTTTTATTTATTTACAAACGGGTGTTTTATGTAACATAAAACAGGATAGGAAAAAGACATACAAAAACAGACAAACAAAAGTAGAAAAAAACACCCAATAAACAAACCTAAGGTTAATTATTGCATGTCAAAAGACTCCGATTGCATTACTGTAGGTTGGAGGAGTAAATCTGGACTCCCAGAAGTCTAGAGTCAGTTTCATTATGACCCCTAGGCTCACATTGCTTTAGTATGGATGTGTACGTGTGCAAACAGGGGTATAAGATCTGAGGTGAGTCTATATCTTGAGGTTACTGGCTGGAAGACTGCTCTTATCCAAATCGTCAAAATACGGGTGTGTCATTGCTTGCCGTGCAGAAATCCTCTTCGGAGGGTCATAAATCAGCATTTTCTAAACAAAAGAGACAATGAAAATAAATATGCGAGGAAAGAAAGGGAGATAAACCCAAACAGATAAGTAGGACACCAGTATGTCAGGACGCCCTCTTACCATGAGCAGATCGATGCCATTCTTGTCTAGGTTTTTCACGGTGTTGGCCAGATTCCCAGATTTCCACTTTGGGAAGGTATTCTTATAATCTGGTAGTGATTCAACATCCGGCCAGACCTCATTGTTAGGGGTTCCCAGAGTCCTGAACACATATGAACCAAGGGAGGAGAAAACTACATAAAAGTAGCCAGTAGCTGAAGCATCTTCACAGTATTGAAATGTATCTCAGGACAACTAATATTAATATAGTCTTTTGTTTCAACAAGTGAGAGAATAAAGACATTTATAATGTTAAAAGAGATTTATATTTCAAATAAATCCTGGTCTTTTGAACTTTATATTCAAAGAATCCTGAAAAATAAAATCATCAAATAAGTTAATTTCAATCATTTAAGTTAATTTACACTATGAAAAAAAAAAAAATCATTTAGTGACAGTTATATGACAGCAAAGACAATACGAAAAGTAAAAAGAAAAGAGCATGCCCAATTAAATATCAAATATTTTCAATATCGAAAAGAAAAACAAGAAAAGAAAACACAATGGAAACAATATATTGCACATCCCTATATTTTTCTTCAACTATTTTAAACACTGTATCATGGGTGGGATACTGACCCTAAGATTTTAAACAGAAAGTGTAGGTGCAACTATAGGCGTCACCATAAGTGCCCTGCTGATAACTTCACAGATATTCATTATAAATTCAACTTTTAGGATATAAAAACATCAATGTCGCTGTCCCAGAAGTCTGTAAAGGCCAGGGGTGTCCATCCCTGCTCCCGGAGGGCCACTATCCTGCAAAGTTCAGCTTCAACCCCAATCAAACCCGAACCAGCTAAAGCCTTGTTTATACTCGACGCGTCGGCAAGAGCGCGAAGGTGCGCGCGGCAAAATGACGTAATTGCGGTGTGGGCGGTCGTGCGCGTTGGGTGCGCGAGACCCCATTTCGCCTGGCGGTGTGCACGGCACTTTTTGTAACATCGCGCGCGGCGCCGCATCCGAAGATGAACGACTTCGAGCCGAATCTGGCCGAACTGGTACGTCTGTACCAGCATGTTTATGATCCTTCTATACACATATACATTTGCATTGATGGGCGAACATAAAAGCCTCTCATTTTGTGAATAGGATCACATTTGCATTAAGGACCCAGTTTGCACTTGTCTAAAGTAACTGCTTACATTTACAAAATAAGCCTACAATAGCAGAAGTAAGCCCTCCTGATGAAATTAAGGTTCAAACACTCTTCAATAAGGCTTCAGTTGTTTAACTAGTTTGTACAAAAAAGTACAATAAACCTACTGCATTTATTACTCTTTTAATATGAATCAGCTATTAATAAACTACTAATAAACGGCTAACTACTTCTTCACTGCTGATTCCTGGTGGTTTAGAGGAGAATTACTCCGAGTCGCCCCCTGTCGTTTCACAGAATAGCACAACGGCGAGCGCGTCAAGTATAAACGCCTCGTCCGTTTGGAGAGGTGCGCGCGCAGTCAGCGGAGACTCGCGCTCGTGCGGACGCGTCGAGTATAAACAAGGCTTAAACAAGGTCTGGCTAGATACTTCCAAGCAGGTGTGTTAGGGCAAGTTGGAGATAAACTCTGCAGGACAGTGGCCCTCCATGATAGAGTTTTGAACACCTCTGGTATAGGCCTACCGGAAGATCCTAAAAAGCTGGTCTATTTCTGAGTCTCCATGGAAGAGCGGTTTCTTGGTGGCAAGTTCGGCAAAGATGGTACCAATACTCCAGACGTCTACAGGTGTGGAATAACGTGAGGCCCCCAGCAAGACTTCAGGAGCTCGGTACCACAGAGTGACCACCTGTGCAAACACACGGTGAGTAGAAGTACGTCAAGCCTAATTGATTACAGAACGCATTGAGCAGGGAGAAATTGCTGTCACTAAGATAATGAGTGTATGTACCTCATGTGTATATACTCTGACCGGGACTCCAAAGGCACGTGCGAGCCCGAAGTCTGCAAGCTTGATCACACCTTTATTATCAATCAGCAGGTTTTGGGGCTTCAGGTCACGATGCAGGACTCTGCGACAGTGGCAGAACAGAATCCCCTCGAGGATCTGATAGAGGTAACTCTACAAAGAGGACACATAGTTACAGTTACTTCCAGGTACAGACTCTAACCTTGGGACCTACTGTAAAAGCCAGAAATAAATCGATATAAAACCTGAGGAAAAGTAGTAGAATTTATTCATTCAAATGTGAAATAATAATCTGTATAGTGTTGAACATGCATTATCATTTCAAAGTTTGATTCATTTATTTGATCAAAAATACAGTAAAAACAGTAATATGAAATATTACTACAATTTAAAATAACATTTCTATTTTAATATATCATTTATTCCTGCTATGGGAAAGCCAAATTTTCAGCAGCCATTACTGCAGTCTTAAGTGTCACATGATCCTTCAGAAATCATTCTACGCTGATTTAGGGTTCAAGAAACATTTCTTATCAAGGTTGAAAATTTGTGCCGCTTACTATTTTTGTGTAAGCCGTGATGCAGTTTATTTTTTCAAGATAGTAGTGTATTATGGCAAACAGCCCCACTCTAAAGCAATACAAATGTTACTATATCATTACTTATGACTGGGCTAAGTTTTCATGTACAGTGGGGTTCAAAGGTCCATGTTAAAAAAAAAGTTAATGAAATAAATATTTAAGATTCTGCACCATTCATTAATTAAATAACCTAAGCAAAAGTGTGACATTGATCATGTGAACTCATCTTATACACTATATATTGCACCTTGACCAGCATGGGCTCCATGAACTGGCCAGATGGGATGGAGTCCAAATACTTCTTCAGATCCATGGACAGAAACTCAAACACCAAATATAACTTTGACTCCTGCATCAGCACATCCAGCAAGCTGTGAAAATGGGAACAGAGAAAAAAAAAATACAGTGGTGTATTATGATTTACATAGTTAACAAATGTAAATGTTTCAGTATAGACTACTAGAAATTAATAAAGACCCTTAAAAGGGATCATATGATGCATTTTCATGTTTTCCTTTTTCTTTAGTGTGTTATGTAGCTGTTTGTGCATGTATACGATCTGCTAAGTTACAAAGCTCAAAGTCTCCCACAAATAACTTTATTATTTCTAAAGGCGGAAGATCCAGACCTAGCTAAAACGCCTCGTTCGAAATCTCACTCCCAGACCCAAGTCACCATGTGGAAATATTTGCATAATGCCGGCCAAATGCATAAGCAAAGAAAGAAGGCGTGGCTTCAGATGTCACCGCCATGTTGTGGAGACTGCATTTCAATTCGAAAACAAAAGCACTTTATTTGGCCTTCCGAAAGTGAACACAATTAGGAATCAGTGGTTAAGATTCAGAATCAGAAGGTTAAGGAAACACTGTTCCAGAACAGTACAACCAAACTGTTCCATGTGTGCAGCCCATTTTATGGAAGAGTTTCATGAACCTGTGAGAGTACAAGGCCAGCTGTGCACAAAAGACTTTTCTAAAAAGAAATGGGGCAATTCCAAATTTGCTAGGGCAATATGGTGCTTCTGTATCAGAACCTGCAAGTATGTTTTATTATTTGTTAAACTATTTGCCATTGACTGTTCACAAAATGCAGAGTTTTTTGCAGTATAGTGTAACGCATTGTTTGTCGTTCTTACGATCAAAAACAGAGCTTACAACTTACGACTGTGAAACATTCTCCTGAAGTCGTGCTTGTAAAAATGCTTCAGATAGATCGGCTTGGTCATCTGCATTTCCTGAATCTGACTCGGGCTCAAACTGATATGGTAAAGCTGACGTCTTTATTAGCTGTCTTTATAATTGCTTTGGAAGCTGAAGCTCGTGATTATAGTAAGGGGCGTTACATTTCTGACACACACTTCTTGGTGTTCAGCCAATCACAACGCATTGGGTCAGCTCTCCAATCAGAGCACACTGCGCTTTTCAGAAGGAGGGAAGACTAGAAAGACTAGGCATAGAGCAGCTACAAAAATGTACAGTATGTGAAAAATAATAACATTAAAGCATGTTAACATTCTATTACACCCAATACACAAAATAATGATCTTTGAAAATAGCATCATATGACCCCTTTTAAGAAGCAAAATAAAATCATTACTCTCTCAATTTTTTTGGAGAGAGAAAAAAAAGAGAGAAGACATCTGCAAGTTCCAAACGCAGTTAAATACACGCAACCCACGATTTTTATGCAGTAAATCTGACTGAATCCAGATTCTTTATTCTAAACTTTGAGTTTTTGATTCTGTTTTGTGTAGATAAAGATGTTATGAAATCTCTCCGTCTCATACCGTACAACGTTTGGGTGCTGAAGCTCCTTGAGGAGGGAGATTTCTCTGACAGCAGTGCTGGGCACACCCTCCTCCTCACTCTCCAGGCGGATCTTCTTCATAGCCACCACCTGTCCAGTGGTTTTATTCCTGCCCTTATATACCACACCATATGTACCTAAAGAACACATACATGGATTTCTATTAGACATCTACAGAAAGAAATACCAGGAACTGGAACTGCCTTGAAACAAACTGACTGCACACTGAGAGAGAGAGAGGCCAGAGAACAATATAATGGTCGTATACAACTCAAAAAAAAAAAAAAAAAACACAAAGAAAATTCAACTTACCTTCACCAATTTTCTCTATCTTCAGATAGTCATCCATTTTTCTCAACAGTCTTTTTTTGAGGAAAAACAAAGGGTAGAAAAAGGTAAATTTACAGCATAACATTACTGATGCCAAAAGGAGCTCACCTTAAAAAGCTAGTGGCAGACAAACTTGTCTTTTTTTATTTCAATACACTATATATATATAAAAATATATGTATACATTTATTTATATACACATGAGGTATAAAAGACTGACTAAACACATTTATAAACATTCATTACAACTTTTAGCTTTGACATCATGAATATATTCATAACACACAGTGACATTTCTGATGAGTTATAATTTTATGCTTATGAAAACACCAAGTCCCATTTTTATATCCATGTTTTGCAAAAGAAAATGTGGCCACGTTAAATCAAAATGCAACGGAAACATGGTTAAAACCAAGGAAAGGCGACAAAGACCGTGATCTGCTTTTATTTAGGAACTATATTTGAGAATCACATCAACCAAAATATTATTTACAAGTATAAACTGCATGTTGAAGTTAAATAGCTAAGTTAAGTAACTTTAAGTTAGTTTTTTGCCTGTGGGGCCTCATCAACTTTAAAACGTTCAACGATCAGAATCAAGATTGATAACAGGCAATCATCTTCATGTATTTAAAAACTCACCTGTTCTGTAACTATATCTAATCTGGATGAATATCCAAACCCTCCTATTTTCTTCAGATATCTTGATGATTTAAGTTTTTGAGAAGAGAAAGAGCGTGCGGATGTTGTATCTCGCTGCTGAACTGCGAGTTCCTAGATTCAAACTGGCCGCTTAGACTTAATTCAAAGCAGCCAATCGGAGTTCTCGGTGGACTTCAAACTAACCAATTAGATGGTAGGGCGGTTAGGAGCGGGAGCGTACGTCTGTCCGAGAGTACGTGCGCGTGCCCAGTGGTTTGTTTGTTCAATATTGTGCAGGTACTAGGGAATAGTGGTATGGACATTCCCCATTTTCCACTGTGACAGATGTTCGCTGCTACAGAATCGTTGGTAGTGTTCAAGAAAACATTTTCCCTTTTTAATCTATAGGTTGCTTTAAAAGTCTCACTTGTTGTTTTTAATTCCATACAACAAACAAATGATTACAAGGACACATAATCATGTGCCCCACATATGTTTTTTGTGATTTTTTTATGCCATTACATTGTTTGGAGCACTTTACTTTTTTAAAATACCCTTTTATTGTGATTTTAATTAAAAAGAGATGGTAACTAGCCTTTGAAATTTCAAACAAATAATCCATCTTTCAACTAATTTAATTCACAAATTTGTGCAGAATGTTTTTTTTTAGCTTGACTTACATTTTTTTGACTTACTTTACCCTGTTTAGACTGATGCTTGACTATTATTTAAGTGTTATTTATATACTATTTGCAGTATTTATTAATATTTTGTTTATCATATTTTTATTTTATTTTATTTTATTTATCCTCTGTAGAGGAAACCAGGGAAATAAAATGGCATGATAACACATGTATTGGCAAAAACAATGTTTTCTTTTTTCATTTACCAATCAATTTTAGGTTTCAGGCTATTTTTAAACAAACTTTATATAAAAATGATTCTCAACTATGTCGAGTAAGATATAACAGAATGATTTGATATAGTATTTTACTTTATGCAATATGTGTGTAAAATGGCCAAAAATGGGTAGTCCCATACAATCTAGGCCTACATTGTATCAAATTTGCATATTAATGTGTTCTTGGGTTAACATGTAATGAAAAAGAAGTGTAATAATGGAAGTATTAACTTGGCAACATTTTCACAAGAATATCTCATATTTCATATTGATGTATAATTTATTTCCATATTATCTTGTGTCTCCCCAAAATGCCTGATTAACATGCTGTAAATCCTGATGTCGTCAGAGGACATGTATGAAATCAATGCTGAAAATCATGTTTTTTTGTAACAGAAAGTCATATTCTGATTTGAAACCCCATAACATTTTCCTGAGATGTTTATTTACGACAAATATTATCATATTTCCATAAGAGTGCAACATTTGATAATTCAGTCAATGGCAGTCATTTTTAAAGACCAAGGAGAGGGAGTTGTCATGGTGAAACCTACAAACATTTGGTTTCTCTGAAAAGCTCTGAACGTTCTCTTTACAGGACATCCAGACTGTGACATTCGCTAAAATATAATGTCTTTTACAGAGGAAAAAAGTCTATGCCTGGGTCTCAGGAGGTTATAGTTGTTTTGTCTGTCTGTCAAGATCTGTACACATCAGGGTTTTTTTTTTTTTACAGTGTGTGGTACACACATGCACATACAAACATATAATCCTCTGTTTGACCACTTGGCGTCACTGTTTGACCGCTGTATTTAGTAGGCTAGGCTATCAGATGTGCACCAGTGAGAGCGCTGTTTTGTAAATCAGAGGGAAATCACTTACATTTTATTCGTCCCCTAGACATTACGAAAGAAAGAAAAAAGTGTGTTGTACAAAAAATAAATAAATAAATAAACATGTTTTTCTACATGTATACCAGTCCACTTAGCACGTGTATACACTATCAGAACATTTTAATGTAAGGTCTCTAAGTGAAAACAAAAATTGTAATAAAGTTTGTTTTTATTCAACTCCTCAAAAGAGCTATTTAAAAACTCTCAAAAGGCCAATGAAGCATAACTAGGCTGTCTAATTACAGAGAGATAAAGGAGGCTTAGTCCCCAGGATAAAATCTCAATTCAAAAGCCAAATCCTCAGAGGTAGAGACTTTAATTAAAGAAGTGATTAATGACAAATTATTAAGATGCATGTTTGAGCCGCCCTGATTGGCTGAAGAAACGAACACTTTAAAGCTCCAGTCCGTAACTTTTTTGGGTTAAAAATTATCCAAAATAAATTTTTGAACAAGTACATAACCAGCCAGTGTTCAAAACTATCTGCTGGCCTTAGCTCGATTCAAAACGGTAAGCTTGTAATAATGTTTTTAACTCCAGTGGTACTGGTGGATTTCCGCGGGAAATTCGAGCATGTCTTTGCGTCATTACGTCACATCTGTGCACATAAAGAAGGTGTCTCGGCTAGTAGGCTATATTGCCTGTGAGGATGTTGGAGTTGGAGATTTATAGCCTTTTCTCACAGTACTTGATATAATTAACCTTATTAATTTGATGGCGGATCCAGAAAGGTTCAAACGACGATCACTACAACTGGAGATTCACCGTCGTTAGTAACCGAGTACGTTACTCACCAATCATTTCCCTCTGATTTTAGGAATAACTTGGACTAAAGAAGGTCTCAATTTTCGGACAGGAATGTTTCGGACAGGATCCACTTCAAGGATCATCAAAATATGTTGAACCAGGAACATGTCTTACTTGGCAAATTCACGGTGACCATTGCCAGCGTTCTAAATGTACATGTAAAGGATAATTTAGGCTAGATTTTTATCACTCCATTTTTATCTCATGGTTGTGAAATTAAAAAAAAATCTAGTGTTTTTTGTTTCTTTTTAAATATTTCTATATAGTTTTTGTTCATTTTTATTTCTGTTTTATTTTTAGTTATTTTAGTACATTACGATAACTAAATAAATATGAGATATCTTTCTTTGGCTATAGCTGAAATTTTATTTCAGGTTTTAGTTAACTATAATGGCCGTTCCAGAGAGGCATGTAACACATTTTTTTTTTTATCACATATTTGTTTTTGTCTGTTAATACGCTACAGTCTGTAGTCTGACGTCTCTGAGAGAGACTGAAACACTCAGCTGGAGTCTTCAGGGAGGAAGATGAGCCTTGTGTATTTTGTGTCCCGTGTGAGAGATAGAGATGTGTGTGTGTGTTTACATGAGCTTGTTTTTGAGAGAAAGGTGTGCTGAAAAGAAAGAGGTCATGATGAAGGGGGTTGAGAGTGGGGTACTGACCTAGAGACAGGGGAGTAGCCAAATGCTACAAATAGTTTTTAGGACACTGAGATTTTGGGGCAAGGGAGAGCTGTTGTGTGTTTGAGCGATTTTATTTGAATGCGTATGTCAAATGTAGGGCGAATGCAGGACCAAAGAGGATTCCCTCACCTAGATTTCACACGACCTTCATGTGTGAAAAACTACAGCAATTAATGAGTGCATTTGAAAACTGGCTATTTATAAAGATCTGGTTAGGTCAAAACATTTACATTAAGCTGACGACCGTATAGGCCTTCACTGTCGGCTTAATAACCATAATCGAAAAATTAATGTAAACACACTTAATGTCGCATAATTAGTTTTTTGACTGAAAGTACTTCATATATATCTACATTTAAATAATGCTGTAGAACTATCATAATATTCTGTATTGAATATTGTCCATTTTCTCTCTCCCTGCGCTGAATAGACTCTGACATTAGCATTCCTACCCAGGCTTGGTTGCCATGGTGAAAGAATGTGGTTTCCTGGCGTTGCCATGGGGATTTCCTCCCTGAACATTTCTTCAGCAATCATACACGTGTCTTTTCATGATTTATTCCTTCTCTCTCTCTCTCTCTCTCTCTCTCTCTCTCTCTCTCTCTCTCTCTCTCTCAATCACACTGTCTTTTTTGTCTTTCCCTGAGATTGTCTGTCTCCCCTGCTGAGGATCCTGCAGTTGGTGTAACATGGTAAAGAACAGTTGATGAGTCTTGATTCCCTTCAGATGAAGATGAAGGTTTTCTCAGGGTGACCTTGAGCAAGCGTGACCACATTACTTTTCTCATCTCACATATACAGACACACAGATTTGCTCAAACGAGTGCACCTTGAGCAGAAATGATCAGCTAACAGGCACATAATATCACCCACTCACCCGGCCGCCCCCATGCGCACATTATATGAGTTTCTTGTGCTTGTATTTATCAGGAGGTTCCTGAGGAAAACATGCTGTAGTGCTAACAAGACTCATTATGACAGCAGTCTTATTAAATGGCCTCTGGGTGAAACAACATGTGAGATCCTGTTATGTGATCTCTCTACTGCTATTTCCTAATAACAAGCTAAAAAAATATTCAGAAATATTTTATGGCCTTCACCTAGCTGACATTGGTTATTATTTCATTTAACACCCTTAAAGGAGGGATATAATTTTATATAAATATAAAAGTATAATTTTTAATATGACCTTTTAATTATGTGTAAAATAAATGATAATGATTAGCCACAACTAACTAGCATGCTGCTTTTTCCTATAGATGTTTTATTTGGTAATGAAACAGAAATATTTGCAGGTAATGAGAGTATTCAGATATACGAATGATAACAATTACATATAGGATTATTAATATCCCATTTATGCATTTGGTAGATTTTTTTTTTTTTGCATTCAAGGTACTGTATACATTTTATCAGGTAAGGCATTCCTTTTTATATCATTACATATCAATGTAATATGATTTCTGAATAATATTCTGGTAATTTTCTGTATTTGTATATGAGAATTGCATGATCCATTCCTTGCAAAAAAAGTAATTTTCTTAATTATTATTTTGTATTGTTTTTTCCCCTGTAAAAAATATTTAAACATTCTAAATTACATTTTCAAATTACCCCATTGACATTTTATTTTGTTCTTGATGTAAGCATAAAACAAAAATCTTTGGTCAAAAGAGTAAAAAAAAAAAAGTTTTCAAATTCCAATTCAAGATATACCCTACTTATAATAATTTGAATTTGATTTTAATAACAACTTATATAATTGTGTTTATTTATAATTTGATTTTACAGCACATTCGCATTAGGTTTATGAATTAAAGGAAAATATTTATACAGTGTTGAAATGACTCGAAATCCTGCTCCAAGGCAATTGAAACACATATGTTTTAGAGTGTTATACCACAGATAAGCTCTATAAATAATTTTCTCAATGTCTGCAGATTTAGCCTATATTGGCAATCTGAAAGACTAGGCAGTAATGTACTGGTAATTTCCAGCCTCATCATTGTCCTTTATTTTGTATTTGTGTGTGTGTGTGTGTGTTTGTGTGTGTGTGTGTGTGTGTGTGTGTGTGTGCGTGTGCGTGTGTGATTTGTAAAGGCTCTTCACAGCAGGTGTTCTTAATATTACTGTGAAGTGGACAAAAATGAACCTGTGTACGTCCGCCAAACATTTTACATTTCTACTGAGGGAACCCGTCATTCCTGATACGAATTCATCAGTCTGTAAATCAGTTTTATCTTTTCTCAGCTTTTCTTTGCCAGACAGTTTCTGTCACAAGGTATAAGTGTTCACATATACCTGATCATTGGACAACCTTATTAGTTGGTGTATATTTGTGTATTCAGTGTGTGCATGAGCATGTTGTTTGTGGTTTGGAGTATATTTGAAGGCTCTGACCATGCCAGATCGACGGAAGTCTTTTTAACACTTCTATCAACACATACTTTATCTCCTCCTCTCTTTCTGTCTCAGTTTGTCCATTTGACCTCTAATAAAGGTCACTTCCTCTTCAGTAATCTCGTAGCATGCAGTGTATGTGGGCTCAGGTTTTGTTTGCGTGCATGAGTGTTTCACTGCTGAGTGTGTACATCTATGCATTTGGAAAGAGTGTGAGAGAGTCAACAGTGAGGACATAGATTTAAATGTAAAAAGGCGGGCTGATTTACATGTGATATATACGTTTTCTGACTATTTATGTGAGTCTATAGGCCTATATTAAAATATATATTAAAAAGAAAATAATTATTTTAAATTCACAACATGACTGTTTTTACTGTATTTTTGATCAAATACTTCAAAAATATTAAGAAATCTTACAGACTCCAAACTTGAGAACGATATTATCCTTATTAATTTGACATTTTTGAGTAAACAATTAAGGAAACAATAAAAAAATATGGTTTTCTTTTTTAAGCGAACTGAGATTTGTTTCACCCTTTTTTTCCCTCTATATTTGATGTCTATCTTCTGTTTTTCTTTCCTTTCCTCCTGCTAAACTTTTGTCTGTGTGTGTGTCTTAACACCGCTCTACTCTCTGACCTGACCAAACACTTTTGGCACACATTAATTAGGCATGTTTAGCTGACTCTCTCTCTCTCTCTCTCTCTCTCTCTCTCTCTCTCTCTCTCTCTCTCTCTCTCTCTCTCTCTCTCTCTCTCTCTCTCTCTCTCTCTCTCTCTCTCCCTCTTTCTCTCTCTGACAGAACAGACCAATGTATTTCGTTTTGTGCTCTGCTGTGGTCAGCCCTCCTAGCCGCTCTGTTTTATCTACCTGGCCTTTGTAGGCACTTACACAGTGCTTTATTAGGTTGTTCGGCGCTGTGAAAGAGTTGTGTTGCATTAGCTCTAGGTCAGCAGGTTGGGAAGGCTTTGTTAGGGTTCTCAAACTGACCTCCCACTCCTATCCTTAAAGCACTGCTCTGAAATCTTCCCCGCCCACAGACAGTTGGCCAGCTTTATCATTTCTGCTCTCATTTTTACACCTCATATTGATGATGAATTATAGAGGGTTTAATTAGCCTGCTAAAGGAGAGCAGAATGGCTGAGGAAGCAGAATCTTGCTTGGACAGTGATTATGAGAAATGCCTGAGCTAATAAACATGCTAAGTATGGTGGACCGTTGCCTTCAGAGGTCACTGCCACTGGAAACATTATTTGTTGTAAGTTTTAACAACAAAATGAACATTAACAAATAATCCTACTCATCCATATTCTCATTTTAGAGGCAGTACACCACAAAATAAGCATTCTTGACTTTGTTTATAAAAATTAAAGTAGGCCTATTCTCTAAATAATCCAGCTCAAACTTAGTCTAGATATACTCTAGTCTAGAGGTACTATGCACTTCATTTAATGACTATTGCCAAGTCCTTATTGCACCTCTCAATACACAATTTTTACCTCCAAATGACAAGATTGTTTTTATTTTGCTCATTAATTTGAAAAGAATATTTAAAAGTAGGCTAGACTATGTAACTTTTTTGTTTAAAATAACACAATTTAAATAATGAGCCAATATATTATTGATCATTCCGAAACGGATTTTTGTCTTATCCTGATTAGCTATGCATGTCTGAGTGTTTTCTTTCTGTGTGGTTTATAGACCGATTTCGCGTGAAATTGCATACATGCGTGCGTCACTTGCCCGTGCGTATTTCGTCATATCCGTAAAATAGAGAATTTTTTTTTCTTTTTAAATTCCGTAAAATAGAGAAACATAGGTCACAAAGAGCGAGAAAGGTCGACATGGAGAATGCTAAGTTAAATCTCAAACCTCCGGAGAATCAACTGTTTTTTGTTTTGTTTTTGTTTTAAAAAAAGAAAAGATTCTGCTGGCAAAGAGAACACGACAGAGATTGGATTGGCTTTTCGGAGAGGGCAAGAACTGAGGAATTTAAAATGTTAACGTTACAGTAAAAGTGACGCATGGCGTTTTTATTAATTGAGTAAAGTATTTTGTTCAAACATTGGATGGTAACATTTTATTTTAATGGTCCCCCGTAGACATTCCGTTGACTATAAGTAACATTTCAACAACATGTCAACTATCTCATAGAGTAGGCTATAGTAGACTGTGTGCTTAATATCTGATACTTAATTAATACTTTAATTTTGATGCTCCCCCAACAGACATTCAACGGACTATATAACTTTGCAAGTAGCCTACAACTTATTCTACTAACGTTACTAACCCCAACCCCCTACTTCCTAACCTAAATTCAACTAATATTCTAATGCGAGTTAATTGACATGTAACGTTACTAGGTGCAGCATTAATTACAGTTAACTAAAAGTCTTAAGGGGACTTAAATGAATTGGATATGTAGCTTTTATGTAGTTCATTGCAAAGCATTAGGCCTATCTATTGTACTTGGAAATTATTTTCAAGGAAGCACCGTGTCCATTAATGGTAACGTCTTCAGTTAGTCAGCATTTTAACTAACTTAATAGAGGGACAAAACTGAAGTGAATATATTCGTTCGTCGTAACTAACGTTAGAAGTTATCTTTTTCACATCATCACGTCACCACCAGAGATGTTTATCTCAGTGAAGAAAGTAGCCTACACGGAAGTTTTTTTTTTGGCGTTGTATTTCGTGTCGCGCTTTTGTTAATCTTGATTTCTCACAACTTTTATGCTTTTTAGGGCGAGACGGAGTGAAGCCTACAAGTCACACGAACGCGCACGTCGCCAAAACATTTATTATTTTTGTTAAATAATACATTTTGGCTAATCTCGCAAAAACCTACTATTTCACAGCACAGCATTATATAACAAATCAGCATGTAGGGAAAAATTATACAAAAACAGACGTACCTAGTCTGTATTTAAACACAAATATATTGATCAGCAAGCATGGTTCATGGTAACACCGGGTGGAAGTGTGGAGCTGTGAGAAGCAGCAGCTCTGATGTATGTGAGGAAACCAGTGGAACTAAAAGAGCTTCAGTTTTTTTCCCCTCATGACTGTTGCCACGGTTACCCATGACATCTCTTTTCCTGGAAATGCAAAAGCACAGTCACTGGTTCCTTTATTCTTTTGCTCCCTTTCTTGCAGCATCAGATCTTCCAAAGGAGGTAAGAGCCATCTCTTGTTCATCCTGACACTCTTCATGTGACTGTCTCTCTCTCTCTCTTGGGAGAATCACACATTATTCACAGGTTCCCAAAAGCGTACAAGTGGGCTGGCAAGAGAGTGTAACCATGGTGATTGGGTAATGGAGTGATCACCGTAGCAACATGGCTTGACAGGTGGATGGAAGGACTAACAAGGCTTGTGATTATGTCTCTCTGTCTGTAATTGGCCAATTCCTGTCTCCCACTTAATCAGAGACTGCTATATTTTTTACAAAAATTAGCAGCACAAAAGGAAATGAGCCTATCAGCACTGATCTGCTTAGTATGCCCTCAAGACACTATTTGAATAGCAAAGTACAAGTACACCATAATTTTGAACCCATAGTACTCATAGTACTTATGCTATTAATACACAGTCCTATCCAACTTTGCATACTTTACAGCTGTGATTACACAATAAAGATCCATAATGTGGAGTGGTTGAATATAGATATTTGGAGAAGAGATAAACCGAACGATAGATAGAAAGATTTGTGTACGTGTGCCTAAGAGCAAGATTATAAGTAAAAGCAATATATTTCTGTGTGTGTGTTTCAGAGCTGACAGGGCACTTGAGCACTGAGGCAGAGCCAGGCGGTCACTTTGGAAAATAAGCTCTGGATACCCACACTCCCAGAGAAGGGGTGAAAAAGGCTGAAATCACAGACTTTCACTGGAAAAGAAGTGGGCAGCACAGACAGACCCAGAGCTCTGATGCCCAGTGGTGTTATGCAAATCTTGGACCCCCGCGGGAATCGTGAGGCGAGGCATCAGGTGGTCACGTCATAATATTTGTATAAGGGATGAACTTGTTTTGCTGATGAATTAGGATAAGGACAATTTAACCCTGCTTTATCCTTTCTGTGCTGTAATATTTGACCATTTAGAAGTTATCGGCCAGGATAATAATAAAAGGTAACCTCAAGAATTGTAATATCGGTGCATCCCTACTGATATTACGTGGTCTTTTTAAAAGACATGTCAGTTATGTACACTACTCTTTTAAAGTTTGAGGCCTGTAAGATTTTTTTTAATGTTTTGAAAGACGTCTCTAATGCTCACCAAGGCTGCCTTTATTTGATCAAAAATACAGTAAAAACAGTAATATTGTGAAATATTATTATAGTTTAAAATAACAGTTTTCTATCTTAATAGATTTTAAAATGTAAATTATTTCTGTGATGTAAAGCTGAATTTTCAGCATCATTACTTCAGTGTCACATGATCATTCATAAATCATTCTAATATGCTGATTTGATACTCAAGAAATATTTATTATTATTATCAATGTTGAAACTGAGACAGTTGAAACTGTTCAGTATTTTTGTGGAATACATTTTGTCAGGATTATTTGATGAATAGAAAGTTCAGAAGAACAGCATTTATTTGAAAACAAATTTTTTCACTGTTATTTTTTTAATCAATTTACTTGCTGAATAAAGGTATTCTGCAGGGATACAAAACCATTCATCAACATTCAAGCTTTTCTGTGGCATAACATTTATTTAAACACATACTTGCTACTTTAATGTAGCTTCTTTGCAGAGTAAAATTATTCCATAATATAACCACAATATAACTGACTAATACTGCCATGAGAGGGTCCCCGCAAAGGGTCAAGGATCCCCCTTCACTGTTGATTAAGACGAGGAACATTCCAGATTATGAGGTAGAGAGAGATGTATCAGTAGACTGAGAATTCAGAAACATTTAGATGCGGTTTAGTGTTCTGAAGAGCAAGCGTGCAGTTGTCAAGCACTGTTATAGACTGAGCTTCTATTTGCTGTGGCATTATCCTGCTAAAAGCAGCTAAGCTGATTTATATCTGATGGTTTGCTTTGATCTTCATTGTTCGAGACAGGACCGGGGCTCACTCTGTCCCAATTTGCCATGGCACCAATTCATTTTTCCTGATTGAGCTAGATAATGTCATCCAGTCCATTTTAAATAAAGTTATTTCAAACTATATTGAAATTTAATGGGACCTTTTCAGCACAAATTAGCTTTTTGTGGTTAAATATGAATGGTAGTGCAATCACAGTACATATAAAGTCAAATTCAGTCCCAGTTTTGGATATATTAGTCATATGTCTACTGTTACTTAAAGCCAATGAACAACAGAACAGTGTCACTTAGTTCTGTGATTAGTCACGTTGTCACGGCAACTGCCGATTGGGATGCCCAGGTGGCCACACTGAGTGGGCTGAAATTCGTGAAGCATTTACATATGGCAAAGCTTCCTAATGTTGGTATGAAATGATGTGAACAGGATTAGAGTGTCTAAATTAAGGTTTTATTTAACCGAGTTCAGCCAACCACAGCACAAGCTATGAGAAAAGCACACATTACTGTGCACAACTGGCTTGGCTGTGTCAACACTTATGAATGACAGACAGGGTTGTATTACGTTTAAACACCTCATGTTGATCCAGCTTTTATTTAAAATCGTTAGTTTTACACGATGAGAACCGCACATATAGAAATTAGTTTTCTTCTGGATCTCAACACACAAATTAAAAGTAACTACATTTACTTTCACTGACCTCTTACAACTTTTGTTGTAAGAGATCAGTGAAAGCAAGTAAATGTAGTTACGTGACATGTGTTTTGAGATCCAGAAAAAAACTAATTTCTATTTACCCTCTCTAATTTGATCCTTCTTTCCTCTCTTCCGTTAGTTTCTTTTCTTACAGTTTGTTTGGTAGATGTACATATACTGTGAATGTTCATCAGCGTTCTAGATATACTGCATTAGTGGTGGGGATTTTAGAGTGTCTTTCTGTATGTTACATTGTAATGCCAGTTGGTGGCAACAAGTGACTAGCTTTATAAGTGAGTCAGTGTGTGTATTCACACCAGGAAAGTCCACTAGTTCACTTGCTTTGGTCCGGACCAAATACGATGTTGATTTTTTTTGTATTTGGTGTGGTTCGCTTTCACACTGCCCTTTTTGCAAGTGAACCAAAATTTGTAAACAAAACCACACGTGTGCTTAAGGTCATCCATTCATTGGACAGAAATTCTAACCGTACCAGAGTTCGTTTGGAACCGGACCGAGACCACCTCTTCAGCTGGGTCTCGTTACGGTTGTTTGGTCCACACCCGAGTGCGATTGCTCACACCTGCCCAAACACACCAAGGAGGGAAACAAACTTGAATCGAACCAAACAAGACAGGTGTGGATACACCCATAGATTCATTAATTCAACCGGTTCGATCGAACACTGATTAATTCAAGAACAAAACCAGTCTTTACGATTGAGTAATTTAATCATTCACTCATCCTATTTTTTCTAATTATTGATTCATTCAGGAACGAAACACGTGACTGTCTTTATGAGTGAGTCATTGAATCATTTACTTAACCTATTAGTTCAAAAACACAGATTCATTTAGAAACAACACACTGCTACTGTCTGGCTAGGAGACGCTTGGAGTGGCTTTATTGCATCAAATATATATGTAACTTTGCTCACAGCTGATTGGTCCAGTTTTGGTCTGTGATCTCTAACCCAGAATAAAACCTGCTCCAGAGCAGGTTAGCCGTGTAGCGTAAGTTACTATGGCCGCTAAAAACCAATCCACCTTCATTAAAACCCCCCCTCCCAAAAATAACAAAAAACAGAGTTTGCATAAACTTACCTTGGTAGGAACTGAAACCGGCTTCATAAAACAAGCCTCTGAATATCAGCACGACTGTTATTACAGCCAAATTGCTTGTGGGATATTTCTTAATCACAGACTGATTTTATATTCTATTTTGTCAAATCATTAAGTTAAATCATTAATCATGGGGACCTGTTTGATATATTGTCATCTAGCTGGTCTAAAAGGTTCATTCATGTAAATTTGGCAACAGACTGCCAGAATGTCGCCATACCACACGTTTCAACAAAAGGCTTAGACTCACGTGATCATTAATTATACGGTGCTGTTGCTATCTGGGAGATACGCCCTGTAATTTGTGGCAAACCGCAGAGATACCTGAAGAGAAACTATTGACATCTGCACGCAACTGTATTTGATCATGTATTGTTGTATACCTCCCTACGTTTTGTCAGAAACGTTTTGAATGTCAGGATTAGGAACTGCATCACACTCTAATGCTGGTAACCATGATTATTTTGATGATTGATGATTTTGCATGTTCGGTGTTGAGTTTTCATTCTTCAGGTCCTGAAACAATATTCCTGTCAAACAGACACTAATGATTTAAGCCCTAAACCTAAAAGCAGAGAGAAAAAACCCCCAGACCTAAGCCTAAACCTGATCTTTTAAAATCTGATGTTTCTCATGTTCTATTTTTCATTGTCAGGTATGGCTTAGTCTGGATTTTAAAATCATACAGAGATGATGTTGTATTATATCTTTGTTTATATTTTACAGTTACAATCCACAGATGTGATGTCTGGAGGCCGGGACGGTAACAGTGCTTATATACTTCTGTGTTGACATAGAGTGACAGTCTTTGAGGCTGTTTCAGGTTCCTCTACAGCTCGCAGGATGCTGGCCACACTTTAGGACAGGTCAGTCTTAAAGAACACTTATTATTTATGGTGCTAACCACCAGAGGGCGGAACAAAGAGGCAGCAAATTTGTGAGCGCTGAGTTTGTGTGTGCGCCTGAGAGCAGAATCGGTCACTGCCGACTGGAGGTAGTCCCTCACGTCCCTGCAATAAGCTGTGTACATCACACACACACACACAGATACAAAGAGAGGCATACACACATTATAAATTATTCATGAGAGAGGTGGAAGTCAGTCACAGTGACACGCAAAATCACTGACTAACGCCTTACAGATAAACAGAGCTTGTTTTTTTTTGGGATGGTGGAGATCATTTATGGGTGTGTGAAACTGTGGGTGGAGCGTCTATGTGTGTGAGAGTGTGTTGTCAGTGATGTGCTGTAGGGCCAGAAGCTTTTGGTTGGCCAAGCCCAGCCGTCTGTGACCAGATTACTGCCTTTCTCCTCATCCCCCCCCCCCCATTCCTCTCTCTTTTTGACACTCGCTAACTCTTTCACTCTCCTCCAATTTCCCTCCTCCCATTCCCTCTCTCTTCTCTTTTCCTGTATTCATCGCTCTCTGTTGATGATTCTGTTATCCAAATGGAGAGGAGGAGAAAGAAAGCTGGCTGTTGGGCCGCCATGTCTGTGCGCTCGCTGAAGAACATTATATCACAAACCCCTTGAGAAAGACAAATGTTATTGCATGTTTTTCTAACAAATAAAGCAAGGATGTAACCACCAGATTCATCTTGTAAATATTCAGGTTAATGGGTGATTCTTAGAGGAATTGTTTCCTTGAAAAATTAAAATGTTGTCATTTACTCATCCTCATGATGTTCCAAATAATTAGCCTATATTTGCCTTTACCAAACATAATAGAAATTGCAGCCTGTGTGAGAGTGCGTATGGCATATACATGTATGTGCTGTTTGAATGTTAATTAATAATTGTTGAAAATAGTTCAGTGTAAAATTAGAATTGGAGGGGTGTTTTTAAAATTAAGATTCAATTTGAAGTATTTTATTTTTTACTCTATTAACATAAAATATCACTAATATACAAATAAAACTGAAAGGGGGAAACAATTCTGTTAAATAAGAAAAATGTCTAATAGAAATATCTTTTGGTCCCTATTGTACATTCACGTATGCACATACCGTTTAAAAGTTTGTTGTGGGTACGTTTTTTTTTCAAAGAAATGAATATTTTATTCAGTAAGGATGCGTTAAATTGATAAAAAATTACTTTAAAGAGTTCAACGTTGTTACAAAGAGTTCTATTTCAAATAAATTAAAGAATCCTGAAAAAAATGTATCACAGTTTCCACAAAAATATATTAATCAGCACAGCTTTTGTCAACAAGATAATGTTTTTAAGCACCAAATCAGCATATGATTTCTGAAGGATGATGTGACACTGAAGTAATGGCTGCTTAAAATTCAGCTTTGTGATCACAGAAATAAATACATTTTAAAATATATTAAAATAGAAAAATGTCATAATATTATTGTTTTTACTGTATATTTACTAAAATAAAAGCAGCTTTGGTTAGCATAAGACACTTAAAACAACATCTTGTCAACCCTGAACTTTTGAACGGTAGTCTATATCTACAATAAAATAATACAAACTAGTTCTATTAATAAAATAAAAGTAAAAATAAAACTCTGTAGGTTTCACTACACAAATGTTTCTAATCTCTCTCTCTCTGTTCCCTGCCTCTCTCTCCCTGTTAGTAAGCTGATCTCTTGGCACCGTGCTGGAGGAGTCTTCCTTTTCTGGAAGGACCTGATGCATGCTGGTCCAGCCCTGCACATACACACACATTTACATACCCTCATGCACACGTACACACACAGCACAGAGGTGTCACATTTAATATTTCACTCTGTGCACACTTGCAAACGCGCACACATTCTCAGAGAGCACATGAGCGGACTATTGGCAGCAGTCTGAATGGATCTCCTTTTACTGTGTGAGAATAAGAGTTTCTCTGTCATTTACAGCTATTGTGCTTTCTTTCATGTCATTTAATTGTTCTTTTACACCATTTTGTTTCACTCTTATTTAATGTGTTCTCTCCCCCATCTCTCTTTCTCTTTCTCTCTCTTTTTCCTTCTCTCTCTCTCTCTCTCTCTCTCTCTCTCTCTCTCTCTCTCTCTCTCTCTCTCTCTCTCTCTCTCTCTCTCTCTCTCTCTCTCTCTCTCTCTCTCTCTCTCTCTCTCTCTCTAAGAATATTAGGAGCGTCTGTGTGGGTGTCCTTAACAGATCAAAGTAGGTAGGCTATTCAACAGGATTACACTCCCCTGTATTTCTTCTTTCTCTGATCTAAACTAATCTGCCCATCAACATATCATTTCTTTTTCCTGTCTCTCCGTGTCCCCTCCTTCT
This sequence comes from Gila orcuttii, assembly GCA_026230005.1. Taxonomy (NCBI): domain Eukaryota; kingdom Metazoa; phylum Chordata; class Actinopteri; order Cypriniformes; family Leuciscidae; genus Gila; species Gila orcuttii. The sequence continues at coordinate 30,035,476 of JAPDVR010000013.1, read as the reverse complement.
CTCCCTCACTCTCTCTTTCGCTCCACTATCTCTCCACACCCTTTCTGGGGAACACCGGACAGAAGAAGGCGAGTCTTCTGGAACAGAGAGGGAGAGAGTTCACACAAGAGAGCGTGCGCTCGCCTCTCAGCATCTCTCTCATAAACAAACACCATCAGCAAAGCTTTAATGGACTTCTCTGCCTGGTCCGCGTTGATCCGAGTGGATGTTGGAATAAGGAGGATCACTCAGGGTGTCTGATTGGATCAGCTTTCCCAAAATGAGTGAAGAAGCCAAAGAAAAAAGTAGCTCCAAACCAGCGCACCGTAAAAAGAAAGGAAAGAAGGTAAGATAGAATTGCATAATGTTGTGTTATTGTGGTTTTGGCTGTTGTTTCCTCAAGGGCTCATGATGGATTGATGAAGATGCTTTAAACCCACTGAGAGCTAAAAAAAAAAAAAGCCAATGAGGGAGATGTATGTCAGACGTTTGATTTGGAACTATGGGTATTTGATTTTTAGTATCGATTGTTATTTTTTATCGGAAGACTGCTATCCTAATGTATTGACTCTATTGTCATTTGTGTTGGCTGTCAATCAGTATATTTAAATATTTTTTTCCCCACAATTTTTTCAATTTTATTTACCAAAACATAGCCTTTTTGTGTGAGCATACATGTGCGTGTTTCACCGTGAGGCATGTTTTGCTAGATGATTTCTTAGTATTCAGAAGATGGTTATTAGTGGGTGTGGTTTAGGTCAATAGGTCGATCAGCCTATTTAAAAAAAAATGTTTTACTTAATTTTTGCGAGTGAGATGAAAAGAGGACGTGCAAACGGTCATGCATTCATAACGGCATGTCCATCTCATGAGGCTGTGTATACTGAGCTTTATGCTGTTTGTTTGTTTATATGTGATGTTATAAGACACTTTGTGTTGTGGTCTTTTCAGAAGTGTATTTGTGGAAGCACAAGTTTGTGCATGCTTGTTTACGCATCTGTGCGTTTGAATGTCTCTCTATATCTGAATTTGCAGATTGTGGAATGCTGTGTGATTGACAGGTCCTGTCACTCAGTTATTTGGGAATTGTTTTACCCAGGAATCATGTGTGCCACATACACGCACACTGAAATGACATGCATATTTTAACATAAATATACAAACCTGATTATCAGCATGTCAGTTAATGTCAGATGTGTATGTAGTCTGATGTCTGAAACAAATACTTTAAAGCAGTTGCTCTTCTTTGGTTTTGAAGCTAATGGTATCTTTGAGCCCTCAAGGGAACAACTCCCCCATTCCAACACACACCTCAACAATTAAAGGATTTTCACCTATTGCCAGTGGCCCCTCCATTTTTGGCTGTAGTTCTGTGTGTGTGTTTGAGTGTGTACTTGTTCTTAATGAGTCATGTGGTGTGTGGAAATTCTTATGTCGAAATAACATTCATATTTAAAAACACACAAACTGAGAGCCGCTGAAACACACTTACACATAGTAATGTTCACGTTACCGAACAAATGTTGAATGATATAGTCTTTGTTGCAATCCTATTTGGGCAAAGAACAAAATAAGCCTAAAGCCTTCTACACTGCAAAAAAAAAAAAAAAAAAAAAAAATTGTATTTTTGACTATTTTTGTCTTGTTCTCATCATTAAAAGATTATAAAAATTTACTCAAGAATAACAATTTCTTAAGAACTTATCTTGAATGAAGTTATTTTTTTAACCTATTTTCAAATAGTTTTTTTACGATGAACAAAATGATTTTTGTGCAGTGCAGTACAGGTTCCAAGGATATTTCATTACCCCTCAGACTGGCATCATTTACCTCAGCCATTAGTAAAAGGTTTTGGCATGGAAGGCATTTTGTCAGCGTTTTAATGGTTTGTGCCTGTGTGTGCATGTGTCTTGGCCTGCTTTGTTACTACACTGTGAAATAACCATGTGTTAATGATTGTAGTCATGGAAACAAGAGAAAGAGAGATTTAGACAGGACAGACAGACACAAAGAAGTACAAAAGCTGTCATCAGAATCGGCCCTTTAAATAGCATACGTTGACGTCATATGAAATATTTTGCATTTTAAAATTAAAGATTGATGTTCGATGTTTTTTTCATCATCAGCCCAATCAACAGTCAAAATAAATAATAATAAAAAAATATATAAAAAACAGCAAACATTTTTCTCTTTTTCTCTCCTCCATATTTCCTACGTGTTTCCTTCACAAATGCCATTATGAGAAATGGATGGTTCCTCATTTTCTGATTTTCTCTGATTTCATCTCTCTCAGCCACACACAACTACACAACTGTGCTTGTATGAGTGTGTGCTTTGACATTTGTGTGTCTGTGTGATTCTGACATGGGGTGTGGTGCTCCATTATTGCCCCTCTGCCACCAACATGTCCTTCTGGCTGACACACACAGACACGCACTTTGCAGCGGTCATGAACATCATAACTGAAACGCAGATGTGAATTCAGTTGGGAGAGATTAGCAAATGAGAGATCCGACTACTGTGGCCGGAGAGATCAGACCTGTCAAAAGAGGGAAATAAAGTGTGTTTATATTGGGAAGGAAGGAAGGAAAGAAAGAAAGAGTTGGTATGGAAAGAGGAAATAAGGAAGAATGGATTGTTGATATGCTTTAAGATAATGAATAAAAATGAATTAGGAAGGAAAAAATTGATTGGTGAGGGAAGGAAGGATTCAGGAAGGAAAGAAAGAAAGAAAGATTTCTGTAAAGAAAAGCGGAAGAAAAAAAATATTTAGAAAGGAAGGAAAGAAATAAAGATTGTTGGCATGAAGGAAGGAAGGAAGATTGTTGGTAAGGAGGGAATGAATGAAGGAAGGAAGGAAGATTGTTGGTATACTGGAAGGAAGGAAAGGAAAGTTGTTGGTATACTGGAAGGAGGAAGGAAAATTAAAGATTGGTGGAAAAAAATTAAGAAAGGAGAGAAAGATATTTGGTATGCAAGAAGGAAGGGAGAAAGAAAAACAGGAAATAAGGAAGGAAAGAGGAAAAAACATTTAGGAAGGAAGGATTAGAGACATAGCAGGAAGAAAGCAAGAAAGGAAACATTCAAGAGGAAAGGAAAGAAGGAAAGATAAGTCCAGTGTGAAAACAGAATGAAAGAGAGAAATGGCAAGCAGAGATTTCTGAAAGAGAGGGATCAAGAGAAGAAACCGCTTTTCTTTTGATGAAGGTAGAGAGAATCCGAAAAGATCTTGACTTAAAGTGCTGACAGGAAGCATGGGAACAGAAAAGTGTGAGAGCAGGAGATGATGTAAACAAAGAGAGCAAGGGAGGGTTAGTCTAAATGGAGAGACTGAGGGCACTAAATCATAACCGCTAGAAAAAACGTTGCCATGGAGCTTTAGGCAGAGGGGCAATCAGTCTGCTCAACTACACATGCGCAGTCGCAGACACATATGTTCACATGTGAATACAGTCACATAGATTTGTGCACACATAAATACTTTGATCAGAGCTTCCTAAATGCTGCTGCAATCAACAGATTTTTTTTTTCCTTAAACCTGAAAATATCAAGTCTCATGATTTCACAATGGCTGGTTCATGTGTCAGTATAAATATTAGCATAATATCTAAACATATTGAGAGATAATCACGAAAACACTCATGTTTTCATGATTATTATTTGTCTAATTTGTTTGTGTTGACGATGAACTTTTTAGAGAAAGCACCACTCTTCATCACTCTTGTTTTTCCCACCCTTAATGATCCTTAAAGGGTAAGTCCAAAAAAAAAGAGAAGTAAATTCTATCATTTATTCATCCTAATGTAGTTCTGAACCTGTACAACGTTCTTCTGTGGAACACAACAACCAGTGCGGGGTAGTAACTGATTACATGTAATCTGGAGTATGTAATCATATTCCAAAAAATAAGTACTTGTAATAAGATTATATTACATTTTAAAATACTCATAATCAGACTACAGTTACTTTTTGATTGATAAGATGATTACATGCTGTTCTCACAATGGCACTACTTCGATTTTATCTTTAAAATTTCCTTTCTTTAAAAACCTACCGATTATATATGTTCAAAAGGTCTTCCAGGTTTGTGGAATCGCACACATAGACCAGACACTAGCAATGAGCCGATCACTGAAAACTGAGAGCTGTACGGCATTTAATTACTGGATTTGCAGAAATCATTTCACTTTTAAGAAGTGTTTTCTCAACATTGCAACAAAGTATGTCTAATCAACCCCCGAAGAACGCATTTAATTAGGGTTCAAGCATGAGTGATGAAAGTGACCCCTTTGACTTGTGATCCACAGAAGAAAAAAAGTCATAAAGGTTTGGAACAACGAGTAAATGTAGGTTAGAAGGGAAAGTGTGACTGATACTCAAGCAAAACTTTCTGTCGCTCTCTCTGTAATCTTAATCCCACTCCTGAGCAAACAGACACATTTTCCCAGCCTCTCCGGTGTCTGCTGGAGTATCCAACACACACCCGCTTCCAAACGCCAGCCCAGAGAAATATTTAGCACATGGAAGGGCACCCCGAGACCGATCGGAGAGGAGAGAAACTGTACACCTGTCAGGGAGCGAGAGAGAGAGAGAAAGAGAGACAGAAGGAGTGCATTTAGACCCAATGCTGAGCATATGCTCTTACAGATTTTAAGAGCATGTCTTCTGGCTTTCAGGCTATATTTTGACCTAACACTCATTAATTTTAATGACCATGATTGATTAGCAAATCCATATGAATAACCTTAGTTATCAGCCCTGGTGTTAAAAGTATTTACAGAATTATTGACAGCAGATCTAGATCTGGTGCATTGTCGTAGTAGTGTGCATGTATTATGCAAACAAGTGTGAATCCATGTGTTATGTGTAAGTAACTGATATAACTCTTTCAGGAAAGAGTCAGTGAGCTGTAACAGTCTGAAGTGCTGATGAGGCAGTCTGGCTACTAGTGCTGCTGGCCATTTGGCTCTGCAGAGATGAAGCTCTTTGGCCCATATCACACATTCTGGACAACCGATTGCACTGTCTGACCCTTAATGCACCAAAAATAATTCTCTTCAGTATTTAAGTATACTGTATTTGGGACTGAAACTTGATCAACAAAACAGTATGTCAAAATGTTCCCATGTCCCCATTTAGGACAGGAGCTTCACTAGTAAAGTACTGTAGATAGAAACTTTACCCTATTACCTACAACTGCCTGGGGCTGTTACCAGTATGGCCGCAGAGTCAACTGACATGCTTTATTTTTTATTTTTTTACTTACCCTGTACTAAACTCCAGCATTTTTACAGAAAGATAGATGATACGTAGCAGTTGCCTTCGTTTCCATTTATCATACAAAACAGCTTGTAGTGCACTACATTTACAACAGAAACGGTCCCTTTGGAGTAACCTGGGGTTAAGTGCCTTGCACAAGGGCATGGGGGTATAGGGAAGAAAGCCCTCATGGGGGTTTGAATCTACAACCCTTGAGTTACTAGCATAAATCAATTAACATTAAACTACCATCACACCGCATATGTTTGAAAGACACAATTGAAAGCTTTGAATATACATTACATAACAGATAATTATATGTGTGTAAACATTAAATCAGTACAGCTTACAGTTGTTGTTGTTGTTGTTGTTTGAGGTTTCCATGCTTTTAGTTCCATGGTGTTGCAATAACAGTAGTTTAACACTATGGGTAAGAGAGGAAGAACAATTTGACCTGATTATCCATTACACACCCTGTTTACTGAAACCACTAATAATTACTGGAATAGGTGTTTGTGCCTTTATAATGAGTTGTTTTGTTATGCACTTGCTCCACCAGTGAGATGACTAATTCTTGACTTACAATAAATCAACAATGTCTCATGCACTGATTGTGCATATGTATGTATTTGTGCACAAAACCTGCATGTAAACATTTTTATTCAGAAATAATGATTACTGGATAATCTTCAATTTGTATTCTAATTTTAGAATAAAAGTTGCACAGATGCAACAATCAGAATCCTGGTCGCCTTAGAAACATTTGTGAGACCCTCTGTTTTTGTGTTTTTGAGAATGGATGAGGCAAATGTGTGTTAGTGAGTGTGGTTGTGGGTGAGAAGTGTGATTTATATCCACTATGATGATAAGTACGTGTAAATGCAACACCATTGGAGACTACATGCCACACACAAAACAGCTAGCCTACATTGTAGTGTGAGTCTTGCATATACAGATTATGTGAAACTGAGTGTGATAAAGGCTGTCGGCCAAGACAGATGTGAAAGATTTCTGACACTTTGTTTTTTTTTTTTAGTTTGTGTGACTTCTGTACATTGTTGTAGTTGGGTATGGTGGTGATACTAATCTTTAAAATGCACAATCTTAACAATATAGTCAATTCAAAATATGAATATAATTAATATAATAAAGAACATATTAGAGAACTTAGTTTGGCTCTAACAGTCTTGATAATTAGATAATCTGTTGAAATTAACTAAATGTATAAGGAGATGGATGCTAAATGTCCTGTGACAGTCAAAGATCTAATGAGATTACTAAGAGAACAGGAGAAGAAAAAAGACAAAATGATGTTGTTTGAAGATGTAGAAATGATTGAAGGGCTTCTGTGTAGTTGAGCGTGTGTTTAGTGAGCTCTATTTCAGAAACATCACCAGAGAGATCTGCCTACATTTGCCTGTTCCTCCCTCTCTCTGTCTTGGCCATATTCCAGCGCTAGAATCTCAGTTCAGAAATGCACCTGAGACCAGCGATCACCCTCACAAAGACAGCAGAAGTTCAAGAGAAAGAATTGGCAGTGCTAATGGTGTATTATGTTTGACTAAATGAGAAACTCCCACATGACTGAAAAGAGTTATATAAACATGGCTTGTGGATGTCATTGTGTGCATGTACACGCATATTTCCTTTTGTTCTCTTAAAGTAGTTTATTCGGTATTACTTTATGGCTGTGCAGACAGAACCGGAATAGATTAGAAGTACACAGTAATGTAAACTAACACTGTCATGAACATGCAAACACACAGACACTCTCTGTTGGTCTTGTTATAAAAGTTTTAGGTGAGAAGTGCACCGAACAGAAGGAAAAAAACATCCTTTATTTCTAAAAACAGAAATCTGACTTTCAACTCAACTCAAAAAGTAATTTTTTCCCCCAATAGCCATGTTTAACAATGTTGTTTACATTGAAAAGTGGACACTTTCTTTATTTGTACAGAATCTACAAATTTCTGCAAATTTCGTGGGATTTCGTTGTGGAATGGTGCCATAAGCTTATTACAGGGGTCAGTATGCTTGGAGAAACTTAGGGTTTAAGTGCCTTATTTAAGGGCACAGTGATGATGACTGATGCAGATTGACCCAAAAAACTTAGTTACAATCCCTGAACCTTAGCCTCTACAACACTAAACATTTTCTTTTGGGATGCATGATATATAAATACCATTTTGCTATGCGCAGATTTTAGAAATTTTCTAATTTATTTGATTTGGTCTATATTGGATATACTGTATAATTGCTCTTCCGCTTTTCACTTGCAGTTATTAAAGAACACTGTAAAATAAAAACCTTTAGCAAATCTCAAAATTAATATCCCTTTTTCATACTGTCAATTATTAAACTCACTTGTTGCATTTAAATTGATTGGTTTTATTTTTTTAAATGTTTTATTTAACTTATAGACAACTTATGTAGATTATGTAGACAAAATTACATAGGATTTTGGTCATTATTATTAGTTATAAAACATAATAAAATTAATAATTATAAAAAATAATCAGCTTATCATATTGGATAATTTTATCAGTGCATTATTTTTATTGGTTTTAATAATTATTCTTCATGTATCTTCATTGTTGAACAGGAAAAAATGTTCAATTTTCTCTTAAAAATGTAAATGAAATCTTCAGAGGTGTAGTGTGTAATTACTGCGTTAGTGTCACAAAACAGAAAACACAAAACAGGCCATATTGACATTCTTTCCTTCTTAGTCTATACGACAATCGGTCTAATCCATCAATCACACACTCATTGTACGTTCTCCCTCTTACACATACAAAGGGGATATTGAAATTTGGTTAAGAATATGGCAAAAACATCAGATTATATCCTCTCACGTTCATTTCATGAGCTGAACAGATGTCGGATCAGGTTTGGCCTTGAGCTTACTTGAGAGATAGATTGGTTATCTTCAATTAATCATCAAAGGCTTATGTCAGAATAACTAAATGAAGCATAGCTTTTCATAAGAGATTATCAGTCCTGTGTAAGAGTGTATGGTCGTGTGTGTAGAGCATTTTGACGGAGCAGAAATGAGAACTGATGAAGAATTACACTGATGGGAATTAGCAGTAGATTTACTCTGATGGCTGAGCGTGTGTCTGTGTGTACTAGCTCTTAATGTGGTTAATAACCACCCTTTGACTTCTGCTAATATTGTGGTTTAGACCTAGATATTGTTCTCTCTTGTGTTGTAAACGAAAAACAGTGTTTAGGAACTTCCATAATATGACATCTTTCAGAGCGAAACAGGATATTAAAAAATAGATAGGGTGGGACTGGATTAAATTTATATTGATTGTATTGTGGAAAAATGTCTCTATAGGTGTCTTTGCGTTAGGTTATCTATAGGTTAGGACTGCATCTGTGCCAGGTTCAAATTACGTGAATAGATTAATAATTTAATGTTTCTATATTCATAATTTTTCAATTTCAAGGGTTAATTTCAAAACACATTTTTTATATTTATATGTATTAAAAAATATGTTATGTTTTATAACATAACATTACATTATATTTTATAAAATTGTGTATTATAATATATATTTATGGTAACACTTTAGTTTATGGTCCGATTCTCACTATTAACTAGTTGCTTATTAGCATGCATATTACTAGGATATTGACTGTTTATTAGTACTTATAAAGCACATATTAATGCGTTATTCTACATCACCATATTCTACATCCCTTAATTTTACCCAATACCTAAACTTAACAACTACCTTACTAACTATTAATAAGCAGTAATTAGGAGTTTATTGAGGCAAATGTCATAGTTAATATTTAGTTAATAGTGAGAATTGGAACCTAATCTAAAGTGTCACCATATTAATAAAATAGATTCACATTTATTAATTTAGCAGAAGCTTTTATTCAAAGCGAAATACAAATGAGGAATACAACAAGCAATAGCACAGGAAATGCTAATAATATGAAGCTTCAAACATCAGTTGTGTCCCAAGTGATGCACTACTGTACATTGTGCACTTATGTACTTATATACTACTCAACTTTGTAGTGCATGATTTTTATAAGGTTTTGTCATTAACCAGCTGAGTTTGATCACCCCTCACCTTCTGCTACGTAATTAAAGCTGTGAAAATTGAGTGCATGAAGTGTCCAACATTCCACACTTCAGCTGTGTCTGAAATCACCCCCTATACCTTCAAATAGGGCACTATTTAAGGGACAGCTATTTGTAGTGGTGTCCGAATCCATAGTGGACGTTATCGGGTGCACTCATTCAATCCCATAATGCACCGCAATAACGAGTGTACAACTTGATGTACACTCAACGGCTGGAGAATACCCATAATGCACTGTAAGGCTCGTGCCGAATGAATTCCAGTGTCTCGACAGAAGATGGCGTCCGCAGCTGAATCATCCATCCATCCATTTTCCAAACCGCTGATTAAATGTGGGTCGAACACGGTTGACAGAGTTCAAGATACCATCAAGATATCTTTCTTCTGCTGAACACAAAAGAATATGGAATAATGAAGACAATGATGCCCATCAACTCTTTGGTTTCCAACATTCTTTAAAATATTTTTTGTGTTCAGCAGAAGAAAGAAATGCATACAGGTTTGGAACAACTTGGCTTGACTTCTTCGTCATCATTTACTCATCCTGTTTTGTGGGTGGAGCAAATTATTGATAATCCTTGACCATAAGACAATAATTTAGATTTTGCATTGACGCTGACAGCAATTAAATTACTTGATGTTGGCAGTTGCTTATCATCAGTAATCACTGTATTCATGCTCTATATTCGCGAGCATCATGCTCATCTTTGTCTTGTCGCTCATAGTCTGTTGTTCATGTTCAACTCAAACCACATATCTACGTTAAAAATGAATGATTTGTGGTAGCTTTGTCACTGATAATCACTGTCACTTTGAACGAGCAATTAATATTCATATATCAAGCCACGGCAAGGGTCTCAATTCCTTCTTTTCACAGTGCTATCTGACCCCGAGAAGGGCCGTCCCAGAAATACACACACACACACACACACACACACACAGAGATGTGCAAACTGGCATAGCTCGCTCTAGGCTTCGGATTCATCTTCTTGGCAGGTGGAAGGAACGGGATGCTTTGAAGTCTGGCTGCGCACAAACACGAAGACGCACAGACACAGGCGCTGAAACAAGCAGTCTGTCACACACGGATAGATGGCAGCACACTGGCAGCCATATTACAGGATTAGGAGTGTGTGTGAGATGGGAATGAAAGGGCAAGTGTGTGAAGCAGGGACAATTGTGACCCGTTTTCAAGTGTGTGGCCTGTGTGTGTGTTTTGTGTCTAGATGATCTTGAGATGTCTGGGTGACATAATGTTGTTGTAGAAGGTCGAAATAGATTGATAAAGAGGGCCTGTAAGTGCTGTGATTTCTGTATTAAAGCTGTTAATGAGTGTGTGAAATGTGCTTAGCTTATGGAAGGAGGGTGTGTATTTGTTGTGCTCTTCTCAGAGTGAGTGTTTTTTTCATGGTGCTCTATTTGTGTCGCCATTGGTTACTCTCCTGTGTCCGTTGCCTTGACGACCCTGGGGCGGGGTTTCAGACTGAATATCAGCAGTCGCCTCTCTCCTTTGCTCTTTCTCTTCCCCTGTCTGTCTGTCTCTCTCTCTCTCTCTCTCTCTCTCGTATATCAACATACAAGAAACGATTTTAGAAGCCAGAATACTGATGAATTGGTTTGTACGCATGCATGTTTATGTACGCTCAATCGCTCATATCACCCACCTGAATGTGATATGTATGTACTGTATATATAGTCATATTATAGTCAATATTATTAAAAAAATGTTCCGTTTCTTTTTCAAATCAGTATGCTTAGAGATTTTTTATATTTGTGCTTCTCTTCAAGTGTATGTCTGCAAAGGACATTGAGCCAGCAGTTGTAAGTGTTGTATTCTATATGGCATATTAGTGATCTAATAAAGCAACAAATTTGACATAATGAAATTGTATTATTTTATTAAAGTCATCTTGAATTGAAAATTAAATTTTTTTTTTGCATATATTGCATATCTAATTGTGAATGATTCATCCTTGCATATGTTTAACCTTTGTAATTTTTTTGACTTTGTAATTTATAATCAAAATAGAATGGCAGACTTCTCTCAGGTGACATATGCCAGACTTCTCCAATCATTTTGTCTGCAAAAACCCTTTCTAACAGTTCGCAAGCTCGCATCCAGATCCTCCTCTATGCAGCAAACAAATGATGGATTAAACCAAGTCACTGCCCTACAGTCTTTTTTCTTTTAAATAATTTGTTTAATTCTGATGTACATCACAATAAGAAAAAGATCTGTCACTGCTTCTGTTTAATTGTGACTTGTGTCAGAAAAAAATTGAAATTTTCATTTTTTGACCACATAGAAGCTAAATTCTATTTCATTGATTTTGTACATGAGTTTGGCAAGCACTGCCACTTCCACTTGTCCCATTAGAAAAAATGGGAGCTTGCGGATACAGTGCGGATATCTGTGTAAATGGTAATAATAAGCTGAATTGCTTTTTTCCTTTTCATCAGCAGGGAAAGAAGTAGGTGTAATATCTCATCAATAATAGCTTATCACTGTCATTTTTATATATTGTAATTATAACATTTGATAAACAAATGTGTATTATACAAATGTGCTAAACATTTTTAGGTTTCCAAGTCGGTTGTAAATTGCAACTTTTAGTTTTAAATAGCATATATAAATGCTATTTTAGTTTTGTTAAACGAGAAATGTATGTATTGGCTTTATCACAAAATGTTATTTAGCATTTGACCGTACAACTGAATCCCTAATCCTGCCTTGATATTGTTTCTACAGGTAGATTTGCATGTATTTTTCTGTCTCTGCGCTGACTAACTAGTGAAATGAATCCTCTGATCTCTTAAACTGATTAGCGATTAGCACGCTAACAGTGACAGATCCTGTTCTGATTGTTGTTAGCATGTATGCTAACTCTGACTCCAGCTGTCACTGAGTCACTGCCAGTGTGCTTAATTAAGCAAACTAGATTGATCTGTGACACAGCAGAACACAAAATGACAGCAGGGGGAGTCTGACTCGCATATACTTGTTTAGGCTATTCTTATAATTATAGCCTGGAGATAAATGTGTGTTTGCATGCATGCGTGTCCACTGAAATGTTTTTGAGGATTAGTGGCCATCATAATAATATTTAACTTTCAAGTTGAGACCATTGGGAAACATCAAAGTGATGTTCCAGGAAATAAAACCCATTATTAGCCAGACAAGCAAATGCAATAGTACTTATTGAATCTGAAATTCATTTTCTTGAAATCACAAAGAATTAAAAGCTAAGAAACAAAGGAACAGTCTTGTCAGACTTTTTTTTTTTTTGTACAAAGTTAAGCATATTTAAATAAATATAATTTAAACCATTTGTTTATATATTACTTTTGCAAGGAATTTCTAAATGTGCTTTTCAATTAGTCTTTTTCTAAAATTAATTTGGCCATATAAGAGACATTATTTTGAATTTTGTAAAAGAGAGAATTGTGCCCCTTCAAAATGTTATAGACAGCTAAACCTTTAGTTCCGAGAACTTATTTGGGACTTTTGGGACATCAGTGGGACTTGCCACCTGCCACAGGAAGGAGGTCTAACTGGTTTTTAACTGGCACATTTGTAATCAGCCCTCCCTGAATGTGTGTATGACGTGCTTGAATTCAGAAGATTTGCTGTAGAGATGAACTGCCTGAGGTGCATCTCTGTCACGTACATTCAGCTTTGAAGTGGTGAAGGTGATTGACATGGCTAAGCTTAGTGTGTGTGTGAGTGTGTAATGCAATACTGGTTCAGACCCACAGTGACATATTGAACATGATACAAGTGACACCACTCAAAACCTACACATGGGTTACGCACATTTACATACACCGAACTGGAGCAGAGGTTATACGTCAAACTAGTCAGTGAGATTTCTTAAAGTTTTTGGAGTTTGCATATAAAGCTTACCTAGTCTGTGAAATAGCACCCGTGTAAGTGTGTGGATCGAGGCTGTGAAATTGACAGCTTAGAGAAACTCCGGTGCCAGCACAAGCAAGCAGATGGCATACAGACCCACTGATGGGCACACACATATGGTCACACTCAAAGATATGTCACACGCACACACACACATAGAAAAACTGCAGACTTGCATTCACAAATTAATTCTAATTACTATATAAGGCATATATTTAGATTCAACATGCTAGGAGTGGAGCTGGGTTTCATAATTTTTCTATCGTCATCAACAACACAACTAGGCTCTGCATTTAATATCATTCGAGTGCCTCAGGTTTTTGCATTTCTTAACGCCCTCTCTTACTGGATCTTTCCAAAGACACAAACCCCTCTGAGTTCATTATGCACTGAAATAACCAGCTCTACCAGAGCGTAAAATCGTTTCATTCTTTTTTGCTAATAATTGAGGAAACTTCTTCTCTCTTCACTTTTTGAGCTTCTTCATCTGGAAGATCACTGGTGGAAAGTTTAAACAGAATCTGCAGGCCCTGCTGAGGTTGTTAGTGACATACTGAAGTAATGGATTTGAAAAATATCCATTAGGAATAGATATGGTAATCATTTTAATCAGTTTTTGTCTATGATTCATTTTGATTTATATAAAAAAAAATGTAAACATAGTTTTGTAGGACCCCCTAGAGCAAAGCCGCCCATATTTGTTTAGTAAAGATCAGTTGCTGTTGAATTTAAGAGAAAAGTGCTTTTGACCTACAGAATGCTAACGTTTAACTGGCTAAACCAGCTAACTAGCTAAACTTTTAACCCCCTGGAAGTAACATCAGCAAATCAGCATTTTAGAATGATTTTTGAAGGTTCACATTTTAAAATATATGAAATAGAAAAACGTTATTTAAAATTGTAATATTATTTCACAATCGGACTGTCTAATTGTCTTTACTGTATTTTGGATTAAATAAATGCAGCATTGGTGAGCATTAGAGACTTCTTTAAAAATTTCTTCTTAAAAAAAATAATATTTTGGAAAAAAAAGTTTTGAATGTAATGGTAATGTAAACATGGTTGGCCCAAACTTTGCAGTGTTTACAGTGTTTAATTCTGTAACTGTGACATAATGGTTAGCAAAAAGCACAATTAGCATTTCAAAACATTTGGGTGGCATCACTATGGTGACAGGAAATTTTATTTGCTGCTGTGACACCGAAGACTGGCCATTTGCAAGAATAACAGAGCCCACTTTCCGTTACTCTTAATGTTGCGTAAGTGTTTTTCGGGGATCTTATTTATTTTGATACAGTTAACTTGAGCTTAAAAAGACAAATACCATGGGCATTCTCTGCATCTTGTTTGTGTACACTTATGGTCTTTTCCTTAAGACCTTGAGTTTGTGTTATGCTCTAGCATGTGGAAACAGTGACATTTACCCTGTGTAACACACTCTGTCCCCTTGTGGTTAAGGAAGGTAATGGTTTCCAGTTTAAACATCTGTGTGTGTGTGTGTGTGTGTGTGTGTGTGTGTGTGTGTGTGTGTGTGTGTGTGTGTGTGTGTTTCAGGCATTATACGTCATGGGCAGTGTTGGGCAAGTTACTTTTAAAAAGTAATTAGTTACAGTTACTAGTTACTTCTTCCAAAAAGTAACTAAATTAGTAACTCAGTTACAAATTTTAAAAGTAACTAGTTACTTATGAAAGTAACTATTGCGTTACTTTCAAGTAAAATTAAATTTCAAATGCTCAAATGTGACCCCACCTCTACCCCTCTTTAACGGAACTTAAAATACATGTGCATGTTCAATTATTTATGATAAATTTGAATATTATAATGAAATGGACACTTAATACAATACATTATTAACAGAAACATGAAACATTGTACACGCATCTAAAAAAAAATGTTGCTGTGGGACAAAGTGAGACTAGCCTCCAATCAAACGCCATGTATGTAGATATTATGTTTATATAGTGGATCAATGCAAATAACACAATAGATGTTTTGGAAATTTTGATATTTATTGCCCCTCAACAGGCCACAACTGGGCAAAATTAAATTAAGCTTGTTAAGCTCGTCGCCATACCTGTCTCTCGTTGACTGACTGGCTTGTGTTGTTCCTTGTGTGTCCTGTCCTGCCCGACTGTGCGTTATGATGGGTCGTTCGCAATTCATGAGCGTTAGCCGTTAGTGATGATGGGTCGTTCGCGAATGAGCGTTAGTGATGATGGATCGACTCGTTCGACTCTAAGAGCCGGCTCTTTTAGGTGAACGTTGGGAGCTGGCTCGCATATCTGAAGAGCCGACTCTATTTTTTTACAAATTTAGCCTATAGAAATTAAATAATTATGTAATACAAATTGAAATATTATAGTCAAAGTCATTTAAAGAGCCGTTTGTGAGCCAAAAGAGCCGGCTCTTTTCAGTGAGCTGAGTCAAAAGAGCCGAATGCCCATCACTACTATGCGTGCTTTCGAACACCCGCCCAACTCTACCTCTGATTGGCTTACAATGACATTTTACTCTACCTTATAGCCAATCGTCAGCATTTATGCGCTTGTCTCGTGCTCTGCCCACTAACCAAGGAAGAACAGTAAAAAAAGTATTTGCCTCTCGCTCAGAGATCTAGTTGGTCTGATGAAAAAAAAAAACAGCTTCATCAGTTATAGTAACGCGCCGCATTTTTTGGCAGTAACGGTAACGGCGTTATTAAGATGAGAAGAGTAATCAATTAGATTACTCGTTACTGGAAAAAGTAATGCCGTTAGTAACGGCGTTATTTATAACGCCGTTATTCCCATCACTGGTCATGGGGACAGAATGTGCCCACGAAGATGACAATATCCGAAATCCTTGTCCTTGTTGGAACATTTTTGGGTCCCCATGAGGAAAACCGCTTATAAATCATATTATATTATGTTTTTTGAAAACATTGGTTGGGTTAGGGGTTAGAATATACAGTTTTTACAGTGTGTGTGTAAAGTGGGCTAACTAGGTTAACATACAGAGCCAGAGAGTTAATGTCACCTGTCATTTCATTTCTCAAGAGAGGAGAGGAAGTAATAGAGTGTGACCTGGCCTTATTTTAAAGAGAGAAAAATATAAAGAGAGAGGGGGAGAATCCAATTTTTTTCCATGTATCATGTGAGACCTGGATTTTAGATCTCGGTTGAAAGTGGGTGTCAAGATCATGTGAGATTTTTATTTTTATTTAAACCAAAATAATTATATTTGGTCAGGATTTGAACTGGTGTCCTCTTGCATGTTAAATGACTGTAACACTACATTAACACAAGTTGACCATTCACCTTTGACTGGATGTGACCTATAAAGGCATGTGTTAGCAGGTTTTCAGTTGAACGTCTAGAGCAGAACCCACATCTTTCCCATTGGCATTAAGCCGTGACCTAAATTTTTAGGAATTTCAACCAAGCAAACACATACAAGCACATTGTAACAATATCACTTACACTGATTAATAAACTGTATAAGGCAAGGCTAAATGGCGAGCACATTATAATGACTGACGGGACAGGAAAGTTAGTTTTTCTGAAGTGAGAGTCTTTTTATTTCGTAACAAGTTATGAAGATAGAATAATGACACTGACATATATTTCCTGACAACAACATCTAATCTGACAGCAGATATTGAATCACACTCTTTAGGCTACTAAACTGCGTCTAACAAAAATGCCAACAGCTTTTAAAAATATTTAAAATTATTATTTTATTTTTTTTAAATATGCATACTGTTTTATTGTTTAATAGGAGGACCGAATTATAATGTAGAGCAAGTTTTGTCTGTTATTTCAAATAGACCTTTATTTATTTTATTTGTTAAATATATTTTTACATTTTCACATTGCTTCAATTTCTCTTTCAAACCACGAGAGGGCAGTAGAGCACCACTGTAAGTACTAGGATCAGAAGTGTGTGGATATTGAAGTACTGTATAACAACTTAGAGAATTGATTTGCATGCATATGTGTTCTGTGCAACTTTTGAGCAGTAACATTTATATACATTGGTTATTGCCCTCAGTGTTCAGCTGTGAATTTAAAGCTGCTATTTTGCGACTTTTAGGATTTTCATTTTTAAATGATCCCTACACTATTTTTAAATCATCCCTATACTTTGTGTCTAAATGTGACTTTAGGATGATTTTCTTGATGACTTAGGAAATTGGGTATAGTGGATTTGTAGTTGCTTTGCATAGGACTGGATAAGGAGAGTACATTTTGAAATTGTGTTATTTTATGTGGGTTTTTTAGTAAAGGGAAAGACCTGTTAGTGTTTAATGTTTTGACAAAGTTTCTGTAATGTTGAAGTTTCTGTGGTTACCATTGTGCTGAAGAGAAGATACATGATACACTACATAGACATGCACTAATTCCAGTGACAAGTTATATCTTACTTGTTCATTAAATATACATGCTAAAGAAGTCAAATTTAACATGTGCTATGATAGCTGTGGATTTTCTTCTGAAGTTGATAACATTAATTGATTCCAGGGCTAGTTGGAGCAACTTATAATTTTTTTAGTAATCAAATATAAATAATTTAATTCAAAGTTGTCATTGTGGTTGAGTTAATTTTTTTTGTTGGTTCTACACATTATTTGAGGATAACCTTTCCGTATGTTCCCTTCGACAGTGGCCCTGAGCCCCGAGGGCCTAAATTTGGCACTGGCTTGTGAATATTAAAATTGCATGGTCTATGTCCAGAACCCTTCATGGCGACTGTCCTGAGCTGTGACATCAAAGGCAGTAGACGGGGAAAAATAAAAAAAATTGTTCCTTTAATGGTTACAAAAAACACATCTAATATAAATATAATTAAACATTTGTTATTTACTCTACTGTTCAAAAGTTTGGGGAAAGAAAAGTTTTTAAAAGAAATTAATATATGTATTCAACACCGATGCATGATTAAATTGATCAAAAGTGAAAGTAAAGACATTTGCATACTTAACATATACATGGCCGTGAGTATAGATAGTTGCTAACCAGCAAAACCTGTCCCTCTTCGTAATCGGACAATTCTGTACTGAAGGGAGGTTTTGTGGGAGTTCATGGTCCTTATTATTTATTAGTTCTTCCACACATTAATTGTCTGAGTGTTTTCAATGGAAGCTATTGATTTGTTTGGTTTGTCTGATCTGCAAGTAGCTGATTTGATGGGTTCAGCTTGGTTATCTGATCTGACTGGTCCAGCTGTTGTGACTATTATCACAGGTCAGTTTGAATCAACTGGCGAACTGGTCACTGTTGGTGGAGGTGCGCAGGGGTGTATTTCTGCTTGTGTCTGACTGCAGAGATCACCGGGTTCAACAACTTGGCACATATGCATCATGGGTAATTCCCCAAGGTGTGATGGGGTGGAAATGGTCCCTTTGTTGATACGGGTGAGCTGGGAATGTGCACACACTGTCCCAAGGGAGGAGGGAAACCGTGACTGCATGAGCACAAGCTTTGCTCAGTGTGCCAATGAATTATGAATCGGCTTTTCAGGAATCATGGACTCTAAAGTGCTGTGATCAGCTCTTATGGTCTGGGAGTTGCACATTTACAACCAATTATTTGGTAGTGGTCATAGTTTTGATGGATGGATGGTTGGTTGGGCTTTTTAAGAGGAGAGGGGTACAAAAAAAAGGTTGCTGAGATAGTGTGTTTATAAAAACAAAAGCATTAAGTTAAAAACAGTGTTCCCCTGATTTTATTTTCTAGTTAATATTTAGAATACACAGAAAGACTACTCCCTACATGTACATACTTCTTTCTTTTGCTATTTTGTTTAAAAAATGTTTACATTTCTGATGAGTAGATGTACGGTGAACACTACTGTATTGTGTGTATATATGGGCATGATATGAAGATATTCGATATATAGTATCTGATGTACATCTGATTGAAATGTAATGTTTACCTGAGAAAAAAAAAAAAAAAAAAAAAAACAGTGTTCCCAGACAGAGGTAGTATATTTTTGGGGGCTTTTTGCCCAGTCTGACTGGTAAATGGACCCTTCTGAGTTGTGTTTGTGGCAGTAGCAGTGTATTCAGAGCAAAAGGAACTGAGCCAGGCTGAGAGTGAGCCAAAACAGAACACTTGCTCAGTCTGACTGGGACTTTAAGACAATGTAAAGAAGTATTGTAGTAAAAGAGATTTTTTTTTTTTTACCCCATGGTACCTCTTTCAAATAGAGACATTTATGCAAATTAGTACAAATCACAAAAAAGATGATGGTCAAAAAATAGTATTACTGATTTTCAGTTAAATATATGATCAATAAATACCACTAAATACTTTTATTAAATAGAAAGAGATTTATATAATTGGTCTGCACACAAATAGTATTAATCACTTTATTGAATAATTTACCAATGGTTTTCATTAAATAGAAAGTGAAAAATCTTAGTAAAGACAATATAAATAACACATTCATTTTATACCTTGTTCTGTTTATTGTTATTGAATAATTCATATCAGATGAATATAACATGTGATGAGTTAAAGGTGCATTGTGTAATATTTAGGAGGATCTGTAGACAGAAATGCAATATAATATACATAACTATAACTATGTTTTCAGTGGTGTATAAAGACCTTACTGAACCATTATGGTTTTATTACCTTAAAATAAGCAGTTTCTGTCTACATACACCGCGGGTTCCCTTACATTGAAAATGCGCCATTTTGCACCGACATGTTTCTACAGTAGCCCTAAACGGACAAACACGTTTCGTCACTATGTTGTTCTTCATGCAAAGAAGCTAGCGAAAGTCAGCGAATAAAACACTGACACAATGATGAACAAGTAACGATAATATTCAAAATAATAAATCGTTTTACTGAATAATAAAGTAAACATCATTTCTTAATTTATCTTCATAAAGAAACCTTACTGCTTAACTGGCTTCTCTCTGCTGTCTCAGACGAGGACATCTTCTCCTGTCAGACACCATAACTTTTGATGATTGCAATTCGTAACCTCACCACTAGATGCCGCTAAAAATCACACACTGCACCTTTAATGAGCTGCAGCGTGTTAAGACCAATATTGTATATAACTAATTATAGGGTGAATATTTATTATTCAAATGAAAACCCATAACTTATTCACCCTCATGTCATTCCAAACCTGTATGACTTTTCTTTGTGGAGCACAAAAGATCTAAGGTAGAGTTTCCGTTTACTATTTTGCACTTGCTTACATTTCATTGAAAAGAGCAATATGACCATCCTGCCTAGCATTTCCTTTGGTGTTCCATGGAAGAAAAAAAATCATAGTTTATAATGAAATCAAGGTGAGTAAATGATGACAAAATTATTATTTTTAAATGAACTTTCCCTGAAATACATTACATGTTTAGCATGTAGTTAAACAATGCATGTCATTCAATAGAGTGAAATTGATTGGCCTTTTTGGTGTTTTTTATTCTTTCCTTTTGTCATGCACACATTAAGTGCAAGGTGTTTTGTACAGGCAGTGAATGAGGCAGTCTTGGAGATGCCGAGGACCCTGCTGCACTCAGGTGGCTGATAACGCAGGCGAAAACCAACATGGCTGCCTTCACTCCATAATCAGAATGTCAATGACATCAGAGAGAAGCTGAGAGCTGTCAACCATGTGTGAACCACGGTTGTTTTTTTCACTTGTGTTCATTCATCTCTCATGTTTCCCAATGGGAAAGACACTGGGATTTATGGCCACACCGATTTTTGCTGGCCTTAACCATGAATTCACCCCAAATCCCAAATAAATATGATCTAAATATAATGATGCATTACCAATGCACAAAATATTGTCCACATGTCTAAGTATGTGTGCATATACAACCAGTTTAATATGCAAAAATAAACCTCTTTTGTCCATTTTGTGTGGGTCAATCGTTTACATAATGGGGTTGGAGTAGTAGTGGTACCCTCCCTAACGTCGAATTGTGTGTGTGTGTGAGCGAGAGTGATCGCACATGCATGAGCTAAATTGTGCGACACCCCTCCCCTACAACCACCATGCACACTCACACACACACAGTGCTGGTGGGGGGCTACATATATGCGCATATATTCACACTCGCACATACTGATGTTGGTTGTCGCGTACACCGTTCAGGTAGGACCGTTTGGGGACGGCTGAGAAGGGAACGTGGTTTCCGTAGTAACCACCCCAGCTGCCCTCCTCCACCCCTCTCTCTCTTTCTTTCTCTTCTTCAGTCGTTCACTTGTGCCTGGTGATATTGGTGTCACCATCCATCTCTCTTTCTCTCTCCCACCCTCTTTCTTTCTTTTCCTGTATCTTCTCTCTGGATATGGTTTCTTGAACTGCCAATGATAAAGGCTGGAGGCAAGCAAACGGAGTAGTCGATTTTTTTTTTTCTTTTTTGAATGGGATCTTTCTCTTCCACTTGGAGGGATTTTTTTGGAATATTTGAAGGAATTGGAAATCTTCTGTATTCTGGACATTTATCTCAGTGTATTTGTGTGAGTGTTTGTATATGGTTGCTGTGGGGACGTGGCTGATGCTTGATAATGGCTCATGCAGCGTCTCAGATTAAGAAGAATAAAGATGTGGATATTAATGCACTGGAGGATGAAAAGGAAAAGAAGAGGAAGAGCAAGAAACTACTGCGGGAACAAAAGAAAAAGGTACTGGGAATACACCCGCACACATGCGTGTTCTTACTGGGAGATTGATTGGGTTTGTGGGACGACAACATCTCGCCTGTTACTGCCAGTGAGTTTAGCGTGTGTATGTGTGAGTGTGTTAAATCTGTGCTGCAGTGCCAAGGTTACACTTAACATTTACCGCTCGCCTTCACATAAACACACACATATGTCCCATAAACAACCAGCCGTGATGTGTGCGTGTGTTTGTGTGTGTGTGTGTCCGTCCGTCCTTTTATGCGTTCAGGTTAAAAATGAGAGCATCACACTGCAGCATGTTCTGAGAGATTCTACTGTCCTCCGAAATGTGTGTGTGTGTGTGTGTGTGTGCATGCACACAGACACTCGTGTATTATACATCACATACTGATTTATTGATGTTTGTTCTGTAGAGTGATGGAATGAAGAATGCAGATGTGAACCTTGCTAACTGTCTATCATTTCATATTATAGAGACACAACACACGTACACACAGCCTATATCCACCACACCCAGACAGATCTTCTTCAGCAGTATCTCTGCAGTTCCTATTTGTTGTTATATTGCTGCTGTGTAATTTTAATTGTAGTGTGTTTTGTGATGTGGTTTGAGACATGAAGGATCCCTGTGTTAGCGATGAGTGGCTGCCTCCTTTAACATGTGTCTTACCTGTGTTTAACACACCGAGCTATGTTCACATCTGTTGACCTTTGCTGTTTTATGATGTGTGTGTTTGTGTGTGTGTGTGTGTATGTGTGAGAGAAACAGTGTTTCACCCTCTACTAATGTACCAGAATTTGTTACACCAACAAAGCATTGAAATACTGAAAAAAAAGGTTTGAGAGAGAGAATTGACATTCAACAATATCAATGTATTTTTATCAAAAATATTTATTCTTTTTATTATTGTTAGACCAATTTATTTTATTTTATGTGAAGTATTTTTTTTTGCTTTTGTTGGTTTAAGTTTTCATTGTATTTCATTTGATTATTTTCATAATCATTACTGACACCCTACTATTTTTATTTTCTTACAGTGTATTTTATTATTTAATTTAATTTAATTTGATCTTTCCATTACCATTGCTATCACTTTATTTATTTTTATATTTATTTTTATTTATCTTTTGGTCTTTTTCTATTGATGCTTTGGCAAAATTGTATGCAAACAGCCATGCCAATCAAATACATTGAAAGATAAATTATGAGAGAAAAATAGTGTTTTATAGATAATAATACATAATGACATTGGAAAAAGGAATTTTATCTCATCTTATTTTCTAGAATTAAGAGTGTATCAGGAGGTAGAGTGATGAAATGAAAGTATGAGAGAAAATAGAGTACAGTGTGTCTCTTTATACCTATGACTGACAAACAGAGAGACACCATAAAGATGGATGTTAATCTGTGTCGCACTCTTGCATAGAGGAGGTAATTGCCTTGGCATTGTGGGACAGAGACACACATGTGCTTTCTCTCTTACACACACACACACACACACACACACACACACACACACACACACACACTCACTTACATACGGCATACGCACACAAGTACATCACATCCATCTAATAAGAGAGCAATTAGGAAGTAGTTTGCCAAAGATGGTTGTTTTTTTTATGTAGGGTACTGGATGGTCATTTTGTCTGCGTGAACAATCAGGGTATCCCAGGTTATGTTGAGGGTTGCCGTGGGAACAGGGAACATCTGTTGTGCTTTGAGAGTCAGGCCGTCTGAGTATCACTGACCTGATCTCAGATCAGTCCACAGGGTGTTGTTGTGAAAGGCCTCATCTCTCAGGGGTCAAAGTTGGTGTCCATTTCACAAAGAGCTATAACAACTTGTATGTGCATGCCTGAATATTATTTTTTATTCAGGTGTGTGTTTAAAATGACTTGAAGCAATCTGTTACATGAAGGTGTCACTGTGGTCTTAGAACTTCATCCTCCTCTTTTACACCTAGTGTAGTGTCTTCATCATCTTATATTATAGAAATGGACAGAGATAGTGAATGTAAAATGACAGAGAGAGGTAGAGGCAGAGAGACCAGCTGATTGCCATTGGCAGAGGTCATATGAAGGTTAGATGTTATACTTGTGTGCTCCGGGACAGTGAATCCTGATACAGAACTCACTCATGAAGAAGTGAAGCTGCTGGATCCTCCAGGACATTTGAATCAAGTTTGAGCTCAATTCACTGACCAGTTGTTGATATTCACAATTGTCTTTGAGCAGATGATCATTGGGAAAAGTTCAGTTTAAGAGATGGTGCGTTCCTTATATGTTAGGAGACAGATAACAGAGGGCAATAGATAAAGATAATAGTTGTTTTTTCTTCTCTACTTTTTTATTTCAGCTGAAAAATATCAGCTTGCAGTTCAAATCTAAAAAATATAGTTCATATTTTTTTTACATTGCGTATTCTTTGATTAAACTTCATAATACACGTTTTGTTATCTCTCTTAAAAAAATTTATTATATAGTCTCATATACAAAAAAAAATGTTGCTGTAAAAAAGTTGCTGTATGGATTTAAATAAGAAAATGCTTAAGAGTCTATGATTGGATCATTATTGCTTATTATGTTTCTAACATGTTATATGCTTGGCAACAGTTCTTCTAACCCTAATTGATGGAGTGTGTAGTTTTTTATTTTCTTAAACAAACATGTAGGAAGAAATATTCCAGGATGACAATGTCAAGATTCATCATGCTCAAATTGTGAAAGAATGGTTGGGAGGGAGCATGAATAATCTTTGTCATACATGATGAATTGGCACCCCTGAGTCCAGACCTTAAATTCATTGAAAGTCTTTGGGATGTGCTGGAGTAGACTTTACGGAGTGCTGGACTCTTGCATTGCCAATGCAAGATCTTGACCAAAGAATGATCAATGTAATTTCCATTAAAGGACAAGTTCGGTATTTTACACTTAAAGCCCTGTTTTAAGATCGTTTCTGATGAAATAGAACGGTTAAGATTGATATTTGGACACATGCTGCTGTCCCGAGAATTTTCGGTTTCTGTATTAGCACCCCCCCCAAACAATGGTTTCATAGGGGCACTGGAACAATCATTCATAAAACGCATTAAACTTTAGTTTACAAAGACGTGAAACTCACCGAGTGGTCTGGGGTGTTCACTGATATGCTCACACACAAATCGCTGCAAAAGATGCTTTCCAACAGGTTTTATCGTAGTTTTTGTCCTGACTTAAGTCAATGGAGTTGGACAAAAACTACGATAAAACCTGTTGGAAAGCATCTTTTGCAGCGAAAATTTACAGAAACCGAAAATTCTCGGGACAGCAGCATGTGTCCAAATTTCAATCTTAACCGTTCTATTTCATCTTAAAACAGGGCTTTAAGTGTAAAATACAGAACTTGTCCTTTAAGAGGTGCATACATTATTGTTCAATGCCTGCACCCACTTTAGCTATAGGGCATCTGTGACAATTTTAAGAGAAAAAACCTGCAATTTATTTTTTGTGTGCGTGTTGTCAAAAAGACCTTATTAAATAAAATGTTTAATGCAGTCATTTTAACGCCTTAACCAAGTTTGATATGATTACTTTCATTTTATATCTTTCTAACTTTATAAAGATGCTTGGATATCATGAGATTAATCATGTTTAATTAATCAGTTAAAAAAATCTGCATAATAGGATTATATTATTGTAAATGTATATGTGTGTGTGTGTATAAAAATAGTAAAACATTATTATTATTTTTTTACAAATTGTTTACATTTTCTGAAAAATTATCCAAACAAGTTTCTGTATCTTTTTTATCTTAAAAAAATAATTATGCTGTTCACTGTTTTCATTGATCTTCTCATGGCTGGAACAGACTGGGTTTTTGTGAATAGTAAAAATAATGTAAGAGTTTCATATGCATATTTTATATATATATATATATATATATATATATATATATATATATATATATATATATATATATAGGTTTTGTGAAAGATTATCAAAACAATTTTCTTTTATAATTAACAGCTGTTAACTGGATTTTTGGTACAGACTGGATTTTCTAATGATACAATTACTATATTTTTTTTTTACAGTGGTAAAAACTAAATGAATGAAAAACTGCACTGGGCAGTGAGAGGTCAGAGGAGTTAAATACTTTTTTGGGGTTTGTCCCTGGTGAGTACTCATGCCTTGTGGAACCCCTACAGCAGAATATAGTCACGTATGTGCATGTGGCAGGACCGTGTGATAAATGAGCTATGCTCCACTCCATTAATGAGAGAAGCCGTGTAATAGTGTGTCTCTTTCTCTCTCGCTCACACATGCAAACATGAAGAAGGAATGGTGTGGGGGAGGGGAAGGGTGTGATGGAGAGCAGCGCATGAGAGAGACACACACATTGAGGGGGAGATGAAGAGGGTGATTTTGTTGGAGAGGTGGAGAAGGGCCCGTTATCCATCTATTCAGATGCTTTGTTCTTCTCTGTGATCATGTGATCATCAATTATGGCCTAGATCACTGTGTCTTTCACTCCCTTTTCCTCCCTCTCTCACGCTTTGTTACCATATATGCTTGCCTGTAAATACAAGTGCGTGTTGCAGTATTCAGGCATTTCAGGATGTACTACTTCTGTCGCAGTTATAAGATTGTTTTTCATTCATTTAAAGCAGATCCACATCAACAAATAACTGCATTTATGATTGTAATTGAGAGGTGGATAATGCCAGGACTTTTTGTCTATTATTCATTCAGTGAAACGTGAGTAGCAGATGTTTAAGGGGTCCAGGGTAGGAAAGAACAGGTGTAAACAAGTATATTTATGGTAATAATTGTGTGTGTGTGTGTGTGTGTGTGTGTGTGTGTGTGTGTGTGTGTGTGTGTGTGTGTGTGTGTGTGTGTGTGTTTGCTTACATTGTGGGTACCAAATGTATCCACAAGGACAGTAAAAATTGACGTTCCAATGAGGAGAATGGCTTAATTGCAGAAATGTTTGTGTGAGGGTTATGTTTATTGGATAGAAGTCAACAGAAATCCATGGGTCAATGGGCTTTTCTGAAAATGGGCTTTAAATTTTTCTATAAAGCAATAAACAACATATTTTACATTTTTATCACTTGACATTTCCTCGAGTGTTTGTGTTGGTATATGCATACCAACATCAGTTGTCTGTTAAAGGTTGATACATGCTTGAGGCTCCATATAGAGCTTCAGTTCCCTGCTGAGAACACTGTGTGTCAGAGGACAGATCACACACTCATGCACAAGCATACCTCCTTACTTACAGCCATATTTCCACAAGAGTCAAATGTAAAATACAAATGAAAATGAGAAAAAAATACATTTTCAAATATATTGAATAGAAAACAGTTATTTCAATTTGTAGTAATATATTACTGTTTTTTACTGTATTTTTGATCAAATTAATGCAGACTTTTGAATGGTAGTGTATTTAAGTTAACGGATTTGACTTTTTGCGCTGTAAAAGGTTTTACTCCTAAAGAAGTGATTTGTACTTTTAAAAAAAATATTAAAATAATGTACATATGAGATAAGACAGTCAGTAGTCTAGAAAAAGTTGTTTTATTTTACATTTCTTTATTTATATTTGTGTTTTCTTCTAATGGGAGCTGCCATGTTGAGATTAGGGATGTAACCATATGAAAATTTCATTTCACGATTATAGTGACCAAAATTATCACGATAATCAATATTGTCACGGTTTTGTAAAAAGAGATGAAAATGTTCAAAAAGAACAGATATGCACACTGAAAACATTTCAACAAGTTTTATATTTGGAAATCAACAAATAAAAATATAGCTGCAAGCAGCGATGACGGGCCCAAGCCGGTGGCACCGCCACCCCGGTGCCTTTAGGGTAACTGTGCACGACGGGCAATATGAAGTTAAACCCGGGAAATGTAAAAGAACCATATCAAAGTTGTACACCACATTTACTGCATCAGCTGGTACTACTACAACAGCCACATCCATGAGATCATTTAAATTTAGATGGATTTCATGTCATAAGATGTCATAGGTCACTTTGAAATGAGTGCAGTTATCTTTTGCAGCTCAAAAAGTATTTTGTTCATAAGTACAGTATTTATCTCAAGGTCTTTTTATATTTGTATTAATCAAAACTTATTGAAGAGACAAGGCCTAATACAGTTCCTGTCCTTTAATGCAGGCCAAAGCACACAGCAATGGAAGGGTTAAAAACTCTTATCAGAGTGTAACTGTGTATCTGACAACTGACACTCCCCCCTGATATATATAATATATATATATATATATATATATATATATATATATATATATATAATTATATATATAATATATTATATATATATATTATATAATTATATATATATTTTATATATATATATATAGTTTATATATATATATATATATATATATTTTTTTTTTTTTTTTTTAGGGACAAGACTAAGAATTTTACTTGCCCGACCTGATTAGAACAATGAAAAAAATTTAATTAAAATAATAATAATTAGGGAATCACTAAAACGAGAGAATGATTCGGATTTTATGACATTTATTCTAAGCTGCGATCGATAGAGGATACTAAATTACTGATGGTAACAATGTTGTGCTGTTGAGGCTCGCAGCCTCTCGAGGAGAAATCTAAACAAATGAGCGCAGCACTCACAAAAGAAACTCAGTTAACAACATACTGCCTATAAAAATTCAAAATGTGGAGTTTTTATATTTTTAACATATGATACAGTTAAGCTACCTCTCACGACGAGTGCTGTTTTCCTTAATACCATCACGATTGAAAAGGTGACATTGATTTCATACAACAGTTCAATAAACAGTCACTTACATTTTAGATGCAATATTGACTGTTTCTGTTCTGTTTCAGCGGCGAAAATAGTTAAACAAAGATCACAGCAGAACCATTGCGCATCTTACAGCAACATGTTTTCTCATTACTGAATGTTTCAAAATGAATCGGTTGACTCAAAGATTCAGTGATCAACCCATAAACATCCGTCTCATTCATGAATGACTCAGTCTTTTTGAACGAATGAATCACTGACTCGCTCATTAAGACGGTCGCCTGGCGACACCAAACGGTGGTTTAGTGTTATGTTTAAAAGTATCATTCTTTCCAACGATTGTTAATTAACTTATATTTAAAACACTCTCATAACATTATTTAATGCAGTTGTTATTTTTCACTGTAAAATATTCAATTTGATCAGCCCTACCTAGGGTAACAGCCCTATAGTGTCTTATTATTCTAAATAATTGAATTTATTGATCAAATTTAGAAATTAAAAATGAAAGATGAAGCATACATTTAATAAGACTAGATAGGTGTCCTTTAAAGGTGCAGATGTTACAATATGCACTTTTAAATATATCACCTCCCCCCACCATTGATTTGTGTGTGTGTAATAAAAGCATTTATTTCAGTTAGAGAACGGACACTACAATTAAAACCTAATTTGTCTGAAAAACCTGTTTGCGTCCTATATTAGATCTCAGTTGAATCGTGCAGTCAAGAAACTAAAGTTCAAAATGCTGACACTCAAACAGATCGTGACTCAAATCAGATCCGAGGACTGGTTTGTCACGATAGATCTAAAAGACGCATACTTCCATGTCTCCATTCTCCCTCAGCACAGAAAGTTCCTTTCGGGGGCAAAGAACACCAATATCGGGTACTTCCATTCGGACTAGCTCTATCATCCCGAACATTCACCAAATGCGTAGATGCAGCTCTGGCCCCGCTCAGGCTGCAGGGCATACGCATTTTGAACTACATAGACTACTGGCTGATTCTAGCAGAGTCAGAGCAATTGGCGGTTCGGCATCGAGATGTTGTCCTCGCAAACATGCAGAAATTGGGGTTGAGACTCGATGCCAAGAAGAGTGTGCTTTCTCCACTACAGAGAACCACTTTCCTTGGTGTGGTTTGGGATTAAGTCACGATGCGAGTCGTTCTATCGGCCGCTTGTGTAGCTGCTATCCTCACAGCCATGAAAGAGTTAAAGCTAGGCCAGTCATGCACTGTGAAACGGTTTCAGAGACTTTTAGGCCTCATGGCAGTGGCGTCCAATGTGATACCCTTTGGCCAACTGTACATGAGACCTTTGCAGTGGTGGCTCAGGACCAAAGGGTTCTCCCCAAGGGGAAACCCACTTCGTATGATCAAGATCACGTGTCTCCGCGCCTTGGTTATATGGAGGAAACCTTGGTTCCTATCCCAGGGTCCAGTGTTAGGAGCTCTTTGCCATCAAGATGCGTTCTCGACAGATGCTTCTGCTTCTCAGACCGGATGTGCTTTTATCCTTTCCTGGTCGTGACGTCACCCGCCCGTGACGCTCACTCTCTTCCCCGCCCGTTGTCCTTCTCACAGTATATTATAGCTTCTTAGTCAGCAACACCATGAAAGTCTCCCTGTGTTAGTGAGCTTTTGTCTTTGAGTAGTCAACATGCTTACACAACATGTTTGTCAATGAGTTCACTGCTAACCTTAGAAATATGTTCTTA
Source organism: Gila orcuttii (assembly GCA_026230005.1). Taxonomy (NCBI): domain Eukaryota; kingdom Metazoa; phylum Chordata; class Actinopteri; order Cypriniformes; family Leuciscidae; genus Gila; species Gila orcuttii. The sequence goes on along the minus strand of JAPDVR010000013.1, from coordinate 30,005,086 downwards.
AGTTTATATGTCTGTAGGGATGGAGTACCTTTTGTATGTATACTAACACTCCATATTATGTTAATGATCTGTATGCTTTCGTTAGTATACGTACAGTACCATTCAAAAGTCAAGGGTCGGTTTTGAAAGAAGTATTTTATGCTCAACAAGGCTGTATTTATTTAATCAAAAATACAGTAAAAACAGTAATATTGTGTAATAGAATTGAACATTTCTGTTTTTATAATATATAATTATATATGATAGAAATCTATAATATAATCTATAATATATGCTCAAGAAACATTTCTTATTATTATGGTCTACAATTTTTTAGAAATCGTCTGCTTCAGAGATAAAATGTGTTATTTATGTATTTTGTTGTGCTGAATTCAAATATGACAATTAAAACAACTGAATGGCTACTGTTTCCAAGATATTTAAGTTTTTACATCTGTGTATTGTGTAGAAATTACTTTTCACCTGTCCTGTTTGTGTAAGCAAATTAAAAACACCTGATCAAGCTCATCAAGTCCTTCAGGTTTATTTGAAATCTACAGGTATGTGTGTTGGAGCAGGTTGGAACTAAACTCTGCAGGGCTGCACTGTAAAAAATAAAAACGGAAAATGTACTGTTTTTTTTCTGCCAGGATATTATCCAGTAGTTGTATTTAATTTTCCGTTAATCCTTAAAACACCTGTAAAATACCGATACGGAAAATTCCTTCATATTTATACAGTACATTGTGCCCTATTTTATGGACTTTTTTTTTTACAGTGTGTGGCCCTCTAGGAATTGCGTTTTGCACCCCTGCTGTATGATTTCTAGAGCTGATAAAGGTTATTGTGTTCAGCCGATTGATGATGAAAGCTTGGTTATGATTGATCATCCATGACTGCTAGGATTAACATGATACATTTCATATCATGTATGACCATGTATATCATGTATACCAGCTTCAGATTGCATCATAAATTATTTTGCCTAAAAACAAGTACTGTTCAAACTAGGGGTGGGAATCTTTAGGCACCTTATGATCCATTCCGATTCTGGGAGTTACGATCCGATACCAAAATGATTCTTGATCTACTTTTTACCAACTTAAAAATCATAAAATCGTATTTTTAAGTACTTCATTTTAAAAACTACAAATTTAAAAATTTGTATGTTAAAAATAACTAATATACTTCAAAACATAAAACATATTTGACTGGATCTATGAATAAATCTATGAATAATTCTTTGTTCCTCTTAATTATTTACTACTTGCTTTTAAGTCATTTCTGGTTTAAATTGAGATCCCTTCCCTTATTACTCACTTTTCCTCCGCCATTCAGTCAAGGGTCTTATATATTGACCCAATTGCAACAATCATCCATTTAAAGCATTATTTTCATTCTCAGTGACCTAGACATAGTAAAGTTTGACTACATTTCAGCATTTTCTCTGTAGACCAGTGTTATCATTTTTTTGTGCTGCTTACATTCAGGATTCTACGAGGAATAAAACGTTTAAAAGTACAGCATTTATTTGAAATAGAAATTTATTTAAAAAATCACGACAGAGTTTTCTGTAAATATTTCTCTTGCTCTTTCTGTCCATCTTAATGTGTTTATTCTCTCTGCATTCTAATTCTTTTTAGATCACTTTTGCTTCTATCCTGTAAATGCCAGTCAAAGGTACTCTGTCTGATAATGGTCTATTACCCAGCAGCTCTCTATTGATCGTGTTCAGAGTGTTGTTATATCAGCTCTAGTACATTCTCAGGGTAGCAGCCAGACTGTCTGCCCTTATAAAACTCCTTTACTGTAAACTCAACAGAGATGCGTGTGTGTGTGTGCATGTGTTAGTGTATCTTTTTAAAGGTTATATATCTTTTTAAAATTTTATGGTGAGCTGGCAGGTCCTCATATAGCCTAAGTTGCTTGATATTACTTGGAATGACAATATATAACAAGTTCTGGTTTGGTTAGAATTTGAACAATTTAGGTAACACTTAACAAGAATGTCTAATTTGTTTATAAAAATGCAATTGTTCATTGTTTATTCATGCTATTTCAAAGTTATCCAAGCTGTTTTTTGAGCTCCGCGGTAGTAGGCTTCTACTTGACAGTCAAAGCATCATTACGTCATGAAAGTGTGGACTCGGAATGGTTTTCATGAAAAATTTCTTACATACTCCTCTTTCCCATGTGTGTCTCGTCATATCCGTAAATTGAGAAAAGTTTCTCCGGCTACTTTGATGCGTGTGTGGTGTGGTAGTGCCATAGGTTTGTTGTCACAACATCTGAAAAAGGTTGACATGTAACACATTACATCTCAAACCCAAAAAGAGAACGTGACAGAGCTCGTAATAAAATGAGAATCAATATTGGCTTGGCGTGTCCGAGATGGCGAGAACTGAGGGATTTGAAATGTTGTAAAAGAACCGCAGAGATGGCGTTTTTATTATTCGGCAGTCGAGTAGGGTATTTTACTGAACAGATAAATTGCCATATGTAGCATTCTAACAGAGTTCACTGTAAATCATTATCTATTGTGAAGGGTCATTTCATTATGAGTTGTTGAAGCGCTGTACTGGAATTTATTTTCAAGGAAGATTAATGCATATAGCTTCAGTACCATCTTCAGCTAATCAGCTTGAGATCCTTTCCATCTAAACTGGTTATATCTCTTAAAGGCAGAGTATGTAAGTTTCGCCGCTAGAGGTCGCTTATTCAAAACAAAATGAGCATGGAATCATGGGAGTCGTCGTGGGAGAGCCTGGGACATTTTACGCTGCAGTTTTTATTACGCCGCAGTCAGCTGCTAGTGCCGCTCCTTTCATTTTGTTGCTTATGTTTATTACGATTAAAGCTACATTTAACATCTGCCTCCTTCCCTGAACTTTGTTACAGCTACATCCAATCACCTAAATACATATTTTATTTATACTATATATTTTATATTTATTTTATAAATATTATTTTTATTTATTCTAACCCATTCAGACCCTGCGTCCATTACAATGGACATCACATGTCAACCCCCTTTTTTTTACTTCTGGAGCATTTCACCTAGTTTAAAGCCTGCAGTCCATTAGATTGGACGCTTGTCATCCAATCAAATGGCAGTAAAGCTCTGCATCTAGTAATTATAAAAAAAAACACTACATTGAAGAGAAGCATGTCAGCACTTCTCTCCAAACACAGAAGCAAGCAACATTTCCTATGGTTTTATTTACATTTTTTGATATGTTTGCCAGTATTTCATAGTTTGTATGTATAAAAGAAAGATTGAACTTATTAATTAACGTTAAAAATCTATGGTAAAATTGCACATTTTAAATCAGGATTTTTTCAAATGTGTCTGTCCATTAGAATGGACAGTGGGTTCAAAAGCCTGTTACTGAAATCACTTTCCAGTAACTGAAGTCCAGTAATGCTGATTGAAATTTCTTATATAAAAAATCTACATCACAGTACCGATACATTTTTGAAACTTTTTCATATGCAGAATATATAGTTCTTGAAGTGCTTGAGCATATAGCTGATGGAAATATCTCAGATGTTGACTTTATGTGAGGTGATGAGGAAGATGGAGATGTAAGAAAAATATCAATATTTAAAATTGTATAAAGTAAAATGACTAGCTTCTGGCCAAACGAACATACGGATTTGACCTAAATTAAAGCGTAAACTTGAATATTAATATTTTTCTTACACAAACGCATCGCTTCGCTTCAGAAGGCCTTTATTTACCCCCCAGAGCCGCATGGAGCACTTTTATCATGGATGGATGCACTTTTATGGGCTTTCAAAACAGAAACAACCATTCACTGCCATTATAAAGCTTGGAAGCCAGGACATTTTTTAATATAACTCCGATTGTGTTCGTCTGAAAGAAGAACGATGTCATACACACCTAGGGTGGCTTGAGGGTGAGTAAATCATGGGCTAATTTTAATTTTTGGGTGAACTATCCCTTTATCGGTATAGTACACCCAAAAATGATATTTGTCATTACTTACTCATCCTCATGTTGTTCTTAATCTGTATGAGTTTCTTTATTCTGCTGAAGACAAATGAAGATATTTTAAAGAATGTCGATAACTAGACAGTTGACAGTAGCCATTGACTTCTATAATATTTTTTCCTACTATAGCCTATTCCTTATAACTACATATTATATTATTATGATATAATATTATCATTATTAGTAATTATTTAGAAAATTATAATAATATTTAGCAGTAATGTATCAATATAGATACTACAGTACAATACCGTACAATTAATTACAGCAAAAGCAGAACAAATGACGAAATACAGTAAAAATACAGTAAAGTAGGCTACTATTTGGTAGTTTACGGTACTGATCTTGTGTACTGTAAAGTGAATTACAGTACAGTTACTGGAAATCAAAATACATTAACTTGCTGGTAACCGTGCTGCCAGTAATGTACTGTAACAATACAAGAAAATCGCTAACAGAGAAATTGTTTCAAAGACACACACAGGAAATTACTCTAACATGAATGCATTGATTGATTCCGTTTATTTTGTTATGAATAAACAAATGTGTGATCTATAAAGCAAAAACCTTACAATAAAAGTTGAAATATTGTAATGTTCAATATTGTAATGTTGTTGATCTAAAAAAAGAAAGATGTGCAAAGAAAATGACCCTAACATGACCATATTGATTGATTCTAAGATATTTAGTTTTTTACAAACAATATGCAATCTGTAAAACGAAAACCTCAAAATTAAAGTTGAAATGGTAAACTGTTGAAAAGTTTTTGACCTTGAGAAAAAGCTTTAAGTATATACTAACAATTTTTATGTTTATTATTTAATTTTATGTTGGTACATTTTTATGAAGGACACCTGTTTTGACCTGATGTCCATTGAAATGGACAAAAAAATAATAATATTAAAGCCAAACATTTTTTAAATTTTTTTTATTTGGTCTCATTTATAGAAGCCTCATGAGCTGGGAAAATGTACTTTTATATTTTTCAGAAACTTAAAACATAATTCAGGTCTGAAGGGGCTAATAAAACCGAATTACTGAATAACTGAATTATTACTCATACAGGGCACTTTTTCTTACGAATTAAAATTGTGGGGTAAGGCATCTCTGTTTTACAAAACAAAAGCCTAATGCGCGGTCAAGAAGTGCACGCGCTGGTAATGACGAGTACAGACTCCACTAGGCAGCATCCGCAGCACAGAAAGTCAGGCTTGACTCAGGATAGCAGGTGAAATCTCTCGTCTGACATACACACACACAGGACAAGAATAAGCAGCAGCAATCCTCAAAGATGATGCATCTGCAACGTGCATGAACGAACAAACAATAAACCGACAAAGAAGGGAGAAGGACACGAGATCTAAATAGCCAGAAAATCAGGGAAAATGAGAAACAGGTGTGAGAAGAGCAGGAGCGCGAACGCTGATTGAGAATGAGCGCAGCTGTGCGAGAGCGCACGTGAAGGAGAGGGAGAAGAGAAACAAGCAGAGGAATAAAACTAGACTCCTGACAGCATGTTATTCGCTGTAAATCAAGAAAAGGAGAAATTTTTTCTGTCAATAAAACATAATATATTAAAGCATCTTTCGTGTTTCCATGGTTTCTATGGAAGTAAAACTGGGTAGCGTCATTGACAGCCGACGCAATGACTTGGGCTGTTACACTGGTTAAAATAGCTGATTTCTCTGGATTTAAACATTGTTGGAAACATTTGAGATAATGCAAGTACACTAGTCAACAAAATATATAGCACTCTGTTTTAGTGGTTTTTGGATATTTTAATCCAACAATCTTAGATATTGTGCCTTTAAGTCTAGTGGTGAATGTTTTATGAGCAGTAGGATAATCTCTCTCTCTCTTTTAAGGCGGGCATACACTGCGCGAATTTCGTCCGATTTTGAGCCGAATTCTGACTCGTGCGACTCTTTTTCGGGTCGGGCCGATTTTCAGCTTTGTCGTGCGTCGTTTGTCGTGCAGTGTTCGTGCAGTGTACAGTGAGAGAGGAGAGGCGATTAACCTCTCTCGATCCGCAATCGAATGGTCGGATGAATTTCTGGCATGTCAGAAATTTGGTCGCTCCTCGTCACTATATCGCACAGTTGAAGCAGAGCTACGAACCGATTGCCCTAAACTCAGTTTTTTTACCCTCACTGCGCCTGCGTGAAAACAGATTTTAACCATTTCAATCTGCAAAAAAAAAAAAAAAAAAAACGAACAGAGGGAACTTCAAACTAGCTACAAATTACTGTTGCTTACCTCAAATTACTGTTGCTTACCTACAGTTTGTCCAGTTATTACCCACGTCTTCCAAGCTGCGATGTAGCACCGTGCCTCTTTTATTAATTTGTCAAACAATGTTTTTAAAATAAACCTGTTTTTAATTTTCGTTGATGACTAATTATTGCAGTGTTCGGACATATTATAGACTGTTAATATAATGATATGCCTATAATTAATTGTAATCGACCTAAATGTTAAGACAATTTTCAATGAGGATCCTCATTGAAAATTGTCTAAAACATTTAGGTAGATTACAATGAATTATAGGCATATAATTATATTATTATTATTTTATTATTCCTCGAGGAGTAAGCTTCTATGTAATATTTTATCCTCACTTATTTATCCTCAATATTTTATCGCGCATTTCGGTGATGTGCTGTGAAATTATTGCGTGGCAAATTAATTATAATAGCAGATTAATTTAATAATAAAATTAGCCTTCCCTAATACAATAATACTAATAACAATTTAATACATAAATTGGAAGTGCTAAATCATCTTGATATTGATAGCTGATGCTTGTTTTGACAATATCTCTGGATACATGATATCGTCTAGGCGCAACCCAGCGGATTATCGCACATATTTCACACGTATAGTGTGAGCAGTCAAGTCGCAGCTCGACATTCGGACCGTATAGTGTGAGCACATAAATCCTGAGCTTTGGCTTTACATCGCATGCGATTTACTCGTTCAGTGTGAGTAGGTACCTTGCTGAAATCGCACAGACATCGCACAGTGTATGCCCGCCTTTATGAACCAAAACAGTATACAACAAAAACAATGTTCTTCCACAAAATGCATGCAGTTTTGTTTTTCAACCGCTAAAGGGGGCAAAAGTCACCTAGTGTACCTTTTAATAAATGGTATCTTTATTGTAAAGTTTTTCCAAAATTTAATCATTTTAATTGATCATTATTATATATCTGCATCATCTCTTGCATGCAATAATTTAGACTTGTCGCTCAGTTCATTGACACAAATGTGTGTCATTCGATTCAGGTTTTACAGAACGACCATTAGCTTAAGGAGGAAAGCGCGTGACTGATGCAATATCTTGGCTCATGGTCTTCAAACAGCATGTGTGTACATTTGAGATATTTTGAGGTGTGTGTGTATGTGTTTGGGGGTGTTTGAGGGCACAGGGGGGAGTAATACAGGCAGATGGCCTTTCCCTCCTCTCTCATCTGCTACAGTCTGGGTGCCAGATAATATCTCACACACACACACTTCTAAATGGAGGAGTGTGTGACAGTCATTCATCGAGCATGTGCACAGATTTGATCCTGTATTCTGCATTAGAATATGTTAGAAACGGAGCATGTGGTTACTTATCTTTAAGTAAAGGGCATGAGACATTTAGTCTTTAAACTATATCTCAAGGTATCATGGAGTTCTGTCATAGCATTTGGTTAAATCCTGGCACACAAACATGCTCTGATTCAGCTGAACATTTGTACATGATTTTATTTTTTTATTTTCGTCTGGCATCAGTCATTACTCCAGTCTTCAGTAACACATGATCCTTAAGAAATCATTCTAATATGCGGAAACTTTTCTAATCATTATCAATTTTGAAAACGATTGCTGCTAAGTATTTTTGTGAAAACGGCAATTCATTTTGTTCAGGATTCTTCAGTGAATAGAAAGTTTAGAAATAGAAAGAACAGAATTGATTTGATGTAATGAATTCTGTCAGTTTATATGATCAATTAAAAGCATCTGCTGAAAAAAAGTATTTCTTCTTTTGCAATCATTTTTTATGTTTGTTTCGTATACAGTACTCCCTGTGGAACTGGCTCTTATTTAAAATCAATATTACTGTGAGCATTAAATCATGGCTATTGAATGTTGTACAGGGTTTCTGGACTTTTTGTGACACTTTGGACACTGTTTGTCTCTCAGCAGAAGATTAATATCATACACAACTTGCAGAAATTTCACACTCTCTCTTGCTCTCTCATTCTCACTTGCCTCCTCCATCTCTTATTGTCTCACTAATTCACAAATGATTAAACACACCCACATTACATTACGGCCATGGTCTTGTCAACACTTAGTTCCTTTATTACTTTTCTTTAATCCAGATTTACAGTGTTTCATAGTATGATATCTTAAGATACTTGTAAGCCTGTGGAGCCTTTTTACCTCCATACTTTTTGTGACTTCGCTGCTCACTCGGTTAGCCTCTCTCTTTTCTCTCTGTCCTAATAACGGGGGTTGGGATGATCCTTCTCACCTGACTTTACATTCCCAGTGTAATTATAATCCATGAATCCGGCTAATCTCAGTCCCACAGCTGGATGGACATCTCCAGTCCTCCTCAACACTTGTTGGGATGGCACTGAAAATTACACTGTATGTATTAAGAATATCTGTAATGTATGATCTATATAGCATACCACTAAAGCAATTATAATTAATTCCAGATGAAGTATAAATGAAATATCTAAAAAAGAAAAAGAAAAAAAAGAGCATGATAGAACCAGACTATTATTAATTATGTGGCAGTGGTAATGTTTGTATTTCGGATATCTGTTGAGTTTAGAAAGTACAAACTATTATATACAATATTTTCTGAACACAATTACAACAGACTTAAGTAAGAAAGATGTGTGCATGTGTACAATATTGCATCCCACATCTGCAGGCTGTCTGCACCTGGGTGCTGAGGCCACACACACACACTTTTTCAGAAAATTAGTTTTAACATTTTACTTCTCACTGTGTGTGTGTGTGTGTGTGTCAGATATGGTTTTATGGACGATGGTTGGGGTCTGTAATGATAAATTCCTTGTAGAAGCATGATTCTGGGTCACACGCTGCTGTTCTGCCTCCAGAGACCCACAGACACACACACTCGCAAGTTCATGCATGCCGGCACACATTAACTGCTACCCCTCAGAGAGAACAGGAGAGAGTTTAAAGCACTTCCAGCTGCCCGAACTCACATGAACTATTCTGTACATCTCTGATTGACTCATTAATTGACTGATTTGTTGATTGGCTGATTGTAGACTTGCTAAATTAGTTAATTAATAATAATAATCATCAATAATTATAATAATATTGTAAATTGACAATACATAATCTGTGGAGGTTATATAAATCTTCTTATTATTATTATCATCAAGTGTCATAACTTGTGCGTTGCTGTCACGATATATCAGTTGTGTTTGTTATCAGTTGTCATCGTCATCATCATCTTTGTGTATTCCTGCACCCTTGCTGACAGCTGCCAGGCTTAAAGTCAACATGAACTGTCATTTGTAACCTTTTTTATTTTGGTGATATTACATAATTGTGACAAATCTGACTTTTTTTTTCTTTCTTTTTTTCTCGCAACTCCGAGTTTATACCTCACACTTCTGAGAAGAAAAATCTGAATTGTAAGATTTAAACTCGATATTCTGCCTTTTTCCCCTCAGAATTGCGACTTTATATCCAGCAATTGACTTTTCTTTTCTTTTTTTTAGTTGTGATATAAACTAACATATGAACTTATGAGATATGAACTCACAATTTTGAGAAAAAAGTCAGAATTGAGGTTTTGCCCCCTATGAACTGCATATGTGAATATTATGTAGACCTATTGTTTACATCAAATTAATGCATTAATAGAACGGTAATCGTCACAGGTTTCGTCAGTCCAGTCTATCTATTTAATGGCTTGAAACCATAAACGTCTGCATTTAGCTTCAAAGGGCGTCCTTGACGATAGTATGCTGTAAAAATGAAGACCTTTTTTTTGCATTCCGATTCTGGCATCCAAAGACATTTTTTCTCTCATTCCGTGGATCTTGCCCATTTTCCTCCCATTGTTACCACTGTTTTTCTGCCACCATAATGCGCACGTAGCTGTAAGTGACGTAGATGTGCTCCCAAATGGTCTATTTTTCTTTTTGATTTAAGATTACGCTGATTTGTTTGGAATAACTTGCTCTGATTAATCATTCACAATACGACCTGTACCATGCATTAGGAAAGTAAATAGGGTCAATAGGTTTTGATTTCATGTGTACTTTAACATTTTGCCGTTTCAAATGTAACAAACAGGACAAAAGATGTGTTTGTTTATCTGTTTCAGTTACTTAGAGTCAGTAGTATTGAATCTCTCCACTAGGGTGAAAATACATACTTAAATACTGTATTGCTACTGTACATCTACGTCTGTGTTGGCATTTCATCGTGTTATCGTCATTTCGCAAAGCTCATTTATCTTTCTCGAATGTATAATGATGCCCTATTTCTGAAAGCATGGAAATCCTCCAGTGCCCATGGGTTTAAAGCAGGTGTAGCCCTTGTGAATACCTCTGTGTCTGACTGTATTTGAGAGAGAGAATGATGACTCTCATACACTCTCAGTGATTGGCTGATGAGGTGGAGGTCATTGAGGGAAACCATCACCACGGTTACAGAACATCTTGAGCTCCTTCAGATCACATTCTTTTTACCCTCCTCCTCTGTTGCCATAGCAACGCCACCATCCCAGAACGAGGAGACCTGTGTTGCACCCCAAAGCATCATGGGATGCCTCTCTGCATAATCAAAGTGTGTGTGTGTGTGTGTGTGAATGCCTGTATGTTCAAGTGCATGTCTACTTTGTCTACATGTTTTACAGAGAGAATTCCATGAAACAACAGCATACATAAATAATCACAGCAAAACATTTTTTTGCAGATGTGGTGTGTAACAGGAGTATTTGAGGGGTTTACAGAAGTAGTTATTAAATGTCCACAAAGCCTTTCAAAAGCATGTCCATGTTTCACACCCAAAATCAAAAGAAAAGAACAAGAAATATTTTTTTTGCATAACATGATGTATGTTTTTAATACTACTAAGATTTTTAGTTTTCAGACCATAAATCTAATTTTAATTTCTCTAATGCAAAAACATTTTATTATATATTATATTATAAATATAAATAGATCACTAAAATATTATAAATTTGATAAAAAAATACAGTAAAAGCAGTAATACTGTGAAATATTATTACAATTTAAAATAACACTCTTCTATTTGAAGATATTTTAAAATGTATTTTTGTTTTAATTCTGTATATTTTAATTAAATAAATATAATTTTTAAATTAATACTATTATTTAAATTTGCATTTGAAATATCCATACATCATGGTAGCATTTCTTATACATTAATTTATGCTATTTCTTTGTACAATTTTTAATTATCATTGAGAATGTTTTTATGAGATTCACCTTTAAAAAAAAAGTTTGTTGTTGTTAAAATAATTCACTACTATTTTTAAATATATTAAAACTCTCTTGATGTAAGCTTTACAATTTGGATGCTTAAATCTCAATAATGAACAAACGCAAGAGTAAAATAATGTTTTGTTGTAAAATCAAATTGTCAATGGCGGTTAGCTCTCCATATGCTCACACAGTATGTGTCTGTCTAACACACAGCTCTAGGCCACTCCCCTTTTCCATAAACACATACTGATAATACACGGAAAATAACAAACACCCAACGGTACATTCAACAGAACAGTATATTCAAACAGACACTAAGATACACACAGTGCAAGCACAGTATGTAAACAACACAGTCTGTGTCACTGTATAATGTGTGACACGCTTCATCCCTTTGTCAGAGGTACAGCTGGGGTGCGTGTTTACATGATGGTGCGGTGGCCCTAATACTGGGGGGAAATGCCCCCTAATCCTTTTTTTAAGCTGCACCATGAACCCAGCATTCAGCCTAATAAAGCGAACCCCAGCAGTCCTAAACACACACGCTCTTTTTATTCAAAAAGGGAGTAGATAAGCATTCAGACAATACAAACCAAGCACATGAGGGTTTGCAGGCAGGGGGAGACTGCAGAATGGAGGGAAAGGGAGTCTGCCATAGTCCTATTTGCAAATGCATTGGAATCAGCTGCTATATTTGGACCCCCTTAACACCTCATATCACTATTCAAAAGACCCCCACCCTTTGTGTTCTGTGTGTATGACAGAAAAAGATAGAGAGAGAATCAGAGAGGTAGTGGGAAAGCACATAAAACATTATATTTTTGTCCTTGTTGAATGAAGATTGGAGCTGGTGCCCATTGGATAAATAGAAAGAGAGAGATCGTTTTGGACAGGATTGTGAAAGGAGAAGGAGACGCAGAAGGAGAGTTCAAAAGAGAAAGGAAGAACTGAGAAGGTTGTATTCAAAGTGACTTTGTATTTACTGTAGTACCGGAGAGCTCTGTATCCTTGAATCCGTACTCACACACACGTCAGGTGGAAGTGTGTCTTTGAGCATCCTGCTGCCAGGGCATTTTTTACACGTCACATGACTGAATGGCACCTTGCTGGCCGCAGAGCTAAAGAAGTAAGTGATCGGGTTTCTGTGGGACTGCAGGAAAAATGGCGGTGGAAGAGGCTGCTGACTATTTTTCCTCCGTAAGTACTCTACAAATATGACTGGGAATGGTTGGGACGTGTGTGTTGTTTTTAAATAGGTCTGTTGGGAATGGTTGGGAAAATGTAAGATTTGTTGGTTGGGGATGCTTGGGTCATTGTGTAAGAGACCCTGAAATGCTCTTGCTCTTTATCTGCTACACCTTGAGTCAGATTTTTTTTTTCCAAAATTGTATTATTATTTTTATTAAAATATTTCTCGAATACATGATATATTTGACACCTTTGGTCATTTTAAACTCTCTGCTAGACCCTCTGCAGTTTAAATGGCGCAAAGTCTGCTCTATTGGTCTTGCTGGGCTCAGATTTCCAGATTTTGTTGGCAGAATCCTGCAGTGCTAAATGTCCTCACAGATATAAGAGAATAACTGTTTGTTTGGATTGTGATTCTGTTGTCTATTGAGTTGTGTCACATGGAAAAAATAATATCTGCTTCATGTTTGTTAGTGTTAGAGCCGACATTCATGTTGGTCAGGCGCTCCAACTCTACCTTTGCTCTAGTGCTTTTTTACTGACCTTGATCCGTGTTTGCATGCATGGTAATATAAGCACAGAGTGATTGCTGTGCTCACTACTGTTCTAGACCACTTTATCTATGTCATTTACCTAACAAATCTAGTACATTCATGGCTGAATGATTCTACCTCTTTAAGCTGTTGTGACTGTGGGTCTTCAGTTTTATTGTGATGCTGAGGTTGGAAAGACATTGCAGTCCTGGATTTGGATCTATCTATCTATCTTTCTGTCTCTCTGTCTGTCTGTCTATCTATCTGTCGGGCCGCCGGTCGTATTGGCCATTATTAAGATTAAGATCTCAATCTACTTTAGCAATAATAAATAGTGATAGATTATGTCAAATATTTAACTCTTTAAGTTACTATTTCTTCCCCTTTAAGAGTCCACATGAGTTGCTGTGTGCATGCAATGATAGTTTTTATTGTGTTTTAGTTTCTTTTTCTTTTTTTAAACAAAGTAGCAGTATAGATTTTTGATATTGACTGTTATTTGTTATCAGCCATAATATGAAAATTATTATTGACTTGGTATCGGCCAGAGTTTCTACATCTGTACTTATAACGGTGCATCTGTACTTATAAACTTATAGTATATGGTGAATATCTTGATTTTAAATTAAGAACAATGGATATGAATCAGTCACCAGTTGGTTTTAGGTATGTTTTAAAAATGGTTGAAGTGCGAATCAAAACGGACTGGCTGAAAAGGAGTGGAGGAGGGATTTTAAAACCAAACAATACCTAACAGCTTCACTTGTGGCCATTATGCCCAACCCAGATGGTCTAAACTGACCAACATCATGACAAAACCAACCACAACTGGTCCAATCCAACTGTAAATCGCAACATGTTTTGCATTGTTTGACTGTAGCTGCGTATAATGATGCTGATGTTGTCTGTTCAAAGGACAGGCATGTGTGTGTGTGTGTGTGTGTGTGTGTGTGTGTGTAGTCACCCTGTCTGCAGCCACACTGACGGGTAGCTTTGTTTTTTGCCAATCATGCAGTATTCAAGCTCACTGCTTATCTAGGAACTGAAGAGACACTGGGACAGAGAGGCAGAGACTGGGGTATTATTGGGTCAACTATTTAAATGCTCTCTTTCTCTTATTCTTACATGAACAACAGCTGTACGGACATTAACATCATTTTAATCAGCTATGACCTTTTCTCTTCTTTCCTCATGTCTTCCTTTCAGTCCAGTATCTCTGATGTTTTAATAACAGCTGTACCCTAGAGAATGTCTTATGTAAGATGTGTCTTGGTCACTGGGTGTGTGTTTGTGTGTCCGAAACTGTGTGTATGAGGTAGCACAGAGCGTTTCCACTGTACCGTGTGTGTACTGTACATGCATAAAGTGTTCACAGGATTTCCCACAATGAAATATTGATGCTTACTATTTTAAAACAGAGAGGCCTTTCATATTGAGATGAATTATACAACGGGAGCATTTATAATGATTCAGAGCTCGACACTTGACACACAGGTTGATAACACCAGTGTCACAGGGAAATATTTATGTACTTTAAATTTTGGTGTTAGGGGAAGTATATCAAAAACTGATCTTTGGTAAGTGCTCCATGTCTGTGCAGTACATTACACTATAAACACCAAGAAACTGTAACATAAACCTGTAAATATAAACAATGTTTTTTAGCATTTACAGAAAACTACTTGTAAGACATGGCACCAGTTTTTCAAAGCGTAATCTTTACACAATGCCAATTCATGACGTGTGTGTGTGTGTGTGTGTGTGTGTGTGTGTGTGTGTGTGTGTGTGTGTGTGTGTGTGTGTGAACAGTAGGACAGAACTTTTTTTGAGTTTGCATTCAGTCATACATTTTTAGCTAGTTTCTCACAACCTTCCACAGAACCGTTTTACATACTGAGAAAATATTTATCTTATGTGGTGACTGAAGTATGTATGGTTTTGTGTAATACTAAAGTGATACAAAAGATGAAGGATATGTTCTGATGGAGATAAATGTCTGAATGCTGTGGAAATTACCACGGTGGAGTAAAGAGTGTGTTTATGTTATGAGTGTTAAGGTTATATAAAGTTTAGAGTCAAATGTTTTATGGATGTTGTTGGTGTTCTGTGATGCTACTTTGTAGGTTGTGTATGAATGTTTACATGTTTGTGCATTGTGTGAATGGTTTAAGATAGACTATGTTGTGAACTGTTAATTTTCCAGTGTGTCCTTTATTGTAATACAACAGACTTAAGCACTGGTTAGCAGGTTCGGCATTCGTTTACGCTTCAATGTCTAAAGTTTAGGGGCACTAACACTATTACTGATATTTCTGTATTTTTGATCAAATAAAAGCAGCTTTGGTGAGCATAAAGGAAAAAAACATGAATCAAAAACATGAAAAAAGTCTTACGACCACAAATGTTTGAACTTGTCACTGAGCAGGTTTTTTATCCAAAGCTTTTATTAAACTTATAGTACGGAGAATCCCATCAGAGTAATGAAGGGTTAAGACTTTTGCTCAAGGTCACATTGATAACAGGACAGGAGGTCCTTCCTATTCAATGGCAACCCGTTCCTTTGTTTGACCCCAAAACACATATATTAGAAAGTCAGATCTTATCCAATAGGACACCAGCACTCACATTATGTTCTTTGTGACTATATATATATATAAGTGGGTGTGGATGGGTGTTATTTTCCCAGACAGAATCCTCCAGGGAAGGAGTTATGGGTGACAAGCTGGAAAAACTCATTAACTCAGAGATAAGAGGGGAAATCACAAAAAAGACCGCCACACACATAAAATGTAATTTCTCTCACAGTCTTTTTTTATTGTGTATGTGTGGGGCAGAATTTGTTTACCGTAAGCATTACCCTCTGAGCAAAGGCATTTCTTGCATGTGATTTTAATCCATCATTTCATACGGCACAGACTGTAAGTGTCTGATGATACAAGCACACACACATACAGGAAATGGAGGTTCTCCCAGCAGAATAGGTCGAATAAATGACTAGCTAATGAGCTTAGAGTTCATTATGATCTGTGAATCTCACAAAAGAACACCGTTACAAAAACACATCTGTCATTTTCTGTGCAATATGTTGAGAGTTTTTGTCATTAGATGAATGTGCATAAATGATCATTTATCTCTGTGATATGCCAGCTTGGCCTCTTCTTGTTAAACTCATATGAGTTACTTTTGGAAAGTTAATGTTTCTTCCGAGACCTTCTTGCCAACACACACACATACACACACACACACACACACACACACACACACACACACACACACGAATTGATGATATTTGTGGGGAGGAGTTTGTCCTGGGTTTAGTTAGAACTAAATATAGCCGTTCATTTAGAGGAATTCCCCATGTGAGTGTCTTTGAGATACGCCTGTATAAAAAGAATGCGTGCTTATGTGTGAGTGAGGTAAACTCTACTGAAATTTTGCTGTGTGTCCTCTTCTGTCAACAGAAGTGTCCCTGAATCAAACTGAGGCTGACAAAATAAGACACATTCACGAGGCACACGCATGCAAACACATCCTTTTTTCTCGCCAAATCATGCACTCTTCCTCATATACGGCTGAGAAGAGAAAACTAATTCTGAGTGAGAGACTGAAAAATCAGAGGGAGAGTGGGTGGAAACCTGTGTCAGAATAATAGCTGTTATTTAGTGTTCTGTTCCGTATCCGTTGATGAGAGACCAGAGCTGTTTTTGGCTGGATTTTCAACTGGAACGCTGGGATATCAGCTCAGCGATTGACTGCCAATGGTTCTAGGTGTTCGGTGAAACTTTGATTTTGTGAACTTTGTAAACAAAAGCTGATGTTACCCTGGATGTGTGTTTGTGGAGACAAATGGCACTGAGTAAAGATGGCGTTGGTATGAATTCTTTTAAATTCATTGCATTTCAGTGAGCTGAAAGCTGTAAATATGTTTGGTTTGTTCATTTGACCTCAGTTGCCCTGAATTTGACATTTAACCCTGCCATCAGAATAATAAACTTCTGCATTTTCTCCCATTACTTGCAGCCGGACAGCAATGCCAGTTACCTGC